>CM030009.1:120824701-122049620 GCA_017639485.1 Pluvialis apricaria
GCACGTTTGGAAGGGCGGGAGGAGGGAATTCACTGAAATTATGGCAATTTTCCTTCTAAAGCCAGCCAGAGGAAATGGCTGCAGGGTTATTGTCTCTTGTGAGTCTTCAATGATTCTTCAGCTGTACAAACTAGAAAACATAAAGGCCAGCAGCTGGACTACAGTAAAAGAATAAGGCAAAGAGAGTAGACTGAGACAAAGAATTAGTCTGAGGACACTATAATTAGACGATTCAGCCTTGGTAAGAGGGAGACAGATATAGCAACAGTGGAGATAACATACAAGAGTGGAGAATGTGATGCAAAAGTAAAAGAAAGGGGAAAGAGAGATTGAAAGAGGAGTTGAAAAGGGGGAAAAAGTGAAACTGGCCAGGCAGTGAGACTTAAAAAATGAGACAGGTATGGTGGAAGAGAGGTCTGTGTGTTGCTGGGACAGAGTTCAAAAGTAAATTTCATTGCCTCAAGAAGGTGACAAGATACCATTGCAGAATCAGTCACTCAAAAGTTAGGAATACCAGAGTTCAGGTTGTTTAAGTAACATAGAAAGGTGCTGTAAGATGCAAAATTTCTTGAAAAGAAAACAATCAGGGGGTTTTAATGCCTTTCAAAAACTTATTTAATGCTGCATCTTACTGTCAGCAGAATAGGGTAGTACCATCTCTTCCCCCATAGGAATACCAAGCAGAGTAGTTAACATTTTCAGAGTGCTCAGATACTACAGAGACGTGTAAATGGTAAATGAGGAAATTGATCATTCTGTCCCTAGAGAGCAGTTTTCATGTTCCAAATTTATTTCATTGGATCCAGAACCTTGATGCTTCTAAAAACCTTGCCTGAAGCCTGACGGTATCCTTAGGAGCTTAAATACCATGGAATTTACTAGCTAGATTTGTACCTTCTTCAGTGGCAGTGCCTGGACTAATTTTTGAGTTCCTTTGACAAAGAAACTGACTGCTACAACTCAGTGCACATAGCAAAGTGGGCAGTGGGGGCTAAGACTCATATAAGAATATACAAAGGTACCAAAGAGGTGATATAAACTCACCCTCAGTACCTCAAATAAGGAGGACCTTGTAATTTCTTATGCTGCTGTGGTGATAAGTATACTCTGAGGCACCTGAATGTAAAGTCTTGGGAGCAAGATAAACATTTTAGAGAGATGTAACATAATTTTATAGTAACATCACTAAGAAGGAAATTAACAGTCTGAGAACAGAGACAAAGCTGCATATTTCATTTGCTAATGGAGGTTTTTTTTCTACACTCTTTACCACAGCTGACTGACACACAGAGGATTTCATCATCAATCAATTGTTTGTGAATAATCTTCATCCTCACTCTCCAATTTGCTGAAGAATTACTTTGTTTGAAAGAAAAGAATTGAATTACTGTTATTAATGAAAGAAAGTTCAGTTAAAAAAAAGTAAATCAATGCCTCACTGTATTAGACATAAAGAACTAGCATGAAGGCATTATCTATCCATGAACTCTGGGAGTTGGATAATGTGCAACAGGTGAATAAACAAATAAAAAGGTATGAAAAAGGCAACAAGAAGGGTTTGAAGAAAGTTAACAACAAATTCAGATGTGACTGTGTAGTATACAAATAATTACAAACAACAAATACCTTTGAGAATTTTGCAATAGATAATTGATTGAAAGAGGGAGAAGGGAAGTGATATAGAGATTATCCAAGTCAATCTTATTTGCCATTTTCTGGTGAAAAAAAAATTATGTCCAGCAAGCACCACTGAATTCATGTCTCACTCTTCTTATTTTGGCATAATTTGTGGTGTTCAGTGCCAGAAGAGATCAACAGGCCATCTAGTCTAATTTCCAGTCTACCACATGCCATCTAACTTCCTCCAGTTACCCTTGTACTGAGATCATGAACTTGGTTTCAGCAAAGCATAACTTCAGGAAAGTTTCATTTGAAGACATTTAATTTGAGGACTCCAAGGAACATACACTTCATCAATTCCCTTGGTAATTTTTCCCTTTAGTTAATCAAGAGAGGTTTACCACCTAATGTCGAAACTGAAATTGTCAATTCATTGCTTCCACTTGTTCATTCATCTTCTATTTTTCAGTTATTTTAAAGTACATGGTACTTTCTATTTATTATAAATATTTCAACTCTGTAATCACAGCTATCTTCGATCATCATTCTGATAAACTAAATAGATTGAAAAAACTTTTTTTTTTTCATTTTCTCTAATTTGAAAATAAATAGCTGGTTCTGTAATCTCTGCAATTTTTGAATAACCCTTTTAAAATAGAAGACACTTAGGGCTGGATTCAGCTCCAACTTAAAACACATGGCTTGACTAATTCTTGTAAATATCTAGCACTACTTGTGATATCCACAGGCATCTAAGGCATAACACAGTGCAGACAGACGACTTCCAAAAATAGCACAGCCCTTGCGGCAGGAAGTTAGAATCCAAGTAGGTTATCCTAGAGCATCCCAAATGGCAAGAGACACTAATGTTTAGGCAAAGAAATCATGCCATAAGTTCCAGACTTAGTCACCTTAATTGAGTAACTTCACATGCACATGTAAAATATGCCTTTGTCCTGATTTGAGATAAAACAGAACCAAATTTCTGTATTTTTCAGTATTTTGACTTTGCAGCTAAGCCTCTTCTGACTAACTGAACTCTCTGAAATTAAGAATATATTTTTTGGGACAGTAGTCTGCTTCCAGAGTGATAAATCCTATGTTTATAGTTGATGCCAAGGCATGGTATGCAGAGAGGCTCTTGCTTATTCTTATAGCTATAACACCCAAAGCCAGCTGACTTTGTTACGTGCCCTGTTGGAGGGTCGGAAGTGGAAGAGCGCAGTGGGGTCCCACCTGCGGGCAGGAGTGGACAGGACAGGTGACCCAAAACTGACCAACAGGATATTCCATCCCATCTGCCTCATGCTCAGTGTAAAAGCTGAAGGATCAAAGGGTCAGCTCTCTTCCTTCAATGGCTGATGTCTGAGGAGGACTCTGTCTGTTCGTCTGCCTTTGGTCCCATTCTGTGCATTCCTGAGTCCAGATCCAGAATCCAGTTTCTGTCCATCACTGAGCCCAGTCTGGGTCTTTCCCCATGCCTGTCGATGATGTGATCGTCGTCCTGGGAGCTCGATACTGGTTTTGCATATATTGTATACATTTCATTATTTTCTTTAATTATTTTAATATTTTCATTAAAGTAATTTAGCTTCTTTTAAACTCATAACTCTCCTTGTCTCTCTTCCTCCTCTCCCAGAAGGGAGATTTTGTCCCTTCTCTGAAGGGAGAGAGGTCAGAGAGCATCTGTTGTTCATTTCAGCGGCCAGTCCAGCCCAAACCACAACAACTTTACATGTGCACAGGTATTTCACATGCACGTTTAAACTCCCTTTACAATCAACAACAATCTGGTCAATGCAGTCAGCAGTACTTAGAGCGAAAGTCAGCTAACTGAAAATAGGTGAGATGAATCACTCCTTAGATTATTGACTATATTGAATAGAGTCTCAAATGAGTAGCTCACACACACAGCCATTTATTGCTACTTAAGATATTCTAGGGTATCCTCCTTGGCCTCCAGCTGCCACACCAGGCAGACAAGAGACTACCATCATCCTGTATCAGCTGTACGGGGATGTCTTGGATACCCTAAGACATCTCAAGTAGCCCAAGGCAAATACATTTCATCAACAGATTGAGGACTTTCCTTCAGTATATAATAACACTCCTAGTAATATTTATACTATGTACATCTAGAACAAATTGCCCAGGGAAGCTGTGGATGCCCCATCCCTGGAAGTGTTCAAGGCCAGGTTGGATGGGGCTTTGAGCAACCTGGTCTAGTGGAAGGGGTCCCTGCCCATGGCAGGGGGGAACTAGATTATCTTTAAGGTCCCTTCCAACCTAAACCATTCTATGATTCTCTGATTCTCTGATCCTATGATCTCTGAGCACATCCCTCTTCAAACTACTCCTATTCATACTCCAGAAATTACTGGAGCTCTTTGTGCTTCAGCATTCCGCTGAGATAAAACGCTTATTCCCTGTAGTCCTAAAACCCTTTCAGGGAATGGATGGAAACCACCTCAACTCTTGTATGAGCCAGATTCCTTTTATAGCCAGTGGAGAGATATTAACATTTCTACAGCATGATTCATCTGGGCTATTTTAGAGATCTACCTTGAGATGAGATGAATTGTAGCAAAGAAATGCTTGTTTCTTCCAAGTGACAGGAAAGAGAAACTAGATTATTATCTCAGATGTAAATATCTAAGCTGGAGAGGTCTAAAATTTTATATGATCAATCCAACATTTGCTGTCTAAGATACAGTTTTGCCTTAGAGAAGTAAACAGATTTCTCTATGAAACTGTTGTGTAAGGCAGTGTTATACTTCCTCCACAACTCTAATTGATGGGACTCTTTCATTTCTCTCAGGGCTGCATCACCATTTAAGAATGAACAAAGTATTGGATGAAATTTGCCCAAATGCTACACTGGAGAGGAATTGAGGATGCCAGTTCTCCCAGAGGAACAGAAAGAAAGAAAGAAGAATCTGGTTTTGCCTTATGAAAGAAGCTGGTTTTCCTCTGTGGTGTGAGCATATACTGCTGACCCTGAAGACTGAATGTTCCGAAGCCTGGCAATCATATCTGCAGTCCCTGCAAAAGCGCGAAGGGTTTCTAGCATGGGAATCACCTGGAATTATCCCTTTACTTGACAGCACTTTGCTGTGTACTGCTTAGGTTAAAGGCAGTGTTGAACAGCAGCATGCTCTCTGACATTTGAAAGGCTGTTCTTTCTTTAGCATACATCTGTAACCCTCATTAATGTCAGTGGAAGTCAAGGATGCAAAACTGGACACCTCAGAAGGCACCACTGGGGCCAGCCTTCAAAAAGATGAGATATGGGAAGACAAGAGTCACTCATACAGGCAGGAGGGACTTCAGGGGATGAATATTTGTTACCCTCTCTATGCCAATTTGCATGTTGATCTGCATTTCTTGAGCATAAGCCTCTAAAATACCAGGCTGTTTTGATACAAAATCCAGCTGAGAGCACTCAGCAGCTTGGAGAATTGAACTATCTGAGTTTTCTGTGTGTCTGCTACATAACATATGACTAAAAGCATGGGGTTGTTTGGTTTTCAGAAAACATGTGTGTGGAATATAATCGTAAAGTGTCTTTACCATGTGCTAAGACCAACTTGCTGTCTAAACCTGGCACATATTATTAGACTGTTTCTGTAGTCCAACGTGTAAATGCATACATAACATTTATAAAACCAATGCTAGAGAGCGTTCAAGGAAAACTGAGCTTTTAATCATGCTGCACTCACTAGAGGTTTGCTCCTAAATGTCTTCAGCACATTCCAAACCATAAATGGTCTGGCATCTATAGATTGTGTCAGTTATAAATCAAGCAGGCAAACATTTAATCTCATACTTGTAGGTTCAGAAAACAGCTTTTCTTTCCCAGCTGCTGTCAGTGAGGCTACTCCTGCTGCCACCACAGCAGCTACTGCCATCGCTATTTCTGCTTCTGCTGTTACTGCCTTCACTATGCCCCGTGCTGCTGTCTCTGTGCCGCACACCCGGCAGTGATAGATACGGCAGCGTGATAATAGCAGCTACAGAAAGAGCATCAGAGGGAACTGTGACAGTGGAGAGGGCAGCAGCATGCAGGCAGCTCTCGTCTGGAGCAGGCTCCGTAAGGGGAACGCAGATCCTATGGGTACATCTGATGTAGTGGGTGATTAACTAAAAATCAGATTTTAAAAAGCCACTGTGGGTTGGTCCAGTGTATTAAAAGAATGGGACTTGTACTGTGCTTTTGAAGGATGGAAAAAAGGAGCTTATAGTTCAAGCAATGCAAGTTATCTTTCCATTACTGTACTTTAACTTCTGAGAGGTACATTTTCTGCTAGTATTTAAAAAAAAATACAACCGTTTATAATCAGATTAATGTAGTCCCTAGGCAGATGAATGTGAAAATTACATTGTAATTGTGCAGGGCAAAGTTCCCAGCTCACAATTATTTTAACTGAACTTATGTGGTCGCATCTGCAGTATCTAAATTGTTTCTCTGGCAAGAAAGCTGAAGTAGAACAGGGTGTAACCTCATGCAAATGAACAACAGGTTATTAAAAATCTAGTTCTTGGAGTCAAGGTAATATTACCAGACCCCTGGTCTTTCCTTTTTCTGTCTCTAGATTTTGTATGGCTGGAATTTGAGGAACTTGGACTAAATTTCCTCTAGGATTTCCTGATATCTGGCAGCTTGGTTGGAGCACCAGCTCCAGGAATGTGCAGAATTCACAGCCTGTCTTGTGCATGCACACTGCAAATGTAGAGAACATGTGCAGATAGGGAGCCTTTGGCCTCTGATGCAAGGTATTCTGCTCCTAAAATTCAACAAATCTGATGTCTTTAGAACATGTCAGGTTTACAATGTCTCTAAGACCGTCAGTTCAGTGAGTGTGTAGTTGGCGCAACGAATACCAGGAGCCCTCTGCTTATTGCAAATACGCACAGGTCTCTGCTTGGCAAATCACATGTAAAAATTTGGCACCCTTTCATCAGGGAATTAATTGTCAAATCATTTTGTGGTGACACTTTTCAGAACGAGGAATCCTGAAATCCTCCCATCTACACTGGTCTCTTTTGCACTTTTGTCTCAGCAAAGACAATAAAGAATCAGATAGGACACTGTATTTTCTTGCTTGTCCATAAAGGATCTGGAGGAAATCTTAATTCCTACAAGACAGAAGAGTCAAGCAATAGCGAGACTTTTCCTTTCATGGGAATGCCAAAGTATACCAAGCAACAGTGGTTTTCCAAATCAAAAACAATGAATTGAGCAGTTATTATAGACCTCTAGTTGAATTAACAAGCCCTGGCAGGACTTCCAGCCCAGGTTCAGCACTACATGAGGGTGGCCCAATCCTAGTGTAGATAGAAGTCTAAAGAGTAAAAAAGTGTTGTCACCTCAGTTCTAGTCATAGACCATGAAGACACAGGCACAAAGCTCAGCTTTCACCTCCTTCTCCTGTCTTTCCCCTCTAAAATGCATATGGATCTGTTACCTTAACCTATGCATTTACAACCAAGGATAGCCTGCACACTGTCAACCCGAGTTAGCTTCGGCTGCCATGCTGCCTGACAGATTTTAGTGCTCTGGGTGGTTACTCCTGCCTCTTACAGCTGGGTTTTACTGTTCAAAGGGGCTGTATAGCACTTGGGTTACATCTGAAACAGAATACTTGACACACAGACAGCCTTTAGCAATGTCTGCAATTGTCTGTGGATCTAAGACCCACTAGCAGGAAGCTATTAGCACCCTTCAACAGAACAGTATTTCTGCTTGTACAAAAAGAGGTCACATCAATTTATAGGCCTTCCACCACAATAAGAGCCTCAATTGCTTGCAGATGCTATTCTTGACTGGGAATAATAGCCACTGAGTTAGCTGCAGAACATTAGAAACCTATTTAGTTGCTAGGAGGTCAATTCAGTTGCTCACAGGTTGGTGTCCAGAGCCATATAAGATGCTGTAGGGCTAAACACAACTTCCATTTGCCACACAAGGTGGGCACAAAGTTTCCTCTAAGTCCTGTATGATACCTGCCAGCCCTGTGTTAATGCCTGACATAATCCAGGTCATTTCAAAATGACAGTGGACCCCTAAGTGGGGACAGAAGAGGCCCATAAACATCTCAAAAACTATATGCAGATTTTAAAATGTACACGCAAGAAGTGTTTATACATTGTTGATCTAAACACACAAGACACAAGGATTTAGCTATGGCCATGAAATGTCTCCGAATGAGGCCAGTGGTAAGGCTAAGATAATTTTTCTCATGCCCTCCTGTCCTGCTTCCTCTTCTTTTCAAGGATTTAGTATTTACTACCACTAGTTCAAATACAACAATCACTGTGCTAAAACACTTCCATGAACGGCCTCAAAGCTCTTTTTTGATAGGATTTAGCCTTCCCAGACTCAATGGAGCAGCATCCAAATTCTCCACAAGGAACACCAGCTTCTTGCAACAGAGAAGAAAAGAGTAGCTGAACAATCTCCCTTTAATCTGCAGTTAGCAGAATCCTCTTTTCCTCTTATTCTTTTCCAGTTGGGCAGGGGCACCTGTTGTCAAAATCCCATAAATCAGCCAAGTCCCTAGAAAACAATCTTTACAACAGGTCTCTGTGCTCATAAGAACTTCAGTATGTCTGTATAGCCTGTTTATATACTCTCAGTGAGCTCCTGCTGGTTCTCAAATAGACTCTAAAGTGTCCTGCCATGTCATTTGACCACCACAGAAATCACCTCTGCAGCTACTGATAATTAATGAAACCACATCGAGTAAGATTTATCTCAGCTATTTTTGGCCATCTAAAGATTAGACTTCTCAGTTAAGAGCCTGCCCCTGTAGTTCACATATTCATGCACCTCTAAAGGATAATTCATGTCACCTAACATCAATATAGACTGACATGCCCTCTGGACAAACTTCTGTTCCTCCTCTGACTGTCTAGGAGACAAGCTTAGATGCTAGACTTTTAGAAAGTTTAAGTTAAAAGAGATGAGTCACACCTGGTTTGACAATTTTTTTAATTTTTGGCCTAGTTGTCCAAGTTTGTCAGCCTACTAAACTCCCAAACAGAAAGAGAAAATTATAGATGTGATTTATTTCATCTCACTTTAGATATCTAACAGTCAAAGTGGGTCAGTTTGTCTTGTCGTCAAAAAGTCAAATGAATTCCTGAATCACCCTGGAGTAGATGACTGATTTTTTTGTGCATCAACTAAGGAAAGCGTCAGATGGCATAGTTACATTTCTCCCTTTTAGTTATCTGAAGTAGAGCAAACCAGTCCTCCCCCTTGTAACTTCCCTACAGTTCCTTATCTTATTTACACTATGAATTGCTTCAATGCATTTGAGTTAGGTAAACTCATCTATGTTAGCAGTTATCAACTTTTTTTTTCCAGCATATTTTCTCATGATAGGACAAAATTCACTATTTGTCACTAAAATGTCCACTGTTCATCTTCTGTACTTCATTTGTTTACACCAAAAATCAGCCTGGTTGTGGTACAAAATGCTTTTAATAAGAGAAGCAGGATTTTTATTCTTGGAGGCTAATGCCCAAATAATGTAAATATTGAATAATTAAGTAATTTATATGGATTGAGTTTCTAATTTAACTCATTCCTCCCAGCTGCATTGTATGGTTGAATGTTCCTACATGCTAAGACTTGACATGACAAAAGACTGACCAATCTTCAGTTTCTAAAACCCTTTATGTGTTGGAAAGTAGCATATCCCAACAGAGGAAAGCAATATCTTCCAAACAAATGAGCAAGATGGAAGGTACAGTCGTGTCATTTCTAAGTGATACATTGCTCACTGTCACCATTTCAGGAACAACAAGCCTGATTTGAAAGTGGATGTGCTCCATCCCTCTTCAGTGAAAGAAAATCAATGCGCCCATGTCCACTCCTAATTAATTGTTCTCAGGAGAATCTGGAACCTAATACACTGTGAGGTTCGGTTTACTTTTCCTTCGTTACTTAGATTTTCTCCACTTGTTCTTATTTTTTCCACTTGCTCTTAGCTCTAGGGATACAGGACTAAGGTAATGTGCAAAATACATCAATGCTTCTATTAACCAGCAATGCCATTGTTCAGGAGTCTTAGAGGCTTCCAGCACATTAGAAATAAAACTCCAGCCCTTACCATCCCTGGTGTATTTTGTCCATATGTCACCTTCTATGTATTTAAACTCATGGGGGATTTCTTACCATAACTGGCCACCGCTGCCAACACTGAAGCATTTGGGCTCGAATATAATGCACTTGGACTGTAAAGAAATATGCAAGAGACAGATGGCAGGAGATGAGATTTTATTAGTGTGCTGCTTCTCCCTTCAGAGTAAATCCCAGAATACATACTGTTGGATTTACATTGCCATTTGTGGTTAGAAAGAAGGAACAGCCACCAGACAGCACACCGAAGGAGATGGCTTTCTGTGTTACAAAACACATGGCACTTCCAAATACTGCCCCAAACAATGAAGAAAATGGGTTAAAAACAGACAAATCAAGAGCTGAAGCATCTTGCTAGTGGTGAGAGAAAGACTAAAAGAACACCAGGCTCACATGCCCCGTAACAGAGAACCCTGGAAAGGAAAATGTTGTCACTGGTATTGATTTTCATTCTCTCCACAAATCAGGGTTGCAGAAATGCACACTGCTGTTTGTACAGAGAGTGTGTCAGCAGAGAAAGGAGGGGGAACACACGTGGGAACATCTGTTCTGAGAAACAGGTTGAAAATAGCCATGTAATAGCACGACAGAAACATCTGCGCCATATGCAGCCTACCATGAGCAGAGCATCAGGCGGGACAAGGAGGCAAACAAGTCTATAAGCATTAGGTCAGGAAGAGGCTCGCTGCTAGGCAGGAAATGCTCCACTGATCCTTTTTACTTATTGCAGTCCCATTATTACTTAAAAAGTAGGAGTACAGAAGGAGATGGGGCTTTGTATGACATGGGCTGATGTTACGAGAAGGGCTGCATTGCATATCTGATGGCCCAAGGAACTGTTAAGGAAATGTGTTGAACAGTAATCATAATAATTAAGAGACAAGCAGCAAGCTAAACATAATATTAGTCAGAGCTAATTAACTAATACTGCATTTTTTTCTTCTTTTGGGGAGAGGAGTAATTGATTATACCATATCTGTCCAAATGGTAACACACTGGTGCAATTCTTTTTCAAATACAACAAGGATATGGAATAGATCTGTTCAGTCTTTTCATTAGACAATCCAGGGTATGTGTAATGCAGCAGGCTGGGAAAAAAAAAAAAGTAACTCTGTGAGCAACAAGTTTTCCCTGTACAATTTCCACTTTAGCCGTCAGCATGCAGACAGAAACTTCTTGTTCTTCAAGCTTCAGCATGGCTCCTGGTACTATCAAAATAATCTATTTTTGCTTAACGAAAGGAAGAAGGAAAGAATATATTTCACTAAAGTTTCAAATGGTCCTGAAACAAATACATGCATAGTCACATTTGCATGTAGGTAGAGGAGCCAGTGTGAGCACGTTATTAAGTTCACAAGAAAGTATTTCTGCATTATTCCTGCATTGCATATGTATCACCCTCCTTGGAAATATGCAAATATCAGCTATGCAAATTCATCACTTTTCTGCACATATCTTTAGCACAGCCCACCCATTTTCAAGCCTTAGAAAATTTGAGGTTCTGTGTAAAATTCAATAGCATTCTGGTAGTTTTCCAAAGTATGTCAGGCCAGGGGTAAATGCAGAATCTTTGTTGTGCATGTGAACTGACATTCAATAGGCTTTCCTCCTTCACTAGTGATATTTTTGCTGATTATTTGTTATATGTTAAAATCATATTGTAATGGATAAAGTAATATGAAACTGATACCAAACTAGGTGGGGAAGTGGACACTTCAGAAGGGAGAGTTACCCTGCAGGAGCACATGGATAGGTTGGAAGAGTGCGCTAACAAGAACCTTATGAAGTTCAACAAGGACAAGTGTAAGGTCTTGCACCTGGGAAAACATAATCCAGGAGTGCAGCACAGGCTGGGATCTACCTGGCTGGAGAGCAGCTCTACGGAAAGGGGGTCCTGGTGGACAACAAGCTCTATATCAGTGAAGAGTGTGCTGCAGTGACAAAGAAAGCCACCAGGATGCTGGACTGCATCAACAAGGGCATGACCAGCAGAGATGAAGAAACCATTATCCCACTCTGCTCAGCACTTGTCAGGCGATACCTGGAAAACTGTGCTCAGTTTTAGTTCCTGTTATACAAAAAAGATGTGGACAGGCTGGAGAGGGTCCAGAGAAGGGCCACACAGATGATCAGAGGACTGAGAAGCCTGCCATATGAGGAAAGGCTGAGAAAACTGGGTTTGTTCAGCCTTGAGAAAAGAAGGCTTAAGGAGACCTTATCACCATGATCCAGTATTTAAAGGGTGGCTACAAAGAAGATGGAGACTCCCTTCTTACAACGAGTCACATGGAAAAGATGAGGGATAATGGGTACAAGTTACTCCTGGGGAGATTCTGACTGGACACAAGAGGAACATTTTTCACAATGAGAACAATCAGCCATTGGAATAATCTCCCCAGTGAAGTGGTGGATTCCCCATCACTGGACACTTTTAAGGTTCAGCTGGATGGGGTGCTGGGCCATCTTGTCTAGATCGTGCTTTTGCCAAGAAAGATTGGATCAGATGATCCTTGAGGTGCCTTCCAACCTGGTATTCTATGATTCTATGAAAGCCAGCACTTTGTAATCTGGTTGTTAAAAAAAGATGGTTGATCAGTAACAAGAAAAATAATACAGTGTCCTGAAACCACCAAAGAAAAGTGCTTGTTTCAAACTGAAAATCGGTCTTGATTGGGCCATCTTTGGTGAAGGGAAGATGAAACATGGAAAAAGCATTGCAGACCACAGCCATTCAAAGTGGTTGATGATGCTATTATAACAAAATTATCAGCCACCACTGTAGACACAAAAAAAGGACTATTTTAGGAAACATTTCCAACTGCGTTTTCCTCCAAAATGCTTTGACTTCCTTACTTACAAGGTTAGACTGACCTAAAATAGTACTGCAGTCAGTGGGCAACATTGCCAGCTATGTGTCAGAGATGGCTAGCAAAGAAGAAAAGATTTCTGTATGTGCTCATATCAGAGTACTTACCAAGAAATGGCTGTGAAAAGCTGAAAAATCTCTGGGTGTGAAAGAACTGGTGACCAGAAGCTTTGCCAGCAAGAATCCTGTCATTTTTTTCACACTTCCTTTCATACAGATCGCAATCTTCCTCCTCCACCTCCTCTTCTTCAGGACAGCAACTCTTGGATGGGCTCCCAGATTTAACATCAGTGAAAGAAAAAGGACCAAATGTCTGAAGAAATCCTAAGGGTTTTGACCAACCATTAAGAAAAACAAATGTTTTCTGCCTAGAGACTGAGCTTTTGCAAATGCTTGTCACCAACGAAGGAAAATTAAATTATTATGTCTTAATCTGATTTTGATTGTTGTTTCTTTTTCCTGATATCCACAAATTGACCAAATTCTTCAATTAGCAAATAAAATAAACAGATCCAGAGAATTCATAGCTGAACGTAAGGGAGGAAGGTGGTACAAAAAAATGGGGATATAAGGGTAAGGTAGAGGGAAAGGAATAAGTAACAGTCAGGTTATCTCCCAGGTACTTTTGAGCAGTCTGATTTTTCCCATTGCATATTGAGTGCAATGCTAACAGAAAGAAACTGAGACTTTTATAATACAGGTAGATTGTAACAAAAAGGAAGGTGGGAGCGACAGACTCACATATCAAATGGATGAACGAAGCGAGAGAGACAGTATAAATATGAGCATTTGGAGGATGAAAACAACCGAAGGACAGACAAAGAGCTAAAAGATCCAAAAGCAATAACTGAATAAGTAAAGCAGCCAACAAAGCAGATACTACTGAAACTGATAAAAGCAGAGTCATTGACTGGTACTAGGTTTACTAGTGCCTGCTTGCTGGAACAGAAGATGGTGGCTGGCAACCAGGCACACCTCAGATGCTTCAAGTGTGAAAGACAATATGGATTCTCCCTGAATGACCCAAAAGACCTGAGGATGGGTAAACAACTGACTGGCAAGGAAATGAATGCAGCTTTACTGAAGTTAGACAAAATCAGATGGGAAATGTGTTATTAATTTTAAGCATATGGCATAAATGATAAACCACTGGAACAAACTATTAAGAGAGGAGGTGGACTCGCCATCTGCTGATACTTTCAAAAATGAGATTGCGTATCTTTCTGGAAAATAAATATTTTATACAAGCACATGTTACTGAGCTCAAAACAGAAGCAGCTGCAGGAAATCTGAAGTCTGTGAAAATATACGTCATCAGAATAGTTGAACTAATGGTCTCTCTATTCTATACGTCTGTAGAGCTTTCCAAGAAGCACCTTAGGAGTAATAAAATGGTATCAAATGGCATATGAAAAATAAACCATTGATACCAGTACACAGAGTGATACAAACCAGACTATAACAGTTAAATCTTGTTTGTGTGTGTGTATAAATGTTTAAATAAAATTTAAATAAGAAAAAAATAAAACACATAGCTGAGGTTCTCTGTAAATTTAAAAAAAATGTGCACTGCTGTCATGATCTTTGCAGCAAAATGACTGTGATACTGTCAATTAGGAGGTGATACCGTAAATTATGAACTGAAAGATTAAAATGAGGTAGTGTAATAATTTGAATCATAGTGCCACATATTCCTGCTTGGATTAGGATTTAACTTCTGGTATTTTGTATCCTTTGCTAATTAAAATCAAATATCCACAGATGAAAGCTACTTTATACTTATACTTTATATTTCAACCTGTGTTGAAATCAAAACTAACCCGCTGCAGTACAGAGCTGAAATCTGTTTTCCCTTTGTCACCAAATGCTACAACTTCTGTAACAGCCCATGACAGCAAATTGTCATCCTTCAAAAATAATACAGGCTCTTCTCCCCAGTCACTAAATTTTACGAAAGCTGTAGTTCCAGGAAGCCAAAACAGGAGACAAAAACCAAGACAAAAACCCAAGTTATTTCTATTCTTATTTTACTCAACATTGCTCGAAGCCTCCACAGTCAACAGGCAGGAGTAATGTTATCAAAGGCAGGCATCTACATTAGAAATGCTTCTATCTGAGCCTGTCACCCCACCTCCATTTAGTGGCAGCAGAAAGAAATAAACACTTCTAGGATGTGATTCCTCCTGTTTTATAGTTGTTGTCTGAAATAGGGCAGATGAAAGTGCCCGTTTCATTTAGAGGAAGACAAGAACGGAAAGCGCAGCATGGACTTCTGAAATTAGGAGAGATAAATTCCCTTCTGCCTATCTCTTTCTGAAACAGCAGAGATCTGGAGTATCTCAGAAGTTTTCTAACCCTCGTGTATAAATGGAGAGGTACAGCATATAGCTCACTTGGATTAAAGCATTGACAAAAGATCTTTAAAGTTTTAACTCCAGTAAGTAGCTTGACTTGCAGCCTAGATTGCCCTAGAAACTTTTGGCAGGATGCAGCAGCCTAAATCAAGGACCATGTTAGATACCTTAGGATGCCTGAAACACCTGCAAGGGGATGGGAGATACAAGACAGGGCCCACAGGACACACATGACCTTGCAGCTAAAGGTCAAGGACAACTCACTGCATCCAAAATGGTCATGATCTGAATGCTAACTTCTTGTTGTTACCTAATATTCAGTCATTTCGCTTTAAGCAGTCCAAATTAACACCATAGTCTCATTTGCTGTATAGACCAATTGTATTGTCATTGGCAAGGCAATCCAGCAGGTTGTCTCTCAGCATTGGTGGGTAAGGATGCTTCCCCCAGTTCCTTCTGACAAAAGCCTTGCCCCTCACCCAAACGTGTGCTTCTGTTCCACCGTCATGCCTTATCTTTACTTGCATAGTAACTTCCATAAACATTATCCAATTTCACATGTTTAGAAACTAAATTAGATTTTTTTTAAATCTAGGGAGTCCTGCACGATTCGAGGGATATGGACAAACTTTTCAAGGGATATCATTATAGTATTACACCATAATTCTTCACATATTTTTCATATTAAAAAACCTTTGTTTTCCTATGTGGAAATTTTTACTTAGACAGAACTGTCTTATTTATCCTGGTCTAATATGTAAATGAGTATTTCACATTATACCAGTCTTTTATTCTCTTTTATCCTAAAATCTTAACATTTACAAATTTATTATATAGAACATTTATTTTATATTAAATTTAATTAATAGAAACTATTCATAGTCATTTGAAATGCACTCCACGTTGATTGAAATAATTAGTGTAGGGCTACTCAATATTTACTTAAGATATGAATCTAGAGGGATTTGATAAAATTAATTAGCAGGAACTAATTATAGTTAGGATATGAGTTAGGGTTTAATAAATATAATTACAGAGTACAAATGATGGATTCTTAATTAATAGATACTAGTTGCCAAACATTGAAGAGAGATTATCATATTTCTGTGCAGGACATGCTATTCAGCACACCTTCAGTTCCAGTGGAAATAGTGACATTTAAAGTGCTCAGGGAGGGGACTTGAGAGGGAGTTAAAAACAGATAAACTAATTTGTTTCAATTTTGCAGTGAAAGTATCAGATCAATTAAGGAAAGCTGCCTTCTAAAAAAGGATACATTTCTGCTTGTGGTATATTGGCATATGGCACAGTGGCTATGGGACAGAATTTTAGAGATATTTAGGCATTTAATAATCACGATAGGTTCCTGATGGGATTTTGGTATTACTTAGCTGTTTCTGAATATTCAGCTTGGCACCTGTTCTTTTCTTTTATGTCCCTAACTCTCTCTAAAAATATAGCCTTCGCTTTGTCCGTGCCTTGCTGTCCTACCTAAAAAATGGGGATAATAATGTTTTCCTACCTTAGAAAGGTGTTGTGGGTATAATTTCTTCAAAAACTGAAGTAATCAACTGGTAGAGTATTAGAAGCTGTATAAATATTATGACAAATTGATGGAAGAATTGCTCTCTATTTTGAGGCAGAAAGCTGGCCATGTTTTAAATTAACTTTCTGCACTTGGATTGTCCATCCAGTTAGGGTTCATTGCACCCTAGGGCTTCTTAACATATGTCTACATAGCAATCCAGAAATGCAATTGCTGTATCATAGACTGGAATTTGACCTGTGTGCTAGCACACCACAGGAAGGACGGGAGTGAGAGGACACACATTCTATTGTTCCAAAATGTGAAGGGCAGGTTCATAAAAATTGCAATTACTGACCAGCTAGTGAGGAAAGTTGATTACTATTTGGATTAGAAGAAAACTGGTTTATGACATCTTTTATTTTCCCTTAGTCAGTCCTAAGAAATTATTTAAAGAATAGTCACCGGTTCAGTCTGGATCACATATCATCTTAACTCATCAAAAATCAAATTTCACACTTACCCAGAAAGCCATGAAATTATGAAAGGACAAAAAAAGCATATTTATAGTATGAACAGCCATGCTGTCAAGAACAGAAATTTCTGTGTCCTTTTAAGAATTCAGGGGCAAACTGAGGTATGGATGGGGTATTTTGACCTGGCACATTTCCTCCCTCCATCTCATTTGGAAACTGCAACTAACTCTCAAACAAGCAGACTGGACTAGGTACTCTCAAGATTACCCTTCCAACCTAAATGATGCTGCGATTCTGTGAACAGCCATTACCTGGAATCCAAAAGTGCAGCTGTGTCTCTTTCTAGGACAGGAAGAACATTACATTTAAGGCAACATTCATTTTTCCCTACAGTTTGCCCCTTTCAGAACACAACTAAGTGCCCCAAGTGTAAGAGATGCTGGCTACTTTCTGCTCCCATGTATTATGTATTTGGTTGTTAATCCAGAAAACCTTATCGTTCAACAAAATGTGTAAATTCTCAGCTTCTAGCTAGGCTCCCACCTTCTCGTAGAAATGTTTGGTTAGAACAGGCTTTCAATGCCATATTTTTGCCAATGTAGAAAAATTTCTAGCAGTTTGGCATTATTTTGCTGCCATCAGCTGAATATCTAGCTGGTGCAGAAATGCAAAGGCACACCTTCACAGCAGCTCATTGAACCAGGAATTTCTCTGTTTGCCAAGTATCCCATAGCGAGAGTCAGTTGAGAAAAACATGAGATCAAGCCAAAAAAGGGAAGGTATTGAATCATAATATCACCCAGATATTGCTCACTAGTCAAGTCACCTCATACCTGCTGTTTAAGACTTATTCAGATATGACTCTATTAGGTAGATCTAATTTTCTTCTCCCTTCTTTTAAGTATCTCTGTAAAGCATAAGGCTTTAAAATTCACTCATTCCAAACAACTCATCTTTTCCCCCTAAATTCAATGTAAAATAACAAAAAAAAAATCTTAACATTTTATACCTGCCGTAAGCATTAAATAGTATTAAGTCTATCAAATTTATTAGAAATGTTTTAATTCTATTACATTATTTTATATGTCATTCATAATAGCAATAAGAATGTAAAATAATGTCTTTCCATTTATCAGTGTCTTAATGAAATACTACTTGGCTCCTACCAGAGCCAATGACAAAATTCCCCAAAGTGCTCCAAAGGCCAGATTGCAGCAGACATTGATGAGTAAAAGAAAGAGAGGTAATGACCAAAGATACTTTCCTCTTTCCAGACTGCATCTGACTCAAATTGAGAAATGACATGATCTCTAATCCCCTGTGACCTTCCCAGAGAAGTGTGTGTAGGCTGAGGTTAGGAAGCCACTCCTCCAGCAACAACAGTGGGAAATCTGGTAATCAGCAGCATCTTGGCCACCATGTCCCAATTTGAACATCAGAAATTGACCCTTTCAGAGCTATAGTACAGACTGCAAACCCTAAGCCAGTAAAAGTTACCTTTATGCATAAAGCTTCACCCTTTAATAGGTAGGTGGTCATCTCTCCTGAGGGGCTGCAATTTGTAGCTTCACAGGATCTAGCTTTCTAAGAGCCCAAAGGGGTGTATTTGTTACTCACAGCGATGGGGACAGGGAGAAGGGCAGGGTTAGTGAGTAAACAGAAAGGAGCAAGTTCTTAACAGGGATATAGTCCAGGTTTATAGACTGATTCCCCCATTTTTCTTTTAATAAAAATGAAATTTAAAAGTATGTGAGATGCACGCATACACAAAGGAGAGGAAACAAAACACCCAGCATTTAGAATGGATACAGAGCAGAACACATCATTTATTTATGATCTTTTTTCTTTGTCCCCTTAAATGAACTGTCACAGTGGCAAGGGAGAGAGAGCGATCCTTCATATGTTTGTACTGAAAGGAATTTTAAATACGTAAAGACAGGCTGGGAATAGCTGCCAAACTGCAAACTGCAGCTCTTCCTTTGCATGCTTTCTCTTCTACAGCCTACCTGGAAGGCAACAGTAATAGACTCTTGTGCAATTTCTACCTTGCTCCTTCACACTAAGCAGTGCTGACAGACACATCACTGCAAGTTTGTCTCTTTATTCAACAGCAGTACACACCTTAAAGTAGACCTCTTATGTCGGAAGAGTGAGAGCCTCCTCCACCCACTCGTCTACTTTCTCCTGTCATTATCACGCCATAGTTTATCACTTTTCAGAATTGCCTCTCTCCATCCCTCCCTCACAAAGTGATCTCACACGAAAGTGTATAGCAGGAAGATACTGGCAGTGTGGGGCAAACTTGGCAAATACTACACGGTTCTTCTTTGTCAGTGGAAACTCAGCAATGTTAATATAGTGTTCCTCTCTGTGGATCATACCCATCCACTTGTGCAAAATTCACAGTGTGTTCAAGCCAAATGCCAAAATACTTGGCTTAAAACAAGGTCAGACAGAAATCCAGGCAAGGAAAGATATATGTGAACCAATGTTTAAAAAAGAGTCCTAGGGTCAAGACTTCCCATTTTGTCCTATTGGCTCAGCTACAGACTTATTTAAAACCAGTAGCCAATTAATTAACTGCCCCTTCCTTGTTATTCTGTACAAGAGAATTTGTGTGGCATTATATGTAGTTGTAACACTTCCACAAGAACAGGTTTGTGTTCAAACTCAGCAGAGACTATTCCAGTTTGAACCAATTAGGCTCACAGTTTCTGAAAGGATTAATCCCACAGTGTGATAGTGCTTCCACACAGAGTCCAGTTAGGCATCTCATGAGAAGTGGTGCAATCTCAGTTCAGCAGTGGAGATGAGGTCCTGCTGGGAAAAAACAAGAGCTATTAATCACAGCCTCCCTCACCTTCTACTAGGAGGTGGCCTGTTTGGGAAGGGGTCAGCAGTGTTGTGGTTTGGGCTGGGCTGACCACTGAAACGAACAACAGATGCTCTCTTTTACCTCTTTCCCCTTCAGAGATGGAAGAACGTCTCCCTTCCAAGAAGAGGAGAGAAAATGAGAGGCAGAGAAAATGAGAGGAAGAAAAAACTTATTGGTTGAAAAAGAAATTAAACTACTTTAATAAAATATTAATAATAAAATAATAAAAATATAATATTAATAAGAAAATAATGATATATATAAAACATACACAAAATCAGTATCGAACTCCCAGGATGATGATCACGTCACCAGCAGGCATGGGGAAAGTCCCAGTCTGGACTCAGTGATGGACGGGAACTGGATTCTGGATCTGGATTCAGGAACACATGGATCAGGATCAAAGGCAGACGAACAGAGTCCTCCTCAGACGCTGGCCATTGAAGAAAGTGACTGACCCCTTTGATCCTTCAGCTTTTATACTGAGCATGAGGTAGATGGGGTGGAATGCCCTCTTGGTCAGTTTTGGGTCACCTGTCCTGTCCACTCGTCCCCACACTTGCGACCCCTCTGTGCTTTTCAGCTTCTGACCCTCCAACAGGGCATGTAACAAAATTAGCCGACCTTGGTTGTTATAGCAATAAGTGCAACTAAGAGCCTTGCTGCATACCATTTCTTTGGTATTCACTATAAACCTCAGACCTTAGGACCTTGCTAGAAGTGGCCACGGTCTGAAAAATATGTCCTTAATGTCAGAGAGTTAGTTAGACGAGGCTTAGCTGCAAGGTAAAATTACTGAAAAGAAAATTGGCACTGGTTTACCTCAAACCAGGACAAACAGGGATCTGTGAACTCCTGGAATTAGA
Source organism: Pluvialis apricaria (assembly GCA_017639485.1). Lineage (NCBI taxonomy): Eukaryota > Metazoa > Chordata > Aves > Charadriiformes > Charadriidae > Pluvialis > Pluvialis apricaria. The sequence continues at coordinate 120,845,430 of CM030009.1, forward strand.
TCTGCCCTTCCAGGTCATTCATGGGTTTCAGAGTAACCCCTTCAGCTACCTCTTCAGAAAAGTCACTGGATCTGTAGCTGGTTAAGAAAATTTCAGTTTATGTTAATGCTGTCTGTTTTGCTATTTACAAAAGGCTCATTTTGCAACATTACATGCCATGTCTGTGTTTGCTGAGCTAGTTAAAAAAAAAAAAAGAATGAATGCACAGAAGTTTCTGAAAGGAGTGGCTGCGTTATCTAATTTCCTATCTGTTCTGATCATACCTCCATTTCAATTAACACTCTTCTTGGCCTGTGATTCTAAACCCACGAGAGAGTTTGCAGCCATTACTTCCCACAGTCCTCTCCATATATTTTCCATCACAAACCCACGCTGATCAGCAGTTGACAGAAATATTATGTCTACCATTGATGAAGACATCACATCCTCCTGTCTATACCACTGTCACTTTTTCACAAGTACACTGCTAAACTGGCCATATCCACATTGAGGTTAAGAGCTTAACAGGAATGGACATTTCATCTCGAAAATAAAAATGGTCAGAGTTACAGTCAATAGTCTGTCCCACACTTGGCAGTGCAGCGGACTAGGATGCTTACGGTGTGCCAGTTCTTACAGCCGAGAAAATGATGTGACAAGATAGATCCGTTTCCCAGTTCTTGATGACTAGCTACCTGCTTCTGCCTGGACTGATTAAATGTGGTTCTTTGTGTTGACCGGGAGCAAAGCTTGAATTCTTCTATGTGGAAGGGCAGAAAATTATGTAATAATTGCTCTCCTACTCTAACCCAGATTATTCTTATTAAAACCATAAATGTAAGTTTTGGTAGTAGTTTAAATCCTAATTCATCCATTCACAGTCTTTGACTACCATGAGGTAAGTAGAAATGTGCCCTGTGGAAAACTGGCTCCTAGGTGTATTTTGGCTGGATCATGGCTTCTTGGAGACAGCTGGCTCTGGATTGTCACAGGCAGAGTTTGCTGAATGATCCCTCTCTGTGCAGATATTTCTATGTTTTTATTTCATCATTCAACAGGTAGATTCATTTCCACTGGCAGGATACGAGTTGGTCTGAAATACTGTAATGATCCAATACCAAGAGGAAGATTATTATAAGGACTCACCTTATTCATCTGAACATGTACCTTGACTCATCTCTCTCCATAACACAGAATCAATCTTAGAGGTGTCTAGTACCACTTCTGTTGCCTTTTAGTTTTTGTTATCGAAGCATTTTCATTTTAAAGGGGCTATAGGGAATTAGACATCTGTAAGGCAAATAGGCTTTGAGGTGGAAATTTTCATTTTTTTTTATTTGGACTAAAAGATCATTTTTCAGTCTAAGAGAAAAAAAAAATCCATTTGGCTGGTGTGAGAGCAGCAAACCCCCTACTTTTTGCACATTGTCAGAATCTCCTCTACTTTTCGGGTAAGTAAACCTGCATCCTTTCTAAAACTGCTGTTCTTAATGCTTGACTTCTTATCTTGAGGATAACAGGCCATTGCCATTTAGGAAGGTATCTTTTCTCCCCTCCCTCCATTCAGTAATCAGATGGACTAGAAAATGCAACTCAGCTCCCTAGCCATGAACTGTCCCTTCTCTTAGGGAAAATTTTCTGGGCTTAGATGCATTAAAAAACTTTGGGATCAATTTCTCAGTCTCTCTTAGCAACTCTCTGAGAAGTATGTACTTTTTACAATGGCAATGGAAAGCAAGAAATGTCCTATTTGTTAAGTCCTTAGGTTCTGGTCTTAAAGTCCCACTCATAAGAGGGGTTGTATTCACATGAAGTTCCTTGGCTTCATAGGGAAAATCTTTGTTACAGTCTCTACATTTGTTGGTTGGTAAAGAAAATGTATAACACGTATGCTACGATTAAGTACAGAAATTCCTCAGCTGGACCACTGAAGTTGGCCACAGGGGCTTCAGCTGGAACAAATACTCATTTGTATTCCCCAGGACAGAGCTGGGCGACCAGAGATGTCATAAGATCGTGCAAATTTAATGTAATATTCATAACAATGGTCTTTTTTTACCTAAATCCTGCATTCCTATAGAAACCAGCTATGTGGAATCTCAGCTGCCTTTCTGTTATGCGTGTCTATGTGTTTCAGTTTCAATTCCCTGGCTGCAGAGAAGCTTGCAAATGTGGCACAGGTGTGCAGTGCAGATGCTGGACAAGAAGATAAGTAATAATATGCTTGATACTGCAATACAATTCCAGGGTTCCTGATTCACATTTCCTGAACTCTGAGCTTGCCACTATTGGACTTTCATTTATATTTGAATACTGGGCCTGTTGTCAACACAGCGCTTTAGGCAGTCTTCCGCTGAAAGGTAATATGTTAATTATTATGGTCTTGAACACATACTGAAGCCATTTACTGAAAAGGCTTCTGGGTCTAGTGTTTGGGGAAAATCTAAAAGTATGAGAATTGTTTCTTGCCCTGTCAGTTAAAACCCCTAGGCAAACATAGTACATGAAAAACCAAACAGTTAAATGAAGCAGCAAGACAACATATGCACCCAATCCTTCTTAGTCTTCATTTTTCAGTTATCTTCATTATCACTCTCCTAGTATGACAGAACTGCAGACACTCAAAGAACTGAGAAAATGAAATCTCAGGTTTCAATCAGCACCCAAGAAGGACTGGTAAATTTTTCATTTCACATTAAGGAATTCTACTGAATTGTAAGCAGCAATAACAGCCTATAGGCAATAAAGACTGTGGTGACGTTCTTGTTATCACACTAAATTCATGTGTCCACCTCTGCATGATGAACTTGATTCTACTGCCTGAACACAGACACGTACTGCTTTTTTAAACCATCTAGTTTATTCAAGACACCCACAACTGGGCTTGTAGATCCAACAAAGGACCTTCTGGAGGATATGTGCATCCTTTTGAAGCAGCAGTCGGCTGCCAGGGAATACAGTAGTGCATCTCAAACGGTATTAGACACCTATGTTTAGGAAATTGAATAAAGATCATTATATAAGCTCCTGTTATCATTAATGGAGATGCAATCAATGCAATGTATAAAGACCAGAGAGCTGAGAGACGCTATGATCCATATTGACTAGGTCTTCATTGATTGTAACAGGATCATAGACACCTAGTGTAACAGTAGACATCTATGCTAGATATCTAAATTCAGATTTCTTAATCTTAAACTGAACAAAGCACCCTAACATCATCATTTAAAGACTAGGAGTAGAAATAAATGTTTCCTGAAAGTTGGAAGCAATTTCAAATTAAGTAATAAATGAGAAAATGTCACTGTGCAGTGAGAATGTGATTAGATTTTTAGCAGAATTTAATGAAAGTAGGGAAGAACGTAAGAACAGTCTCACTTGGTCGAGTCCAAGATCCATACAGCCCAATATCCCATCTCCTACAGTGGCCATAAGCAGATGCCAAGGAAAATGTAAGAACAGGGTAAACCTGATTTACTTTTATTAAGTATTTTTATGGTCACAGGTCCATTCTAAATATGCCTGGTTACTAACAATATAAATACAAGGCATGGGTACACACTTATATCAATTCTCAGTCGGGTTTTGAAGTTCGCAGATTTGGAAGGAGTCTCAACACTCATTTGAATGTCATTAAAGAGTTTCAAAATGATACATGTTTTTTTCAGGAGCTGATAATTTCCAGCCTTTTGCCTAGACAATTTATGTGAAAAGAACATATTATGATTCACCAAAGTATTATTACAAAATCCACCCCCAAATACCCCTGATATGATTAGCAAAAAATAATTGTGGTTATGGAAGAAACCTGCCAGTGCCTTCCCAGAATTGTGCTAATCTGCAAAATCAATCTTCCATTTCAAAATGTGTTCTTTCCCTTCCTCCATCCCCCCTTCCTTTATGTTGAAAACTTTCAGAAAACAGTCTTGTCACATATTGACAGTGACGAGACAGGAAGCTGACCTATTCAACTCAATGAGCTGGGGACTTCAGAGACTAACTGCAATCGTTGAAGCCTGATCAGTTTATGGGAGGGATTGTATGTCTGTGCCAGTGGCAGCAGGGGGCTGGAACTGATGATCAAAAAAGACCTTCCTGTCGTATGTTCTTATTTCAGTGGAACATGGTTAAGCACAGGGCCTTTTCTACAGTTTCCTCTTGTCTGTTTGTTTGTTTGTTTTCAATTGTCCCTTTTTGCATAGAAAAGTACTGAGGAAACATAATGTCCTGCTTCACAAAACATATACAGATGCAAAATTCAAACTGAAATGAGACAAGAGATAAAGACAGGAGAGCCAAACTGACTGGTATTTAGGTATTCTACAGCTATGCTAATAAAGCAACATGCTTATGGCATTGCAGCAAGAGAGCATAGAGTGACCCACATGTCCGTTACTGAATTCTCCAAGCCTACGAAATATGAGAGCCCCTGGAAAATACCCAGTGTGACTTGTGCCTGGCTCGGTCAGAGTCTTGCACCATGGCTTGGAAATGTTTGGAGAGATGAAGGTTGCATAAATCAAAATATGTCAGAGACTACTGTAATCTTTCGATAGTACAGAAAAACAAATTCCAAGGCTTGGCACATTTCTGGTACAGCCTATACATATAGGCTATACAATCTGCATACACAATGCAAATGACAGAGATACACCTAAGTATGTCCTCGTCAACCAAGAGGCCAATCGAATAGCAGTGTGGTCTTAACTGGTGGTGTAGCACAAGACCAGCTATTGTCTTCCGTATAGATCCTGGGTTCTTGTTAACAGGTATTTTTCCTTTCAAGCCTGAACAACAGTGTTGTTGAAAACTTTACCACTAACTCGATCATCTCTATGTAAGTGGCAATTAGGACACTACCATGTGGATGTAGGCATGAACATATATTGGTTTTCTTCTTATTTATATTCTTGTCTCTTTCTGTTATAAAATGAATGCCAATGGAACAGCAACTGGGGAATGTTAATGTGGACACTGAAACATTAACTTCTGTGAGATATTTTTGCAATTTTAATTGTAAAGTCTTAAATAACATTGACAAAGCTTTATTCTGTATTGATTCTATTGCTATACTAAACTCTTCATTATGTGAATTTGTGAATGCTCACAAGAATCAATCACAATTATGCATGGCCCAATACAGCTGAAATCAAAACAATGGATCGGTTCATGCTGTAAAGTGCATTACGTCTAGCAATCTCTGTGAGGCAATCAACGAAAAATTGGATTTGTATATCAGCATTTTAGTTATTTAAGTATTAAGCATTGGTAAGCAAACCTCCAGAGGTCCTCTTCACAAAGGTTCATATCAGCATAAGATGAACTGATTTCAGGCTTATATCCCCAAAACTCCAAGGAGTTATAATCAAAACCACAAGGCCAGCCTATCTTTTCATTAAAAGTTTAAAAAAAAAGTCAGTACATTTTATTCTACTAAAGCATATTCCTGGAAGTCTTAATTTTAGTTCCACATAAATGGAATAAAAGTCAGAAAATTTTTTGTAAATGGAGTGGAATGATTCTGCTTCATCTGAACCACTAATATGCAGTTTTGAAGCAAGGGAACAAACTATTATCAACAGTGACTGAGATGATTTAAATAATATCTTTTTTTTTCTTTTTTTTTTTAACCAGTCCTGTAAATATGATTGGCAAATTGTGAACCAAAGAAGTCTATTGAAAAACTAAGGTTAAGCCTCAAATTTATCTAAAAATCTATCAGCAACAGTAAAAATTATGTGGGGATTTGGTACCTTTAGTGCAGTTCCTACTAAACCGTGATTTCTTAGAGAAGCTGCTGTGATTCCTAGTCCTAAATCCTAACATAGCAAAAGTTGGCCAGTGGCAGGCAACCTGGAGTAGCTGTGATTGGCCGCTGAATTAACCATGTGCCTGATATTACACTATTACAACACCAAAAGAAAAAAATCAGTGTTGCAGATAAGCTAGAGAAGAAAATGGGGAAAGATTAAGCCCTCCAATTTCATTTCATCCTGAAGATGGACTCGGGTGCAGAGCCTACTGACTCTTCCCCAATAATTGAACAATTCGAAAACACACATTATGTACAATTCTGCCCAGTTCCTGTATCCATCAGATGGAATCAGGCAGGCTTAGAGGGATGTTTATCCTATTCCAGTGAGCTATTAATTTCTCCCATACTGTTGCATAGACTACCTCCATTGTGTCACTCTTCTTTCATATTTCACAACGTTTTTTTAAAATTCTTCAAACTCTTGGTTTCATGTAGTTCTGAGTTATCTGTAATGACTTAGTGAAGTCAGTTTGTAACCCCAGGTAGAAGAAAACCATCAGCACAATTGTCTTCCATGTTCATTCAAGGTGTTGGTGTTCGCGATTAGACTCCACACAGTAAATTAAGATCACTTCTCTCACCATGGCCTCCAAACCATGCAAAACACGTGTTACCTTTGGGACAAATGCCTCTCCAAGGTGTCAAAGAGCCAAATGTTATAAACACTCCTTTTTAAAACAAGAAGATGATATGGTTAGAAAAAGTGGTATGCCACGTGAAAACTTCTTTCTTTTCTCTATCTTCCTCTTCTTTCCCCCCTACTTGATAGACCATGGATAAAGCAGCAGTTTTCTCTTTTCCACATGAAAAGCAGACGGCTCTCCATTCTGGAGTTCATAGTCTTGCACCACTGGACAAACACAACGTGAAATGTGCTTCCCCACAAAGCCCTTTTCTCTGCCACAAGACTCCTCAACTCCTACCCAACGAGATAATCTCAAGAAGGGAAATAAGTTTAATTTAGCCTCTGAGCTTTTTCTCTCCTTGTTTCTCTGATGAGACGTTCCATTCACTCCATTTTGTTGTCAGTTTTGTGACACAGAGACCTGTCTCTGAGCAATGACTCTAAAGCCAATATCTCATTTCACATAAGCCACTAAGCAGCCATCACATGGTAATGCTTTCCAGTCACTATGGGTGCAATGGCTGTAAGCTTTCATCTATAAATTCTTTTTCAGTTGCTCATTTCTGTCAAGCTGGTCTAATCTACTTACACCTGGCACATTAATTCTTATCTTTTCCCTGCAACATTGTAATTATATGTTATTTCCAGCAATAATTAATTCTCTCTTAGGCGGGCTTTTTATAGCTTATAAGTCAAAGTGGGCTGCACCATACTAAATAATTAATTCAGACTGTGTTTTATGTCATGACACACACACAGCCCCTGGGTGTAATTGTTACAGAATTCTTTTGAGAAGAAAGTCCTTGGCTCCCAGGGGTTGTACAGACCAGAAAGCACCAATTATAATGGTTATTTCTCTCAGACCAACAGTAGGTGTGTTCAGTTCTTCCTACCAACAATCTGTTTATGGCAGTTATTTCCAGAAGGTCTTGATACAGTATTAACCTACAAAAACATGCAGCTGCAGACCATATGAATGACTCCAAACAGTATGTAAGTCCCTTCAGAGAAGCCTGCAACAGTTCACATACTTGCTTACAATTGACTATATGTCTTTAGTTTCTTAATGGTACACAAAAGGGACATTTACATGACAAAAAACGTTATATGAAATTTCAGCTATGAGGTATCGACAAGTTGTGTCCATAGAAAACTCAATCATTAAGCAGAAGTCGATAGTTAGATATGGTATCTTACCTAGAGGAAGTGCAATCTCAAATAGCTCACCACTCCAGAAATACAGGAAAGAAAAAATGAAAAAAAGACAAAAAAAAAAAAAAAAAAAAGAATGCTTACTTTAAAACTAGGCAGGAAGACAGATTAGGTAACAGAAGTCTGAAAGTCGCAGTATGTCTAAAAGGATTTGCTGGAATCCAATGAGATAATGTTTGAAAGACGAAAGAACTCTATTAATAGGAAAAGTATAATTACCAATCATGAGCTATAAAGAATGCAAATATATTAAACACAGAATTATAACACACACCTCCTTATCAGGGGAAGGATAGCAACTGCACAAGGAAGAGAAAGATCAGAGACTAAAATTGTATAGAAAACATGAATAGTAGCAATTTAAATTGCTTGTGTATAATGAAGCATCAGAAGAGAACATGTTTAAGGAATGTTATTTCCAGATACCTTAAAGCAATAGCTCACAAATTTTCATTATTTTTGTGTTCTCTCAGCTGCTAGTGTGAGCAGTGGCAGTAGTAATGCCAGGTCCCAGTTTCCCTTTTGTCCATAAAAAGCCTTTCATCTATTTCAGGAGTGGTCTTATTCCAGCTACAGTATATTTACCAGTAGCACCACATGTACCATCATCACAGAACCATTCAGGGAGTCAGGCTAAGTGAAGTACTGTAAATTTGTTCCTTTGGGATCACGTGGTCAGCAAGGAAGAACAACCCGGAGCAAAGTACTATTCAATTTTACTGAAAGGAAAAAAACTCTACCATAAGCCATTATATAAATAGCAAAAGGTTCAAAAACATATATATCCTATTGGAAGACATAAATAGCCTAGACAAACCAAAGTCTTGAATCAAACTGACCGTAATCCTCTTTTCTTTTAGGTAGTATTTTGTCCTATTGATCTATCTTATTTTCTGATTCTAGTTGTACTGCATTGGACAGCTCAAAAGGAACCTGTGATAGTGACAGGACTGTAAGTTTAGGTCTTCTCTGAGGGGTAATTGTGTGGCATGACATCGTCCTTTCTTTTTGTATGAAGAAATACTGTTACGAAGCTGAATTAATAATAGGCACGTGTGATTCACACAAAGACAATCAATGAAAATATAGTAAGGTCCTTGATTCAGCAGCTGCTACAACTAGCTCTGTATGTGTTTCATACCTTCTAAGTGTGTGAAGATTCAAATTGAGGGTTTTCTTTGCATCTGTTATGAAGACGGAAGAGGTTCATGTAAAACCCATCCCAAATCTGTGTTTCGTAGATAACAACCATGAGGCAGACCTGGTGGCTGAAACCTGAACATCATATTTGAGAAGGGACTGGTGTTTACAGCACTTTTCCTTTATTTCAAAAGGGAGGCAGAGAATGAGCTCTGTCGTCTGGCACAGTCCAGGACTACTGGACCACTGGACCACAGCACATCAACTGCTGTTCCCACAGGCTAACACGGAGTGGAAATGAGGATAAAAGTGTCTCAGACTGCTTGAAAGTACCTGCAACAGATTTAAATCTCATTAAAGGAGGAAGGTGCCAGCCAAAGGAAGGGAACTGCATGGAGCCAAGGATGTGTTCTTCAGTAATGAGACAAGAGCAGAAATGCTCCGTGAATGCAATCAATCATAATGGCAGGTTGTCTATATACACCCTCCCAAGGAAAATGCCTTGAGTTCTCAAATTTCATAAGGAAGAGTCCTTTCCTGAAGTTATCAGTCCAAGGTATTCCTTCACTAGTTGTATTTGCATGATAAAGTTCCAGCCATCAGACATCTCTGAGCATCACAAGCTGGTTAACAGACAGACAATTAATAATAACCTTCAGCAATACAGCTGCAAGGAGGCCCAGAGCAGTCCTGCAGCCCCTCAACATGAAAAGCGCTGGCAATATTTCTTTTACTTTAAAGCTGCGGTAGATGGGTGAGGGCTAAACAGTACGAAAATATCAATCATTTCTGCAGCATACTGGTAATGAAAAGTGCATGACACACTTTTTTTTCTGCTGTGGCTCTCACACAGAGTTTGGATGATAGCAAGAGTTTTGCATTTGTGTCGTCTCAGACTTCATTTTTTTTTTCCCAGCCGAGTTGAAATATAAAGGGTTATTTTTGGTCAAGAAGGAGGAATGCCTTTGGACATAAAGAAAAAAACCACATACTTTTCACCTTCCGAATGACAGAATTCTTAAGAACTGGCAAAAAGCCAAAACTTTGTCAACTTCTTGTCTAAATATGAAAATTTACTGACAGCTCCATTATGCATAATTTTTTACATCCCATGAGGGTCCTGGTGCCTATAAAGAACACACTTACTGTCTCCCTTCCCTCACAGGGGGAAGGTAAGTGCAGTTTCTTAAAAAGGCTGAATAGGAGCAAGCTTAAATTCCTTGCATTTTGCAAACTGTCTCACAAGGTCATTAGTGCTGTTATAGTTGTTTCTTCGTTGCGTTATTTATACCATGACATCTGGCCATATTACAAGCATTAAAATAAAATATCTTTCCATAAGGTAGCTATAATTGTCATCTTCCTATTAACCACCTCTACTTATCATACAGGAAGAAGAAAGCTGCAGCATTTTAGCTTGTCCCTGCTGATCTGAGGGGACAGGCCGAGACTCATCTCACTTTCTGAACAGCAATAATCCTCTGCCACAACCCAGAATTGAAGTCCAGGAAATGCCATGAATTCAGTCAAAAATTTAAAGCTGAGGATTCCAGCAAATATAAAAATATCTTTCATGAACTTGGTTACCATGATGACTACAGACAGTCCTTTGAGGCACAGGTATATATGGCATGAGCTTAGCAGAGGAGGAGTGGGCTGAGTACGTCCTGCTCACACTGGCATTAAAGAAACTTGAAGGTCCTGGACACCACTAATTAAAATTTACAGGAAATGTTTATGAATTATTAAATACTCAGGTTGTCTTAAAAATTCCCAAGCAGGTCCTTGAAAGTTAGCAAATGGCGGATTTATCAATGTCTTTGAAACATAATATCCATCCCATGCAATATATGAAGGAGAAGGAATGAAATCCTGTAAAAAAAAGAAAAAAATATGCTGATGTAACTAAAGATGCTATTATAATGCACATATAGGTTGGTCAAAATAAGGTTTATCCAGACATGATAACACAGGCATTTACTAATTTTCAAGGGCTTAGCTCTGAATCCCGTATTTTTGCTTCCTCAAGTCATATCAGCTTTTGCTATTTTACATATTTAGATGCAAAACTAACCTTGTTTGAAACACATTTTCTTCTGATTTAAAAATAAAATAGAGAAATTTCACCTGCACTTTTAAAACAGCAGCATGGAAATGAAATGCAATTTCCTTAAATGTCAAGATTTCCAAATTTGATTTGGAATACATTGCACATATATTTTGTTTCTGTCTTACCACAACTATCTGATTTGTTAGTAATAAAGATTAGGAGAGCTGAAGGTCAAAAAATATAGTAATTTCCTGTTATTTTGATGTCTCTGAAGCAGAAAGAACTGTGGAACAGTAAAGAATGCAAAATCCTCCCCACTTAAAAGTGCTGCTTGACTTGGTCTTTGTGTACTGTCATAGACGCCCCTTTCTGAAATGAAATTCTCTTATTTTGTGTCAATGCAAGTAAAAATAAGTCTACATCAAAAAGGATGGGGAAGAGTTAAAATCATACAGACCCCATCAGCGTGATTCATCTGTCTAAATACAAATGCCTACAGTGCAGATATTTGCATCAATGATGTCAGTGAATATGCTCCTTTCGTACCTGATGGAGAGAAATTGCCACATCTAGAGCTCAGCTAATTTCATCCTAACCTAAGAAAGCAGATGAAATGAAAAGAAGCTCTAGAAGTGTCTATTACTCTCCATCAGCTAAAGAAGGAGTCTAGACAGCCATTTAGTTTTAGATGTCTGCTTTGCAGGTGCCCAAAGTTAGGCGAGATGAATCTTACCCCAAGTGGATGTCAACCTTTCCTGTGTTTTCACTGTGTTAATTAAGAGCTAAAATGCAGACTTTATTCATCACACACCGAATGGTCTGCTTTATCTGTCATCATCTGGATTAGAGAGGACTTTTCAACATGACTGTTTACTCTTAGCAATTTGTCTCCGTCACTTAAATTCTATTGTTTCATTCTGCTTCCAGGACTGATTTAACAGTTTTTCACATAAAGGAATAACAGAATATATACTTCCTAAGTTTTAAGACTATGTGATTATTTTGAAGACTATTCTTTGAAAATACTTAAGCCGTTGACCAAATACCCCTTAAACAACAGAGTTTTCAAAAAACTTTTCATGGCACGGGGAATCACTGTTTTGGCTACAGAGGCACAAAAAATGCATCTAGAACTAATTGTGCTGTGTGAACTTCACAAATAAAAGTGAAAACAGTTTAAAGTTTTCCCTATAAAAGGTAGATGTGACCTTGCAGTTTATAAGAATATTTGTCTTGTTCCTTCCAAGAATGGTTCTCATAAACGGCCCTTACCTGCCCTCCAAGCAAATGCAGGCAGCCAGTGTGCAGCTAGCAATATGCTAGAGAAAAGGGACATGGTAAATTCGGGGAGCTGCACTGATCAGATCAAACTGATTTTCTGGTAAAGAAGTGTAACTATTTAACCCTCATGCACTGAATGGAGAGAAGATTCCCCAGCACTCCACAAGCAGGTTTGGGTACAGGTAGTTTTCACAGCTTTACCAGTGACTTTAATACTGACCGTCCAAACCTGACTGTGTTAATACATTCATTCCAGGGACTTTACCCAAGAAATCTAGATTAAAGGTAGCTTAGGTACATCTATCAAGGCTCTGATCCTAGAGGCCCTGGCAGCAGTGTGGATATTCCCTTACTGAAGCCTGATTGTCACCATCCCACCAGCCAAAAGAGTAATACAGAGCCCAAGAGGCAGACATACACATGTTATAGGCTGGGAGTAGAAATGTGTTTGGAAATGCTGCCTCAGTTAGAGGTGCCTTTCCTCGAATTGGCAATGCTGCTGCCAGTCAAACAATATTATATGGTTGATATATCCAGATGTGACATGCCATTGTAACATACCATCAGCCCAGGACACGGATGCTGTTTTCTGAAAATTATGATTATAATCGCTCAAAACAAAAGGACTTTATGGGTTTTTTCCCTTCTTTCTAAAAGTTTTTAAACCCATTTACCAAGTGTCAAAGCCCATGAAACAGAATGATGTAGGGTGCTCAAGTTAAGATGCTGGAGCAGAAATACGAGAAAAACCTGGGTAATTTCCCATTACCTGCTAGTATCAAATACTTGAAATCTGGCTGCTCTGCTTGAATCACAATAAAGCCATTTTTTCCCCTGTGAGAAGCAACAGAATCTTAACCAGCTTCATTATTTCCACTTCTCTGCTGCTTTATTTTTGATATTATTAACCAGTGCATTACTGGAATCTGATATTTTGTACCCATATGCAAGCAAAAGAAATAAATCAGCCATATTTTCACCATTAGAGCTTAAAAAGTACTAATATCTTCAAGTCTTGCATCCCACAGGATATGCTTTTATACTTGTCTTTAGCTGACTTATAGTTGTTTTAATAGATGGGAAAATATAGGTATAGCAAAGCAAGTTATCCCAAGTTAGCTGGATACCTTTTGCATAGGCTAAAAATTACTTCAGTGTTCTGATTTCCCTCTGCAGATCTTTAGACTCTAGAGCATCCATTTCCCTTACAGATTGACTGCCCACCTCCCTTTTTGTTAAATTTCTCAAAACACTTAAATGCCTTGAAACATTTACCCCTCTGGTCCTTTTGAAGGCCTTATCTATGTCAATAAGGAATTTCAGCCTCTTTTTTGCAGGTACATGAGAGGGTACTTGAAAGGAGCACTCTTGCAGGCGCACGTGCTGTATAGGTGTCTATACCCTTCTTGTGTCTTTTTTAATAACTTTGCTCTCTTAAGAATATGCTGACAGGAAACTATTACCTGTCCCTGAGAGTACAATGACTGGATGTCTTTTCATCTTACCTGTTGAAGTTTGCAGACAAGAATCCAAGAGTTTCAAGACTGGAAGGGCAGCAAACTAGTCTGGACATTTTGGGCAGACAGGTAGTGTAGGAGAGTTTGAGACTTAAACTTCCTTACATATGTGGCTGTAAATACACAAGGATACACACCAGTATCTCACCAGCTAAAAAAAACCCTGAGACACATGACTATAAAACCAGCCTCATAACTGTTTCTTTTTCATGAGTTCATGCATTCTGCACCAACTCCCCAGGTTCCTCAGCTGAGATGCACATAGTGGTGGGGCTCAACAGATTTTCCAAATTACCATTCAATTAGGGAACTGAAGAAAATTCAGGCTGGCTGGAGGGACTGCTGTGTGACTTTAGGTGCTTCCAGAGTTAGACAGCTGCAGAGTGATGCAAGAAGTTGAATTTGATTCAACCCAACTGAATATTCAGATACATGCTGAAGACCTTTAAAGTTAGGCATTGCATTTCTGCTACTAAGCCTTTCTTTCTTTCTTTCTTTCTTTCTTTGACCTTATATTGTCGAGACAACGCATGATCCAAAGTCCAGAAACACTGGTGACAGTCTTTCCTCAGATGTAAAATAATTCTGTGTCATATCACGTGACTTGGAACAAAATCATTTGTCCTTGTGGTGGGTCGACCTTGGCTGGCTGCCAGGTGCCCACCAAGCTACTCTCTCACACCTCATCCTCTGTGGCACAGGGGGAGAAAATAAGATTAAAAACTCATGGGTTGAGATAAAGGCAGTTTAATAAAGAAAAGCAAAGACCATACACAGAAGCGAAGGAAAACATAAAGACTTATTCTCTGGTTCCTGTCAGAAGGTGATGTCCAACCAATTCCTGGGAAGCAGGGCCTCAGTATGTGTAGTGGTTGCTTCGGAAGGCAAACACCTTAAGAATGAATGTCCCCCTTTTAGCTTTTGTTGCTGGGCATGACGTCACATGGTACGGAATATCCCTTTGGTCAGTTTGAGTCCACTGTTGTGGCTATGTCCCCCCTCAAACTCTTGCCCACTTCCAGCCTACTGGCCTTGTGAGGTGTGGGGGGAGGCATGTGGGAGAGAGAGTCCTGATGCTCCACAAGCACTGCTCAGCAGTAGTCAAAACATTGGTGTGGTATCAACACCTTTCCAGCTACAAATACAAAGTCCAGCACTGTGAGGGAAAGTTTACTCCATCCTAGCCAGACCCAATACAGTCTAGCATCCCAGTGGCCATTGTACAATCCACTCCTTGGACAGGATTTGTTTTATCTACCTTTAAAGGCCTAAAAGTTAGCTGTCATCACCCTTGACACCTTTGACATTTGTTGACCCTGGTCTGAACCCCACCAAGATGACTCATGGGAGAGAGGACCTCCCCCTGAGTGCTTTGCATGCTAAAAGAGATGTTTGTCTTCAGGAGCACAGGACTGAGTGTGGGAGACAGGGGAAGAGGACTTTTGGTTTAATGTAAGAAATTATTGTGGGGTGTTTAAGGGGCTGTGGGAAGGTTCAAAACCTACTATGGGACATACAGGAGAAGGACTAAAAGTGGGCAAATGAGAGATCAAGGGCTACCAGGGAAGAACAATTTTGGGAAAATAGGGGAAAAAAGGGTTGGTTTTCAGTATACTGGCCTGACTGGGCCCTGCTCTTGGCAATGAACCTTATGGCCTTGAGGGTTCAGTTCAGGTATGAGCAACTGGAGGGCATTGGGGTCTGGGAATCAGCTGCTGGGTAGATTGAATGAGGCCAGCTCCTGTAGAGACCCACATTATGTGTGTCTACATCCCACCAGCAGACATCAGCCCTGATCAGCTGGAGAAGAGGAGCAGGATGGAACACCTCTGCTGCTCATGCACATGTGAGTGCTGAGTGTAATTATGCAGGGCACAATATATGCTCACTTTCCTCTGTGTGCTGACATGTGTGGCCAGTTCTGCTTATATTTTGTGTATGTGTGTACATGTGCCTCTCTACTAACCTGACCTGGGGACATGGAACTGCAGCTGCTTTGCAACTATCAGGCCAGGAAGGAAGAATGCCCCTGGGGTCTGTAGCTACCTGATGGAGCTACCTCTAAGAGCCCCACCTGGGCATCTAGAGCCACTAGATCTGCCAAAGGATATATGTCCATCCAGATAAGCGCAGGAAAGCACGAAGGATACTCTAGGGCATTTCAAATGGCACCAGATGCCCATATAGGCAGAACTGACACTCAGGTGTTTGAAGAAGAAACTGAATCCCATCCCTAGCATTAGACAAAATTAATCCAAGCCCTTGTCATTATGAGCATTAGTTGATTTCTATGTCTTTCAGTTCACCTACACTTGCAATATATGTTTGCTAGCCTGAAGGAAATGTTCTGATCTCCTTACATGAAAACACAGATCACTGTCATTATTCTTCCCAAAATGAGTGCTAACTTTATACTGTATTTCACACAGGAGTGGCTGTTTTTCAGAAAAGATACTTCTAACCTTCCCTACATGCTGCAGCTACTGGGAATACCTTGGGAAGGCAGTGATGGCAAAATGCTGGCTCAGCACTCAGGACAAGCAAAGCTGTGTACGGCTCATTTGCTTTTACAATAATTCGTTGTGCTACAACAATTCATTCTTTTTAACCTTTTAACTCCTCAATCCTTTTTTGAAATGAGACTATATGGCAAAAAGTCATTAAATAGCAGATCTATTTAAACAAACCTGACTTTCACATTCTTTCTCCAGCTGTGATCCTTGCACCGAGCAGCAACAGACATCTTATTCCCCAGGGGTTTAGCTACCAAAGCTTTCTCCCCTTCTCCTATCTCTTTGCCCCACTCCCTGCCCTTGTCCTTTATGGACTCATTATTTAGGCAACTGTAAAGCCCAGGTAACACAATAATAAATACAGTGAGAAATACAGGTGGTTTTCAAGTGAGGGCTGTGAACATATAAAACAGTATTGAACCCACTGATCTGGTAAAGCTCTGTTGAGTTTGAGTAAGGGCAATGTTGATAAAAGGGAAGAGATCACTTGCTGTCCAGTTGCTTCCTCTTAATTTTATGCAATGTAATGATTCCCATCTTGCTGGATAAAGTGTGTGCATTTTTTCTTACTGCCCAAATGCCAACAGTATCAATTAGATGCTTGCCTTTTTTTTCCCCTTTCTTTCTTTCTTTTTCTTCCTTCCTTTCTTTCTTTCTTCCTTCCTTTCTTTCTTTCATTCTCTTTCTTTCTTTCTTTCCCCAAATCAAAGTAAATAAATATTTTGTTTACATTTTTAGCCATGAGTATTCTTTTGATCCATTTTTAGACTTCCTCTGAACCCTGCCTTTCTCAGCACTATCCATTAGCCAAAGTTTAACATTCTGGAACTTCCAGCCTGACTTGAAAGCCGTATGTTAAATTATGCAGCTGAATTCCATCAGTCAATTTCTCCTTTGCTGTCAGCACAGCAGCTACATTTTTTATTGTCTGAACAAGCTCATCCCATGTAACAGGCTCCAAAAACATCAGAGGGGAAAAAAAAGGATCAACACAGGACAATACTTCCTAATCAGGCCTAGATTCAAAAGAGAAAGGCACAAGAATATTTTTTGTGATTTTTTTTTCTTTTGCAAAACAAAATGAAAAAAAATCTGTTTTGCATATCAGATAAGTTAGAAATTGCCTTATTTAACTTCTGAAAGACTAGGATCATTCAGAGCAAAATTCTGCTGTGAATAAAAAATATGTAAAGCTGCCTGTAGCAGTGTGGTACAGGTTATCTGACCTATCAGCTTCATAAAATAAAAACTAATGAAGTCATGGCAGAAAAAGTCAACTGTTACACATCAAACAATTGTGGAGTCTTTACCTTTGCAGAAAATCATTGTAAATTGCATGTTAGTATTATATGGATGATAGTTGTGCATAGCTATGTGTTCTTATAATATGCTAAAGCTATTGCTACTGCAGCTTTTTTCTAGGCTAGGTCTACATGATCTACAATTCATGGAATCTTAATGGTAGCTTAAGTGGAAATAAAATCTTTATGAAAGCCAGTATGGTTAGCTCACTTTAAGAAAGGAATTCAATCAGCAGCCCACTGGAATTACTTATGTTTTGACTAAGGTATTTGGCTCCTTTTATTGAACATTCCGCTTTCAATGCATACATCCCATGGATATAAAATGATGGATATCTTTGGATTTTAAACCAGCGGCACTTTATATCATTAATAAATATTCATTTTCCTGCTATCCCTCCAGTGGTATTTCATCATCAATCATGGCTGAAATCACAGCTGTGAGAGCTGTTTATGCTTTACTGTTCTCCTCTACATGATTTGGCAGATACTTATGAAATTATTGGAGTGTGGAAGTAAAGGGGGGTTGGAGAAGAGGGAAGAGGGGGGCTGCTGTTTTTAAAAAAAATATCTTTGTGTCCGTATTTATTCCCGAAGCAGTACTGTTTTGTTTTGCCTTCCAAAGTACACATAAATCACTCCATTGGTCTCAACTGTCCTGTGAAAATAAAAATGATCCCAAACTGTCCAAGAATTACTCAGGGACTATTCAGTGTTCAATATGTCAGAGAAGCAAAGACAGACGCTCAGGAAGAGGAAGATTACAATCAATGAAGAAAAATCAATAGCGTGTAGAAGTTATCCTGCTGCCAGCATTGTCAGGAAAAGGCTTCTCCATTCCCCAGTCTCATTACATATAGAAGATTATTAGAATCTGAGCAGCCAAAGTGAAGCTGTAATCATCTCCGTTTTGCTTTTTTTTATGTTCTTAGTGTAAATCAACATTTCACTTTGACTTAATAAACAAAACAACCTGTTCTCCTACCAATGTAGCATTTTATATATTTGCTTTACCTGCCACTGTAAATGAAAAGAGATAAGATTAAAAATACCTTAAAGTACAGGTTGGAGAAGTTTGAACAATGACTCGAGCCTTTGGCTACGATATTTTCTGTTTGCTTGGTTTTTATTCTTCCATCTGTGTGTTTTTCTGTCCCTCTGGCCAAACCAGTGGATCCTGGCTGCCAAGCTCTGCTTGTTAATGAGATAGTAATTTCTTGATTCTCTCCTGAAAATCAATTAACCAGCCAATGAAATCACTGGATTTTATAGAATAACATTTTTGTGACCTTAGGGAGATATGCATGCTTTATTGTATCAACTGATAAAAAGAAATAACTGCGTAGCTAACAACAGTATCTTTCTGGCCCTGATTCAGAAAAGTATCCATGTTTTGGAAAATGATTTAATGTATGTAAATTAAGTAATTGAAAGCATGATAGGTAAATATTTAAATGTATTCCTGAATTTGGACCTGTATGAATGGAAAAATAATATCCATAAAATATAGTTTATGCCTTAGTATATTGTACATTTTAATAAAATGTACACATGTACTTTGACATATAGCAGACAGTCTACATAAAAAAAACATCTTCAGAAATATATGTCAAGATTCATTCCATAACCCTTCGCTTCCCAAGACCCTCTAAATTATGGTGACAACTGTTAGCAAACACAGATGTCCAAACTCATAAACTTTGCATTTATACGAGCTAGGACCGCTTTTGTGTGCAGGTGTTTTTTTCATTTATGAAAATGCCAACTGTATGTACAAAATAGGGACATTTTTTCAGACAGCATTCCACAGAATTATTTCCAAATACCATTGTATTGTCATCACCATCATCATCACTAAGTCTGTTTCTGAACATGGTGCATCAGATGTTGGTAGGAGATAACACATGAGATAAGCCAGCCTGTAATATTTCTATTTCAGAGGGCTGCTCTATAGTCAAAAACACATCATAATAGAGTTGTTAAAAAAGTTAAATACCAATTGCTTTATTCTGACATATTGTGTGAGTGCTTGAGTTTGCTCTTCCCAGATTTTGGATTTTATTTCTTTGCAGGTACTATTTATGTTAGGATATTTAGTGATTAACTAAACCGAGCAATTTATTATGTTGGTTTTGTGATTTCTACTGTGAATGTGTTTGGAATATCCATCAACACTACAGGAAATACTTACAAACACCTGAGAGGATCTTCCTCCCACCCTGAAGAATAAGAAGTCTGAAGTATCTGCCTTCACAAATCCCATCAGGAACCGCAGGGGAATGATATCAAAGAGCAATCTTTTATTTGTCTAATCTAGAACCGATGAAAAGGTAGAGCTAATCCACAAAAAAATAGACTTAAAGCTCCAGAGAGAGTGTCTGATGCTAGTCCTAAAGCTAGTAACAAGCACATGGTGAATGCTGAACCTGGAACATATGGTGTTCAGCTCAGCTTCTACGGCAATGAAATAAAATCAATCCTTTCCAGGGAGGAAATCATAAATAGCGCTAAATTTCACTTTTCCACATGATCTTTCAAGCTACATGCTAGGCAATTTGTCACTTTTGAGAACTCTGGTAGCCAAAAAGTTAATTCTTCAGAAGTTAAACTCTCCAGCAGTTCTTGAAATAATTGACTGGGATCTGGAAGTGAGTGATTTGTCTTGCCTGGCAAGGGTATCTTTTAAGTTAAAAGAGAAATGCCAAACACAGTACTTTAGGCCTGAATGTTAGTGTTCATTTTTATAAAAGAAGTCTCTGAAATATAATACCATAATAAATTCTCCTTATTCCTAAATTCTCCTTTATTCCTTAAAAAGAAAAATTAATAAACAGTGTTCTTTCTTACATCACCAGAAACTCAGTTACAAGGAGTTTCTATATGTAAACAACCAAAAATAAAACAGTCCAGTCCAGTTTTACCCTGGAAGTGGTATGCACCAAGCAGGCAAGGAAACAGTAAATTGACAGCTTCCATGAAGCACTGCTAATTATGCATGTCACAGATTTATTGTAGAGCAATGTAGCCCACTGCTGTCAAGGGATGCAGTCAGATATGATTTCTACCCGCTTTTCTACCCTTGTCACATGGATGTCCCTTTGTAGTCAACAAAGAGAAATAGGCAGAAATATTCTATGGTCTTTTTGAAGTCTATTCAAATTTAAATGAATCACGTTCATGGTTCTAGTGAGATGTTTTGTCCATATCTCTGCTGATTTTAAAGGTAGCGTATAGACACTAACTCAAGCACAGATGTCAATACTCTAAGTGTTTATGTTTAGTAAAATGAATCCAAATCTTAATGTTATTTATTCTGTATCTTGACCAAATAGGATCTGGCCAGAACTGAAGACTCTGTAATTATTTGTTCTAAAACATTATAACATTTCAGCTAATTTTTCATAATGGGTGCTAAAATTTGTACCGTATTAGACAACAAAGATGTCTTCCTTTTTATTTTCTGTCTGATCAATTAATAAAGTAATATACAAAAGAAATCTCTCAACTCATCTATTAAGATGGATCAAATATGTATCTATTGAATTTCAATGCAAATTTTATATTGACTCATTAAATCGAATGTACAGTACATGAAAATCTAGGACCCAGATCTAAAAAGATGAATGTGTATATATATATAGGACCTACACATATCACTTTCTCATATGAAGAAAGGTATGCAAAATTCTTTATCCAGTGACAGATTTTAAAGAGCATTTAAAAGCACTGGTATGCAACGTGCACGATTCTTAAAAGGAATGCAGGCTCCTGCTCCAATTAAAATCAGTGGGAGTCAAATATTTAGGCAATTTTAAAAATTGTATCAGACATCTATCTAAATCCATAGATTGTTAAAAAGTATAGTCCTTTGTAATGTACTGCAGATTTATCTGGAGAAAAGGCAGTGCCTAGTCCCAGATGCAAGAAAATAACATTCTTAGCTTCAAATCTTCCTTTGCCACTTCTTCCTTCATAATTTGTCCAGTTATCTATTTTCAGAATCCCTCAAAATATATCAGCTCAGAACCAAGCACAGGGAAAATGTTTTCCCTTCAGTTTACTGTATATTCATACAAAAAGTATAAAATATTTCTCATATGCTCTTTGCATAATTGTCTCTATAATCAAGTGTTGCAGTAGAAAAGTCCCTGTTCATTAGTAGCAAATATTACACACATATACACATGCACACACATACACACACTTCATTTAAGCATATTAGCAGTAAAGTTAAATCAAGTAAATATCTGCAAGCTGTACGGGATTTAAGCCAAATGGAGGATGTGTGTTTCTTGAAATTATGTAATGATAGTAGCTTTTAAAACCATCTCCTGGGCATTGTTTTCATGAATACAATTTTGAAGGAATGTATATAAGTCACATCTTTCATGAAAACAATTGCTTTTTATTGCTTTTGCCTTAAATATAATAAAGTAAGAACTAGAATATAGTGAGAAGGAGAAGTCCCATAATAATAAAAACAATTTGCAATATTTTTAGACTTGATTTTGGTTTTATTGTCAGAATGGACAATAACAGTTAAAAGAATTCTTTGTGACATGTATGAATACTATAAATATTGACAAGTTATTTTAGTTTTAACCTAGCAGAATAATCCATAGAGAAAATTTAAATTATTATAGCACATGCATTATTTAAGCAATGATATTTAAAAATCTAGCGAAACTAACTGATTCTGAACTTTAACATTGTTAGTGTCAAGTTTTTTAAAATCGGTCCCAGTATGGAAGCATTGCACGCAAGGATTTTGAAATGATGGGGCTGTTTAAATTTCAGTCCAAGCATTGCTACATGACCTTCCCCTGCAATATAACAGAATTCAGATACAGTCTTGGACATGATTGCTCACTGATTTTTTTAACGCTAGGAAAACTTACTTTTTCCACTCTTTTTTATTTTACAGCTACAAGGAAATTCTGGTTCTAAAACCTTTGGAGGCTCATTTTGATTGAGATTAATTATGAAGCCACTGCAGAGACTGAAGCAGTTGGTTGACATGCTCTTCGTCTTTGCCGCTTCGCAGGTGGGTTGCCACATCTCAAACCAGCTGCAATTCTCCAGCTATCATCATCCTTTACACAACTACGAAGCCTGCAATTCACCAATAATTAATGTAACCAAGGTGAAGACTTTTGCCCAGTTACTAAATAAAGTAAGCACAGCAGAAATCAAAGACAAAAATGGACGTCCTCAAAATTAAGAGTGTTCTTGATAATGGAAAGAAGACTCCCTGTATTGAAGGATATATTGTAAATTTTTCTAATCCTTTGTAGTATTTTCTTCTTCATATTAATTTCATTTCTGGCTTATCTTGATTCATCTTTGGACAGTTGCTTCAATCAGGCACTCTATTACAAGAAGGAAATAGTTTTGTTGGCATATAACATAAGGAATATCTGTCATTGCATGCATTCAAATTATTTTTCTCTATAGTGATGATATCTCATGGTTCCTTCTAATAATTTTACAGTTATAGAAAGAGAACATAATAAACACATCAAGACACTAAGGTACACTTGCTCATGACCCTCTTTGTTATTCTGAAAGGAAGATTACAGTACACTGATTTATGTCAGTGCACTTTGTTCAATTCACCAGCTCCTTCAATATGTTAATAATGTCCTGTAGTTAAATGTGCTCAAAGGTACTACTAGGTATGCAACAGCATGAGTATCATTCTCCCAGGGTTCTTCAGGGAAATTCTGCTAGATCATTGCAAACAGCTTTAGTACTCTGTTACCTGATACCTTATTAAGACAGAACAAGATGGAGCTGTGGTGTTCTCAAACTCTTTGTCCAAGAAGTAGGGGAGGGGATAAAATATTTTTGGCAGAGCCATTTGTAGCTGGTGATCATTTCTGAAGTGCACACTGGACTGATTTAATGTAGTACAGGTTTTCTAGTTCAAATGGATCTTTCTTAAAACTGTTATCTCTATTCCCCCAGAGCTTTTCTTTTTAAATTTTCCACCTTTGCTTTATTGCTGCATGAATGATCCATACGAAAATTATGCTGTTGTAATAGTATCATAACTTTAGTCACAGTTCACTTCTAGGAGTCAAAGAAACCTACATGATGTTGTGAAATTACTTAATAATTTTGGCTCAAAGATTTTAAGAGTGAACTCTGCTGATATCTCAACATGAGTGAAGGCAAAACAGCTTAATGAACTATACATTTCTTAATATATTCTGCAGAATGTAATTGAAAGATTGTAACAGTAGAAAATAGCATAAATGTTGGGCCATATTTGCAACAAGTAAGCAGGCTGAGAGTAATTGTATTACTGCTTTTACAATTAATTATCCGTATCTGCTCATATTTCCACCACCACCACCCAGTATTGTCCCCATTATGATTCTATCACTGTCTATCTGACACTGAAAGCACTCCGTGAAGTAATATGAAGAGTGATATTTTCCTTGTTTCTTACTACTTTGTACTGTCATTATGGTAAAATATTTATGGGGAAAATCTAACAGAAAAACAAAATGTACCCCAAAAAAAAAGCAACATCCATCCTTTCCTGGATTTTCAGTTTCTTTTTTTACTGGAGATAATATTTTCTGCTTTTTCCTGAGTAGTGCAAAAAAATATGATTCAGGCATTGCTGAGGACAAAACAAAATACATATTTGAAAAAGAGATTAGGTTGGCAAAATTGAAAACAAGAATGATAAAAGAATTATAATACACAATTTGATTAGGAATATAAATTCTAATAAAGAAGAATTACCTGAATTAATCACAATAAATATAATTAAAAAACTCAACCCAAACCCCAGAAAGCTGTAGGAAGGGATATATTGCAAGTTATAACTAGGAAAGACCAAATGGGAATTCTCTATTACAAAGTTTTCCTTTTCTTTTGTTGTTAGTGACTATGTAAAATCTAACTTCCCTAGAAAATGGATTATCATCTCACCAAGAGAGAGACAATATCTTGTGTTTCCAGACTTTCAATTTTTTTCAGATTTTCATAAAATGTAGGTACAACTCTAATGCTGATTAAAGATATTTCAATAATCCAAACATAATGCAGGGAAAAATAACGTGTGTCTTGCATATCAGTGTCCATTTCTTCTGTCTGTGATACCAGTAGACAACTGTTCATCTTCTGCTATACTGTACTTCTCTGTTCCTGTCCCCAGCCTGCAACTAAGACCCCGCAGCAGCTTGCTTACTCCCCTCGGTTGGGATGAGGGAGAGAATCAGAAAAGTAAAAGTGGATTGAGATTGAAACAGTTTAATAAGTAAAGCAAAAGCCACACACACAAGCAAAGCAATGCAAAACAAGGAATTAATTCACTACTTCCTACCAGGAGGCAAGTGTTCAGCCATCTTCAGTGAAGCAGGGCTCCATCACACATAACGGTTACTTGGGAAGACAAACGCCATTGCTCTGAACTTCCTCCCCTTCTTCATTCTTCTCCCATCTTTATATGCTGAGCATGATGCCACATGGCATGGAATAGCCCTTTGGTCACTTGGGGTCAGCTTTCCCGGCTGTGTCCCCTCCTAACTTCTTGTGCACCCCCAGCCTGCTCACTGGTGGGGCAGTATGAGGAGCAGAAAAGGCCTTGACTGCTTAGCAACAACCAAAAATACTAGTGCACTACCAACACTGTTCTCATCCCAAATCCAAAATGTAGCACTACATCAGCTGCTAGCAAGAAAGTCAACCCCATCCCAGTGGGAACCATGACAGTTCCCTTTCAACTGAAGGTTCTCCAAGGTGCAGTTTTATTTATTTATTTCTCTATTATTTATTTTATGTATGATTTTCTTATTTCTATTTTTCAAGCATTGTGCCTGTGAATGAAGAAAACAAAAGGGGGGGGGGGGTGGAATTTTAAAAGCTATCCAATGTTTACAGTTTTAAATTTAGTAGATCAAATGATGAATAACAACCAAACTCCAATGCACACTCTTACCACTGACACGCAAGGAAATGAAGGAAAGGAAGTGCAATTTGATAATAATGAAAGTTCCTGAAACCCAGAGGCAACTTTAAATCAAGCCCTCAGGATCTTCCTAAGGGAATAACGAAGCCAAAGCGCTGATGCATACAGTTGAAAAGAAATAGCATAACATGATTATTAGGATTGTTTCACACAGTAAATCAGTATATAAAAATAACTTTTAAAGTAATAGTGAGCACAGATGGAACAATACTATGAGAGTGGTCTGATGGTTTGAAAAACTCAGGTAGTTTTGACATGGAAAGTGAATTAATCCAATAGCCTAAAAAAAAATAATTCAACTTTTCAGGAGTAAAATCATGACAATGATCTTTAGGAAGAAAAGTGGTATTTAGACAAGGAATATGGATTGAATAAAGAAATACTGGTGTTGGCAGTTAATGGCTGAAGAGATTAAAAAACTGGGATTTATAATCAACAGATACAGGAAAAAGGTGGACTGCAAAGAACAAAGCCTGGAATTGTTTGTCTTCCTTGTCTAGTTTATTTGCTGCTTCTACTCTCTACAGCCCATGTGCTTCGCTGTCTCATAAAATCCTCTCATGCACTTAAATAAACTGTACTTTATTGTCCTGCAACAGACACTTGGGCTGATGCTATTACTCCAAATGAAATCAATGGCAGAGCTACCATCAGCTCGATGGGAAGAGAACCTATCCCACTCCCATAAAACACAGTGAAAGAATTAGCACTGTCTGATCAATGCCTTTTCAAATCAGAACTTAGTGCAACACTCAATAGGTTTCCTGACTGGAGCAGGTTGCTAAGTGCAGGCTCTTTTTCACTCACAAAAGTAATACTGGGGCTTTTCTGTGGCAACTTACCCAAACAAGGCCTTACCATTATACATTTTATTCCCTTTATTATCTTGCAGGGTAACTTTTCCCCAGCTGAAGAGAGGTATCTTTCACCACTAAAAATATCCTGAGAAAGTAAATAAAAAATAAACTTAATCTTCATTATAGGGAGAGCTGCTGCATCAACAAGATGAAATTTTTCAATGCGGACATAATTCCAAATAAATCTTCAAGCAGCATGCTGAACAGCAGAAGAGAAACTGATCTCATGATGAGTGGTCAAAAACACAAATGATGTTCAGGCTTAAGTAATTCTTAGCATTTTACAGTAATTGTTACTGCTCCAAAGAGAAAAGCAAGATCAATATTGAGCAGGTAATAGCACCCAACAGCAGAACAGACCTTGAATTTCCAAAAACCTGATTTACTCCATAAACAGAAAGCACTAGAGGGGTTTAATATTAACAAGACTTAACTGATTTTCTTATATTTATTTACTGCATGCATTGCTATGCACCAGATAGATGTGTGCAGATAGCCACTTGTTTTTGGTAGAATTCTAAATAAACGAATATTTAATTTTACTTGGAGTATTTCTTGAATAATTGAATACTTAGTGAACTTCAATACAAAAATTACCTCCACGTAAAACCAGGGAGGAAAACGGATCCCTTTGGTCCAGAAAATACAACTGTTCATCCATCCATCATTAAATATCAAATGCCAAGGTAGCTCTGTGGTTCAGAAGTGATTGGTGTGTGGATTGAGTGCTTCCGGTTCCTTTCTTTTTTCCATTTATGTGGCTATTTCACAATTACAAATTATTTGTAAGTAGCACAAAGATTTGGGGGGTGGGGGGAGTTGTATCAAATACTATTTTCCTTAAATTTCTGAAGTCTCAGAATTTTCTTCCACTTCCATTTCAGCTCTCTGTTTATCACCCTCCTTTCCAAATAATCAGGTATTCAAACAAAATCATCTGTCTTTGTTTTGCAGAGATTTAGTAATCTGTTTGGAAACAAAGAAGTGGTAGATTGAAGTTGTTAAAGTGGTAGGTGATGCTTTACTCATGCAGGAATCTTTTCTGCTACATGTTATTTACATACTTGCAGCTGTTATATCATTAATATAGAAACTCACGCACATATCTGCATACACACACACATACACAGAGCATGGAAACCCATTTGGGAACTACTATTTCTAGAGTTTCTAATTCCAGAATTCCCGTTCTAGTACTTATATGCGTATAATAGTGCTAAGCCGTCTTAAGAGCACCTTTTCATATCTGCACAGTGCTTCCAAGAAGTATAGGATGTATTCAGCATTATTAAAAGTGTGTATTAATAAAAATGCTGGAGACTTATAAGGTTCAGAAATCAGTAATTTTTTCCCACCTGCAGATATTTTTTTACCAAAACATAGTATTACTGCAGGATTCAGAAAAATTCCTCTAGTTTTATTTTGGCAGTATCAACATGTAACTTTTAAAAAAGTCCCATTTAATACAACAAATTCACTCGGGTAAAAATACTGACTTTTCTGTCCCAAGATTTTCAAGTCAGAAGGGCTTTTTAGCTTTTTTTCAATAAACTTTTGATTTTTTCAAGTGGGTTCAGAAAAGCAAGTAATTTCAAAATTTCTTACAGAAGATAATTCCACTGTTCAAACAGTTCAAAAGAAGTCAGGTTGATAAGCTTATAGAAGTTAATGGCTTATGTAAAAGTGAAGTTTAACTTAAAACTGCAATATCATCTCTTTGCATTAGCATTCCCTTGTCAAAAAGCAGTAAATCTGTATGTATGACTTTTTAGGCACAGTACAGAGTTACAGATTCTATATTTCCTTCCTTTAACCAGTTTTATACTGACTTCAGCACTTAAAAGCTTATCTGTTTGGCTTTACTGGAGTTACTTCTGAATTGCTCACATGTGAAGTGACAGAAAAAATCAAGCTTGTCCTCTCAGAAAAGGATAAGAATTACTGAGAGACTCAGTGTGGTTTATTGTCCATCATTAGAGCCCCATGCCCAGATTCAGAAACAAGAACATCTGGAGTTAACCCACATGCCTTCACACTTTGTCACTTTCTGCTGATTAGATTCCACAGCGGTTTTCCACTTCTACAGTAGCATCGCCTAGATCAAACGACAACAGAGGTGGACTCAAGATATCAATCAGATCTCTCCTTACATCCAATCAGCTGCAAGTGTCACGGTGTAATCAAACCAAGTGACACCACAAAGCAATTTCAACTGCAGGCTTTGCCCACAGCACTAACAAGACAGCATTCGGGGGAGGGGGGGAGAAAAGAAAAAAAAGTACACAAAGATCATTTCCTTCAGGCAGGTGGGTGACGGACACAGGCTGCAGGACTTGGTTTCCTTAGACCCAATTCCACCCCAAATAAGCTCAGCAGCTTGCAACGTATCAGCAGTTTGTTTACTTCTCTGTCTCTGCTTGGAGAGCTCTGTCATGTGGTGATTCTAATGCTGAGAAGTCCAGAACAGAAAATGATGCTCAGTGGATTTATTTACACATCGGTACCCCCCAAAATACCTCTCCAGCTCACAGCCTTCTCAGAGCAGCAGTGCTGTGCCTGATCTGGAAACGATCCAAAAGTTACAGTATTTTCTCTTTTTATAGGAGATGATTCATCATAGCTGTCCAATTGTTTTTTCAACTAGAACTGGAATTCATTATGTTTTTTTTTTTTTATGGCCCACAGCCCTTTGTAAGGGGACATCAATATATTGAATAGTTAAACACTGAAGAACACTGATATATTTGGTCCTTTGTATCTTCATTTTACTAATATAGGTGACTGCCCAATTCCTTGGGGCCTGAAAAGGTCCATTTGTGCTTTGTGTCTAAAAATGCCATGAAAGAAGGAATGAAAGTGATATAACTGTGCAAAAATGTCATTGTAGCAACAGTAATGCCTTTCTGCTCCTATCCAAGCCTAAGGTAAACCAGGTCCGATTGGAGCCATGTCCGAGACTGGAGAGGAGGGACCTGGGACTCACAGACTATGGCTGAGTCAGAACATTTGTGCCAGCAGGCAAAAATGAAAATCCATTTTCAGAAATATTGCTCAGCACTAACACAAATCTTGGGAGAAAGGGAAATACGAGTCACTCAGAGTTTTTATTCTCATACGGCTCTGCAGATTCAAGCAGACACAGAGAATGGTCTGAACATAATATTCAACTTAATTTCCATCAAGAAACCAAAATGTTACATTTGATTCAAGAATGTCAAATTTTTTGCTTTGATCCAGATACCTTGAAAAGATTTTTTCTTGAGCTACTCATTCCATTAGAAGGTTCTATATGTTGTCTTCTTACTTTATTTCAGAAAAGAAAATGCACTGGAAACATCATGACTTCACACAAACTGGAAATTCTGAACTTCAAACTATGGGTTAACTACTGTCTCACAACAGGGTAGGGAACACACTAGCTGAGTCCTATGTAAGAAACATATATTCGTATAACCAAACTGTAAATTTATAAATCTCCATTTTTTTGTTTTAGTATTTTTTTGTTATTTTGATCTTGGTTTTGGTCTTAATTGGGGCACTACCAAGAAGTGTTTTCAAAAACAGTGTTGGAAAAAAAAATTAGGAAGTAGCTGTTACAAAGGATTGTTGTCTTCAGGCAGGATTAAATATGTCATTGCCCTTGCAACAAGAGTATATCCCCAGCGTCTTGGCCAAATTCCAGTTTGAGAAATTGCATCCTGCCTACCTAAATTTTCTCAGCAGTTGGAATGGATATCATATTAAGCAATATCATCCATTGTTATGGATCTGGTGAATAACACCGTCCTTTTCCTTTTTGGAAGGCAACACTCAGTGTTCTTCAACAGTGTTATCAGCTGCCCTTGAGAGGTGTGAGACACAGGAGCTCAAGGGGAATGACGAGCACTGAGCTCACCCCAGGAAAGGTTCAATATTTGCAGGATCAGGCCCCTGAGGCAATTTTATTTTATTTTTGCTGGTGAAGGCTGTGTGTCATTTTACAAAGAGGAAGTGAAATGATTCTTGTTAAGATGAGGTTTTTATATATATAATTACAGCAAAAAATACAGAGCACTCTATGAGTCCTCT
This sequence comes from Pluvialis apricaria, assembly GCA_017639485.1. NCBI lineage: Eukaryota > Metazoa > Chordata > Aves > Charadriiformes > Charadriidae > Pluvialis > Pluvialis apricaria. The sequence goes on from CM030009.1 coordinate 120,875,772, forward strand.
GTCCTTAGCTTGTTAAGGTCCACTAACCAGCAAAACAAATAAGCAATTGAAATAGCAGTCTTTATGTATGCCCAGCTGATAGGTACACATAACAAAAGGGAGTTGTAAGAACAAAATGTTATGCCCATGGAAGAGCACGTGCAGCGGTAACCCATGACGTGGAACACTGTACCACTCACTTGGAATGAATTCATAGAAATATCAATCAGATGTCACCGTACAGTGTTGCATACATATTCATTTAGCTTTCCATCTTATGTATCTCATACACAAAAACACACACACATATACACGCACACAAACACTTACTCTATTTTTCATCCTTCAAAAAGGCTCCCTGACTGGAAAAATACATATAAAGTCTGTTCATTCCTTTCTTTGGAAAAACTGCATTGAAATGGTAAAGAACCAAAATAAGGTTCCTCTCAAGCAGTTTTTATCTTCAAATGCAGGTGTCTGAAGGATGATGCAGAGGTGGAAACACTGGAGGAATGAAGGAGACTTTTGCTGTCTCCTTTGCAGTCTAAGTAAGGGAGTCAGTTGCCAAATACACTGCATGGAGTGGAGAAAACAGTGACCTCATGTGAAGGGTTGATGCCTCCACATGGATTCCCAGGTGCCGGATCCCCTGCTAACATCTATCAGTATGGTTCAGGCAAATCTGTTTTAACAGGTTAAGACCATGCGATCTAGCACAAGGTCACAAAACAGAGGTCCTTTGGTAACTTTTCAGAGAACTCCTCGTTCTGCCTGCCCCTCCTCTGCAACTTTCTACAGCCTCTTTCTGCCCATCATTTGCTGGCCTGGCTCCACCATAAATCCTTGAGCCTTTTCAGGAGCCCTCCCAAGGTGGATATTTGAAGCAGTGAAGGTCTACATATTTAGCCTGTTTCTTCCATGGAAATTTCCTTATGCTGCTAATGATTGCCCCTGGCTAGGAAAGCCGGGTGGATCCCACAACCAAATCTACGAGTTCTGTCTAAGAGAGAATAGAAGCCAAACTCACTGAACACATTCTGCTCCATCATACCACCAGCTTCTCCCTCACCTGCATATGACATTCTCCAGTTCCTACATGGACAGTATGAATTTCACCACACCAGATTACAGACACACAGTAGATGGATGTCTAATACTTGCTAGTCATTCTGGACTACTTGACAGTAGGAAACAGTATGGAAGAAGAAACCCACTGAACAGATGGTAACCCTTTAATTACAACACACAAAAAAAGGAGTGAGATGAAACAGCACTTTTTAAAAGTTGAAAAACTGTCATTTTTATTTAGAATCCAAGCAAAAGTTTTGAAATTTTACATGGACCAGAACATTCACAACAGATTAATTCGGAGCAGACTGAAATAGTATATGCTGACACGAAAATGAAATAGATTTATTTTTAAAGGATATACTAAAGTGAAAGATTAAGCTAAAGAAACTAATTAAACCAAAGATATTAAATCAAAGAAAAGGGAATATCTTATTTAGAAGTTTTTAGAAGGGTGGGGAAAAAATTTAAAATATTTTAGTGTTTTTAAAAGTCACATTTTCACCTTTAAAATTCTATTTAAATTCATTAACTGAAATATGATATTGAATTAGGCTTCTACAGGGAGATAGAGTTATTTTTATAGTATTGGAATTTACTTTTTTTATTTTAGACATGATTCAACAAATTCTTATGTGTAAAGATGGACAAAGGATAAGGCCTATAATATGACACAACAAGAACACATGATTTAGCAGTTTAGACTTGTGTAGATCTTGCTGATTTGATTAAATCTTCTCTTTTATGTCACATTAATATCTCATTTCTGATAAATGGATGGCATGTTGAGGATGCAACCAAGTAGAAGAAGAGTAATGTAACTTGAATAGCTTGGAAAGCACAGAGGAAAGCATAGATTTGGGAGCAGAACCAGGGAAGAGTATTTGTAACCCAAGATGATATTTAACATTGAATTGACAACCTTCACCCTTTTGTAGTATACTGTTACAGATGCAATAAAACAGAGCTTCACACATAATCCCGAGGAATCCAGAGAATCAGAAAATTAATGAATAGTTTAAAGAGAAATGAAAAAGGACAGAAACCTATAATACTCTAAAGCAGATACTCTCAGTGCATGGCTGCTACGTATATGAACTGGAGCTCATTCTCTTCCCTCTCTTTGGGTTTTAGGAAGGTGATTTATGATGTCCTAGTTTCTCCTATTGGGGGAAAAAGTAATTTAAAATAAAAACACAAATCCTGTGCTAACATACATGGATACATGTGAATGACAGTCACGCAGACTAAATCTGACTTTCTGAAAGCCGTAAAATAATACCAGTAAGCATATTGCTCAGATTGAAACCTTCGTTTAACCAGTTTTGATAAAAAAGTGTTAACCATGAGTTTCTGATAAACTTTATTGCATAGCTTTATGAATTCTTAATACGCATAATTCTTTAGTGGCTGATCACAATCTAATCTACTCAATTGTGAAGATCCTCTCATGCTGTTAGAAGCCAAATGCCAAAGTTCGTGGAAGAGATTTGCTAAGTGCTGGACAATAACATTTTAACAATGAGTATGAGACTGTGTGAGTCTGAAATTACATGCCAGAATATGCCAGATAAAAAAGAAAATCTCTGCCCTAGATGGCAAAAATGGACCCATAAATTATTAATTTCAGTGCCAAAAATGCAGCAGGTGAAAATCAGAAATAGTAATGTTTAGACATCTCATTCATATTTGAGACCACTGGAAGTGACAGAGCTCAGAGAATATATTCAGAGAAGCGTGCCTACTAACCCTGACACGAACACCTGAACTTAAGAAATAAAACCCCAGCTTCAAAAATTTAATTCAATTTTTTAATAGTTCCCCCCCCACACACAGGGAACTTGAATCCTGGAAGTATATGGTATATAAAAGGATCATTATAAAAATGATTTGAGTTCAGTCACTGCTTCTCTTTCACCTTTGTTATTCCACTCACGGTTGTGTCACCTGGAGGGACTGGAAAACAGCATAGACCAACCCTACTGAAACAAGTACATTTCAGTCATTAAAAACAGCAGCCACATATTTGCCAAATATAAATTCTTGCAGCATGCAAGATAGAACTACTCATTCATGCAGGAATGTGTGAGGCTAAATAATATAATTGCTGTATTATAATATATAGGTCCTCACTGTGGCATGACAGCCTATGTGGAGTCTCAGCCACACAGCAGGACTAATTAAGAAGGCAGATGAAGACTAGTGCTAGCAAAAATTGCAATAAAGGCATTGCTTTTTTCCCCCCCTCCTTTTCTTATGGCCAATGGGAAGAGAAAAATTCACAGTGTGCTCCACATCAGCCCGTACGTGCATGTTAAGAGAAAATTCACTCCCATTACTGCGTGGTGGGTGTGCGTCCATGGCCACAAGTCAGGATTTGAGCGCTCACCATTAATTATATAATCCTCATCCCACAGCTGTGTGGAGCTGTATAATCAAAATTTCATCCATAAGGTGAAATTCACCCTTGTATAGGCAAAGCTGGAACACAGATCATACAACACAAGCATCCTACTTATAACTTCAGAATTTACATTCAGTAAATGTATATTAAAACTTCATTATGTGAATATTCTGCAATCAATGTATGTAATTTGGGGGCTTGAATCTGCATTTTTACCGTACTGAGCTCAACAAGTGGGACATGTATGTGCAAATGGAGGAAAGATTATTCTCTTAAAAACAATATATCTAGGATTCATTTCACCTGACTTTAAAGTCTTTAAAAGTTAAGTATCTAGGGTGGGATTTATTGCTTCATGTCATCTAGACGGTAAAAATGTGAAGCAGGTGAAATTGATCTCTTCTTAAAAGTGCCTGTTTCTCTTCAGTGTCTATTGACGGACCCTGGAGTGACCACCTCAGATGGACATGTCTGGCACTGGAGATGGCTGTAGCTGGTTGAGATGACTATGAGTATAAAGCTGTCTCTACCATCTGCAAAGACAAGCATCTCCAAATACTTATCTTCCCTACTTTGGACTCCTCTCAGGATGACATGAGAAAATTGCCTCACAACTACCCTATTTCTGTCCATAATCCATTGAAAGATCTTAGATAAAACGTCCAGGGTAGACAGTAAGTTTTCACACAGAGCTCGATACACTTGTTTAAACAAGGTATCTAAAGACATTTGAATCCTTCAACAGTATCTGAGACATTTGGATGGAGCTGGTAGATAGGATACAGGACTTGTAGGAGACCCTTGCACACCTGGAACAGCAGCTGGAAATCAGGCAGAGGATCTTTGAGTGTCTCAGTTATCATCAGGAGCCTATGTTTAAGGCAGTGTATTGAGCTCAGAGTTAAAAACGGTGAGTCTCCTCATAGGTATACATGATATAAAATGTCGCTAACACTACATTACTTCCCTAAGTTTTATTTTATGCAAACATGCTCATTGATGGTATTTCAAAAACACTCAGTTACAATGTTTTTCTTAAGGTAAAGTTCCTTTAAAGTGTAACCTTGAAACTTGTTTGTATTTTTATCAACACAATTTTGCATCTTTATAACTAAGTATCACCCATTAAAACATTACTGGCAGTATTAAAAATTTGCTTTATTTTTCTGATGCTAACCTGGAAAAAAATACCACCGTAAAGGCTAGGGCCCAGCAAATACAGCTTGGTAGCGAACCTGTCCCATGAAGAGTCTGAAATGTCAGGACTCTGTGGTTTTCTGCTGACCAGTCCTGTCCAGGTTGTTTCTAGTTGTAGGAGTCAACATTCAGATGGCTCAATGTGGATCAGTAAGAAAGACATGCAAGGTTATATGTGTTCCACCTTCTGTATCTCTTTTCTCAGTTGCCTACCTGCACGGTGCTGGGTTGCTTTCCCCTCCCATCTCCTAGTAGAACTTTTGCTACAGGCTCTTTTTTTCCGTCCAGTCCCTGGGTACAGGAGAATTTTTGAAACTTCTGAGGCCTTTAGAGGCTCTGTCACATAGCAACCAATGTTAGAATTAATTTCAGAGGATGGAATAAGATCTAGAAAACAGGATACATAGTCATAAGCCACAAAAGGCAATATAAGGAGAAGAAATACATAGGAAAAGGTATTGCTGAGTAGGTACAGTTCTATTTAACTGAAGACAATGAAGCTGCATCAACTAACTTTCACTGAAGACCTTGACACCTGCAATTAATCTTCAGTTGCTCACTGGGTGACTCTGAAATACAAGGGTTAAACAACTAAGCCACTAACACCTATGGTCATAGCAGGACACTCTTCCAAGTGCCTTTTTCTTTAAGCTAGTCACTCTCACCTCCCATTGATTGGTAGCTGAGGACTTTCAACAACTTAAACAAGAGTTCAAAAGCTTTAAAATGTTTCAGGTCTTTTTCAAGGTAAAATGTCACATCTATTTATCATTAAAAAAGAAAATTTTATCTGTTGGTGAGATCAATCCCCTGACAACCGCTGGAAATCAGGAAGCAGGAAAAAGCACCTAGGTAAACAAGCAGAGCTAAACTATAAATATAACATACATTAATATGAATAAATAAATGAGGTCAAAATCCACTTATCTCAAGAAAAGACAACTGGTGTCATGCTAAAGAGCATATTTGGCTCATTTCTTTTTGTTATATTTTGTTAGAATGTAAAATGTTTATAAAAACATAAAATATGACTGTAGAATGCTACATTTTATAAAAATGTAACAAAAAGGAGTATATCCAGCTGGGTCAGACTTGACATACAACATAGTTCATTAACACTCATAAACATTGCCTATCTTGTTTGAATCTTTGATTATTTAGTTTGTTATAATATTATTCTAATGATTAATCTTAGCGACTATTTAATAAATAGATACTGAAAAATGAGAGAACAGTGTATTCTGATTAAATGGTGAGTTTTTCCCTATAAATTCAATTAAATTCATGAACAGATGTACACAGTATACACATAACAAAGACATTACTTATTTACAGACAGCCCGAATACGTTTGTACTCAAAAATCTTTTTTGGGGAATCAGAAGATTTTTTTAACTCTAGCTGTCAGATTAGTATTCCTTTGACTTCATGGAAGTAGAGCAGTCATGGGCTAAGTTAACATTTATATAAATTTCAGTTTATGTATCTCAAGAATGTGTTTAATTAAGATGAAGACGACTGTCATCTCTGTGCAGAGATCAGCACAACCTATGGAGTTGGGGAACCTCTCTATTTCCAAAAGCACTGTAATATTCCAAGTTTATTCTTCACTTTTATTTGATTGTCAAAAATATTCTTGCCGATAATCATTTACCTTTGGTCAGAGTGCATATTTCTAATCCTAAGAAAAAATAATTTGTGGAAATATTCAACATGTTTGTGTGTACAATAATAAGATACAGACCAGTAAGATGGGCTGAAGGAGGCTGGTAAGTATGAGGAAAATCCAGGTACATTTCAGACAAAAAGACTAGAGACCTGGTGTCCCAGCAATGTCACCAGTTTTAAGGCAGGATCAAAACATGTCAGAAAGGTAGAAAGTTCAGGTGACATTAGTCTGCAAAAATGTTGTGTGCTTACCAAAGAAATCCCAGGTACAGAGAGTCTTAAATGACCATAAAATCACATAACTTCATTCAGGTTGTATTCATGACTGATTATAACACATTCACACTCCACCCATTTCACACAGTCATTGCAAAGTTAGTTTACAAGTTCTAATGAGTTTCCTGGAAAACGTGTGATATACAATATCTCCAAGCTCCAGTACTGTATAAGCATAGTTACCAAGACCGTTTTGGTGAGAATGATGACCCAATTAGAACTTTGCTTGAGTAAAGAGAGAAAGCCTGTGAAAGTTTAGGTTCTTTCTTAGCACACTTTTATTGAGAGAAAAGCAGAAGATGAAATACTAGTGTTCAAACTTGCAGCAATGCAAACTCCATAGTAGCCAAGATAAGCTAATGAAATAGAGTGGGACAAGGAGTTTTCATACTTCACTAAAAGAGGGGAATTTTTCTTCAACACAATGATTCTATGCCACTAAAGAGGTTTTGTGCCAAAACAGAATCTCAGCCTTGCTCAGCAGTGTAGCTCCAGTGGAGGAGTTCCAGAAAGCTTTCAGGAATCAGACATAATAAATTCAACACATTCAAGCCAAGACTATGGCAGTGAGAGTTGCTCAAAAACACTGAGGCGCACCTCTGCCAAATGTCTGAAACTTGAGTCTAGAGAGGAAGGAGGGAAGAGCAACAGTGGCAATTTCTGTGTGCCGGTGCTACCAGCAATGTTCAACTTGCTGTGCTCCTTGCAAACAAGGAAAAACCATTGTGTCCAGGACTGTAGATGAAAGCTTCAGAAGGCAGAGTTTGGGATCAAGAGCAAGGCCAGAAAGAAGACAGCAGGGCTGGTCCTGGTTTGGGCCCCCAGTTCAAGAAGATTGTTAAGAAGCTGGAGAGGGTCTATGCAGTGCTGACAAGTAGTTAGGACCTTACGGCACCTACAAGAAGAGGTTGGTGGAAATGGGCTTGTTAAGCCGTGTGAGAAGGAGGGCAAGGCTAGTAATTGCATTGCCCTCTGAATCCATTTCTGATTCCTGAATAACATCTCAAGAAGGTTACAGAAGAAAGCAGCACCCACAGAAATTTAACCAGATAGTACCCTGGGCTCACCGTCCATTTCCTAGGAAAATTTCTTATCAAAATTTTCAAATTCATGTTTTAAGAGGTAGTACTTGAAGCCATATTTTTAAGAAGCAAAAAGGTGGGGGTTTTGGGTGCCATTTGTCATAATCTTTCTTTGCTGATGGACTGTAAGTAATTCCTGTGCTTCTGAATATCAGGATCCTATGGGTTTATATACTTTGAGCTTTAAAAAAGATGTTTTATAAAGTTCCCAGAAGATACTTGCATTCACTAAAATAGATGGGAAGGGGTTGCTCCCCAAGTACCTTCTCTAAGCTTATATTTATTCTGTGTCACTTTCCCCTTGCAAATTATCTATTTGCTAGCTACAAACTAAAAAATCATCACTGTTTGGTGTTTGGGTTTTTTGGTGTTTTATCACAGCAGAGGCAGACAGTGTGATAAACACAGGGCAGTCATTCTACTCAAGCATTATGTTGATTCAAGTAGCTTCAGCAACCCAGGATACGACAATATTCCCAGTATTCCAATTTATTACATAATGAAGAGTAAATATTTGAGACCAACACTCAAAATTTTCAGATGTTACCTGTTAAGAGCAGTGACAAAGCAAAGATACTGTCTGAAAGACAAAAGCGTGACACTTTCCCTCTCCAACCGGTTTAAGACTCAACAGTGCAGTTGACTGATCACCAGAATTTGTGGACTTCTGTTGTGGCAAATTTTTGTAAAGAAATATCAGTGTGAACGTGTGCTTCAGATTCACCAAAAAAGTGTGATATCCAAGTATCTAATTTAAAACCCAAGTGCCAGCCTCTGGTGAATGTAAGTTTAGGAATCTTCCTTAACTTTTAACATACATTTGAAGAAATATGTGTCTGGTAAGAAAAGAGGAAATTTGATGTCAGGTCAATTACTCTTTTAGAGGAAATACATGAGATGGCATCTTTTATTGTGGGGCACAAATTTCAAAGCTACATTTCAATTATAAGTTTTATCTTTAAGTATATTATGATCCAACTGTTGTTTGATACAATGAAGCAATGGCATTACACTTTCATTGTTTTATTTACAGTTCCATACACAGAGAACCCTTCAAGAATATGACTTGTAAAACTATTTATCCTCCTTTCAAACCCAAAAATCTTTCCTGTTGGGACTTGCAATGAAAAGGAAAAAGACCATCTTCCACCCAAAGAAGTGGAAATTTTGTCAAGTAAATTTCCAAAGTTCTACTGTCAATAGCAGTCTGAAATACCGGTTGGCTGAGATTCCTCTGCCCAAAGAGTACTACATTTTTTATCAGACTTTGTTCAGCCATTGGAAAAAAAAAAAAAATCCCGCTCTCCCGAACAAAGGAGAGAGTGAATTTTAATAAAACATCCATTAAGGCTCTTAAAGAGAAGGCAGCTAATGCAAAACAAGAAGCAGGTGCAATGCTGGTCCTCAGGAGACTGAGCAGATAAACCCACAGAAGTAGCTAACGTGTATTTGGTGAAGATAAGTGACTGTCTGTGAAAGATGGGTGAGAAAAGCAAAGTGATTTGTAGCCAGGCATCGTCGGGAGAATTTGAGCATTATATGTTAAAGGGAGAAGAAAGAGTCTTGCCTAGCATTTTTCTCTTGTTTCTCACAAGGTATAAATTAGACCAGCAAACCAGCCTTACCAGTCACTAAGAGTAGGAATCACTTTGTCTAAATTCATCTACTTGGAAGTTAAATGACTAATTTAAACTAGCTATTTATTTCCTCCCCAGGTCAATAGGGCAGGATAGGCACTACCAGAGAGTTACTCCTTTGTCCTTGACAAAGTGCTAAGGTAGGATACGTGTCTTTCTGGAGAACCATGTCTTCCCCCTTTGAGCAAATAGAGCCCAGAAGAGTAGACTACACCCTTTTAGATGGTTCATATTAACTTGAGAACATGAGAACAAGACCAACAGGTCAGACAGTGCCAACTATCTGGTCTTCAAACTGACCAATAGCAGATGACAGAGAAGCCACAAAACACATGCAATAACACCTACCCAAAATTCTCAAAATTCTCTTGGCCTCCAGTGATTTGTAGCTCAGGGAATTCATGAGTCCTAGACAGTGTTTGTGCATTTAATAGCTCAAAATGTATTTCTTTTCCATGAAGCTGGTTATGATAAACACTGTTGTGGGTTCACACAAGGGAAAGCACCACTTCCTCCTAGGTATTACCAGCAAAGATAACCACCAGACTAGTCTTTACTTCTTTCTTTCCTGCAATATTAAACACTTACAAACTTGTGTTTAGCCTGACTACAACCCACTCCTTTTCACAGATCTAAAGGCATGTCATTCAGTAATGTAAAAGTACAGGTGCAAATAATTTATTCTTACTTTTTTCCTGATAAGACAAAACTGCCCTCCATCTCATTTTCTCACTTAGAATATTCTTTCTCATCCTTCTGGACTAGATGCCTCAATCTCTGAATGAGCACCTAACCTCTGTCATGTTTTCTTTTCTACAAATCACTTGGGTCTCTATTTATACCCTCCACTATCAAAATGATCTTAAATGGAATTTAAGCACATTAGCTGTAAAGAGCAGTTCTGCTCACTTACTGTCAGAGACAACCTGGCTCTAGTGGTATTTACTATCTATATTAGATTATATGTTTCACAAGACATCTAAACCTCAGCTCTTTTCCCCAGTTTGAGCTGTAGTGGTGCCCGTATTGTAATGCAGCTCACCAGCAGCTGGAAAGCACCTAAACACTATCTAATCCTGAACAAATTATCCTTAATACACATACAGAGCACTGAGTTCAACTCAAGATCAGCCAAGCAAAGAATCTTCCATATAATTTTCCGGTGATTAAAGTATTCAACAACATGTGAGAGCTAAACTCTAGTCCTTACTCAGCCTCTGGGGGCTCTTATCTCCCAAAAGAATAACTTAATCTCAAACACAGGTTTGCCCTCTTGCTGAAAATGGGTCATGGGAAATAAATGAATGTAAGAAAAAGACATGGCAATGGGGATCAGGATTCTGTAAAGCAGTGGAACAGGGGCTTAGACGAAACTTCTTGTTTCTGGTATAACAACATTTAACTTGGGCAGCTACAGAAGGTAGTCTGAATATGATTTATCAATCCCACCGTGCTATTTAAAGATAATATGCTATCATTCAAAGCACAGAGAAATTCAGTCTTTCAGCAAGAACCCCTAGATTGTATCCCTTAACAAGCAAAAAAGGTCCTTGTCTTCTTTGCGCTCTGATACACTGTACATTGGTGTTTAAGTATGTGCATGAGTAAAAGAACACTGCACTAACAGTACACCAAGGATACAAAGTCAAGTACCCCCAAAATTTGAAACTGTATTTCTAAGATGGCTCTTCCAACTTAATTCTGATTTTTGTGTTGATTTAGTTATCACAGAATCATTTCCAATCTTATCCAGTGCATAAAGTAGATGGAAATCAAAGCAAGAATCATGGTGAAAGAAACTGTTGGTTGAAGAACAAACCTATTAGATCTAGTGGACATAGCTTCTTCCAGGGAGGCCTCAATCACCTGATAAAATCATGGTTCAAGATTATAAAATACCTTGCGTGCTATTACACATCTAATGTTCCATGCACATCTCTGACATATCATAAATAAAACATAGATGATATTACATATACCACCTTGTCAGAGGGCAAACCTAAATTTCGTGGATGGATGGTCTAAAGGTCAAACATACAGATTTTCTCCAAGACATCAGTTTTTCCCATCAAGAAGGAAATAATATTGTGTGGTAATAATTTTCAAATGTACTGTGAGTTCTGAATATAGCTTCAAGACCTTGACATAAACAAAAGTTCAAGGTGTTCTAATGTGTAGCATCTTAAATGAGAAACTTATAAGTGTTACAGCTTTCCAAGTAAAGTAATGTGAAAAAGGAAAGTTGGGCAGATTTAAATATCAAAAGATACAGAGAGTACTACCAGCACCAGCTAACAGGGTCTGACTATATAAAGCATTCTGGAGAGTTTATCTATCTAGACCTTTTTATTTGTCCATTTTCCATAGAGAAGGCTATCTGTTTAGGATGGAAATTCAACCTATTGACTATAGTAAGTAATTGATGAAGCACTTGAAGAGTGGTGTCTTATTATCACTCAGAACACATTGTAGGAAACCACTTGTAAAATCTTTGTCTATTATTTGTATATTTAGATCAGTGGATTCATTGATTTTAAAGCTATTTTAATGAATCCTTCTGAAGTTTCTAATGTTTCCCTGTTTTCCTTGCCAAGAAATTCTGTGAAGGAAGTTTATCAAATATTGTACATTTACTGTCTAAATAAAGCAATTAAGGGTCATCCATTGGTGACTGGACAGCTGCAGGATTGTTTTTCTTTCCAGCCAGAAACATTCTGAGTTTGCTTCCTTACTACTTCCTTAATAAATAATTAAATAAATTCTGTATGTATTTCGTTGATAAATGTCTTTGTATAGAGATACAGATATAGACAGCTAGACGTGTACAGATCCCTCTATCTAAGACACTACCTACTAAACCTTCCTCTGGCAGACAGTAATGTGAGCAAAGATGTGTCAGAAATGATTTCCCCAGCCCTTGGAGTCTTGGTTAGGTAGCTGATACACTTCGATCATTTCCTAGTTCATCTCCCACAGTTATCTACATCTTGCCTTAATCTTCTGCTCTGTCTGTTTGTTGCACCCTCACATTGTCCACAGATTTGTAGTTAAAGCAACTATTTCAGGAGTAGGATGTTTCACTATCATGTGTGAGATAGGTGTTTTCTTCTGTTAGAGAACAGAATAAGGCTGTTAGAAGCTACTGCGATTCAACAAAATAAAGTCAGTTGCTGTTCTATTCCTTTGTTTTGCATATAATTTTATGTCACTTTTCTCACTGGAATTTCTAACAATGCAGTAAGCAACATGGCTATGCATATTTTTTCTGTCTTTTCATCTTCTCCCAAAGGAAAGGTGTGCAAAGTAGTTTGTTTTGGTAAGCTTTTTCTAAAAGTTTTGAAAATACTTATGTTGCTTTGCTATTTCTTATAGCAGATACTGATGAGTTTGTGGTCCCTAGTTCCTGGGGAAGGGCTTTTGTCCATTTGTGTGCTTCCTTGTTTACTTCTCTTCCCAGAATTAGAAGGCTGAATGTAAATGTTATTACAAAGTGATCCATTGTGTTCGAGGATCAAATCTCATATAAAGTAGTTCCCATTCACAACTTCAAAGTAGTCTTAAAATATGCACAGAACCAACCAAAGATGAGAACTGAAACCTCCTATTAACTTGAGCTGAAGGGCACATACATTTGTGAGGAGGGCAGCCCATGCTGATGAGAAGATGGACTACAGCACTGGTAACTCTGCAAAGTCTCTTAAATATTGGAGTCTCTGTGTCCAGTTATATCACATTACTATGGTCAAGATGAAAAGTAAATAAAGATGTGAACAGCTGATAACAGGTACCACAGACGAACAGGCACCGGAGTTACCTAGCAACTGAAGTGAAAGTTTTGCTTGTGCTGGGCTAGATCTTAGCTAGAGCACTCGGAGATTACGGGGCAAATTGACAAGTTGATGAATTGCTGATAAGTATCTGCAAACAAAAATCTGAAAAAGGCAAAGGAGCTGCAAAATTTCCTGAATGCTTTCTTCTCTCTAGTAGCATCACTGCCATCTTACTTGAGTTTTTAATATTTATTACTTGATGATGTCTTTTAAACATGAGACTATTTTGGAGGTAGGAATATTGCTACAGTGAAGGACAAGTAGTTGCATTCATCAGCTGCATATTAATACACACCTTTGGACAGTTCATTTAAGAGCTACATGCTTATCTAGGGGCTAATGGGGAGAATAGATCATTATAGCATTTCTAGATTAGTCGGATTAGTATCCAGCCTTGGCAAACTGAGGTTATACGCTGGGCCACATGCACACCTGCAGTGCATTGTAAGCCACTGCTTTTGATTTCCTCTTTTCTCCCAGGGGAATAGGCCTGGAAGGGATCTAGATAATTGCATCCTGCCAGTCTTATCTTGTAACCTCATCACATAATCCTGTTATCAAGTTCCCTCTGAAAATGGTTTCTCGCTTCAACTACTTTTATGAGATGGCTGTTCAGGAATCACATTGGTGGTTGGGAATGCTTTACTATCTAACCTAATTTGCTCATGGCAAGTTTATACATTTTGTTGTTGTGGCAATATCAGTTTATATAGACATTTCACCTCTTAATGTCTATCATAACCCCGTGTTTAACAATCAATGCCTTTATCTTTGTTTTCAATTTGAACACATGCCTTTTTTTGAGAGGCCAACTGTTGCTCAGTCTTCACTCAGTCATTTCTCCTCTCCTTCACAAGTTCCTTGCATCTGAGCACCTGAGATAGTTCCTTGGATCACTGGCACATCCCTTCTCAATTTCCACAGTCTACTTTTCCCATCCAGTACCTCCATCCCTCAAAAAAAGATGTCATCAGCTTCTATTGATTGCCATTGCCCTACCGTTCTCCTCTAAGTCATGCAATAAGGCATAAGTGCCAACATCTGTTCAAATAAAAAAGTATGTGTAAGTGAGCAGGATTAGGCCCTTACTGGTTTTATTTAGTAGGACCCTGCAGAAGGCATATCCTTTTGGCAGTGTCAACATACCAAAATTCTGTAGTGAGTGCAAATTTGGTGAAATTTTACCAAAATTTTACCCTTCATGCGGTGAATTTAACAGGTTGAATACCAATATCCAGAACAAACTGTTCCATTTAAGACTCTCTTAATACATAGTTCAAGCACCATAGACCATACTGAGTTTTGCTGACACTGATGCAAATATGCTAATTTTCCTAAAGCCGGCAGGTCTACGTTATTTCATTGTTGGTGAAAAATGATGTAACTACAGATCAACAAGGCTTTGGCTGTTAGAGCAGGTTCAGGATTTCTCTGCTATGATCTCTGATTCATGACAAGAAAAGAATAGTTGTAATATACTAGATAAGCTTTCCCCTACACTGACAATAAACCTGGAACTAAAATTTGCTATACCCAAAGACTTCACATTGAAGCACCACAAGTTTGAAAGCAGAATATGGGTCCACTGTATACAATCAACATCCAGGACTTCCCCACATGCACAAATACTGGAAGGGCACCTTTCCATCAATGGATAACTTACAATTATCTAAACTTTGTCTTTTTTTACACCAGCAGGTGGCCCTAGCTCCAATCTTTTCTGGTGCAGCAGGAGTCTAATGCACTGAATGGAAGAAGTGGGGCAAGCTGCTAATCAGAGCAGCCCCTCAAGGCATCTGCCACCTGCTGCCTCCTCCTAGGAGCTCTTCTGATTAGTTCTCTACTAATGCATTCTCCTCCTGCATATGCATTATGACTGAAGCTAATGGGACTACTTTCTACAGATATGGCAGGCAGAGTTTGGCCCAGAACTACCACACTGACTTCTGTTGTGGGCGTTATATTAGCACATACTGACTACCTTGTCTAAGCTGATTACCTAGATTTGGGTTGGTCTGGAGCAAGTTTTTTTTAACCTCACTGACCTAAAACCCACTCATGTCATGGTAGTGGGTCTGCTGGGCTTGCTCCTGTTGCTGCGGGGCTTGCTGGTAGTTCTTTCCTTGAACACACTGAAGTATTCCACAGTAATCAGGTCAGCACTGTGGACATAAAATTACCTGTTTACTATACTCACCTATTTATTAATCAAATTAGTCCACATCCGCATGCTTAGCATGGTAGAAAATTTTTAAATTATAATAGCAGATGCATGTCACACAACTCTTAGTTAGACTGTATTTTTTAAGCAACATGAAGGAAAAGTTTTACTCTTCATAATTTTTTACCAGACTATAATGGCCCATTTATAGGCCAGTGCTGAAAGCAAAGTGTAAATGGGAAGATATGTTGTTGGAATGTTTCTCTGTCTAAGTAACATTATTGGGAGCCAGAGGAGTAATAACGTCGGAAATCAATTGGGAAATTTTGTAAAAAGTGATTCTCATAAAAATTCTTCAGAAAATGTATGAGCCTACTATATTCCTCTCCTTTACAAGCATTCAGCCTCAACAGTTATCACATTTTCAGCTGAGGGAGTTTGGGCAATCCACTTGGAGAGAAAACAGTCATTTAAAAAATAAAATAAAATAAATCTGTACCAACTCACCATGTGCAGAGGCAAGGGTAGCTCTCCCTCTCCCATGGTGCCGGGTATTTGTGCCTCATGCCATTAATGAAGAAATCAAAACGTTAACAGCAAGAAAGTATAAACTGAAATGAGAACTAGAGGAACCAAAGACAAACCTGATGTAAACAAACAATTATTCTGTCAGATATGGCAGAGCAACATACATTATCAGGCAGTCTCACCTTGGACCTCAAATAAGCAAATGAAAATGCAGGAGTATAATTAGCAGTATTCAACACTGTCTGTAATGAAAACTGCTTCATTGTACAAGAATAGTTCTTCTCTTTCCTGCATTTGCATCTTCCCAATACCCCTCACCACTCTCACAGTTGGCGTTAACTGTAGAAGAGCCTTATTCTCTGACTTGCTCACTTTGTTTGGCATGATAACAAATGGTAATCTAATAAAATCAAGGCTATCCACCACACAAGTACCACCAAAAAAAAGGGGGGGGAGGGAAAAGGGTTTCCTGGTAGGAATAGGAGCTAGGCACAGAAAAGAGAGCAACTATAGCAATGGTTGCACAACTGCAAAGCAACATATGCTGACATATGCTGGAAAGGAAAAGTGGAAAGGAAGAACAGAAGAAAACAGATAAACATGAAGATGTAAAGTCAAGTCAGTTCTGGGGTTTGTCACCTTCTGACACCCTGCTGAGAGCTAATTCTTAGTAACCGCTTACCTCTAGATACCTCTCCAGCTAATACCAGATTACAGCAGCTTTGCCAGCATCCAGCCTATATTGATTTTGTATTAATGAATTTGGCTCAAGCTAGGATATGTTTAAATATGGCACAACTTGTGTCAGATCTTCCCTTCATATGACAGAAAATGGCTTCTCAGTAAAGTGTCTATTGGAACGGAAACTAGATTTTTGAAGAAACACCGAGGGTTTGTTCATGGAGGTGTCTTCTATATCAAAGGACCAGTTACCAAAAGAAAAAAAAAAACAAAACTCGGATTTCTTCTTTTTAAATTAATCTTTCCTTTTGCTCGGGGGGGGGAATAAAATTTTGAAACTTAATTTTAATTCATAAATACAAGAAGAAAAGCAGTTCAAACAAATATATGGACATGTCCTGCCATAGACTACAGTGTACAAACACGTTGTCAACTCTTTCACAATATTTAATATTTTCCTATTTTTCTTATGAATCTCAGCACCAATATGAGGCAACAGGTGAGAATCTCACCTTTCATTTTCATACATTGTCAAATGTTCCAAGTCTTAATCCTGGCACATAAAGTTAAAAAAATACGTTGCAACACACATACAGGCTCTATACCTTTTACATTCCTTTTTTTTTTTTTTTTAATCTGACAATTCTTTAAAACTAACCTCATAACTACAGGTTTTGGGCTTCTGTTTTGTTGTGTTTTGCTGGCGGACAACCTTGAAATGATGACATTTCAGATAGAAAGCAAACTTCTCAATTACTTTATTTTTACAGGTCATAACATAAGCCATTAGAGGAACGAATAAGCAGTAGATATCATATTTGTTTTCTTCACACAGGGGAACTTTTGCCAAAGATCATAAACATGATAATTTAGGCCAGTTAACTTTGATCATGTTTTTAACATGACCATGAGGAACATAGAAGAATGGGAACAGTGAACACCACATAGAGATCTAAAGACAAAGCCGGACGGTTCAGCCACAATGGGGAATATGAAGGAGGAAAAGTCCCCTTTGTATCTTCCTCTTTCTCCTAATCGCTATCCTGGCCCACTACTTACATGAGACATGGCTCTCAGGTGGAGCAGCAGCATTGGGATGATGCAGCTGTGTACACCTGGGACGGCTGCTTTGGCTCCTCTCCTTTCTGTTTCATTGCTGTTCTGCAGACACCAGATGTGTTTCTGTTTCCACGGGAGGAGGGTAATCACCAACAGCTGTTTCAAGCACAAGGAGACAGAGATTAGTTTATTGGTGCTAGTCCATAGGCATTACAATAACTTGCTGGATGTGTTATTTTCTTTCTGCAGAAACAGAGCAACCAGAGTGGAGAGTAAACTTAACATTTCTATAATGAGCAACAGACTTTCTAAAGCAGAAGCGTAAGCACTGTGTGTCACAGACACTCAAGGAACAAATGCTTTCTTTCAGGCTGTGTCAAGAATAACGCATCTCGCTGACAGTAGTCCCCTCTTGATACTCATGCAAAATGAAAGGAAATAGATCTCAGCAGCAAAACTCTACGAGTTTGCGCCCTGAAGTTCAAGCAAGAACACAGGAGTAAGGCTGCAGTTTGACTAAAATTTTTTAACCAGCCTCCCTTCCCATAATTCAACTTCAGTACATTTCAGAGCCGCTTTCACTGTGGTTCTCTGACTCATTGTAGGTACGAGTTAAATTTTTAGGTCTTGGCTTAGCTAAGTCGATCTTCTCCAAGGAGAGAGCTGGTTTCTATTTGTTTCAGAAACCCCTCCAGGATACTGAGTCTTTCTAACTTTTATTTTCAAGATTCCCATGATATTTTCAGATATTCCTAGTCAAAAGAAACATGGGACACAGGCACTTCGATAGAAATCCAGCTGGCTCAGTCAGAACCCCTGTGTTCAGTGGGAGAGCCTATGAGATTTTTTTCTTCAATCACTTACACTCTTTTGAAGAACATATTCAAAATCTAAAACCTGAGACTATTTCCAAATAACTCACTGATAGAAAGGAACTTTTACTGAGATAATACTGGAAATATCTCTTAGAAGTCATCACCATCTGTTCCAGCTGAATGAACAGTCCTGAACAGACAGATGGAAGATAAAGTAGAAGAACACATAAAACTTTCACTATCTTTTTATTATCATTTATTATTATTGTTTATTATTATTGGGTTTGGGTTTGGGGTTTTTTTGATCTGTTGGAGGAAACAATTGAAGAGTAAGATTGGAGAAACTTTGAAATAAGATGAGAAATAAGGTCCTCTTTTAGCCTTTGGCCAAAAGCAAGTCTTTAAAGTCAGTTCATAATTACACTGGCAACCAGTGGAGACTCTTGTATATGTCAATACCAATGAGCGATTGTCAATATCTCTGATCAGCAACATTTTGCATCATTTGTAACTTGTATACTGAGTCTAAAGGGAGACTTCTAAGTAAATCATTACAGCACATTGTAAATGCAGGAACCAGTTTCTCTTAAAACGCTTTAGTAACACTTCATTAATTATATTGAACTTGCAGCCTGAAATTCTTCTCGCTTATATTCATCACTTACCACGACCAGTTGTCTATATATTGTCTAAGACACTACTATATCAAGCTGAATAGGCAAATTATACCCCATGGATCTTAGCAGAGGGATAGAGAGTCACAGTTCTCACTGGTGTCAGCAGTACAGACACAGCTGAATGTGGCATCTGACAGAAAAAAGAAACAAAGCAAGGCATGCTAGCAAATACTTTGGTTACTAAAGGTAGCCACCTTTTCTTTTCAGGCATTTCCCACAGGCTGACTCAAAATCTCCTGTATTTGCTATTCACAGTTATTCACCAAGCAATTCTTTGTCTGCACCTTATTTGCACTTGGCTTTTGTGAGCTGAGATACCTTGTTCAGACGGGGACGATAGATCACATGGCACTGTTTTCTTTGACGAGAATCAAGTTACCGATCTTCAGTTACTCAGAGTTATGGTATTTTGTTTCTGCTGAAGATGCTTGGAAAGCACTTAAAAATACAAACAAGGAGATTGACAGATTTTACTCTGGAGGAAAATAGCCCCCCCAAAAAAAGTCATAGAAAGCAGCTTTTTGCTTCTAGAGAATTATTTTGACAAACACTTGAACGTAGACCTCCTGTATGGATCCTCCATCCACCTCGCTTTCTTTTCTGCAGCCAGCCAAGCAAAGTGGATCTGTTAATGTGAAAGGATTAGGAAAGGAAGACAGCAGACCAGTGTTGCAATTTTCTAGCAGAATCTGCCATGTCTCCCAGCAGCAATTTTGTGCTGGGTGTTAGAAGTAGTTTCTAATTGGACCCAGCCCCTCTTGCCCTCTTCTCTGGGCTTGAGTATCCATCCATGGCAAGCCAGCCAGCTCCCTCTGGATCTGAGCCTGAGCATGAACAGTCCTGGGCTGGGCGCAGTCATGGGACCTTACCTGGACCCTGCCACTCTGTCCCATGAGAACAACACAGCATCAGGGTCTCCTGAGGCTTGGACCTATTGCATCTCAAACTAGGCAGCGGGAAAGGATTCTGAACTGAAACCACAGGAAACGCAGGAAGACTCTAATCAGATACAGAGCTTCAGCCACAAGAAACATCTTCCAAGATCACAGTCTAATTATCTGAAATAAAATGACAGAACACATTATCATTTTCATTACACAGGCCTCATATATTATTCTTCATACAGTAGTATGAGTAGAGCTTTCAAACCACTTTTCTTTTAATCTCCATTCTTCTTTCTTCATCATCACATTTGCCTGTGTTTTCCTAGTACCTGCACCAACATTAGTCACAACTGGCAGGAGTCCATAGAGAGCTTTAGAGAACATTATTTTTTGCCCTCTGTGCATACATTAGTGTTGCCCTTTAAAGACGCAGCCCTTTGTCCTTTTAATGAAGAATAAAACTCATTTCCAAGCATCCCAATAAGATTATCTCAAATAATAGCAATCCAATTAGCTCAGACAGTTTGAAGTCTCACTTAGACTCCCAGGTGGTATACCCCATCATTAAATATACTGCTTTAAAATACTTTCAAATACCTGTTTAGTATCTAGAGCCAAAGATGCTTCTAAGAATGCAGGTAATATCCAGCTCCTAATATCAACCGCATTTAAAGGAGGAAACAGTGATGAGGAATATCCACACTTGGCACACTTTGTCTCACAGCTTGTGAACACCTCAGCCTGGTCAGTTCACTCAGGTCCCCTCTGTCACCTTAACACAAGATTTTAAGCCTGTCTGCACTAAGCTAGGAATATTAAAGCAAAGCATGTTCAGTTTTTCAGTGAATTACTTTGTCCTTCAGGTCTGGCTGTCCCCTTGTCACTGTCAGTACCTTTCCGTCCTTTGCTTCTTAATGTGGGGCTTCTATTGAGATGAGCTATAATTACTTAGGCAGCTGCCCTATCCTACTATGGCCTTCAGGCATCTTTCCTGGCTACCACAGATATCTCCTTTAGTTCCCACTGCTAACTTCCCTTTAGAAACTGTTTTCTCTAGCTGTCTTTAAATATAACTAACTTCTTTCATGCTCTAAATACTCAAAAACTGCTGTTCTTGCCTCCAGATTCCAACTTTATTTTCTCTTACACTTTTGTACCCTCTTGGGGAATTTTACGGGTTCCAAAAATCATGAATTTCAATTTACCATATTTTTAAGCTTTCTTTTAAACCCACTCACCTTAGTAAAAACAGCTTAAATATTAGACCATGTTATCACCCACTTGTGAGAGAGGATTGAGGGAAGAATTAGTTGAAGTGGAAGTCAGGCTCTTAATACATGTCAAAAAAGCTCAAACTTTTCCTGTTGCACAGCCTGAGGCAAAAGGAGATTTAAGGAGGGCACAGAAAACACCAACCTGTTTTGTCTGGCCTGTCTCTTGTTCAGGTTGGCTGTGTAGTCTGAAAGCATGTTCAGTGCCAAGAGAATAGGGAAAACACGAGGAAGCCTCTATAACAATATTATTTTCCAGTGTTGGTATTCCCATCATTTCTAAGGCAGTCAAATCTAAAGATATATTGAAAAATCATAACAGACATCTAATTTCCAACAGCTTAGCCCTTGATTAATTGGAAATACCTTCTGCAACCCAGAAAGGATACATTAAAAAAGAACAGTCTTAATAAAGTATATGTGAAAGAATTTCTCAAAATTGACGGCTCCATTTTCATTCTAATTTGAAAAAAAGTCTGATATAGACACAAAACAGGGACCGTTTCAGTCAAAATCATTAAAGAACAGAAAAGTTACGAGAAAATTAAAACAAAATAATAAATGAGAATGTTAGGAAACTCTGAAAAAAAAGTATTGTTTTTGTTACAGTAAAAACTGCACAAAAATACCAGGGCCTAAAGCCACACTCCCTTGGAGGCAAAGAAAAATAATGAAGAAAAAGTGTTCAGATTCAGCAAGATTCAGATGGTTTGGATGATTGGACCTGTGGGAGACAGAAGTACTTCACTGTGAAATAATTACTCTTGAGCCAAGGGAAACGTCTGTAGGATATTGGGAGAAATGGCTCAATTGTTCCATTCAATGACAAAAAATGGTATTTGAGACTAACAAAGAAAAGGAAGCCTCCAACATCACAGCCATAAAAAGCATTAAATGCTATACTTGGGTTTATTACCAAAGAAGAATACAAACAGAAATGCTGATAAAGTTAGTACTGGTATGCCCCTATCTGAAAAACTGTATTCAGTCCCCACTGAGGATGAGAATAGTATTACCATAGGAAGAGTGCAGGAGAAGTTGGTATCTGATCTAAAAAAATCTGAGTTGTCTGCATGGTTGGGAGGCAGCAGTAAGGAAATGGAAAGTTTGAGGTAATATGGCAGACCACAAAATCTGAGAGTGACATCTTATAGAAAGTCATATAATGCATGGTGATATTATATATGCAGGAGAGAATGCTGCACTAAAATGCCAATGAAAGTTGTACATTTATTTCAGGAAAAAAAATGGTCCTTTTCTACTTTTCTTTCTGTGTAACTTCATTCTCGGCCAGTTCCAAAAATATGAATTAATTTCTAGGGCTTAAATACATGGTTTCCAACCAGTTATAGTTAAAAACCAAACAAACACAACCCCCCCCATAACTTAGTATCTTCTTGAATCTGTTTAATTGGCTATATATTGGCAATGAACTAGGGCTTCATTATAGCTATATTGTTGAAAATCATGAGATCTCTGCTGAAGTCAAGAGGGTGATGCCCTTTACCATTTCCACTGCAGAGATATTTCCCTTTCTCTCTGTACTATGGATGCTTACGACGCTGCACACCAAAGTACATGTGGCATGATCTTCAGAGACATAGCCAAGTGAGATTGTTTTCTGCTCACAGCATATATGATACAGTGGTGGCTGCTGCCTTGCTCCTGCTGTTCATACTTGCTGTGATCTCATTGCACACAGCCCTTGCACCTGATGAAATTCACTTTGATTCAGTCATTCATCTTTGGTCTCACAAACCAATCCATTGTGGAACGTTACTTTATAAATTGATGAGGAGCTCTCAAAGAACTATACCTCTTCATCATCTTCATAATCAGACCTTTAAGTCTGCGGCTACACGTTCAGAAACACACTTGCTATTGCTTTGTCGTTTATACTGAAAGCGACACAGAGGATGGGTTTTATTTATGAATCCTAATTCCTTGTGCTGGACACCTCAACATCATGCTGTGATTGATTCCATATTTATGGCAAATAAATCTAGACTGCCACTTGTTTACTCTTGTACTCTCTTTTTATAACTCAGTATAGAGTTTTTAATTAGATCAACCTCAGTTCTTGCATTGCTTGCTAATAGTATTATTTGGACAGTGCAGCTCTGCTGGACCTTGATATAATCACAGCCAATTTACTGTAACCACCTAGTTTTGTCCTATTTACCCACAACTTCACGAATAATTCACTCAGTCTCTAATTAGTTCATATATTACATACCAAATATTATTTCTATTTTTAGTCAGAGAAATCCTACTGTGTGAGACAAGTGGCTGTATGAGAAGGATGGATATTGAGGCATGCAATAACTTCAATTGCAAGAGGCAAGTTTTTGATGCACAGGACACAGGACATAGTGTCAGTTGACATGGGAGTTTCTGTAGCGTTGTGCTGCTGGTGGGAAGCATGCTTCCTAATGCACTCCCTGGTTTCAATATTGTGCTATTACGTCTCCCTCAGTTTCCAGTCCAAAACCTCCCATGCACTCCACCAGCAGAATCCCAGTGCAGAAGAAAGGCAGCAATGCTAATACATGAGGATGTCTGGGAAGCCAGAAGTCTGAGTTTGCTCTTCACCTGCCATGATTTCAAAAGGTCTGAGTTCCTTCTGTATAGCAGAAGTTCAAGTGACCTTATTTCCACAGTTATTTAGTTTACCTCTAATTGAATATGATCTTGCATGTGTGAGAGGTGTGCAACTAACTATATTTCTTGGGTGTGTGATTGACTTAATTCAGTTCCCCCGTCATGACAGAACTCTTCACTAAGAGCACTGTACAGCTACAGCTATGGTTACAGTTAATTTTTCATCTTGATGGCCAAGAAAAAGCTTCAAAAACTTATGTTCAAAATTACACAACATTTTATGTTGACATGCCAAATCAAAACACCCTAAAGAAACACTTGAGGGGAACTTACTGTTTACATCAGCAACTATTAGACACTCCCTTTTTTTTCAATTTCAATGTACCTTTGTGCCTCATTCCTCACTCATGTTATAAAAATACTACTTTTCTATTAGGTTTTCATTCTACTGGCATCAACTCAAATGTTATGGCTACATTTACACTAGTGAAAAGAGCTTCTGTCCATTTTCTGACCCTGGGTTCTAAAGGTGCAGAAAGCACCCATCACAAAGATTAACTTTTTTACCTGCCAAAGCAGGGATCCACAAAGTCCGTACTGAGGATGGTCCCTGGGATAACTCCTGAAGCACACTCAGACAGTGTCAGGGATACTATGGATTACTGGGAAAAAAAAAAATAATCCAGGTACCATGTTACCAATTCAGTTCTCTTGATGATCATGGGACATTACCTTCCCCTGGCCTTGTTTAATTTGCTTGTATACGGAGAAACTCTGTAAATACATCCACTGAAGGTTACATGATATTCAGCTGTAAATAGACAAACTGAAAAGCTAAAATGTTTTTCTGGTTAGCAAATATGAAGTACTCAGATTTATTATGAGGTAAGTCTGAATATTTGGTTCATATATAACCCTCCCAAGCATTTAAAAAAGCTCTTCCTAAGTAGTGTTGTCTGCCTGCAATGTTTTCTGCTGCTGCTGAGAAGTGGATCCATTCTAAAAAGTAACTCCAGATGCTTACTACGTAGGTGGGGAAGGATCTTCAATCTTGTTCTTAATTACTGTGGCTCAAATTGATTTGACCTGAACTCTCTCTGCCTTTCAAGTAGAGCAGGATCCACAGGAAAGCTCCCTAGCTTTTTGAACTAACATGCTGGCTGACAAATAAGTAATTGTAAAGAGCTGATTTATTGCCCAGCCAGACACAGCTGGATGTAAAATATTAATTTTTAATGTAAGAAACAATTTCCATTTCTTTTACCCATAAAATCCAATAAATTAATCCAAGCACTTACAAATAATTGATATTTCACAATGGAGAGCATTTTTTTTTACCACTTACAAATGTGCCCCTTTTGAAACTAAATGTTTTAAAGAGAAGACGTTTGTGAATTTCAAGGCTACAAATATACCTCAAGGTTCTGCTGACATCAAAATAAGAGAGAAAAGCACAAAGCAAGGGTATTTTATGATGCTACTAAGACACCAAAATATAGCCTTGTCCAAGTTTTATTTTTATCTTATATAATACATGGATCCTACTACGTATTACAAGCTGCCATCCTTCCAACTCCTTCTTGTAACTCTTTCTCACTTTCCAGTTCCCTTATTCTTCTGAAATTTTAGATGGGTAAGAAAGAGTAGTAATGAAGGGAACCTGGATGCACATATGACTGTCAATAGACTGCTGACCTTTTGACCTCGAAGAACTTTCTTCTTCAGTTGAAGAACGAAAATTACTATAAACTGGTAATTACAAGAAAGAAATCCCATGTCAGAGGCTAATTCAGCTCTAGAATAGGTTACTCAGGAAGTCCGTACAATCTTCATCATGTTTAGAAACATCTGGTAGCAACTAGGGAAACATCTGTCTGGACCAGTTTAAGTCTACTTGATTTTGATTAAGAAGGGGGCCTATGTCCTTCCCACACCTATGTTTTAGGATTTGATTGCACAGATATTTAACCTGACTTCATTATCAGTTGACAGATGCTCAGATGTCAAATCCTTTACTCAAATCTTTCGGGAGTCTCTTTTCCCAGGCAGCAAAGAACAGCTTACTGTTTCTGTACCAGCAAACAAAACAGGCTAAGGAGAACTCTCTAACACTGAGGCACGGTGTGGCAGAGTGCATCTTCACACAGCTAAACTTTCCAACTCTGACCAAAAAAGGAGAGACTACACCCAGAGTAGATACTGGAAATGATTCTTGGCTTGTGCTAACCCCTTACTGTGCTCAGGCAATGTTTGCTGTGGTGCTACGGGGCATTGGCTGAATCCATGTCATAGAGTTTGCTAACAGTTTAGCAGGGTGGGTGATCATACACAAGCTCTCAGGTCTGTGCCTGGTTCTGTTTAATTTGCCAGTAAAGATACAAAGCTTGATTTGCTTTCCCTACCTTGAAATGGAGGCAGAGCTCTAGCAAGTAGGGGTAGGAAGATTTGCAACCTCACTCCATAGTAACACGACATGCAAGGCTCAAGCATAGGTGAGGCAGGGAAGATTTTATTTACAGGCTATTACAGGTGGATCATACCTACATGTCTGTATACTACCACAGTGTCAATATGAAACAGTAAAATCTGATTTTCTCTATACACAAAACTCGGAAGGCTCTAACAGAGGCCTTCAAAGCTGCACATTATTTCCCTTGTAATCATTAGCACTTGACAAAACCGGAAAGCAACTGATTTCTTAGAAGCCTGAAAACATCAGCTCACCTCATATTTATTTTGCCTTTGGCCGTGATTTCACTTACATTTTTACAAAAGAAGTCCAGACACTGAGCAAAACACTCTGTTTTTGTAGTACTGACTGGACAGAAGTGGTAGAAAAAAACCTTTTAACAGTATTTTTGTTTTGTGTGATTTTCATTTCCTGGTGATGGTTTGCGTTACAGCAGCCAATGAAGACTGCAGTTAAATGCATATGCCTTTCTGTTGATACATAGATGCAGGGATGCCATGGCCCAAAGAGTTTGTATTACCAAAACCTACAGGGCAGGTAAAGGCTTATTATTAGCATCCCTATTTTCACATGAGGAAAACAGGTTATTCCCCAAGATCAAAGTCCATGATGAACTAGGAACAAAGTGCAAATCTTTTGAGCTTCAGCTCAGTGCCTTCACAAAACAACTTTTCCCCACAGAGAGAAAACTGACAAAACCTTTGAGAATATTACCAGCACATCTGAAATCTCCTGAATCCTGACTTCGCTACTCCTCTGTAAGCCCCTGCAATGTATTGGACTAATAGTCGCTAGGGAGCCTGTGAAGCAAAGACTATACTAATGGCTATAGAAACATGCTCTATTTTCCATTTACTCGTCCACACCTCACCTGGCTGTTTGAGGTTTGTCATAAGTATAGAATCTGGATGGTTTAAACCACAACAGTTCCATTAATTTACATGGTACTATACACCACTGAGAATCTGTCTGCCGCATCTTAGGTCAGAATGTTAACCCTTGATTGGTTTCGCATATCACCACTGATGAATGAAAAAGTAATAATAATAATGATCTTTAAGGTCCCTTCCAAGCCAAACCATTCCATGATTCTATAAGTCTATGATAATAATATACCCAAGTAATCTGCCGATTCCATAGGGGTTTCCTCATTTTCTTTTTACATCTTTGATGATGAGCAGTGCCATGTGAATATCAACTGGGTAAGCAAGGAATTGTGTCTAGAGGGATTCAAGAGTAGAAACGATGCACAGTGGCGCTCTTGCTGTTATTAGCAAAGTGATCAGGATTCAGAGGTATTGCGAGAATTCTTTTGCCATGTCAACCATCAAAGAGAAACACTAGAGAGATAAAAGTTACAGAGTGTTAAACCCTGCCTGTCGCCTTCGGCATGTTTTTGTTTAGTTCCATTCATCTCAACATTTGATTTTTAATAGTTCACTTTTGTTGTTATGAGTAAAAAATAAAAAGGACTATTAAAGAACAAATTGTGTGCAGGCAAAACACAGTTTCTGGCACTTTGCACCACCCAGAACACAATGCTATCTGCCAATTTGACTTGCTTTTATTTCATGTTCAATTACAAAAAAAAAGGTACAGGGGAGAGAGAGGCCCAACTTTCCCTTTTCTATTTATTTTTTTCGTTACCGTGTTTAAAAAATACAACAAGCCAAGCTAACAGCGTAGGCAAAAGCAGCCCCTTAAACCCTAAGGAGCTGAAAGCTATTTTTAACTTCCTCCAGGAAAATTGTATAAACACTATCCACTGCAACAAAACATTAATTTAATAAAACCCAATATCAGCACTGGAAACAAAGCTATTTAATTTAAAGTCTAGGCTGTGCCCTTGAATTTAACAAAGCAAGATGATCTGGAGAAATAAATAGAAAAGGTAAATAATTGTAGAAACCATGAGCCAAATCCTCAGATAGAATAATTCGAAATTCAGCAGCAGCACACAACTTTAAACCGCTAGGAACCAAGGCCAAACTTCGGACATATGGAAGATTTTCTACTCAGCATTCTCTTTGAAAAGTACGAGTAACAATAGCTTCCTGAGAAACTAACAGGGATATTGAAGCCAATAAGCATACGCCAGTAGAAGTATCTACTTACTCATGAAACCCCACTCTGGAAGAAAGAAGGCACTAAAACTGTTGCCCTTGCAATTTTTGGACAATATCTCAAACATAAACAGGGTACAATTTCTGTTCCTTTCACAGCTACAAGCCCTACGGGAAAGAAACCCATCTAAAAGATACTAACGCCCAACCATGGCTAATCCACGTGTTCTGGTTTGAGAAACACGTAACAATTTATTGTCATTTAGACAATTATTCTATCGCTCAATGACTCCTCCCCACCCAGGAAGGGGAATCAGGAGAAAACAAGGAAACCTGGGAGTTGAAATATAAACAGATTTAATAGAATAAGATTAGATAACCAACATTAGTAGCACTAAAGAACAAATAGTGATCCCAGTACCAATGCAGAATACACAACAATTATACTCAGCCCATTCTATCAGTAGGAAGCTGTGCACTCCCAGCAGGGGACAGTAAATGTCAGACACTCCGAGCGCTACAGCTTTGGGAGGAAGGGAACGGCTTGGGGGTCCGGCACCGGGGCATGAAGTTCTTAGGATGGCAGCCACCCAGGGAGAGGGCAAACTTTGCAGGCAACTTTCTAATTTATAATGAATGTGACATTCATGGTGTGAAATAATCCTGTTGGCCAGCTTGGGTCAAGCGCTCAGGTCTCACTCCTCCTCATCCCTGCACCTGGCGAGCTCAAAAACACGGAAACCTTAAAACCCACATACCATAGCTGGCTATAAAGTAAATATTTTCACAAATTCAGACACTAGAGTCTTCTAAAAGTGCAGTCTTCCCAAGTATTAGAAGAGAAATTAGTCCTGTGTCGCTCAAACCAGGACACCAAGGCAGTCCCCATTGCTCCCAGTGCAATTGTTGAGAGGGTTTGGGAAGTCAATTTTCTTTTACCATTTCACTTCTCATGTGTTTCTGAGGAGGATGATGGAAGATCTGATGAAAAAATATTGCTTTAGTGGCTTGGTTCTCAGAGGCTGTTGAAATCCGAAACCTTTTTCTTATCATAAATAACTTTAAAAGTTTTACCAAAGAATAAGACAGGCGTGCAGTAAATAGGAATATATATATTACAGCTTGTACAGCATACAGATAACATGCATACGCATAGCCTGCGGGGCAAATGATTAGATTAAGAAGATGAAAGCAGTGCCTGAATGAGATATTTTAGCACCCAAAGCTCCACTGCCACTCGGTCATCTTGTCTCTCCACCTCTTTGCCTTCCCTGAGGCATTCTCCAGCCAACAGCATTTTCCATCAGCCTGGGCAGCAGCAGCAGCAAGGGAAGGTTAGGCTTGTATATTCATTTGAGATGCTTCTCAAAGTATGTTTCTCACCCCAAACCCAACATATTTCTCCTATTACAACTCTGAATGCACAGTTCCGTAACATTTTACATCTACTATTCTCTGCATCTCCTATGTTTGCAGGACAGAGGGTACTTTCTGCATTTTTTATTTAATTTTATTTGTGGGGTTTTTTTTCCTATAAAGTAATTTGTTCAGCTCTTGCCTGAAAGTTAGTTTATTTATCCCACTATTCTATTCGGCGTATGTCCCAGGCTCTTTACTCTAATTTCTTTGTTTTCTGGATAACAGCTAAACAACCATTTGGACATGCTGAATGGACCACATCACAAACCATGGATGATTTTTTTCTGTTTATTGATACTACAGCTTGTTAATTATTCTTATGCTAATCCAACTCATGTCTACTACTGTGTCCCTTCTCATTTATCTGTGTAGGGACCCTGCCTTGTGCCACATCCTTGTGACAATAAGTACTTGCTCCATTCAGAGACATGCACAAGTTTTTCATTTTGAAGACTTCCACAAAATAATACATTGGTTTCCTAACATTCACAGCATCTTTGTTCCCTGGAGAGCTCCGTAGTATATTTTCTACTCCAATAGCTTCCATCCTTCCAGTTCATCGTCTGTCACTGGTGTTAATTTGCTTCATCTGAAAGCTCAATGTTATCTTTCTTTTTCTGTATGATTTCTGCAAGGTAACAGGAACAGACACATTTACAGCAGACTGCTGTGTCAAGTGTTGGGCTTGATGACCCAGGTAACTGGGCACAGATAGCGCGATACTTGCCCACTTTTCTGCTGACATTCTTCCTCTAGGACCACAAGGAATTATCAAATAACTTTGTCTCATTGTGTTTCATTAATCTCACCAAAACTTTCAGAAAAAGTCAGTTTTCTAATCTAAGATGGTCATGATGTCTTTGCATATATTCAACAATGCCTTTAGATATGTATTTATATTCTGTATCTTATACATTTAGATTCATAGAATCATAGAATCACAGAATCATAGAATGGTTTGGGTTGGAAGGGACCTTTAAAAGTCATCTAGTCCAACCTCCCTGCAATGAGCAGGGACACCTTCAGCTAGATCAGGTTGCTCAGAGCAACCTGACCTGGAATGTTTCCAGGGATGGCGCATCTACCACCTCTCTGGGCAACCTGTTCCAGTGTTTCTTTTAGTTTAAAACAGTTACCCCTCATTGTATTGTTATAAGCCCTTCTAAAAAGTTTGTCCCCATCGTTCTTATAAGATCCCTTTAAGTATTCAAAGGCCACAATAAGCTCTCCCCTGTCTAATTTAAATTAGACATGTTAAATCACCTGCTCTCCATTTTTCAACACTGACTTTAGAGGGCATCTGGGACTGCCTTCACCCATTCCCAATCTTTGAATGACTAAATTTAGGTGAGATGAACATGATCTCTGATACTCTGTCCTTGGACAGAATGAAGGATGCACTTTGTGGTCTTCTCTGATAGAATCATAGAATCATTTCAGTTGGAAAAGACCTTTAAGATCATCGAGTTCAACCTTTAACCTAGCACTGCCAAGTCCAGCACTAAACCACATCTCTCAGCACCACATCTACATGCCTTTTAAATATCTCCAGCGATGGTGATTCCACCACTTCCCTGGGCAGTCTGTTCCAATGTTTGATAACCCTTTCAGCGAAGAAATTTTTCCTAATATCTAATCTAAACCTCCCATGGCACAACTTGAGGCCATTTCTTCTTGTCCTATCGCTTTTTACTTGGGAGAAGAGACTGACCCCCACCTCGCTACAACCTCCTTTCAGGTAGTTATAGAGAGCAATAAGGTCTCCCCTCAGCCTCCTTTTCTCCAGGCCGAACAACCCCAAGTCCCTCAGCTGCTCCTCATAAGACTTGTTCTCCAGACCCCTCACCAGCTTCGTTGCCCTTCTCTGGACACACTCCAGCACCTCAACACCTTTCATGTAGTGAGGGGCGCAAAACTGAACACAGTACTTGAGGTGGGGCCTCACCAGTGCCGAGTACAGTGGATGATCACTTCTTTAGTCCTACTCGCCACACTGTTTCCAATACAATCCAGGATGCTATTGGCCTTCTCGGCCACCTGGGCACACTGCTGGCTCATATTCAGCCCACTGTCCACCAACACCCAGAGGTCCTTTTCTGCCAGGCAGCTTTCCAGCAACTCTTCCCCAAGCCTGTAGAGCTGCATGGCGTTGCTATGACCCAAGCGTATGACCCAGCACTTTGCCTTGTTGAACCTCATACCATTGGCCTCAGCCCATCAATCCAACCCACCCAGATCCCTCTGTAGAGCCATCCTACCCTCAAGCAGATCAACACTCCAGCCCAACTTGGTGTCTTCTGCAAACTTACTGAGGGTACACTTGATCCCCTTGTCCAGATCATTGATAAAGATGTTAAACTGGACTGGCCCCAAGATATTAGAGAGAACCTGTCCCAGTACTGAGCCCTGGGGAACACCACTTGTGACCAGCCGCCAACTAGATTTAGCTCCATTCACCACCAATCTCTGGCATGGCCATCCAGCCAGTTTTTCACCCAGCAAAGAGTACACCCATCCAAGCCATGAGCAACTGCTTTCTCCTGGAGAATGCCGTGGGAAACGGTGTCAAAAGTTTTACTAAAGTCTAGGTAGACAACATCCACAGCCTTTTTCTCATTCACTGAGTGGGTCACCTTGTCATAGAAGATCAGGTTTGTCAAGTAGGACCTGCCTTTCATAAAGCCATGCTGACTGGGACTAATCACTTGGTTGTCGTGTACATGCTGCTGATGGCACTCAAGATGATCTGTTCCATAACCTTTCCCGGGTCAGACTGACAGGCCTGTAGTTCCCCAGATTCTCCTTCTGGTCCTTCTTGTAGATGGGCGCCACATTTGCTAACTCCCAGTCAACTGGGACCTCCCCGGTTAGCCAGGACTGCTGATAAATGGTGGAAAGTGGCTTGGTGAGCACTTCCACCAACTCCCTCAGTACCCTTGGGTGAATCCCATCTGACTCCATAGACTTGTGTGTGTCTAAGTGGTGTAGCGGGTTGCTAACCATTCCCCCTTGGACTATGAGGGCTTAGTTCTGCTCCCCGGCCCTGTTTTCCAGCTCAGGGGACTGGGTACCTAGAGAACAACTGGTCTTACTGTTACAGACCGAGGCAAAGAAGGCATTTAAGTAGCTCAGCCTTTTTTTTGTATTTTACAACAGTAGCCAGACTAAGTTCTAGCTGGGCTTTGGCCCTTCTGATTTTCTCCCTGCATAACCTCACAACATCCTTGTAGTCTCCAGAGTGGCCTGCCCCTTCTTCCAAAGGTTATAAACTCTCTTTTACCCTGAGTTCCTGCCTAAGCTCTCTGTTCAGCCAGGCCAGTCTTCCCTGCCAGCTCACAGAATCACATAATCACAGAATGGTCAGGGTTGGAAGGGACCTCTGGAGATCATCTAAGTCCAATCCCCCTGCCACAGCAGGGACACTTACAGCACGTTGCACAGGATGGCGTCCAGGAAGGTTTGGAACGTCTCCAGTGTGGGAGACTCCACCACCTCTCTGGGCAGCCTGTGCCAGTGCTCTGCCACCCTCAAAGGAAAGAAGTTCCTCCTCATGTTAAGATGGAACTTCCTATGCTCCAGTTTGTGCCCGTTACCTCTCGTCCTATCACTGGGCACCACTGAAAAAAGGCTATTCCCAACTCCCTGGCACCCTCCCCTTAAGTACTTGTAAGTATTGATAAGATCCCCCCTGAGTCTTCTTTTTTCTAGACTAAAAAGCCCCAAGTCCCTCAGCCTTTCCTCATAAGAAAGATGCTCCAAACCCCTAGTCATCTTAGTAACCCTTTGCTGGACCCTCTCCAGCAGCTCCCTGTCCTTCTTGAACCGGGGAGCCCAGAACTGGACACAGTACTCCAGATGCGGCCTCACCAGGGCAGAGCAGAGGGGGAGGATGACCTCCCTCGACCTGCTGGCCACACTCTTCTTGATGCACCCCAGGATGCCATTGGCCTTCTTGGCCACCAGGGCACATTGCTGGCTCATGGTCATCCTGTTGTCCACCAGGACTCCCAGGTCCCTTTCCACAGAGCTGCTCTGCAGGAGGTCAGCCCCCAATCTGTACTGATGCATGGGGTTATTCCTCCCTAGAGGCAGTCCCCTACACTTGCCTTTGTTGAATTTCATCAGGTTTTTCTCTGCCTAATTCTCCAGCCTGTCCAGGTCACGCTGAATGGTGGCACAGCCTTCCGGCGTGTCAGGCACCCCTCCCAGTTTTGTATCATCAGCAAACTTGCTGATGAAACACTCTATCCCTTCATCCAGGTCATTGATGAATATATTGAACAGGACTGGACCCAGTACTGACCCCTGAGGGACACCACTAGTTACTGACCTCCAACTGGACTCTGCACCACTAACCATGACCCTCTGAGCTCTATCTGTCAACCACTGTTCAATCCACCCCACTGTCCATTCATCTAACCCACACTTCCTAAGCTTGTCTGTGAGGATGATGTGGGAGACAGTGTCGAAAGCCTTGCTGAAGTCAAGGTAGACAACATCCACTGCACTCCCCTCATCCACCCATCCAGTCATGGCATCGTAGAAGGCTATCAGATTAGTCAGACATGACTTTCCCTTGGTGAATCCATGTTGACTACTTCTGATAACCTTCTTTTCCTCCAGATACTTGGAGATGACGGCCAGAATGAGCTGTTCCATCATCTTTCCCGGGATGGAGGTGAGGCTGACTGGCCTGCAGTTTCCCAGGTCATCTTCTTGCCCTTTTTGAAGACTGGAGTGACACTGGCTTTCCTCCAGTCCTCAGGCACCTCCCCTGTTCTCCAGGACCTTTCAAAGATGATGGAGAGTGGCCCAGCAATGACTTCTGATAGCTCCCTCAGCGCTTGCAGGTGCATTCCATCAGGCCCCATGGACTTGTGAATATCCAGATTGCTTAATTGATCCCTAACTTCTTCTTCTTTGACCAGAGGAAAGTCATGCTTCCTCCAGACATTCTCTGTTACTTGCAAAGTCTGGGACTCCCGAGAGCTGGCCCGAGCAGTGAAGACAGAAGCAAAGAAGGCATTCAGCAACTCTGCCTTCTCTGCATCATCTGTCACCACAGCACCCGTCTCGTTCAAGAGCGGGCCCACATTTTCCCTGGTTTTCCTTTTGTCTCCTATATACTTAAAGAAACCCTTCCTATTGGTCTTGACATCCCTCGCCAGATTCAATTCCAAGGCTGCCTTGGCTTTTCTCGTTTCTTCCCTGCATACCCTGACAGCATTCTTATACTCATCCCAAGTCGTCAGCCCCCTTTTCCACATCCTGTAAACTCCCTTCTTCCACCTGAGCTTTTTCAGAAGATCCCTGTTTAGCCATGCAGGTCTCCTTCCCTTGCCTGATTTCTTGCTCTTCGGGATGCACCTATCCTGAGCTTGGAGGAGGTGGTGCTTGAATACCAGCCAGCTCTCTTGAGCCTCCTTACCCTCTAGAGCCCTCTCCCATTTGATTTCTCCGGGCAATTTCTTGAAGAGCTCAGAGTTAGCCCTCCTGAAGTCTAAGGTTTCAACCCTACTTGTCATTTTGTGCATACTGCACTTAATCCTGAACTCTATCTTCTCATGATCACTGCAGCCAAGTCTGCCCCCAACCTCAACATCCTCCACCAGCCCCTCTTTGTTTGTCAGTACTAGGTCCAGTAGTACACCTCTTCTTGTGGGTTCTTCCACCACCTGAGTCAAGAAGTTATCATCGATGCACTGGAAGAACCTCCTGGACTGTACATTCCTAGCAGTGTAGCCTTCCCAGAAGATGTCAGGGTAGTTGAAGTCCCCATGAGAACCAAGGCCTGTGATTGTGAGGCAATTCTCACCTGTCTGTAGCAGGCCTCATCAACTTCCCCATCCTGATCAGGTGGCCTGTAATAAACACCCACAACAGTATCTCTCATGTTACCCTGCCCCTTAATCCTTACCCACAAGCTCTCAACTTGCTCTTCATCTGCCCCCAGGGAGAGCTCAATACATTCCAGTTGCTCTCTCACATAAAGAGCAACTCCCCCACCTCGGCTTGCCGTCCTATCTTTTCTAAAGAGAACATAGCCCTCCATGACAGCATTTCAGTCATGTGAGCTATCCCACCATGTCTCAGTAATTGCAATGAGATCATGGCCCTGTGAACGCACACAGATCTCTAACTCCTCTTGTTTGTTTCCCATGTTACGCACATTAGTGTACAGGAATTTCAGACAGGCCAACGACTGTGTAGTTTTTGCCCTTGAGGGGTGATAGGCCTTCTGATTCTCAAAAATACTAGCACTCTGCCCCACAAGTGTGGAGCTACTACACCTGGGCGCCTCTCTAGTGAGCCCAGTTACATCCCCATCCCCCTTCGAATCTAGTTTAAAGCTCTCTCTCAATTAGCCCTGCTAACTCTAGTCTTAGAACCATTTTCCCCCTGTGAGACAGGCTTTCCCCATCTGCTACCAGCAGGCCTGGTGTTCTCTAAATCAGGCCATGATCAAAGAACCCAAAACCCTGCCGGTAGCACCAGGTTCGGAGCCAGTCATTGACCTGCTGGCTTTTCCTGTTTACCCCCTCATCATTCCCCACAACTGGAGGGATAGAGGAGAACAAGACTTGTGCTCCCGATCCCTTAATCAGTTGTCCCAAGGCCCTGAAATCTTTCTTCATTGCTCTCAGTGTTCTTCTCACTACGTCATCACTGCCTAATCTTTTGACACATAGAGACTGGCTCATTTTCTGGCACATAGAGAAAGCCTGCTCCCTGCGCCTTAAAGATTTCCTTCTTGAAGAATGTCCAGCTTTCCTGGACTCCTTTGCCCTTCAGTACTGCTTCCCAAAGGACTTTGTCAACCAGGCTCCTAAGCAGACCAGAGTCTGCTCTCTGGAAATACTACCCCCCCTCCTTACTGCTCCAAGAATTGAAAACTCTGTCACTGTAGTCACTATGCCCAAGACAGCCTCCAAACACCACAGCACTCACAAGTTCTTCTCTATTCACAAACAACAGGACTATCAGGGCACCTTCTCTAGCTGGCTCACTCACCAGCTGTGTCAGGAAGTTATCTTCCACAAACTCCAGGAACTTCCTAGACTGTTTCCTCTGCTGTATTGTATTTTCCGCAGACATCTGGTAAGTTGAAGTCCCTGACGAGAACAAGTGGTAGTGATTGTGAGACTTCTCCCAGCTGCTTATAGAATATTTTGTCTGCCTCTTCATCCTGGTTGGGTCGTCTATAAGAGACTCCCACCATGATATCTGCCTTTTTGGCCTTCCCCCTTATTCTTACCCATAAACGCTCAATCCTCTCATCACCATCATTAGGCTCTAGACAAAGAAAACACTCCGTAACATACAGGGCCAGCCTACTGCCCCTCCGTCCTCACCTGTCCCTTCTGAACAGCCTGTAGACATCAATAACTGCACTCCAGTCATGGGATTCATCCAACCAAGTTTCAATAATGGCAACTAGGTCATAGCTTTCTAGCAGCACGGTGGCTTCCAAGTCCTCCTATTTGTTGCCGATGCCGCGTGCATTGGTCTACAGGCAGTTCAGCTTGGCTGTCAGCCGCATCACCTTCTTAGAGCAACACCCCTTAATTCCTTTGAGGTGTTTCCCCAATGTTTCCCTGTTGGGTGCTATTACCTCAGGAGCTCTTGGCTCATCTCTGTAAGACTTCAAGTGTGCTGCAGTGTAGTCAGCACGTCTCAGAGCAACAGGCTGAGGGCCCTCACTGGCACCTCGTCCCTCTAATCTTGGCGTGTCAACCCACAGCTTGTCACAGGCAAGCCTGATACTATTCCCCTTCCCCCTCAAGCCTAGTTTAAATCTCTGTCAATAAGCTCTGCTATCTTGTGAGCAAAGACCCTCTTCCACTTTTGAGAAAGATGAATCCCACCTGATGCCAGCAAGCCTGGTGCTGTGTAGGCGATCCCATTATTGAAAAACCCAAAACTGTGTCGGTGACACCGGCCATGGAGTCATGTATTAATATATGGGCCTGTCTGTTTTTTTCAATGTCACTGCCCGCAACTGGGAGGAGAGAGGAAAAAATAGTCTGTGCTCCAGATACCCTTACCAACAATCCCAAGGCCCTGATCATACAGAGAGCTGGGACATCTGCACCTGGTAGCCGAGTGCCTATAACTGGGACAGGTAAAGGGCAGAGATTTTGCTGGCCTCAGAAAAACAGCATAACTAAAGAGTTTCTGAATGATTTTTTTTTTTTTTTCCTGGAGCTTTTGTTGCTATTGCAGTTATCTTATCTTGAAGACACGGCTTGTTATTTCTCCTCATCAATCTGCCCTTTAATACATCTTTCAGACTTCTGAGGATATATCCACAAAGCACAATGTACAGCATAGTGCGTGTATGGGAAGCAGTGCTGGGTCATCCCAGGCCATTACAGTCTGTGTCTCAGCAGAGCTAATTAGTCCTTCTGTGACTGAAGCACCATGTCATAGCAGCTTTACTGTTGGTATCTTTACTAGCTCATAGCTTTAGTGTCCCTGCATGGAAATACTTCGTGCCATGTAGACCTTTTGTCAATGCCAGTACCTAATAGGATTCAGCTAGTCCAGCAGGCCAACAGAAAGACTTACAGCTGGTTCTAAAATATCAAAAATGTAATTGCCCAACCATAAAGTTAGCATTTCAGTTTTTTGAGCTAACTTCATCTCTGTCCAGGGCCTCCCACATCTAACAGCAGGATAAATCAGCAGAACAGAATTGCATTTTCAACTTATGCTAGCAACCTACGGTACTGCATGCACAACATAACACAGTTCCATGCAAAATACTTAGATCATGAAAATTCTCACTGAGGACACACAAGGGGTCGATAGTTTCAGAAGAGAAAAGTGCTGTACCACACTCTGAAGCAAAAATACAGGTTTCAAAGTAATATCATCTGGTATGTATTGAACCCTTTTCATAAAACTTACTATTTCTTTTGAAATTCCCTGAAGTGGCTTAATACATTTTGATACATGTTTTCTTTGCATAGTCTGGTGCCCTTGCTGCTGCTGTAATAGATTATTTTTATCATCATCATCAACCACAACAATTACAACAAAGGCAAAGAAAAAAGTATTTGTCTGGATTACCTTTAAAATTTATGAACAAACAATTTCTCAGCGAACCATTTCAGATATCCTCCAAACACTACAACCTTTTACAAGTTCAGACTTCCAATTAAGATCATGCTAGGAATGCAATCAAGGATCTCAGCACTCAGAAGTTAATTATCTCCTCAGGCTAAGTCATAAACATACTTGTTTTGTTTTTGTCCACTTCATCTAATGATATAATGTATTTGGAAGATACAGATTTTGTCAGTTGTTATCAAGAGGGCCTATGGTGAGGCTGTGGGAGCTTTTGTCACTGCTGAAATACAGCAAAAGCTAAACTGTTTCTGTGAATTAACAACACTGGATACTCTCTGTTCAAAATTACCCACAGTCTGCCACACCACATAAAGCTCCAAGATTGTTACAGATCTCCTCTGCATGCTCAACCAACTTATTCATCCCCAAAATTGGCTGGATTTGAGCCATGCATATACACTTGCTCTGTATATCTCTAAGACAGATGATTTAGACTGACCTCATGGAAAGCTGAACAAGGCTGAAGATAAATAACTGAATAATTCTTTCTATCCCCGATCAAATGGCTGGCTGATTCACAAGGGCCAAAAACCTCTCTCGCTATCAAAAAGCAATGGCAGCATTTGAAACTTCCAAGTTAATCCAGCTCATAGTTGGATTGACTGCCCCAGAGACTTCTAATTGCCAGATGGTTCTGCTAGTGCCCACCTGGGAAAGTGTGTAATATGGGTGGCTCACATATCTAATCTGATCTGCTGCCAAAAGGCAGTGGTTAAAAGCAATGTATTCCCTGTCAACATTTCTAGGTTTTAGATGTGTTTGTGGACTGATAACAGCCATCACTTTCCAATTCCACTGTAATTCTTGAAAATTTATCACAAGTGTACTATTACAAATGAGGTATATTTTCAGAAGGGATATTTAGCCTTGTTCATCTTCCACTTTCTAAAAGCACACATAAGCTCTACTTGGTCTTTTGGTATATCTACATTTTCAGTTCAGTGCTGTTCAGAGCCTGGTAACAAGATCAGACCCACCCATCATAGGTTACGCAAAATTTCACAAAAATCTTAAGCAGCATAAAGTGTGGAGCCTTCCAGTGGGGGACAGATATAACTGAGGTGTACTATCCAATCCACAGACACGGAAGCAAATCCAGGCCCTACAAGACCGGGCCAAAACTTCACATGTTCTACACCAGCAATAGGGGTGGGACAAGTGCCTCCCGGTAAAATCACATCCAACCGGTAAAAACTGAGCCCCACTCTTCCAGAACACAGCATGAATTATTTGAACTTCAGCTATAGCCAGTTTTGCAGACAGTCTATAAGCAGCAATATGGACCAATGACAGGAGATGGCACACTCATGAGTCCTCTTTTAACTTCGACTTGCAGACATATCAAAGAATCATAGAATCATACAATGGTTTGAGTTGGAAGGGACCTTTTAAATACCATGTAGTGCACTCCCCCTGCCATCGTCAAGGTCATCTTTCACTACATCAGGTTACTTGAAGCCCCATCCAGCCTGACCTTGAACACTTCCAGCGATGGGGTGTCCACAACCATTATCCTATTGATCTTGCATAGTAATGCCATAGCAGGTAACTTACTTCAACAGTGGGACAAATAATATTATAGAAACTCTGCTCAGGAGGAATATTAGCAGCCAACACAACACAGACTGTAATGGTATCTGACAAAGCGTCAGGTGAAACATATGAGGCTCACAACAGCCAGCTAGGGGATATTCTCCCAGTGACCAGCATCCATAAAGGAGAGAACTGATGACAAATAAATAATCATCATTTCTTGTTTTCAGCTAACAACTCTGAAAGCATTACCTTGCTGCGCTGCTTGCTCACCATTGTAGCCTGCCAGTGCCGCAGGTGATCAGTGCTTTCTTATGCACACTATAGTGTGGATCTTACTTGTTATTCACTCTTTTGCACGGCAAGGTTTCTATGGGGAGAAAACCATTCCTTATAAAGAAATCGTGAGAATTCACATTTCACATTCACCATTTCATATGCTCTTTGTGTTTTAGCACTTTGCATACATCAGAGACTGTATCCTGAAAATCTGCCAGAAAAGATCCCACTTGTTTTTGTAACTTGAGCTGACATAGACAACCATTCAGTATCAGTAAATAAAATACAGGATCCGGGAACATGACGTAGCAATAGAGTTTACAGCAGCTTCAAAATCAAGGAAGTCATCGGGGAGAGCTGAAAAGGTCTTCACTGTGTTGTAAATGCTAATTCATGTGGTCCCTGCACAGAGCAGGATGAATACACTGCTGGTATAAACAGGCATGACCATATTGAGAAGTTGCACTCACACTGCCAGCAGTGAGTTTGGGCCAACTATACGCCTCACTTTCAGACCTACTTTTTGCAACAGTCAATGATGTCCAGTGATTCATCCTATTTCATCACTGTTTGTTTTCTGGACATTTAAGAGGCATGGTCTGGATCCAGCAAACAGACCTATTTGCTGTCCTAGGCCTAAAAGTTGTCTTGCGGTGGAGCTGGCTGTGCTGAGGCAAGTCTGTTTTCTATGCATGATGGAGGGTTGAGCTCCTAGACTGAGAGACACAACAAACAGCAGCTCAGAGCTGGCAATGCTAGGGAGTGTCAAACAAAAGGATGTCTGAAATCCTTTCTCTAACTTGAACATAAGTGTGGAGGCTGCCACAAGGCACCTCTGTGAAATATAGCTTGAGCCTACTGTTTTCTCAAAGGGAGCTGAGCACAAAATTCACAAGGAAACCCCATTTTGCTTGGTAGTTTGGTCTTATGGGTAAGAAACACCTGTGCAGGAAGCAGGAGACTTGGATGTTGGAGACCATCTGAACCCTCCATTTCCAAAGTTCAGGAGAGTGGTGTTATTGTGGCAATGCTGAGAGAAGGCCACTCTGCCTGTCTAGTAGGAGAAAGGATACTTTGGAGGCAAGATACCAAAATCAGAGGATTATAAGAGAAGGCTGACAAAATGACTGCTTTTATAGTCTCAAGGGTATTTAAACATTTCCTCAATAAACGTTAGAAATAATCTAGAACCAAATATTTGAATCTTGAGATTCCCACTTCCCTGAAGACTGCAAGAACAATTAGTCTATTATAACAAGGCACATTGTAACACCACATCCACAATCTCAGCTGAATTCAGGGTAATCCAATGAGCACAGGAAAAATTAGTATAAGGATACTTTTTTTCTGAATCCCAGAAATCTGAAGAAGAAACTGCCAGTGGGGCCACCCCAAGAGCTGCAGTGAGCGATCGCATGACTCATTTTGCTAAATGTAGGTCCCTATATTTTATTCAAAGGGAACTTTAGGCTGCTATCTTTTTGGCTTGGTTGTTCTGATCCCCTATCAAGTGTGCTTAAATGAGTGCACCTTTCTGTGTATTAATAAGCACTTTTCTAGCCTAACATGGAAATATTTTATCCTTCTTTTTCTATGCTTTCTGCGAGAAAATTTACATTCTGATTACAGTCCCATAGGCAAAGTTGCCAAACTCTTCCACAATAAGCTGTACTCCAAATCTCTCACGCCTCCTTTTTTATTTTTTTGAGGGAATAAATTTCTCATCCATACCTGTTGTTGTGCCCCACAGCATGTCAAAGGCAAGAGTAAAGAGACTCTGGATCTTAAAATGTGAGTCACAACTCTCTCAATTCAAAGGGCCATACTCCTTCTATCAGTAAAAGAGTAGTCTATGAAGGCTCAACGAGAAGAGAAGAAATAACTCCAATGCGAAAGTGTGGGTTTTATTTTGGGCTAGAATATATTTATGTATTTACTTTGGCTGTCTCAGGGAAGAATTTCTGAAGCACGCTGGAACTCTGTAAAGATGCAAGAGTGGCTTTCATGTTTGCAGTGTTAAGCTGCCAACAAGCAGAAACAATGTAAACAATTGCACTGGTCTCTGAAATCTTTTATTCTTTTCCTGTACTCTCAAGGATGTCCCAAGGATGCTCCAAAAGCCTTTCACTTGCAGCGTTGGAAAATTTACCACCATTCAACCACTTGAATTAAAGAAGAGTGTCTCTTAACTGGCAGCAAACCTAACTTTGCCGTTGTCTTTTTTCCACAAGACAACAACCCTATTATACATTGCACAGTACTTTAACAAAGCACTTGATTCTGCACATCTAAACTCAAACAGCAACAGCAAAATAATGTATATTTAGAAAGTACTCACAGATACAGAAACACACACGTATAAGCCTGGCACACTAACTGAGATATCACAAATTATTTACAGTGCTTTTAACACATTCTTCACAGATAGTTTTTGTCAATGAACTGGAAGAAAATATCATTGCAGAAAAGTTTGTTGATAATATAAAGAGCTGAGGATTGACTAATAATAACATCCAGCAATCAGTACTGAGTCAATAATGTTATAGGTCTGCTATGGTCAACCAACCTGTACTGTATTGCAGCAAAGCATAGTCCACCTGGGACTGAAAAATGAGGACTGCACCTGTGAACCATGAGACCACACTTTGAAAGAATAGTGATTTCCAAAAAGGTCATGGCTAGTATATGGAGATAGTAAACTGGACACAATATTGATCCGAAGAAATACCAAGACCTGCCAATATATTCATCAATGACCTGGATGAA
Organism: Pluvialis apricaria; assembly: GCA_017639485.1. Classification (NCBI taxonomy): domain Eukaryota; kingdom Metazoa; phylum Chordata; class Aves; order Charadriiformes; family Charadriidae; genus Pluvialis; species Pluvialis apricaria. Next base: position 120,919,251 of record CM030009.1, read on the forward strand.
GGGATAGAGTGTTCCATCAGCGAGTTTGCTGATGATACAAAACTGGGAGGGGTGGCTGATGTACTGGAAGGCTGGGCCACCATACAACGTGACCTGGACAGGCTGGAGAGTTGGGGGGAGAGGAACCTGATGAAATTCAACAAAGGCAAGTGTAGGGTGCTGCATCTGGGGAGGAATAACCCCATGCATCAGTACAGGTTGGGGGCTGACCTCCTGCAGAGAAGCTCTGTAGAAAGGGACCTGGGAGTCCTGGTGGACAACAGGATGACCATGAGCCAGCAATGTGCCCTGGTGGCCAAGAAGGCCAATGGCATCCTGGGGTGCATCAAGAAGAGCGTGGCCAGCAGGCCGAGGGAGATCATCCTCCCCCTCTACTCTGCCCTGGTGAGACCGCATCTGGAGTACTGTGTCCAGTTCTGGGCTCCCCAGTTCAAGAAGGACAGGGAGCTGCTGGAGAGAGTCCAGCAAAGGGCTACCAAGATGATTAGGGAACTGGAGCATCTTTCTTATGAGGAAAGGCTGAGGGACTTGGGGCTTTTTAGTCTAGAAAAAAGAAGACTCAGGGGGGATCTTATCAATACTTACAAGTACTTAAGGGGAGGGTGCCAGGTAGATGGGAACAGTCTTTTTTCAGTTGTGCCCAGTGATAGGACTAGAGGTAACGGGCACAAACTGGAGCACAGGAAGTTCCATCTTAACATGAGGAGGAACTTCTTTACTCTGAGGGTGGCAGAGCACTGGCACAGGCTGCCCAGAGAGGTTGTGGAGTCTCCCACACTGGAGACATTCCAAACCCGCCTGGACGCTGTCCTGTGCAACGTGCTGTAAGTGTCCCTGCTGTGGCAGGGGGGTTGGACTTAGATGATCTCCAGAGGTCCCTTTCAACCCAGACGATACTGTGATACTGTGATACTGTGAACGGTCTTCTGTCCAAAATTCTCCCCCAGAACCTGAAAAAATACACTTATAACGACAATCTGAAAAAAAAAGCCCAGTCTAAGTTTATTTAGTGAAAGAGAAAGTAGAGAAGCAATTGGATCTGGATGTAAGAATACTGGCACAAGAAGACATCCAGAAATGTCCTTTTAATGCTGTATCATTAAAGACAGAAGAAAATCCCAAGTCTGGAGTCTGAAGCAAGCAACAATCAATGACAAGTAAGTTTCTCATTTTTAATAATAGGAGAACTAAAAACTGGGGCAATTTACCAAAGAACTTTCCATATTTAAGAGTCCTTTGAAGAACACATGGTATCTTCCGAGAGACTATGAAGTTGGTCTTAAGTTATTGGTTCTAATAAAAAGTGAAGTGTGTATTTCTTCCGCCTCTGTAATGCAGGTGATCAGAAAGGTCTCTTTTCCCTTAAAATTGATTGATGCATTACTTGGAGGCTAGATCTTAACTAGCTTGGGTCTTTTAATGAAATCCCTCTGATCTCAGAACAGCATTAACGCAAAGAAAAACACACAAAGAGATTTGGATTTCCTTACATTAGCCTTAAGCGGTCACTGTTATCTCTGTCTACTTTTCCAGTCATTCAGATATTATTATTGGATTTTTCAAAGCCGTGTCAGTTTTAGGCACCCAAATCCCACTGACTTTCAACTTATATGTCTGCATTGACTACAGACCTCATCAACACAAAATGAACCTCTGACTGGACCACGGCTGTTCTTTTCAAGAGTTAACTGCAGCAAATTGGTTACATAATTAGAGCTACAACTTGCCTCATTACAAACAAGCAATGAAAACTTTAATCCTCATTCATCCAAAGAATCAAAGTGTGGAAGCTCTAAGTCTTGTCTGAAATGGCAGATTAGAACAAACCTTGACAGTGCTAAATGGAGATGGGGAACTATTTTGGAAGACTTGTAAGATAAATTGATCATGCATGACTCTGTTTCTGCCTTAGGGGCAATGTTGATGAACACTGAAAATGCTGCTGTACAAAAAAGAGAAATAGATATTTCTCTGCTCTAATTTATTCTAGACTTCCTATAATTAGAAGAAATTATTGTTGTGTGATATTCGTTCATCTCATTAGGCAGTTTAAGAAGAAACAAATTCATCCTTTCTGAACAGAACGATGCTTTTCTGAAGGCGGCAAAAAAATCTCAGCCTCCATTATAAGAATTAAACCAAGTGTTTTTAATCTTTTTCTCTCAAAGCTGCTAATAGTCTGTTATAAAGCCATACCTGAAGCATACGCAAGATGCAATTGTGGGGCTTTTAGCTCTTTTAGTCCCCTCTCTTCACACAAGAGCTCATATCTTTCTGAAGAAGCAATTGCTTAGCAAAATACATGCTTTTTGCTCCTCCGTGGCCTGCCTAGTGGCTAGAAGGGAGAAGAATGAACCTTACTCCCTACCCAAATCTGTTACTGAGGATGCCACCACCAAACCATGTGGTACATACTGCTAAAAAACAGTAGGAATGGTTGATTCAATAGTCTCAGCCTACAGAGATAATAATTCTGTCTGACGGAGAAGCTGACCCTCAGAATGCAGTTCCCACGTTCACTTGTTGTAAAACAGCTACAATAGTCTGTAAACTAAGTCAAGCTAAGGTAGAATTGCAGTCCACCATACAGAGTAGACCGCTGGATTTTGATTTTATTGATCTGGGGGAAGGGTAGGTGTCCTCCAGAGAGAGGGTGTCCAAAATAAATAATCAATCATTCAAGGCAAGTCTCTGGACTTCCTGGGGGGTGGGGCAGCTCCAGGAAGGCAAGAAGCAGAAGACCTTCAGATTAAAAGTCTCTACCCTTCAGTCATTCCAGGGAAGGGACGTCGGTTTAGATAGCCCGTCTCCTCTTCAGCTTTCTGGAAGAGGTGGATAGGGTGGTAGGATCTTTCCCATCCATCCCCCAAGAGAAATGCCTGTAAATTTCTCTGCCTGTTCAGAGTGGGTTCTGTTTTGGTCTGCTGGTTTGCAGTGCTGTGCTATAAAGTAGGATCAGACACTTTTCCAAGTCTCTAAATGTTTCATACAACCAGTGAAAGCAGGGTGTTTTGTTTTGTTATGATTTGGTTTGAGGCTTTTTACTCTGAATAAACAGGGAACCAAGGATTATGTTTCAGTTAAGTTGTAAAGAAAATTTTCATAATCCAGGGATAGCAAAAAAAAAAAAAAAAAGAAGAAGAAAAAAAATGCATTACAGGCAGCATTTGATAGCAGTGTGGTACCCAAGCCATCCGAAACTCTTTGTGTGTGTGTCTTGCAATTAGAGTTGAAGCCGGCTGTTCTCCTGAGTCTGAATCCCTTATATGCTACTGTCCCCTGTTTGGCTGACTTCTCATCTCAAGCCAGAATTGAACCACATGGCTTGGGATAAAGAGTGCTTAGATAGATATGAAAAAACGTGCCTCTCAGATGTTATGAAACAGTCTCTTTTTTGCAGAGAAAGAGCCCGAATAAGATCAGATTAGTGTACTGTTATGATCCCCCAATCTTTTGTTGTCTTGCTCTGATGTAAGTGTAAAGCCAGGCTGATGATTGTATCAAAAGTATGGGCCCTCTGCCTTATAACAAGTCTCTCTTTGTTTTTCTGTGCATGTGCGGCTGTGTGTGTGTGCTCAAGCAGCTAATATTTCTTTGTTGGCTGTTCCAAAGAAAACTGTATGTGGTGTGCAAAACATATTTCAAAGTAGTTCTAAACATTTATTATATGCAAAATACCTGATGGAAAGCAATGTGAATGCTTAGGTATTACATACATTTAAGGAGTCACCTTTTTGCTAGAGACTGTACTCAATGACATTTTTGCCTCAGTCTTCACTGACAAGGACAGCAGCCACACTGCCCAAGACGCAGAATGCAAAGGTGAGGATTGGGAACATGGAGCACCACCCACTGTAGACGAAGATCAAGTGAGAGACCACCTGAGGAACCTGAAGGTGCACAAGTCCATGGGACCTGATGAGATACATCTGTGGGTCCTGAGGGAACTGGCAGATCAAGTCGCGAAGCCACTAGCCATCATATTTGAGAAGTCGTGGCGGTCTGGCGAGGTTCCTGCTGACTGGAAAAGGGGAAACATAACCCCTATTTTTAAAAAGGGAAATAAGGAAGACCCGGGGAACTACAGGCCAGTCAGTCTCACCTCTGTGCCTGGCAAGATCATGGAGCAGATCCTCCTGGAAACTCTGCTGAGGCACATAGAAAACAAGGAGGTGATTGGCAAGAGCCAACATGGCTTCACCAAGGGCAAGTCATGCCTGACAAATTTGGTGGCCTTCTACAAAGGGGTTACAGTGGCGGTGGACAAGGGAAGATCAACTGATGTCATCTACTTGGACTTGTACAAAGCATTTGACACTGTCCCACATGATATCCTGGTTTCTAAATTGAAGAGACATGGATTTGATAAATGGACCATTTGATGGATAAAGAACTGGCTGGACGGTCGCACTCAAAGAGTTGCAGTCAACGGCTCGATGTCCAAGTGAAAAGCAGTGACGAGTGGCACTCCTCAGGGGTCAGTACTGGGACCTGTACTATTCAACATCTTTGTCAGCGACATGGACAGTGAGGTAGAGTGCACCCTCAGCAAGTTTGCTGATGATACCAAGCTGTTTGGTGAGGCAGACACACTGGAGGGGAGGGATGCCATCCAGAGGGACCTGGACAGGCTGGAGAGGTGGGCCCAAGCCAACCTCATGCAGTTCAACAAGGCCAAGTGCAAGGTCCTACATCTGGGTCGGGGCAATCCCAAGCACAAATACAGGCTCGGCGGGGAATGGCTGGAGAGCAGCCCTGTGAAGAAGGACCTGGGTGTGCTGATTGACGAGAAGCTCGACATGAGCCAGCAGTGTGCGATCGCAGCCCAGAAGGCCAACCGTATCCTGGGCTGCATCAAAAGAAGTGTGGCCAGCAGGTCAAGGGAGGTGATTCTGCCCCTTTACTCCGCTCTCGTGAGACCCCACCTGGAGTACTGCATCCAGCTCTGGAGTCCCCAACATAAGAAGGACATGGACCTGCTGGAGCATATCCAGAGGAGAGCCACGAGGATGATCAGAGGGCTGGAGAACCTCTCCTATGAGGAGAGGCTGAGAGAGTTGGGGCTGTTCAGCCTGGAGAAGAGAAGGCTCCGGGGAGACCTTATTGCAGCCTTCCAGTACCTAAAGGGGGCCTACAGGAGAGCTGGGGAAGGACTTTTTACTAGGGCATGTAGTGATAGGACGAGGGGGAATGGCTTTAAACTGGAAGAGGGCAGGTTTAGATTAAGCATTAGGAAGAAGTTTTTCACTTTAAGGGTGGTAAGACACTGGAACAGGTTGCCCAGAGAGGTTGTTGAAGCTCCATCCCTGGAGGTGTTCAAGGCCAGGCTGGACGTGGCCTTGGGCAACCTGGTCTGGTGGGAGGTGTCCCTGTCCGTGACAGGGGGGTTGGAACTCAATGATCTTCAAGGTCCCTTCCAACCTAAACCATTCTATGATTCTATGATTCTATGACTGGAAAATTCTTGAATTCTTGTTCTCCTTGAAAAATGAGAAAAAGTCAGGATACCCTGCAATCTATAACTGGTAAAGAGAAAGTGCTATGACACCTACTCCTAGTTCTAACCTATCGTGAAGCTCACATCAGAGAAAATCTCTGCTATTCCCAGCAAAAACTTGACTCCCTTTTTCAGTTCAACAACCCCGGGATTCTTACCTACTCTGTTGCATCTTTCCTTTTGCCCTTGATAAATTTTCTTTCCAAGGCTATTCCTCCTTCATGATCAAACCTACTAATCCTTCTCATTTGGCACTTTTGAGTGTATTTCTTTCAAAAGGTCTAGAAAACATGAAAAATCCTAAAAAAAATGAATGCTAGCACAATAAGCAATGAAAAAGAACCAAACAGGAGACAGTTCTAAATACCTTTGCTCACAAGCTTGTAGGACCCTTCTGTAATTGAGACATTTAACAGTTTTTGGTCAAAATCAATGCAAGTTATTATAGGTTTCTTTCAGAGTCAACAGAAAGAAATATTTCCCATCCTAAAATGATTCTCTAAGAGAATTGAGATAAGTCAGCTTCCAGTAATGCTGGTTCCTCTCCATTAACTATAAAATGTGTCTTCCCTAGACCCAAGCAGCTAACTTTATGACATCTGGTATGAGGGAAGCCAAATCCTGTCCTAATTGTACTCCGCTAATACCCTTTGACTTCTTATAAGTATTCTCTATACAGACAGTCTAATGTCTACTGTAACTGTATTTTAACATGGCTAAAGGCCCACAGACCCGGGCTGCAGATGACACTTGGCCGCATGCAGATTCCTGCTCACCCCCTGCAACCAAACATCCTTGACAAATGGCCTGAACAACAGCCCCTGTTAAGATGAAAATGTGAAAGCACGCAGTGTGTGCAGATAAAACACACAACGGTCTCTGGAGGGTGTTTGTCAAAACCCATCATAGTAAATAGATGAGTATCAGCTGGACTAGTCAGTAGGTAATTTCAAAGTCACTGTTGAAAACAAACCGAGTCAACCTGAAAAGGCACATTAACATAGCATAAAAGTTTTTAACAGTAGGTAGAAATCTTGGAACAAGAGACACAGAAGTTTGAATCTGGTTTGGTGCTGCCAGAAGTTACCCCTTTGCATCACTACCCTGCCCAGTTTGGGCTGAGCATCCTCTGGGACGCCACAGGGAGACGCACCCGGCTAGCAAGGGACAGCTAGGGCAGCAAGCAGAGACCCTGGAGTGAGTGTGTGTGCATGTGTTTGAAGGATCTTTCTTTTTTTTGGATATGCTTAGAACTTTCTTTCCAAGTACTTTTACTCTTGGCTAACTTTTTACCTTTATCTTTTTTTTTTTTTAAATTGTATTATTGTCTTCAGCTGGATAAACTATGAAAAATTGTCGCCCAGACATCTAGTTTTGCCTTCAAGCTATATCATATTTCATCAGGTTTTGGTGATAGGGTGGATATTTTCAGATATAGTCATGTATATTAAAACAGAGAGAAGGTTTACAAGAGAAGACAACTTCCAAATCTATCTGAGAGATTTAATCTCAAAGAGAGAAATAATGAGAACTAGGGACTGGAAGATTAGAAATTGTCCAAGCAGCCAGGGATCAGGTTAGGAAAGCTAAAGCCCAGATAGAGTTAAATCTGGCCAGGGATGTCAAGTGCAACAAGAAAAACCTCTATAAGTATGTCAGTGATAAAAGGAAGACTAGGGAAGATGTGGGCCCTCTCCAAAATCAAATGGGAGACCTAATTATCCAGGATATGGACAAGGCTGAGGTACTCAATGACTTTTTTGCCTTGGTTTTCACCAGCAAGGTCTCTAGCCACACTGCCCAAGTTGCAGAAGGTAAAGGCAGGGACTAGGAGAATGAGAAAACGCCCACTGTAGAAGATGAGCAGGTTCGTGAAAACTAAGGAACCTAAAGGTGCACAAATCCACGGGACCTGATGAGATGCATCTGCAAGTCCTGAGGGAACTGTACAATGAAGCTTCCAAGCCGCTATACTTCAGAAGTCGTGGCAGTCAGGTGAAGTTCTTACTGACTGGAAAAGGGGAAACATAAACCCCATTTTTAAAAAGGCAAAAAAGTAAGACACAGGGAACTACAGGACAGTCGGTCTCACCTCTGTGCCTGGCAAGATCATGGAGCAGATCCTCCTGGAAACTCTGCTAAGGCACATAGAAAATTAAGGAGGTGATTAGTAGCAGCCATCATGGCTTCACTAAGCACAAATCGCATCTGATAAATTTGGTGGCCTCCTACCGTAGGGTTACAGCTTTGGTGGATAAGGGGAGAGCAACTGACATCTACCTGGACTTGTGCAAAGCTTTTGACACTGTCTCACATGACATCCTTGTCTCTAAATTGGACATACATGGATTTGACAGTTAGACTACATGGTGGATAAGGAACTGGCTGGATGGTCGCATGGTTCGATGTCCAAGTGGCGACCAGTGACAATTGGTGTTCCTCAGGGGTCACTACTGGGACCCATGCTGTTTATCATCTTTGTCAGTAACATGGACAGAGGGATTGAGTGCACCCTCAGTAAGTTTGCCAATGACACCAAGCTGTGTGGTGCAGTCGACATGCTGCCATGGAGGGATGCCATCCACAGGGACCTGGACAGGCTTGAGAGGTGTGCACGTGCCAACCTCATGCAGTTCAACGAGTGCAAGATCCTGCACATGAGTTGGAGCTATCCCATGCACAAATACAGGATGGGCAGAGAATGGATTGAGAGCAGCCCTGAGAAGAAGCCAGCCACATCCTGGATTGAATCAGAACAAGCATGGCCAGCAGGTCAGGGGAGTTGATTCTGCCCCTCTGCTCCTCTCATGAGACTCCACCTGGAATATTGCATCCAGCTCTGGGGCCCCCAACGTAAGAAGGATATGGACCTGTTGGAGAGAGTCCAGAGGAGGGCCACGAAGATGATGAGAGGGATGGAGAACCTCTCCTATAAGGACAGGCTGAGATAGCTGGGGTTGTTCAGCCCGGACAAGAGAAGGCTCTGGGGAAACTTTGTAGCAGCCTTTCAGTACTGAAAGGGGGCCTACAGGAAAGATGGGGAGGGACGTTTTATCAGGGAGTGTAGTGATAGGACAAGGGAAAATGGTTTTAAACTGGAAGAGGGTAGATTTAGATTAGATATTAGGGAGAAATTCTGTACTGTCAGGGTGGTGAGGCCCTAGCACAGGCTGCCCAGAGAAATTGTGGAGGTCCCATCCCTGGAGGCGTTCAAGGCCAGGCTGGATTTGAGCAACCTGGTCTAGTGGGAGGTGTCCCTGCCCATGGCAGTGGGGTTGGAACTAGATGATTTTTAAGGTTCCTTCCAACTCTAACCATTCTATGATTCTATGAAGATGGAGAACAGGCAAGTCAAAGTGGAAATAAAGGTCCTCATTTTTAATGATTCAGGTAAATAACTGTCAAATCATATATTGTTGTAGACTACCTGTCCTTGGAAAACTTAAAGAAGACCCCCAATATTTCTCGATGAGACATAGTTTAGTTCATCTTCAGGTTATTGGGCTTGATGATTTTTGCATTAATTATGAAGCTAAATTAATGGTTTAGTGTTTTAGAGGTTGCTTGATTAAATGGTCACAGTTGTCTTTTAAGACCTATGAAACTTCAGAGCTGGTTTAAAAATAGAAAGTGGGGTTTGGGTTTTGAGGGACTTTTCAGTTAATGTGAAAATATTCTGCTTTTCTTTCTTTCCTTTTTTTAAACATTACTATGACTCCGTTTTCCATGGAGTTCTCGTTCCCTTTAAAAATGGAGCTGGTTTACACTAAAATCAGGGGGGAGTGTTTATTTATATTTTTAATTGCAGTTTGAAAATTTCAGTTGGATCTCCTGGGATTCTGCACTGCAGTTTATGTTTCTGCATTTAAAAAAACTCTACAAAAATAGTATTTTCAGTATGTATATTATCCAAAGGTTGTTTTTTTTGTGGCAGAAGCAGAAATATTCTTTGTCCCAAAGTGATTGCAGACTAAAGGCTGAAGAAGCAAGTTTAGGATTTTGCAAAGCAAATCCTGGGCGGTTTCTATCTTGGTTTCATTTGATTTTAAAGTAGTAAATCCTTGCACGTTAGTCAGTGGAACACATAAGCTGTTGGACTCTCCTGTATGTCAGTCGTGATGTTGTTCATGAGTTCAACAAAGCAAGGCAAACAGTGAGCAAGAGAGCAATGCGAAGTAAGGACAGGCTAAGGACATAAATGCAGAAGCCTGATGAGATAAGGAAAACACAGCTAAATCAGAATAGAATTCCAGAGCTTATTTTAGGGAATGGGGGAAGGGTTTTAGGGAATGGAAAGGCTTATTTTTTTTTTTTAGAAGTGGCTGATATTCAGCCTATGGTTAAGCATGAATAACCAGACAGGACAGATGCCTGATGCTTGTTTATTTTGGAAACGAGAGTTTAGAAGTTTAAAGAGAGAGAGTTGATTGAGAGTTGATAGTGAATAACTGCTTAACAGAAACATTAGATGCATCTGTAAACCACTATTAACCAAAGAAGAAATTTGTGAGTGTAAGTGTGTCTGTGTGCGCACACATGTGTGTCGCCTATTTATTTCCCCTGTTATTGTGTGGGTTTGTAAGATTTTATGCATCTCCCTGACCTTTCTTTCTATGTATTTCTGTTGTTTTGGTTTTTTTCTGAATCTATCTTTCTTTCTTCCTTTCTCTCATTGTGTTTAAAATGTTGTGATCACTAATATCAGACGTAGCATTGCAGGTGTTTAATTTAAATTTTGCTTTATATCCTTTAAAAAAAAAACTGTGTTAGAGTGAGAATGTGCATGCGAGACAGAATGCAGAATAGCTGGGGATGTGACAACTTAGATAATTAATTAGTCCTTTTCATGTCAACAGGGGGGTGCACGTATTTTGATTTTGTGCATATATTCTCATTCACGCGTCTTTTTTTTTTTTTGATGCCTGGAAAAGCGAAGCCTTTAGCTTCATCCTGGATTCGATAAAGCGTCTGGTCTGATTACATGGATCTGAATGACGTGTGTTAGCACCCTGCTTATTAACCACTCTTCATCTGCAGCAGGTCTGTGGTAGACACCTGTCTCAATTTTCACATCGCATTCCTTCTGCGCAGCACTGTCATAAGAACAGCAGACAGACACCAACCCATATTTTTCAGGGGTCTTTATTATAGGAGCTAAATGTAGACAAAAGGCACTGCCTTGGCTTTTATGCTTTCCTTCTTCTTTCTTCCCCCTGTGAATAAAAGCCTCCATGAATTTCCTAAAATCCAACTTACACTTTCAGATCGGTTCTATCTACTTTGAGGATGCTGATAAGGCAACCAGCCACTGAAATTACTCTGGATGCCCATTCCTGGACTTTATAAAGCCTCAGCATGCAACAGAACTGACTTGTCCACTACATTTCCATTGTGAAAACACCTGTCATGACCTCTGTTTAGGAAGCACTTCTGTTACCCCATCAGCTAACATGTTTAGAAACATCATTTTAGGTCAGGATGATAAAAGCAGGAATAATTTATGAACATGTAAAAGGATGATATAGCTGAATGGCTGGATGTGGATTTGGAGCTTAGGAGATTTGGTTACAGTACCTTGCTGTCTTTCCCATAGGTAAGATTCAGTTAATCTGATGTTGCCATCTAAAAGCAGTTTTGGAAAAAAAGTGAGTACCTGCAGAGTACTATTCCCCTTATCTTAAAATAAGATCCTATCACCTTCAATGTTTCTGTCTTGTTCTTCCAACAGAGATTTGACTAAATGAAATGATTAATAACCTTTTTATTTTTACCATCTCATTTCTCTGTTTTCCACTGCTGCATCTAGGATTTAGTATGTCATTCCCACACTCAGCCTGTCTCCAAAACCTTTATTCTGTCTATTTTCAGTCTTCCCCAATAAGCTTTCTAATCTTCATTGCTCTTCCTTGGAACAAAAACTATAGTAAACTCCAGTGCAGGGTGGGGCATGGAATATTTTTTTACTTAACTTTATTATTTTTTCCTGATGCTTTCAATTACATCCCATCCCTCTTCATTCTTCCTTTGGACTTCAGTTACCAACCCTGTTGGGGACATGGCTTTGTCTTTTCATGATGCTGTGTACACCAGCAGCGGTGAAACGAAGCAGCAGGGCTGCTGCAGCCCATCTGCCCCTCACACCACCAGAGATGATAGGAAAGTTTTTCATATTGTTTGCTGTCTCCCTGCCTTGGTTTGGCTCTCACCCATATTTATGTTTCCTAAGCTCTCATGAAACTTATCTGTGTCTCTCTCCACTCCTTTTCCTAACAGAGAATTTGAGGATTTATCTATTTGTTAGTACTTATTTTAACCCTTTTTCTCCCAGGATGTTTCCAAGAAAAGCTGAAGAAGAAAATACCAAGAAACTCAACCTCTCACAGGAAGTTTATTCACGTTCACAGATAGGCTCTTCACAAGATTTCCAGAATTACCCTGGTTTTCCAGGCACTTTATCATGTGCTGAACACTATAGAGCATGTAAAGGATGGAGAGACCAAGTTTTGGGGCCACATGTCCTTTTCCTCCACCTGATAACTGATAGGATGCCTGAGTGTCATGAACAGTGAGAAGTCCTCCTGCCTATGCAAATCATTTTTAACACACTTTAAATATTTTTATTCCCACAGCTATGCTGTAAAGTACAGAAGTAGTGTGTCCATTTCAGAAAGGATATACTGGGGGACAAATCGGACTTACTGACTTGTCCAGTATTATACAGTTTGTGGATGTGCCAGGAATTGAGTATAGCTCCTCAGCCCTACCTTAGTTCTCTAGAGTATCACCCATATTATTGGCTCAGCTCTCCATCAGCTGAAGCACTGAACAGGAGTTATTCCTTTGTTTAGCCCTCTTTTTCCACAATTTATAATTGCAACAAGCTGAACTTGGATTATTTTTTTTCTTTTTCTTTTTTTTTTTTTTTTTCCAGAGTGAAAAGGAAATGTTCTGTGGTAGGTTGATTTTAAATTCCATGGAGCCCACAAAACCTTCAGGCTACCACAGTTCTGAGGTATTTATAACATGGTATTGATGTTGTGAAGTACTTCACCTCCACCCCTGTCTGCCTTGAGACATCTTGTTTTCAGAGGGAAGTGAATACAAGTTCAAGGTTACAGGAGAACATTTCCCTGGCTTGTCAGCTCCTCCTCTTTCAGCTTGACTGGAGAGCTGCTTCATGCTCTCATACTTTATTCGTGTGATCAGACTGCAGGAGGCAAATGAGAGCCATGAGGGTTGTGGCGTTTGTGGTTTATTTTAACAGTGGTTTATTCTCAGGGAAAAAAAAAATATCTTGAAATTTTCACATGGAAAAATGATCTGGGCTGTGTCATGTTGGGTCACTTTACAGGTGGGTGGTAGCTATTCACCCTTTCCTCCTCTGGCAGGTTTCTGCTGAGGTTTGTCGACAAGTGACATTATTAGTGCTGATGGCCAGGCCTTGAACTCACTGTGTTGATTGCCTGAATGTTTCTGTTTCTCAGTGTAATGAAAGAACAATCAGTGCCTCTGTGATATCCTCATGCGGCACTAACTGCTATTAGAATTTATTATCATTTGTTTGTAAGTATTTATTATATGTTCTGACAAGGGGCTCTACAGGCTCCAACTGAGACTGAAGCGATATTGTATAAGGCATTGTGTAGATTCACAGGAACATGCTAAGAACTTACAGTCTATATAAATGAGTAGGAATGGAGAAAAGGGACATGAAGTAGAAAATTGCCTTCCCTAGCAGTCATTTCAGCAGCTACCATGCAGCGCCTCAGTCCCTACACATTCGATCACGCTTCCTATCTCATTACAACAGTCAAAATTTACTGTCCTTCATTTCGATGCTTCAGCTAGGAGCATAATAACATGTAACTTTGGACAACAAAGGATCTCTGAATACCAAAAATCACAAGAACGCAAATGGAGGAGGAGGAAAGGAATGTATAATTGGTTTGCATGCTAGGTGCCTCCCCATCCCCCGTTTATAAATGATAGCCCTACCAAGAATAAAAACAATTCTTACAAGAAAAAATATCGAGATCAGGTTGCTTTTTCTTTTATTTTCTATAGAAAATTTTAGTCCCTGAAAACTATGCCAGTGAGAGAACTAACAGAAGCATTTTGGGAGAATAAATAGATGATGCTGGAAAGACGCTCAGGGAAAGAAATTCAATTGTCTAAACAGGTGCTTCTGGTTCTTTCTTAGACCCCTTGGAATGGTGCCAGACCTGCATCAGGCTGGCTGACATGATGTAGAACCTAGGGGAGCTCTATGACCTCCTGGCACAACAGCCAGAGGCCAGGTGGAATACACTATGACCAAGGCACTTGAGCCCTGTATTTAAAAGTCAAAATAGAATAAAAATAATAAAAAAAAAAGAAAATAGGCAAGCAAAAATACACTGGATGTGCATCCACAACGTTGTACCTCAAGCCTCCCTGGATGGAGAACAGCATCAGAAGTGGCAGCAGAGACCCAACCTCAGCATCCAGGACAATAGCTGATCTCACACCATGCATTGCCCTCCCTGGGCAGAGCAGCACTGCAAGACTCTCACCTGCCTGGTGCATTTCCACCACTCCTGAGAGTGGAGAGGCAGTGCAGAGACTGGTTCTGAGGCTGCTTTAAGCATTTACCCTAAAATATTTGCTCCATCTTTAACTCCTTTGTTTCAGTGGAGTGGCAGAAAGATATTCCCTCCTTAGAGGAATCTGAACATATTTTTCTATCAGTAAAATCAACAGGTTGTTTTCTTTTCTTTTTTTTCTTTAAATAGCACAACATGAGAACAAAACAAGGACATGCTAATGCAAATGGGAAAAGTTGCTTCTTTGCTGTTCAGCCTAACAAATAGTAGGAGACAAATTTGTGCCGGGGAATGTGGTCTATACCTTTAAGTTAATTAACAGTAAATGCATATTTAGTTAGTGGGAGCGGTGGAAATCAAGAACCTTGTTATTCCTGTTTCTTGGTTCCTGTGCATTTAAATTCACAATTACGCTTCTGGAGGAAGCTGCCTCTCCAGCAGAGAGGTCTGTACTGATCAAGGGATCTGCCTGTTTCAGATACACTTAAGAAGGTATCTGTTGCCAAGGGGCCTCAGAGTTGTAACTGTTCACTGTTCTCATTTTCTCTTCTGCCAATTATCCAAACACTTTTCCCATTCACTTCATAATAATGATAATAATACCTTCATTAGATAATCTCAAGGCAATTTCTACTATAAAGCAAATTGGGGTTATTTCACCCTATCGACATGAAGCAGGAGAGGTCACTTAGCCTTTGGCTGAAGCTGAATGCCCAAGCAAAAAAGCCAGGTTCACCAGTTTCTCTTCTGTGAAAAACATAGGAAAAAATCAGCTGCTACTACCACTGCAAGCAAGCCAGTCGCTTGAGTATCTGTGGCCTTTTTTGTGCCTGAAGGAACGAAAGATTCTTCCAGACTGGTGGACATCCTTGGCTAACTCTGCATTGTTTGTGCCTTTGGCTAAGCCATGAGGATGAGGAATCTTAAATACACCAGTGTTGCAAGGACATAACACCACAAAGAGAGCTTGATTGTTCCTTTTCATCACTTCTCAGCTGCAGAGCCACAGATCATTTTCTGAGCAAGGCATCAGCCTGTCCTTAATGCATCACTGAATTCATCAAAGTCGTCTCTTGTGAGAATCCTTTAATATTCCCAAAGCTTGAAGCTGGGACGCTGTGATTGAAGGTGGCTGGAGAAACAGAGAACCTTTGCTGCCAGTAGGGAAGGCTTCGCCAGTAACTGCTGTATCAAATTCCAGGTAGATTGGTACAGTGCTGAAATAACTTACTCTAAGCTAGCAATCATGCACAGCTTGCTGCTATTCATGACAGTGCTGTAAGATATGCAAAATAGAATTCCACCTTGTTGTGATTGTAGATGAGCTCAGGAAACAAAATTCAGTTCGAAACACAAGGTCTTGCAAAAATGTGTAGAGAAAACAGCCACTGGTCTAAACCTATCTCTAGTAATGACACCATTGGTCTATTTTTGTGCAAGATGATGTTTACAGTATTATGCGAGTGACTTAATGTCACCTTCTCAGTTCTTTTCACAGAGACCCTTATTACTGAAGCCATAATTATCTGATAGAACTAGAGAGTTTTGCAAAGACAGGCCTTATTAAGCCAACTAATTCAGGCAGGGGAAAAAATAGTCAAGTTTTTGGCACCAGAGTTTGTGCTCCTGACACCTCCTCTACTTTCTCCAGCAGTTAGTTTAATAAAAGCTGTTACTTATCCCTGCAAACCTTGGCTTACTATAGGATTCAGATCAAGAACCAGTCACACTATCCAGAGGCATCCACCTCCCAGTGTCCTAACAACATTCAGACCATGGTCCATAGTAATAAGCCAATGAGTCCTTGAGAAAAAAAGCCACATTTTAATTTGCGCCTCGAATTTGTGCTGCAGATTGCTAGACATATGGAGCTCATTAAAGGCTTTCAAAGATAACGGAGCCATTGTCATTGGACTCTTGTTTCAAGTGCATATGGTTGCTTATGTACATGACAGTAGCAAAACACACAGCTTATCTCACAGTCTCTTCCAGTACCTGAACAACTAAAATTGCTATAGACAGAGGCACTGGAGGGTTCTTCTCCAGGTGCCCTTCCACCACTACCCTCAGGTCAAAGATCAAGCGAAGATGGTTAAATTCACAGAGTTGGAGACGTTGGCAGAATGACTCTGTTCCATAGGGTTTCCTGGTTACACAAGGAAAGCACATGATCTTAGGAAACCTATCAGAAAATGGGGAAGCAGGGCAGTGACTTGGGACTAGTGTAGGACAGTTGTGTTTATAACTTCATGAGTTCTTAATCTACCCTGCATAAAGTCGTGTTTTAATAAACGCTTGGCTTTTAGGAAAAAATCTGAGGCTTTGAAGAATATTTATGAATGCAAGGATATAAAGAGCTGATATCAGACATCTTTATAGTTATTACCATTATTTTTGATACTTTCACCTTATGGGTGCCCAGATGTCAGCCATCCTGATCTACCCTAAAATGGGCACTCTAGGGATATATAGCAAATGACAGATGTGACATACTCTTAGCAGTCTTCCTACGGTATTGTTAGTCTTGACTCATGACACTAACTTTTTAGTTTGACTACCCTGAATACTATCACAATGGTTCAATGAAATGTACATCAGGAAAACATGAAGAGAGAGAGTGCTTGCTTTCTTTCTCCCTTCCTTCCTTCCTTCCTTCCTTCCTGTGTATCTGTCTGTCTGTGTCTGTCTCATTTCCCCCCTCTCCCTCTGCAGACTGTTGTTGCTTTTATTTTGTTTTATTTTTAGAAGAACTTGGCCAATAAATCTGAAAGGAACAGGGTGTGGGAAGTGAAATTAAACCAATCTAGCAGAGAAAGTCATAACAGGAATCAGTGGCTGGGAGTTAAAGCCAGATGAATTCAAATGAGAAATAAAACACAGTGAGTGTGATTAACCATTGGAACAAACTATGAAGGGTACCAGATTTACATCTCTTGTTTCCCTGTGGAAAATATGCTTTGAAAGTTGGTTTACACCAGTAGCTCCTGGATTCAATGGTGAAATATTTCGCTGAAACGTAGCTGTCTGTAATACATAAGAAGCCAGACCAAGGCCATTTTCAGCCTTCAAATATATAAAGAAGTGTTAACAGCTCTTCTGTTGGTCTCTTTTTTCTATGCGTTCTCTTTTCTCTGGATTGCTGAAATTTTTACTTTGATTTTACTATCCAATAGGCACCAGAAAGAATGATGCAGGCACACAAAACCAGACAGAACAAACTCCCAGCTCCTTGTTTATAGCCAAGACCCAAACAATTCAAGTTTATTTCTCCACTGGTCTCTCTCTATTCCTGTGTGTCCAGAAACTCAAGCCACCAAAGAAGGCAGGCAGATGCGTTTATCATCTAAGACTTTACTCTATGCCATTCTGCAAGTCATAAAATCATTGTTAGATGAATGAAAACCCACGCGACTCCTATTCAAAAACTGGAGGAGAAACTGGCTGCATTACAGCAGTCTAATTAATGAACAGACATAAATAAACGTGTTCTGTTCGCATCATGCTTAGATAGCATTATGCTGCTTTCTTCTGTTCTGTTCTACAAGTTGTAGTGGCAGAAATATTAAGTCTCATTAAATCTAGTGAGTACAGACAGTTGTGGGCGGGGGGAGGAGAAAGGATACTTTTTTGTATTTGGGACACTTTTTCAAGAATGATTACGAGAATCCCAGTCTGAAGGGACGGTTGATGGTATTCCCTTTTACAAGCAGCAGTAGCAGCAAGAGGAGTAACTCAGTCCAGACCATGGAAGGAGTCCCAGCCACCTCCGAGGTTGCGTGCACAATATCATTGACTTGAAACCACATTTCAACCCGCAATAGGAGATAGTCTGTGGAAAGTGGGGGACAGCATTTCAAGATCTCTGAAGTGAAATGACAATGAACTGTAGTTAGGGGAGACACAACTCTCCTGAAATCTCAGACTCTGTAAGAATGGATCCATGATAGTGCTTAGTATCTGCATGGTCCAAGTAATGCCTTACCTACGGTGTGCCACTGATGAAGCATTCACCCCACCTTCTGCCTTCCCACATCAATTTTCCCATCCAGTTCTATCCTTCATCACTACAACACACTTGCTTTTTCTTCCCGGTTAAACTACCATGTAGTGTGATAACCCACTATTGCTTATCAGATAATAACCATTAACAGCCACTGAGGTACTGCTCAAATTTGAAAAGCCTTGCAGAACATGGAAAGGGTCTAATGAAGAGTTATAACAATAGGAAACTCTAGTTTAGTGGTAAATGCAGATAAAGGGAGTGTAGGTTACTTTAGGTGTTAATATCTGACTGGTGCTTGACTAACATCAAGCACTGCACTATCCAGTTCCTGATCAGCCATTGAATAGTCTGATTCCTTTTTTCTGTAAATATTTTTGCAGGCCTGACTCTTCTGCCATGCCCACGTCATTACTGCTGCTGTGGCCCTGTTACTAACTATCTTGGACCTGACTTTTGTCTCATCAGCAGGAGCTGCTGAATTATCACTGACAGGTACCACAAACGGTGAGCATGATCCCAACAATCACAAGGTCATTCTAGTGAAGAAATCCCTCTGGCAATGACAATACACATAGTAGGAGCCCTGATTATGTCTTGGACATACATACATCACTATGGAGCAGTTTTATTAAGACCGCAGTGCAGCAGCTGCTGTGGCAGGAAAGGAACTGGTGATTAAGTAAGTCTCAGCATTATCTCAAGGGCTAGCCACAATGAAGGGGTCACCTCCATGCTCATAGACCAAGGTGGCACCAAGACAGACAGTCAAATACAAAGAGTGTAAATCATAACCTGGCAGCAATTGCTTCCATTGCTAATTAATGCTTTACCACCAACACTAGCAAGGAGTATCTTCCCAGACTGTAACTGCAGTTTCTGTGTCACCTGCCAGTAGTAACAATGAGCAGCTAGCGACAGTGCCAGAGCAGGCAAGATGTAGAGTTTCATCTAGCTGTGGATAGAAGCAAGAGCTGACTCCTACCAGTAGAGTCACAAATCACTGTGAGTGCATTTGAGCCTGAACCTGTAAGGAAACATCACCAAAGGATCTGGCTGAAGAGCACCCTAATGACTGTATGAAGGAAGATTGACCACCAGGAGATGCTAACCCCGCTTCTTTCTATTTTGAGAGCAGCAACATCGAGCAGCAGCCAGTCACTCAACCTTCCACCCCAAAATGTTGTTGGGTAGTCCAGATTTTAACAGGGAAGGAGTTCACATGCATACTAGAAACCAGACTCAAAGCAATACTGATATGGCTACACAGAGCTCAGGGGGTGCACCTGAGATACTGCAGAACTTCTAAGGTTTTTGGGAAAGAGATCATAGTCACCTTCCATCTTCCCTTCAGGAGGATGGCATCCTCCTCAACACCACACACTTAATGGATTATGCTTTACTCTCACGTGTTCTCACTACTAAGAAGAGCACAGTGAATGAGGCTGAGTAACCTTCTTCTCCATTTTGTGTCTGAGGCTATCTCAAGCAGAGTAGGTAGAGAACAGTTCCTGTGCTATGTTGAGTTGTGCCAGAGCACGACAGATAAGAGGTCTCTTTGATTTGCCCTGACCTACTGCTGTCTAGCACCCCCATCCCCCCTGTGGTGGTTGGGTGAGTCCTTACAGATCAGTTCAGGATGAAGCCTTTTCCCACTCCATTTCTACCAGCACTTTCCTCATATATATGTTTGGCTTCCTGTTTTGGTGTTGTTGGGTTTTTTTTAGAAAAATAATTATTTTCCCCTAGACTCCAAAGAGCCACCTGAAAAATATATTGGTTTTCAGCTGTGGAAAAAGTTATTTCCTCTTCCCCCTTTTGCTTCTAGTCTGAAAACTACATGTTTCTGATTTGTAGAAGTAAATTATTCCCTTTGGGATCTTAGGCCATGCACAACTGCCTATAAAATATTTTTCCCTTTTGCTTTGCAAAATGTATTTTCCCCATTGAGGCTCTTAAATACTGGTTCTAGGAATCAGGTAGACGTCGTCATTCAAAACTCTATTGTTTCTGGTCCAACCATAACCTCATATTTTCCTCCTCTCCCCCAGCACTGTGAGACAGCAGGCAGATAGACAAGAAAGCTGTTTCCGTGGGCTGCAAATCTGCCAAAAGAACCATTCTCACAAGATTTCAGCCTATGAGGGAGCAAGCAACATCTTTTTGTGACTTGGTAATGACAAAGTCTCCAGGAGTGGAGATGCTTAGCATCAATGTGAGGAAAAGGAGACTCTCTACTCCAGCAGCTGGACAGGCAGATCCTGTGGTTTTTCTCTGGCTTCTGACTCCCACGCTAATTAACAGAAACCGGCACCCAACAGGATCTCCATAAATCCTGACCTGAATGGATAATCCGCGGCACAGTCATTTTCAAATTAAGGCTTCAGACTTGGAGGGAAGACAGTCACATAGTAAAGTACATAAACAGTACCTATTTCCAAAGCAATGGGTGGATCTAATATTATTAACAATGAGGCACAAGTTTCTAACAAAGTGAATAACCTCACAAACTAAATAAGCTGTCAAACAAAGCAGCGGATTCTACATCTTCCAGTGTCTCCAAATAAAGACAAGCTGTCTTTCTGGAAGCTATACCTTACTCCAGAAGAGGTTATTGGTATCTTTACAGGGTTGACAAGGCCAAATTCCGTGTCCTGTACTTTGCAGAAGGTCAAGCTAGATGGTCAAAATGGTCTCTTACAGTTTTGAAATCTCTTTTTCTATGAGTCTGAGAAAAGAGGTTTCCCATTTTTTTAACTGTTTTCAATATTTAACTCCAGTTTGCTTCTATCAAAAGAACATAAGGGCACTCTGAGGAAAAATGAGAAGGAAGGGAAATTAAAGGGCTTTTATCAGGGCGTTCTTGCTTTTCTGTTGTGTGAGTGTTTTTACCAGGAATCTCAGCAGTTATTCACAGGGACTTACAGAACAGACTGCGTGTCCTGTCTGGTGCCTTCTATAGGCAATGTAATTGTAAAAGAATAAAAAAGACAGGAATATTTTAGAAGTGCATTCTTTCCCTGTTTTGCATTTGTGCCCAAAGCTTGTACTGACTTGCTGGGATACCTGCTGAACGTAACAGGAGAGCTGCGTGCATCAGAGAGAGCCCTATTCACATCAGTAACAACCCTCCTGTTGAGTTTAGTAGGGTGGGAGCTTGCCTACCCATCCCTCAGCAGAGCTGTTTTTCACCTTCTCTCCTTGCCCCTGGCCCCATGAAGAGGAGAGAGAAAAGCAAATAAGGTCTCATTAAAAAAAAAGTTCTAACATCTAAAGTTTCAAAAACATCAGTAGGTAAAGTTAGGATGTATGCCTTGTTCAGGGCTGGAAAATTGTTGCTCTGGAGATTAAAGTGAAAAGGACCCAACGTCTTAAAAGGCACGTATATGAAATTCCCATCGGTCTAAAGCACAATGACTCTATTACACAGATCACCAAATGCTTGGAAAACAATAGTACCACTAGTAATGATAAAATTTAATTTGTAGGTGATCAAAAGTCTCCACACACTTAATTCTACACCTATGTCTCTAAGGCAATGGACATGCCAAAAAAAAATATCTCACAAGGGCTAAATCCTTAATGAATCAAACTGAATTACTCTAGGAATTAATTTGGCTGAGATAACACTATCCACACCAGGATTTTCAAAAGGACCTGTCAAAAATGATGATGTTGGGATCTTACTTAAGCACCCTAAGAAAAGCCTGAAAATTCGAAAATATTTGTTGATTCTCAGGCAGGATTTCAGCATTTAATTAAACATAATAGCCATTTAAAGAGAATGCCTATTGCCTAACAGACATTTTAAGTTAAACAACTTAAGAAACTCAAAGTTTAAAGGAAGAAAATGTCAACAGGAAAGTTTTGCCCTGAAGACTGGCCAAGAAGTATATGTATTTAGTTACATTTCTGTTTAGGTTTATACTCAGTTTGTTTGCAACAATTGCTTGTAATTAAGGTTTCTGGCCATTAGGGACTCTTACAAAAGAAACAAGAAAGATATCCCTTTTTAGTCTGAAGTAAGAAAGGAGGAATAGATGGCAGTACTACCCAGCAGAAAAAGTAAAAGAGCTGAAAGGTGACAGAGACATTTTCCAGCAGCTTCTTCAACATTTAGCAGGTTCTCCACACTTGCTGGAAACGTTTTTCAGCAAATTTTCAGTCATTTCACCCAGTAATCTTCTGTCCAGCTCATTCTCAGGTGTTTCCCAGACACTACCATTTATCTACACCAGACATCCTCATACCCTTTGTATATCCTTTCCTCTGCTCAGAACAGTCTCCATGTTCCTCATTGACCACATTCTGTGCAGTTCCATGGCTACTCCTCACCTCCACTGGCTGCAGCAGCCATTATTTTCACCTTAGACTACGCATAAGTGAGTGTGAACACGGACATTCGTTTAGTAAAGAGCACACTTCACTCAAGGCAAGGCAGAACTTGACATGTCTGCTACTAGCAGATCCAATGCTACACTGCGTTGATCAGGCATATGGTTGCTCCTGACTTAATTCTGGCGGCTTGCTATAGTTAATTCCTTTCTCGCTTACCTGTGGTTTTACCTTTGCTTTTCCTTTTAGTCATTGTTTTAAAAGTAGACTCAACAGTTCTACCCCAAAATGTTCAAACTAAAGCTTTTATTTCCTTTGGATGGAACAAAGCAGAAGACCCAACAGTGAGATTTGAGTGGTGCCTATCAAGAACTTCTCTTCTATCTGTCAGCTCACCAAGGGTGCAAAAATGAGTGTTTTGAATTCTTTAAGAAAATGTTTACTGAGGTGTCCTTGGCTTTTGCCAAGGTAGTTTCCCATCCAAATAGAGAACAAGCATATAACTTCTCAACATCTTTGGACAAGTACATTCAGCATTACACGTCCAAGTCATTAGTGACAGCTCTTTTATTGATAAGTCAAAAGTATTGCTCCTACAATTTTAAGACCAGAGCAGTCCAGACAGAAGTTTTGGTCTGGCAATCACAGAGCCATGCCACCAACAAACTTCTAATAGTATAGATCTTTTGATGGGCACCCGGCCAGCTTACACCAACTGAAAATATGTCCTGCAGCTTTAAGCCTAAACACTTGAACAATCTCTTTGAACAGCAGCGTATTATCAATAACACTGCAGTTGGTAGCAGAGAAGTCTGGATTTCATGAGTAACACTTCAGTCTGGCCCATGCTGGTGACATTGTGCCTTCTGCTTCCTAACCCTGGATAGCCAAGAGAGTCGTATCTATTGTGTTACGTACCCACACTCACTGGAAGATCAGAACCTCTTGAGCACATCCTTCATATCAGCCTTCCTGATGCAATAGTCATAGCAGCGTTACCAAAAGAGATTATCACTGTTCCACTCTGCTGGTGACTGTCATGCAAAAGAAAAGGGGTGAGTGACCGTTCGCTGCAGCTTCAGCTTCCATGCTTTGCTTGATCTGCTGAGGATTTCTTAGGCAGGCAGCAATTAACTCTGTCCCTCTGGAAACCAAAGACGCTAGAGTAATTCAGTCATAGATACAAAGGTTTGGTTTAGCAGCCAACAGTGGAGCAGAGCCAGTCAAGCATCCTGGAGTCTCCACAGCAACATGATTTATCCCACACAAACAGTACTCAGAATAAGTGATTTTGCAAATCAGTTTTTAGAAAAATGTTATTTCTGTTAGCACAATTTAAGAATATACATTTGCATACGCATTGTTTACTGGCCAGCTAGCTGATAACACAATTGTTACGAGACTGAAGAACTTCAAGAGAAGGATAAAGCTTTTCTATGTGAGCATCTAAGCCTCCACTACCAATGATAGCATTTCCAAAGTATGCTTGATGAATTAGATAGATTAGGGAACTTTTCTACTTTAAACTCCTATAAAAAAGCAGTGAAAGGGTGTTCATTACCTCCTTGCCACTAGGTACTGGGTGCACTTATACCAATAGCTGTTAGAACCTTATCCAAAAAAGCCCATGATCTGTAGCATGTAAAAAGGAAATCAAGTCCTCTCATATAGGATTTGCTCTGAACAACTGTTGATTTTGCTGAGAGGAACAATTTCCATCAAAGATGTGCTAAAGAGCAATCTGCAGACACATGTTAAGGGGAGAATATTGAGACAATCAAACCAACGTTTTGTTTCACGGGCTTAGACCAGAAGTCAGCAACACGTGGCTCTTGAGCCATATGCACCTCTTGAGCTGTTCAAGTAAGGTTTCCATGCCAGGGCTAAATCACATCACAGGAAGAGGGGTAATGGGCCATGCTGGCACAGGGACTGTGGGTATAATCAGAATCTCCTGCTAATAGCAAGTACCAAGCCAGAAGGGGCTAATGAAGCTGGTATCACTGGGTGACCTTGAAAGACTATACACATAGCCCCACCAATTCCCAAAATAGGATCCATGATGAGCCATTGTCATCTCCCGTCTGTGAATTGCTCTTCAATCATCTCTCCCATTGATTCACCATGTGTCCTATGGTTTACAGCTATATGAAAGCACACAGGATTGGCCACCCCTGTGCTACCCTGCAACCAGTATTTGATATTTTAAGTGGGGAAGAGGTTTTAAAAATCCATCTGTAAGAAAGATAGATAATTATGTAAAATGCAAAAGCAAAAAATCTTCTTCCACTTCCCAGTGCTGGAGTCTTGGTGCATGATGTTTGATTATCTTATATAATTATTAACTGGAATTGAGTCATGATTGCTTGGTAAATGCTTTTAATTTTAATTTCAAAAGGAATTTAACTTTTTATGCCATCTGAAACTGTATTTTTAAATTATTGTGGATGTTCCTTAGATCAAAAGATTCTTAGCAGTGAGAGGGGAAGGATGGTATGCAGGGACTTAGGCAAATTATGACATTTATCATTACAAGCAATATTACTGAAGAACTGTACCCACCCATGAGTTATTATCTCTTTTCTTTCATTAAAACAAACCTCATCAGAGACAGCAATGTGCAGTGTGTATATAGACCCAATTGATCGTGAATTCTCTGTAAACAGGTGGAAAGGCAAGAAGGAGTGTACAAAAGTTTTCACAGCTCTTCAGTTCAATACAGAAGACAGTCAAACTTCAGCAACTAAAAACAGATGAAAACTATCTCAGTGCTACAACCCTTTCCCTAAGAAAAAGCCTGTTTTTTGGAATCAGGCTTTTTTTGTTTGGTGGGTTTAAGTTCAAAAAAATGTTTATTTACCAACAATATTTGGTGGAATGTATTTTAACAGGGTTGAAATACAACATTTTGACTTTCAGTTTTTAAATAGAATTATATTTCTGTTCTTAGCATGTATTTTATTGTGAAGCAATGTAGCAATTTCTGCAAAAATAGGAGCAGAATATAGTCACCTTGATGGGGAAAAAATGGCTTGGCAGACCTGAGAATTGGGGTTTTTTTTCCCAAAACATTGCCTTAAGAAGGAATTCATGGTTGTTGGCTTCAAAGTCTTTTTTTAAAAAAATCAGGAATCTTCCAACAGTACAGAAATTCCACATTTCCACCATCTCTGGAGTCTGGTGAATAAGAACCATTCCCTACTACTACCATTAGGAACAACAAACTTGCAACACTTGCTTTACTCCTTGGTTGTCACACAGTCAGTCACTACCTGATCAGATACAGATAGGGTTGCCCTGAAGTCTCTTCACCTCAACTCATACAGAGTCCTTTCTTAGGCATTAACTGCAATACTGATGCTGTGCAGCCTTACAGTAAAGGATAATGATTTCAGGACTTCCAAACTTATTGATGTTTCAATCCATGCAATAATTTAAAAAACCCGGTCATCATCAAGAAAATAACTGAGCAGAATTTGTCTTTAAAAATGCTCATTTAAAATCTGGGATACTTTCCCTGTGATAATGAAATTTAAAAGAACAAAAATCCAAACACAAGCATCAAAAAAAACCTGCACAGCATCAGGGACATATTTTCCAGAAAAATGTGCTTGAAATTTGTCTTTTGTGCAGCAGGGAGTTGCCATTGCCATGCTGTGGTCTCAGGTGTTCATGTGGTTCTGTGCAGGCAGTTGCTTTTTGTGTTGTTGATCAAAATGTTTCCATTGTGATGGCCCTCATTTTACCTACTCAGAGGAATTTATCACACTCAGGATTTGGTGAGGCCCTGATCCTGGAATACAGAGTGTACAGACAAGCTGTTGAGGCCACACAGAACCGCTACCAATTTCCTGCCCTTGCATAAAATTGTACTACACTTAGTGTAGCCTTTCATGAGATTATGTGTGCTCGTCACACCCTGTCCAGTTGCTCTCAGTTACCAAATCAAAGCTCTATTATTGGTTGCTCCTTGCTTTAATTGGAAGAATGGCTCTGAAAATATTATCGTGAAGAACAAAAGGCACCAAGAATGGCATACTGATATGTTTTTTCTAAAGAAAACTCATGTATCTAAAAAACATGGTTTGAAGTCCTGCTGCACCCAATAAAGATAACAAAAATTTCCCAGAATTTCACCCAGGGAAAGATAATATGCACTTACACTGAATGAAGTTCCTGAACTATTGTTTGTGATGCCCTTCATGCAGCACTGTAATTTGTAAGTGAATCGGCCTAAAATTTGGGAGGCCATTGGAAATTTCTGGCTATACTGTTACTCTAGAAATATTATATTCTGTATCATATGTTAGTATCACTAGATAGCCTGGGCAGACCAACCTGGCCCAGGTCTCATTGATTTTAATAACACTGTGCCATTTTACGTTAGCTGAGCAACTGAGCCAGAGGCTCTGATTTTTCTCACGCTTCTTTCTTCTTCTTAATAAACAACAGAAAAGGATGATATCCTAGTTCTTCACGCGGAAGAGCAAAACTGAGGGCTGTTAAGCATATTTGCTATAGAACAACAACCAAAGACCATGTGAAAAAAAAAACGTGGCTGTTCCTGACACATTTAGTAATGACATATTTTATCATAGCAGACATGGTATCATTTAAACATTGAAAAACTATGATAATATTTATACTATGCTCAAGGTGCAGCAAGGGGCAATAAAACAATGATTAAAATGCAATAAAAACATAATTAAAAAACACTCTTGATAAAATTCAAACAAATAAAACTAGTCACCAAAAGGGAAGGGAGAAAAAAGGATCAGATGAGGCTGGAACATGCGATAATTGTGAGGTGTCTCAGAAACTGGTATATTCAAGGGAAAGAAAAAACAAAGAAACCCATCTTGACACTGAAGAGGAGGAAAGAAAATCTCTCCTTGAGCTCTCCTGACTAAAGTGGGTAGAGGCAGAGCTTAATAGGATAATTAAAGTAGTGCTGCAGGGGGCACAGCTGTGAAGCCTTTAAAAGGCGAGTGCAGCCAGCCTGCCAGTGCCCTGCAGCGAGCACCCACCATCCCCAGGGATGTTTCTCACCTTTCTGTATATACAAATCTTGCTGTGCTGTAAGGAGGGGTCTGAGATACTTTTCCTCAAGAGCAACGGACATGCCCAGTGCTTGTACACAACTATGTTTGCACTGTGGTGTAGCCATGAGACTACTGAGGCATCTCTCTGGGTCGTTCGGGTGCTTTTTAGGTAGCACAGACAAATCCCAGGTTTCCCCTCCAGCTACAGGGCTAAGATCCTCTCCTTCTAAAATCCTCTGCAGAATTCAACTCCTGCAACATCCTTCTTTTCTCTTGCTGCAAACCACTTTACCACACTGAAAACAGTTGTTAAGGTTGATGCAATGATCATTTTCACAATCCCTCGGATTTATTTGTGCACCATATACTCCCTTCTCCTGCATCCCGCTGTTTTTTTCCTCCTTCACTATCGTATCCAATAACACCTAATTGTTTGCATTTTCAAAGCCTGCTTGTCTCCTGGCCATCATCTTAAAGTGACAAAATGTCTTTTTTGATCAGTTCATCAAGCTGGTCTCCATCATCTACTGGGGCTGGATTTAAAGCACAATTGCTATTCTTTTCATGCTTAAGTGGAATTCCCTATGAACAGAGCTGTTTCATTACCGTCCTTTAAATCTGTGCTTATAACTCTCCTTTGCTCTAATACCTATGAAACAATTGCAATAATTAATCTATGACGCTAACCAGTATTTTTTATTATTTTTTTTTCTACTCACTTATCCTTTACATTTCTCATGTGATATATGGCCTGTAAGGTTCGAGACAAGATTTAATTTTGTTCTTTGTACGGCTCATAGTACAGTAACTGCTAAGTCTTTGTCTGGTCCAAGTCTAGATCTTCTAGGTAGTACTGCAGCAGAAATCATAACAGCAGCAATACACTACAAAAAAAATCTACCTGGAGGTCAAAATTTAACCAAAATATGTGCAACTGCATCTTCTGCCCTTTGTTCGGGGAACTGTTTACAAAAGGCACCGTTTCTGGAAGGTAATTGCAACACTACAAGGAAATTCACTGTCGGAAAATTGTAGCCATTGGGGAAGTCTGTCCTTTAAGCCTGTGACTGCAAACCACCATCTGTGAAGTAGAAGAAAACCCGAACTGACTAGTGGGATCAATTGGAGAGAGAAAGAAGTAAGACTTCTCGCATTAGTCTTATAAATAAGTCTCAAACAAGTTGCCTGTGATTTGAAGGTTGGGGATGCTTCCCATTCCATCTACCCCATCAAACACTCCATAAAATCCTGCAAAATTATCTGAATATCAGAAAGTACTCAATCCTGCAACATGTTAAATCTTCTAAACACAATCAAATGGGATTCAAAACCACGCTAAAAAGTATTCACTGACTTGCTGAATTCACTGAAACTTCCCATTTTTCTCCACCTGAAAAAATTACAGTAGTGAGTTTTGAAATTTGCAGTGGGATATGTCCTAGGCAGTGAGCGAGCAGAGTTTTTCTACACTTTCATCTGGAAATATAGCATATATGTATATGTTTTGATTATGTGTATATGTTTATACACATATTTGTATTTTACTTATTGCAGTGGGTGCTTTACACATGGGTGTTTCAGGGTCAGGGCATCAACACCATTTCTTATTTATTCTTCTAGCCACTGTGGTATTACTGAGAAGATCAAGTGATGCCTGTGAAAGAACTCCAATAGTTTCTTTTCTGTGAAGTCAGTAAAAAGACAAACCATTCTAGCTTTGATTTGTATTTGAACTATTTCATACAACTCTCTCACTCATAACATCACTGTTTATCCTCAGTACACACTGGAGAGTGTGAAGCTAGATCCATAGATTAAACATGCTATCCATCAGCTGCCTGTAGTTGCAGATAATTATTTCAACTGCCATTTAAAAAAAAAAAAATCAGAATGGTGCCAAATTGAAAAATCTGTTCCTCACTTCTCCTGGTGCATGAGGTCCCTTGTTGGGTTATTGAAATTGCTAGGCTGTTCTCGTAGCCAAGGAAAAGAGAGAAGACAGATGGAGCCATGCATTTTTGTAAAAACTCTTAAGAACTGTCCTCGTGACAACCCCTTCTCTGTCTCCAAGGCAGTGGGTAAATCTTGTTATGTGTCCTGCTCTATACTAAAGATATTCCAAGCAATGCCTGACAATTCTGGCATGTTTTCTGTGGGGATTTACTTGTACTGCATCGTTAAGGAAAGATATTTTTCATACGATCAGCTCAATGCTCCCCCTGAAAGAAAACAAAACCAAAAATCCAAATATTTATATACATATATACGTACATGCATATACGTTATATATATGAAAATGCTAATGTCCTGATGGAAGATTCAACTAAGTATTTATTTGAGAAAGGATGCCTGCATTTTAATTGTTGTGGTAATATATTTAAATCGTGCATGGGCTAAAAATCCTGAGGCAATGCAGATCACTTTCTAATATGTCCCGGGTGTTAGAAATGCAATGCACTTAATTTCACACAGAAGCAAATCCCATTCAGAAGACCTATACAAGAAGCAAGGCTGCTTCAACTCTGCATTTTAAATCATCTAAATATTTTCTTTTGCTTTGCCTCTGCTCAAAAGAAAAAAGGTGCCCAGTGTAAAGCCATTTCAGCACTGTCCTTCCTATTTTCAAGTTCATTTATTTTACTCTACCTTTCTGACTTCTTATTAACCTATTGTTCTGTCTGCTCTCCAGTGTCTCAAAATCTTAGTTTCCTCTGTACATGACACTGATAACTTTCTAAATATTTTGTGTGTGCGGGTACAAGTGCATGGGGAGGAGGCAGGAAAATAAGCCTTTCACATTCCCTGTCTCCATATCTAGAAAGATCACACACACAGAACTTTCAAGTCAATGCAAATTATGTATTACCATATTTTCAATTTCTATAACACCTCCCATCAAGTGCTTTACAAATATCAGTGAATTCATAACACTGATGAGAGGTAGAGAAATATAAACAACCTTACTGAAAGATGGGCGAGGTTGTTCAATATGGCCTTATTTTTAGAGGTATTGAACATACACAGCTGTCTTTAACTTCAAGAAGAAATGGAAGGTGTTCATCACCTTGGCAAAGAGGATTCAAATCCTTGGCCCCTTCCGCCTAAGATTTAAGTGTCTAATTTTCTCCAGCTCAAGTGCAATAGAGTCTTGAAGTAGAAACCCTTGAAAAAGTTATTTGCCTATGTAATATAGAAGATTGGATGAGATGATCATAAAAGTGATCCAAACTTAATGTCTATGAACTTTGAAGATAGTGGCTTAGGTAATATTTCTGCAGTAAATCTTCAGTAGGATCAGGAATAGAGCCCAGGTCTCAAACTGCCATTATTTTTGATGCTTTTATGATAAATTTGTGTTTGTTCTTTTCAAGTATGTCAAAAAGTCTTCAATTTATAAAACAAGGAACTGATAAAACAAGCAGATGCATTACGTTGTCAACATTATCCACATTAAGGTTTACAAAGTCTATATGGTAGCGTATGACACATGACTCGATAATAAAGTCATTTACTGCATCGTGTCTTTAAAACAGACTATTTCTAGCAAAAAGTTCTTTATTTTTTACCAGCTTATTGTGCTTTATCACAGCACAATGCCCTGCTTTCAAGAGAGAGAGGACAGAACTGATTATACAATTGCATTAGAACACATTGTCCCTGGGAATCAAATTTGCTGAGTAAGTTATAAATGTGAATTTCTCTTCTTTTGCCTGTTATTTGACAGAAAACCAAAAGAAAAGAAAAAAAACCAAACCCTTACTTCTTATGTTTTTGTCTCAGTGGTATTTCAGAAAAAAACTTTATTGTTCAGGATTCTGTTGTTTTTTTGGTGTATGATTTAGTTTCTAAATATACACCAGTACTTAATAAAATGATAATAAATCAATGCTAAAGCTGTTAAAGGAAGAACACATTAAGGTGAAATAATTTAAAGATATGTTTGTTATCCATGTGTGACAAAGACACAAAAAAATGAGTATCAATCATGGTAAAAACAACCATGCTCCTCCTTTTGTCTCAAAATCTCTGTGGTCACTTGGTTAGGAATGGTTTATGCTTTCTCCTTTAGTTTGATTTATAAGCAAGTCATTGTTCAATCTAATTGTGTCCAATATATCACCAGAACACATTGCATCTTGGCATTTCACCATTTATAGCTTCATAGAAAAATTGATACTAATAAAAGGCCTTTGTTTCCACCCTCTCTCCCTCCTCACAAAGAAGTCTATGAAATGAGATCATTCCATGTACATCAGTGAATCAATAAGGGCAATAAATCAATGTAATTTATTAAAAGTTACAATATGCTGGACTACTACATAGATTTATCCAATTGAGCTCTTACCACCTTAGGTCTGCATGTGAAAAGACACTTGTGGAATCCCCGCAAAAGCAGAAGGCCAATAACTAGTTTTAAAGGTCATTAAAAATCAAAAATTAGAAAGTTTCAGTGCAATTTATGACCCAGTTCATACAAAATGTAACACACTGGCATGGTGCAGTCTAGACAATCCCCTAAGGACTATGTTATGCAAGAAACATCATAACACCATGGGAAGTAATGGAGTACAAAGGAAAATGGACTTTCTTGTGCCAGTGAGACATCACTAGGTTTATGCCTTCATCTACATAAATGTAAATTATTCTCTTGATGGTGCTTTTGCTCGGTTGTGGTCTGTCACCTTCTCTGAGAAGGAGGCGATATTGGCACCATGCTGCCACAGACCTGTGCGTCTTCTCTCATTTGTTGATGTAAGAGAGGCTCCCAGAGGAATATTATTCCAACAAAGGAGATATGAGCAGGATATGAGGATGGCATTACACCAAGGCTGTGACAGTCTTCCTGCTCCCTCTCTTCCCACCTATCATGACATTGGACCACACTGTGAGAAGTACCACCCCTTCCTCGGCTCACGTGCTCAAGGCAGAAGCCTGTTTCAGAATACGCACTGAAGTGGTTTCTGGCTTCCACTGTGTTTGCAGAATAGTCCCAGAAACTGTTGGCTCAACTTCAGACCACATATCGGGGAAAGTGAGCGACTTCATCCTTTGCATTTCAGGGATGGTGGGTAGTCACCCCCATCCAGTTGCCGAGTCTGAATTCAAATAGGGAGAACATCCAGCTGTGCCTCTTTCTCCGGCTCACGGGAAATTTAATCTACTTCTGTGAATTTCTTAATATTTATAATCTATTCATTGAAGATTTACTGGGTGGGATTTGCCTGCTGTGGGAGGTGAAAGAAAGACCAAGGAAATGATTCTGTATCCTCTCAGCATCATAACCCTTCAGACTAGGATGCAGTTGAATTTCTGAACGACCTATTTATCAGTAAAGTGTCAGTAGGAATTGATGAAACCTTAAAAGGCACAGTTAAGCAGCATGCAGCATAAAGATGGAGAGCAGAAGAAGCTGTGTGCGTTGTGCTATTAAGAAGAAAGCACACTACTGGCAGTAGTCATCCTTTTTAATTCGGATAACACCTGTGAGGAATATTTAAATCACATTTAGTTCGAGATTAAAAAAAGCAAAAAAATTTGACTTAATAAGGCGGCACCATGAGACACCGTGGTGAGAACAGACCAAAATAGACTTGTGACACAAAACCCTTTTTGGAGCATCACTCTATGCAGTGGTATATTATCAACAGAGAAGATGAATAACTAAAATCCAATCTTGCTGGTTCCATTGAAAATCTGGGTTGATTTTGTTACATTAAAGACTATTATTATGGCAGCAAAGGTCTAATTTTTACCTCACTATTAAAATTCTTTGCAATAATTACTATGGGCCCATCAATGATAATGAATGTTGTCCCCGTGTGTGCACCCATGCACGCCCAAAGCGATATACAATTTTTAACACACATTGTGGAGTCCTACCCCTTTCCCCCATCTGCACAGCCTTGTGTAACTATTAGCTTTTTCTTCCCACTCCTCCTTGCTTTTGATATCACTTGAATTTCCTCACAGTTTACTCTGAATGCGGTAAGGATCGCATATCTTATACAGACCTCACAGCAACAAGCTCAGTAAATCCACAGAAAAAAAAATGTTAAAAAAAAGAGGAAAACAGTGTAAATGTATAGAGAATTGAGTCTTGTTATCCATGTCTTATTTCATGTGTCATCACGTAATGAATGTGCAATCTGCTGTACTATGTAAGCACAGGGTGTTAAAAGAATTTACAGTATATGGAGTGAGGTTTAGAGTTGTTATCAATAAGTGCTCCATCTGAAACAGCACTTTGTAACAGCAGCTACAACAGTGTATATATACATCAGACATACACACATAAAAATGCATACATATGTCATAAATGTACACATGCATGTGGAGATATATACAGAAATTCACATCAGTGACATTTAAATACCTCTCCCTTTTCCAGAGCTCCTTCTGTAACAAGAGTGATTTTCCTATGAATATTATTAATGAGCTTAATCCCGTAATTACTTCAGTTACATGCAGAGCTCTGAGAACTTGGGAAAACTTGCTTGGCAAGCAAGCTCCCAAAAAAGAATCAGCTCTCCAGATTGAATGAACTCCATGAGCCCACGGTGGTGAGCATCACTGGAGAAATGCAGGGGGGAAATTGCATTTAGCAGGAAGGAAAAGAAACTGCTCACCAAGGAAAAGAAGATAAAAATCAGAGCAACGGAAGAAAAACAAACATGTTATGTCTTAATTCTGTTGTTGGCTTTTTCCCTGGTAGAACCCCTGCCCGTGTCCTTAGTCAAGCCAGTTGTATGTGGCAGCAGCACTACAGATGGAGCAGTAATAGCACACATGCAGTGTTATCTGCTTAAAAGGAGAGAACAGCCCACGGGGCAGAACTGTTCTCACATGGTGCAAGGAAAAACTTGTGAAGTAATTATTGAAATAAACACGAAACTTA
This sequence comes from Pluvialis apricaria, assembly GCA_017639485.1. Taxonomy (NCBI): domain Eukaryota; kingdom Metazoa; phylum Chordata; class Aves; order Charadriiformes; family Charadriidae; genus Pluvialis; species Pluvialis apricaria. The sequence goes on from CM030009.1 coordinate 120,953,602, forward strand.
TGAGTTCCTTGTAGGAACGGCTCATTTTTCAGTGGGTAATGCAGCACAGTCACAGGTATTTGGTATTGATTGTTTATACAGAAGCTGGTGAGACAGCAGTGCCAGGACTTTGGCAGGTAGTGGCAATCACTATGGATTTAAAACAAAAACTACATCAGAAGACAACTAAAAAGTGGATCATAGAACAGGAGAATTTTGTCAACTGATCATAATCTTCTAGCATCACATCAGGCCTCGAGTCAATGGTTTGGCCTTTCTGCTTTTCTTGTCTTTCCTGGTTCACAGGCACTATCTTTCTCAGTAACTGAGATGATTAAAAACAAAAAAAAACAAAAAAAAAAAGGAGAAGAAAGGAAAATTGCTGGGTTTTGGAGTCATCACATAAGTAGATATAGCTTAGCGTGTAGATCTCTAAATGCATGCCAGCAGTGGTCAAACCCCGGGCCAGGGAACGTAACTTCCTGAAGTCTTGCTTTTAGTAGCTGCTTTTTAAGACCTCTGAGAAAAGCCAGAGACACATGGGGCCACAGACCATGAGTAGAAAATCATTCTTGTTCCCTGCTATGCATGAATCCCCATGACATGGTTTACTATGCTAAGTATCATCTAGATCAGTGCTTCTCCACCTTATTTTAATTTTTTTCCTAAACTAAAAGATCATGTAACATTTTAAAAAAAGACTTTTAGTCTAATTTTTAGTTGACTAGTTTCTGAATCCTTATTTGCTGTTTGGTTTTTTTTTTTTTTTTTTTTTTTTTTCTTTTTTGTTGGGTTTTTTTGTTCACTGGCTCAGCCAGATGTGTGGGAATACTGTGGGGGACAAAGGTAAGGTTTCAATGCCATTTTTCAGACCCCCATCTCAGGTCTTACAAACTGACAATGGTCTACAGAACGCATGTTGAGAAACACTGATAAATGGCAGCTGCTTGAGAACAAAGGATTCTCTTATCTCCATAAAGAAGTGAATCAATCCAAGTCAGAAAGGACTTAGGAAAGACTTTGAAGTATATGTCGCCTGGAACACAGTGTGCAACACTTTTGGTATCTTGTAATAATAAAAGGTGTCCTAAGAGATGGCAATTGTCCAATAGCAAGCACGGTCAGTTCATGACTTGTGTTGCAGTGTCAGATAAGACAGATCAGGTGACTACTCCCACCAGAAATGTGCTAGCAGAGTAGAAAAAGTCATCTTCTACCCAGATCACCTCCTGAGCATGTGATAGGCTCCACACGATGTCCCCAGAGGATGTGCTTGCAGAATGTAGTTCAAGGAAATCCATCAGCTTGTGTTTCCGTTCAAATAAAAGGAGTAAAAAGGTGAGGCAGTTATAACTGAAATAAAGGAGGAAGACAATCCTTGGTAAATGGAGAGATAGCAAGTGCATTCTCTAGCAGTGGTTGAGTTCTATTCTGAAAATATGTTTCATCCTTGACCCAGTATTCTATTTGTGTGGGAAAGGGAAGATGGTCCACAAAAACCTTTTGGAGTTATCTAAGGGTTACTTCCCAATAGGCTATTTTCTTCAAAAGCTTTCTGCTCATCACTATCTAGTCTATTATAAAAGTATGTATTTCTTCTTCAGACCAATTATGTGAGCTCCAGAAATAAGAGAAAAAGATACTGCTCTGAATGTCTCCTTTTACAATTTTCAGAAGTTCAACACTCAAAAGAGCTGTTCAGTGCCTCCACATCTTTCACTCACCTGGGGCAATGCAGAAGGGAATCACACCATGACCACTCATTCTTTTGCACTTATTTTTACTGAAACTGGAGAAACTGACAAGCAGAGCGGTATCTGAAAGAAGGGAATAGTTTTGGCTGTATCCCGCTGAAGATGTCTGTTCTTTCCCCATTCCAGAGAGTCCAGTCCATTAAGATACTCCATGCCATTACTCACACGATCTTCTTCTAATCATGCAATTCCTTTGATTCCCTTAAACACAAATGTCTGCCTAATTTTGTATGAGACACTGTATGAGGCACTGATACCTGTATTAAACATTTTTGTCATGATTTTTAATATGTGGGTTCATTTCAAGACACACCCTTGAAGTGTGTCATTAAGCATGTATAGATAGATACCAGTGATCTTGCCTTGCCAAGTCTTTCTGGTGAATACCCACCAGAAATTTGCTGAGACTTTTGAAACAAAAAAACCAACCTTACACAGGAGTATCCACTTCTCACAGTAACTATTCTTGCTGTACTTTTAAAATGAAGCACTCAAGGTAAATACTCTTCTTGAGAGATAAGCTGCCTCGAATTGTCTTGCATTAACCACAGAGTAAGAGAACACACAGCAGCTGTGACCACAGTAGGTCAGTGCCTTGACTCTGAAATGAGTGCCATCAACCCAGCTTCTCCAGTCCTATCACGCTCCCCAGAATCCTATCAAAAACACAAGTCTTGTGGTTTTCAGGGATTTTCATGTGAGAAGAGATACACAATAATTTTGCAGCACATTCTACAGTAAAATACTTGTTCCATAAGACATAAAGAATAAGCAAGCGCACAGCATTTAGAAAACAAATACCTGAAAGAACAGGAAGTCCCGAAGTCTGGCTTCTTTTTTTCCTGTAAGTCCATCTATTGACATATGTGGCAGTTCACCCATTTTTCAATAGCTTCCCTCAGCTGGAGAAAATAACCAAAAATTAAGCCCACACCCATAATTTATAAGAAAAACATTCCAGCCACTGTCAGAATAACATAACAGAATAACAAACACGAATAACAACCAAAGTCTAAAGGGAAATTTCCAAGTCCCATTCTCCTTATTTCAGCCTCTGTTGAAGGTGCCCTAACAGGAAGGTCATTCTCTTCTCTGGTTTCCATCATTTTTTTCTTTTTAATTTTCCTCTCACTTTACCAAGAAGTATCAATCATTAATGTTTTGATAGCTGCCATTTGAAAGTCCTTAATGTTAGGGGTTGCTGAGTCCAGCGGCCCCAGAGAGGCAAGGCTGCTGCAGCTCCTTCCCCCAGGTCCAGCCAGCGTCAAGGCTCAACATGTATTCCCAGTAGGCACACGCACACACTTATTCAACATTCAACACACACACACATATATACACCTCTGCCCACCCAGACCATCACACAGGGACACACTCAGCACACGCAAAATCAGCACCAATAGCATCATCTTGTTCCACTCTCTGCCTGAGCAGCATAAAGGTCTTCAGTAGAAATAGATAGATAGATAGATAGATAGATAGATAGATAGATATAGAGATCTATATACACAACACGTGCCGTGTGAATCCCTCCAGCAACCAGGCTCAGACATTCAGTCTGCCCAGTAGCTGTGCTTGGATCCCAGTCTCCCCAGTTGCAGGAGCTGGATATACAAACCCTGAGGTCGTGGACCTTCTGCAGCTGCTGGTACAGACACCCTTGCATGCACCAACATATATGCACTGTGGGTCCCTCCAGTAACTATTAGATCAACATCCTGTTGATCATGCATCCAAGCTCTCTACAGCTGCCTACTGCACAAAGACACACACGCATGTCTCTCAAGCCACCCCTGCACCCCAGGGTCTCTGTCAGCTGATCAGGACTACCTTGGTCCTTCCGACAGCCAACTACTCCCGTGGTCTCACCCTTAGAGACACACACAGCTCCCTCCCTCCCGGGCCACATCACCTACTGACTGGCTGGTGAGACTCATGCCCACACGCTGGCATGACTACCACCTCTCAATCTGGATGCTGGCAGTGCAATCTGCTCACTCCAATCTCCCCAGTTGCTGGCAACACAGACACAGGGGCCCTCTGACCTGTCGTCTGACTGCAGTTGTTGGCACTGGTTTCCCCTCAAACTGCTGCACCATTGTGCTCCTCTGCTTTTGGTGGAGATGAGCCTTTGATCGGCTGATGGCTCCTCTGATGGGGTTGGGAGTAGCTGGAGTAGGGTGTTATTGGGCTCTCCCATCTGTCACTGACTCTCTGTGGTCCTTTGTGAGTGTGAAGACGAGTTTTCTGTCGCATAACCTGAACAGTATGATTTTATTACAAAGATCTCATTGATGAAGCACATGCAATATGGTATCAAAAATGCTTGAGTAACATTAATTTCAGATGGTGGTATTTTAATGGCAAAGGCTAAGATATTACTTAGGAGCAATTGAATTGATCAAATGAATTGGTAATGACTCCTGTGTGACATCCCATTTGCATCCCACAGCAACAAGCTGTGTTGGCATGCAGCTGGATCACAACATGAGGGTGGGCAATATTCCAGTACCGCCCAAGAACCTGTTAGTAGAAAATGTCTGATATTGGTGGAAGCTACTATCACAGTACATAACATAGCTTGGAAATGTGGCTTCCTAAACATTGTCTGAACTTTTATTTTACTCTGTAGTCCAAAAATATCCCTCAGAGATGGTCTATTTCTTCCAGCGTAGTATCTTTAAAAAGACCTCAAACTGAATCAGCATTTCAGCATTGTACTGTGAGACTGAAAACCAAGAGAGGAGCACATCCTCCACGAGCAGCCATCCTTTCTTTCACTTCCCCCTTTTGGGGTTTGGTATATCAGAAAAGTCTCTCTGATGTGTTTCTATTAATTTTCATATGCATGCAGCCACTCAGCTGAAGATCTCAGCTCTCATACATTTATATATTTATAAAGAAATGAGTGCATTATGTATAAACAAAATTTTCTCCAGACACAACAATCCTCAAAGGCTTCTGTGAGGCTTCAATGGGGTTTCATGACTCTATCATGAATCTGATGCTGAATTGTTCTGAAGACAGTTTTTCACTTAGTTATGGTCAGTAGAAAGACTCAGAGGTAAATAAATCTCTTTTACTACATCATAGGCAAGGTTTTACTGCATCATAGGTCTAGCTATTATAAAAATATGCTGTTGAACTTATTCCCAGTGACCATTCCAATGGAAGAAAAATTTATTTGTTGGAGGCAAGATATTGATAAGTAGCAGCAGATGACAGCATATCCACCAATCACACAGCCAACCATGTATAATTACAGGGCTTACTAAAGGAGATGGATCTTCAGGCAGTGCGGGATACCATGCCTTCCCTAACCTCAATAAAGCTGATCAGCAATGGCAGTGAGCCTGACTCAAAACGACAAAATATTATTGATCATCTTTCAACTGATGAACTTACAGGAAAAACAGGTCTCGTTACACATATAGATATTTTGGCATACAATATCCGCTGTATAAGACTTCTTAGAAAAGAAACATCCATTTATATCATTTTCTAATACAGACATTATCTCTAGTAACAAACAGAGATAACAATCTTGGTTATTCTCTTTTGGAAAAAGACAATCTCTTTTTAATTGCTTCCTTTATCCTTGTATGTGTGAGAGGGGACTTCTTCATTTGCTGAGGTACTTCGTATTATAATACATTGTTTTCTTTACAAATAATACATTCAAACATATATCTAGCATTTCAAGCCTGTATTTAGTTCACTATCCCAGTACGTATAGTGATCAATGGCACACACACCAGAGGAAGTATGAAAATTCACAGCTGGTAATTTTGTAAAACCATGGATACCAGAAAGCTCCTCCTCTTCCAAGAAGTTACTTGCCATCCTTTTTCTTTTCTTGAAAGCAAATGTACAGGCAATTCATTTTTTTTTTCTCAGCTACTATTCTCATTAATAACACAGACTGCTTAATAATAAAAAACTGTAATTACTCTTTACTGCATCATAATTATTAGAACACAAACTTTCAGATTCCTTCTTAATGAATGCCAGTGACTGGAAAAGAAGATACACAGAGATCACGGGTATTGTTCAGATATCACAGTTATAAGCAGTGTAAAAGGACCTAAGCAGTTAGAGTACAAAAGGCCTTTATTATAACCACCACATTTTCACCTTGATTAGAGCTTGTGGTATTGACTTCCACAATTTAATTTATCATACTTTGCTGAATGAGTGATATAATGGAAGTTCATTGGAACTCATATCCTCTCAGAAGTAGCTCTCAATAGCTATTTATTATTATGTAAACACAGACTCAGCTCTCCTAATTAGTGATGACAGTACCTGAAAAGGTTCAGGTTCAATTTCGATTAGGATCCAAAATCAAGTGTTAATCCTAACTGCTTGAAACTTCAAACTGGATAGAAATGTAATGTGAAAGATTGCTGGTGGTGAGATTTTTCACACTTCTGCTTCTGTCCATGGCCAAAATTAACATTAAAACAGCTTTTCTCATAGTGTTTTGGCACTTCCAGCTCTGATCACAGGCAAAATACTGAAAGTAAAAAGCAATTTTTGAAACATTACAGAATCTTAAATAACATTTGGCTTTAGCAAAATAACAGAAATGTAAGGCTTTCTCTTCTTTTCTTTCTTTTTTCTGTCCATCTTTCTCTTTCCCTTTCTTTCTTGCATTCTCTTTTGCTCTCTGTCTCTTCCCCCCCACTCACTCTCTCATGCAGTGTTCTTATTCCTTTAACCCTTTTAATAGTTCTTTTATCGATACTATTACTGTAAAACTCAGTTCACCAAGGTGTGTAAGTAAGTGCCTGAGATTAAATATGTAAATGATCTCATTGGCCTTAAAGAAATATTCATATCCTTAAAGAAGAATATGTACCCTACTGAACTGGGCCTTACTTTGACTCTGCAATGAATTATGTTAATAGCGTTAATCCTTTTTAACTATCGCTTCAGTAGTAAATATCTCAAATGATAGTATCATTTGGTTAGCCTAGCACTTGTCTAAATTTGGGTTTTTTGCATTAGAGATCCTAGTAAGATTTCTTGTGCCTCCAGTCTGGAAAAACTTTCTCTTTTGGTCCCACCTTTGTCAGCAGAGGAGATTAGGACCTCATCGTTACACACTGCAAGAATTTACTGAGCCCATGTAAACGCTGGTGAAAGTTTGTATGAAATTTCTCCAGCCACCTTCAGGCAAAATTTGCAAGGCGACTTCTAGTAGAATAATTGGGTGGTCTAAAGCGGTTAGTCTGATTTTCCCTAGAGCAACACAGGGGACATTCATACAAACTGCTCTGCCAGAGCATTAGTGGAGCCAGTAACTTCTAGAAGGAGGGCAGCTGAGGACAGAGATTTCTACAAACCAGTGAATTTGGATCTGGAAGGGGATATCTGTCCACATCACTTATTTCACTTTTCTAAAAGTGACAAGACTATGTGTCCTAGCCTCAAAAAGATGCAGTAAGAATACATTAAGAAGATAACATTCTGTGACACTGTAGAAGCTGTATGGGTTCTTAAGCTAGTGTATGATTTTAATGATGTTCCCCAACATTATCAACATTTAAGTGTATAGTATAGGAAGTCCTAATAAGCTCTAAACATTATTGTTGAAAATGCAGTACTTAAAACAAAAAAGCACTGTAAATCTCTGCTAAATTTTTTTGACAAAATGTTTTTCATTAGAATATAGTAACTTGTGGAAAAAAGTACCAGACTGACAGCTCTGGAAATGTCTCTGTCTGTCCACAAAAAAAATGTACTGCACAGGGAGCAGGAATAAAAGCTTCAACAGCAATGTTCCTAAGCTCTGATCTGAAGGGACTACCATCAGCCCATTATAGTCCTTGGCTGGTGACAAGGGTGCCAATTAGTACTGCCGAGTGCAATGATGGCTTTTCTGATGTGGATGGCTCACTGCTGGAAACTGGAACCATGAAACTCATTTCCAATAGCCCATTGAAGAGCCATCAGATGGTAACAACTTTTAGTCACAGAGACTTAGACTGGCATTGTAATGACAATGCAGAAATAAAAGACTCTATATCACATTACCAATCCCGGACCAATCCATCTTCCCTTCCATTGTATTTCCAGGGAAGGCAGACCTCGCAGAGATTCACTGAGATATCATAAAAAAGAATGTGACTGAAACTTTTTTTTCTCAAATCACACAGTTCCATCCTCATTTTAATTAGTTTTAAATACTTATAAATATTGTGAAGATGTAAGGAATGGTAAAGAATGCTAGATACAGTGCTGAAATATTAAATCTTTCATCTCTATCTTTCTATGTACTTACATGTGATTTAAAGGTATTATTCGAACAGCTTTATGTTGGAGAATAACATGAAACAAGCTGGTGACTTTAATCCAATTCTTAAACAAATGGCCACAGCCCCCAGACCACATTATCAACATGCAATTTCCTCCTTGGCAGGCTAGCCGGGGAAACTAAGTCTTCAAGAGGGAGAAACTACCCACCAGCCAGTGTGATTCAGTGATTCTGTGATTCATAGTGATAATTGGACTGAAAAAGTGTCGAGGCCCATTGACCTTACAATGTAGAAAATACTGTACCATTTCTAGCCATATCATATAGGTTGTCTCAGTAGAAAAGGGTATTTGGCTTCCTGGTATTACACTGAAAAGCTTTTAATGAAAAATAAATTATCTAGTATATGTAGACATGTATGAATGTATATCTACATAAGCGTATGTATTTGTGTGTGTTTTATATGTATATGAGAAAAAGAGAGAGAGGGATTATATATAGAAGCATAGAATGGTTTAGGTTGCAAGGGGCCTTAAAGATCATCTGGTTCCTTCCCCCCTGCCATGGGCAGGGAGACCTGCCACTAGACCAGGTTGCCCAAAACCCCATTCAACCTGGCCTTGAACACCTCCAGGGATGGGGCATCCACACCTTCTCTGGGCAACCTGTGCCAGTGTCTCACCACCCTGACAGTACAGAATTTCCTCCTAATATCTAATCTAAATCTACCCTCTTCCAGTTTAAAACTGTTACTCCTCATCCTATTGCTCCACTTGCTGACAAAGGGTCCCTCCCCATCTTTCCTGTAGGCCCCCTTTAGGTACTGGAAGGCTGCAATAAGGTCTCTCTGGAGCCTTCTCTTCTCCAGGCTGAACAACCCCAACTCTCTCAGCCTGTCCTCATAGGAGAGGTGCTCCAGCCCTCAGATCATCTTTGTGGCCCTCCTCTGGACTCTGTCCAACAGGTCCAGGTCCTTCTTATGTTGACAGCTCTTAGATATCATTTTATACGTACATATATATATAAACCTTAGAGTTACTCCAAATTGTGAGTGATTTCATATGTGTCTTTCCCATTTTTTCAGAGCAAGGTGACCATTCATGTATTTTAACAGGAATGTAACTTCAACACAACGGTAATAGGCGGCATAAACCTTGAAGCATCTCTTGTGGTGTTTTTGTTTGTTTTGAATATGTCCCTTTTACATAAACACACATAGTGAGCAATAGTGAAAAATGTTGTATGTGTAATTGTTTTTTTAATTCTTCCCTACAATCTTTCAGTCAGATTAATATCTTTTTTTCGCAGATAAGCTGTACTACCTGAAACCATTCAGCATTTACATTTTCAGGTTGCTTTTTCCCTGGGTATAACCAATTACAGTATGAAGAATGTCTGTTCATCGCTCTGCATCACTTTCAGATGTCTCAAGCACCTGAAGCATAAGAAATGTACTCACCTAAAGTAAGAGAAGGTTTCTAGGTCATAGAGATTTAGGAACATAAATACAAGCAGTTGAAAAGAATAAAGGTGTTCATGCCCAGGAATTTGGAAATAAAGGAGGAAAGAGCACATTTTCAAACAACTCAGTCTGACAGACAATTTCTGGAAGTCAGACAATTACCATTTGGTTGTACAATAGAGCCCACAGCTGAATGAGTATATTCATTAGAACAATTTCACTGCTGCCCTGGCATGCAACCTGATCCTGAGATTCTCATAGCCGATAGGACAAATACCGTTAAATTACACTCCACTCAAAGAAGCTAAGCCATCAAAGCCATTTTTTTGCAACAAACAAGCACAAAACAGATAAAAAAGTATTTGTACTTGTTGAAAAATGCACCATTCTCTTTTTTTGACCAAACACGTCCTTTAGCAAAGAATGAATAAACTCAGCATTCAATAGAACATACACTCTTCAGTATTAACTCCTGGTTCACAATCAAACCCACCCAACAAATTTTTGAGCCTACGAAGGTCTCCACTAAAGAATTTTGATTATCTGGGCTCAAATGCAAAATTAAGGTCCAAGTATAAGATCCCAGTGGAAAATCTACCAGAGAAGTATTAACATAGGGAGCAGAGAGCATGGTCTGTGGGGCCAGATCCACAGCTCTCCCTTATGCAGAACAGCTGTATTAATCCTAGCACCATAGCAATTTAGGTTTTGGGGTTAGTACCAGTGATCCCGCATGTCCTAATCTGTTCTGTTGTACTCTATTATTCTATCACAGAGTGATTTTCTTTGGTTTTGGAGAATGAATCACATTGGCTGTCAGAATTCCACCCCCAATCAATCCAAGCTGTAAAGGAAATGGGATGTTTAATATTTATACCTCTATTACTTTACAGGGGGGTTAAGAGAATCAAAATCAGAAGAATATCACAGCACTCATTTCAAAAAACATTTCTCGCACAGAATTGATCGTTAAAATAGGTTGACCTTTTAAAGAAGCAGACACATTAATAATGGGCTAGACTACAGGGCATCTCTTCCCATCTCCTGGAGTGTCTATGTGCTATAAAGCAAGGGTACATGCACCACTAATGGTTCTCCAGTTGCCACAGAAGAATATGCAAAAAACCAGCTGACCACCAGCCTTCTTTTCAGAGGAGATAAAGCAGATGCTGCTCAGCAAAATGCCTCCTCATGCTCATGAAGACCACTTGGCCCAGAAACAGGAGTCACAGCCAGCTTCAAGGTTTAGCAGACTTCTCTGTCTTTGCTGGCAGTTTTCAAACAATTAAAATCTACGGACCTGCTTTAATGCTTACAGTAACTGTGGCAAAAATATGAAAAACCATGTGCAGTTTGTGTACAGATAAAGAGGGGTCACTCTTACTGTGCGTTGACCGCTGGCATGACTACAGCAGAATCACACCAGAGAGGGGAAGGACCAGTAAGACTTCCCGTCTGACAATAAATTTTCTCATATGGATTTATACATCTGTTGCAGCATCAGCATTCATCATAGCATCAGTATTTTTAGACTTTACAGTGATTTGAAATAAAGCATCCGACAAATGAAGAGATACCACTGGAATTGTCTGTGACGACTTAAAATATTTACAATTCACTACAGGCAAGGCTTTTTAAGATTAAGCCACAGCATTGTTTCAAATTTGAAGATGTGGCTTAAAAGGAGTTGATCCACTTTTCATATTTTCATTTTTTAGGGATTTTATATTTTTGGAAATGGCATCATTTTTATCTGGATAAGCAAATGCATGATTTTCTATTTTTCCCCTCAGGAAAAGTCACAGCCTGCAAAAAGCTGGTTTTGAAGCAGATTTTTTTTCCTCTGTCTGATATTTTGTCAAACTGGTTTCTTCTTGTAGAGGGGTGTGACTGCGTTGCTCACCTCTAGGCACATACTTTTAGAGCACTGTGTGTCAGGTGGACAAATAATAAAGTCATTAAGGGCAAACTTTGAAGTACGCTTGATTTATGCAAACAAGTTGAGGCTGGTGACTGCAGCTTTTCTCACTTTCACTTGCTGCTAACACACCAATATGCAAAGGAACACAGTGCAATGTTTTGGGTGCAGGATAGACAATCTGAAATGTGTCCCCATATGTACTAGAAGTTCTTTGCAGATGTCTGTATCTTTTCTATTTACATGACAGATTGCAGAGACTCCTAAGAAGCTGTTACTCTCATTTTCATGTAGTCTTTGCAACTTTCTTTTTTTTTTTCTGTTGTATTTTTAATTATTTACTCCAAAAATCCCACACTGACATTATTGGTTCTTCAAAGGTGTACTTGTACACCGCAGTGAGAAGACCCCGCATCCTGCACCAGTTGTTGTTGGGGCCAGGTGGGGTTAACAATCCCCAGTAGATTTTTTTCAGTAACCCCCCTCTCTGCAATGCCTTATTTCTACTGACGGGTTTACCTTATTGCAGCACCACTTTGACCACAGGATATATTATTCCCATTTTGGAGGAAAGAAATTGAATCATGGGATTGCTTCCTTGCAGTTATTTGGGAATTCTGCAGCTAAAGCAATGTTTCAGCTCAGGGCTCCTGCAATCCTTTCCCCATGGACATTTCTGCCGTCCAAACATGAATCAGTTCCTTGATCCCCATCCCTGGAGGTGTTCAAGGCCAGGCTGGACGTGGCCTTGGGCAACCTGGTCTAGTGAGAGGTATCCCTGCCTGTGGCAGGGGGGTTGGAACTCGATGATCTTCAAGGTCCCTTCCAACCTAAACCATTCTATGATTCTATGATTCTATGATCCTACCCTCACTCCTTACCCCTTCTCCCCCGAAAGGGACCAGCAGCTGCACCTAAAAGAAAATGAGGAAAAATAGCTACAGATTTCTGGAATGGCTCAGTACTTGTGCCAGGTCCACCTGTTTAACTGTGGAGTGCTCCTTCTGTCTTGTCCACTCAGGCAACTATTCTGTCTTTCAGTTTTTGTGTGCTCCCCCATTTTCTATTAAACAACATTGCCCTTAAGCTTGCTACCTCCCATACATGAAGAGGCTCCTGCAAAGAGTAGATTTTTCAACTTGAAAGGAAAAGTTTTGTTCAATTTAAACTTTCACTTCATTCCTGAGTCTTTCTTGGCTTTTGGTAAAAAAAAAAAAAAAAAAAGAAAAAAGAGGGAAAAAAAGGGTTTTTTCATTCTCAAACATTTGAAACCAAAGCCAGATTATTCGCTTTGGAAAAAAATCAAAACAATTTACAGGGTGTGGCGTGTGTATTGAGGAAGGGGAATTTTTGCTGTTCATAATTTATCAGCTGTACTTTATTTGAAGTTATTCAGCAAATTTAACCGTAAGATGTTTCGTTCAGTGAATGAACATCAGAGTAATGTTGCCCAGCTCTTTCATTTCTAGCTTCCCTACTCTACTTAACTTTCAAATCCAAATCCAAATTACATTTTTCTCCCAGTAGCCATCCCTTAGGAGGACTCCCCTAATGCCTTCCTTTTAGAGATCCTTAATGTGTAATACGAAGGCCCACTCTGACGCCTTCTCCCCACTTAAGCAAACCTCAGTAATGCCCCAAATAAAAAGCAGAAAGAGAGCATAAGGTTAAACTGTAAATTAATAGATCAAAGGATAAGAATCCTAATTCTGAAATAAACTGACTATGGAAAAGGATTAAAACAGAGAGAGAGGATTATAGTACAATAATTGCGACAGAAGACTGTGAGTGAATTGGATGGCAAACAGGGGGTAGGCTTTATTCTGTATTTCTGAGCGAGCAAAATGAAAAGAGGATCTGAAAGATAATTAAAAATCCAAGTGGACTTAAGCAGGAGAGGCTGAAAACTCACAAGAAGATACTGCAATGCATTCCCTGCTGTGCCCACCAAAGACCCATATCAGCTTCCTTCAAGGGAGATATCTACCCTTGTTTTGCATTCCAGAGAGGAAGATAATCATTGGAAGAGTGCAAGATTTCAGTTAATTTCAGCTTTACCACCATCTGCCACTAATTCTCCGGAGGAGACCTAGACTCTGAGCTATCAAGGAGGAGAGGACATGGAGAATTACTTCTAAGAAGTTGCCTATTCAGCCACTATCAACCCTGCAACATAATAGCCCGGTGCTACATGTTTTGAAAGTAACACGTATTTCCACAGACTCCTCTGGGAGGAGGAGAAAGACTTGGGATATAAACATGAACATGGCATAATAGAAAGAGTTTATAGGCAGTCTATAAAGCCAAATTAAGTGGTGTGTTAATAATGGAAAAGTTGATAATGGATTCCAAAAGAGGGGAGATGTGGGGATAGTCTTGAAACTTGACCAATATTAATTGCTGCGAAGCTTATTTATGTGTTTACACTACATAAGAGGAGCTGCTGCCAGCAATTTCCCTAGTGAAAACCAGAATGTGCAAATAAGACAGCTTTTAGGGAAAAACATGAACTGAGCATCTCTTCTATCCAGATCTTCATCCGAGTATTTGAGGAACTGAGAACACCTCAGGGTACACAGGACCGCGAACCTGCTGAGCAATGTCATGGAACAATAACAAATGAAGTCTTGGTCACACTGAAGTCAGATTTATTTGTACATTGACTCTGATAAGGCCAGAAACTTGATCTCATTGATTTAATATTGCCATGTTACACTCTTGCAGCATTATACAGTTTGTATCATTATAACCCTACAGGATGTGTTGGTAAAGAGAGAAGGTTGCTTGCTTCTTTTTTCAGCTACTAAGAGGTTTACCTGAGATTTTTACAGGCCAAAAAAAAAAAAGCCGAACAAATGCCCTCTCCTCCAAAAAACAAAAAAAAAAGTTAATTATCTAAATCCCATGCCTGTCTTTGAGAAAAGAAAAAAAAACCAAACTCAACCTAACACCCCCTTGCCCATAAAACCCTCAACCTTCAATTTTAGATTTCTTAGCAGTCTTCTGCTCTCTTGCTGTTTACTCTTTACAAAAACTATAATCCTCTGGAACGTCTGAATCTGCTCACTATGGGCATGATGATGATGCTTCAAGCAGAGAGTTATCACTTTAGTTGATGCAGGAATTGCTGAAAAGACAGACGCAATATTATAGTTTTATGTAAACTTTGCAGTAAAAAAGAGGGAAAAGTAACACTACTAATACGTGTGTAAAATAGAGGCACACTTTCTAGCAACTTATGCAACTTTATAAAGGGGAAGCATTGTGTTATACTTTAATTTTCAAGCCTCATATTATTTAATCAGTAACCATAATTTTCATTCACATAATGTGTATATAAAAACCATGATTTCCCATTTCTTATCATCTTTAATAAATGGAAAAACCGTTTGCTTGCCCCCAAAGAGTAATCAACACTGTGTTAATAAGCTCAGGTCTGGGAACACTTTTTCAATAAGAAAAACATTACACATTATAAAATCAATAATGCTGCCTGACAAATGAGGCTGTGCATAAATTTTTGACATGAAATCATAGACTGAAGTCTAAATTTAAATTTGGCAACGCTTTCAAAGTCTCACGCTTTATGATAGCTATTCTGGAGAGTGAGCTGTACTGAAACTAATCACATAATTTAAAGGATACATTTGTTCTAGTACCGCAATAAAAATACATTACATCATGATAAAAGCCATCCTGATTCAACCTGCAGTGGAAATCTGTGAACACAGGGATGGGCAGAACCCCATGTGGGACTGCTGGGCTGCTGTTTATAAACTATGTAAATAAAACATTTAGCACCGTTCTAGCAGTCTTCATCTTCACAGTGCTCCATAAATATTAACTAATTAATCCTCAGGACAGCTGGGATATAGCTGAGAATTGGAGCCGAGCGAGGAACTGGTAGAAAATCACCAACTTGACAAACACAGTCCTTTTCTCTGTTTATAACCTATCTACCGACAAACTCTGCTTGTCATGAATATGCCTGCCATTGAAAATGGGTTGGGAAATGCTTAATGCAAAATCAGTTTTGCTCTGTGGGTGCTTCACTGAAATATTCACTGCGACAGACCCCAAGAGCCTGTCAGACCTTCTCAGGTAAGGCAGCAAGCAGACTTCCAGCCCACCACCCAATGAGGTACCTCCAGAAATGGAACCCACACAGGTATGTGGGCTCAGAGCTGTGCCCAGGCTCATCCGTCCTTCCACATCTGCATGGTGATGGCACCTTAAAGCCCCCTTCCACACCATTTCTGCTGTCCTCCTCTATTAGGTTTACAAGGCAAGGTTTTTATATCTTGCATTTATATTTGGGATGGATTTTCTCATCCAGGACCCAATACATTTTTTTAGTGGTCCTTACTTGACAGTTAGTCAAGTGTTCCAACCCACAGATTGAAATATTTTTCTACCAACATCCCTACACCAGCAAAAGGACAAATACATCCCACAATGATTTTCTTTAGTTCAAAGTTATTAATACCATAAGAACTTTCCCTGCTCCATAGGAACATATAAAAGTTAGTCTTCAGCAGTGACACAGAATTTCTACCATGCACCAGTATCCATGGGATTTCTAGTGTTTTGTTCCTCTAAAAGCCACATAATTGAAAGACTTAGATTACTACAGAGAAGGATATCAGTCATTGACATGGTGGGATGAAAACAAAACTTGCAATCTAACAAATAACAGTTATATTAGCCTTCACTGAAAACTCAGAACGCAGAGAGCATCTTGAAAACTGCATCTTTTCATATTTCCCTACAGTAGGAAAGTAAGAAATTTCTAAATCAAGCCAAAATTATTAAAATGAAGACAAAAAAGATTGGTATGTGCTTCATTTTAAGCAATTTATTGTTAAAGAAAGGAACAGAGTCAACCAACATGGTTCAGCATCGATTATTTGTTTTCTTTTTTTTTTAATGGCTGCATAATTTTATCATTATTAAAATAATTTGACAATATGTCAGCAAGAATGGGAAAATTCAAACAGCACGTTTGGGGACTTTAATCTTTTGTAGAAATAGAAAAGCAACTTTTCCCTCACTAAAATTTCCTAAAGAATCTAAATCCCTCCATGGATTAATAGCAAGAGATAGAAATAAGTGGTCCATGATGTATCATTTGCCAGAGGAGTTTTGCAAGTATCACTGTAGAGGCTTGGTACTAGACCCTATGTGTGTAACCTAACCCTGTAGGCAGTGTCTGTACCCATTTCCCAGTGTCTTGATTAACCTCATTAGTGAAATATAGGCCTGTGACCTGCTCAATCAGGACAATCCCAGCAGGTAGGGAACATGACAGTAACTGTAACACTGCCAGATACGTATTCTCCCTTAGTTTTTGCCTTATATTACAGCAACCCTCGTTTAACTCCTAACAGATTTTGCTCATGCCTGGTCCAGTCATCATCCTGGATGCTGCCTGACTGTACAGATGCTGACTGACTCAACCAAACCTCTTGCTTTCCTCTCTGCTGGAGTCATCTCTCAGCTTCCCTAGCCTCCTGTCCTTAGTTTGTCCTGACTATGATACCCAGTTCCTTCCTCCAAACCCAGTTCAGCTCTGACCCTCATCATTTTCCGCAGATGCCCCTGTGCTCCTGCATGGTGCTGGTGTGGTTCAACTTGTTCGTAAATGTTTAGTAAATGAGAAAGAGCTGTGATACGTGACAATTTGCAGATATTACAAAAGTAACCAAGATAGTCAATCTGGAGCTGACTGTGAAGAGTTGTGGAGGAAGTTTGCCACACTGGGTGACTGGATGAAAACACCTGCTAAAATTCAGTATTAGTAAGTAGAAGGTGGTGCACAGAGAGAAAAAAATAACCTGCAAACACAATGATAGGGCCTTAATGATCTCTTTTTACTGTATGGTAATAGCTCCTTTAGACCTAACTGTTGCTTTGCATGGGTAATTGTGGAAGGCTCCATGACAACATTAACTCATTGTGCAAATGTCATGCAAAATAAAGGCCAAGCAAGGTATTGAGGATTGTCAGTAATGGAACAGCAAATGAAAAATATTGTTATGCCACTATATAAATTCATGGTGCTTTCAAATTTTGACTAAGATCCCCAGCTTCAGAGGCCTCAAGAAGCTTTTGCCCCTGTCATTAGCGCTGTTTTCTGATTCCAGCTCCCACATGGCGCTGTGGATCCAGCTGTCCCTAGCAGACAGCCGCCAGTCTTCTTAGCAAAAGGCAAGTGGCAATACGGTGCAGATTAAGTGTGAACTCTATAGATGAGGCAACCTCATCACATAACCCACCACAGGAGGGACACTTCATGCCCCAGTACTCCATCATATCAGGGCAGTGTCTCGAAAGTAGTTTTGATTCCCCATCTCAAAAGGAGGATCAAAGGCACAAATGAGTATTTATGCAAGAAGATACTAAAACTCTAGAACCCTTCAACTAGCTACTGTAGAGCTCTATGAAATGAAAAGTGGGGTGGAGAAGGTCAATAAGGAACAATCAGTCACTGTTGCTCAGAAGACAATAAGAAGGAGGCAGCCAATGGAACCACCAGACAGCAAAGCTGGGGAGCTCACTGTCACCAGATGTTACAGAGCCTAGAGTTAACAAACTAACGTCTAGTCAGTATATTAGGGGCTGTTAAACATCGTGATTCCAACACATCTTCAGTTCAGGAAGCCTCTAAATTACTGATTAAAACCACACAATATTATGGAAAGTATGTATCTTGTTTCTTATACCTTATTCTCACTGTTAGTAGGTACAAGGATGGACAGACTTTTTTTCTGGCCAGTATGGCATCTTTTAGGATGTATTCTCTCTAGATAGAAAGCACATTGCAAGAACACACACAAAAAAAGAGGGAATTCTCTTTAAAATATTAGATGTTGGCTGCTGTGAAGTTCGGCTTGCCAGGTAAAAGTAATGATCATAATATTTCCTAGAACATTGGATGGATACCAAAGAAATAGTTTTACTAAAAATATTACAATTAATGCAACCCAAAATATAGGTGCTAGTTCAGTTTTAAAAGGTCCTTAAACACAGGAAAGGCAAAGATTGCTTCTCTGCTTAAGTGGGCAAATCACCCCCCATAGCTATTTTCACTCAACTGAGTTTGAATAATCTCAAACACATCTGCAGTACCTGCACAAACTTCATCAGCCTCATTGCTCTGTAGCAGGCAATAGATATTTGATATTGACAGTCTTTACCATTCCCAGTCAGGAATATTCTTTAGTTTGTCCTAAAATGGCTGATTAAAACAGTATTTCTACCTACTATTTCACAGGTAGACTGAGTAACCAGATAGGAATATAGGATGGAAACTGAGGTGGAGAAAACAGCTCCCAGTCTAGGATTTTGATGTTAAAAGTGATAAATCTTCATTACTTCTGATTAAGTTAAAACGCAAAAAAAATTTTTTGGATTGTAAGACTTCTGGGACTTAAGCAATTATTATCTATCTGTTTACACAACACCAAACTGTTTTTATCTCTTTGGCCTTTGGGCACAACTATAATATTTAAACACAATTTATACAAATTTACTATTAGTTAAGAAAGCCCGATACCTGACACACGCCGATGTTCTGTACTTCATGTTGAAGAATTGCTCCATGGGGCAATTATAACAAAAGAAAATAATAGGTTCAAAACTAGTCAACATACAGCAAAAGTGAACTAATCCCAGTCCATAAACTTCAAAAGTGAATTAGTCCCAAGGAAGGGTAGGAGATGGAAATGACAAACATGAGAATAAATTAAGTCAGAGGAAATTCAGATACACAAATGAGGGGAAGTAAAATAGTATCCACTATTCTGTGGAAAGTTTGCCCAAAAGGAGGTCTTAAGACACATGAAAACTTGGTGTAACAGTGCACCTGGTAATTCTCCTAGGGGAAATATGCTTATAATAGAAAATAAATGGCTAGATGTCATAAAGCAAGATGGAAAAGCAGAAGATCCCTGGATCTTAATAGCAACTGCTTCTAGAGAAGCTAAAAAGGGACCTGTTAGCAGATAGGGGAAAGGTAATTCTTGGAGCATTTGCTGTTTACTGTATGAGAAAGTAACTTGAAAAAAAGCCAGTGGCTCCGAAGAAACCTTCAGTGGGGCTGGCGGACAATGCCGAAGTGAGGAAGGATAGGCCCAGACTAAGTCCTACTTGGGTTTGGTCTTTGAAGGCAGAAAAGCGCTTTTTACTCATGAAATTATTCAGAAATTATTCTATTGCTGCGAAACACCACACATCAGTATTTAGTTTGAAATGCCTTGTTGAAGTTTTTCAGATGGAAAAGCGGAAACTTTCCAGATGGATTTACTAAGTAGGAGTAGACCACTGATTTTCCAGCAGAGGAGTATGCGGGGTTACTCAGGAGGAGTTGTTTCATTCTAAATTCACAGCCCACCTTTGCTTGAATTAACTTGCAACTGCAGACAAGACCTAAGAGAAATATTGAAGAAATGCCAAAGTAATAGAAATATCCTGTACTCAATTGGTTCATCCAGGTCTTCAGATGCAGATTTTTAATTTTTTGTTTTTTTAAAGTTTTCTTCAAAGTTTATTGAATTGTGGCACACATGCAGTCGTGTTTGTTAAGACCAGATATTATAATATATCCTGATTTAATTCACTTCTATGCTGCATAAAAACTAGTTTGTACTTCAAGAGTGATGGCATGTCAGGTTACGAGATGCCTGTGAAGGGCTTCAGGTGCTACAGGAAAGACCTTGGCTAAGGATGGAGGGATGTACTGAGGTGGAGGCAAAATACTCTGATGGAGGTTAGCAAACAGCATGTAATTTTGAGGAAGAAATGGGAGAATGTGCTCGTCAGGGATGATTTTGGTGGAAATCAGGGTACAAAGATTTGGGGGAGTGGGTCAAAAAAGAAGGGAGAAAACTTATTACCAGTATTACCTGTAACATTAACTCCTGGGAAAGGATGGAAAACCACCGTTTGAGACATTGGGATATCAGGCAGGCTGAAAAGGGCTTGTAAGCAGGTGTGTCGTAAGAAAGGAAGTACAGAACTACCATGAGTGGGTTCCTGTTTAGTTTCTAAGGGATATATTTTAGAAAATCATCTAGTCTTGGCTAAGAAATTGCCATCCCAGCCTCAGTTAGGTTTTTCAACCAAAAAGTGTTCCTGCACTTTATTTCTCCCTAAATTTGAAACACATTTTTAAAAGCAGTAACAATTATCTGCTGGAATAGCAACACAGGAGTCTCTTGCTTATATACTTGAGAATTAGATTATCTCACTTAACTAGACTGTGATGGACTGACAAACCGCAGATTAACCACTGATTAACCTTCCAGCCTTTTTAAAGATGGTGTGCTCCAAGGTAATCTTCAGCCTCGTATGGCCAGTGTTCTTTGCAAGGAAAGGTCCATGGTAAAAACAATTTTTTTTTATTAAACTGGATGATACAGATGGAGAAGTGAAGACACACACTCAGCCAGGAAGAAAGTCCCCATTTTTACCTACATTCTTTGGCCTGCTAAAGGATTTCACTTCTTCCTTCTTGTTTCTCTAAAGCCTTTGACCATTAGACATACAAAAATAGTATTACTGTAAACTCTTTCTTCTTAGCTGTAGGACTTCACAGTCGGTCTTAGATGTGATTTGTGTTCAGCTCAACAAACATTCACAGTCTCACTGGAAAAGTGAACTATGCTCCTCACTATTAAATTCTACTTTGATCATCTGTAAACTTCATCAGTGATAATCTTGTACTGCTTCCTAGATGCTGAAAAAGTGTTAAATTGCATGTGGCTGAGAAACAAATGTTTTGAAAATTTCTACCATAGGATGACAGTGCATCTAAAGTTAGATCTTGTCATCCGTCAGTAAGCAAAGGTTACAATCCATTTAATGTGTGCCATGTGCATTTTATGTCTTTTTAGTTCTTTAATGAAAGTGTTATGCACTACCAAGCCAAATAACTTGCAGAGTATGGTACATCAGTACTATTACTTTAAAAACTAGCTTATAATCTGAAAAAAGATATCAGGTTAGTTTGACAGGATCTATTTTCCATAAACTCATGTTGATTGGCATTAATTCCATCCTTCAGTTCTTTACTTACTGAGGCCTATATCAGATGTTCCCTTATTTCACCAAGGATCGATGTCAGCCTGACAGGCCTATAATTACTTGGGTTGTCCCATTTACCATTTTTAAATATTACCACAATATTAGTTTTCTGCTGGTCTCAATTAAATGTCTTTATTTCTGCACATGTGCATCTATCTATCTCAATATCTGGCTTCCATCACAATGATCTGACATCCTAGCAGATAATGCAAAACTAGAAATTCACATGGAAAATGACAGAACAAGATCAAAAGAAAGAGATATCTTAAATAAAAAAGTCTCTTCTCTCCCTAACCAGCTTCGTCCTCTCTCCCAATGTTCCCACCTTCCTACAACTGGAAAAGGCTGAGAAAAGCAGTGCTTCTTGTAAGGTGGCCAGGCAGTAGCCTCTGAGGAGAAGCTGACTAAAACAACAAAAAAGCCAGAGACAGCTCTGCGTCGTATTGATTAATGCACTACTGGAAGGCACCCAGCGAGGAGGAAGGCACACAAACCCAGCTAGAATAGAAAAATCTGGCTCTGGCTGATTCGTATGACAGGAGACAAAGTGCTTGGTATTTAGAGGAAAGGTAGAAAGTTGAAGCTGTGTATGACAGAGTCAAAAGCCTAGATTCAGGTGGCCTACATTTCAACCAAGGCCCAGTCCCTGCTGTTTTCTATTGACTGTGTGTCTCTGAAGGTCTACAGCCAGACAATAGGAAATACCAGGAACGAGGACAGAGATAGAATTTAGGACACATTAATTTCCATCAAAAAGCTGTAATGTGTATGAGAGAGAGAGGAGAGTTAGGCCACAGAGTGAATATGAGAATTTTTTTTTTATTTTTTTATTTCCAAAAAGAGAGTGGTCAGTCACTGGCATAAGTGCCCAAGGGTCTGTGGGATCTCCGTCCCATGGTCAAACCTTGGCTGGATGCAGTCTTGAGAAACCAGATCTAACTTTGAAGTGAGCCTTGTTTTGAGCAGGAGGTTGAGTTAGATGGCTTCCTGAAGACATTTCCAATGTAAATTACTCTACAGTTCTAATTTTAGAGGCTGTATTCTAGAGAGAGCAGAGTGCAGAAGTGTGAGCAACACCACAATAAGATAGGACAAGGTTATTAACCGAGCCACAAAATTATAAGTGTAGACATAACTAATTTTTTTACTATCCGATTATTAGTCTTTTCTAAAGAAATCTGTGGAAAGAGCCAATGACAACAGCATTGGTTTTGAAGTAGCATATCCGTCAGATCTGTGCCAACTAGTTTTGAATGCAACAGCACAGGAAAAGTCTAGACAAGCAGAGGGAAATGATCTTCAATAGCACTTTGTAGAGCTTTGAAAGTGAAGCAGTTGAAGGCATTTATAAGAATTTCTTGTTCTTAAATATATTTGCAAGATTTGCAAAATCTTGATGCTTTAGGGCAAAAGCTGAAAAGCGGGTGAAATACAATTAAAAAAAATCATAGACAGAAAATGTCTATAATTTTGTAGAAGATTCCTTCTGTGCCTCTCTCAAGAAGCTGATGTAGTCCACTATCAGAAACAGTATACCAGACTGAACTGCTTTAATCCCATATGCCACTCTTTGTAATTCTAAATACCCAGTCTCAGAGAAATGTTGGTTATTAGACAGTATTTGAATAGTGCTTAGAAAATGAAAATGGCTACATAAGACCTATTATAATGTCATTATTAACTAATTATTATTAATTTAGGGTCCTCATGATTTTCTTCCATTTACTATCACAACTTGTGAGGTCACCATGCAATGCAAATCCTCCTGAGCTGTAGTCAACCCTCTTTTAGGTACATACATATCTTGAAGATTATGTTACAAGGTTCCAAAGAGTGAAGTTGCTTTTGATGCAAAATACGAATATTTTTATGAGCCCAAGACATTAAATTTTTACAATCTTTTTTCATTCATTCTACCATTTTCCAGCTTTTGATTAAAGTGGGGAAACTTAGCTTGCTTAAGAACTTTATTTTGTTGTTCTTTTCAAAACTACTTCAGAAAATATTTACCAGGCTCTGGCCAGTTCAAGTTTTAATTTTCTAAAGATTTTTCAAGATTTAGATTACTTGGTGCAAGATGGACTGAATCAATTAATGGAAAATATCTAAAGTTAAAAAGAAAAATAGAAAAATCACACAGAAGGCTGCAATCAAGCAGAATGTGTATATGAAAGTTGGAACGTTTCTTCTGGCATAACAGGTTGCTCAAAGAAAAAGCTCAAGGAGTGATTTCTTTTTTACTCAACCATAGTTTTGGATTTAAAGTTAATTGCAATCAGAAGGCAAATCAGAAGGTATTGAATATGCCACAGCATATGATAATTTAACAGGAACAACATGCAACCTTGCAGAATTCACCATGAGACCAAGGAGAGCCTACAGTGTAAGTCTATCACTGTCTGATTGTATACACTGCCTACCACGTGAAGGATGAGAAGCAGAAACACTACTGTCACCATTTTAAAAGAAACAAAGCACCACCAGGCACAAGAGTCTTGGTGTCACCCAAACACACAAGTGTTGGAAAACTTTCTGGGTTCTGGATCCATGTTTCATACCCTTGTAAATGGAAGAAAAATTAAGAATTTAAATTCCACCCTGCTCTGTGCCAGTTGCTGTGAATGCAAATTAGATGCTTCACTTCTCCATTTGCTCCATGAACTCAGCTGAGCATTACAATTTCCATTCCCACAACTGGAAATCTAAATTTCAGACAACTTCGTATTCTGTGTCACAATGCCTAAGTCTCTTCCTGTACCCTCCTTTCACAGTATTCCTGTTACCTGGTAGTATTTTGAAAGGGATGATAGTGGTACCAATCTATCTTAATAACTGAGACAGAAGCAAAGGGATGGCTTCTGCAATTTGTCACAAAATCCAGTTGTAACTAGTCGATCAGCATTTCTAATTGCTGTTTTATTTGGTCTTGAAAGTAACATCAAAATATATGCTTTGATGTTGCACTGGTTATATTCTGAGTATTTTGATGTGTATCCAGTTATTCTAAGCCAATTCTGACAACTCTGATTTGAGTCAGGGATGTTCGGCATAACATCAAAGTTGGTAGACTTAATGCATCATTGAAGTCCTTCAACTTTGCTCTCAGTAATTGGGACAAAACAACCCAGGTAATCCTCATGTAACATCAAAGCTGCAGATATAATAACCCCCCAGATGAATGAAACAATAGAAGCATTCATTTTGTCCCCTGATTGTGAAGTTTCCTAGGTGTTTGTTGTTCTTCAGTTGTTTTTTTTTGTTGTTGTTTAAAAATTGAACTAAAAATGACCTGTTCGTTCTAACTTTTGTTAGTAGATTATTTTTCCTTAGCTTCATCATAACAAGCATAATAATAGAAAAGAGTTATCTTCCAGAGCGATGCAGAATGAAAAAATCATGCTGTGAACTGACTCAAAAAAAGATTTAGGGGCCTTGTAAGAAATCTCGAATGCATAAGTTATCTGCAGACAGATAGATGGAAGGAGGGAAAGAGGGAAGGAAAAGAAAAATGTGTCAGTGTGAGGGAACTTGAAAACCCAAAAAACATTAACAGCTTACTGTGTGGGGATACCAGGCTCATGGAGCAGCATTCAAAAGAAATGAAAATGTGTCAGAGAAGAGATCAGAATCCATTCATTTAGTGTTCATATTTTCCGTCCAGCATTCCTTCCTTTTTTTCTTTTCTTCTTTTATTTTTTTTTTTTTTTTTTGCCCTGGAGAGCAGCAAATCATACATAGGTTTAACCAGGGTGAATCCAAGTCTTTAGAGGAAAGGTTGAAGCACTTCATCTGGTTTTATGCTGCAGTGAGAACTTTCAGAATAACCTCATGGATGATATTCAAGACATGCTAAGCAAAGAATGACAATGTGTTGTGAGTGAAAAGTGGAATTCACCTAAGTCATAAATAAATTCAGAAAAATAAGAGTACATAAAATCCACACCAGTATTAAAAGTAAAATGCCCAAAATTTCACATTAAAATTCTCAGGGTTTAGTGTAGTGCAACAGTATAAATATCAGCTATCATGTTGACATCATCTATGCTATTCTTGGTGCATATTCATTTTCAATCAAATTTAAATTAATAGTGAGAATGAGACTAGGATAACTACATATATTTTTTTATCCACACAAAACCACTCATAATAACCCTTTTTTGAAGTGCTAATCATCCTTGGGGGTGGAGAAAAAAATTGAAACAGAGCAGGACTGTCTCTCATATCTGATGCGCCTCTTGCCAGTTCTGTGAAAAATCAGCCTCAATTTGCCCAAGCTAGATGTCAAAACTAAAAAGATAAATTTTTAAAATAAATAACTTAGTTTTCATATCCTCACAAAGGACTTCTGCAATTATAACAGTAACAGGCTGTATTGCTTCTTTGGTCACCACTTTTGCCCTTTTTCAATTTTCCATACCCTAGACATCTTGACGTTATGAAATGGCTAATGCTCCAGCCTCCAGGAAAACATGAAGGTTTTCCCTCTGATGTCTGCATAAAGCTGAATAGGATTGAAAACTGGAACCGGGAACAGAAAAATATGACTGCCTTAGTCCCTTTTCATCTGGCACCCAAGCAAGGGTTCCAAGTGCTCAGGGATCTGTGTTCAAACCAGGGAGGAGAGGATGGAGGGTAGAGGGAGAGTGAGATGGCTGGGATTTGTGGACAGGATGGACTAGCCAGCCATACAAGGAAGCTGAAATGAGGATGAGTGAAGATAACTGCTAGCTAAGATTGATCGTTCAAGGAGACCAACATTGAACATCAGTGGGGAAAAAAGACAGGCCAGAATTTAGTGAAGGAAAAGCGGGCTTGGGAACAACTTGGCTAGAGGAATTAGAGCCCTTTGGATTAGGAACTCATGTGAGAAGCAGAGAGGTTGAAGACTAAGACTCCTAAGGAAAGAGTCCTTGCCTAGGAAGCAGTGTTGAAAGCTGCACAAGGGGAATAAGAAAGAGAATAAATGAAAAAGAAAGATGAACAAGACTTCCTAAGCAAACTTCAGGAACAGTCAGTCAGGTTCACTAACCTGGGGCATGTACTTGCTGCTGTGCACCTGGTAGTCACAACCTTGGTTGTCCCCATCAAGTATTTGGCTTGAATGTGCTACAGTTTTCCACTGGCCTGATATCTCCTTCCTGTGAAACACATAATGTAGATGGAGAGGTGGGAAAGCAAGAGTGGGTTTTCTTCCCTGTGGACTGGGATGCGTAGGAGTGCCAAGAAACACTACTAGCCCCATCAAATTAGAAGTGCCTTTAAAACAGGAACCCAAGGATCAAAATTAACATGGGAGGCTGTGGGTTGTGGAAAGACCAGCTGGCAAGGAGCAAAAACACGGTAACTTGGACTGCTTGGCTAAAGGGAATCCAGGCTAATGTGTTCAGTTAAGACTGAGATGTAGGCAGTAAGCTTAGAAGAGTTGATAGAACCAGTTAGGGAAGGAGACTCAATTGGAATGGGAAGTGCTAGCTATCAGAAAATAACACCAGTCATGACTGAGTACACCTGTATCAACTGGAAGTGTCCCATGTTTCACCAGTCTGGTAATACAATAACTCACGTCCACACTGTTCATGTTCAGGCCCCTTGCGGCAGCAGGTCACAATTTTCCTTCACATATACAGAGATGCAACTGCCCCATAATAACCTCCTTCTGCTAAAATCTGAGACTCTGTGGAAAACTTCTGTTCTCTTCCCATCTAGGCTGCATGAGGGTTTTGATACCCTTAACCAAAGAAAGCTGAGGACTCCGAACTGTCTCAGGTCAGCTCTTAGACATGCACATAAGCACAGAGTATCGCACTGCCCACTGCCAACTTTCACTGCCAAATGGGGAAAAAAGTCCCCCAGTACAGTTCAGAGCCTGTATGCAAGCTGACAGATCAGTACTGTATACAACTGAGGGTCCAGGACAGTGGAATTAAACAAGCAGGGAAGGAGCTTGGGAGGCCAAATGACGAAAGGCTGGTTTTGGTATTTGTTCCATTTGGGAAGCAGAGAAAGTCTGCAAGGTAGACCTACAGGGTCCAGTCCTGCTGTAGAACAGGTGTGTCCCAGCATGATGCCTGCTTGCTTCATTCCCACCTGTGCACGGGTCCACGTACACATCTTCTACCATGCAACCTTTGCCTCGCTTGAGGCAGAGAATGGATGATGCCCAAATCGTACCTATCATAGAATCACAGAATGTTTTGGGTTGGAAAAGAACTCTAAAGGTCATCTAGTCCAGCCCCCTACCTGTTTTATCTGTGGTCATTGCCCAGTGTGTGGCCTGTGGCAATTATTTCTGGATGGTTGACTTCACAAACAAAACAGTGGTCTTTCAAAATATTTCAGAGTATTCCTCTGTAACATGAAATAAGATACACCATTAAAGTTCCCAATTTATCACTTTTGCCCTTCCACAAAAAGAAAGTGTGTGTCATAAAAATATACAAATAGGGCAGGAAAGATCTGTTGAAAACTACATAAAATTCTCATTTACTTTCGATACAGTAAGGCCAGTCTGAAAGGCGTTAACCTGCCTTGCGGGTCAGTATGATGCACGCAATACAAAGTCCACTGACAGCATTTGGTGACTGAGATGGGCCAGGCCTTACGGATTTTGCATCTTTACCTCTCCAAAAGGTAAAAACTAAGCTTAAAGTAAGCACTTATAAATATTTTCAGTATGCAAATATCATGGACACAAATGACCCGTATCTCTCTCTTGCTCATAAATGCTCTGCAGACTTCTCAGCAAAGATGTAGATGCAAGTAGAACTGCTTCAGGTAGTTTTCTGTTGTGTCATACAAAAAAATCTGAGTCCTTTGACACTGGGAAACATCTCATACACTCTCTTCAGTGTGCACTCCTAATAATTTATTAAGTAGAAGTACAATAAACAGCAAAAAATTAAAAAAAAAAAAGATTTTTTTAAAAAAATCAAAGCTTATTATTTAATATGTAAGGAAATACTATGAATTAAGTTCTAACAAATTTATTAGAAAGAAATACATCATTTTTCCCCTCTATTCCATATTTTCCCATCCATAATCTGTCAAATCAGATAACCTGAAAGTACGTCTAGGGTACCGCATACTTTTCTGTATACACTTGCCAGTATTTTAGAGAAATACTGGAGTGTTTTACACCTTATTGTGTCTCGGTTTGCATTTCCTTAACTAATCCTAGCATTCACACTTGTATTTATAATAAATCAGTTTATATATCCCTAGTTAATATTTGCTTAGGGCTTATGTTGATTTCACAATACATGCAATTTTCTGGCTCCATCTTTATCTTCAAGGATTAGATTGAATTGAGCAGCCCTGTAGTAATTTAGTTTTATCTTGTGCCTTACAGTTTTATGTTCTTGTAATAGCACTTCCCTTCTCTATTTTATTTAATTAAATATATCTTATTTCACAATGACAACATTTTTATTTTTGAGTTTATTTGCTAAACAGCTGCTTTTGTGGCAAGAGTTTGTGGTGAGAGAGCACGTATTTTAAAGAAATTTAGAACAGAAATTGCCAAATGTAGAGGGAAGGAAAGGATTTGAACTTGGCATAAGTGTGCTCTGAGATTGAATTTGAATTGCTTTGGATTCTCTGGCTGGAATCTGGAGCTAAATAGCTATATTCAGATTACCTTTCTTCCATTTGTTTTTTATTTTGTGTTTTTTTTTTTTTTTATTTGATAAAGGAAGTGCTTTCTGAAAACAAATCTGGCTAAATCTTTGCTAAGTTACACTGAAAGATTTCTGATGATGATTTTTTGTCTTTGGCTTCACCTACACTAAAATAGCAGGTAAATGCTAATTATTTTTTCAACTCCATCATTTTAGCACTACACGGTTAATTTTGATGCTGATGAGGGCAAGGCTAATTGACAGCATATCCATAATAAAAAGCAATGGGTCAGAGTTTCCCCACCTTCTTTACCTTAAGTGGGCAAACTGTTTTGATAAAACCAAATGTTGTGCGGGTGCACTGAGTCCCTGTTGCAGGGGATGTTAAACAGGTTTGATCATAAATTGACTAGTATGTGCAAAGTGGATGTATTTACTCACAGCACTGGCAGCTTCTTTGGTAAATAGTATGGCACAGCACAGAGTAAGCATGTCTAGCTTCAAGTCTTTTTTTGATCTGCAGCTGTGTGTGCTTGTCTCCATTCTTAATGGAAACCACCAAATAAAACGGATATTAAATTTCTAAAAGGGTAGCTTGGGTTTGTCTCATCACTTTTCTTCATGAAGTGCCTTTTCTTCTCGGGTAGATTCTTCTAAAATCATGATGAATCGGGGGCCTCTGTTAAACAAAAGGTTTCTTATAGCTGGGAAACCCCTTTCGCTAACTCCTCCCGCTTGACCTTTTGACAAACCGAATGGCATCTTTTACTGTTGCGCTCCTCACACACCAGGCATACTCTCTGTCCTCAAATCTCTGCTGATGGCTTTCATGGATAATACCTCTTCCTCCTGATCTCAGCACCAAGCAGCCATACCTGAGTGTTCTTACCAATTCCCTCATATATCCCACAAGTGTAAATTAAACTCACGGATCCTAGGAGGGACCTGTCTTCTGCAGGTTTTGCAAATTGTCTCTGATTCTGGTCAGAAGTAGGCTAACTCAGCTTCTTCATGCTATTCAATTGGCATAAAGTAACTGTAATCCCTGACTTCACAGCCTCATCTCTACCCAGACACCACTACCCAGGTAGTGTAAAAGCCTATCCCAGCTCAGCTCAGCTTTCTTGCAGTTAAGGAGTCTGACTGCCCAGTACGTACCTCTGTTCTAACACAGAGCAGTTATATTTAAATCCATCCCTGTCTGAAAGACCACTGATTTAATAAGAAATGCTTTTTACCCAGAAACATTATCACATGGTTGTGGAGACACATTTCAGAGGTGTAAAAATACATGAATAACATGGAAAAGGTGAGCAAGAAACAGTATTTTACTACGTGTTCTTGACATGAGCCAGGGAATGTTAATTGAGACTCAAAGGCTTCGGATTTAAAAAAAAACAGCTATTTTTTCACTAAGTATATAGCTAAATTGCAAACTTTTTTTTGCCATAGCAAGGCAATATTTTCCCACAGTTCTTTCAGAAAAAAAATCTTTTCTACTAGATCTGACTATAAGAAATATGCAAATAATTTTGGAAATTACAAGCACGTTTGGTGCTGGGTAATACTTCATCCAAATTTCTCCCCTACCACATGAAGAAGGAATAGTGGTGCAAATCAGAATGCACCATGCAGGTAACACTCATCTAAGAGGCAATGCAAATACTATGAGGATGAGTATAACACATTTCCTTACATAGAGTGTGGGCTGGGACATGTCCTGAAGAGAATGATTAAAGTGCTGGGATGGGAATAGTGGAATAGATACAAGGTAGAATGCAGAATATGTGCTTTTCATAGCTTCCGACTTTAAAAGCATACTAGGTTGACTCTTTAATGCTTTTAAAGGTATTTATAATGCTGGCTGCCTGTTTTTTAACAGGTCAGTATTTTTTCACTGTTGCACTATATTTTCATGGTAAGCTCACTTGGCTGATGACTTGGCCTTGTTTTTAGGAATAAAATATTTGTGAGCAGAATATGTTTTCTTTTGGCTTCCCCTTCTTTCAAAGCAATGCCCAGCAGCAGTACAATCACAATATTATGTCTAACAATAATCATATGCAGTCATTTCCAATCACAGTGGCTACATGTAGAAGCAGCTACAGACTGTTGGAAATGTGGGGAAATGTCAAACCATATTAAGCTGTCTAGAAAGAAAAAGGAAGAGGTTCACAGCTTGATGAGGAAAATTAAAACCTTGCTGAACCATGCTGAACACCTGAAAATATCAAAGAACAAAAGATAAATGGGGAAAAGCCTGAAAAAGTTATGAAATGTAAAAAGGAATAAGGTTCAGTACAGTAATAAATGATATGAAATAGCAAAGAAAGTAAAGATAAACAATCTCTAACCACTAAAAAGCTCATGGCCTACAGTAAGCTCCCAATATGGCTCTAATAACAGGAATCTAGAATATTATGTTCACCTTTTAATACTTCAGTGTGAGCTAGAAAGAGACAGGCCAAAGAGGTTTGGAGGTAAAGTCCAATTCTTACAATAGAGTTCTGGACCAGTTGCAGCATACAAGTTGAATAGGATGTTTCAGACAGCCCATTGTTCAGCAGTGGTTCTCTGTGGAGCCAGTGCAGAACTGGTAAGTAGGTAGGAAACTATGGCTGATTTTGTCGGGTATTACACTTGGTGGTCATTATGAAAGAAATCTGTGTCTGGCAGCCTTAGATACTGGGAAGTCTGAGCCAGTCAACCCATTCTTAAAGAAGGTGCCATAACACATGCACAAGACCAGCTCTGATTATCTGGGATATACAGTTTGTGTTCAGCCCTTTTGCAGAAAGAAAGCAATTTCCTTCTGGGTCATGGGTGAACTCTATATTACGCTGCGTTGGGTATCTGCCCATTGCCTGGACACCAGGAGCCATGATACCGGAACAGATAAATACAAAATCTGTGCTAACTGGCATGCATGTAACCTTAGAGTTCAGGGCTTTGGAAGAAGGAGTGGATTAGGATGTGAAGGACTTTGCCTGGCTCAGGGCTGCCATACCAGACCATGTTCGCTGAGGTTTGTGCTGACCAGAGGAAGCAGAGAACACCAACAGTGCAGGATGTTCCAAATGCACTCGTGGTACCTTCACAGAGGCTGGAAGTGACATACCACTCAAGAGACAACTTCTATCTGTTCTAAGATCTTTTAAATCATTACCATTTTTATATTATTACGAGTCTATGAGAAATTCAGGCTCCAGAAAGTTAGTGTGAAGATAAGGTCAAAATGTCTCCCTGAAAGAGGAGGGTCATCTATATCTATCTGAAAAGCTGAAAATCATGAAACAAAAGATGAACACAGAAAAAAATGGAAGTGATACAAGACCATTTAATTTAGACAAGATTCTTAACATTAAGAAATAGAAAATGGAGCTAACCGTCAGGGAAAACTTCCTGCTTGTAAGAGACATTAAAGTGACTCCAAAGGAAACATTTGGGATGTTAAAAAACTGAGTGAACAAAGAAGAAAGAAATATACTGCGTAGAACAATCCTCCAGTTGCAGGGCAATGAACTGGATGACCTAATAGCTATTTTCCATTCCTTACATCTATGATTCTGTGACTCTAAATATATATTCAGAATTCAAGAAGAGGTAGTGAGACTGTAGAGGCATTGAAGAACATAAGTGGAAAGTTAGTGACAGATGAGGTTGATTCTGCTGCAGGCTTAAATGAATTCCTCACCTCATTATTCACTGGGGTGGAAAAAAAAATAAAATAAAATAAAAAAAAATGGAAGGTAACATCTCTGGGACTGAGAGAGATTCTCCTGGAGGGGAAAGTAAAATGTTAAAAGGCTTTACTATTGCACTGGAGAAGATAATAAGGCAATTAGGACTGTTACATTTGACAAAGCACCAGGCTCAGATGAATTGTATCCCAGAATCCTGAAGGAAGTAACAAAGGAAATAGGAAAGCCTTCAGCAACGGTTTTTGACAGGCCACTAAGGAGTGTAGTCATACCCAAGGTCTTAAGGGGCACTAAAGCTATTCCTAGATTCAAGAAAGAACCAAGGGAAGATTCAGGGGACAAGTTCTCTCAGTCTCATTTCAGGTGAGAGAAAGATATTGGAAATATTGCTAAGGGACCACGTTGAAGTAATATTAATATATAATTTAATGCAGATAACAGGGAAAATCATGAAAAATCTGCACGACAATTTAGCACGTTATGGGAGTAGGCCACAGTGAAAAGATTTATCTCATTCATACAGTTGTCAAGGTGGTATAAAAGGGAAAAGAGGCCCCTGTATAAACTATGGTATGAACTGGTAGGAGTACATATTTTCGGTTCAGCTGGATGTTGCCTTAAACATTGCCAAAGTAGAGCTACTTTAGAAGTGCAGCATTACAGAAAAACGTATAAAAGCTAAAAAGGAGTAATGCAGTAATGCATCCTAGTGGTTAAAGGCATTTGAAGAGTTCGGTTACTGTGGTTACATCTACATTACAATCTTGTCTAGGTAGATCAAACCATAATAGCTCTAAACTAGCTAAGCTAAGTACTACTACCAATGCAGTCAGGCAGCACCGAGCTCAACTCAGGCTGCAAAGCCTGACTGACATCTGGGTAAATACTTCAGCATGATCCTGCCTACAATCAACTGTTATCACAACTGCATTACCCCAACCAGGATTAACTAGTGTAAAGCTAGCTGAGGTGAGCCTGTAAAAGCAGTGCTATCTGCAGACATGTTCCTAGACTACGAGTCCTCAGTCTTTTCAATTTGGTGAATCTTTCTTTGAAGCTTAAAGAAAACAACTCTACTTAAATCATTTTATGTCTGCAGATGTAAACTTGTAAAACAAATCATGAGAACTGTATTCCCTAAAACATAAATATGGCATTAAGATGTACCGTATCTTGAGTCTATCAGCTCTAGTCTTTCATTATCTGTAGGTTGTGACTGTGCCCACACTCCCTCAGGAAAATGTGTTCTCTTTGCCTTCATCTCGTAACACCATTGTTTGTCTCTCAACCCTTTCCTTTTCCTTACCTATTTCCAGATTTCCCTTCAGGAATTCCTTGGAAACCTAGACTTAATCCCTGACTCAATCTGTAACTGTGGACAACTCATAAAAGTTCAGACCTGTGGGCAACCTAATCTGTTTTTCCTTTGTTATAGGGTGTTATAACCTGCCAACTATGAAATAAAATATTTTCTTGCTGGGGTTTTGTGTTTTAGACCATCACGTAGCATATAGTGTTTTAACAGTTGGCAAGCGGAAAGGGTAAAGAAAATAGCCTTCAACTTAGGTTAAAGACCTCAGAAAAAAGGAGACTGGCAGCTTGATCCATTGAAGGCAATAAGAGCTGTGTCTGTCTAAAGAATATAGGATGGCAGGTCAGGTAAAAGTGGACAAAGAGGATTTCTTCTAACGTCACTCCTTTTATTTTAAGCTCCTTTGCACCCACAACAAATTTTTAGCTGCCCAAAATGGGGGTATCCCACTTCTGTGTCTTAAAAGGCCAAGATTTTGTGTGTGGGGAAGTGACTTAACGTTCAGTTTACTAATTGTAAAACTTGCGATGAGGTGAAAAGTTTTGGGGAAGTTAGAAATGGCATTGTTATTAACAGGAATTTTCTCATTAGCCTGATCAGGACCTTTTCACCTCTTTGCATCTTTGAAGGGCTTTTTAGTTCACCTCTCATCACTCCCCTCCTTCCCTCCCTCACTCCCCTCCTCCCTCCCCATTTTTTCTGGTTTGTTGTCAGGTTTTTGTTTGCTTGTTTGCTTGGTTTTCAAGTAGGTGCCAGACATTTTAGTAGAAAGCTGGCTCTAAGGTCTGCAAAAAGCAATTTTATTTTGTTTATATGATTGTAAACACCTGTTCCAGATGGACAATTTAGGGGATTGTTTGGGATTTGGCTTTTGTGGCACTTTGCCCTGAACAGAGCAGAATATTTCTAAGAACTGTCTGAGCTGTGTCTTTTCATCCAGCAGACACAAAAGGCTACCTCCTGAAGGTAAAACTGAAGTCAACAGGGTCCCACTGGTGTGACTAAAAACACCATTTGGCCCAGAGCTTTCTTCATATTCACAGGGACGGATTCTGCCTGTGGATGCATATATGACACTTTCAATGAAGCCAGCTGAAGTTGTGCAGAAAAAGAGAAAGAAAAAGAAAAAAAAAGAGAGAGACAGAGAAAGACAAAGACATTCCCTAGTGCTCTTGTGAGCTTTCAGCTTTATAGCACAACCTGTGCAGAAGGATTAAAAGGATATAATATGTAGCATGCAGAGGGATGACTAGGGGGCATGAAACCATCTGCAAATGTTTGAAAGATGTTTGCATTCCCCTTAGGCGTGAAAGAAATTACTTCCTATGTTACCAGAGAATTTTCCAAGAAATAGTGGGTCAAAGTTAAAAAGGAAACTTAAAATAAATTTCAGGGAAATGTTTCTGAGATTGTCTGTATAATTTTTAAAGCAAGAACAAAATCACAGGCAGCAGGCAATGCAATACTTAAAACTTTCATTGCCTAATCTCACCAGGGTAACCCAGATGATCCAGACTTCTTACATCATCTGAGAAGAGAATTAGGAACCTCAGAAGAAAGCGTTTGGGGTTTAGTTTTCCTGGGAGTGGCCTAATGTGAACCGAGTATCCTAAAAACTCTGAACAAAGCTCCAAGTCTTTCTTTTAGCTGATGTCCTTCTAGCCTCATGACTCTTGCATTCTTGACTGCTCAAGGAGTAAGACAGTCATCAACATCATGAAAGTTTGGACACACTGGGAGTTCAATACTCAGGAGAGGTCAACTAAAGAAACTGTTTGACTGCATATTAATGACAAAAGTACAATAAATGAATAGATAAACCGCAAAGGAGAGGAAGAAGAAAAGCCTACAAGTAAAACTAAAAACTGCCAAAAGTCACAAGAAAGTGGTAGATGCCCAGGTGGTCACACTCAAGGTTGGTTGTATGGGTATCAGACAATCAGTGGGTTGTGTGTGCGGATGGTAAAGGCAGCTCATGGCTCACAGGACAGGAATGAGAAACGTGCAGGTAGCAGAGAGGAGAAGCATACAGTCAAAAAGTGGAAAAAGTTAACAAGATCAAAAGTGAAATAAGTGAACAAGGTCAAACCATACCCCAGAATCCATAGGACTGATTTTCCCTGTTCGATAAGGAGATCGCCAGAGCTGTAGTAATGACTGCAAACTGTTAGTTTGATAGCAATGACCAACAGATTTCCAAAGACACTGAGGAGATTAAAAAAAACCCAAACAAAACAAACCAAAAAAAACAAACCACAAAGCAATAACCAAAGAAACCCCATGTTATTGGAAGACTACATTTGCAGTAATCATAAACAACAGCTTTCTGGAACCAGAAACCCAGACGACAGTAAGCATTCCCATGTGTTTCCAGGACCTGCTTCAAAATAAGACTATAGAAAAAGAACAGTCAGTAATAAAAATCAATCAAAAAAAAGACAAGAAAAAAAAGACAAAATAATCTGGAACAGTCATATTTACTTTTAAAGGGGGACTAAAAAAAGGGGAGAATTATTTGAAAAAACATCAGGAGTATGTAACATCACAAATCATTTGCAAGTGGCACTAGAGAGTATTTTAAAACAATATACTAGAAGCTCAAGATAAACAAAAAAAACCCAAACAAAAATCCACCTCCAAATGGATCAGAAAAAAAGTCAGCAGGGTTAAATGGTAAAGGATTTTATTAGAAGTGAAAATCCTTCAGAAAAATTGAATTTGTATCTATTTAAGAAAAATGGAAAAGCATATATGCCTCAGGAAGCTGAATATAGAATTGTAGTAAGAAAGGCAGAAAAGATTTTGAAGAACAACTTGTTAAAGGCATAGAAGCTAATTGTAAACCACATCAGAAACACGAACTTTGCTAGTGATCACCAATGGGTGATCAATGTGCATAAAATACCATTCAGAAACCACAAGGTCAGGTGGTGTGTGTGGGAAATAAGCCTGAAGAACTGTCTCAGACTGACTGGACAACGACAGAGGTTTCAGAACAAATGAGTAAATTGAATATTAACAGTTTGCTAGGGTCTTCAATGTGAGATTGCTCAATTAATAGCAGAGTTGTATCTCATCTCTTAATATTTTTCCATAGCAGAGAAATGACAATTGGCAAATCTAGTAGCAGTTGTTAATCACGGTTTCAGAGTGATGAGGTGAATGACAGACCAGTAATGTGTATAGAGGAGTTTTGGAAAAATTAAAAAGAAAACCAAAAATCATGACAGCAGTAAATACGACATGCCTGGGACGTATCAACATAATTTTTGCTTAGAGAAGCTGTGTTTCAGAAGGCGTTCTTTGTGGATGCCTAAAAGAATGTGGAAAACAGTGACCCAATCTGTGCAGCACTCTTCGATTTCCAAAAGCCATTAGCATGATCCTTCACAAAAGCCTCTTAGAGAAACTGAGCTGTCTGGGTAAGAGGGAAGGTCCTCTTATGAATTAATACCCGGCATAAGACAGGAAACAAAAGGTAGGAATAAACGGTTAGTCTTCACAATGAAGAAAGATTACTGGAGAACCTGTGCTATTCAGCATATTCAAAAATGATCTGGAAAAGGAGGTAAATAGGTAAAAAAGGCTGTGGATGATACAAAATTATGCAGGATACTTAAATCTAAAGCTGACTGTGAGGACTTGCAGAAGGAGCTCATGGCACTGAGTGAATAGGCAATAAAATGGAAGATGAAATTCAATGTTGATAAGTGCACATAGGGAAAAAATAACCCTAACTATACATACACAATGATGGGCTGTAAATAAGCTATTACCACTCAGGAAAGAGATCTTAGAGTTACTGTGGATAGTTCTCTGAAAACATCAACTCAGTGCTCAGTGGCAGTCAAAAAGGCAATAGAATTGTAGGAATTATTAGGAATGAAAAAGAGAACAAAACAGAAATCATTTTTATGCTACTATGTAAATGCACGCTGTGCTTGCATCTTGAATGCTGTGCACAGTTTCAGCCACCCCAACTCAAAAAAGATTATAGCAGGACTTGGAAAGAAACAGAAAAATGTAAAAAAGATAATTAGAAATATGGACTGTCTCTTCTACGAGAACAAACTGAGCTGACTTAGACATGGGTAGGTAATGAGACAGTTATTGAGTGGGTAAACAGGGTTACATACAAATTACAGAGGTATGAGTGAAATGATTAGGCAACAAGTTTAAGCAAAAGGAGTTGCATTTTTGTACATGGCATGCAAATAAACTATGGCCTCTTTGCCACAAGATGAGGTTGAAGAGCAATTAATATAAATAAGTTTTTAAAAACAGATTTCAAAAATTAACAAATCCAGTGGTCTGAAAGCAAAAGCCTGTTCAGAACATCCCTAACACACTTGCTGTGTAGCCAGGTGATATATCAGGGAATGGACTGCTTCATACAGGTGCCGAGTTCCTACGGTTGTCCCTGAGCAGTCACTACAAGGAAATGTTGGAAATAAGAAAACAGACTTAATGGACCATTGGTCTGAGTCTGAATCACTCTTACATTAGAGGAGACAGAAAGTGCTTCCCCCAAGGATGGTCTGCAGTGTGGTGGTTAAGACACCGTGCTGGAAATTAGAAATTGTGGGTTAAAAACTCATCAAGGAGAGAAAGGTCTAGACTGAGGCTCCCCAGGTACGGGACCGAACACATCCACCTGTACCATCAAAAGGACTTAGCACTGTTTGGCCTCCCTTGTGGAGAACTGGGGATTAACGACCCCACTTAATCTGGGCTACAACTAAACATAGCTAAGAAAGTGGTGCCCTTCCTCCACCATCCATAAAGGATGCTTACAAGGAACCCACTGAGTCTTAGACATGTAGAAATTGCTGGAGAAAAGACAGCCCCGGTTGCCACCTGGAGTTTGGGTACTATCTGGACCAGCAGACTATCTCCATCTGCATCTTTTTGGGGACAGTGCTGCAATCCATGCATAAATGAAACACCAGAACACAGACCTCCTTCTTTTGACTTAATACAGGCAGCAGAAGTGGGCTGCTATCTTACACGTAGCTCAGCTAACAGACAGAACAACATGCATCTCCCTGATGTTTTTAACAGCAGAGCAGAAGAGTGTCAGGATGCAGATTCCTCTGTTTTTCCATGATCTGGATACAATTATGTTGTGTTCCCAGACCCCTTCTTACCATCCCTCCCTGCCCTTCCCCATCTGACTCCCTGCCTCCAACCTAACCTTCCTCAATGTACAGAAAATTGTCCCCTTCTACACCACTTGATCCGACTCCTCAGCCTCCAGACCTAAGAGGGGAAAAAAACAAACTTGAAAAAAACAAACTAAAACCAAGGGAAAAAAAAAGATACAGAGCTAAACAGCCTACACCTTTTTCACAATGCCAGAGCATGAGGAGAATCAGCATCGAAATCACAGGAGGCCACATTAACAAGAACAGTGTTTTACCATCATACCTCTGACTCTTCTTTACATTTAAACAGATCAGAATTTTTCTTTGCACAGAATTCTGCCTCCAACCCCAGCAGCAGCATGATCAGAAAGATGTAGATGTGCATTGCCTGAACCTTCTCTTTTAAGATTTCATCTATTCTTCTTAACCTGCCGGACCTCCTGCCAAAACTGTACATGAAGCTGCACCAAAGACAAAAATATGCATACAGTTTCCCTGCAAACAGGATACAAATAAGCAGTGTTTAAAAAAAAAGCAAACACCAAACAAAGAGGGAGTGTGGATTTGCCTTTGCATGCTCCTGCAAGACTGCGTGCAGGCTCAGCTACTGTTTTGCAAGAATAGCTTTCATACATAATATAAGATCAGAGATCTCTGGGGATAAGTTACGCCTCATTACATTTTCAATACCATGATCCCTCTGAGACACTACCTTATAGTGTCTTGAATAGCCCTAGTGTTTAAGTTCAACAGTGTTGCCTGGTAGGCCACTTCACACATTTATGTTCTTTTGAATAGAAAAGTGTTCCCTCACATGTCCTCCAATTGCATTTTTTTTTAATTTCCATTTTTACTTTCTTTGGTCTATTATCTGTGCATGGCTGAAAATAATAACTTGGCTTGACATACTCTGTATCATTTAGATTTTAAACTTCCCCCTCACTCTCCCTAATTCTAGACTACTGTAGGTTTACGGATTTTTTCATCCTGCATTCATATCATAGTTCATTTCTCAGTAGTAATAGAATTGGTTTCCTTATCCCTGTTTTGAAGTATTACAAAATACTTATACTGCAGTGGCCAAAACCACAAAATAATAGTTCAGCAGTGAGCACACTAGAATCATAGTATTTCACTCAAGTATTTTCTTTTTTTCCTATACCGTTCCTCACCCTTCATGAAGCTGGAAATAAGCCTGTTTCCTATGGATGTAATTTAAAAACAAATAAAACTTTTATGTTAGGAAATATAGTTTTGCGCAGATATGCAAAAAAAAAAAAAAGTCTAACATCTAGGAACTTGCATTTATATTGTGATTTTATGATCACATCCTACACCTATGTGGTGCTTTGGAGCTAATACAGACCATAAAAAATACATAAGGGCTGATTTTCCATTCTCTTGAAGCCTAGGATTGATGAGGTACGACACTTTTAATAGTGGTTTCAGGAGCGGGGAGGAACACAGTGAGCTCGGGCTCCGTCTCCTCCCCGTCCATCCTCTCGGCAGCCGTGCGCGCTGCCGGGGAGCGCCCTGCGCAGCCCCCCTGCCCACTGTACCACACACCCTGCCGGCAGGACCCACTGCCCTGGCAAGGGCTCGCTCTGCTCTCCGTCCCTGCAGCTGCAGAGACGACAAATCTGGCTTAGTCATAGCCAAGGAACATGGACATTTCAGAGTCGTAGCCCTGTCTTTGAGCAGAGCTGTGGGACATCTACAGAGTAATTGTGCTGAGGTCTTTAAAAGTCACCTCTGCTGGGATACGTTCTGACACGTGAAAAAACCTCCTGTGCTTTAATCACCGCTTATTACACTAATATTAATCACATTTTGTTGCCTTCTCCCTTATCTGTCTGTTCTATCCATCTCGTTCCTCAACTCCCAGATAAAATCTTAAGCTCTTTTGGGGAAGATGTCACCTTTCACGTGTGCATTGCCTAGAATTACAGAGCCCAAAATCCTTGATTTGGATCATTGGTGAGTAAGAGTACGTGAATGACGTGCGCAATCAATACAGTTAGATAGAGTTAAGGGAAAATGTTTCTCCCTTAAGCTTGAAAGAATGTCTGGGCAGTAGTTTGGATGGATTAATCACAAAGAAAAAAGCAGGTTTGAGCTATGCTGAAACTAAACATTAATTTAGCAAATGGTTCCAACTCAGCTAAAAGCAGACACTGTTTTCTGAAAATGTCAATATGATTCATTTTAATGTTCCCTAAATGTTTTGCCTTTTCAGGCCAGATTAGCCATAGGCTTTAGATGGCTTTCACAAGGCCAGTAAGGACTGGATAAAGAAGTCTTTATATGCTCTACTGTACTATTGAGGCACCCATTTAAACTGCCTCCCATCCTGAGTGAATGAGCTTTCCTGTTTACCACCTTCATGATTAAATGCAAGTCAAAGTTGAGATTGGGATTTTCTCAATCTCTCCAATTCTATTTACTGTAAAGTACTCATTGAATGAAGCAAGGAATGGAGTGATTCTCCCCTTTCCCCTGTTCCTCTTCCCACAGAATCAATTAATTGAAAATTTATTTTCACTTTCAGATCAATGCAAACAAAATCTATTGGTTTGGTTTGGTTTGTTTTGAGCACTGAACTAAAATACAACTCTCATTTCCCTTCAGAACGCTAGCTATGCTTTAAAGGAGTAATATATCCCTCTCAAAATTAGAACCATATCCTGAAAAGTCGTTGATCCATAGGTTATGCATATATACACACACACATCCAGAACAGGTGTGAGATAGTGATATTATAGCTGGTAGGGCAAGTGGAATGGATGAGTTTTTAATCAATTATTTGAAAGGAGAGAGAGCATTAATAATAAAGGGACTGAGTCTCTGTTGAGATGGTACAAAATTAAGTGTCCCTACAACTTGCTAAACCTTTTTGCTCCACTGTCAATCAGCTTAAAGACATTCACTTAGAAAACAAGAAAAAAAATTAAGTTGTATTTGGACTCAAAAAAACATCTCAAGCCCATGCCTGTAATATGCTTCATAATTTGTTTGCTGCATAACATGACGGTTGCATGTTTCAGTGAAATTGCAGTTACACAGTAGGTCTCATCTCTTCTCCAAAACCCCTGTAAACACAATACATTTCAGAAATGGCTTACTTCTATAGGGTCAGAGTCAGAAAGATTACTCTGTCAATGGAGTAAGTGTGAGGCTGCTTTTCACCTTAATCTGAGGGCAGTAAAATGCATTTTCATTCTTCTTTTTAAAGTGGTACATGTGAACAGTTTAGGAAAAAAGCAGGGGAACAGTTAGGTATAGTTTGCAAGGAGACGAGCTCTACGTTGGTGTTTTAAATTTATCAACTAACTGCAGTAGCTGGAAAGAACAAGTTTTAAAGCATGCTAAGTTTTTCCAGTTTTGAACCAGAGACACCAGCCTTCCAGCTAAATACACACAGAGAACAGCTGCATCGAGTTTAACTTGATTTTACGAATCAGTTAAAACCACTGTGAGAAAAAACGGTTGGTACCTGTGGAGTAGGAAAAGGAGGCATGATAGCTACCAAACATTATAAAGTTCAATTCATAAGAGTGGACCTTGAACCTGTGCTTAGCTGGAAGGTTCCTGCTAATAAATAATATTATGTTTCTTACAAAACTTTACTTGGTTATATCCTTAAATAATCATGCCTACAATGACACTTATTTTAAGTCAGCAGATGGGTGAGGTCCATGTATCTGCACAGCAGGTGTGGCAAAGAAAGCTTCCCCAAGCATCTGTCTGTACAGAGAAGGAGGCATGTCATAAGTGAAGTGGTTTAACATTTCCAGACTCCAGCCAAGCCCTTATGGAAATCCCTAGAAATTTAATGAAGAACCTTATATTTAGGTACATTGGAAAGCATATATTGCTAATTATATCCTTCTTCCAGAATTCTAGACAGAGCTCTGATATCTTTTTTTAATTCCAACCCATAGAAGCCTCCTGATTTTCTCTCTTAAAGACAACAGAGTTTGGCCTCCTAGGTAAGATTGCACCTAGGATTGAAACTGGTTGTAATGGTGCTTGTGATTCTGGCTCTCAGGAGCTTTTGTAGTCATGTTGCATACCATAGTGGCCAGAATACAGAATGTTCTCTCAACCCCATGTTTTGAAACTGTTTCACCTGGTATGGGAGAATTTGAGTTTCCCTGGACCAACATAAAGGAAGGTGACTCTACGTCCCAACGTGGGAATCATTTTCTGGGAGACATGCATAGTTTCTTGTCTCTTCTTTCTTATCATATAAATATTTTTATACAAATAAAGCAGATCCTATAAAAATATGGTCCTCTCTGCAGCCAGAATTAGAAAGCTGGAGTCTTGCAGTCCTTGGTAGTAGGTGGCCTCTCTGCATCATGAATTGTTTTCATGGCACAAAAAGCCTAAATCTCCAGTATTAGCATGTAGATGGAGATACCTGTGTACTGAATAGTTGGACTCATGCCACCATCTCATTTTGCATAATCCACTGAACTGTTCTCTGCTTTTAATGCGTTCAGTCACAACTGACGACCTCTAGGGAAAACTCTTCAATCCCATTAGCTATCCAAGTCCCAGTGGAAGCCACTATCCTTGAAGAAATCACTTCATCATACCTCAGCTGCGTAACTCCAACAGCATCTGCAGATCCCACTATCAGCGTGTGACAAAAATCCAGTGAGTAGCATTAAAGGCTAATTTCAAGACAATGACTGATATCAATGATTTTCCAAGCAAAAAGTGCTTATTCTGTCTCCTGCTGGGGATAACTCACTTGTTCTTCCTCTGCTTCCTCATTTTCCCCATCCCAATTAAATA
Organism: Pluvialis apricaria; assembly: GCA_017639485.1. Classification (NCBI taxonomy): domain Eukaryota; kingdom Metazoa; phylum Chordata; class Aves; order Charadriiformes; family Charadriidae; genus Pluvialis; species Pluvialis apricaria. The sequence continues at coordinate 120,997,633 of CM030009.1, forward strand.
ACCAACCTGGTGCAAAAAGCAATTTTGATTTTTTTTTTTTTTTTTGCACTGACTAAATGAAAATGGGTTTAATTAGAGCATCCAGTACATGCCATATGCAGGGCAGGCACATCTGAGACAGCTGCAGCAATAGCTCCGTGTATTAACATTTCAGAAATCTCTAAAAGTGGGCAAATACACTGCCCTCCACTACAACAATTATTATTTAATAGCTTACTTCATCAAATGCCATGTAAAGGGTAAATGGGAAAATCATATATTGTAGTGTGAGGGATTAGTGTTTGTCAGTCACAAAAATAGACTTAAATCCCACAATTCAGCTGAAGAACCAATTCGCATGGCCCTGCTTCAGAGTTTGAAAGGAAGCCATTAGAGTAACTGCAATATTACCTCGAATTTACATCCCAGCACAAATCTCAGCATGTTTTGCACATAACATTATCTCTACTTTAAACAGGGGGAAACTGTGCCCATAACAGATTACAGAAAGCGGTGCAGAGCTTCTCAAACTGCTGCCAGCTCAAGACAAAAAGTATTCATGATCAGGTTGACTTACTTGAGAAAAACACCATGCAACGCAGCTACACAGATTTCAGATGCAAGCAGGCTCTGGGCAAAGACAGCCTGAGTTTTTCTGCACCATTTTCCTTAGCATTAGCAGTCTATGGTTAGCTCATGCAGAGCCAGCTCAGGTAGGTAAGGCTACATCTACCAGGCAACCATGCCAGCCACACCAGAGGAGAACCACAACCTCAAGGGAGACACGAAACTTGAACTCAAAACTTCTGAATCTCAAGAAATTATTGAATACTTCTGAATCCTGAACAAAAATCTTGGTTGCTTCTGGGCTAAGACTAAATTCTGTGGGCTCTAAAAAGCCTGATATCTTCCCATGATATATCTGTGAAGAGATGGTGCTGGCTGGCTCCAGCTGCCTCCAAGGACGGATGGGGGTGATTAAGATGAAGGAGAGGGTATTCGTGAAACAGGCAGCAGCTGCAGAAAGAGAGAGACAGGAGCTCAGTGTGGAGCAGGCGTGGGAGAGGAAATGTATTTAAACTAAACTGCTGAATCTTCTGAGAGCTGTTTCTTCTTTTCTAGAAACTGCCACCACTGCTGAGCAAATTCATCAGCTGAGTGACTAATGGGAGAAACCCTGAGAGGCGGAGGTACAACTGAGCCAAAACTGCTTCCCATAAAGCCCTATTCAGTGCCTGTTTGTCTCATTTATTACTGCATAAAATATCCTTCATGGGAAAATGACTGACAATTATACTTTCTCCATATATCTTTACACTCTGCATTGTCTTCACAAAAATAGGTAGTCTCTGTCTTCAGCTCTCTTCCTTCAAAACCACCTATTTTCTTTTTTCCATTACTTAGTGAAAGAAAACGTCATTCTTCTGAATTTGTCATATCACTCTTTCTAAAGGGAGCCACTTCTTATCTTTCCATGCATCATCAGAAGTGATGTCAGCCTCAACTGGAGCATAAATCCACAGCCAGGAGTTTCAATTCCCCAGAAAAAGAGGAGGAGCAGATCAGGGGATGAAGTGCCTTCTGTTGCCGTAGAAATCAGGTAATGAGTGACCTCATCTCTTCATTTTTCTCTGGGAGCAGGGAGTCACACTTTCCAGGCCTGTGAAGGGAGGACTCGGCCAGTTCATCACCATGCGGCCAGTGAAATCAGCTTTATGGTGCCTTCTGTTACTTGAGGTTTTAAACCCCTAAGAAGGTACAGCCAGCAGACAGGTATTTTGTTCTCAGAATAGGAAACACACAGGCTATTTGCTGTCTTACAATATCTTTCCCTTTTTTTTTCTGTTGCTGCTTGTGACCTTCTGTATTTCCACAATGCTCCCTGTTTTGAACTTAGGTTTCCAGTGGCTTTTGCTTGTCTCTGATCTCCTCGTTTTAGAGTCTATCTTATCTACATCACTTGATTTTTTACGTTTTCTTTTGCTTTTCATTGAGAACAGAAGGTAAGGTGATGCACTAGACAAGTCGCTGCACTGAGGTTTAGAAGGCTTGCATTAAATCTGGCCCAGTTCCCCAACAATAGTAAGTTATTTCATCTCCTTGCAGTCTCTTTGTCATTCAAGTGGGACTGTAAACTGCCCTGTGCAGGGCCGTGCATCCATTGCCTATGTCTGTACCATCATTAGGAAGAAGATCTCAATTGCACTTGCTGTCTGTGGGCACCATGCAATCAAAGTGGACGTACCATCAAATGACATCCAAATGAGGCAGGGCTTTCCCTACGTAGTAGCCACTGATTTCTTCAGAAAATGAACATTTTTTTGAACGTCAAAGGAATATTACACTTTCTGTAAGACTGCAACTTGACCCCAAAAAACCCTCTCCCACGTTCATTTGATTTTTGCCTCTGGACATGTCTGCATCTCACCAGAAACTTAAGGCTGTGCCCATGGAGAAAGTGAGATAGATATTAATAGACCGTGACTGCAAGGTTCAAAACTATAAGCTCAAAAATTCATATTAAGCTGTAGTAAACAAACTCCTCATTGCAGATGCCTACAAGCGGTGCTGGGTGCGTTTTTTCGGATGCGATATTTTGCAGGTAGCTTCTGAGAATAAGCAGGTAGCAGCTACTGAAGCCATGACTGTGATTAGCCTGGCACCACACGCAAACTAGCAGCACTTAATACACCCAGCTACTCAGCAAGGCTTATTAGCTAGGACCTGACCCAATGCTTTACTCACGTGGGTTCCAGTCAGTTTTGACTGCAAGAAGAGCTTGTTTGTTTCCTCCTGCAAAATAGGAGATAAATAAATTTGTAGTCACCTGGTACTACAGAGGGAGTTCATGGGTTGGTTCCTGGTCAGTTAATATGACAGAACATTAGTTTCATGCAACAAAATGGTGGACAACTTGAAATCTAAAGAAAAAAAAAAAAAACAAACCCAAGGCTCAAAGAAAACTTCCAATTAAATTATGCAAATGTGAAAGGAAGTTAAATATTTAGATTTTTAAGGATATCTTCAAAATACCTCCCCTGAGAACAGTAGAATCTGTACTAAAGGGCCTAGCAAATATTTTAATTTTACAGAAGATTTCTTGGATTGAATGCAGTGCACATTTAAATGGGCTGTGACAAGTAATTCAGGAGTTTCAGTGTACCATATGACATATTTTATTTTTTTTATTACTACTGACATGTCAACAGATTTGAGGAAAACATTTTTTTAGTAAGCACAGCTGCTATCAATTTGGATAATGATAGTCCATCACCATTTTTTGTGTGTACAAACAAAGGGAGTGAATGTTCATGCAAAACAGGGAGTCTGTATAATTCCCATTCATAAACCATTTGCAGACTGTACAGGGTCAAGACAAAATTATTATTTGAGTTGCTGGCCTCAGCAGTACTGATGCAGAAATAGAATACTTTTTTGGTCTTGGTAAATTTAATTTCTGTGAACTCTGTCCTCATGATATCATATACAAATAATAAATAGACACCCTCAGCGTTCCTATCACAGTAACAGCACATCCTGCCAGCATAGCCGTTCACTGTATATTTCCACTGCTCTACTTTTTATATCGCTCTATTTCTGACTTTCTCATTCTGTCCACCCAAGATCAATGATGTTCCTGCACGACTGTTGCTAGTGGCTGCTCACTAAAAATGTAGCTGGGTAAGCTAATTTTCTTTCTTTCCTTCTTCATTACTCTGCAGCAAAGGTTTAAGTGTAAGATTCTTCATCTATCTCCATACCTGTAGGTAGTAAATTTTAAGGCTAATGGTAAGAAAATGTGAATATTTATGACACTTCCTCATTAGCACAAAACTTGGACTGAATTTCCCATGGCTCAATTGAATTACTTAAGCCTTATTTTAAAAGGCAATTGTTTATTTATGCAATTGCCTTGTGGAACTTCTGGCTAGTTGAAACTCTCATAGATTAAAATATTTTCAAGAAATACTGTTTTCCTCCTTTTCCTTTTCATATGCAGAAAAACTGCAACAATTATGTTACCTGAGAATAAGAGCTTAGTCTTTTATGCCTGATTACAAACAACTAATTTTTATCTATATTTTAGATAAAATCTATAAAATGGTACAATAAATCCAGGATTTGTATCAGAATAAATTCCTAATCTTCCAGAAGCTGGATTGACTCTCCTTGACTTTCCTGCCACGCCTTCCAAGAGGATACTGTAGGTGGAGGAAAATCTTTCCTCTTTCAAACTCTGGATTTTCTAAATTTAGTTCAGAAACTCTTATACTGAGCATGTTAAAAAATGAATAGAAATTGAGTATAAAAGAGGATAAATTCAACTTAATCCTCTATGTAACTCGCACCTCTGTTTTGGTTTTTTTTTCTTTATTTTCTAAACCAAAATATTTCTAGCCAATTACTTCTTTTCCTTAGAATACCTTTTCCCACAGAAGACATAGATGACTTATCTGAAAAATACCTATTTCTAACCATGCTGAACTCAGTCTGTTTGTCAAACAGACCCAAGAGAGAAGTCTCCAGTGTATCTTTCCTGCATGGGAAAAGTAGTCTACGACATTTAAAATATTGCCACTTCTTCCAATGAAGCATAACTCAGCCTACAAAAGCATCTAGGGACATAAATATACAGAAGTGGAAAAGATCTCTTAAGTTCTGAAGCATCTTCCTTTTCAGGTGACCATGTCATATAATCTCATTAAAAATATAATAAATTCCATTAGGAAATTATTTCGCATTTTTATTCTCATTGCTCCTATGGGAAGGCTACTTCAGAACTTCACGTCTCTGGTGGTTAAAATCTTTCTGTTAATATCCAGATTAAATTTATCGAGGCCCCATGAGAACTTATGTGTCTTTTAAACAACTTTGGGCTTCAGTTTTAGTTTCTTTTGAGTGTGGATGTAACCTTTATTTTGATCAACTATAGAACAGAATAAAATTCCAGATGGAACTTCCTTATGGTAGTTTTCAATGTCAATATACTTCTCTGCAATATTTGGATATTTGACTTTTTGACAGATTCATCACACATTCCTGGTCATTCAGTCATTCTAAAATCACCGTGTACACCCAGGACCTTCCTTTCCTTTGCTGATTCTTTCTGACAAGCCTCTGGTTTTCGCAAAAAATTCTTGCTAGATGTTCCAGTAAACTTATAACTTTAATTTACATTGTACACTCATAGTGAGACCATTTCTATTACACAAAAGGTCTCAAGGTCAGCCAGTTCTTTCTGAGAGATTTTTATCTTCCTCTGTATTACAACACCTCTTTTTTGTTATCATCCCATTTTTAACAACCTCTAAATTTTTTCACAAACAACATTAGTTAAGACATTTAATAAGATGAATCTGAAAAGCAGTCCAACAGAAACGTCAACAGCAGTTTCTCTTGAAACCACTGCATTATCCTTCAGCACAACCAAATGCCCTTTTATTTGAATACCTCAAAAATTACTCTAATTTCTTTTATTTAGTTTAACTAATAATTTTCAAGTGGTGCTTTTATCTAAACAAATTTTGACTGCCTGTAGGTTCCTTCTGCTTCCTTTCTGGCTACAATGGCAACAGAGGCTAAACAATTACCTCTGAATAGACATCTAATTTCTGTATGGATGAAGTTAAATGAAATGAAGACAATATTATTACCTGAAATTGTGTTACTCAATTCAGATAGATTATTCAGATTGTGTTCTTGTTGTCTATAAAAGTATATGTTTTTCTTATCTATACAATAAGAAGTGTTTATGAAAGTGATTTTGCCATGGAATGAGAAATAGTAAACTACGTTATTCAGTACCATCTAAAATCCCAGCCATTGGTAGCTCAACAAAGGAAATATTCACAGTATTAAACTGGGTAACAAAAATTTAGGGAACTGTAATTTTTTTACAAAAAGAATTTTAAATTTACTATTTTTTTCCCATTACATTGGTCACAATAGTAGTATTTTTTGCTTTTTTGAAAAATATTGGAGAATGGGTGCTCTGCTTGAAACAGTTACCAAAATTATTATTTTATATACAAATTTTGTGTATTATTGTGTATTTTGTTTATTATTTGGGTAACAATCAGAATGGGTCAAAAATGTCAGACAAATTAGTCCATTATATTTTCTTCTAAGCCAAACAACTAAAATCTTTTGTGAGATTTTTATCATTAAATCCCTATCTTTACAAAAATCTCCGTGATTTAACATAGTGAAAGGGCGTTCATACCTTTCAAAAGAGAACCTAGAGGAAAACATGTAATGTATTGTTCAGAGATGCTATAATAGCATCTAAGCAAAAATATTTGACATATTATGGACATTTTAAAGCTTAGAGACTCAATCAAATTACTGTGACAGTCAAGTTATTATGATTGCGTATTCCACAAGAGCTATGCATATGCATGCTCTTAGTCAGTGGTAAAGGAATTTTTTTAACTTAGCTTAGCCCAAAAGTGCAAGAAAGCAGCAGGAAACCTTTTTCCTTCAACAGACACCGTATCGTATCTATACTACATACTTCATATCTAATGAACCCAGTTATATTTTCTAACTCAGAAATACCAGCTGTGATCCCAGAGCTTAATTCTTTTTTTCTTGTATTCTTATTTCTGAAGGAATGTTTTCTCTAATGTCTGAAAGAAATAATTGAAGAGTAGCTGTTGAATAGGAGCCAGAAAAAAAATTAAGAAATAATGATGATTTCTTAAATGTACTTTATTCAAATAAAGGGCTCACTTTGTTTTTAAAGATACTGAGTTCAATAAATTCACACTGACCTTAGGATTTGCACATATTCAGTGGTACAGATCCAGGCACATAACCTTTGATTATTTAAGTAGATAAACGTGGATTTTAAGTTCCAGCTGTAAGTTTCAAAATGTTGGTCTAAATTCAAGGACATTATTGAAAAGAAGGATCCCAAAGGTATTAATCCCAAAAGAGCAGAATAATTTCTACTGCTATACCTAATATTAAAATAGATACTATTACTGCTTTTACTACTGCTAGAAATAATTGAAGACAGCAAAACAGGGTCCAAGCTTAAGCACTGGTATTTGATTGCCCAGAGTGTTTAAATCTCATCACATTTTTGTCAGCTAGCACTCTTCCAAATAGTGCACAGGCATTGATCAGAGGCTAACACACAAGAGAAAAATTCTTTGTAGGCAGTAAGACCAAAACTGCACCAAGTTTTTCTCATTTTCCTTTTAGGATTTGCCACCTGTCCCCTGCAGACTTTGCATCCTCAGATATTTCCACATGACCTCATGCTACAAACTAGGACATGCAACGCATTTTCCTGCTATGAAAACATCACTCCGACAACTTGAAACATAGCCCTTACATTATTTCAGACACTTTCAAACAGTGGTGACTTTTATGGTTTTTACTTGTTTGGGTCTCAATGGAAAATATTGTGGTGGACAATACTGTTGGGGAGGGGGCACAACACAAGGCAGCGTTACGAGAAAAGTAACATGCAAAAAAAGAGCAGTATGTCTTATTCATCATTTCTTCAAGAAAATACTAAAAAGGTAAGACTATTTAGCTGTTATTGGAAACTGGAAAAGCTGTCCATTACCTTGCAAAGGGTCTTGAAGTTTTCACACTCAGCCTGAGTTGTCACATACCTGTCTCTGCAAGTTTAAGGACAGCCAGCAAAATCTGCAAGAGCTACAAAAATGCACAAGAACTCTGTAGTGCATTTACTGAACTTGTTTTTCAAAACAATAAACCTGCTTTGACCAATGTCATCATAAAAAGTGGGGCTGAAAGACACACTCACAGCACGGTCTCACCATTCACATCTCGAATGACATCTCAGAATACAGGCTGTGGGGGCCTTCTAACATGCTTCTGCATATATTTTCATGCTCAGCTCAAGTTGCCCCATGCCCATTTCTTCAAGCTTGGCATAACCAGGGAAATGCCTTCTGAAGAGCTGGCGTGTAGGTACAGTGTGCCTCCTGTATGGTGTATAGCTCCTGTACTGGCTTGGTGCTGCTGTGCTCACCATCCACACTTAGTACTAGAGGCAAGCGAGACTTGGGAAGATCTTACCAAAGGATATAAAATTCTGGTAAGGATGGACCCTGCGACTCACAAGAGACATCTCTGAACTCCTCTGTGACTCCGTTGGTTTGAATATCCTCATGTTCTTGTAAATAGATGCCAAAATTTCTACAGCAGCCTGAAGGCTCTGTAGTTTTAACAAAGCAGAAGAAGCTCACATGGTGGATTCCTTGGCTGTATCTAAAACACTGAACAAAACAGGGCCAGGGACTCTTCTCTGCTTTGAGGTACAGTGGCACAGACCCACCATATCTACACTACTGAAGAATTGGCCCTGGGTTCCCTCTGGTCCCTTTAAGGAGTCCCAGTGGCTGTTGAGCAAAAACAGAGAGTACCTTTAACTGAAGGGTAGGTAAAACACACTCTTCTTGACTCTTTGTTCTGTGTGTGATACTAACCAGCTCCTTCCTCCCACTACCCCCAGAACTGGAGTCACCCTTGAATTTGGCCTCATTTCAGAAGATGAACTACAGGTGCTCTGGGATTATGCCATTGGCCACCTGGGCAGCCAGTTCCAGAGAAATGGGAAATTATTGATTAAGCAAATGATGAAAAGAGTATGAGAAAATGCCAGAAGAGAGTAGCGGGAGATTTCACCTGTGTAGATACAGATCAGAGTAGAGCTTATAAAGCTGGAGATATACAGAGCTTGATTTATAAAGATGCCATGATAGATTTGCATGTGCATGACCCTTTTTGCTGCTCCAGATGCACCTCACACACAGTTGTCCTAGCAGTGGTTTGCAAGACCCCCATAAGTTGGCTAGGCTGCACTGCTCAGGCTCATGCACGCAGCTGGACTTGCGCATTTTTTATCTGCTGTCTTTTAGTAGCATAGAGGAGTCCAGCTAAAACCAGTTTTTATTGAAGATCTCCACAGCTTGAAACTGTTTTTCATTAAACCTCTATTTTTCTCTTTATATTTTTTTATAGTGGAATACCTAGACAGAAACTGAGGTTGTGCTGCTGTGACTATCCCAGATACAATGGCTGACCTCAGCACATCTTCTTCTGTGATATTTGCTCCTGTAGAGCTCCCAGAAGAAAGCAATGCAATCTACTACAATCAGCAGAGGTGAGGTTTATGTTTCTGTAGCACATTTTCAAACAAATATGGAAGACATCTTTGTAGAGCAGACTAGATAGCTTTTACTGGTTGAAAGCACAGCTGGTTTCATCATCACCATTCATCTGCACTAAAATATGAGACGTATGTCTTTTGGAAACCCTGAATGACCAGTTAGTCTTTAAAGTAATATTTGTGTTTATCAGGAAGGTCCAGGACTGAGATTTTCTTTTTAAATTGTAATGAGAACAAAAGACAAATGAAAATCAGCAACCTAGCCCAGACTCCCTCCTTAGAAGTTATAATGGGGTACTGTTGAAACTGACTATGTGGTTTGGAGTTGTATACTACGCTCTGAGTTTACCGCCTACAGATGTTCTTTCTCCTGGAACATCTGTGTTAGATGCTTTTTATTGGTCATCACATGTTGATATCTACAAGCTCACTTGGAGACTGTTTCTAGCATCTATAGGCCATTTTTGCAAACATATGTGTGTCTTTAAAAATGTCTTTTAAAAGGCCGTCTAGTGTTTAAATGACTATTAAATATAGGGAACAAAGACTCAGTTCTGCAGAGCCTGACATATACTAAGACAAACAAATGGAACATAGAAAACAATAGAATCACTGATTACATATTTAGCCTTAGGAAGGTCAGTGGCATAAAAGCACAACAACTTTCATTCCAGAAAATGTACCCAGCATTATTGGTTTTGGATCATGTAGCTATAGGGGGTCTTTCCTATTGATTTTTGTCTCAGATTTGACTGTGGACTAGGAGTCAGACAGCTAACCTGCTATGCAAAGCTATAACTCCACTATGCACAGCCCTATTCAGGGTCTTTTCCTAGACATAAAGGCTATTGACTATAGATCTTGTTTTCTGCTCCCCTGTGCTATAGGGCCACTGCTGACTACCACAGAGCTCTGGGCTGGCAGATTGTCGGCTATTTCTTGGGACAAATTCCAAATTTCAATTTCTTTTATTAACCATTTCAATATTTCTTTCTTCCATCTGGCTCTTGTGCTTATACCCCAATGTGGTCTTTATGGGCTTTGCAGCACCTAGGGCAATACAGCTTTTCTTTTTGGCAGCCAGTAAGAGCTATGGACTCTTTGCCTGCCTTTTCTTCTGCATGTCATATTAGTATAAGCTAGTGTAATTGACTGTAGCTGGCATATGTTGCCAATGTTGTTCAGCTGGCACAGTGAAGGGACTTCCTGAAGAAAAGCGAATTTTTCCACAGTGTTTTCAAGTCTGCCCATGTAAACTTATAATTGCCTGGAACCTGTATGTTGGAGCAAGGCTCTGACCAACAGGCAAGCAGATCTCACACTGTTCTGACAGATGTAGATGAGCAGAGACTGCCAAGTGAGTGTATTTGCATCAGTTGTGTTAACTGAAGGCATAATTTTCAGCTGAAAAGGCTACTTACAGTTTAGATAGCTTTAGGCTTCGAACTCTTTTGCTGCTTTTTAGCAGAATTTTTTTTTAAAACTCAGCACCTCTGTAAACTTTGACCTAGGTGATGTCTTGGAGTGGAACAGGGCATTATCATAGAAAAGTGCCTTGTCCCTTTTAAATGTGCCTTCCCTCTTTTCTCTCTTTTAATTCACCGCCTGAAACTAACCAAGACAATCTTCTGCATTCCTGCCGAGCTTCATCTGACGAGGTCAGCAGTCTTGTTCTCTGCATTTTTTTCTGCACAACAGGGGTACTCACAATATAGTGCGACCCCCCGGTAAGGGTGATACTACATGGATTCTTAAAAAGAAAAGCATGTGTGCCAATTTGGCTTGAATTCTTTGAACACATTGCTGGATTGTTAATGCAAGGGAAAAGGATGGTCATATAATCTGTCTGCATTTCGCAACTGCTCCTGGTGCCACATGACACTACAGAGAGATTTCTTTACTAAGTCAGAGAGCACATTACAAAGGGTAAATGCGCTGAATTGGATTAAAAGCTGGCTTGTAAAGAGGAAATGGTTTGTGCTGGAAAAGAGCGGACAATTCAGGATGACGAACAGTAATGACAGGGTTGCCACAGCAAAGCTCGGTATTAATAACACTGACAATGATGCATATTAATAATAACGCTTTGCACTTCTATAACACTTTGTTTTTTCAAAGTACTTTACAAACATCTAATTAATCATTATCTAATTAAGAATGACTTTGAAAGGGGCTGGGGGGGCGTGTATGACAATATTTAAAATATGCCTTTGTTTGATAATGGCACAAAATAGGAGGAGGGCATCAGCCACAAAGGCACAGAGCATACGCATTCAAAATGTTTTGGATAGATGAGGTTTATGGTCTGATAATTGGCTTATGCAGTTCAGCATAGAGAAGTATAAAGTAATGAGAGAAGGGAGGATCAAAACTATCCACAGAGACTATAGCCTAAAATGAAGCACAATACAAACCAAGAATAGACTTGGACGTGATAATGGATAATGCAGTAAATCCCTCTCTACAGTGTTTGGCAGAAGCAGAAAAGGCCTTGGGATTTACATTGTATATATAATCAGTGTCTTTTTCTGTTAAATAGGGCAGTAATGAGACTGCATTAGGAATATTGTGCACTTTTGGTTTCCTTAAGCCAAATTGTCTACTAATTTACCTGTTGCACAGCCCTTTTAAAGTCGTCAGAATTACAGGGGACATAATTTGACCTCATATTGTTAGTGTTGATCTAACTGCTAAAGAAATTCACGGTCAAATCAAGATATCATTAGTTATAGATCAAGCCCATGAGCAGAGGAACAAGTGAGTATCTACAGAAGCTGATATCAGTGTCCATCTAAAACAGTGAACTGGGATCTGTTTGGAAGGACTAAAGGGACCCCATCAGCTCACATCACTGTATCTCAAGCAAATGCAGAATTTTTTCCCCTCTGTAAGATTATGGTGACAGGAAAGTGTTAGAAAGGGACATGATCATACATGGAGCCAGCACAGTATACAACCAAGCGTGACAGCTGATTCACAACTATGTAAATTGATATTCAAAGTCATTGCAAACTAAATGACACTTAAGTTTGGAAGATTAGATGGCTGTCTCCCTTGCTTTCACCTCCCCACACCACACGCGCTGAAATTCCTCTGAATATTGCAGGAACATTTGGTATTTGGAGGAGACAGCATATCTAATGAGTATCAGCTGAATCAAGTCTACTTATTATAGGAAGGACATTGCTGATAATGAAAAGGCACAGCAAAGGCCATGCAAAATGATTAAGGGTCTGAGTGCATAAGTTATGAAAGAAGATTGGCTTATAGTAGAAAAAAAGAGGCTATCTTAGAAGTATATATGACTCCGAAGGGATCAGATAGACACCAGCAAACTGATTAGAATAATAATTAATTTCTTTATGATACTGAAGTTTATGTTAAATGTGTGGAGGGGAAATAGATTTCACAAGAAGAAACGAAGGCAGCATTTCTTGGCAGAGGTGATGGTGGAAAAGAAACCCATAGAAAAAACAGCAATTAAGCGCAAGGCAAATTTTCAACGTACTCAGAAGTGCAGTCCCACATGAAATGAGTATGGTGGCTTGGTTTGTTGAAGGAAAAGGATCCAATTTCTGAGCAAAAAATGTGTGATGTGTGCGAGTTTTCTTGTTACACTCTCTAACTATCTCACACTTATGCAGGTTAATTCACACTGCTAGTCATGTATGCAATTAAAGGATTTATACCCTGGAGAAACAGTGGTGTCAGGTGGCTCTACCCACAGTTGAAATATTGTGTAGATATAATTGCAGCTACCAAGGGACACTCATATATCTCAAACTCAGTTTTCCCTCAGCAGGTTACAATTACTCTTATCTAAGCTATTTGTGCTTCTGCAGGGCATTGGTGGGAATGGAGTCTTAATGTATCAGGTTATATTCAATAAATGGTTCTAGGTTCACTGCTTGGTTTCACTCCTTACCAGCCCACTTCTTAATCACTGACCTCATTCCTGTTTCTACACTTTTTATTTGACTTCAGCAATTAATTGCTTTTCCAGAGGACCAGACCGATGACTTTGGTGGTCCATTTCCTCTACTGTTGCTGTCATGACAGGAAGCAAAATCTATATCCATGAATGAATATCCATTGATGTCTTCTATAAAATATGTGCTACAAAGCACCCCAAGTGTCAGATTCAAAACCTTGAGAACAAAAGAATAAAAGCCTGGAGAACTGCCAAACCAACAGGGAGGGAACAGAGATGAAGGGCGTTGTCCAAGTCCTCAAGCCAAAGTGCTTCCAGCAAGTTTGAGGAAGCAGATCACAAGCTATTAGCAAAGAATGAAAAAAAAATCCTGAAATGATTGCATTCAGCCTTATGTGAGACAAAATTCATCTTAAAAGTGAGTCTAGTAAACTACTCGACTCTGAGAATGTGAACCTCCACCGAGAAGACAGTGCAGAAGATTCAACACATCCTGCTGCATTCAACTGCAGCCATTGTCTGGTTCTTCACAGAAGAAAATGGTAGCCCAATTGTACAAGAAGGTAGGAGAGAGGAAAGACAAGGACAATCCTCCCATCCTTGCAGACAGGAAATCAAAGCTTGAAGCATGAAATTCTTGTCTTCCCTTCATCTTCCACTCATATGGGAAAGCCCCACATTTTTGAGAAAGCATAGAGAATCATGATTTCTGTGTCTTTGGGCAAAGTTTTTTGAGAGGTGTCTTCAACAGAAATAGAGCCATTCTTATCTTGACCCTTTCACTCCACTTCCATCCTTGATGACTGGATTTTTTTCCGTGTTGTTAACCCCAGGAGGCAGCTAAGCCCCACGCAGTTTACTGTTCCCCAGTGGGACGGTAGAGAGAATCAGAACAGAAAATATGAGAAAAATCATGGGTCAAGATAAAGGCAGGTTGCTAGGGAAAACAAAATGTGTGCACGCAAGCAAAGCAAAATAAGGGATTCATTCACTACTTCCCATTGATAAGCAGGTGTCCAGCCATCTCCAGGAAAGCAGGGCTCCATCACACATAACAGTTACTACTCTATAACTCTGAACATCGCCCCCTGTTTCTTCTTCTTCCCCCAGCTTTTATTGCTGAGCATGACATCATATGGTATGGAATATCCCCTTGGTCAGCTGGGGTCAGCTGTCCCGGCTGTGTCCCCACCCAGCTTCTGCACCCTCAGCCCACTCACTGGTAGGGCAGCATGGGAAACAGAAAAGGCCTCGACGCTGTATTCAGCAATAGCTAAAACACTGGTGTGTTACTAACACCGTTTTAGTCACAAATCCAAAACAGCACTGTAAGAGCTACTGTGAAGAAAATTAATATCCCAGCCAAAAACCTGTACATTCCTTCACCTTCTGTGCCTCAACATTTCTTTTAGCTCCTCTTCTCCATTTTCTTTATAAGGATAGTCTACAAGGTTTCCTCAAAACCAAAACAAAGTTGAATTAATTTCTTTATTGAAACTTTAATTGGAAAAAAAATGAAAAATTGTTAAAAAAAAAGAAAAACAGTCTTACAACACAACATGATTCTGTTCATATCTTTGAACTTGTATATTTAATCTTTAGGAGCATCCAAAACTAAAAAATCCCAGAATCCTAATGTTGATAAAGAGCTAAAACACTTTTTGCAAAATTTCTAGCAAGAAGTTAGAGACAGAAAAAAAAATAATGAAAAGTCAGCAAGTTCGAATTCTTTACATCCTTCTTTCATAGCAAATGGGAAGATTAAAGGAAAAATTCATGCAAGCTTTTTAGAAAAAAAAAGCTAATGTCAAGTAAATGAATTTGGGGCTGTCAAAGAAAATTTGATAATATGGTTTCTAGATGATTCATTTGTTAATGTGCAAAGTATGAATAGAGTCTCTAACCCAAGTGTGTGTCCACAAATTTGACATGCACCTGGCATCAAAGGACATCCTGACAGAACAACCTAAAGGTTCTCATCTAGAAGAATTAAATTAAATTAAATTAAAAAATACATAGCAATTACCACACTGAGAAATTCAGAGGGAGAAAAAAAAATACATTAACTTTTCCACCAGACAAGATCTTAGAAAAATATGACAACTCGTACTGTCTACCATGCAGGCAATGTCGTTTATCAAATCCCAGGTAAAATGATAGTGAAGCCAACAATTCAGACTTGCCTTTAACTCTGTGTTACTTTATTAGACTTCATCCATTTTGCATTGTTATTGGACCATATCAAAAACAAATTTAGCATTAAAATTGCTTTTTGCACAACACAAAGAAATGGAAGGGTTTGGATGGAACGGTTTAGGTGTGGAGTCTAATATCACAAAACCCAAACTTCCAGAGAAGAGTATTTTAATGCATTTAATCGTAAAAGTGTCTTTTTTGCTATGGCAGCCATACAGTGACACAGGCATTATACACTGCGCTGTCTTATTATGGCTGTTGCGCTCCAAGGCCAGGTCTTGTGTGGGATTAGGATTTTAGCTTTTTGAAAACATAATGAACTGATCAAATAAACTGTCAGCCCAAAATTAGTCTCTCAGATGCCTTTTTTGAGTTACATTAAAATACAGACCAACTCGTCGCTGTCTGTGGAAAGATATAGGTATAGTACATTTGTCTGCTTAGCTACGTACAGGGGTGTACATTACTTTCGCCTACCTAAAAAAATACTTTTTTTCCTGTCTTTATCCTCCTTTTTCACCCTACTTTCAGTAAAAGAAGTCAAGTTCCAGACAATAAACAGCTTAGTTAAAAAAATACGTAGGCTATTAATCTTAAGATTCAGCTAAACCTCTGCGGGTTTTCTTAAATTTCCCAGGGGAATTTTTAAAACTTCATATTTTTAAGACCTCAAATTCTAACCCTCTTCATTTAAGCCAGTCTGAGAAGAAAAGAGATAAATAATTCACTCCTCCATATCCCTTCCCAGCTCTCCCACTTAGCTGCCTAATAAAACTATGGCAGGAGGGTACAGGCAGTGTTAGAGGGAAAAACAGTTTTTTTAAAAAGCTTTACAGAAGGGAAAACACAGTGGTGGCCCTCATAGGCAGAAGATGAGAGAAAAAGAATGGCCTTCCAGCAAGACAGGCTAAGGATAAGCCTGCAGACTAGGTAAATTCCTTCAGCCTAAAACAATGAAGAAAATAGCCTAAGGTTTAGAGAGACAGAAAAAGTACTGACCTAAATGGGATGGTTAGCAGTGAGGTAGCTGTGGTCTACTGGAGTCAGAAGAGACTTTGTGCCACATCAACTGCAATACAGCTATATTGGATTTGCATGAGAAGGTTTTGGTAGCTGGGGGTCTACAAGGGTGGCTTCTGTGAGAAGCGGCTAGAAGTTTCCCTTGCGTCCGATAGAGCCATTGCCAGCCAGAGCCAAGACAGACATGGCTTCAAGACAGACATGCCACTGGCCAAAGCCAAGCCCATCAGCGATGGTGGTAACACCTCTGGGATAGCATATTTAAGAAGGGGGGGAAAAAATCTGTGCAACTGTTGCTGGAGAAAGGAGCGAGCATATGTGAGAGCAACAACTCTGCTGACACCCAGGTCAGTGAAGAAGGAAGGGGAAGAGGTGCTCCAGGCACAGGAACAGAGATTCCCCGGCAGCCCGTGGTGAAGACCATGGTGAGGCAGGCTGTCCCCTTGCAGCCTATGGAGGTTAACGGTGGAGCAGATATCCACCTGCAACCTGTGGAGGATCCCGCGCCAGAGCAGGTGGGTGCCTGAAGGAGGCTGTGACCCTGTGGGAAGCCCAAGCTGGACCACGGCCCTGGCAGGACCTGCAGACCTATGGAGAGAGGAACCCCCACTGGAAAGGGTTTGCTGGCAGAACTTGTGACCCTGTGGAAATAACCCACACTGGAGCAGTTTGTGAAGAACTGCAGCCCGTGGGAAGGACTTAAGTTGGAGACCTTCATGGA
This sequence comes from Pluvialis apricaria, assembly GCA_017639485.1. Classification (NCBI taxonomy): domain Eukaryota; kingdom Metazoa; phylum Chordata; class Aves; order Charadriiformes; family Charadriidae; genus Pluvialis; species Pluvialis apricaria. The sequence continues at coordinate 121,014,631 of CM030009.1, forward strand.
GGGCTGTCTCCCATGGGAGGAACCCCACACTGGAGCAGGGGAAGAGTGTGAGGAGTCCTCCCGCTGAGGAGGAAGGAGAGGCAGAGACAACGTGGAATGAACAGACTGCAACTCTCATTCCCCGTCCTCCTACGCCACTGCCGGGGAGGAGGGAGAAAAAATCGGGAGTGAAGTTGAGTCAGGGAAGAAGGGAGGGGTTGGGGTGAAGGTGTTTTAAAAATTGTTTTTATTTCTCATTACCCTATTCTGATTTTGATTGATAATAAATTAAATTAATTTCCCCAAGTTGATTCTGTTCTGCCCATGACAGTAATTGCTGAATAATCTCTCCCTCTCCTTATCTCGACCTCTTATCTATGAGGAAAGGCTCAGGGACCTGGGTCTTTTTAGTCTAGAAAAAAGACTGAGGGGGGATCTTATCAATACTTATACTTAAGGGGAGGGTGCCAGGTAGATGAGAATAGTCTTTTTTCAGTGGTGCCCAGTGATAGGACTAGAGGTAACGGGCACAAACTTGAACATAGGAAGCTCCATCTTAACATGAGGAGGAACTTCTTTACTTTGAGGGTGGCAGAGCACTGGCACAGGCTGCCCAGAGAGGTTGTGGAGTCTCCCACACTGGAGACATTCCAAACCCGCCTGGATGCCGTCCTGTGCAACTGCTGTAGGTGTCCCTGCTGTGGCAGGGGGGTTGGACTTAGATGATCTCCAGAGGTCCCTTCCAACTCTGACGCTTCTGTGATTCTGTGACCCATGAGCCTTTCATTGCATTTTCTCTCCCCTGTTCAGCTGAGGAGGGGGAGTGATAGACCAGCTTTGGTGGACACCTGACATTCAGCCAGGGTCAACCCACCGCAGCAGTTTTGCTGCATCATTTCTGTAACAAAAGAGATGCATACACAGAAAACAATGTTCAGATGCCTGACCACTACTTACTGGGTGATCAAGAAAGAGTAGTCAAACTGCAACCTTTGTTGTCAATTTTGAACAGTGGGAAGAAAAAGAAGCTAGATGTAACAGTTTATGATCTATTAAGTGTGGCATGGTTCAAATACAGAGCAATAGGCTGCCACTAGTTCTAAGCTGTGTTAAATAAAACCATAAAAAACAATTTTCTGCCTCTGTCCATTTATATACTAGCATGCGGTCTCTTTATTCGTCTTTCATCATTTTCTGTATAACATTCTTCTTTTCAAATGGAATAAAACCACTGATTTGAGAACCTAACCTTGTACTGAAGTCTTGCAGTCCAGAATCCCGCTCTTGAAGAAGCTCTGGATTTATGTATTCGAGTATGACATGTTCTAAGGGGATTTTAATTTACTTTCATCATGTGATCCCTTTTCACATACATAGTGCATTCCTAGTAGCTGCATGGAGGTAAAGAATGAGATATTGGCTTGAGGGAGAAAAAAAAAATGCTTCCAGTTTATGTCTGAAATGAAAAGGAGTCAAAGTGGCAGCTACTGAGGTTGTTATGGATGCCAGGAGCTTCAGAGAATATTTTCACATTAGCAGTGGCCAGAATTTGCAAAAGAAGCTCCCAATTACCTTTTGGATTTTCTGGAATCAACATTTGTTTTCACAGTGTTCACTGAAATAGGTAATTGAGCTGAAATTAAGAATCTCTTTCAGAAGTTTGACTCCTCTAACTGTTTTGCATGGTTGTGTTAGTGTCCCTCTGGCTTTCTGTTGAATCTAAACAACTTCATTCTTTTGTTTATAAAATGTTACATGTGCCAAAAGATTCACTGTTTTGTTCTAATGTGACAAGTAGCAAATGACGGTGCTCTGGGGAATTCCAAAGAAAAGGAAAACAAGCACGAAATGTTAATGTGCTTCTCCATTGCCTTTCCGGATTAGAGCATCCTCCACAGATACTTTGACTGCTATTGCACTGTAGATAATTTGAAAGAAAGACAGATTCATAGAATAATTTGAGTTGGAAAGGGCGTCTGCGGATCTTCTGATCCAACCCTCGGTATAAAACAGGGCAAAATTAGAGTAGCTAGAAGAGCACTTTGACAAGCTGAGTATTGAACATCTCTGAAGGCAGAGATTTCACAGCATCACTGGGCATCTACTCCAATATTTTCCTGCCCTTATGTAAATGTTATTCACCATAAATCAAAATATCTGTGGTTGCTTTTTCCATCCTTTTCTGCTTATCCTTTAACTAAATCCCTCTGAAAGGAGCCTGGCTCCATCTTCCCTGTAGGTTGTGGAAGACAGCAACTAGATACGCACTATCTCCTTTAGTTTTCTCCAGGTTAAGCAAACAAACTTAATCAGCCTCATTTCACCTGTCAAATTCCAGTCTCCTAACCATCTTAATGACCTCTCACTGAATACTTTCCAGTTTGTTGATATCTCTTTCATTGGGGGCCCAAAACCAATCACAATCTTTTTTCTCATGTGTCATGTGGTAAGACACTGAAAGGGAAGGAACATCTTCTAGGTAATGGTGCCTGTACTGGGCACCTTGACTTCTGACTCAGGAATAGCTCTTTAGAGATATAGTGCTCCTGATTTATAAAACAGCTAAAGCTAAAATTGCATTCAAATAAGCTCTCATTATTGAGGTGAGAGGAATCAGCCCTCCAACATTACAGTTTTAGCTGCTTTATCAAATATCTGCAGGGTGAAAACTTCCATAATTTTTGAGCCAGATGAGTAGAACAGCAGAGTAACTTAAGTTTTAACAACTAAATTGAGTAAAGCAATAGGATATTGCCTAAACTGGACCTTTTAGATAGTTAACCATCGGTGGCATCAAGAGAATTAAATTTAAAATAATCCAAACCCAGAGATACGCAGTTTTGCAGTTCAGCATGGGAGGTACAGAACTGCACTGCATTGTGAAGTAACCTATAGATGTCTCTTGTTTTTAATATATAGTCCTACATAATAGGTTTACTATACTACAGAAAGACCTAAATGGGGTAAATTAAATACCAAATGATGCAAGCACTTTTTCTTTCAGAAGTCATCCTGTTGAAGGAACTTCGTTGAAGATGGAGTTTTTGTTTCATTTGAGTGTCAGTAATTTGTTCAGTAATTTCTCATCACAAAATTTTGTAAGGTCAGTGCCCCACCATTGCTTAAAGGAAAATCTTAAAAGCGCACCACTTTTTTTTCATTATTTATATCACTAGTCAGATTCTATGGTCTCTACATTGTGTTTATTTTAACCCTACTGACTAGCCTGTAGCTTCCAACGACTATCAGCTAAACACACTCTTGGTTAGAGCCTCCACAAGCTGGCTTCACCCCATCCACTGGCTTGCTCTGTGTGTGCATGTGCGGGCAGAGGGTAGGGCAGCCAGCGAAAATTGGACAGTTTTAGCATACCATTAGAGCATCCAAGCCTGAAGTCACAGTGTTTAACGCTTGGAATGGGATGGTCAAGCAAAATACTATCACTTTTATCTGGAATCTGGGAATAAAGCCAAGTCAGATAAAACAGGGGAAAAAAAAAACCAACTGACTAACCTGACAGCTGTGGCAAAGCATAGTGATAGAAAATGCCAAGCAGGCCAAGAATTCAAATACTGTACTGCAAATGGGGCATGCTTATACTGTACACTGGTGGTGCCTATAGACAGATGGATGAAGGCAATGTATAAATGAGTGGTAGGTAGACATTTCAGGGATCACACCTGCAAGAGCCTTACATTCTCTGGAGGATGCCTGCAAGTACGTTACTTTGTTTCCGGTTCTGATTTGCAAGTTTATTTGGATCTGAAATTTGAAAGGAGTGACCAGTCTCCTCAACAAGGACAGCAAAAATCAAAGGACATGCTTGAACACCTAGAGAGGATCTTCCAGATTTCTTGATCAACAGTTTTCCTATTACTGTTGTGCAAGACAGAGTTGCATGGTTCAGGCAATTTTGCAAAAAGGACATTGTACTTGGAAGAAGTTCTCTGACAGAGGCTCCTGTGTACACTGAAACAGCTCATGCAAGCCAAACAAATAGTCTTGCTGTATAATCTTGCAACGCCATGAGATAATGACACTGCCAACAAGGCGGTCAATACCAGCCCCAGTGGAAGAGAGAGCTTTGTGACACTCGGTGGGGGGCAGTAGAGCAGGTCTGAGATGGGGGCTTGGTGAAGAGAGCTTGGGATTCTATGTTTTGGTGATGTATGGAATGAACAAATTTGAGAGAATAAACGAAACAGGTAAGTCAGCTTCAGAGTTCAGCTTATGGTAACCCTAGCATTTTGCTTAACACAGCTGTCTGAGGACTCATAATAACAGAAAGTCTCTTCAGCAGGAATAAACTGCGCACATTTTATTTTCTAAGTGTGAAATTCCAAGAGACTCAGAGAGTTTTTGTGTTATCACTTGGGTGAAGAACACGATATGGGTGTCCTTGCTTTACCTGTAATAGCATTTAGATATGCTTGCACTTCATTGCACGTAGTATATAGGCTTATTCTTTGATTTATTATACAGAAAGTATGCCAGAAACATAAAACTGAAAGAATGGGATGAACCTGTGTTTGGAATTTCCACAGATTTCTCTTTCATTAAGGGATTCATGAAGCTATTTCTTTTAAATTCTAATCCAGCAAGCACCTTCTTGGGGCCAAAACCCATCAGATAAGGTAACTTGGAGGTTCCTTTAACAGAAAGGGGGTATGTAGGCATGGACATGCCTACTGAAAAAAAAATCTATTCACGCAGCCTAGTTGCCTGCCAATTTTAGATTAATTAACAGTTTGTTCTACTACCTCGTGTAGTAACTTCCATGTCTCCCTGTAGGGAACTATTCCATCTTTTCATAGTTTTCATTGTCACATAGAATTTCCTGCCACCCAACCTAATTTCTTTTTCCTTTTTTTTGTATTTTGCATTATATTTCCCAAAAGAACTCACAGCTGTGTCTCTGTTTGAATCTCCTTTTGTAATTTCTTACAACATTTCTGTTTTTTCAATATTTCTTTGTAGCTTGTTCTGCATCCTCCACGACACCGGCAGTATCAGCCCTGAATGATCTATCATCCTAAAGCTCATTGCTCTAGAGCATCGCAATACCTTCCACTTTCCAGCTGAATATATGATCCTATTTATAATTATCTCGTTTAATGGGCCTTCTGCCAGTTTTCAGCTCATATGGCAATTTCTTAAGGAAGTTTCAATTAACTTTTCATAGTTTTGTTATTGCTGTTCTTATTTATTTTGAAATACAATTTTAACCAGAAAAATGGGGTCTGATTCTGCTTTGACACTACTGAAGCTTCACCTGTTTCATGGATATATTATGGGTATGAACAGAAATAGCAAAATACACGGGCAGGTATTATTTACACCTCTCTGCTTTGGCCAGCTGTGGATCTGTTCTGGAGCTGACTGGAACTGGGCTCTGACCAACATGGGGGCAATCCCTGGTCTCTTCTCACAGGGTCCACCCTTGCAGCCTCCCCTCTACCAAAACCTTGACACAGAAACCCAACACAAGGTCTCATTACAGTGTTGACAACATTTTGACTGTCGATAAAACACTAGGGGAACCAGGACAATTCAGTAGGGTGATCCTAGTACTCCAGACCTCAAAAAAATAATCTTCCTAACTCAGGCTGTAAAAGTAATTCAGAATCCATTTTTTTTCAAAGACATAAAATATTATGATTTGCTGGGTTCCTGTACACATATTTTCCCTGGAAAACAATAAGGAATGTGATGACGGCATTTCTTTTCATTTGTTTATTTGCAGCATACAGTGTTGCCCACCACTAAAAGGCTGTGGCTGTGCAGCAGAGAGAAGGCTGCCATGTGCCCAGCTGTAGTGAGGAAGAATGAGTAACCCTTCCAAGAGAAAGAAGGTTGCAACTGGAAATGTCTGAGGGCTGACAGAAAATTCAAGGGAGGACAGGGCCAACAAAAGTAAAAGAGACCCACCAAGATGAAAGGCTTGCTTCACGTTCTATTGTACTGGGTTTATTTGGCAAGGTTATGAGGGGTGGCCTCTGTAAGAAGAGGCCAGGGGCTTCCACATGCTGTACACAGTTGGGTTCACCCAGCTCCACTACAGACCTACTGCAGGACACAGCTAAGCCCATTGTGATGTCTGTGGCACCTCTGTGAAAACATACTTAAGAAAGAGCATCAAATGCCAGAAGGACAGAAAGCCTCAACATTGTGCAGGCACTGGAGACGGGGAGTAGGTGCCTGGCTGCAAACCAAGTCCAGCCCACCAGATCTGTAAAACTTAAGAGGAGGTAGTATAGCTTAACACCCTCTTAGTCTTTTCAGGGTTCTTGCTCTTGGCAGATTCATCTTAGCGCCTGAGGTCCTACCATCACTAAACAATGTGAACCACTCCTGGCTGTGTTTGCACATCCTGACGCAGCCAAAGTTTACTCATTAAAAAGATAATTTCTTCTTCTGTGGATAGTTTGGCCAGATACCATAAAGCAAAAGGAAGGACACAGTTTTAAATTGCCATCTCTATTTTTTCCTTTAAATACTTGAAATTCACCTCACTGTTTGATGCCCTATTTGTTTTTAACCCTAAGAGGTAGTGCTTCCTGACAGACTCATGTTCTGAACCTGACTTTTCTCACTTGTTGATTCCAATTGCCCATACATGGACATTTAAGATAATTTGAGAATTTCTAGGGTATCCTGTTTGGCCTCCAGCTGCCAGGCCAGTAGTGTTTCTTGAGGTCTTGTATCTACACAAAGTTGTGCAGATACCTTATTAAATGTATGACATTGCAAATGGCACTAGGCACCCATATTTGGGAATCAAGTTAAGTTTTGAATGTCCTTTTTAGGATAGTTCTTTAAATGATGCTAGTTCACTGTTGAAAGTAGAACATAACACTGGAACCAAAATAAATTACAACAATGCAATAATGCAATAGCTCCCAAACCCCATTGTATGTCTTGCTGTGTATAATTGTATAATACTCTCTTTTTTGAGTCTTCATCTACAACTTAAACAAATAGGTGCAATCCATGTGACCCAAGGTAGGTTACTACAATGAACAGTTCTACATTTGAACCTGTGAGCACAGGCTGCCTGTACTATCAAAGGATATGTACAGACACTCATTATTCTAGAATATTAATTTTAGTCTTCTTAATATATACATTAAAAATGAATCCCATGAACTACACATTAAATAAGTCTAATAGTCAGTACTGAAAGTAACTATTGTGTATTCAACAGATCGACTATAAAGGGAGTCCAGGGTGAAAAATCATTGTCAGCGTTTCAAGTTAGGTGGGATGAATGTCTGTCTAAAGTGTCTGCAAAGTGTTAGCTCACCATCTTAAAGATTTTTGCAGATCCAAGATCCTACAGCTGATTTATTCTAACAAGGAGGGCAACTCTCAGTGACCATGATTTGTTAATCTCTTGTTTGCTCTGTAATTTTCCAAAATGAGATGCACAATGAGAAAAACAGATCTTGTCTAACAGTACTTCATGATCTAATTTAAAGTGTTCAGGGAAGGGATATGGTAAAAATAGAGAAGCCAACGGCAAGATGAGTTCCCAAGATAAGACTGAAATACAGAATCTGAGTCCTTGATATTAAGCCCTGAAAGATGCCAAACCTACTTCCAACAGAAAACACCAAGGGATAAGAAGTTCCTCAAGATTTTATATTAAAGTTTCAAGAGATGTCATTTCACAAGCACTGGAACATTTTTCATTGACAAGTTGGTGAGAAAAACGTTGGCTTCTTTTTCTTGACTCTGCACTGTCTATGAACATATTACATTGGCCTTTAGGAAAAATAAAGCTGTATGCTTGGGACTTTTTGCTCAGGATTTTGATCAAACCTACACTAAAAAGCTTCAAAAATCTACCAAACCCATTATATTCCAGCTATAGGAAATTGGTGGGAAGGATTGGGGTCAATATTTTAGAAAGTTTTAGCACAAGGCATTTGAATATTATGGCAACAATTGATATTTTCTGTGTCCATAAAATATTTTACAAGAAAAAACAAAATCCCAATATTCTGTTTGTCTTCAGGCTGATTAGACTTCAAGTTCATTAAAAAAAATAGACAAATGTCATATCCAAGATTATTAGTTCCGAATGCATAAAGCATTTCTTTCTGTGCCTATGAGGTAAATTGTGGAAAACACATTTTGATTTGATGAGGAAACTTTCCATTGCTCATTCCACCCTCAGGACAATTCCAGCTTCTCTGCTGCAGTCATTGGCACCTTAATGTTTTTATTAAATAATTTACCACTTATAGATGTTTCATCAGACTTGAACAAACTAAACCTAATTCTTGCTCATATTAGCTTTACTGTGTGCCTATGTTCGGGTGCAATGCCTTATATCCACCACAGAATTTTCTACCTAACATTATGTTGGTCTGGATAAGCACTTGGGAATGAGGAATGCACTGTTTGTAGCAATTTTATAATCAAAAACTTCACTCACCACTCAAGTGACATGTGCCAATTAATTTCATCCTTTGGATTGCTTAACATAGAAGTAATAAATAGTGTTATACAGTATTTGGACTGTAACTGGTTATCTATCAGATGGATTGCTAACTTAAATTTTACAACCTGCTTCTTCCAAAAACGTGATTCATTTAATCATAAACCTGGTATAATTTTCTGATTCTGGGCCCAATTCAGAAAAATACGTAAGAACAGATTTAACTGTAAGTATGCAAATGTTTCCACAGACTCCAAGCTAAGCATGTATTTAAGTGGTCTGCTGTCTCAGAGCCTGAGTAAATCTTGATTCTTGATCTAAAATTTGCTTTTCATAAACATCTGTGAGCTTCAATTCATACAAGTGTTAAAGAATAAAAAGTTCAGCTACAAGAGTTACCAACAAAAGGAAATTCTGTTTGAAATTCACCAATATGTTTGCTAATCATTTTTTCAGTATTTGCCCATGTCTGTTCAAATGTCTGGGTTGTGGCTTTTCATCTATTTCAGGAATATTTTAAGCAAGCTATGCAAAAAATCTTCCTTTGTGCTAGGTTGGCATATTGCAGGAAGGTTGAAGGTTTTTCTTCTTTTTCTTTTTCTTTTTCTTTTTTTTTTATGCCTTCATGTAGACTGAGGAAAGCTTAAATACCTTAAACTTCCTTTTAGGAGTCTCTGTTTTTCAAAGAGTTCATTCAGATGTAGCTTATATTTTGGGTATGTCATGCGTAAAGATGCCTTTATTCATATAAATGCCACTACTTTACCAGACCTTGGAAATATTTAGCTGTTTATATTTCTTTTAACATGAGTAGCTAGAGGCTTTCCATCCCAACATTATTTAATGAGCTGTTCTGTGTCTTTGCCTTACTAGAATACAAGCACCTTCAACGTTAATTGGGGGAGAAATGGCATGTGTGTAGGAGCTTACATGAAAATCACAAAGCTTTATTTTTTTATGTTTTTATGTTTTTAAAACAGTTACTCAGCCCTGGCTTCAGATTGAAACACTAGCATTAAATGATTGTGGCCTTCAAAGGTTGTATAATTTAATCTAAATATTCTACCAACACATAATGAAACCTCTGGAAAGCCTCACTTGTGATTGGCCCACCTTTCCATTTCCAAGGCTATATCTGAGGAAAGATAAAGTGACCTCCTACCAGAAACAGACACAAACAAGTGAACAGCAGAAAAACAAACTAGCAAATATGAAACATGTGTTATTGAATGGGAAAAATCTCCCCTTTTAAAATGTACAAATTGGCATAAATGATATATCTAATTCCTTTTGTGTTTGACTAGAGAACTAATAACCAACAGAGAAGATTAGCACAAAGCATTTCAAGATACTATATGAACAGTACTGCCTACTCCTAACAATTTTTAACCTGAGATGTGATTATTCAACTTTGCTACTTTTTTATCTTGATTTACAATGCAAAGTTTTACAATCCAAGCATACTGTTAATAAAATAAACAAAGGTGCAGTACTCCAGAAAGCTATCACAAGGGCTGTTAACTACACAGAAATCAGTGAGCCTTTAGAAATGTCCATCATATGAATGTGATCGTTCCAGTTCTGTTATGCAAAAAGGACAAATAAGAGGGATTTCTTTATTTTTCTTAAATCATTCATTGATTTATATACTTCTGTCATGACCTTTCTCACTCCTGTTTTCTCCAGAGTAAACTAACTCCATCTTATCAATTTTTCTTCCATAGAAATCTTTGTTACCCTCTAATCATTTTGTCACTGGCCTCCATTTATTGCCGCTGTATTTTTTTTCACCAATATGACCAGGAGACCACAGTATCCAAGATGAGGGCAAATATGATTTATACAATGTTGTAACATTATCTTCAGGATTGTTTTATATCCTAGTCTTTACCATAGCATGATGTGTTATTTTGCTTTGGCTACTCCTCTGCTCAACAGAAGGTCTCCACACACTGTCTGCACTATAGCAGGAGTTTGCTAGCATCGCTTTCCCCTCCTGCTTTCACTTCAGTAGTTTCAGTCAATTACTGCTCTCATATCTCCCTTAGATATTTGTCTTCACCAATGCACAGTAAGAGAAGAACCAGGATGGAGAAAAAGACCAGCAGCAGCCTCCGGATATGGCTGTCCCACTCCACTCCCACCCCTCCTCTACTTGGTGCTTGGCCAACCCAGTCACCTCATCCTTTGTCCCACAGCTCACTACAATAACTCAGCTTCAGTGACTGGGAGAGGTGCAAAGCAGCAACGATATGTTGCTGATTGTTGAGAAAGGGAAAAAAAGCATCTGGCTTTGAAATAGAAGATAGAGGGAAGTAGAGAGAAAGAGCAATGGGTTTTTTTGGAGGTGATGAAAGTCTGATAGACACTTGGAGAAACCACAGTAACAGCATTGTTCGAGGACTGGTTGTGAATCACAGAACTAACAGAAATGTTTGGGGAGTTAGAGTTTACTTTTAACCCATAATTACCTCAAGTTATTCTTTTTTTTTCAATTGGAGTTGAAATTTAATTTACCTTTGTAATGCCTAAACAAATACTTCTGAACATTGAATTCTTCATTCCTCTCCAGTGAAATAATTGCATCACTTTCAAGTGTTATCATCTTGCACAGTTCATCTCTTCTCTAGCTCATTAATAACTGATACATCAAACTATGCAGAACATGGTGTTTTTCATCAGGTATCTTTATTGAACAGTAGAGATGAAGTTTACCTCATCAAATGTTTTTGCTATCTAAAGGTAGAACGTGTAGTCAAAACTAGTCACCAGAGCTTCATTGAGAGAGAAGGTCACCATGAAGCACTTTCATGAGGTGAGCCATCTCATCTAGGATAAGATGACTCGCCCCTTGTTTTCTGTCTCTTTAGCAGTTTCTGGTAAGTGCAATTCACCCCGAATGTATTAGGGCTACTTAATTTCCTTGAAAGCCTCCTTCAAGGGGTTTCATAAAAGGCTTGTTGAAATTCTAAATTAGTTATAATAACTGCCTTCTTGTACCTACAATTCAGCTCAAATACTCAAAAGTTAGAGATGTGTGATTTTCTTTTATGGCAGCCGTATTTTTTCAGCTTTACCATTTGATACCAATCAAGGTGTTCTGTAAACAAAATGAGTCTTCATTTATAATTCAAATCTTTTTTTCATACTGAAGCAAATCTGAAATCTACAATTTCTAACACTTTTTAAAGGTGATTATACTTTCTGCCATCAAACTCCTCAGGTGGGGTTGATTAATTTAATGAGAGATTACATCTATTTTGACAGCAGTTTCTTTAAATTCCTTCAGCATGTCATCCAGTCTTGATACCTTGTCACCACCCAGCACCTCTCCAGAACTTTAACCACTGCTACCGCTTCCTTGTATTGACTCCAAAAGTTATTTTAGGATACATATTTTTCCATCATGCTTAGTGAGGAATACAGTCTGAAAGAAATGTAATTATTTCTTGACACTGCTACCATATGTAAACAAATTAATTTATGATAGTGGGTATTATAGTGTATTGCAGGTTGTAGAGGAGGAAAGGAAGCAGGAATACAGACCCATTCCACTTGAGAATTTGCAGATATACTGGAACTGTAAAACCATGTTTACATTACTGAACGAAACTGAGCCAAAGACTTGAAATCAGCAAAGAGCAACCTCCTCCGCATGGCACTTGCCTATGGGACACAAATGGCACTCAGTGGTTCAAAAGTATAACAATTATTTTGTGTGTGTGTATATATATTTATTTTCAGTTTAAAGTTCATGAAATAAAATGTGGTCTGTGTAGCTGCCCAGAGCAGTGCACGTGTGCCCTGTGATGCAGCACAGAAGCATTTTGGGGCACTTGCATGTGCGAAGGCTGTGGGGACAGAGTTGAAAGGCTCTGTATGGTGCAGAGCACCACAACTGGATGCTCAAATCGCTGCAGTATGCTGCTATTTGTGAAGGAGCACAGTGTATCAGGACCTGGCAAACTAGGGCAGCCTAATAGTACACTCAATATGCTAATTTCCAGTTGAGATAAAGTACAGAGAACCAAAATCTACCTTTTTGAGAGGTATTGACGTGGAATGTGGTTTTTTTCTTCATGTCATTGCCACAAGTCATCAATTTAACTCAAGACTGTGTAAGCAGAATCTCCCAAGTTGTCACTTATTGTCATTTTTCCCACTGTATTCCTAATTCACATTTCTACTGTTCCCTTGTCATTTTTCATTATATTTTTCTTGCTTATTTTACTGGTAGAACAACCTTGGATTTCAAAAGAGGGAGGAGCTCTGCTTCAAAATATAGATTAACAGTTCAATGTGATTCCTCCAATTCAGGATTTTTGAATAAGACCATGTATACATTTAATATTTTCATGGATAAAAGCAAAATACTGCAAAACAACTTTCGTCACATTTTTCTAACACCTGCTCAATTAGCTTCATTGATTTAGAGATGAATGTCCAAAAGAAACATCTCCCATTTTATGCAAGAGTTAAACTGTCAGGCTAAAATACAATGTCTCCACAGTCAGACTAAATTAAAAGATACTACAGCAGTCCCAGGAAGTTGAGCAGATTTGAAGAGAAAAGAAAATACAGCATAAGTTAAGTTTTATAAAGTTTCATCAGCTCTCAGGGTGTTTTTTTTTTCTTCTCCTTCTTCTTTTTTAATCCTTGCAATAAAGGAGATCCTCTAACTATAGAAAGAGATTTATCAGAGATGACAAAACTATGAAAGGCAGTCATAATTTCTGATACTTCATTCCCATTCCTTTCTCTTACTCCTAGCATAAAATTTCCAGACAAGTTTTGTAATGACCTAGCAGGTGCTGGCCATGCAGCTCCAGGTAGTGGCACAATTCAGACCCACAATGTACTGATAGCTTTCCACCAAGAGTTATAACATTACTTGGGCGACTTGCTGTGATTTGCAGTCTGCCATTGCTGTATGTGTTTTTACAATAATGCTTCATAAATACATTGCTGCCTCAGCATCTGATAACTGAACCATTCCCCACAGGTGCATTATGGAAAATATTTCATGTTTAAATTATTGTGAAATATTGTCCCTTCTTATCTCCCAGATACATTATCCCCACAAATACTGTAAATGCTGTAGCAAAAGGTTTATCTGTTCTAATTAGCATGTATGGAGGAATGAAAACCTGCACAATTGCATTTTGTTCCTCCTGACCATTTAATTCACTTCGTGTCCACTGGAAAATGAAAAAAATTAATATCTTTAGCCTGGAAATTATCAGAATGGTGATCAATTCACACTTTTAAAGATTAAAAGTAGGGGTGGGAAGATCTGATTAGCCGAGGCAATGTTTAGTAGGATACAGAACCTTATATCTGCAGTTTGTGGAGTTTATGTTCTGAAAGGTTTATCAGAATCACAGCTTTCAAGACCAAAAAATACCTTTTGATCAAATAACCTGACTCTACATAAAAATTACCTCTTTATCCCTGCAATACGAATACCTTTTGTTTGATCAAATTGTATGCCTCAGAAATGCATGAAAACATTCAGTGGATCACAAACACAGAGAACCCAGCCTTGCCAGAAATTTATTTCAGTCAAGAACAACTACCTCTCGATTTTTTATTATTTTTTTAAAGACCCATTGGGCCAGTAATATCAGGCATTCTCTTCGCATTGCTGGATTTGCACAGTACAGTCCACTTCATAAACTAGACCAGCTGCTGTCTGTTCTATGTTGTCTTAGTTTTTCATCATTCTTTTAAAAACAGATATGTCTGCTGCACATAAGAGTTCCAATATTAGTCTTTCCAGTTCAAGTCACCCTCCCCACTCCCAATCATTGTTTCACTAGTTGTGCTCAGAGTTGTACTATGCCTTTTTACAACTTTTTACAACAGAATGTTAAGTGCTTATGTTGATTTCTTTGCTCCCTGGTTTTCAGTATCCTTTTTTTTTCAGGACATGTGGGTTAGATATGGTAAAAACTCTAAGAATGATTTTTAAGTTATCTAAAACTCATCCAAGAGCATGACAGCTACCAAGTATAACTAATTTCCTGAGCTTTCTAATCCGTATACAACTAAATTCCCCAAAGCTCTCCCTGACTGGCTTGGAAGGCCCCTGGGTAATGGACTTTTTTCACCCACGTATCCTCAGAAGGACTTGTTTGTTGGAGATGAACATGGCACCTGCCTGTCTCAGAACTAATTTAGGTAGGTGGTGAAAGTGTTACCTCAAGTTTAGAAACAGAAACACGCATATGTTGTTCCAACACAGCATTTTCACAGCCGTATGTTCTTATTCGCTTATTTTTTCTGCAGCATTTTGCCTGAAGAGTTGTTGGCCATGTCATACTTTAGCATTGATGATCATCCACCTTAAATACATAGGAAAATGGGGGGGGCTATAATAAATCATATTTTTGCAGTATTACTGATTGATATGATATAGGCCTATATTTATCACTTGTATTACACTAATGCATAGCCTCACCAGGAATCAGGACCCTTCTGTGCTGGATGCCTGCCACATATTTAATAAAAAATGTGATTCCCTGCCCCAGAGAGACTAGTTTCTAAACATAGAGTTGGATAGAACAGGTGGAAAAAAACAAAAGTAGACAAGGCAATAGTGAAACAATCATTTTTCATCTTGCAAAATTGTAAGTGTTATATTACACAGCAATTTAAATCTGTTTTCCCATGTACCAAAGGCAATCTATTTTCTAGTTTCAATAACTATCTCTTTTTCCGTTAGTTAAAAATATTTATATCAATCTTATTTCATTTGATTTAATCATTTTTAAATCGCTTTCACTGAAGTATAAAAAGCTGTTGAGCTCCTTTGTTTAAATATGAAACATAGCAATAATCACTCTTTGGTATTATTCTAATTAGCTAGATCTCCTCATGGAGGATAACAAATGCATACTAACTCAGGACAATTAGAAAGATGCTAATAAATGCAACATCATGGTTCCTCACAGAATGCAAAACCAGTGCCAATATGTAACCAAGCAGTTTGCAAAGAAAATTATCACATTTCAGGAGCTAGAACTTAAAGCTCTTATTGGGATGATTTCAGGAGACAAGGACTCATTATGCTTATCAGTCAGTATTCATACAGTTACATTTTGGTCCATTCAGTTGACGCTAGACTGCAGTGAAAATGGAAATTATCAATATTCAAAAAAAAGGCAAAGCTGTTGAATCAGGAAATTTGAAAGTGCTGGGACTAATTCATAGCTAGCAAAAAGCATCAAAAAAATGCTCAGACTTCCATGGAATTGCAATATCTTCTCCTGTCAATGTTTGTAATGTATCTGACACTAAGCGTAAGATAAACTAGTAAAAATCTGGAGACGAGAAAGAAAAACATACACCAGTTGATGGGAGGGTAGACTGTTTTATTTTGTTCGTTTGTTTTTTCCCAAGATCAGTTTGGTTTCAAGCTGTAATGCTGAGGACATCCCAAGGAGGAGAACACTGGTGACATGCTGCCTTGTAGAAGCTTAGTTGTCCCTTCTGCACCTACTTTCAGACACTGTACACAACTCATCAGGGAGCTCCTGAAAGGTTTGCCCTATCCTCTACAAACGAGTAATGGTCCACTATACAGCCCACCAAATCCAGTAGAAATCGTTCTGCAGGCTTCAGTATTCCTTGGATCAGACCACAATAAATAATAGAACTAAAGCCATTTTTTAAAATATGAGAGTTTAAATTATTCCATTTGTGTTTGATTCCAAAGAAGCCCTATCCCATCAAAATACACCTGCTAAATTCAGCATGAATGCCTCTTTCACTAGTCATATCCAAAGGGCAAGGACAACAATTCTGCTGGATTTCAAAATTAAGCCTTTGGGAACAAACTTTGCTGTCTTTCTCCATGAGAAGTCCCCATGGCTTTCAGTCCATCACCATGTCCAATACCCAAGACAAGCAATTAAGAACACGAAACTGTTTAAAACTAAGGCACAAGTTATAAAGCTGCAGTATACCTTTGAGATCCAGGCAAAATATTTCCTATTGTAACTTTCCCATCTTGCCAAAATATTTGTTATCTCAGAGGCAGAATTTTTTACATTCACACTCAATGGCATCTATAAGGTAGTCCCACTGGTGTCAAGCTGGCATCACAATAACATGTGCAGTAATACTGTGGGAATCCAAAATAGGACTATAATAAACATGTAGCCCCAGAACATTACAAAACCAAGAAGAGCTCCAGGTGACGCTAAGAAATATGTATTTATATTACAAATATAAGGCCTGATCCCATTGTCTTCCCTCAGGTTAAAAAAAAATCACTTGAGATTTTTCCTGTAATACAAAATATTTCCTAATCACAGTTGTATTTTTAATTGCAAAAAGAATTTAATCTTTTTTTTCATTAACATCTTATAAATGACAGAGTTCTTGATTTAGCAATCTTACCAAAATATTCCCAGTTATTTCAGTAAGTGTTTATGGATATATGGACTCATTAACATAAGGCTTACAGAACTGGGGCCCATTTTAAATGAAATTGATAAGGAAGGAAATTCCTACTAACTTGATAATGCAAGGGCAAGTCTGAGTCATAGAGAAGGTGGCTTAGGATGGGAGGTGAGGCAGCCCTGGTTTTGCATGCAGCATAACATCTGAGGTGTCCAAAGCAATCACAGCTATCTTTTGTTTAAAAACAACAGGAAAAACTCTGCTTTCGCAAATGGCACATGCAAATTTAAGGAAGTGACTTAGCTGTTTATCTGCATCACTGGCTAAAGAGCAGTTTTCCCTGCAGGCTATAAAACTATAAATTTGCATCTTGCCTAACATCCCATGACTTTCCACCCACTGACCAACAAGCGTGGAAGGTGTCCTTGAGTGTCAGAGCAAGGTGGTCGTCCTCATCTTGTGTCTCATCTGTGGGGAAGAGATATGTGCAGAAATTAAAGGCGCTATGGAAATTTCCAAAGAAAGAGAAAGAGTTCTAGAGTGGCCTCTGCTGTACTTCCTCTCCTTCATTTTGTACCAGCACCGATCAATGGACTCATTGCCTGCTGTAATTCCCTGCAGTCATTACTTTACAGGTGAGTAATTTACGGTTTTGTAAAGGGCTCTGGGATGTTTGATTATGTCAAAGGTGTTATTGAAGTTCAGATTGTAGTTGTATCCTAAATAGGACGAGATTACCACTGGGATTTATATCATTACTTTCGCTAATTATTTACAACATGGTGCCAATCACACTGTAGGCGTACTTGCAGCAAAAGAAGAGATGGTTCTGTGTAGGTGAACACAAACCCTATCAGGTGATAAGCTATCCAAAGCAGTGCATGACATTGACCTCCGCTGGCAGAAGCAATGATAGGCAGGACAAGGAAATCCAGCACCAAAGGCATTAGACAGAGCTCTCAACTGGAAGGGTTAATTTTCAGTGTGCAAATTTCTCAGTCCTCATCTGACCCAAGTTTCCTATCTCATGAGAGCGTGGGGTAAGGAACGGGACAGACTATTTCAGAGCCACAGCATCAGAGGGTGACTGGGGAATAACATCAGAACTGCTGTGTAAATGTCTGCCTATGGGGACAAGTACAGTAATTGTGGGTGGAAATCTCCTGTTTAAGGCGAAGGGCAGAAATCTCAGTGCCTCCCAGCTAAAGTGGCAAGAAAAAGGGAAATGAGACATGATTATTCCCCACAGGACTCAAGTTCTTATCCCCACAGAGTCTTCAGTCAGAGCAGGAAAGCTTATACCACATGGTAATAGTTTTCCAACGTGTCTGTAAGCGGGCTGGCTCCCTGGGGATTACAAGTGCGAGAGCATTCTTAGATCCAGCCCCAATGACACAGACAGGGGAAAGCAGTAAAATTTTGTTTTTAGTGGCAGATACTACAATGATGTAAGAACTCCTTTCCCTCAGAGGGCTCACATTAGCATTTTCTCTCATTCGTGAGAGTAAATCATGCCATTTAGTCACAGTCTATAGAAAGACACAAACATCCCCTTTCTGAGCTCTCACACCCTCACCTTCACCTTTCCTATCTGATGAGAGCATCCCAACCATGTTAAGTGAGCCACAGACTCCAATTCACTGTTTTCAGTGGACCTTCATGTCTTCTGCTAGGTCCACACAATTCCACTTTTAGAAAGCTTCTATTTCTATTTCGATGGAGGGACATAGTACAAATAAGTATTCAGAGGGACCCTCAGCAATAGTGCCATCACTGGGGACAGATTCACAAAGTGACTTAAGCATTATCACACCGTCACTACATTATTTAATAGTCAGGCACTGTGCTCCTAGACTCACCAGAGCTTAAAAAATGTCTTAGTCTTCCCTTTCATTATTTAGCAAATAATCACTTGATATTTGGTGGCTCATGATTCGCAGAAAACAAATCCCTCCAGTGTGTCTGTGTGGGAGGGGAGGAATTCTACTGTGTTTATTCTGCACATTGCCTAGCCTCTGCTTTCAATTGTGAGAATGTGTTTCTAGGGATTAGTTACTGGATTTGGAAGAATTATGGTTTCAACTTTCTGAGTGAAGAAAAGGAAAATCTTCTAGACTGCTAAAAATTAGACGGTAATATTGAATGCATAAGGCAGGACTTCTATGCCAAAATGTAACTGCAGAGATTACATTATGGTGTCTGTGAAGAATTGGGTGGGAAGAATTGGAACAGAACACATTGGACTTCTGATAATATTTTCCAGCGATAAATCTTCCTTACTTTCTTAACAATCCATGTCCTCCTAGATGGGACAAGATACTTAATTTCTGTCCTATAATCTGGGAACTATACTTGGGGACACTGTGGAGTTCCAGACTGGAATGTGAAATGCCTCAGCAATGTCCTTGGATAGTCAAGAACCCACAAGCAAAGAATGAAAAAACAAACCTGACATGTATGACGAATGTGTTTTTAAGACATGCTGCAGGTCAGCATCAATGAAATGCAGAGGCAGAGAAAAACTTTCTGTTTTTTCAGGAAAGACAATACATTGACCACTTATGGTTGTCTTGCCTGTCAGATCAGAGTACTGGTTATTATTTGACTAATAAATATCAGCTTTTTTAGGAAAGAGCATGTCCATTGCTAGAAATTGCAACTGGATGCACTAATGATCCAGAAGACTGACATTCCTTCCAGAGTTTAGCCAAGGGAAAATCATAGGTAAAATAAGACATGAACAAGGGAAACAGAGATCAAGGAGCCATCAGGACACAGAAAAAGGCAAAGGAACAGAAACATATTTTCCAGGGCAACAAATCCATACCTACTAGAGAGGTTCTGAATGATGCCTGGGTCCACTTCCCAGAAAGCACTGTGGTAAGGGCTGAAGCACTTCTCCTATGAGGACAGGCTGAGAGAGTTGGGGTTGTTCAGCCTGGAGAACAGAAGGCTCCAGGGAGACCTTATTGCAGCCTTCCAGTACCTAAAGGGGGCCTACAAGAAAGATGGTGAGGGACTTTTTATCAGGAAGTGTAGTGATAGGACAAGGGAAAATGGTTTTAAACTGAAAGAGGTTAGATTTAGATTAGGTATTAGGAAGAAATTCTGTATTGTGAAGGTGGTAGGCACTGGAACAGGTTGCCCAGGGAAGTTGTGGATGCCCCATCCCTGGAGGTGTTCAAGGCCAGGTTGGATGGGCCTTTGAGTAACCTGGGCTGGTGGGAGGTGTCCCTGCCCATGGCAGGGGGGTTGGAACTAGATGATTTTTAAGGTCCCTTCCAACTCTAACCATTCTATGATTCTATGATTCTATGATTCTATGATAAGAAAGGTAGAGCTTGGGGAAAAGAAAACAACTTTGATAAATTAGTGAACATTAGTTCAAAAAAAAGTGGTTTCAAAAATTGTACTTTATTATTAAACCTTACAAAATCCGTATGTCTATTTTCTTCCAAGACAATTTGTCCCTAAATTGATCAATTTCTTTTCAAAATGAAGGATCTCAAAATAGTTATGCTTAAACCACTTCAATATTCAGGGATCCAAAAGTCATCCCAGAGGCCTCAGGAAGTAGAACTGATAAAATATGTAGCAGAACGAAGCATCCCAGGAGGGCTGGCTACAGAGAAAACAGGGAAGGAAAACCCAGGGAAGTCAGAAGTGCACTGGGAGATAAACACAGCACCCTGTTGAACTATCACCACCAAAGTTGTGTAACTATTGTAGAAATGGCAGTATTGTGGGTTAAAAGATCAAAAAAAAATCAAAACTGAGCAACTTCAAATTTCAACCTTTATTAGAAAGATGTGTTCTTCCTCCTCTGCCATGGCCATGAGGGTTGCTGTATTTATTGAAATGGAAATACTTTTTGTTATTAACGTGATTTCTCACAGAAATGCTTAATTTTAAAAAAAATCTGAAATGAAAATTATATGAAAACATATAATCCAAAAATCAGTAACTAAATTCTAGACTTGGCCAAAGGTACTGGATTACATTGCTATTTCCCAAGTACTGGTGGCAGCAATTTATGCTTGTTTGTTTGATTGAACAGAAATAACAGCAAATCACCACTATGTACGAGAGAATAAAATATCAAAGATTCATCGCTTCCTTCATTAGCCAGACACGGGCTATGTCTACACAGCATTTTCCTGGCAGAAGCCATCTCATTCTACCCACCCCCTGAGCCAGCTCCAGTTTGGGAGCCAGAAGGCATATTTATCACCCAGTCGAGCCTGAGATAATGTACCCTGCCTCCCTGCAGGCCTTATCAGCTTGAGCACAGCCCACCTCAAACCTAGTTGCACCGCTGCATCCAGCTACGTCCGAGCACAAGCAGAGACCATCCATGTCCTCCTGCAAAATTCTCACAGATGCATTTACTGAGACACCATTGTGCAGAAAGATAACAAAGCGAAGGTAACTAACAGCAGCATTGCTGAAGGAAAAAGTTTGGCCAGCTGGCATAGCACTAGGATCTATAAACGTTTTCTCGCTGGCCATTCAGTGCTTGTACAGATCTGACAGAGTGGCAGGGAGGAATGATAGGGGAGCTGAAAAAGCAAGACTGCAATTTTGATACCATTGCATATAAGATAGGCGGGGGTTGGACCAGATGACCTTTAAAGGTCCCTTCCAACCCAAACTGTTCTATGATTCTACGATTCTAAGATAGTGCCACGACTGGAAACATCACATCACTCTCAAATGCTGAAAATAACAGGCTGAAAGGATCTGTAGCTCCAGTGATTCATCTCAGCATCATTTGCTGCTCTGCTTAAACCAGGTGGACAGCACAGAGGGGTTCTAACAGGGCAAACATCATAAAAATACTGACGTATTCCAGCCAGTCTCATAGAGCTGTGGTTATAAAGGATAAATGTTTTGTAGTTAAAAAAAATTTTCTATGCCAGTTTTGGAAGGCTCAGTAACAGCTAAGGAAGAGGTGGAGGTGACTGTGAATCATTGTTAAGATTCAGAGTCACAGAACCTTATATGATTAGAGAAAAATTACTGATGGGTGTGCATTTGCACCCAGCCTCCCTAAACTCCTCTCTTGAGGATGCAGAAAGCCTGCTTTATGATAGGTGACTTTAACTTAAGGGATATTTGCTGAACAGCTTGTTCGGTTTACCAAAAACAAAAGGTGGGAGTTATACGCCATAACACAGGCATCTAAAACTCAGCAGCATTAGGTCTAACCTAGGTACCTCAGGGGACAAATAAGTATTTCCAGTGGGCAGTTTTTCCCATCCTAAAATAGATGTCAAAGATAAATCAGTTGAATCACCCTGCAGAAGTGCTTATTTCTCTCTGTAAAAAAAAAAAATTCAGGGTGGTTAACTGAAATTTAGGTGTATAATCCTGAAAAATCTAAAAGAATGAGAGATGAACCCCACTCATGGTTCCTTAAAATGATTCCACAGGTCAAGAAAGTTTCTTTCTTACAAGTCTGGCGTTTTAAAATGAGATCTGAAGTAACAAGAAATTATACATAACATGGGAAATGGGAAATAAATGTATGGTGTACAATTTAAAATATAGGTGAGCCCTGAGAAAGTTAGTTGAATTAATTTAATATTAGGCATAGTTAGGGCTTCAGGAAATGAGAATTAATGTTCATATGTATTAGGAGGAAGGGTCATCTTAGGCCAGCTATAAGTCTTGGTTCAGGAGATGTAGATAGACTAATTCTAAACAGTGATATAGGAAAGTGAAACATTTGCTATGACTACATCTTGATATCTGAAACAAATGAGTGTTATATACCCTTTCCCTCCAAACACCATGTCTATTGAAAGAATAGCATGAAATAACATCGGCTAAAAATAAAAACTTTTAGATTAACTCATACTTACAACTTAGATCCAAGCATTTTTTTGAAAGGGCTGAAGAATGTTTTTAGTCACTTTTTTAATTTTCATTTTTAAAAGATCTTAGAAAGCTGGAATATTAAAATGGTTTGGAAAACTGCCAAAGTAATTCCAATGTTTAATAAGGGTAAAAGAGATAACCTAGGAACCATAGAAAAATTACTTTGACCTGTTTTCCAGAAAAGATAATGGAACAGTTAAATCAGGATTCTATCAACAAACAGTGGCTAAACATATAATTAATGCCAGTCAACACAGTTTTGTAGAAATTAAATCTTGTCAAACAAGCCTATTGTATTTTATGACAGGATTTCAGGTCCTATTGATAAAGGTGACCATGTTGGCATAGCATTCTTTATATTTAACAAGGCATTTGACTTAGTCCCACAAAACACTTTGATTTAAAAACAAACTTGAATTGTGCAGAATTAACAGAGTGTACATCAGATACAATAAAAAAAATCTCATAGAGTTCAGAAAATAGTAATTAAGAAATCGGTGAGCACAGCTGCTTCTACAAGGTTTCCCCAAATAGCTGTTTCTCCATATATATAAGGAGCAATGAACTAGAAAGAGCATATGCACAAAGCATAGCAGGGCAGTAAATAACAAAGATGAGGGTCTGCTACAGAAATATCTTAAGTATCTGCTAAAACAGTTACATTCCAACAAAATAAGTTTAAGGACACCTAAATGCAGAACAAAACATCTGGGGACCAGGAATGTAAATTATAAATACAGAAAGAGAGACTCTTTCCAAGAAAGCAGTAGCTCAGAAAAGGACTTGAGAGTCATTGTAGATAATCACCTCAAAGTAAGCTCTCCAAGTAGTGCTTTGGCTACACGTCTTATATTATCCTTGGCTATATAAAAGGTGATTATCAAATAGAAGTAGGGAAGTGTTACTGCTGCTCTACTTTGCTTCGATAAAACTGCTGCTACAATAAGACATGTAGATCTGGAATCAGATCTTCCAGAAGAAAATGAAAATCACAGAGAAAGTTAAAAAAAAATCAGTACAGATACTGGAAAACAAATATAAATATCTGAGGCTTAAGAAGCTCAACTTAATTTGTCAGAAAGGTTGAAAGCTAACTTGACCTATGTACATGGAGGGTACTGGTGGATGAAAAGCTGGACATTAGATGACAACATTCACTCACAGTCCAGAAGGTCAACTGTATCCTGGGCTGTATCAAAAGAAGTGTGGCCAGCAGATTGAGGGAGGTGATTCTGCCTTTCTACTCTGCTTTGGTGAGACCCCACATGGAGTCCTGCCTCCAGCTCTGGAGCCCTCAGCACAGGAAAGACAGGGACCTGTTCAAGCAGGCCCAGAGGAGGGCCACAAAGATGTTCAGAGGGACAGAATGCCTCTCCTATGAGGACAGGCTGAGAGAGTTGGGGTTGTTCAGCCTGGAGAACAGAAGGCTCCAGGGAGACCTTATTGTGGCCATTTGGTACTTAAAGGGGGCCTACAGGAAAAATGGGGACAAACTTTTTAGCAGGGCTTCTAGCAATAGGACAAGGGGTAATGGTTTTAAAGTGAAAGAGGGTAAATTTAGACTAGATATAACGAAGAAACTTTTTACAATGAGGGTGGTGAAACACAGGAACAGGTGGCCCAGAGAGGTGGTAGACGCCCCATCCCTGGAAACATTCGATGTCAGGTTAGACAGGGCTCTGAGCAACCTTATCTAGTTGAAGATGTCCCTGCTTATTGCAGGGGATTGGACTAGATGACCATTAAAAGTCCCTTCCAACTCAAACTAATCTATGCTTCTATATAGATCCTTGCATATAAAAAAAACCATCCAGTAGGATGGTTTTCAAACCTGCTGTAAAAGGCATAATTAGACATAATGACTGGAAGCTGAAATTAGAAAATTTAACCTTGAAATAAGACACAACATGGAAAATGAAATTTTATGAGGTGAGGTGGCAACTCCCCATTAGTCTGAGTTGTTAAGGTGGGTTTAGATAGATTTCTGAAATAAACAGTGTAATTCAGCTTTTAAGAGAGATTACATCTCCAGTGTGAGGAAGGTTTTAGATTAGATAGTCACAAGTGATCCTCCTGGTCTTCAAATGTCTCAAACCACCAATACCATCTTTTCTGCCCTCAATATTTACGTGCCCCAGGATAATCAGAATTACCTACATTACTCAGCATAATCATTACATGGGTATATAAGGATGTAGACAATGACTGTACTCAAATATCGTACCTCAGGGTTTCAGCCAGCTGTCCGGTGGGATCCAGAAACATTTATTTAACTAATGCTACACTGGTTAGATGTAACCTGCTTGCACTGGGTGGAAGGGGAAGTTTGACTTTGTGTCTGCGTGTTTAACAGCAAAACCATTACCTTTCTTTGTACAGCTTGACGTACTACAAGTCACCTATTTTCTTTATCCTTCTACTTATCTTCTAGGGCATTCAACTCTTCCTGAAAGTCATAGTGCTTTTCAATTACTAGGTAAATATCTATGTGTTTAGGTTTTCTTTATTTTCAACAAGTATAACTATGCCAAAGTGTCCTTCTCTCAATTCTGGCATAACTATCTGCCTTTCCTACCCAAGAACAGTGAACACATAGATGTTGTGTTGCAAAACCTATAGATTAGTCCATCCTGAAGTTGAAATAAAAATATAGTAAGTTTGCTTTTCCAAAATTCTGCAAATGAAAATTTACCGTAAGGTCTCAGAACAGGGATTTTATCTTTGTATCCATCACCACCATAGAGGACATCCAGGCTGAACTGGACTCTAGCAGGCATCTTCACTGTTTGCAGGCTGTGCTTACAGAGATACCTGTGCAGAACCACTGATTTCCATGTGCTAGCACAGGTGCCTTGTGGTTGGAATACCATTTACATTAGCAGAAAAGAGATGCCACCCATCATCTCTCAGTTGGCTCTGCAAGACTAATAGGCAATACAACTTTTTTTTAAACAGTCTAGTAATCAGACATGATTCTAAATACACACAGCAGGCAGAAACATTGGGTAGGAAGGTGCCATTTTCAGCCATTCTTCAGAGAAACACCATCTGTTACAACATATGCAAGTGCAGTTACACATCCGGTTATAGGAGGTGAGAAGGGTAATTTTCTACCTGAGAAGCATGATTTCTGTCTGATCATCTCCTTTCTCCAAGCCTCAGCCATTAGCACCAGTGGCAATCTACTGAAAAAGGAAGAAATGTCGCCATTTTTCTGTCTCCCCCTAATGGAAAAGGAGACTCAAATCCCTTGCTCTGTACTGGAATAATGGCACAGGTGGCTTTCTATATGTAGATCAGAAAGGATCATTTCAAAATTCCCTAGTAACTGGAAGAATCTGAGAGTAGGAGAAATTCAAAATGAGACTAGAACCAGCAAAAAGAAAATTAATATATAGAATTTACACATAAAAATTTAATGAACCTGAGCTTCCAGTTTCCTTTATTTGGATATTTTGGCAGATACATTATTAACGCTAACCTTATTTTCCTAGCTGAAAAATTAACATAAACAGAAACACAAAAATTATGATATGCCAAAAGAAAAAAAAAAAAAAAAAAGAGTTATGGCTTGGAGACCCTTTCTTTGTATGGAAACACTAGATTCTAATTTAATTCAAAAAAACTAGTTTTCTGCAGCCTGACAAATCTCCTCCAAAAATTATTTCCTCACTGATTACAGAAGCAGACAATTGATGCCCAAACAATCAAAGAAGGTTGTATTGTCAGCATGTTAATCATAGTGTTTCTTAGCAACCATATTTTATTTACAAGTAACAATACTTCTTCAGAAGCCTGTCACATTTAATGACAAGTAGCTGTGGGGGAAGGGCTGGAAAATGTGTGTGCAGCTCATACCTTTGATGATAAGCAGTTTGTGAGGAGAACAGAGCAATGGTTTTGCTGATAACCATTGATGGTAGTAGAGAAACCCCTGAGAAATGAAGCAGTGGGACAAGGCCTTGCACAAAACATAGCCTTCTGCATCCACACGGGTTAATGCTTTTGCTCATGTGAGTCCATAGGTACCTCTCCCTTAGTCTCCTTGGGGTGGTGAACTTTTCAAAAATTCACGAGCTAGCCAAGGAGTTCTGTCATGGCAAACTGATTGTTTCTTTGTCCAAGGAGTTCCCAAAGGACCAGACTCTGCTCCCAGTACTTTCTTCTCAGCAGCAGCCAGGGTGACAGCTCTACATCTTCCATGCTCTCACTCGCCAAGGGGACCAGCTCCAGTGCAGGTAAGTCCACACTGGGGAAGGGAATCACTGCAGCAAGGGCCAAAAAAGGGTGCTTTTGGGGACTTTTTGAAGTTTCTTGAAGCTGGAAGGAGGGTCTAGCCTGGGCCGGAATGGGCAGCTTGTGGGCAGGCTGCTGACGCGGCGAGGGCAGAGCCAGCACCCCTGGTGGCAGTTCTCAACGAGCTGCAAGCATGCGAATGGCCACTCGCTGAGGGGACCAGCTCCAGTGCAGGTCGCTGCGCACTCAGCAAGTAATCAGCGAGTGTGCATCACCCGGGGAGTCACCCGGGAGCCCTCAGGAGAGAGCCCACAGAGCCAGAGCAGCAAACATGCGTCTGTCATGTAGAAGGCGTGTGGGCAGGGTGCTGAGAGCACTGCCAGCTCAAGAGGTACGATTGGTAGTAACTGGTCCCCCTCCTGTTTCAAGAGGCAAACCAGTAGTCATTGCCCTCCTGGAAGAGGACCCAACCATGGTTACCACTCGGCCCAAATGCTGTTGCTAGAAGGAGTGTTGCGACTCAGACACAGCTCCCACACAAACATGCAGCCGTGCATGTCTCTGGCTGCAGCGAGTGCCTGAGCCTGTCCCTCATGCTGGAGGGCAGCAAAGACAACACCTGTGTGCGCTGTGAGGAGGTGAATGATCTGCTCGGCATGGTGGCAGAACTGAAGGAGGAGGTGGAAAAGTTAAGGAGTATCAGGGAGTGTGAGACAGAGAGAGATTGGTGGAGCCATACCCTGAGGCCAAGGGAGAGAACTGAGGCTCCACAAGTAGCAGAGGATCTCCTCCCCTCTTGCCATCAGGCAGAAGGAGGGGACCTAATAGATGGGGAGCAATGGAAAGAGCTCCCTGCTCAGGGATGCAGGAAAAACACTCCCCAGCCTCCCTCACCTTCCCAGTTGCCCTTACACAACAGGTATGAGGTTCTGGAACTTGACAGCCAGGCAAATGAGTACATAACAAGTACATAACTACATTTACAAGGGCATGTAGTGATAGGACGAGGGGGAACAGCTTTAAGCTGGAAGAGGGCAGGTTTAGATTAAACATTAGGAAGAAGTTTTTCACTTTAAGGGTGGTGAGGCACTGGAACAGGTTGCCCAGAGAGGTTGTTGAAGCCCCGTCCCTGGAGGTGTTCAAGGCCAGGCTGGACGTGGCCTTGGGCAACCTGGTCTAGTGAGAGGTGTCCCTGCCTATGGTAGGGGGGTTGGAACTCGATGATCTTCAAGGTCCCTTCCAACCTAAACCATTCTATGATTCTATGATAAAGGAAAGCCTATCCA
Organism: Pluvialis apricaria; assembly: GCA_017639485.1. Taxonomy (NCBI): domain Eukaryota; kingdom Metazoa; phylum Chordata; class Aves; order Charadriiformes; family Charadriidae; genus Pluvialis; species Pluvialis apricaria. The sequence goes on from CM030009.1 coordinate 121,042,861, forward strand.
GGAGGTTGCCAAGTGTAAGCCAGCCAGCCCTATGCATTAGGACTTCTACTGTGAAAAAGAAAAGGAGGGTAATTGTTGTGGGGGATTCCCTTCTAAGGGGAACAGAGGGCCCCATATGCCAACCAGATCCGTCCCACGGGGAGGTCTGCTGCCTCCCTGGGGCCCGTGTCAGGGCCATCACCAGGAAACTCCTTGGTCTGGTACGGTGCACTGATTATTACCCGCTGTTTGTTATGCAACTTCAAAGTGATGAGGTTGTGGACAGAAATCTAAAGGCAATTAAAAAGGACTTCAGGACACTGGGACGACTGGTTGAAGATTCTGGTACACAGGTAGTTTTTTCCTCAACGCCTTCAGGGGTAGGGAGGGAAAGGAACAGGAAGATAGAACCGATTAACACGTGGCTCAGAGGCTGGTGCCATTGGTGGAGTTCTGTTTTTTTTGATCACAGGGATGTCTATACGTCACTGGGCCTACTGGCAACAGATGGGGTACACCTGTCTCAGCAGGGCAAAAGGATCCTGGGGCAAGAATTAGCAGGGCTCATTGAAAGAGCTTTAAACTAGATTGGAAGGGGGAAGGGGATGGAACCGGGCCTGCTAGAAATAAGCCCGGGGGAGCCAGGGTTTGCAGGATTGTGAGCTAGCGAGGACCCTTGTTATTCTGTCTCAGTGGAGGTAGGGGCTGGAGATACACAGGGCGGTAAAGATGGAAGGGTTATTGATGGGTTAGAAGCCATGGAAAAACCTGAGAGCAGTCAGGTAGGAACCAGGGCTTCCACCCACAAAGAAGTGTCGGGAACATTAGCCCAACTGAAGTGCATCTGTGCTAATGCACGTAGCATGGGCAGCAAACAGCTAGAAGCCATGGTGCACCAGGAAAACTATGATACAGTAGCCATCACAGAAACATAGTGGGATGCCTCATGTGACTGGAGTGCCGTAATTAACGGCTATAAGCTCTTCAGAAGGCATACACAAGGAAGGAGAGGTGGTGGGGTGGCCCTGTATGTTAGGGACTGTTATGAATGTTTAGAACTCAATCATCGCAATGATATGGTTGAGTGTCTATGGCTCAGAACCAGGGGGAAGGCCAACAAGGCTGATGTTGTGGTGGGGCTCTGTTATAGACCAACCAGTCAGGCCAGAGAGCTGGATAAAACTTTCTACAAGCAGCTGGGAGAAGTCTTGTGACCGCTTGCCCTTGTTCTTGTGGGGGACTTCAACTTCCCAGATGTCTGCTGGAAATACAACACAGCAGAGAGGGAACAGTCCCGGAGGTTCCTAGAGTGTGTCGAGGACAACTTCCTTACTCAGCTGGTGAGTGAACCTACCAGGGAAGGTGCCCTGCTGGACCTGCTCTTTGTGAACAGAGAAGGACTGGTTGGTGATGTGACGGTGGGAGATCGACTACAGCACAACGATCAAGAAATGATTGAGTTCTGCATTCTTAGAGAAGTAAGGAGGGAGGGCAGCAGAACTGCCACCTTGGACTTCTGAAGGGCAGACTTTGACTTGTTTAGGAGACTGACTGACAGAGTCCCTTGGGAGGCAGTCCTGAAGGGCGTAGGAGTCCAGGAAGGCTGGACACTCTTTAGGAAGGAAGTCTTAAAGGTGCAGGAGCCAGCCATCCCCATGTGCTGTAAGTCATGCCAGCAGCAAAGACCGTCTTGGCTGAACAGAGAGCTTTGGCTGCAGCTCAGGGAAAAAAGGAGAGTCTATGGCCTCTGGAAGAAAGGGCAGGCCTCACACGATGACTACAGAGATGCTGTGAGGCTATGCAGGGAGAAAATTAGAAAGTCCAAAGCCCAGCTTGACATTAATCTGGCTTCTTCTGGAAAGGACAACAAGAAATCTTTCTATAGATACATTAGCAGCAAAAGAAGGGCCAGGGAGAGCATCCATCCTCTATTAGATGCAGGAGGAAACATGGTGACTAAGGATGAAGAAAAGGTTGAGGTGCTTAATGCCTTCTTTGCCTCAGTCTTTAGTAATAGGACCAGTTGCACTCTGAGGATCCAACCCCCTGAGCTAGAAGACAGAGAACGGGAGCAGGATGATTCCCCCCGCAATCCAGGAAGAAATGGTCAGTGACCTGCTGCAGCACATAGACATACACAAGTCTATGGGACCAGATGGAATCCCCCCAAGAGTTCTGAGAGAGCTGGCGGAGGTGCTCACCAAGCCACTTCCCACCATTTTCCAACAGTCCTGGCTGACTGGCGAGGTCCCAGCAGATTGGAAACTAGCCAATGTAACACCCATCTATAAGAAGGGCCAGAAGGAGGATCTGGGGAACTAGAGGCCTGTCAGTTTGTCTTCGGTGCCGGGGAGGCTGATGGAGCGGATCATCCTGAGTACTATCACACAGTATGCACAGGACAACCGAATGATGTGGCCCAGTCAATATAGGTTCATGAAAGGCAGGTCCTGCTTGACAAACCTGATTTCCTTCTACAACACAGTCACCTGCTTAGTGTATGAGGGAAAAGCTGTGCATGTTTTCTATCTGGACTTTAGTAAAGCCTTTGACACTGTTTCCCACAGCATTCTCCTGGAGAAACTGGATGCTTATGGCTTGGATGGGTGTACTCTTCGCTGGGTGAAAAACTGACTGGAAGGACGGGCCCAGAGAGTGGTGGTGAATGGAGCTAATTCCACTTGGCGGCCGGTCATGAGTGGTGTCCCCCAGGGCTCAGTACCGGAGCCAGTCCTGTTTAACATCTTTATCAATGATCTGGATGAGGGGATCGAGTGCACCCTCAGTAAGTTTGCAGACGACACCAAGCTGGGTGGAAGTGTTGATCTGCCTGAGGGTAGGGAGGCTCTGCAGAGGGATTTAGACAGGCTAGATCGATGGGCCAAGTCATACTGTAAGAGTTTCAATAAGGCCAAATGCCGGGTCTTACACTTTGGCCACAACAACCCCCGCCAACGCTACAGGCCTGGGGAGGAGTGGCTGGAAAGCTGCTCAGCAGAAAAGGACTTGGGGCTGTTGATTGATAGTCGGCTGAACATGAGCCAGCATTGTGTCCAGGTGGCCAAGAAGGCTAATGGCATCTTGGCCTGCATCAGGAATAGTGCAGCCAGTAGGACCAAGGAGGTGATTTTACCCCTGTACTCGGCACTGGTGAGGCCCCACCTCAAGTAGTGTGTTCAGTTTTGGGCCCTTCACTGCAAGAAGGACATTGAGGTACTGGAGCGTGTGCAAAGAAGGGCAACGAAACTGGTGGGGGCTCTGGAGCACATGTCTTATGAGGAGCGACTGAGGGAACTGGGGTTGTTTAGCCTGGAGAAAAGGAGGCTGACGGGAGACCCTATCACTCTGTACAAGTATCTGAAAGGAGTTTGCAGAGAGGTGGGGGTCAGTCTCTTCTGCCAAGTAACAAGTGATAGGACAAGAGGAAATGAGTTCAAGTTGTGCCAAGGGAAGTTTAGATTGGATATTGGGAAGAATTTCTTCACTGAAAGGGTCATCAGGCATTGGAACGCGTTCCCCAGGGCAGTGGTGGAGTCCCCATCCCTGGAGGTATTTATGGGTCGTGTAGATATAGTGGTCAGGGACATGGTTTAGTGGTGGGTTGTCAGTGTTAGGTCAATGGTTGGACTAGGTGATCCTATAGGTGATTTTCCAATCTAGGAGATTTTGTGATTCTGTGACATCACTGCCAGTGGCAACCATCAGTGCTCATATCTATCACCCCATTAAGTATAAAAGATAGCGTCTGAAAAAGTCTATTAGACTCTCAATCAGTTTCCTTCTGTAATTGTTAAACAGTGGCTACTTGTCATCCTCATGTTACATACCAATGCTTTGGGGTGCTTTTACAGATAGTTTCTAGACAGAAGATACAATGGTCAGAGAGAGAGAGAAGGAAATATAAAACATTTTGTTGCTCATTGTGAAAACAGCTTGCATCGAAATTGCACACCGGATGTGACAGTAGAGGTACCAAAGGGCTCCCTTTAACTTTCTTTGTGATCATCCACAGTGATAGGAAGGTGGTTTTGCTCCTGGACTGCATTATCCAGTAAAAGGCACCTCTCCTGCATAACTTTCAACAACTTTCAACTCTTTGCGATCCAGCAAGAGTCAATTCAAATAATCTGCTTCCATAAAGATCTCATCCTAATCCTTTGGAGTTAGGGTTAACCTTAAATCCTTAAGTATGAGCTCTTTTTTTCCTTCCAGAAATGTTGGTATCTGACTTTGCATTCTAGATATCCTTGTTACCTATTAAATTGCCCAGTCCTTTTAAAATTCTGTTGTATTCCAGCAGTTCTACACTTAAATGTTGGGTTGCTTGTCCCTTTTCTTCTTTTATCCATTTTGAAATAATCACCTTTAAATTTCAACAAATATCTTCTTATTCCTGAGATACGAAGAACAACAAGCAGATTGAAAAATTACATGATAGTATGTACCACTAATACATCTGTGGACTACCTATCTGAGATACTTTAGTTTGAAGATCTTATGTATGATACAGAAGGACAGCCTGGACATCACCACAGCAAGAGCCTTATAGACAGAGTTGAGCACTGGAGCTAAAGTGGAGTCCTAATAGCTCTTCTGATCACAAAAACCTTTGCAGGTTTTTTTTCAGAGACATATCACATTGAATAAAAATAATTTTGGAAGAAGGGAAGAGCAGGTTAATTTTTGGATTCTATGTTGTTGTCTGAACTTGCCATTTTTTTCCGATATTCTGTTCTTTCATGATAGAATAAAAATAGAAGCAGGAATAAAATTCAGGGATGGGTCCAAATCAAAACAATAGTTCATAACTCTGGGAACTCTGTCTCATCCTTAAAAGAATTTCCAAAGCGACAAACTGCTAGCCCAAACCCACAAAAAAATCTTTGTGGTTTAGGCCTGTCCTGATAAACACACTACACATACTTTTAAGCTTTCAGCAAGAGCTGGAAAAGGAAAGACATGCCATGTAAAGCATAAGCACTTGTAAAACTGTCTGTGACCCCTTACCTTGCTTGAATTAATAAACACTAATTGCAAAAAAAAAGTGCGATAGCTAAAACAGTTCTGAGAAATCATTCTTGCAAACCAACATATGGGAACCATCCCTTTGGAAAGGGAATTATGTCTGATACTCAGAATTACGTCAGACGATCCCTCTTGTTACTCAGAAAGTTGTGGCATCAGCACTGAGGGAAAGGGCAGACAATGACAGAAGATTTCTGAGGAATCCAAGCGACCTTCTTTAGCCTCAGTCCCATCATGGAGCCTCTCATCTCTTCATTCGTTTGCCAGCCAATGCTGGGACCTATTTGTGGCTCCACACAGTGAAAGAGACATCTATGTTCACTGTGCTCCACCATCCACTGGGGAAAAAATGCCAAATCATAGTTGCAGATCCCACCCATTTTTAAAGAATGCAGCTAGGTAGAAGTCTCAACAATCTGCTATACACAAAGAATTCAGCTATATCTGGCCCTCATACACACCACCAAAGACAAATAACAAGACCATTTCACCCTCTCTATCACAGACCTAAATAGGGACTAATTTGGAACAGAGTTTATTATCCAGCTGCCAATGACCCACCTTTGGCGGATCCTTCTGGCCACCAGTGCTCCTGCACTAGACCTGCAGTATTTATTCCAAAGCAACAGCAACACCTGGCAGGGGATAGTGTTTTCTCTCTAATAGTTTATTTGGCTGTGTTAATGGTATTGCTATGGTGTAATAACCAAATGAAAAAAAAAACAAAACACCATTTCAAAGCACTGATAGTGAGTGCTATTGCCAATGAAATTCAAAAAAGCATATTGAACAAACCTGACTGTAGAATGTTTTAATAAAATTGAAAGCATCAGGAAGCTTTGAAGTCTTCTAAGCATACAGCAAAATCAGTTATTTACTATTGCAGCATCAAAAGAGAGATCCACCAATACACTGTACAGACATCAGGAGGAAAGATTGTCATGGTCTTTGTTTGCAGTTTGTTTGTTTTTCTTAAAATCTGTCCTAAAGGAAGATTCATGACTTTTTATGATATAGCACAGCCCTCATGTTTATTCCTAATATTCTTGCTTTGAAGATCACTTGCGAACAGGAGTTCTTACACTGACTGAAGTTGCAGATGAGGTTAATATCTTCCTGTTTTTACAAAAACAGTAAAGGTAACATGACCACAAATGACAAGAAGCCTAACAAATATTTTTCTGGCATTTCGTTGTACATTGACTTTTTAAAATATCAGCTCTGATCTGAACATCAGCAACTGTTTTAATAAAAATAATTTATCCTGTTAAAGACCATTAAATGTTTCTGGAGAAGAATCTAATCTGCAGAAGTCCCAAGTGTTTGAAGTTCACAGTCATTTCAGTAGAAGTCACAGTTGTTGAACCTTTGGGAGAGTCAGAACATTTACATAGGTGTCTGAATAAATTATTTGCTTCATTAACCATTGACCAACAACAAATACAGAATCGCAGAATCATTTAGGTAGGAAAAGACCCTTAAGATCATCGAGTTCAACTTTAAACCTAACACTGCTAAGTCCACCACTAAACCATGTCCCTTAGCACCACGTCTACATGTCTTTTAAATAACTCCAGGGGTGACTCACTTCCCTTGGCAGCCTCTTCTAATGCTTGATAACTGTGAAGACATTTTCCTAATAATCAGTGTAAACCTACCCTGGCACAACTTGAGGCCGTTTCCTCTTGCCCTATCGCTTGTTACTTGGGAGAAGAGACTGATCCCCACCTCTCTGCAAACTCCTTTCAGGGAGCTGTAGAGAGCGATAAGGTCTCCCCTCAGCCTCCTTTTCTCCAGACTAAACAACCTCCGTTCCCGCAGCTGCTCCTCATAAGACTTGTGCTCCAGACTCCTCACCAGCTTTGTTGCCCTTCTCTGGACACACTCCACCACCTCAATGTCTTTCTTGCAGTGAGGGGCCCGAAACTGAACACACTACTTGAGGTGGGGCCTCACCAGTGCTGAGTACAGGGGGACAATCACTTCCCTAGTCCTGCTGGCCACACTATTCCTGATGCAGGCCAGGATGCCGTATGCCCTCTTGGCCACCTGGGCACACTGCTGGCTCATATTCAGCCGGCTGTCAACCAACACTCCCAGGCCCTTTTTTGCCAGGCAGCTTTCCAGCCACCCCGCCCCAAGCCTGTAGCGCTGCATGGGGCTGTTGTGACCCAAGTGCAGGACCCGACACTTGGCCTTGCTGAACCTCACACTGTTGGCCTCAGCCCAGCGATCCAACCTGTCTAGATACCTATGTAGCGTCTTTCTGCCCTGAAGAAGATCAACACTCCCACCCAACTTGGTGTCATTATATATATTAAATATACATTTTTAATTATTGTTATCACTTAGAAAGACTAATTATCACTACTTTAGAGGAGTGACTGCAACTGTCCTCATGTTGTCTGGAGCTGACAGAGACCTGCAGGGCAGAGGGGACGGTATAGATAAGAATGCAGGGATATGGCTCCCCATTATGCATTGCTTCCCTGTACCAGGCCTAGATAGACCACAAAACTGCACACAGAAGGGTTAGAATCAACTTAAAGGGATTATCTAACTCATTCTTCTTGCTATAACAAGAAGCTACTGTAGCTCTCATATTCCCAAACTGTCTTATTCCTGTATATTTAACCTGTTCTTTAATACCTCTAATGATGAGCATTGTGCAACGTTCTTAAGAAACCACAATGCCTACCAATTCCTACCATTAGAAAACAATTTTTGAAATTTAAAGTAAACATCTCTTTCTGCAGCTTGAGCTGTTATTTCTTGCCTTATCCTTCATGGCCATAGGAAACATTCTCTCTGCAGCTGTTTTACGTATTCAGACACTGTTATAGCCTCCCCTCTCTATCTTATGTCTTCTAAGGTGACCAAACACCCCATCCTTTGTAGGTCTCCAGACTTTCCTGATAGCTTTCCTTTGTACTCCCTCCAGCTGGTTCACCTCTCAAAACCCATAACAATGTTGTGAAGAATTACGTTACAAATTTTATGGACTATGCTGCTGTTTGTAAATCCCAGTGGGATGTCTGACCTCTGTGCAACAGCGTAATACTCTTAACCTACATTCAGTTTGTGACCCACTGTAACCTCCAAATACTTCTTTGCAAGACTGTTACCTATCTTATCTCAGCTTTTCTCACTGTATTTTCTCAACTGTTTATCCCTGCCTAAGTGCATACATTTGTTCTAATTAAATTCTATGTTCTTTTCAAGACTTTTTCTCTAAATTGTAGTGATCATTTTGAATTAATTCCTATCTTTCAATCTGTTTGCTGCCTCTTTCAGATTCATTTCATTTGCAGATTTAATAAGCATATTCTAACAACCTGGTGTTGGATTATAATGAAAACATTGAATATACTAAACCCAGGACAGATCCTTGTGGAGCCCTCCTCAATTCATCTTAGCAGTTTGACAGTGAAGCACCAGCAACTGCTCTGTACATAGAATCCCCAGACACTTTTGTCCCCGCTTTACAATAATCCCGACTTGCTCGTGTAATGTGAGACAATGTAAGAAGTCTGAACAAAGCCTAGCTATATGATGTCTATACCCTTAAGGCATGCTACTTCACATAAAAAGATTTTGGATTGATCTGATATGATTTAATCCTGACAAATGAGTTAACACTCACTGCATTTGCTGCCTACTCATTTACTACTTACTCATCTGGTGTTCTTTTACGTCCCCTACAGAAAGACTGTCGGATATTTTGATCCGGTATGTTGCCACAAAAGGAATTGGCCCATCATTCCACAACCTTCCATTTTGTCTTTTTTTTTTTAAGATAAGTCCCATGTTTGCCCTTTTCCAGTCTTCCAGAACTTGATCCACCTCCACACATTCTCAAATGTGCAGAGAGACTGCTGGGATTGCTTCAGCCAAGGCTTTCACAAACCTCAGAAAGATTTCATCAGGGCTGGAGAACCAGAAATATGTAAGTGTGCTCAAACCAGGTCTTCCTTTTTAATTACTCTTTGTCATTATGTTAATTGTGATAGCTGTTTGAACACCATTGACTGTGTAACATGCGGCACAGCAGATTTGTGGTACAGTCCCTGTGGCCCTCTCTTGAGAGGCAATAGACAGTCAAACTAGGCTGCCCACAAAGCTTCTAAAGTCAGCACACAGATCTAGAAACCCTGCCTCCGCTCTTTCAATTTCCAAGGTACCCAGATAGGCTCACCAGACTCCAATAATAATATCCAGCTCACAGAAGACCTTTCCAGAAGTTGGAATCATATTTTCCCTGCACTCTTCCTCCTGCTCAGAATATGAAATAACAAATATGCTTAGCTAGCCTTTTAGCTTATGTGGAAAAATTAAGTAGTGCTGAAGGCCTCTAACTCAAACTTTGCTAAAAATGTCACTCAGTTTCCATGTAGCAATATTTTTTCCATCTTTGAAAATATAAAAAAAATACATACAAAACAATCAGTTTAAAAGCTAAAAGACACTTAAAAAGCCAAACAGCCCACAGTTAGGAACTATTAGATTCGTGGGTTTCCATGAAATTTTCATTTATGCATAGGAGTGATTATTTTTAGTACAGAATCGTTGTTCAGAAGAGCTCAGCCTTATTCATTGTGGAAGAGACAAACAATACCTCCAAAAGCCACGCTAAATCTGGCAGTACTTAGCTACTTACATCTAAATATCGTGTAACACACTTTTGAAAATGCAGTGACTATATTCTGATCCCACCTACAAGAAGGAATTGCATGCTCTTTGCATTCAAGTTTGACAAGTACTCTCCACTGTCATATGGGCAAAATTCCTATTAGCTTTAATAAGGGTAAAACACAAATATTTTAAAAGACAAGGTATGGCAGCAGGTGGGAGGGCAGAAAAGTGTTCTTCAACTACAACCAGCTTCAGACTTTCATAATATTATGAAAGAGACAGAAAATGCAGTGGGTTTATATCCTACTGATTAAGCCAAAGGACTCACTGCCGCCACTTTCTAGCCCAGCCTAATAAGCCAACACATAATTCTATCACTATGAATAAAGTCCTGTGGAATGCAGCCGAATAAACTGCAGATGCTGTGAAGAACAGCCTGAGACACATCTGAAAAAAAAGTATAAATCCAACTGGACACAGAAGTCAGGGCTTAATGTACATGGATTCATTACCAAATAAATAGCTGTATTGAAAGAGTTCAAAACAAAGTACATCAATTATTTCACTCAGGTGCCTATATTCTGGAAAACAATGAAAAAAATCATAACTTCATAACTTGTTCAGTTGCCTAAAGTATTTAGAACAAACATTTCTTTGTAACTAAGTTCTGTGGCTGGGCAGGTATTTTGCACAACCAAAGCAGGAGTTTAGAGTGACCTGCAAATTAATGTATTGGTCCAAGAAATGGGAGAGTTGAGATCAGTCCCATCTCTGTTCCCACCATAACCTCTAACCAGAGGTGACAGAGTGTCCTGAGCAGGTGCACACTCTTGCCCTCCTACTGCGGACGGACTTCTCCGTAGCTAAGGTTGCAAAACAAGTGCTGTGAGAGGGAGAGCAGGTGATGAGCCTGACTGCAACCCATCAGTAAGAAAACCTGGCTAAGAAAAGGCAGATCTGATGTTCAGGTGCCTTCTTCCTGACTTACAGATGTATTTTTATAAGTCTATACAGTACAGTGTACTCATTCCAGACATTCACTTCCCTCTGCTGGATTTCATTAACTGACTTAGGTGTTCCAGTGCTGCTCCCCTTGCTGGATATTCCTGTCTTATTTTCCTAGCATTTTCCCATTTAATCTATATGATGCAATGTCTGCCTTAGAGGAGAAAAAAAATGAAAAAGATAAAAGCAACAACAGGATGAGGGCACAGGTTCAAGCACTGTCCTGTGACCATCCAGAGATGTCAAGTGTCCTGTCCCTGATATGGCCCTTGACAACTCACTGCCCCTTTGACAATGCCTGGCCATCATCCAGGAGATGTCCCAGCCCAAGGATGGTCCCAATAAGAAGTTTGATAGTAGAAACCCTGTTAGTAGAAATCCTGTTGCATGCAATGGAAAGGAAAGTAACTGAGTGTTAAAACTGTGTTTATCTGAGCAAAATAATCTGTCCCATGCCACCATGGATGGCCTCTACCCTGGTCTCTAGTGTAGCCTAAGGGGACACTGACACTTTCAGCGTCACCATGTCTAAATGCCTTCTTTATCCCAGCCCTAAACATTTGACCAGATTTCTATGAAGCAGTGCATAACACCATGTATATGTACCTGCAGAAAATTCAGAATTTTCTGTGACAGTGTAACAAAACTACAAGAAATGTACCATAAAAACCCGTTGTGCTTTGCTTAATGGGAAACATGCAATGAATTATTCTGGCAAAAGAAGGCGGGGGGAAGAGGGAATTGTTGTATATGCTTTCTTGCTGTCTCTCATTTTTCAGGCTCAACACAATCAAACACATTTTATAACAGGAAGAAATCTAAGAAATCTCTTCCTCTTTTTCTGTTATGCAAGTTCATGATGGGGAGGTCTCTTTACACTCTACAATTGAAATTATATGAAAAGGTCATTCCATATATAATAATACGTCAGGAAGACATGGTAATGGCTGGCAAAAATTTGAAAATCGCATATGCAGTAATCTTTTATGTAATATGCACAGGTATTCACTTTGGCGGCAGACACCTTCCATCTTCCACATCTGATCCTCATCCTTTCAGCAGAATCAGTAGCTGGGGAATGATATTCGTAAAATTCCAAAGCAGAGTAAGTATCTATTCAATACCGTCAAAGGAACTGATAAAGAATTGGGAACTTAGGACATTTTAAAAAAAATGGTTTTACTTGCTTTTTCTTATCTGTTTGGGTTTTTTTTTTTTCTAATTAAGATTTTATTGAGTTTTCCATAATGGAAGACTATAACTAATCAGCAAAAGTATTATCATATGAATTTTACTTTCATAATTTACTTGAGCCAATTAATGTCTTTTTCTAATGGGCCAAGTAGCTGTAACTTCAGGTGCAGTCAATCACATCTTTGGGAACATTAAACAGAGGAAACAAAAAATGAGAAGCATCAGAATAAATGAGATAAAAATCCAAAACAAAGACTGAAAAGAAAGCCAAATCCAGTTTACCAGCAAAATTTGATGTGCTATAAGCATGACAATTTGAAACGTTAGAAGAATTCATGAGTCAGCCATTCGGGGAATCATATCACAAATCTAATGAGTTTATTCTCACATGAGACCCCACGAAAAAGAAATTGGTCTGTGAAAGCAATTCCAGAAAGCCAAACATACTTTAAAACACTTCCAGCCAACCCATCAGCTCTTCCCGAGAGGAATTAGGAGCGGCTGTTCCAGGGATAAAGGCTGATTGGCATGCTGGTCAGGTAGCCTGTGCTTCCCCATCACCTAACGCTGCGGAGAACACCCACAGCCTGTGGTCGCTTCACCATTGCAATAGCTTTCCTGCAACACCTGCAAAAATTATGCAGAGGTGCAACCCAACACTGCAAAGGTTGGGCCATCTTGGGTTAGCATATTCCTGCACCTTCAATGGCATGAATTCATCCAAATGAATGCATTCTGCCACCCACAGCTGCCGTCACTGCAACTAAGCTTTTGCATATAAAGATATATGAAAGGGGATGTTCAAAAACATTTTTCAGAATGAGGCACTCCTGACTGAGAAACAAGATGCCACAAGAAACTACGAATGAGATGGTAGCCTGCTCCAGGCCCAGCAGAGGAACTGGGAGATGTTGCTTTCTCTGTGTCCAGCTACACAAAATAAATCAATTGTCTCAACCCAAGTCCCAGTGTATCTGAGTGGGAATTAGCTGACCAAATGTCTAGGCTCGTCCTTTTCTTATCAGTGAAAGGGAATAGGATGCAGTTCAACAGCCCGATTTTAGATGTCTGCCTTTATATGAGGCAAATCACATCTTTGAGAGTGCTTATTTCTTTCTACCAACTATAGAGAGATCTTAAGGTAAATAATTCAGATGTACATATCACCACCAAACACTTAAATGTGGCTCAGAGGAATCCATGCTATATGTTCACAACACACGCGAAAAAAAGCACTGCAATTATTGACAGGGGGTTTTGGCAGTCCTGACAAGGAGCCACTCTTAATTATTCTCTTCTTCCTTGGAAGAAAGAGGCATCTGGGAAGAAGTTTACAGTGATGACCATCCGGCATCAGGCCATACTCGCAGGTTTCTTGTGTAGAGTTTTCAATTTAGCATCTTTCACAATAAAATATTTTATATATATACATGTGTGTATATAAAATATTAAATATAATTAAAATAATAATAATGAAAAATAAATGAAGATATTCCTTGATCTAAATTCTAGAAACCTGCATTTGGGGAATATTTATTATTTTCTGGAATACATAAGGATTTAGATTTGACTGAAGATGAACAATAACAGAGCAAAATAAAGGCTTTAATTAATCACTGAGTGCTTGTCATTCTGACAACTAAAGAATCGGGAAGCTGCAAAGAACCAAAGTGAAACAACATCAATCATCCAGCTACAATAAATAATTTAATAAAAAATCACTGGGTAACTACAAGGTCTAAGGAGGAAAAATAAAAAAGATAGAAAAGAAAAGTGGGAGCATCAGACAGGCTATGTACAGCTGACCCTATTTACATTAATATTACATAATGCTGGCAATTTCCACCACATCTTTTGCCATGCAAAATAAAACACCATATTCATTAACCTAGGAGATGAGCATCACATTTTTATAGAAAGCAAAATAGGACAGGTTTGCAATGACATGAATATATTATTTTATCATGTTTTGTATGAAGTTAATTACTCTCATCAGCAAACAGAGAAAAAAAAACCCAAATAATTTAGTTGCCATCGTGCAGCATCACAGGCAGGTCCAGCACCCCACTTGGTGCCCATCTCACAGAACCTGCAATCATCCAAAGCCAGCAACAGGGAGTGCACACAAAATTAAGAGTTAACAAATGCCGAGCAATAAGCACAGTGAGGAACAAGTCTGCATCACCAGCAGTGACTCACAGTGGATAGTTTTCTGAAAACTTCAGCTCGATGTTCAGCAGTGGTCAGAATGATAAACAGACCATTAAAAATTAGCAGCATAAGGCAGAGGATAAAATGGAAAACAACATTATGCCGTTGTAGAAATCCACAGTGTGGATAAGAAACCTTTCCATAAGCAGCTGTAACCGGGCATCATTAGGGCAGCGCTGGGGCGGCTGAGCCTCTGGTCTGACACAGTGGAGCAGTTTTTGTGTTTTTGAGTTCTGTAAGATTTATTTGGACAAAACGTGGGCTTACAACAAGAGTAAACTGCATATGTTTTCTTTCATATCTCAGGGCTTATGGGACATGATTGTGCCATGATGGAAACTTGAATGAAAAAACTGGATAACATTCCTTTCCCCCTTTTCACTAGATTAAAAAAAATATATATTCCATCCCCTGCCAGAAGACGCTCACAAAATATCATTTCTTCTTTCTTCTCCTTATTAAGCAGTGGGGCTGAAATCTAACCATGCAGTCCCATTGCTTTTCCAAAACGCCGCAGGATAAGGGCACTACCAACAACACTGCAACACAAGACTCCAACAAGGCAGTGGAGCAGCAGGACAAACTTCCACCAAGTGGTTGCATGGCGTGCTAGGAAGATCCCGATACATCATTTTTTTCCTCCGTGAGGAGGTTTCACAGTAAAGCTTTGAAGAGGTTTCACAGTAAAATGCTGAAATCATCCAAAAGTACGGTGTGCTGCAATCCTGCAGTCAGCTAGCGGCCTTCTCCACAAGAGCTCTTCTCTAGGAGTTCAAACGCTCAGCTACCAGCGAGCTTTCGGCAGGCTGCAACATCTGCTGCTCTCAATTTTCTGCTCCAAGTCTGCAGGTGAACTGGCATCTGGTCTGGCGTGGTAGATAGGAGGGGATTGCTGTGAAGGAGGAGTCCTTCTATCCCAGCTGGTTTCTCCAGGGGTGGTGTCAGTGGAGCCCTCATACCTGCAGAGACCTTTCTGAAATGAGTATTATGCGACCCTTCATAAACTGAAGCCTTCTCCAAAAAATCCAGCCTATTCCCTTCATTTGCGACGGGATTTTTTCCCCTCTAGCCTATGGTCCCTTTTTTGTTTAAACACGACGTGTGATGCAACACGCCTTCCAGCTTTTCTGGGGGTTACCAGGAGATGGCTCACGATGGTGGTCTGGCAAGGCAGGGGCTGCAGAGCCAGACCAGGGAGCAGAGCACGTACCCTGAACCGTGGTGAGGGACAGCACAGATTGGGAGGAAGCCGTGGGTGCTGGCACTGCAGCTGAGCAGCACAGAGAGCTGAAGGCACCAGCGTGGTGCTGGGGAGGGATGGGACTGGGAGGGAATGTCGTTGCCGCTGGGAGGGGTCACGGGTAGGCACAATAAAATACTGAACTAAAAGATTTTCTAGGCTAATTGTCATTTCTTTTCTGTTAATTTCACGTCCTCAGATTGCAGGCTACAGCACTCCTGCCCGCCACCCCAGCAGCTCTCGGGCATCCCTCGCCCCGCGGCGCACTGAACATGCTGCACAGATTCACTTGTTTGGCCGTCTGCTCGCACTTCAAGCCCTGCGGTCCATTAATCATTTTAACCACTCTTCACTCTGCAAAATAACATAATAGACTCCTAGAAATGAGAGATGAAAAGGGCCAGCGAAACTATCCAATCCCTCCCCCTGCCAGCGCAGGACTCTTCCCAGGGAATATTTCCCCAGTATATTTTTCTTACCTATTTTTTGACGTCTCGAGTTTAGGCCAACAATTCTTCTGCCAGTTCTTCCACTTTGTTAATGATGGGATGACAGATAATAGATTTTGTTTCTGAAACCTCTCCACTTTCTTCAGGGGGACTTTTTGTGGTAATCCCGTCAGGATTTCTTTCAAGCTTATTTTCAAGGGTTGGCAGTGGTGAGCAGTAAGTCGTCTCATTCGTATTCTCATGCCACGTTAAACACGCAATGCTTCAGCAGTTCAGTTCCCCCATATGAGCTTCCAGCTGCCCTCTGTGCTGCATGGGAAGAACTAAGCCCTCAGGGTAAAAAGTTATTTCTTTTCCTCACCATACTAACCCTGGGCTCTTCCAAAGCAGAGAGGCTGTTGTCACTGGTGACCAAATATGACAAATTACTGTGTAGATAATTTTCTGATATACCCATCTATCTCCCTAAGTGTGGTGAGACCACCGAAGGGAAGTAACGTGATGGACCTGAAAGATACTGAAATTATGCCTACTTTTTCACATATATCCCCATGAAACAGATTTTCTTATAAGTTGATAGGACCAAACCACAACCTCAGTTCTCCACCCCTTTTTTGTGTATTTATTGCCTGGTTAATAAAATGATCATAACATTCACAAGGCTATGATCACATTTATATATGTGGATATTTAAAAGACCATGTTTTTCCCTCCCTGTAGCATGCAAACATCAGTAGCTGCCTAACAACTATTTCTATTCCAGAAAAAAAAAATTGGAATTTAGGAGAAATGGCCCTCTACAATGATATTAATAGTAAAACAGTCTGTAATCTTTAAGACTGGTATTTTCAAATCAGTTTAATGGGTTTGTGTACCTTATCCCTCTTGAGTCTCAGGAATAGCTGCATCTAACACCTAATAGTTACCCAAAACCAACTACCCGTTGTACACTGCATGGCGAAGGCACATGTGCTTTGGTTTTCTCAGAGGACGGTACAGAGAAGTTTCCAGCTCCTTCACTAGCTTTTCCCCACAGCGTGGTGCTGACATACCCTGTTTTTTTCCTTTTCACTTTATGAATGGGGTAACCAAGATGAAGTTACTCAAGCAGAAAGCAGAGCCACAGCAGTTTCATGTCCCATACATAGGAGTAGTTTTCCCAAACTTCTTGAAAAACAAGTCTATATTCAACATTTATCATGAATAACTGTACCCCTCCATGTTCAAGCTTTTTACTGAGAATGCAACAGAAATGATAGAATTTTTTTGAGCAGCTGTGGGCCTACAACTTTACAGCCTGCCCACAGGGCTCACAAACTAATTCAGGAGTTGATGTTCAAGATCAATGACAGCACTCTGCTAGGAAATCCTAGCTTTAATTTCTTTCAGTCTGGCCCATCCTCGGTTCACTCTACCTCACCATTTACACTAATTACAAGACATTTGAGTCGAAGAAAAATGTTTGCTTTTCATAATTCTTTATTTTACCTTATTTCAGGGGATTCATGTGTTTGGGTTTTTTTAAAGATATCTAATAAATATGTAAATAAATTACATACAGTTATATTTTAACATTTAAGTATTAATTATACCATGTATATTACAGTATAGTTATTAAAAAACTGCAGTATTATAAATTATAAAAGTTAAATTTATGTGTATGTCCTTAAAAATACACTACTAAATATTTTCCAGCAAAGGCTTTCAATATACCATCACCTGCTAGTCTAAGTGCATTCTAACATTTAAAGACCCCTTCAAAACCCAGATAACCAGGGAAAATGCATTTGAAATAAACATCCACTCTCTGCTTTCCTGCCTGGTATAAATCTTAATATCCCAGAAATGTCTTTCACTGTAAATATATAAACAACAGACCACCACAAAACTGTAAGTAAGACAAAAGAGTCAAACTTGGATGCCTTAAGTTTAATATCAGCATCTACGTTTAAGTAAATGGACCATAATACTCAGAGGTACTGAACGGCTGCAGCTCCTACTGCCTGCTATCAGCAGAGAGAGAGAGGCAAGGACGGGAATCAAAGGGGAGAGAGAAAAGACAGGTATATGAGGTTGCCAGAGAAAGGTTAGATTTATGAACACAGTTATTACAGTACAGTAAATAAGACCCTACTGTGTGATTTTGTGTCTGTACAATCTAGTTGTCCTCTTTTAAAATGTGCTAAATATAGAGTAAATGTACCAGGAAAGAGAAAATGAATTGATAGGCAAATAAGCACAGCAGTAGCTTGCAAGGAATGTAAAAAATAAAAATCTTTAAGAGCTCTTGAAAACATATTGCTATTTTTTTCTCCCTCAGAAGCCTGGCTGGGAACCTCACGCTCAGCTCACCAAGGATCAGAAGGGAAGAGGTGCAAAGGGGATTGTGAAATTTGTGTCAGCCCAGGATCAGCACGAGCATCTCCTGAATAGTAACTGAGCAGAAGCGTGACTTCAGCCCAGCATCACACTTGTGTTCAGTCGTCTCCAAACCGGACTTGCCTTCTGTAACCCCAGGCACGCAGACGACTTTGTACCACATTACGGTGTGAAGTGACCTGAGTACAAGTGAGACAAATCAGCAGGAGAAGGGCTCCTGCGGCTCTGCAGGAGGGCTTGGCCAGCAGTGGCAAGGTGCTGACTTGCCATACATTTATTTATTTTTATTTATCTTATCACATTTACTCTGCTCACCTGCCAAAGGGCATGCAGCCTTTATCAGTAGAACAGCCTTTCCTCTCACCTTCCAGAAGGATGTTGGAAGAAAAACAGGGAGTACCCATGTCACCAACTCACAGTTAGCCCCGACGTCTGGGACGGCCAGCAGGATTTCAGCCCAGTGCCTAGTGGGGAAAGGAGTTCAGGTGTCAAGCTGCTCAGCCTCCCCAAAGCCTGGGAGGTCTTTGGACTGAAGTAGCGGTGAAGTTTAAAACAGATGGCAAGAGCTGGGTATCGCCTGTAAATCCTTATTACTCTGCTCACTTCTCAGGACCTGTATTGCCTCCCAGCAGTTGTGTAACTTATCCATTGCATCACTCACGAAGCAAAACAGGAATACCTGAGTTATTGGTGCTCAAATGCTGCTGGCAAGAAAGCAGAGCACTTATTTGAAACTCTTTGAAAATCCCAGGCTAAAAATTTGTTCCATCTCATCCACAAAAAACATTCTTTTCAAACTGCAGAGAGCATGTAATAAAAATTCACATTCACACCTCAGTTGTTAACTTCCTCAAAATCTGGGCTCAGGCTTTCCAGACCAAATACAGCTCTGAGTGCTAGGGATAATTGTCCACATTCTACTAGTATTAATTGACTCTGATGACTAACAGACTAACATCCGCCTTCCTCTAGGGAATGCGTTTGCTAGGACGCTATACGGTAGCCTTAATTTCCACCACTTGAGCTAAACAGCCCTGAAGTTCCTCAGTCTCCCAAGCTATAAATCTGGAGCCAGAAGAGCTCCTTTTCAGCTTTTATTAATAAAATGAAGATGCATTTCTTCTCTTATTCATGCAGTGATTCCTTGCCACCCATATCAGCCGTTAGTACAAATGACAATGGCAACATGTCACCACAATTTAGAAAGGTAGAGATCACAGTCCTCCTGAGATGAAATTCACTGCTATGAAATCCCTTCAGCTATCAATAACAAGAAAGTAAACAGTGAGATTCTGTAATTATACTCAGAAAATCAAAGAGCAGCCCTTTTACAAATCAGTGCCACATAACCCATCAAGAATCGTTTGCATGTAATCCTATTTTTCCCAAGCCCACAGAGGTCCAAGGGAAATGCATCAGTGTAGTCAGGATCTCTTCTGCAGTTACTCTAACACATGAGTCTCAAAGTGTACCTGTGAAAATAAATTGCATTACCATAAGGTAAACAAAATGTAATTGCACTGGCCAATTACAACATCATACAACACCACAACATTTCATTTTTATCCTTCTTATTAGAGCTCTTTCCAAAAGATTCCCTCTCACCTTCAGTCTTCCAGCCCAGTCCCTATTATTGTTATTTATGAATCATACCGCAGTAGCAGAGATACAGGACAATATTCAAACTGTTCCTGCTTTTCAATTATGAATGTGTGCCACTTTTGCAAATAAGAAAGGCATTTGTGTAACTAGCTTCTGGAATCAGGAATTGCCACTCAGGTTTATAATGAACTTAATGCTATAAGGCAGCAGAAGGAGAGCCGCAGTCTAGCAGCTCTTTGAAGCAACCCAGGCACACGCAGTATGTGCAGGTCACAAGATACACGAGAAAGGTCAATGAAAGTAGGGCACCTTGTTCTCAGATTGATGGGCCTTCAAGGAGCTGCGGACAACGGCAAGGATCACCGTGCTGTCGCTAAGCCACATACAGAGGTTCACCTTCAAAGTGGAGACATTTCTGGACCTTGTCCCTGCTGATTTTCTTCTCCTTGTACTTCCCTGGGTCCTTGGCGAGTGACAAACAAGGCCACTACTGTTACTTTCAATATACACGTGGAGAAGCCCCAGCGCCTGAAGCATTTCTATAATAATGCAATCAAAGTTGAGGACGGGCGGGTGTATATGGGTATGCCAGGTCAGCACTTCGGTAAGCACACTGACACTTTCTACAGAGGGGAAACAGGACGATAAGGCTGTATCAGGACTTCAGAACTTCAATGCCAGGGCTCCCAAATTTCCACTTGCGTTACAGGTGATGATAGTATTACCTAAGCTAAGACAACACTTTCTTTTAGAAAGCAATAAAGTAAACATAAAACTCCCTTTGAGTGATAACATAAAAGGGCTTTATTTTTATGAGGCCTGGATAAACAGATAAACAGCCTTAGAAACACAACAAAGATATGCAAAGGCACAAATTGCGGCAAAGGAAATTCAGATTATATATTAATTTTTTCACCGTGACAGGGTCAAACACTGGAACAGGTCTCCCAGAGAGGCTGCAAAATCCTCATCTTTATAGACAGTCAAAACTCAGCTGGACACAGCCCTGAGCAAGCTGATCTAAGCTGGCCCTGCTTTGAGCACATAGGTGAGACCATGGCATTTACAGTGGTGCCTTCCAACCTAAATCATGCTACAATTCTAAAGGCCAGTTGTGAAAGTTTATCATGGAAATGTTTTCCTGCATCCCCCTGATCCAGCACTGTGAGCCCCTTCTTACAGAAAGGTCAGATGCAGGTGTACAACCACAGAAAGTGCCTCATGCCTTTGACTTCCAGGAAGGTCCCATCCCAGACATCGAGGCTAACACCATTGCCTGTAAGAAGTCCAACGCATCAAACACCAACTTCTTGCAGGTGTCTGAGCCACTTCTGCAATCTGTGACCCAAAAAAGGAGCAGCCCACAACAGGGAGTGATCCCCTAGGTAGGAAAGATAATCCAAAACAGACAAATTATTTGAACTGCTTCAAGGCCTTGTGGTGACATTCTTAATCCTATTTTCCGTGTGGGCTGCCTAACCTCTAAATTACAAGCAGCAAATGACAGCTTTGTCATCTGTGTTTTGAACAGGGACGAGACAGGGGGTGGATAAGCTCAGACATTGCTTACAGGCAAGTTTCTACTTTTGGTTGGCTGTGAGGGATAACTCATCCCGCATACACTTCGGCATGGCCCTTCAAAAGCTAATCCCTACCTTAGGCGCAGATGGGTGCCAGGGACCTAACTCACCCAGGCACCTGGAGTCAATCACCTCATCCTTAGGCACCATGCTGTTTGCTTGGCAGGCAACATCGCAGGCACCCTGAATCCCAAAAAGCTTGTAAGACAAATAATACCAAAGCTTTCACTCTTGCACGTTCGGGGTGGAAAAAAATAAAATATATAAATAAAGGCTTGAGCATATAGATATAAATAAGAGCAACAGCGAGACATTAAACAAAGGGAAAATCAGGCTGAATATCACAGAAAATTCAATAGTGAGAACCCTTAGAGTGTGGCACAGCCTCCCATGGGGTTGATCTCCTGTTTCCAACACTAAAAACTAGACTGGACAAAGGAAGATAATTCAGGGAACAGTCCTGCACTAAAAAAGGAACAGACTTCTTTGTCTGACATGTCTTTTCTATGTCTAATTTTGCTGGTTATAGGATAGCATTATGCATGACTCAGGATCCCTTTTCAAGTTGAAAAATACCTGTCACTGGCTCTCTGTCCACTTATTCATTCATTCATTCATCCTTTTGTTCACCTGAAGCTTTCTGAAAGCATTAACCACCCAAACCAAACCACCCAGTTTACATTTACAGTTTTGACATTTCAATAACCATCTGCAAATATTAGTTATTTCACATGCCACTTCTCTCCATTTGATTATAAGTAAGAATAATTCCTTTAAAAACATTTAAGATATATATTTTAGTTTTGCATTATGTATCAAAGAAATAGGGAGGGAGAGAAAGTGACCTTCAGTGACAGGTAATTGGCTGGCTACTTGCCTGGAATTTACATGCTACATTTGTTAATGTTCATTTTAAAGTCACAGTAAACTGCACATCTTTTCCTGGGAAAGTTGAGTTTAAATATGAGAGGCAATGAGATGTATTCAATTTTATTATGACAGTAAAAAATAAGTACAATGATGTTTAGAAAAAATAAACAGCCTTGAAACTTTGAGTGGCTGAATATTTGAGTGTATTATTTCATAAGTTAAGTAACATTTTAATGCCGGCCCAGTGTTTCTTTCTTTTCTTCGTCCCACTCCTCTCTCCCCCCTCCAAATGGAATAACAATTCAATAGAATTTAAAGATCTTTTCTTGCGCTGTAAGAATGGCATGCTGAAGAGGAACAGATTTCCTTGACAATCACAGCTCCACAAAGGAGGCTTTCACAAGTAACACAGAAAAAGTGGAAATTTTTCCATACAGGGAAACAGAAACACCTTTTAATGGCTCCCTGAGCCTGCTTTGGTTTGCATCAGCACCACCCCTGAGCCAGATACGCAGGCAACAGCACTGTCCATCCTTTCCTTAGCCTGCTGAACCAACCTTGCCGCCAAAGGCAGCTTGAAGATGGCTGCACCAATGCACACCGGCAAGGCATTTCTTGAAGGAGCTGGATGCCTGCAGAGCAAGATCAGGCCAGGGTGTTCCTGAACCTCCCTGCAGCTACTCCCCGCTGCCAAAATGACCCTGGGGAGCTGCCACACATCAGGCAGGGCAGCCCTTAAGATGTTATGAGCTCCAGAGATCAAAGTGGATCCTGGCGGCTCCGGAAGAAGAAATTGGTAAAGAGAGGTTAAACAAACTGCTTTTGCTCCTCTTCTGGTGACTAAACTCACTCTGGCATAAAATATGAGTTTAACTGTAAATATCGTATCGTTCCTATTACAAGGACGGGAACGGAAGAAAATTTGCTTCCGCTAGCCTGGAAACGCATAATGCTGTTCTGTCTCACTTCGAGTTTCTGCCTCTCCTTCCAGCTCTTTCTTTTTTCTGTTCAACTGCCAGGCAGAGAGAGAAAGATCACTAATGAACCACAGCTTCTGTTCAGGTCATTAGCTGTACCAGAGAGAAAGTTAATGAACCCTAGTATATAAAGACAAAATCAGGTTTTCTTTAATAGTTTCCATACCAAGAGCATCATTTTCTGTTAGTGTAATCCCTGGATGATTTAGTTTGAGTCCCTTTTTTTTTCTTTTTTTTTTCACTCCAGCCTAGTTTTGGAGGAACAGTGCGACAGAGAACATCTGGTCATTAAATGCATACAGATGATGTTCAGATGCTATGGAGGAAACACCAGAGGTAGCCAGAGAGGGAGGGGAAGGTAAACCACCTTGTACAAGAAAGTCTTTGGTGGAAATGAGAAATAAAAAGTGGCAACTTGCTGAGGCATTGTCCCACAGAACATCTTCAACAGCAACAACAAAAAAATTAAGCACCTGCTGAGCCCCTGCCAGTCACCAGGGCCATCTCTTTTCCCTCTGTGGTCTTCCCCTACTTGTAGACAAACATTGAGGAATTAAAGACTTGAGTACCCCCATGCTTTATCTGTGTGATTTAAAGACTTCAGTATACTTATCTTTCATAGTGGCCCATGGGGATAAGAAAGTGTTATTTCCATTCTATGGGAATACTTATGGTTTTCCAAACAAATCATGGTCAGGCAGGATGTATTTTCTCTCAGCTCTCCAGCACCCTAAGCAGAGGAACCACGCTTCTCTTCTTCACAGCCCCAGCAGCACCAAAATGATGTGCTGCATCCCAGAAGAACCTACCCTCTCCTAGAAATGGTTGGCTTTCAACAGAAAAGAAATGTGCTTGAGAAGTTACGCAAATCAAAGATGTGCTTGTAAAGCACTGAAAGAGAAGAAAAACACACCAATGAAAGTCCTATGAAAACATGTATATATCAAAATCAAAGCCTAAGAACATGGGCCAGGAAGGTCCTCCCAGGTTCAGTAAGTCTCGTCCCTTGGTGTCTGAAGTACCTGTACCAATGAACCCCTTTCAATAAGTTTTCTCTGACAGTTCTTGTACCCAGTAGTCCTACTGGGACACTGTCTGGACTGTTACCCACTTCATGGTTACAAACCCTGTGTTACTCATGGATCAGATTTTATAATTTACATTCCACACTACAACCAGCCAGAGTGTATGAGGAAATTAAGTGCCATATAATGTAAGAAATGTGGATTGATATTGTGTATTCTGCTTCCATTTAAATTTTCACATTCTCCTCTATTCTGTTCCCAAGCAGTTCCTTCCTGCAGCCCAGTTTTGAGGCAGATAGAAGACAACAGCAAGAAGGTTCACATCCAAATGAAACTTTCTAAACCTTTTAAATAGATGCTGATCGCACAGCAAGTAACTACACAATGGCCATCACCACCAGAAACAGTCATGTTGCCCGTTTCAGTGGATATTAAGCATACTGTCTAAAAATCTTAATCTGTATGTTGTGTTAACATCTACCAATGCTGAGCACTGTGGAGGCCGCATCTAGTTTTGTATCAAACATGTAACCACATTCACTGTTCCAGCCTGAATCTTTGGGGTACAGAAATGGATGCAGCGCCACAAACTGAAATGCTGCATCTTTCCCCCAGTTTTTCCTCATTAGTGAGTAGATTTAAATTACGGCAGAATTAGTGTGTTTCCCAACTTGTTCCAGCCCTGAAATGCTGTAGCTTCACTCATAGGCCAATGGGCACTGTGGAGAAGGAATCTGGGTTCCTTTTCTCCTCCATTTCCTCACCATTTTCTCCTCAGCTACTTTTGATAATAATGAGCAAAAAGATCAGCAAAGCCTTGGAAAAGCCTGGCTGGTGGTGTTTGCACGCAAGCATCGTTCCACTAGCATTAGTTTTTCATCAGTATTTCTCTAGAGTAGCTAAGCATGGTATTTTTATCCAAAGGCAATTTGCTGGTATAGAAAAAGTACAGCAGACAATGCATTCCTACTCTATTATGCATGAACACCCGGTACGTACTCAACTTTCCTCTCTATCTTATTTATTGCACTGTCATTAAACCTGTGTCACTACTACTGTTCTCTAATACACGTCACAATAATGTGTTCTTATCAGATCTCCTCTCTCATCTGGTGATCTAATAATATACGCCCTCAACATCTTACTGATTTTAACACAAACAAACAAAAAAAGGTTCAGGCACAATATACTCAGAAAAATAATGTTCATGTTTCAGCATAAACAAAAGCCTTCCTTTTTTTGGAGTCAACTTAATGGTTCAGCTCTGCTGATGGAATCATTCAATGATGTCCAAGTAAGGGAGACGCAAGCTAATTAACAGTCATGGTTACAGACTCGTTGGCAAATATTTGTGAATATTTATGGGGTTTTAGTGAGAACTGCTGTGCTGAGTCACGTGAAAATTTGTTTTGAGTCACAAGAAAGAGGGTTATGATTAGAGTAGCTCTCTGAGAGCAGTGCCCCCAGGCTCTGTCTGACCTGGTACACTGAAAGTGCCAGGGACCCGCCGGGACACCAAAACCCAACCAACCAGACAGTGAAATTGCCCTGTTGGTCCCTGGTGGTGGTTTTGGCTCAGGCCAGCAAACAGCTTCCTGAAAAGAGCCTGGTAGAAAGTGGAGGAACCGCTCCTGATGTGCAGTCCAGATGCAAACCCTGCTGTTTCGGAGGGAGAGTGAGTTTAACAGCACTTCCACCCGTTTGGCCTCTGCACCCCAGAACAGTCCCAGGCATGTTTAATTTATTAGTATAAACAATGCCTGGTAGTCTCCGGCTCCGCTTTTGTCAGATAAGATGGTGGTTGTCAGACTTGCCTAAATTTGCTTCCTTCAAAATGTTACTTAGTGTCAGGGCTGCACAACAACCAAAATTGTATCGGGCATCTGAAGACAAAAGGGACACGGGGTTCTGGTGATGTGTTTAAATAGGGCTCACCACGCTGTTTTATCATTTTATCATTTGTCAGTGCGGAAGAGGAAGCATGTGAAAAATCATTAGAATGAGCAAGGAGGATGAATAAATTAAGTAAATTAGCATGAACAAGGCAGCTCATAATCCAATTGGAGAAACTGATTATATATCATACTCGGCTAAAGAGAAAACACAGGCAGGAAGGACCCATTGTGGAAATACAAACTCCTCTGCTTAAAAGAAAATTGTGGGCAGAAAAATGAATTCAGAACAACATTTTATTAGCAGAATTTGCCTCAACTAAACTCTAATACATCTAATCAGCACAGGAGATGAGGACAGGCACCATGTTGTTATTTTACAGGATGGCGAAGGCATTGTAAACAAGGGGAGTGATTGAATATTTTTCACCTTGTTAAGCCCCTTAACAAGCTAGCTGATTATATACTGTACCTTTAAAAAGCAGAAGATAGGGAGACAGTCTAGTAGGAGAAAAAGTGGAGGTTGTATTAACTTCAACGATGTTTGCTGGTCTGTGGTAGAAGTGCCAATTCTAACTACGTTTCAAACATGAACTGTAGTTTTAGTTACAAAAGTGACACTGTATTAAACTTTTGAGGTACCAGATGAATCATATCTCTAGAGCAATATATTATACCAATAAAAATGAGGGTTTCAATTCAGAATGTGACTTTATAACACCTATCCAACACCAGTTTGGTTTTCTGCTTGGTATTAGTTCTTCCAAAGTTACAT
Source organism: Pluvialis apricaria (assembly GCA_017639485.1). Taxonomy (NCBI): domain Eukaryota; kingdom Metazoa; phylum Chordata; class Aves; order Charadriiformes; family Charadriidae; genus Pluvialis; species Pluvialis apricaria. Next base: position 121,069,696 of record CM030009.1, read on the forward strand.
TTATTTTACCATTTCAGTATTAGTTGAAGAGCCTTCATTCATTCATTGGCATAGATGATGCTGGGATCTTGTGATTACTGAAACCACTAATTTGTATGACCACTAGTAACTCTACTAATATTAATAACCATGAAGATTAGCATCGTTACCATCATGGTAGTGTCCAAATGCCAGTGGCAATTGGGCTGCGGTCTGCTGTGCACTGTTTAATGGGTGTTGAACAAGACAGTCCTGTCCTTAGCTGTTAGCTGTCTAATAGAAAAGGCAACAAAAAAGGCAGGTTATCTTGTTGTTTTCATGGTTTGGCCAGGCAACCTCTTCAGGTGAATGTTAAGATAGCTTTTCATATATATATATATGTATATGTATATGTATATGTATATGTATATGTATAGGTATAGGTATAGGTATAGGTATAGGTATATGTATATATGTATACACACACACACATATATATGTGTGTGTATATATATATACACACACGTATCAAATTCAGCCTTTGCAACAGGGCCCAATTCCTTCAAATAGCTGGACATTGTCACAATTCTGCAATATGAACTCCTCTGGACCTCGGTCGGTCTGTTCATTTCTTACAGCCCATGGTACTTGTGCCAAGAGATTTCTGTCTGTGTTTCCTAGATGTAACAGTACGAGCAAAATATACCCGTGAGGTGCGTTACATGACATGAGTATCATCACAGACAAGTAAGTCGGTTCAATTTCAGTCAGGCATCCTACTGAGTATTGGCTTTTTAAAATTCCTGAATCATGACAAGGTCCATATTTTCTATCAGAAGCCAGAGCCAAATTCTCAAGGGGATTGCAGCCAGGAGCTTCTGTTAGATTCAGCAGGAAGTATATTTGTTTGCTGGGTAAGGATTTGGCTCTATATATTAAAGATATAATAATATTTAGCTGAAAAGGTTTCACAAATCTTGAAATGTTTCCAACCATAAGCTCTCTAAAATCATGAGTCAAGCCATGAAAACCATGAGACTGGCTTTAAAATTATGTTCTCTGTTTTTTTGCAACTTAGTAGACTTAGTTCTTTTCCCTCCCCCACAAGTTCCTTTACAAGGAGCAGGGTTACAAATATACTGTATTTTAAAATTAAATCTGAGTCTCTCATACAACCTCCAGATTCTTCCATCCATAAGAAAAAACTTTATAATAATCAGCAAAGTCTCCCTTTACCCCAAAAAAGCGGTCATCATGCTCAACTGCCTGTCAGGATTAGCCCTGGCCTGTGCTATGTGCTAAATTGTTCACAGACATTTTTTGGGAGAGTATATTTGAAGCAGTATTCACTGCTTCAAAACTCAGTATTTGAGTAAGACAGATAAACTGTAACTTACAATGGATATACTACTTTATACTACTTCCACAAGTAGTCCTTTTGGCTACTTCTATACAAGTAAACAAAGGACATCCAGAATTGGAGTCGAAGCACTGTCCTATACCTGTCCCCCCCATGATGCTTGACAGGTATCTCACACCTTGCCATTGTTATGACTCATGCCAACTAACACTGTCACAGACGGTCTGGGAGACACTCTGTCCACAGTCTGGGAAACAGCACAGAGCAGGAATGATTCCGGACAGACAGATTGGGCATAGCCAAACTGCTTTTTTCTGATGGGAAGAGATTTTTCTCAGTGTCGACATGAGCCAGACCAAGCCAGTAGGTCTGAGAGTCATAATTTCCTGCCTGTTCTCTTCAGCAGTGTAGTGGTAGTCAATGAGACAAATAAATTACCCAGTAGGACAGTCTAATTCAAAGGAAAAAACACCAACATTGTGAGCATTGACATTACTATACACTCAAATGCTGGAGCACTAAACAATAACCCTTAAATATCAATAAAGATTCTTATTTGGCATCTTTACAGCAGTTAGTACAAAATTCATCTCCTTCCAATTTATTCCAACATTTCCATGAATGAATTTCCATGAATATGAAAGTCTCACACTGGAGAGGAGCTCTGCCTAAACACCTGCAGTTATCTGCCTTTGCAAGCTTCTTAACTCATCAGTTCTTCAGTTGTCAAGATAAAACTTGTAACCATGAGTCTGAAAATAGGAATGTACCATCCTAAATCCTCCAATGGTGTGGAAAGTCCTCCATCTTCCTAGGTAATGTCCTCCTAGGTTCAGCTTGTCCTTGAAGACAGGACACGTCATCCTAAGGACTGTTGCTGCAATTCAAGTTCACTATTTCTTATTCTACCTACTGTGGACACACAGAACTGTTTATTTCATTTGATCTTTGCAGCTACCTTTTATGTACTGGAAGGTTGTTTTCAGATCATCTCTTTAGCCCCTATCAGTCTTTTTGAGATAAGGCAAACCCATTTTTCCAAGCTTGCAGGCTTATTTTAAAATTTTCATTTCTTTCTTCTGGATATTCTTTAATAGATCCACATCTTGCCTGAAGAGTGGTGTCCTGTCGAAAGCTTATCAGCCCTGAGGAGAAGATTACAGCTTGGACACTACATTCCCATTTACAGAGCTCAGAGTAATAGTTGCTTTACTCTAGCAAGTTAAACTTTCCCCACTGAATTATTTCACATGATCATTTTACTATCAATATATTTAGAGAATGTGCCTGGTTATTTTCCCATGTCTCTGTCCTAAACTTTCTGATTTTCTTCTTACCTGTATTGTGCTATTGCGTTTGTTCCTAATAACTGAGGGTATTTTTTCTTCTGCATGGTGCCTGCTAAATGTTCATGTTTTGAAAAACATCATAATTTTGCTAAGTCACTATCCCTACCATTCAGTGATGTTGTTTGTGATGGGATAGTTATTTTATTAAAGTACTTGGGGACCACTTTTTTATTACACTTGCTTTCCAGCAGACCTTTCTGAACAGTCAATTGAAGACTTCTTTCCTGAAAATCTTATCACTCTCCCTCCTTGTACTCCTGTAAATATAGAATTTAGTAGTTAAGTATTTGGTCACCCAGGTTGCCTTCCACTTTCCTTTTCCCAACCAGTTCTTTTCCATTAATCAGGATCCAATCTGCAAGAATCTTCCTCCTGCTTTCTCTGCTATTAGTATCAATTGTTGTCACCCATAAATTTGAATAAGCCTTTCTCCTTTTACGTTCCTATATTGACTGATGCATGGGTAGTTTAAGTACCTCATCAATACTAATTACTGTGCATAGGACAAGCCTATGAGTTAAAAGCTCCAGGCTCTGGGTTCTGTTGTGGCACACAATTTGCTTCCAGAAACATCAGAGCCCAGTGGCAGCTGGATACTGCTACACATCCCAAAAGAGAGTCGCTAAGTACTCTCTTTGTTTTCTCTAGGAAAAGGTGAACTTCCAAGCATCGGACGTTCTTAATTTGTATGAGCTCCCTTGTTGAAGGCAAAAGAGTAACTAGGAACACGATATGGTGTGCTGACATTTTCATTGGAAGTACTTCAGCCAGGTGCTGACTGGGGCACTATAGGATGAGGACAGTACAAAGGTTATTCCGAAGGACTATAAAACTATGACTGCTCTGGCAAAGGCCATCTCCAAGAACATGCTCTTTGCTTATCTGGATGACAATGAACGAAGGTATGAGGCGCTTTATGATTTAAAGGAATCAATAGCTTGACCTAAGGACAAGAAATTATGTTGAATCTTATCTCGGGGACCAGAACTACACTCACTGGTGCATTTGAGTCGTGCAAGATGCACCCTCACATGCACTTATGGTAGTATGACAGAGGGTAAAATCACAAGCTAAAAAAGGGCAAGAACAGGTTAGAATGTATTCAGACATATTTAATATTTTCAAATCAGCTGTGCCTGACAAACTTTATTCTAGGTTACTTAAGGAATTGGCCAAAGCAATCTCAGAAGCATTTGTAGTTACTTTTGAGAACTCAGGGAAGACAGGTCAAGTGCTGGAAGAGTGGGAGAGAAAAAGCGTAACATCTATGAAGAGGTAAAAGAGAATTACAGGTAAATTATTTTGTTCTTTGAAAAACTGGAACAAACAAATTATATGTAAAAAAATAAAGAAAACCAAGGAGTTCAGTAACAGCCAACGTGACTTTTAGAAACTTAAAAGAAATTTAGGAATTTTAAATGTGGGTGGGGAATGGATGGAGAGCAGCCCTGAGGAGAAGGACCTGGGTGTGCTGATTGACAAGAAGCTCAACATGAGCCAGCAATGTGCGATCGTGTCCCAAAAGGCTGCATCAAAAGATGTGTGGCCAGCAGGTCAAGGGAGGTGATTCTGCCCCTCTACTCCACTTTCCTGAGACCCCACCTGGAGTACTGCATCCAGCTCTGGAGTCCCCAATATAAGAAGGACATGGACCTGCTGGAGTGTGTCCAGAGGAGGGCCACAAAGATGATCCGAGGGCTGGAGCACCTCTCCTATGAGGAGAGGCTGAGAGAGTTGGGGTTTTTCAGCCTGGAGAAGAGAAGACTCCGGGGAGATCTTATTGTGGCCTTCCAGTACCTAAAGGGGCCTACAGGAGAGCTGGGGAAGGACTTTTTACAAGGGCATGTATGATAGGATGAGGGGGAATTGCTTTAAACTGGAAGAGGGCAGGTTTAGATTAAACATTAGGAAGAAGTTTTTCACTTTAAGGGTGGTAAGACACTGGAACAGGCTGCCCAGAGAGGTTGTTGAGGCCCCGTCCCTGGAGGTGCTCAAGACCAGGCTGGACGTGGCCTTGGGCAACCTGGTCTAGTGGGAGGTGTCCCTGCCTATGGCAGGGGGGTTGGAACTCGATGGTCTTCAAGGTCCTTTCCAACCTAAACCATTCTATGATTCTATGATTCTAAGTGAAAGGTATAAAAGGACAGAAAGAGAGGTAATGGAAGAAGAAACAAAAAACAGAAGGGGGCCAAAAAAAATGGGGAAAAAGAAGCAGTAAAACAGAAGGACTGAGAGATCAAAAGATAAAAATGAGGGAAAATGAGCATTTTATTTAAAACAATATTCACATAAATAGAATTGCTCAAACATAGGATCCTTGGTTCAGTCCAAAATGACCCATGGGATGCAGCCTTCCCTTCAACTTTCTGTTCTTTTTTGTGTGGACACTACTGAAACAAGCTTTCAAATAGTTTGTACCAACTGTCTTTTGAGATTCCTAGAAACAAGTCATTTTTCGCCTTCATTCTTTTTCCACAGCCCTCAGATAAATTACGTTATTCCTCTGTTAATATTTTAAAATAGTTTGGCATCCATAAAGATCTGAGTCTGAATCTTCACTCACCAGCTCGCTGCAGTTTCCATAGTTTAACATATGGCTGGACAGGAGTCCTTTACAAAAAGAGGCTAAAACTCGTCTAAATATAATTTTGTTGCAGAGTACTGTGCATTGTGTGTGGAGTTGAAGAAACAAGCCAACAAGGAGGTCATCCATATCAAATTATCTGTGTAGGCTGGCATAAATTTGCTCAAAACCATGCAGAAACATAGGAAATACTGTCTAAAAGGCCGTCTATATATTTCTGTGCAGAATTTTTACAGGAATCTGGTTGCTAACGTGTGACTGCAAGTTGTTCCAATATGTATGGCAAGAATGAGCAGGATCATATGGTTTGTTTCTCATGTACTTAAAATGCAATTATTTTAATTAATTACAGTATTGTAATTTCTCCAGAGGTACACAAACAATGTGGAAGAAATAAGCAGAGTATACATATGCCAAATGGAAAACAAGGTAATACAGGAAAGATTAAAAATGCACAGAAGGGAAATTTAAGCACACAAAAACAGAGAGTAGAAATAATAGAGCTGGCAATGAGTAAGGAAGGCAGCAAAGGGAGAGAGAGTATTTTTGGTTAGAATAGCTCTGTCTTTCTAGTGTCAGCATCTCACATCTGCTGTCATACGCTAATGAGAGCTGAGGCCGCTATAATGCTGACCCAGCCATAGGTAGATGATTCATAACGAAATTGCATCTGCATATGGAAAGGTGTCATACCTATCAGCTAAACCTTCAAGGTAAAACAATTTAGGATCCTGCACTCCAAGAAATGAGGACCTCCACCCTGAAATAAGAAAATTGTTATTGGCTGTAGGACTGACGAAAATGGAACAGGAAAATACATTTTAAACCCCATCCATCCCGCCACCAAAAATTCTAGACTTGCCTGTAATTTAGAGGTTGAAGCTCTGCCGTCGCAAAATAAGCTCTATGAATAGGAATAGATAACTCCCAGATACCAAAAATAAGACGATGGAGCAGAATCCACTACATTCCCTGATGGTGGTCTTCTTGCTTTACTGCTTGCTAGGCTCATTCTTGATCCAGTTGTAAATCTTGGTGGATTTTTCCAAACATGACCACTAACAAGTTCTAAAGCTAGTGCTTTTCTAACCACTTGTTGCTGTTAGGGGCATAAAAAAATCTAGCGAACTGGCATAGAGACAAGAAGGCTGGATGGGGCTTTGAGCAACCTGGTCTAGTGGGAGGTGTCCCTGCCCACAGCAGGGGGGTTGGAACTCGATGATCTTTAAGGTCCCTTCCAACATAAACCAGTCTATGACTCTATGTTTTCTTTGAGACGCGACCTGCTCCAGACAGATTGCAAGTGCCTTGTAGGGACACCTGCAGTAAGATTTCATCCATTAGATGAGATATGGGAAGCAATTTGGACATGTTAGCTCTACCCAATCTAAAACATCCCAGCAGGGCAGCGGGCTAACTCAGCCTTATCACATCCAGTCCCCGCACTCACGCATTTAGACCTTCCTAAGTAGCTCACCGCTCAAAATTATTGTTCCAGCTCTGTGGAGCCACTAAACTTAAATGGTCCCATTATAGGTAGCTCATGCTGTACCTACAAAAGTTAAACAATTCCTCCACTTTTTAATTTCTAGACAATGCTGGCATTTGAGAAACAGAACACACACTAAGAGGAGCCAATATAGCCCAGGTGAGTATTCTAGCTATATCCAAGTTTCATCATTACTTGTGACAACTGGAAAATGCCAAATTCTAGCTCAACAGTCATAAAGTATTCCCTTTTCAAAAAATTAACACAGAATTATGGCATGACATGACATCTGTAGGATTTTAAATTCCAGGCCTTTAATAGCAAAGAATTCCTTGTTTGTTCTAGAGGAAAAAGAGTACTAAACTAAATCTGCACTAGTAAATTGATCAGTGACATGGAGCATTCCTGGAATTTAATCATACAGCCTGTTAAATCGCTAGAACAGTCCCTGGGACAGTTGTGCCTTGTGCCAACTAGCCAAACCCTAACAAATTCGCAGATGTGGTCTGGCAGTTAGCGGAGTTCGGGAATCAGTTCCAACAGATAAGGTGGATGTCACCACCCTGTTTTGGAGGCTAAGAGGATGTAATGACACAAACGTCGCCGAAGCAAGCCAGCTGGCCATCCAGCGAGAGAACAGCCCTCCATGCACTTGCTGGAATAGAAGCAACTCTGGCTAGATTTTCCCACTAGCTGCTAAAGCAGGAAGCAACTTAAAACATGTCAGTGCAAAGGATGATGTTTGAAACTTATTCTTTTTTATATCCTTGCTTAAAAAAACATGAGGCATCCAGCCAAGGAGCGGGAAAATGTTTGTCACCGTAGCACAAAAATAGTGAATAAAAAACAATGAAGAGTTGATGAGTTTGTCAATAGTCCATTATCTGGGAAAATTTTGTCTAACTGATTCAGCAAATATTTACCACAAATCTCCTGCGCATTTTTCTCCTCTGCTTTCAAGTTTCTTCCCAGTTTTATCTCCTTTCCTAACTTCCAAACAATATTCTAATGCTGGATTCTCATTCTGTTTCCTCTGCTCCCTCCAATCCTCTCCCTAGAGGATGCAGGAGAAAAAGTGATATTGGGGTAAGATGGGAGGCAGAGGAAGGGGCAGAAAGAGCTGAATGAGAAGGAGGTGGATTGGGGCGGGAAGCTGAACGGGAGGAAACCCATCTTTTGATCAGTCTTAACTTTAAGGGGGTGCTTGAAAGTGAGCAGTGAAGGGATTTTGCAGATGTGGTCAGGAACACTTGATCTTACACATAGGGACAAGGAAGAAGGAGGCAGTTGAATGAATGGAAGACAAAAGGGTAGTGGACAAGTGTAAGACCCATGGCAGAAGTTTTGTATGTTCAAACAGAAGGATTTGTATGGAGCCTTTTAGGTTTTCTTAAGATCTATCAACAAACTTTACAGTCTGAAGAGCTTACATTTAAATTACTTGTTATCCAGTGGTGTAGTGTCTCTACAGTTTCCTCCAACTGGGACGTAAATACTGCAATGGAAAATGTTGGTCTGAATGAAGTAACCACCATTGGTCTTTTTCCTACTCCGAAAGTTAGATAGTCCATCCCTATTTGTGGCATCTGCAATGCCTTGATACAATCCAGCAAAATGAAAGCAACATGAGAAGGGGAAATAAATCTATAATACCTGCTGTGAGTTACTGGAGTGGAAAGAAAACCCTCTTCATCTGCTTTCCTCCTGAAGTGTGTGCATCTTCTCATTCGTGTAACAGATGACTCTGAACTGTGCTCTCACCTCACCAGAAGCACAGGCTGCTTCAGGCAGCAGGAAATGATTTTTGCAGCCCTCGCTAAGCCTTGGCAGATCCTTTGTCAAACACCACAGGAAAAAAATGCCGCTACTGTAAAGGACACGCATACAACAATTACCTTTAAAATAGCCTTTTCCCTCTCTTCTTACTTTTTTTTAAATTCCTAAAATTGAAAATCACAGACGCTTCAGGCAGGTCCTGGTTCAGTTTGTTGTGACCAGGTTTGTTCATATCTGAGGATGGAACGCAGACATGGAAATGCACAAACTGGATAACATTTCCCTCATTAGGAAACACCAAGCTCCACCTCCACTCAAAGATGCTTTTGTGCAGAAGAGGGACATCCAGAACATTGACACCCTTTGCTAAATAAGTAACTGGTAATTGACCAAAATTAAAGTAAAATATTCTGCAGAAACTCAGTATTTAAAAATAGAAATATTCAATATGCAAACACAGTTTTGTGGAGGAGTCTGTGAACTCCATTTCAGACTTCATTATTCAGGAGAAAAAGTTATGTCTAAAACTAGGTCTATAAGTAACAGGATAAAGTTCAGATGATTTTTTTTCATTGAAAGTACTTCATTTACCGAAATGAAAACTATAACCTTGATGTAATTGGCAGCTGAAAAAATTGTAATCTGAGTAAAATTGTCAAATGTTCTCAAAGGGTTTAGGTATCTATTTGTTTTTAACTCTCAAACAGCATTTATGCTTTTTTGAATGTCAGGATAATCAGCAAATATAACAACGAAAACCAGTATTGGCCCAATTTTGGGACTACTGTGGAATAAGTGAAACTCATTAGGGAAATAGGAGTTTTTCAAACCACGTAATATACCCTCTGGCAACACATTCATTAAGTAAGTAGTAAGGGAGGACAGACAATGTGTGTAATGAGTAATAAGTGACTATTCATTATACTAAATATACAAAGTTTTATTTATTTTTCAAGTTACTATAATAAATATCTATACTTTTTAGGATATTTCTTGCCCTACCCATCTCTCCCCAAGTGTGCAAGGTGCTTTACAAATACGTTTCCATATCATTTAAAGCAGTGTCATGTGGAGATATTCATGTGAACTGTGAACAAAACAGCAGCAGTTTTGTTGTGCTAGTGCAGGGTTAATTAGTGCATGTAGAGCACTGCACCAATACCATTAACGTCTTTGTACAGCTCCAGTGTTGGAAATAGCATAGTCAGACCTAACTTGGGTTCTCCACACAAAACTGCACTCCTTTGGCACATATCCTGCCCAAAGACAACAATCAGACTGAGCTGGATAAACAGAGGTATCATAGAAACATAGAATCATAGAATGGTTTGGGTTGGAAAGGACCTTAAAGATCATGTAGTTCCAACCCCCCTGCCATGGGCAGGGACACCTCCCACTAGACCAGGTTGCCCAAGGCCACGTCCAGCCTGGTCTTGAGCACCTCCAGGGATGGGGCCTCCACAACTTCCCCAGGCAACCTGTTCCAGTGCCTCGCCACCCTCATAGTGAAAAATTTCTTCCTAACATCTATTCCAGATCTCCCCTCTTTGGGGAACCTCTTGAAACCATCACCCCTCATCCTGTCACTACATACCCTTGTAAAAAGTCCCTCTCCATCTTTCTTGTAGGCACACTTCAGATACTGAAAGGCCACTATAAGGTGTCCCTGGAGCCTTCTCTCCTCCAGGCTGAAAAACCCCAACTCTCTCAGCCTGTCCTCATAGACGAGGTGATCCAGCCCTCGGATCATCTTTGTGGCCCTCCTCTGGACCCACTCCAACAGGTCCATGTCCTTCTTGTGTTGGGGGCTACAGAGCTGGACACAATACTCCAGGTGGGGTCCCACCAGAGTGGAGTACAGGGGCAGAATCACCTCCCTTGCCCTGCTGGCCACTCGTCTTTTGATGCGGCCCAGGATATAGTTGGCCTTCTGGGCTGCAAACATAAGTCATATTATGTGCTGCTTCCGTTATGTTCACTTGCCACGGACAAAGGCTACAATCCTGCACCCATTTTCACAGAGAAGGTCCAGGGGAGAGGAAAAAAAAATTTAAAAAAAAAAAAGAAAATCAAAGCCTGGAAAGCAAGATTATTGGAGCAAGCCTGAAATTATTTTACTTGCTTGATACAAAGCAGAGACTCCTGAAGGTAGACATGGTAAGTTTTAGACTATGTAAACAGATGGTTCAAAAAAGAAATTAATCAGCTGATTTCTATGTCCACTAGATGTAAGACAAGAATTAATTGACTTAAATAGCAGCAAGAAGCGTAAGATATTAGGAAGAACTCTCTATCTGAAAGAATAGTTACATACTTTAACAGATTATTGAAGGCAGCCCTCAACTCACCATCACTGGAACAAACTAGATAAATATCCATCAGGGCTGATTAGAGAGCAGATGGCTTGATATTGAGCTGAAGTAGTCTAACAAAACAATATACATACTTTCTGATTTTGAACTGAACTCTTTTGAAGAGGAGAAGTGAAGCACTGACTTCCCTGAATCAACAGAAAAATTGCTGGCTCCAAACCCTGACCGGTTTAACATAAATAATTGCATAAAAGGTCCTGTGTCGCATGCTATTCTGTAGTTGTCACAGGTGGCAAAATGCCATTGCTACCTATTAATAAAGCTCCTTTTCAAGCACTTACATAAGGGCTTTTTTCTGTGAAACAATTGGAAAACCTCAATGAGCTGTTGGTATATCAGAGATGTTGGTAACATAAGTCTTGGATTCTAGACACCACTGATGGTCTGTGTTTAGCATTTATAAAAGGGAGAGAGTTTGCAAGCAAGACAGGGACAGTTGTGAAAAGAAGCAAACCACTGAGTTTTAACATTTCAACAACAATCTTTTTTTTCCTTTTTGATTAGCTAGCATTAATTTTCTTCCATATCACAAGCATGTTCATAACCCAATCAATGCCTGTCTTGCATATAACAGAAATTTTGAAAGAACATACATGCTAAAGCCCCCAGATATGTTCTCACTGCTCTTGCCAAATGCATGCATGTGCATGAGAAGGATTTTGGTTTTGCATATATTGGCAGATTACTGTATTGCTGGTGGCTCATTTATTTACCCATTTGGCCATTTTTACATGCAGCCGTGTATACTATGATTTTATGAATAATGCTGTGACTTCAAGACCCAATCCCCAGGAGAATTAAGAGCTAACATCTGCTGACTCCATGTCCACAATCACCTGGGGGATAAGGTCTTAATGTAGCAGAATATCTAGTCAGAAGCAGTTTTCATTCTATCTAAACATAGATGAAAAATATACAAAGATTTTGTTTTTCTCTTTTAGATAGCACATGCAAACTAAGAAAAATCTAATGATACCTTCAGAAGAAGTAGTGCCATCTCCTTTGGTTAGTTCAGTTAGAGGGACACTAAACTGTTGAGAGTACTACTCAGTGAGAGTGCAGTTACCCCAAATGATCACTGAAATAGTCAGGCTGCATTAATATTAGTGTAACATCAATGTATAAATGCTCTCTTATCTGAACAGGCAAAACATCACATGTTTTCCATTAAGTCTTAAACTTCATGTTAACAAAATCTGACTTATCAGCACTTGAATCTGAATTCCAATACTTAGTGATACACCAGGTTTAATTTCTTTCTGTAACGACATTTCCAAGAAGCAAGTTGCTGAAACTATGATGAAAGGACATCTTCATGCACATTTAACATGCGAATACCTGAGCTGAAATCAGCTCAGCCAGAACTGAAAATTGGATCTTAACATCGAATTTGGACATAGAACTGACAAGCTTACCTTTTGTCATTAATAATTCTTCTTCTTTGTTTCTTACTTTTTTAATGTGTTCTTATTTCCTTTCCTACTTTGAGATAGCCTGTCTTACTTTCCCATCCCTTTCTCTCATTTTTCCCCATTTTCCTTCCCTCTATGTTTTGTTTTCATTCCCTTATTCTTCCTTCATTACCTTAGTCCTTCTCATTTCAAAAGCATACTCCATTTTACACTTATACCATTATGTAAACCAGACCAATAAGCAGGAGACCAGGCTAGAAATACAACATGGAAATCCCTGATAAGGCAGGCTAGAATGAACATTTGTACTACATTAATGTCTTTTGTATTATAATAAGAAAAATATCTTATTATGTTACTGAGTACAATGCACAGTATTTTGCTAATATACTACACTGGTCACTAATCCGATGTGAAGGTCATAGACACTTCATCTATTAGCTTTTACTATTGCTTTCTGTATTATATTGATAACCCAGCTTCTCAACCAACCTTTTACTTTCTTATTCAGTTTATATTGCAACTGAAGGCTTTTCTGAAAAAGAAAAAAGAAAGAAAGAAAGATAGGAAGAAAGAAAGGAAGGAACGAAGGAAGAAAAAGAAAGAAAAGAGAAATATGAATTAATGCCAATGAGAGTCTTTTTTTTCCCTGTGTCTATGCAGTCTGATTTATTGCAAAGTATTTGCCATTCCATAGCCTATTGTTTCTTCAGGTATTGAAATTTGCTGTATCATTTTTCAAGGGTTTTAAAATTGCATTTGCAAATTAAAAAATAGGACCAATAACAATGAATTTCAGCTGTACGACTGTCAGAGACACTGTATATTCCAGGACAGTCAGGAATAATAACACTCTGGGAACATATGATCATCTTTAATTTGGAAGGCTGTCTGAAATTAAACACATTAAAGACAGAATTCTGACCTAGTTTTATCATGCTGAAGTGATTCAATGTTCACTGCTTTCCTTTATAATATCAACCTTTCTGGATATTTTCCACTATGAAAACAATTTCCATGCAAGAAAAATGTTGAGTTTAAGCAATGGTTAAGGAGCTTGACAGAAACAATTTTCTTCAGTGAAATTATACTTTATTTGCTATTGGTCCAATCCTGTCCAATGTTTGGCAATAAAGGATGCCCAGCTCTTCTCAAAAAGCATGCATAGATTGCTTCCAAAGAATAAACACTTATGTACAATCATCAGTAACCAATCCTCTGAGAAATTAATTATTGCTGTTGTAGTATAGAAAATATTTTTCAAAGTCTTACTTTTGTCCTTTACTTCAAATATGCTTTAGGTCTTACAGTAATGCTTCTTTTCAAGCCCTTGTTTTTACTTTTGTATCTCAACCAATTAGTTGAACTAATTATTTTTTCCTGTGCTGAATTACTTTGGACCCACAAAAGGTCTGAAAGCACTGGCATATGACACCTAAGTTCTATAATAAATATATTTATTGTATATACAACAACAGATGTAGGACCACCAAGTTTAGAGAACAGGGTATCCAACTTAATCTCATGTAAGAGCATGTAACATGCATTTTCAAGGCTAGTACAACTAAAGTTGTAAAAAAATAAGATAATATGCAACCTGCATTCCAGGCTAGGTCACCTACGCTGCTTTGTCTAGGTAACCTAAACAAAGAAGAGGCATTACCTTTCATCCATTTGGAGTTCAGTAAAATACTGATGTCATATGTAAATGTGACAAGTATAGTAAATACAATGTCGTATGAAGAAGGACTGATGATGGTTAGGGAAATGGGAATTAATACTCTAACTGTGAGCTGAGTAAAGAATTGGCTAGTAAAGAAGTATTGAAAGGGAAAAATTTAGTCTGATGAGAGGTAACAAATGATTGGCCTTGGACCAATCTTGTTAATTTTTTGTGTAAATAACCTTGGCTTTAAAAAAAAGTATTCTTAAGATGAAAAGCTAAAAGGCATTGTCAATACTGAAGAGGATTAGGGTATTTGACAAAAAGAACTGCATGGCCCTGAGGATGGGAGTAAGCGTAATTAAATTAAATTAAATTTATTATAAAAAGAGGAAGGTCATTGGGAACTGTGAACGAGAATTTCTGCTATTGACTAGGAACTTGTCAGTTAGAAGCGGCTGGGAAGAGAGAGACGCAGGTGTACAAGCTGATCACAGGATGACTATAAGCTAGCAAGGGATAGCAAGCATGGAAAAACTCCAATGTCATTCTGCAATACATCAGTCAAGGTGTTTCCAGCTGAGATAAAAAAGCATTAATTCCACTATACTAAGCCCTGATGAGACTTAATTTGTAATAGTGTGTACAGTTCTGGTCATTTATTTTCAAGGAAGATATGAAATTGGAACAGGCATAGAGAAGGATCACTAGGATAATGAGGGGAACAGAGAGCTTACCAGACAAGAGAAGAGTTCACCTTGTAACACAAAGGGATGTGATTGGTGCCTATACATAAAACAAGGTACTGGCACAGGAGAGAAAAGAGTTATTTAAACTCAAGGAGAGTGTTTACACAGCAATAAAGGGTCACAAACTGGCTGTTAATGCAGTAAGATACAAATCAAGGGAGATTCTGAAATCATCTTCCAGGTAAGGTACCTGGGATAAAAAGTCTAACTACTATTATATACTGTTTGAAAAATTTATGAAAGTAAATGTATGACACCTTGTCCATAATGTCAGGGGATTGCATTTGAAGACCAAGAAACAATTTCCGATTCTGCATTTCCAGGATTCCAAGCTTTAGCCCTTTCCAAGTTTTCCAATACTGCCTGTGAGGGCACGAGAATTTCAAGAATAAGTTATTGGATAGGATTTGTTAAGCTTACAAATGCAAGAAAGAAGAGAGAGAATTGGTATGAAAAGTGCAAGTCATCTTCTAAACAATGTTTAGGGTGTCTAAATTGTCCGAATTGCCTAAACTGAACTGTCACTCCAGACAACGGTATCTGAGGATTTATGGCAATCTTCAAGAAGTTCCCTATCTTGCAACTTATTATGGCAACTACACTCCTCCAGACCCCTCTGCAATCCACAGAAGTCTTTCAGATTTCAGAAAGCTTTGAAGCAGGCTGTACATGTTTCTTTCTATAAATATGTTTATTTAAATTTGGAAAAAATAATTCAGTCAAAGTTTAAGTTCATGAAAGACAGAGAGAGATCATAACTTTATGCACTGCCTTAATTATATTTTAACTCAAGCAAATTAAAGCCAAGTATTCCAGCATGTCATTCATGGAGAAAATCTTATTCACAAGGCTGCTCTATTCATGATGGAGTCTTGCACATATTCAAATTCATCATAATTTTCTTAGTCTGAGGTTCTTATTTTTATGGAATAAATTCATAATTAACATTTCAGCAGAGGGGCACCAGTTGGCACACTACGAAAGTATTACAACTAAGCAGGATTTAAGAATAAATGAAGATATTTTTAAGTGGAAGTAGCTCTTTATTCCCTCCAAAATAATATTCATTCTATCACAAAGTTACATTGCATGGACATACTTAAGCTCCCAACACACACGCGCGCGCGCACACACACACATTAAAAAATAATTTTAAAAAAGTTAGGTAGACTTTTGGGTGTTAGAAGCACTTGTGAAATAGTAAATGAAGAAATAGGTACAAAAATGTTTGATAAATACAAGTAGTGCGTAGTTATGCTGTGTTCGGAGATCAGTGCTTGAATTCTCCACTGGCGTGGGCAAACATTATTAACCTGCCTCAGTACCTTTCCTCCAGTGGTCTCTTCCAGTGCCAGTTATTCTCTGATTCTAGAACAGCTAACAGAAAAGAGCCCTTTTGTTTTGAAAAGAAATTATTATTACATATTCATCTCAGTTGAGTACATGTTTTAGACTAGAAACATGTTAGCTTCTCTCATAGCTAAATTTTAGTCAGAGATTACTCATAAATGTTACAGTGCAAAACACTGCCTGGATACTAGCTTATCACTGTTGGAGGCTGAAAGATTATTATAATCTTCTACCAGACCAATGCCAGGAAGGTCAAGTAGCTAAACAGTTATCTCTTCTCACCATTAGAAAAGGCTTGACCACAACAGATAGTATAAACTGTCAAAAGGAGTGCTCTAACAGTCTTCAAAGTAATAGTGAAGTTAAACCATAACGCTAGAATGAAGACATTACAATTAAAACAATAGTGTCTCCCTCAGCATTCTCCTCCCAGTTCTTATATCCAAAATTCAGTCACATCTTCTACAAAAGTGTTTTTAAGACAGTTGTAGAGGTCATGGGAAAAAAAACACAAAATAATAATAATTTTTAAAAATATTAAAATTCCTGATTAGAAAGAGGAGGGGAAATGTAGTTGAGCAAAAAATATATACTTTCTGAAAGAAGGAGCCTTGCTTAAGTGCCTGAAATGCCTGTTAAATGGATTCAGGCCCTAATCAGAATTAAAACACTGCTCTCATATTATCTAGGCCTATTCAAACAGAGACCCACCTATAATAACACAGTATATTAGTACTCGTCTAAGTGTTAAAAGCAATGATTTGGCAAAATTAAGAAGCCAGAAGATATAAAAGGTGGCTTAGTACTGCCAGATTTATGAAAGTGTTATTACTGCTGGCAGATCACTTTTCAACTGCAGCATGTACCAAGTGGAGCTGAAGCATCCCTACAGTAGGCTCTGCCTGGGTGTTGCACAGATATTAGCAAATGACAGTAATTTATAAGGAAACATCCCAGGTGTCTGCTGAATCAGGGATCTGTCATACTATGGGACCGTCATATCACTGTTGCTCACCTTGTGAATTATAAGGTCTAAATCCTGGTCATTTGGGGTCTGCAAAGAAGTCATCGACATCCTTGTGTCTATCTTTAGCATCTAGGTCAAACCGCCACTGGGATAATTACACTATGAAGTATATCTTGTTATTGGCTATTACTAAAATTTCCTGTGTGCGTTAACAATCAGCCATTTTGTGTTCAGTTCAGCATTTGTGTCTATGCTTTTTGTTTCAGTCAAAAATAGGGCTTATCCAAACAAAAAAGTATTAATTTATTCCCTGGGTATGAAAGGATATAAATGCATTTATTTATTGGTGTATTTTTAGCTGGATTTAACTTAAGTGCTTGCATTGTTCAATATCATATTATTGCAATGCCCCACAACACTCAGACTCTTGCAGTTTTGTTTTCACAACTATGCAAGTTTATTCTTGTAACTCTGCAAAAAACAGGCAGGCAAATACTAGAAAGAAAAAATAAAATGACCCAACAGTGGCAAACTCAGCAGCTTAACTTTCAATTCAGACCTGCTGTAAGTGGAATATCCTCCATAAGGACACACTGATGTACAATGAGATACCTTCTGGACATGAGTGAGCCTATTTACATCAGCAGAGTGATGCAGGGCTTCTTGTAACGTTGAGTACATCTCAACAACAGCTTTTGCCTCTGTCTGAAATCTGGATTCAGGAGCAGATCCCAGCTCCCAGCTCTGTGCATATACCCTCGCTGCATCACTGTCAGGTGACACCTAGAATACAAGTCACCAACGGGAAACTTTACTGCATCCAACGGGCAGCAACTTTCATGCGGTCTGGTTGGGCGTTAGGCTGGACGTTCAGTGTGAATTTGCTTTTCAATCCAGAGTCAGCCCATGAATCTGTCTGTCTGCCTAACAGCTATGCCTGATTTTCCCCTCTTTGTGTCTGAAAGGCACTGACATAATTTACAGTTGCAGTCATGCACATATCCAGTTAGACAGGTGGTGCTAATTAAATATCGGACATCACAGTTATCCATTTAACAACAAATATAATTATACTCTATCTGCCAGTGCATAGAAGCAGGAGTCTCTTGAAACTCGGTTGAGGCAGGCTTATTTTAAAGAAAACAGCAAATAACTTATCAGAGGCTCTTCCTCTCTATAGCAGTCCTCAGTGAGATTCAAAAATTGAATAAATGAGATCTTGCTCACCAGGTGGGTTTTTGCAGGCTGTGATGTTGGTTCTTATAGTTCTAAAAAGGAAGTGATAAGCCTTCTGTATTGAATGTGAGTGCTCTACAGACAGGACGATAGACGACTGAAAAGCGAAATCCCCACAGTGAGGGATTTGTGAGATTTGGCAGAAAATCTGCATCACAATACTGTGCTATTTCCCACAGGGAAGGAGCCCAGAGGATTTCTCAAGAGAAAGGTGCTATTCCACCATTGCTACTTTACAAGTGACAGACAGGAGACAAATCGGGTACCAGTGCAGACAGGTATCTTCTTTATTGTGTTCCTCGATACAGGAAAATCTGAAAGGTCTAAGACACCAATTTCAGCCCCATTGCACTTAAGTTTTATATGCAGAATAAAACTGCAAGTTGGGGGTATCTTGGAAAAATCCACAGGGTGAACAGAGCTCACTTATTTTCAGAGCTTTCTAGCAGCTTGCCAGACTTGCAAGCTTAGCACAAGTCCGTAGAAGCAAAAAATAAAGCCGTTACAAAAGGCTATATTTTGGGAGTTACAAATGGAAGCCGAGATATTTTAACTATTCAATTAACTGAGGCTGTAGGATTTGCTTTGTGAGCATTTTATTTCTTAATCTACACTGCCCTTCTCTCACCTCTGAATAACTTTTTACTCTCCTCCTTTTTATCTGTCACCGACTTAAAAAAAGAAGCAGAAGACTGTGTAAGTTGCAGGACCACCTCTGCTGCCACTGAAAGCCATTATGTGTGGTGAGAGCATTAGAGATTCAGAAGTAAATTGCAAAGTTGGTTCAGAGCACAGTGAAGCATTTAGTTGCAACTCAGTTGGGTGGAAAAAAGAAGTCACACTCCAAAAGAGACAGAGAGCTTTCTCTGCTTGAAATTATTGAATAATTTATTCAAAACACAAATCAGACTATTAGAATGAAGGTGATGGTCTTCAGACAGAGGTCATGCAGAAAAGTACAGGGCCAAAACCTGCCTTTTTTCCTCTTTCATTGGCTATCAAAATACTTGGTTCTTTTAAAAGACAAGCCAGTCACAATCAATCATTTTTATATCACCTTCACTGTAGATTATTTCTATGCAGTGTAACTGGATTTGAAAAGTGCCATCACATAGAAGCTACAAGTCATGCAAAATGTCTCTTAAATAATGAAACCAAAATGAGGATGTAGCACGTAAGTGCATTGAAAACTCCATTTCCTTCAAATACTTTGCGAAAAGGAAATTTTTATAGTACACACTCTGCTTTACTACAGAAACAGCTGCCTGACAGAGCCCAGAGCAATGCAGCCACTGTGCAGCAGGTAACATGCAGCTATAAAGTAAACGATTAGCTTTCAAATGCTCAGCGCAGATCATTTTCAAAGGTAGTTTATGTAGGCACCCGTTAACCCCCCAAACAGGAGCTAAGAACATGGTACAGCCAAGCACTTGTGAAGGGAAACAGCTCTCCCCATTCCCACTTCAGCAAAGAAATGCTGTGCTTCTCCTTGTTCTCCTCTCATGCTCCTCATGTTCTGCTCTACTACTTTAACCAGTGGATTTCCTTTCCATCCTGAGCAGCCTCTTCTACAGAGACTGAACCTCACTTACTCACAATGCAGAAGAAAATACCTAAAATACCTCTCAGGTCTGTGTGTTTTCTTCATCACTATTTTTGATAGCTACCCAAACAGCTACAGATTGCAGAATTACCACACCAGATTCCTTGGCGCTAGCCGATAGAGGCTTAAAATGCTTAATCCGCTGTTTGTCTGTGGTAAGCCTTTGTTATTAGCCTTGGGAAGGATCCTTATCAGTCAGCAATCTGATTTAGTGCTCATTCCCAACTTGTTTGGGTGTTTTTCACCTTGTGGGAAACAATTGGTTGAAGTTGTTAAGCTGCTTTTATGCAGGGCTAATAAGGGCTTGGATGTCTAGTTGTCCTTTTAGAAAAATCTGCTGTGGATCAACATGATCCTGTTCCCGTGTAAAGCGCCAAGGCCTCTCTGTCAGAGCAAGAATTATACTTCTTGCACCATTTTTTTTTTTGTCACAGAGCAAAGACTGAAGCCTGCACCTCCTTTTTGTTGTTGCTTGGTGAACAGCATAATTTTCTCACTGGTTTCCAGAAACCAAAGCCCAAAAATTTTGAAATACAAATATAACAGAATGTAGGCATTATATACTCAGAGATACATAAATTCTGTTTTACTCTCTGTAGTCTGGCATTTGAGATTAACTCTTTGTAGTAGCACAAGCCAGGCTTTCATATATTTAGGAATTTTCAAAGCATTATAAAGGATTAGTTCATGCAAATTTCTGATAAGGACATGTTAATAATTCTGAGAAAAGAACGTATTAGCTTCAGTAAAACAAATATTTAAGGCATCCCTAAAACCTTGTAACCAGTCTGAAACACAGTAAACAGTATCTGTACATTAAACAAACAGTATCAAACAGTGAATCTGCTATCCACAACAGACTTCCACATCACACTGATATTATGTATACTCAGTTGCAAACCTTCCAAACAACACATATGCTATGCTTTACCAGAAATATACACATATTCCCTTCTGAGCCAAAGGTGACAGTAATATGAAGCATGTGTCCCTTGTTGCCCTCAAAGTTTGAGGAGAATTGTAACATTTCTGGCCTTTCCTATTCTAACTGCAAACAAGCAACATGGCACAAGTCTGCAGTCAACAGGGGATCAGTCCTCAGCTTTCAGCAAAACATTGTCCCTCTCAGCAGGCACATCTCAGCCTGTGTCAGGGAGATGCTCAGGTCCCACAGCTGCCTTTCGCCTCTTCATTTGTAAGTTTGCACCCTGACAGACTCAGCTGATAGAGGATCCCTAGATGTGATTGCCAGGAACATGTCTCCCAAGAAAACCTTGTCAATAAAAGCTATTGAGCACGTATGATAGTTGTAACATTTTCTTTCTGGTGTTTCAGGATGTTTCCAGTTGAGTTGCCATGTCCTGATATTTGCACAGGTGGCAATGTCTACAGTATTGCTAATAATATTTATCTTCTCTTCCTCTGCCTCTGTTCTGGGATATCCTCTACCTAACCAGGAGTCTTCAGTAGTTCAAGAAACCAAAGTTTACCTGCTGAGAATATCCTTTCCTGAAGATTTCCTGCGTGGACATCTACAGAAACCAGTCACAAAGTTTTACAGCTGAAAGTGATGTAAATCCCTTTGAAGAAGTCTGCATTTTGTTTCATGTTGCTAGTTCTCAGAAAGCAATTTGATTTCCTTGCAGAAATAGCCATTTTAAAGATTTCTTGCTCTTTGATACTATTATGAACTTATTAATTAGTCTACTCTTGAGTCAATTTTCAGCAGTCGTAAACTGGATCAAGACCTGTGGGATTAAACAACTAGATAAATATTGAGCCAGTGGGGCCACATTTTAATGCCTGTACTAGTGCTGTTTTTCCAAAAGAAACCTTCTTAGGCTTCAGTAATCTTTTTGTGGGTTAAGGTACTACTCAGTGAAACTAAGATGATCAATACTGGTTACCATCAGCTAATACTTTATGAGACTGGAATTATTTATGTGTATGCTAAACATTTCTAAGTTTGTACATAGGTAGTTATTGCTGACACATTTAGGAATTTACACAGTGAATCAAAGTCAAAGACCCTCTAGCCCAATATTTACCCTTCACTGATGAGCAGCACCAGAAGTTTCAGAATCCTACAAAATCCCAAATGGGCAGGACCAGAAGAAATATCAAGAGATCATTTCATTCAAATCTTTCTATTTGGAAAACACAGATGGGAGATTCTCCCTTTCCCAAGGTAAATCTAATTTTCATTGCTGACAGACATAAGTTGAAAACTTCAAATGTGAGATTTGATATCCCCTACAGATACTTGGGCACTTTTGTTATACCAGCATGCTCTGGACTCCTTGGTTCTCTAACTTTGGCTAGACTTCCTTTGAAGTCATCCTCTTTATATTTCCTTCTTAAAATATCCATTGAATGCTTCAACTGGTCTTTGATATAATAGAGATAGCTGTGATAGCTTTGTTCTTTGCCTGTTAAGCATGTTCATTAATCAACATTTCTTATTTAAAATAAAAAATACTTTATCCTGAAACTTTATGGTTATGGTCTCCTAGCAACAGAATTTCCTCTTAAGAAGCCACTTGTCTTTCAAAGGGTCCGTGCCTGGAACATATTTGACAGCACTTTTCCAAAAAAAATTAATCAACTGATTTCTTAATATGAGTTAAATATTTTTTTCACAGAGTTGGCAACAGTATCAAGTGTTACAATTTTAAATCATCATTAAAAAGAGATCACAAAAAGTAAGCTCGTTGTCCATAATAAATAGCAGCTAATTATTATTAACGCTTATTATGAGTGTTGCTGTCACACACCAGGACATCACTGGGCAAAGTGCTGTAAAACCAGAAAAGGAATGTACTTGCCTGATGCAGTTTACATATTTTCATGGTTTCTTTCAACATTTCTAAAGTGTAAGGAAGAACAAGCAGGTTCTGGCTTCAGTAAAGGAAATCTACTTGTTTACCAGGTCTCTAATCCTTAGAATTATTAGAATAATTCTAATGCATTTATTATGAATAAAATCTAATTTATTGAACAGATACTCAACATCAGTTCAAATAGTCATGATAAATGCAAATGACACTTAGAAATGTGAGACTACACTATTCTGCAGTCACAGCCTTACTGTGCTCCTCTCTGAACCATTTCCGTTAATATTTTCTGATGATAATTGAATGACTTGTAAAATCAATTCGTTTGTAAAGTGATCATTTGCTATGGTTCTCAATGGTAGCAAGTTACAGAGCTCACCATAATAGGAGATCACTTTCAGTTCTGTGCCCCTGCAGATCCCAAACTCCTACACAGTTTGTCAAGACAGCAATCCTGAGAGCAGGAAAATCACCTGCAAAAGAGCAGTTTTAGAAGCCTTTTTTTTGAAAGGACCCAGATCTGTACGAGGTCCAAAGATCAGGGACAGGAAGCCAGGTTGTGGTTGTGACACGCTGTGATTTTAGCTGCAGTGGAGCAAATATTCCTGAAGGTGGGGAGGGAGACAGGTGAGTGAGGCAGAGGGAAGAGGTCAGTGGGAAGAATTCGTTGAAGTGAGGAGTCAGAGAAGAAGGAGGATGTGAAATCCATTCTTGTGTCAACAGGAACAAGGGACAGAACATAAACAAGGCAGATAGTAGACAGGACTTCTCCAAAAAAGGTTAACAGAACAGGAGAACCATACCATGGAGGTGGAGGGACAGATGGATGTTGAGTCAGAAGAGGAGTGTGGGACATGAACAGTGATGATGGGAAAATGGCCCAGGTGAAAATGAAAAATGTTGCTTTTCTCACTGGGACTCCATGAAAAGACAACTGTACTAGTGAGTCTGAAGATGACTGTCTAAATTAGAAACAACATGCTATATCAAAAACCAGATGTTTCACCATCTTCACCCACATAAAGGCCTGTCTAGACTGGTGTAACATTTCTCCCTGTTACCTCTTTCACCATCCTGCGCTAGTGTTTAACAGATAGCAACTACTGTGAATGAAATGCAGAGGATGGTACCAAATGCTTCTCACTGGATCAGCTCACCCTATTGGCCCGGATGTCAAGAGTCTTTCCAAAATGAGCAGTATCATGGGAAGCTTAGACCCATAAGCTACTGCTGCTGCTATTTCAAGCAGCAGTCCTTAAAGCCTGGGGGCTTTTTTCCATACTGGTCCCCTTCAATCTGCCAGAAAAGCTGGTGAGAAGCAGACAACTTCAATGCTCCCCCAAGGAATACATGTCTGAAATCTAAATAATCCATTTCCAGCACTTTTTGAGAACCAGGAGAATTCAACTGATCCCTTGAGGAATGCAAAAAACTTATAGTATTATGCTGTAATAGCAGGATGTCAGCAAATACTAAGAAAATCACAAAGGGTGATTTCCACATCTCACAGCAGTGTATGGTGTATTGAGCATGTATAGAATAGAAAATGTAATCAATACGGATACTGAGACAAATAAAGAAGAACCTATAACAGCATCTGCCATCTGGAACCAGAGGAATTGATCTTTTGGATCACCATGGAATAAGAAAGTTCCATACCTATAGTGAATATCTTCATAAATTAAGAATTTAGGCAGCTATTTTGTGTGTCTCTGCAACATACCGAAGACCTCAGCATGCTGAAAGAATTTCTTGGCAACCAAAGGTGGTTTTTAGGTCTTTATTGTTTTTTTAGTATGGTTGCTATTCAGAATTTTGAAATACCCAGATATTTCTGTTCTGTCTTCATTTATACCCTTTCCACCTGACATACAATCAGTTTAGATTTTTCCATTGAGCTAAGTGGCTGCTAAATGCTTGATAGATGTACAATCATTGCTCAAGTGATTTTCTACCAGACTCATAAGAAGCAATTTTAACCTCCAGTTCTTCATACTTTTGCTTTTCCTGTAAATCCTCATCTTGTTGACCCATCTGATCCATTATCACATCACCACCTGTTCAATCATCAGCCTAGCTTGCAAAGATGAACCTTTGATAGGAAGACATGGGTTGATGTGTTTTGTTCAATGTTGCAGGGTATTTACTGCTCTGCAATAGAATTTTTCTGTGAACTTTAAAAAAGCATTCACTGTTTTGTTGATATATGAGGGTTATTTAAATATATATAACCAAAAAGATTTTTTTTTCTCTTGCAATGAGATAAAGCATCTGAAAAGGAAAGAAATTATTCTGATATCTAAGTCACAGCTTCAGTCTGAATAAATATAATGCCCCTCTTAAATACCATTTCTTCTTCAATTACACTAAGTTCTAGTTTAATATTTACCAATACTTTTTTAAGGAATTGAAATAAGAAAAATCCATCATAATACTAGAATATAGAATGAAATCTTGCAAAATTATTGCAAGATTATGCAAAGTAAGTTTTGTCTGACCACAGTTTAGACTTCTACAAAACAAAAATTTGCAGTTATCCAAGGCTACTTTTACAGCAAGGGGAGAAAAATAGCCATTTCTAGGACATGATTACTGGCTTCCTAAAGTGGATGTCTAAATTAGGTGTGACAAATAGGACCCTGAAATTGCCTATTTCTCACCAATGCCTGTTCAGACATCACTAGGAGACTAGCTAGATGTGGACATCTAGACACATGACATCTAAAACTGTGGGAGTTTAATCCCATCTTCTGTGCTTTGTTTTGGTAAATGAGTTCAAAATCTAATCTCTCTGTAAATCTCACGCTTAATCTTTTTAAGACTGCTGTTTGCGTGAAACGTCAGATGCACATTTTTCAAACACAAGATGGAATTGAAAGGTCAACAAGGATCATCAAGTCTGGTCTCCTGCTGTCCAAGGCTGAGCAAGACCTATCTTGAAACCCCTTAAAACTCTTCATCCACTCTTCAGCTGGTAAAAAAGTGTTCCTTAATTTCCAACCCAAATGTATTCATGGCCCGCTGTTAACTATTTGACTACATATCACCACCTCACTTTACCTTTAGAAACCTACCTCCTTCTCATATACAGAAAGTAAACCAGCTGATTTCACTACAAAATCCTCTTGGAACAGCTGAGACTTGGTGTGACCCAGTCACCAAATAGTTTCTTTCTCTCCTTCCACACTGTTTCATGCTGACAGACCTCCCCTTCTGGCTGCCCAGAAGCTCTCTTCCTCTGTGAAAAAGTATCTATTTCTTCTGAAATGCCTACCAGAAATCCACTCACAGTGAAACCAAGGTTGAGTAGCAGCCAGACAATGGTTTATTTTTGTTATATTTACATAACAAAAACACCTCTATGAAAGGCTTGAGGGGTCTGAACAATTTATTAAGCTTAAAATAACATAATGATCGCTATACAAGACCATTAAATATTCATATTCAGGAAACACATTAACTGAGACAGCCAGCAACATTAAATAACAATGTGCAGGTGACAAATTAACTCTACCAATCAATACATCAAAGTATTTTAAAAGCACTTTCACCACCTTCAGAAACATACTCTTATTCAAAAATACTTTCAATAAATTAAATCCTCTATTAATTAATTTTCTTTTAGTAGACTTTCAGGAGTTTCTGTGCCATCAGGGAGTGCACTAATTCATCTATATGACCTTACTACAATTAGTTTTGTTCACCCTGCTGCTTATTATATTGCTATATTTTGTCTTAAACAGGTTTAGTGGCTAACATTTTCACACCAGGGTTACATCCTGAAGGTCTGCTTGCTGGCAGAATCCTCATTAGGGCCTTCAAACCTATACGTTACTACCTCCTATAGAAATTAAGAATCAAGAAAACCAGGAAAGGTGAAGCTAGTTATAACATTTTCTCATGAGCCTCCACTTGGGCTTGGGTTGAAGGAGGAAGAAGTCAGGAGGTTGTTTCTTTTCCTGAGGCACGGTTAAGAGGCGAGTTTTTTAATACCACGGAATGGATTTCTAGCCAGTTCCTTGTTTCCAGTCCTGAGCTAGAGTCCCTGGTACAGGTGACCATCTCCAGCATGATATCCTGCTGATAGTCATCATAAAATGAATATCAATGTCTAAATCACTATCTTGTAGAACTGAACCGGCTGTACTGGCCAACATTGAAATCTCTCCCATTTCTGCTGCCAGCTTGGGCTGGATTCTTATTGCCCTGAGAAAAATGAAAACAGCAGACGTGGTACTGCTTTACCTCATGACAGTTTCAAACATTTGGGGGCAAGACTGTAGGACATAATAAGAAAATACAACATTGTCTAGATTTTCCTGTAAAATTTTCTTGGAGATGAGAGAAATGAATTCATTGTTTATATAAACTGCTAGATTAAAACCCACAGAAACTGGACTTTCCTCATTCTTTCTAAAATGAGTAATGAAGAGACAGGACTTGTGACACATCCTTCTCTCTGTCTCATCTTTGCTCCCAGTCTCCACCCTGTATGGACCCCTTATTGAATTGCCACCATCATTCAGTTCTCTTACTCGTTTCAGGCCTCTTCACTGATGCCAATTACAATTTATGATGCCAGGTTATGATCTGGACACCCATGTGCCAGAAAATGGTCTTGGTTTACTGCCCTGTTCAGTGGTCACACAAATGTGAGGTATCTCATTGACATTTAAAATGTCTTTCATATGGAATTTCATGCTCTGCACCAGATTCCCTACAATGTTATTTCCAATAAGCAGGTAATGATTCTTCTCAACACAGGTCCAAGATAGCTTCTGGCATCCTAAGAACCAGGTACCACTGAAAAATCTCAAAAATATTCACGTGTGTTCCTTGATGGGAACATACAAACATTTAATAGGGAAAAAATGCTGCTTGTTTGATTTTTTTGTTAGTATTTTTGGTTGCACAATTAAAGATTTTTCTTGCTTCAGCAGTTTTCCTTGCTGATTTGTGGGGGCTCAAAGAGACTTTGCTGCCTCAGCAACACCTGGGACCAGAGGTAAAGCTGTTTTAAACTACTTGGCCTATAGAAAAACAATTTGAGCATTGAAGCTGAAATTGCACTAAATTTTCTCAGCTGTCCATAACCACACAGATTGGCTGTATATGGACTACACTGTGGGGAGGAAAAAAAAAAAGGGAAAAAAAATCCAACCCAAAAACACTGGGAGTGCATAGTTTTTGACTAGACAGTGCATACGGCTGATTTAAAAATGCTGTAACAAGCTATACATTGTTTAATCTCAGGTTGAATGTTTTTGTTGTTGTTTTTTCTTTTCCCAGCTCTCGCCATACTGATTAAGGCCAGTCTGATACCTTTTACTCCCACTGATTAGTATCTTCCCTCATGATTACTCCCATTTAAGTTAAGAGGCTGCTCAAGGACTCAGATGTTCTCCAGAATGAGTAAAGTGGCTCAGTTTACCTCTGAGGCATTCAGAAGTAAAGGGAGAAAGGCAGATATCTTCCTGTGCAGCAGAATGAGAATGACCTGTTCAGACATATACTTGTGTCACCCTTCATTCGCTCTCTGTACAGGAGAGTTAAATTTGTCCTCCCTTGGAAAGCCCACACAAAAAGTTTAATCTCTTCTGAGCAAGTGGAGGGACAGTTCCTTGACTCAAGGGTAAGGATTCAAGAGGTGCTGCTAATCCATGAAACCATGGGCACGTCCTCCTGGTGTTGGTTGTAGATCTGTCTTTTGTTCAGGACGGGAGGCTACAGGGCCTCAAACCCCAAGCCATACTTAGGCCATACTTAGGCCATACTCCTCAAGATTTTCATGAAATAACAGCAGGTTTTCACACCACTAATTTACGTGTGGATAACCACTCCTGCTCCCAAAATAGTCAACTGAAAGTATATGCTTCTTATCATAACGTTCCAGAGCACGTACTTTGGCTGCTTATGCAACACACCCTCTGGAAAGGGATCAAATCCCTCTCCATTGAACAAAAACTCAAAGACACTGGTCACTTAAACTAGATGCCTGAGATAGACAATATGTAGTGCCACCAAAGATAGTATGAATATCTACCCAAAGTCTCCAAAACCTTGGTTTTGTTCCATATCCTGTTGCAACGTGTGGGGTGTTGGAAAAGAATCGTACTAGATTAACAGTGTGGGCAGTGCAGTACACAAAAAAAACCAGACCCAAGGTGGTAGGCACTTATTCACATACAAAGTTTCACGGAAGCTATACATGGTGCAAATAAGTGCTTTATTAATTTGAGCATAACTTGTACAGCTGGCCCTAAATGGGGGTTTATGTGCACAAAACTGAAGGATTAGTTTCACCTCCTACAATTACTACAACCCTTCTCCTTTGCCCAGACACATTTGGCAGAGTATTTCATTACAGTATCACCCACCATATGCACAAAATACAAACTATTAAGTTTGTGCATCTATAGTTATAAAAAGTTCCATTTTGTGAAGACAACTTATTTGCCAATTTTTAACTCGCAGTGTAGTTTTGAAGAATAGTAATTTCTTTTTATATGTTTACAAAATCTTGATCGATCTGGGAGGGTAGATTGGAACTGGCTACCTATGTACCAGTAAGAAACTGCCATTTGAAGAACTGGGAATCATCCAACGAAACCAGACAGAAGCGTGTTCAAAGCCAACAAATAGACATAGTTATTCCAAAAGCAGGTGAGACTTCTGAAATTTTCCAAAGTATGTTAGTTGTGTATATGTGGGTTCAAGGGAAGACTCCACTAAGAGTTTCTAAATACGCAAATCATACCGGGCTCAAGAAATTCCATCAACTTAAATGCTTACAGGCTGGGTGAACAATAGGGGAAAAGAACAAATACATTTGGCCTCTTCCTGCCTTTCTTTTCTGTGTGGAGACACTTCTGTGATAAGTCTAAATGTATTTCTTGAGTAGTGAGGATTAAAGCTGACCTTCTCCTTGCATAAATGTATTGTTTCTCTTTAAAATCCTCTCTGAGAAGAGGATTTCAGTAAATATTTCCACCACTAGAATACCTAAATTCATTTGCATGCATAACCCAGGAAATCAAAAGAATGCTATCAAATCCTGCATACGTTCTAAGCAAAGTAACCTCTGGCTTAGCACAGCATGCACATTTTTAACCTGTAACATACTTGTTTTGTAAGGTAGTAGCTGCCAATAAAAATGTATAAACTAAAAAATATACTCTCAAATACACTATCGATAAAAAATACTTAATGTATAAATGTATTTCGGTAAGAAAAAAAAATTGACCCATAATATGAACACACTACATCCCCAAAGACGTATCCAAGAAAAAAAATGAAAAATTATCTTGCATTAAGAGAAAGTGCTTCCAGCAAGAAACTGACAATGTAAAAAAAAAAAAAGGAAAATCTTTATCTACTGAACTATAGTGCACTGTGGTTCTTCAATCAGTATTGAAGATTTGAGGCCTGTTTGAGGCCTTTAAGAACTGGCTTCATGTCCAAAAGACGATGCAGTTCCACATACACTGCAGTACCACATGCAACTTCATAAATAGATCATGTCCAAAAACACTTACCTTCTGTAGCATAATAAATCAGGTCAAATAAAAAAAGTTCAGCCCCACCTTTGAAATCTGTCCTCCACCGGTCTGCATTGACTCACAAGAAATATTGGTATTCTTCTGAAGCTATAAACAACTTTCAGAGAGGCAAAGCTTGGAGGGAGCAGATGATGCTGCAGTCACCTTCCAGAGCAAGATAGGAGGGAATTATACCCTCTTCCTGAATGCTTTATGATTATTACTTCTAATATTTCAAAGGTAACTTCCCTCTCAACAAGCAGAATACACATTTCTACTTCAAGACTACATGCACACCAGGTCTAATGTTTTTAAACAAGACTGGTTTAGCCAAGCATGAAATAGTTGAAACAATTTTCTTAACAGCTGAAAAACACTTGGCTAACTCAAAAATAGCTGAACCAATTTTCCTCAAACTTTCCAATGCAGTACACCTTTGGACTAACACTATAACTGCTAAATTTCTTCCCTTCACATGTGTCTTTGCTTTTACCTGGTGACCGACATGAACAAAAAAAATAAGGATTAAAGATCCAATCCTGCACGTACACAAGTACATAATTAAAATTACTAGTACAATATTGAGTCAATGTTGGCACGGTCAAACCCTAAGAATGTTTGTACTATTTCAACTTCATAACAGTGCTGTATTGACACTATAGCTCATAAATATGGAATAAGGTAAAGTCCACTATATTTTATAAGGCTGTAACTTTTCATGGGGTTCTCATATTACTCTCGATAACACTGCAAAGCAAGTCTAGTTGGCTGATTTTTCAGAGATTGCTTTCTAAATATGCTCGTGGCTGCTATTTCACATCCGTTGTGCATGTAAATGGGAAATGTTTTTATAAGAACAAATCAGGTGACAAGTATGAATCAAAATGGGACACATTTTTGCATACAATCATGCTCTGAAATGAACAAAAATGCTCACAAGTCAAACCATAGGATTCACCTTTTTTTAAATTCAAGGGAAAGTTTTAATCCACAGCCTGTCGAGCTTTCTTCCAAATCAATGCAGGTATCATTCCCAGTTTGTGCTGTTACCTGTGATAACTGAACCATGTTGCCCTATATATTTCTCTCACTCTAAAAACCATAGTCACCTACTCTGTGCAGATCCAGCAGCACAAAACATCTGTGACCTTCACACCCTATCCAACCTCTGCTGGAGTTTTACATGTATTAGGCATTTCTTAAAATCAGAATATCTGGATTATTGTACAAGAATTTAACTTGAAAGTCATTATTTTGTTTTCTCTGTATTCCTCATCAGAATTATACACCTATTATACACCTATGTATAAGTATACACTTATACACCTATTAAAAGGTGGATAAAAGACACATAGATGTGGTGCTTAGGGACATGGTTTAGTGGTGGACTTGGCTGTGTTAGGTTAACGGTTGGACTCGGTGATCTTAAAGGTTTCTTCCAAACAAAAAGATTCTATGATTCTATTCTATGATTCTATAAAAATACTCCCAGTTAAACTGACTTCACCAATGAATTTATGTTCATAATCTCCATTAGCTCTCCCCTGTTGTTTTAAGATGTAAACCATTATGGCACATCTTGTTCTGAAAGTCTGGCCTTCCTCTGCAGACGTGCCTAGACTATGCCTAAACCAGATGGCCAAATCTAGTGTACTCTATACCTCACCCAGTATCCCCCTGGATAGGTAATCCAGGCTTTATGTTGAGATCTGTATTGCTGTGACCCCCATAACCACATGAATTTCTTCTTCACATTTCATGTTGTGGAAACCTCCTAGAGGTTTAATAAAAGTTAAGAATTCCACTGATTCTTTTACAAAACAAATTTGAAAACAAAGTATTACACTATGCTTTATATTATTGCTTTTATAGCTCTCCCATAATTGATAAATGTCCTGCATAGGCACAGGTATATTCCAGGTTCTGCCCCAAGCAAAGGTTTAAGCATAACATGCAAAGGAAGCTGCTGAATTTCTGAAAAAAAAGAAATTCCATTGTAAAACCTTGTGTGTTTTAATTCAGAATTATATGATCTCACTCAGACGGTGGATTTGCTTAAAAATCAGCATTGTTGTTTTGTGTCTTAAAAGATCCATAGTCAATTCAGATCCCTTTAACATTCACAGGATCTGTTTAATACATTCCTGATTTTTTTTTACCTATTCTTATTGGAAAGTTACCCAGATTTATTAACTGAATTTACATACTTTTCTCTATAATTCAGCAAGCACTCTTCTTAAAAGACTGAGATTTAATCTCCCCTGCAAGGTCAAAATGTAGTTTTTGTGTGCCAAATAAGCTGAAATTCAATTTATGATCAGCTTCAACTGATTAAAATACACTGTTTTCAGTTTGCAAAAATTTCACAGAAAGCCCTTCACTATGTTATTTCACATAATTCCGTATCAACTACTTTCTTTTATTGGCAGTTTCAATAAAATTACTGTTAAGTCTCAGAAAAACATTTGCTTCCCAGTTTAAAGCCCATTTTCTCTTAAGCACTGGGCCCATTAGAGAATCAAGTCAGAGTTACTTAAACAGAAGGGCCAAAGCCCAACTAGAACTTAACCTGGCTACTGCAGTTAAGGACAACAAAAAACGTTTCTATAAATACATTAACAATAAAAGGCAGACTAAGCATAATCTCTGTCCTTTAGTAGACGGGGGCGGAAGCATAGTGACCAAGGATGAGGCAAAGGCTGAGGTACTTAACGCCTTCTTTGCCTCAGTCTTTAACAGTAAGACTAGTTGGTGCCTGAGTACCCAGCCCCCTGAGCTTGTAGACAGGGGTGGAGAGCAGAATGAAGCCCCCATAATCCAGGGGATAATGGTGAGGGACCTGCTCCAGCACCTAGATATATGCAAGTCTATGGGGCCAGATGGGATCCACCAGAGGGTACTGAAGGAGCCCGTGGAAGTACTCGCCAAGACACTTTTCATCATTTATGAGCAGTCCTGGCTAACCGGGGAGGTCGCAGTTGACTGGAGGTTAGCAAATGTGACGCTTATCTACAAGAAAGGCTGGAAGGAGGATCCAGGGAACTACAGGACAGTCAGTCTGACCTCAGTGCCAAGGAAGGTTATGGAACAGATCATCCTGAGTGTCATTATGCGGCACATGCAGGACAACCAGGTGATCAGACACAGTCAGCATGGGTTCATGAAAGGCAGGTACTGCTTGACAAACCTGATCTCCTTCTATGAGAAGGTGACTTGCTTAGTGGATGAGGGAAAAGCTGTGGATGTTGT
Organism: Pluvialis apricaria; assembly: GCA_017639485.1. NCBI lineage: Eukaryota > Metazoa > Chordata > Aves > Charadriiformes > Charadriidae > Pluvialis > Pluvialis apricaria. Next base: position 121,103,185 of record CM030009.1, read on the forward strand.
TTACTTGGACTTCAGTAAAGCCTTCAACACAGTTTCCCACAGCATTCTCCTGAAGAAACTGGCCACTCATGGCTTGGATGGGTGTAGTCTTCACTGGGCAAAAAACTGTCTGGATGGCCATGCCCAGAGAGTGGTCGTGAATGGAGCTAAATCCAGTTGGAGGCCAGTCACAAGCTGTGTCCCCCAGGGCTCAGTACTGGGGCCAGTCCTGTTTAACATCTTTATCAATGATCTGGATGAGGGGACCGAGTGCATCCCCAGTAAGTTTGCAGACAACACCAAGTTGGGCAGGAGTGTCAATCTGCTTGAGGGTAGGAAGGCTCTACAGAGAGATCTGGACAGGTTGGATCAATGGGCCGAGGCCAATGGTATGAAGGTCAACAAGGCCAAGTGCCAGGTCCTGCACTTAGGTCATAAAAACCCCATGCAGTGCTACAGGCTTGGAGAGGAATGACTGGAGAGCTGCCCAGCAGGAAAAGGACATGGGGGTGTTGGTGGACAGCCGGCTGAATATGAGCCAGCAATGTGCCCAGGTGACCAAGAAGGCCAACGGCATCCTGGCCTGTATCAGGAATAGTGTTGCCAGCAGGACTAGGGAAGTGACTGTCCCCCATACTCAGCACTGGTAAGACCCCACCTCAAATACTGTGTTCATTTTTGGGCCCCTCACTGCAAGAAAGACATAGAGGTGCTGGAGCATGTCCAGAGAAGGGCAATGAAACTAGTGAGGGGTCTGGAGCACAAGTCTTATGAGGACCAGCTGAGGGAACTGGGGTTGTTTATCCTGGAGAAAGGGAGGCTGAGGGAAGACCTTATCACTCTCTACAGCTACCTGAAAAGAGGTTGTAGAGAGGTGGGGGTTGGTCTATTCTCCCAAGTAACAAGTGCTAGAACAAGAGGAAATGGCCTCAAGTTATGCCAGGGTAGGTTTAGGATGGATATTAGGAAAAATTTCTTCACAGAAAGGGTTGTCAAGCATTGGAACAGGCTGCCCAGGGAAGTGGTGGATTCGCCATCCCTGAAGGTGTTTAAAAGACGGGTAGACGTGATGCTTAGGGACATAGTGATGGTTTTGGCAGTGGTAAATTGATGGTTGGACTTGATGATCTTCAATTCTATGATTCTATGAAAAAGGTCTGCTAAGCTTGTAAGAATTTTTAACAGCAATGGTTCAGTGTCAAAGGCATCACAAAACTCAGAGTATTAATGTTTCATGCAAATTTGAGATGTGCTACCATAATCTTCATTTAGCATTATTGAGTGTTTTCCAGTTTATGAAACTGTATTTCTTAAATGGAAGAATCTAATCCAAGACATTTTCTACTGGGAAGCCTTACTTTCTAATTTGACTTGTCCTTCCTGAAATTTAAGTCCATTATATTTCCCTAGGCTTTACGTGCAGACTTCTGTCTTAAGCATCTCTATGTATATGAAGACTGTTACTAGGGTCTTCACTATCTGCATATCTTAAGACAAAACTCACTATATTCATCCCTTCTTTTTCCTTGGTCATGCCTGCAGACTTCCAGTCCCTCCTGTGATGTGTCCAGTTGGCCCAGCTCTTGTTTGAACTTCAGTGTTCAAACCAGACACAGTCTCTCGTCTAACGTTTAATAGGCTTGAGTCAAAGAATTGTGTCACATTGTTTCTAAGCTGTATTTCAGCTTGCGCATCTTTTTCAGAACATGAAATAATCTGAAAATGCACTTTAACCCCTCAATCCTTTTTCATTTTAGGCAGATCTGCTACCAAGGACCACTTCATCCCAGGCAGTATACGTCTGGTTTTGGCCCGTCCTGTAACATACACATGATGCAGCAACATCCGAAAATTTAACAAGTGAACCTTCTACTCCATCATGCAGTTTATCAATTAAAATATAGTATTGGAGCTAAGACAGACCTCGACCATGAAAAAAATAATTTGAACAAGAAATCTATTTCTTCTTGTGCAGCTGTAGTATTAGAAAGCTGCTTTCTTCAGGTAGTGGGGGATCGAAGACAAAATTAGAGTAATCTAGGCATACACAGGTGGGCTTCTCATTAAACAAAGGCAAAATAATTTAAAAGCATCAAGAAGCATAAGCTTACCACGTGGTATGTTGCTTTTTCCCGTTTTTCTCAGTGTTCTGCCTGCACAGAAACAAAGCCTGATAAAGTATATCCCAAAGCAGATCTTGTATGATGGTGAGTCAGTCAGTGTTATATTCATTATTGGACTGAAATTACTTGAAACAGAACGTGCTTTTGAAGAAAGCAAAAAGAATAGGAAAAGGAAATGAATGATTCAGTATATTATCTCCTCAGGCTGTAATATACAAAGCTGGCAGCTTCAGCTTTACAAGCACTTTAATTTCAAGAGACAAAGGTCTTATTTCTATTATTATTCCACTCACTAAAATTTACATTTTAACCAAGAAAGACCCTCTGTGCCAACTGATGTCAGAAGTGACCAATTTATATCCATTAAAAAAAAAAAAGAAGTATTAAGAATAACAGTTGAAATTCTGGCCCAGTTCAAGTCAATGGCAGCTGTAGTCTCAATTCCAGCAGAGTGCACACAGAGGATTTGGTATTCTGTGTTACACAATTAGACCAATTAAATTCTGCTCTTCTGCTAACAGCAGTTAATCTTCTAGTGAATACATAGAAGTAGAGCTACAAAAAAACATATATGTATACTGCTTGTCTATTAACGCACAGCTTGTGATTATTTTAATACTTTTTTTCCCAACAGCTAGGTTCTTATCAGCTTTCTTATATCAATATCTTTTTTCTCTAAGTATATACAATGATTTAAATAGGACCTCTGGTGGCATAAGGTAAATATGATAGGACATTTAGCAACAGTGACAATATCTGAGAAAACATCTAAACTTCGTCCCTCTGTTTACCTAATAGCTGAGATGTAGCAAGTGACAATGCACAGAACAGTCCTTAGCAATATCATAATATGTATAAATCTTTGCAGTTTTGCTGGGCAGGAAGATGCTGTCCAGACTGTATATCGCAAGTTAAAGTACCTATAAATTCGTTAGAGGGTGAAATTCTAGTAGTGAAGGGAAGACGGAAGAAATTGCAGGTTTCCATCTTAAGGTCCTAATGGGACAATCTAATTTTGCCAGGCATCAAAGTAGGAAGACGCTACAGAGCAACAGGAGTGTTCTGCATCTTCACATCAGTAATCAACAGCTACATGGTCCGTATCACATCAAAAAAGCCCAGCCGTAGATTTAGTGAGCATCATCTGAAAGCTGTTGAAGTTTTTGCAGCTTTCCTTCATTTTAGGCACAAATTCTTCTCTAGCTCTTGCAAACCTGCTATCACCTCCTTCTGCATCATTAATAAGGAACCTTCCATTCCCATTCCAATCTCCTGCTTTAACTGTGTGACCACTGTAGCATACCGTTTGCGTATCTTAAAGCTCTTCTCCTTAGAGTACCACTCTCAAATACAGAAGATCTTTCATTTACATTTTACAGATGAAAATTGAGAACAAAACCAAAGACATTTACCTGGTGTCCAAAAAAACAAAATGTTCCCTTGCCCTTTGGAGCACACGCTAAATCTATGTCATGTAAAACTTCCTACATGAGTGCTTTTCTTACATCACTCACATGATAAAAGCACACTTGCTGGTATGCAGCTGCAATTCTCCACATCTTCAGGAAAAGCCATCACCTGGAAGTAGGATTTGGCTCTCTAAACCTCTAAATCTGCCTCCCATTCAGCTGAAGGTACAACAGGGATGCAAGTAAAGGACAAAGTCTGGTATTTCAATTATGGAATGAGAAAGCCATTCCAAAAGTTAGCAGATGGGTTAGACAAGTCTGTAAAGCAAGCATAAGCTTTTGGGATAGTGCAAAGCTGTCCCATGCTTAGGGGTGCTCGAGAAGGGCAGGAATTCTTTCTTGAACTGAGTAGAAAGTAGGCAAAGCATCCTCTTCCCTTCCCCTAACTGTGCATTAATGCACTTGGTGTAGCCATACAGCCCCTCCTGATTTCCTTTGGCAGGCGTAAAATTCAGGGATTAAGGGTAGTACTCTAGCAGATGGCAAAAATACAACCACATTCCAGTAGTGTGGAGAGAGTCCTGCACAAAACCAGGGCATTGAGTGTGTATTCTGGCCAACACAGAAAGCTGAGAGTTAAGAAATTAGCTAGAAATATACCTAGCTCCAGGTATAACTAATATGGTTCAAGCCAATCCAGCCTAATAATTTGATTCATGAGGAATTTTTGTGATCTAATTAATCATTTGGTTCCATTTGTGGTTCAAACACAGCATGGTGTCAGCATAATATAAACACTTGTGCTGTTACTTTGGACATCCACTGATTTTACAGGTCTTTTCCAATCTAGGAGATTCTGTGACTCTGTGATTTTCAATCTCTCAGGAACCTAACAAGGATCATAATGGCTGGCTAAATCAACTTCAATAAAAGTATTGCATTAAAAAAACTAATAGGACATAAAATCCTCACTGTTCATCCTAGCCAAATTATAATACATCATGTTTACATTTTATGCATTTGTGATAACTGGCCTGAGCAGCACACAAGGAAAATGAGCTTTCTATGTACAGTATATTCATAGTGAAGAAGTCTGCATTATTTATAACAATGGGCCGACCAATACTCTGCATACAAATCTGTTTTGGTTCAGGTTTCTTTCATAGGGAGACCTGGATATTGCTTTAAAACATTTTCTCAGTCGCTCTACAGAAATTATGAATCATTTCAATGCACAAAATTACATTTGTAAACTTTATACATAAGTAACATGTTTTCAGATTTGCACAGGCAAAGCTACTGACTTTATAAGCTGTCTGAGGAGGGATCTATCTTTTGTGTGTGTTTATATGACGGTTAGAACAATGCAGTGTGCAATAAAAGCACTCTAATAATAATAATATTTATAATAATAGGTCAAGGTTTTCATTAACTTCTGTGTGCATCTAATCAGAGCTCAAAGATAAGTCTGCTTTTATATAAGTGCAGACAAAAAAAATTGGGTTGCTACATCTGAAAGCGATGCTCCCAGTTACACAGAGCTTATGACTCAGTCATGGCCTGGATTTTCAAAAGAGTCTAAAAAAGTCATGCTTCTTAATCCCATCACATTTCAATAGATTTGGGTGCCTATATCCTGTGTGCAGACAAAGTAATACTATGCAGGTTTGAAAAGCAAGAAGTCTAGCTGTCTTCGCCGTGATCTAAATGTGCTATAACTAATAACTAGGTGAGATGATACACTCACACAGTCTGAAAAACTGCTTAGTTGCATATGTGACTAAGCAGGCTACTCAGCAAGGGATACTGGGATCTAACTTATATCAGCCAGAGAAGAAAGAGTTAGCTGAGAAACATTCAAATACACAATTCAAAGTTATATGGCCTAGTGTATGAACCGAACAGAGGAAGTCAACAATGACTCGCTTTGAGTGCTAAATGCTTCAGCATTTAAATGAAATAATTAACTAATCACAGAATGCGGGAGAGACACATGATAAAAAGCTGATAACCAAAGGACTACCATGCGTTCAAATATATAAAAACAGTGGAAGGTCTAAGTACAGCTGTTTGAGGCTATTGGAGTTGGCTTTCTGGACATCTGGACTTCAAACAGGAAACATGTCACCTCTAGTTCATAGACTTATGCTTGCTACCTCCAGCCTCAAGTACAGTCTAATATCTCATCGTAGTTTATCTTTTGGAGCTTGGAAGGCGGCCTCATTCTCCTCACTACCTGCTGTAAGCATGTCCTTTGGGGCACATGCATCCTATACTGATCCAAAGCCTTTTAGGGGCAAGGCACCTTGACCTTGGTTGACTTGTTTCACTGCTAGACACGCTTCACAGGGCAACACATGAAAGGTATGTTTAAGGTAAATATCTGTGGGTAGTAGCAGTAGAAGTCAGAAATAAGAAAGTGCAAGCGCTAAAACATGACTGTATATATATATATATAAAGAAATTCTAGCCCATTCTTCATAACATGATATTTAGATAACAGTACTAGAGTGTCTCAGCTGACATACAGAAGCTCAGAATCCTGTGTTTATAGCAAGCCTGACTCGGATTGTAGACAAACTTCTGTCTCTTTCTCTTAACACGCTAGTCTAAGTAGTTTTGTTTTAGTGCAAAGCAAATGAAGAATCAATGGCTTGTCTAGAGTGGCTGCCCTCTTTGTTATTGAAAGACTTCTGTGTTTCACACTCCTCCCCTTTGTATCACATATTTCTGGCAAGAAATCTTTTCATTCTAGCTCCAGCCAACTCATCCTGTCCCATGCTACCTAATACACATTTTTAAAAGCTTTTCACTTTTTATAATATCTCATATAGCATCCATCATACAAGTGATGGAGGATGATGCAGGCAGGGTGGTGAACACACAGCCTCACTGTAGTGGTCTCATCTAGGTTTCATAGAAACCAGAGCACTTTGGAGCACATTACCAGAAAGACTCTAGCCACAAGAATAAAGTACTTTCCCAGACAGACCTTAGAGAGCACGCATCCTTCCTTCTCCTAATCTTTATTCCCAGCTGAGTCCATCCAGAATCTCTGAGGGACACTGTACTGCTAAGGATGAATTTCCTACAGTATTATATGCCCTATGTTACAAATGCTTCCTGTCACCACCACCTTTCACCACTGCCCTTCCTTATTTATTTATTCCCCATCTTTCTCACAAAGAGAAGAAACTGAGAGAATGAACTGGAACATAACTTAGCTGCTTTTTTTCCTCTTTAGCTCTAGTCAAAATGGCTAGAAAAAGCATGATGACAAAGAAAAACAGTGCATTTTTCAGTGACTGTTACCATCCTGCACTACTAAGACATCTTTGTTCTAATAATACCAAAAGCAATTGACCATGAAAATGCTATGAAATCTTGTAGTCAAGGAGAATTCATTGTTTTAGCAAGCAAGTTATGCACAAAGAGATGTAGATCCTGTGGAAGTTGTATTAGCGTTAGGTATGAGTTCAAAGCAAAATATGAAGAATGCTTAGAGAACTATGACTTTATTTTCATTGCTTTCCACAATCTAACTTCAGTAAATCAAGAGCAGAAAAAGAGCTACTTCAAATTATTATGTCTTTCAGAAAATTAATGTAAGAACATTTGCATCCTTTTTTTCCCCTTTGCATTTAACTTTTTGCATTAATCTCACCGGGTCTGCACTTGTGGAACCCCCTGGATCTATACTGATACATTTGACTTTGATTACTCTAAAAGAGAAAGCTATTCACTGGCAGCAAATCATGTATTTTGCAAATCATACTCTGCCAATATATATCTGCAGAGTGCAGTAAAACTCAATTGCAAAGACCTAGATACAGGGTGCAGTAGTTATCAGGTGTGCTCAACAGGTTGTTGGGTTTTTTTAGTTGAATTTTTATGGGAAATTTTAATTGATAGATGCATTTTAAGCAAAGTGGGGAAGTAGCTTAAAGACTGATGGGAAATAGGTGGCTTTGTAGGGTCATTGGGACCTGAAAGGTTTGAACCCCGGTACCCATATGACTTTTGCTATAGAAAAATGGAGTCTAAATTGTAAGAAGGCCTTTGCTATCACTACATACTGTTTGTTGAGACACAGCAAGGGTTATAAACCTAAACGGAGAAAAAAGCAAAGGAAGTGGCCTGAGCCAGATGCAATGTCAGGACCAAAGAAACCAATGTCTGCATCAGCCCAAGGACAAGATGAAAAGTCTTCTAGAATTAAATAGACAGCAATCAGGAATCAAGAGCAAGAAAATCAAGAGCCAAGACAGGGGCATAAATTTACTTTAACCAGCTGGTAATTTTTATTTTTCTTCTTGATGTGGCTACTGATCAGGCTTCTGCAAACCCAGAGCTGGTCTTGCTTTTCAGGTCTGTAGGTGTCGAGGGAACTGTTACTGCCAACCTTGATGGTAGCCACAAAGCAGTCACAAAGAAAAAGCTTTCTGTGAGGATCATCAGTTGATATAAGCTACATTTCTTTGTTTTATTTTCTGTTGTCCATGCTGTATTTCCCTTGGAATGCCTGTCAATGTGGCATGAGTGTTCTCTCCAACCAAGGAACAATATCTCTGAGGCACCCAGCCCTCACAGTGCCCTCCAGAGTGCTCCCTCATTCAGCTGAGATGTCACCCAGAAGCTTCCATATCTGAAGAGTTGTGAATCAGCCATGCAGCATGAGCCAAATTTCCTTCATTCACGGAGCTCCTCTTTAGAATTTCTATTAGACAAACAGAACAAAGATCTTTCACATCTATACTTTGATAGCCTTTCACATTTGTAATATGATGGCACCACTCTAGCAAAGACCTGGTCCCCACAGGACACCTGTGTATTTATCTTTGTAGACAGAAATCACATGCAACTGGAATATTTGCAACAGTTCCCAAAATCTACACCTACAGAGGTAGATTGCTGCCTGAAAAATTACAGGACGACTAGAAAAACTGTGCAAGCTTAAGGATAGAGATCTGAAGGAGGCCTATAAGAAAGTCAGCAATGGCAATCTGAGGCAGTTAAGGAGGAAGTAAAACACTCCCGCCTCAGAAATTAAGTCTTTCAAAAGTCATCACCCAAGGGATGGTAATACTTTTTCTCTCAGAAGGTGGGCGAAAAGGAAAGAGACAGAAGGAAGGAAAAATGTGTAAGCTTCTGCCTCTGAGGGTACCACAACAGAGGACAATGGCAAGGTAATCGACACTTCAGCTGACCATGGCCATGGCACCAGCCCAACAAGAACATTAACTAATGCCTTTTCCCCAGTGTGCCTACAGTCATCACACAGTTAAGCAGGGCAGATGCCTGAATAGGCAGATCCCCAGTCCCAGCTTCACAGAAGTGCTTTAACCAGGATGCTTTTAACAGCTAAGCCAGAACTGTATTTATATTCTCTGTCAATTACTCGGAGAAACCTGACACAAGCCACCATCTAAAAGGGGTGTGTTTAATCTCAGCAGGTTCTGAGGGATTCCAGATGGCCCCAGGAAGCAGGCAGGTCCTGTATGACAATATTTTCTTAACTGTGATTTACAAATAATGTGGTCTGGGTCTTCTAAGAACAGCTGCCCTTCCTGTTCAAACTCTCTCTTGGTTATTAGTCTCCTCATGTATCAGGCAGTCTCTGGGGTGTTCTTTTGTATACCCTAGGTTTCAGAGCTTACCCATAACCTGCCTCAATACTCAACATAGTTTGCCTGCAGGTGTTATAAGTAAATAGTTTTCACACTCAGCAACAGAAAAATATTTATGTGCTTAGTAGTGTGCATCTGGTTCTGGAGCTCAGTGTACATCAGGAGGTCCTATATCTCTGTCAGTCCATTTTTTTCCTTCACTGTAGACTGCCAGGGTAAAAATACCAAGTTGTCATAACTTTTACATCCTAGAAAAAACAGTCTTAAAGGAGAAGGACCTGGACCTGTTGGAGTGGGTCCAGAGGAGGGCCACAAAGATGATCAGAGGGCTGGAGCACCTCTGCTAGGAGGACAGGCTGAGAGAGTTGGGGCTGTTCAGCCTGGACAAGAGAAGATTTTGGGGACATCTTATAGCAGCTTTCCAGTATCTCAAGGGTACCTACAAGAAAGCTGGAGAGGCACTTTTTTACAAGGGCATGTAGCGATAGGATGAGGGGGAATGGCTTTAAAGTGGAAGAGTGTAGATTTAGATTAGATATTAAGAAGAAATTTTTCACTATGAGGGTGATGAGGCACTGGCACAGGTTGCCCGGGGAAATTGTGGAGGCCCCATCCCTGGAACTGTTCAAGGCCAGGTTGGGTAGGGCTTTGAGCAACCTGGTCTGGTGGGAGATTTCCTTGCCCATGGCAGGGGATAGGAACTAAATGATCTTTAAGGTCCTTTCCAACCTAAACCATTCTATGATTCTATGATATATATGGGAGATATTGTAAGGAGAATACAGGCTGAAGCACTGGGATCTGGCTCTGGGATATAAGGAGTCATGAAGAAGAGGAAGTGTGAGTTGACTGTGGAAGCTGGTGAACAGTCCTACTTCGCCTTTAATCTGAACTCAATGGCACTGAATGTTCTCCTATCCCTCGTCCTTGGGCAGGAGAAGCAGCTAAAGCATGAACCTGCAAGGGTAGGGAAAAGTGTGATGAAGATTTTAGCATTTACATATGATATCTCCTTACTAGCACAGGCCCAGGATATGACTAAGTGGTTGGTGTCTGACCTTGGATAGTATGTTGTGGAAGGGGTCTTAACAAGCGATGTCTCAATCCTTCATTGTCCTGCAAATAAATTGTGAAGCGCAAAACCCGTAACACTCAGCAGTGCTCTACACATCAATGACAAACCAGACAACAAGCAGGGTCAGATGATCTTGAGTCGTCTAAGGGCACATGTAGAGGTAACGGGCACAAACTTGAGCACAGGAAGTTCCATCTTAACATGAGGAGGAACTTCTTTACTCTGAGGGTGGCAGAGCACTGGCACAGGCTGCCCAGAGAGGTGGGGGAGTCTCCCACACTGGAGACATTCCAAACCCGCCTGGACGCCATCCTGTGCAACTGCTGTAGGTGTCCCTGCTGTGGCAGGGAGGTTGGACTTAGATGATCTCCAGAGGTCCCTTCCAACCCTGACGATACTGTGATACTGTGTGATGCTGTGATCACAGTAAGACCATCATGACATCACAAGATAATTGGTGGACAGCCCCAGAGATAGTGGTAGATGTTGTCATGCCATCCTCATCAATTACGTGTCGAAAGAACAGAGGAGAGGCCTGTCTTAAGAGTCAGACAGGTATCAGAACTGTGAAACACAGAGATAACATGATTACGATATTGGTATGATAAGAATCATTCCTAAAGAAGGAAGGAATCATTCCTCTTCTGATTATAGTAATCATCTTCCCTCTTGAATGTTCCAGTACTGTCCCAGATGTCTCCTGTAGCAATAGTAGAGATATACCAGACAGTATATTTACATATCATGCCACTAATTACAACAACTTGTCATCAGCAACTTGTGACACCACTACAGCTTGTCAGCATGTCTTCTGTGCTACGGCTTGGTAAGAGCTTGACATAATTCACTTCCAGAAGGCAGCATCTATATGGTGAGGTAAGCTGGGGCACCAACAGTACCAACAGTACAACTGTCTCGACACAGTTCTAAAAGCAGTTCAGCATAGTTGTGTCTAGAACCATCCTTCACAGCCCTGAGATGAGATCTCATCACCTGGTGCCATGTTGTTAGCAGGCTTAAGAGAACAACAAGAAGCATTGGTGGGTGAGAACCTGAGTGCAGAGATGCACAGCGGATTAGTTTAATGAATAGTACAGTATGGCCAACGGCAAGATGACAAAGGAGCTTTATCAGCAGTTTGACACAGCCCATGAGATAAGGGTGTTGACTGGTTAAGACTAGGGCCTTTGTAAGAAACTGTATGATCTTCAACCTGGAAGTACTCTGGCTGAGGGATTCTCATTAAGTGTTTGACAGAAGACTCCTGGTAGAATTTACAGATTAGTGTGGCATAAGCAAGTACTACCTTCTGTTTTAAAATAATATTGTAGGCTGCTTACAATACTTACTTGTGGTTACCAAGAAAGTCTTCAATAATCTGTCTTTGAAAGTGTCTGAAATGGGTGCCCTTTATTCAGGGTTTTGTATATAATAGCCACAGTGTTTATTGCTTGAAATGTTTTTTAAAAAGACAGAAATTCTTGTTTGTGCTTCAGAGTGGCCATAAACTGAAGATGAAAGACAAAACTGTCACAGCATCTTTCTGACTGCTTCCCTAATAGCATGATAATAGCATAAGAAATCACAGCCAATTCGAGGCTTAAAAAACAGTAACGTGTGAGCTATGGGGAGAGTTAACCAAAGACTAATAGGAAGATTTGAGAAGGCAGAAAAGAAAGAAACTCGGGGATTTGCCTGAAATTCCTGAGGTGCCTCTCTGCAATACAGCATTTCCAAGAAACCATTTGTCTGTGCCTGCAGGAGGGAAATATTCCTTAAAATTCGGTATCTAGGGCTGTCAGCCTCACTTTTGATGCCTGTAGCTCAACTAGAGACATCCGCCAACCTCCCAGTTCCTGCAGATGGTACCTTCATATACTGTTTTATCTCTAAAGGTCTGCCACTCACATAAGTTTAGTGACAAAGTCAAAATTCATTCAGCAAAGCAATCTTCTCCAGGTTTTCTCTTCTCCCTATCTTTCTTTCATTTCTTATTCAATAGAAATGCAGTTTCCTTTGAATCATCACTTGCACCAGTCTTGTCTTTGGGAATTGGACATTGAAATACAACTATAAAATGACATGTTATCCAAGAGTTCTTTGCTATTCAGAGAAATTCCTCAGTAATTAGAACATTGTTAAGGTTCTCATAATTGAACTGCAAGAAATATTAATCTTTCCTGCATTCCACCGTGTCCATGGTCTTCAAAATGTTTTAGCTTTGGATAAAGACGACACATAATATCCCATTTCATTTTTAGTGTAGTAGGCCATTACCATACTAAATTCTTTGTCTAAATCTTTTACCTCTTACTATTAAGAGGGAATAAGTTTCCCTAATCCCTTTGTGTCTGTGAAAATGTCCCCCTTTCTTCACTCCTAAGATATTTTTTTTTCTTTAACAGGTTTTCAAAACCAGACAGAAAACCCCCAACAACAACAACAACAAAACCAACAAACAAACCAACAAAACCACTAAGAAAATAACTTGATGTTGAGGAATTAGGAAGTCATCTAAAAAAGGCTTGATGAGGTTGTCAAAATTTACAGAAGCAGAAGAAGTCGCTTTTGGCTTTTTGAAAATCTCAAAAATGAGAAATAATTTTCTTGTTATATAAAATCTCCTAGTAACCAAATGATTCCTGATGTTGTATTTCTGTCTTTAGCACACAAACTATGACAGAGAATATTCTGCAGACTAACTTCTAAACTACTGTCCTGTGGCTACCCCTTCACTTTAGTGTGTACTTGACCTTACTCGTCTTAGTCATTGTGTAGATCATTTTGCCCAACATCCCTACATTCTTTTGCCCAGTGCTGTCATCACTGTTGACATACTTTACACGTGACTCTCAGTTTTTCCTTTCCATCCTCCAGTGTCAAGGGGAATGATGTCATCAGCACGACAGCTGTCCCTTCCCATCTGGAATTCATAAATGGATAATATTCTATTTCCACAAAAATAGTTCAGTGCTGCCTGATTGCTTGGGTTTGTGTGAAAGACAGAGGGTTTTGCCTCCACACACATTCCAGTGGGTCTCTGATGATTTCCATAGTGTCAGCCCTGTGAAACATCCTTCCCCAGCCCTGTCTGTAGGAAATGTAGACTGCAGTGATCTACCAGCTCCTCGGTGTTTTTTCACTAGGTTGGGTGAAGCGCTGATAGTCTGGTCTTATGGATGGAAGAATTTGAAATCTGAATTATTTGTCTGCATTAGTATTGAAATGATGATGATGGCCATGGGCTTGACTGTGTCTTTTGCATTGTTCCTGGATCTCAGACCTCTGGGAAAGGCACAGACCTAAAGCAAAGTAATGATTGCCCAGCCTGTTCCTGGCAATGGCTGCGGCTAATTGCCTTTGTTTTTTTTCTAAAATTCGCAGAGATCTTTTTTTTTTTTTATGCAGAATCGGGGTGTTTTGTATTTTATTGTGGTCAATCCTGTTTGAGGGTGAGTGGGGGAATTGTACCAACACCTTGGGAAATTTCAGATTTACAATCTTTCTCTGTAATAATTTACATCACTCACAATTTCTACAGCAGAGGTAGAAAGTAGGCTAAAAAAATTGTGCATATATATAGCATCTTTGAGACCACCAGAGATTCTGAAGTTAAGCCCACACAAGCAAACAGGCACAAAGTTGGCTTTTTTGACACTCTGTTGCATTTTAGTGTTCTGTTCCTAGTAGAAACATGCAGCTCTCAAAATCACCATGAAAAAATATGGCATTGTTTGCTAACATTATCCACAACCTCAGTAAACAGGGTAAAATTCATCAGTCCGGGAAACCATATTAGACAACATTAGTCATTTGCAATGAGTGGCAGCCCTTCCAAGACAGGGACAAATCCTGCTGGTAGAGCAAGGTGAGAAAAATCTTGTGCTGTCATTGCTTTTTGCCATCACATCTTTCAAAAAGCAAAACTTCCACACAGAGAATTGTAGCATGCTGAAATAAGGCTGGTAGTTTGAATAAATATATATATAAAAATTATGAGAAAAGTAAAATCTGAAATAAGACCCCAGAGAAATACAGTGCATACCACAACTATAATTTTAAACAGATGAGGAACTACTTGCATTTTTAAAAGCTATGTTGAACCAGAGCCTGAGTTATTATGTGAATTGGATGGAAATATACTCCGTATTTTGGAGGGCTTTGAACAAACTTAGACACAGTTCATAAGCTGCCTCACTTAGGTGTTAGAAATTGTTCTTCCACATCTGCGCTTCTCCCAAAGGGAACAGCAAAGTCAATGGCTTTCTTGTACTTTTTTTTTCCCCATACAATTGAGACAACAGGGTAGGATTTTAATGGATATAGCACTGATTTCAATTTTTTTATCTCCCTAAATGAGCAGCTAAATTTGGTATAAAATGACCTATCCCTTTTCTCTGTGTTTATAATGCTTGTTTATAAAATGATGCCAAATTGACTGCCCTTGAACAGCACTATTTCCATGAAAGTAAAAAAAAAGTAAATCATAGGCAGCAGCAGTGAAAGATTCCACAGAGGTCTCCACCAAAATGCTGTAATATTGACATAAAGGAACAATTTACAGGGATGGAGGCATAATGTGTTCTCCAGACCAGCTGCAACTACATTTTTTTCTTCTGTTATGAGGCCTTTCTGCTAATCATCAGGCTAATTTCAAACATTTCAGAAAATATCAGATCGCAACAAGCGTAAGTTACTTCTGACTTGAACAGAATTAATAGCTGCAGCTGAGATCGTGTCTAGATGATGATAATAGCTTATGTCTTTAAGCATTTCAGCACCAGTCTAGGTAACCTGATTTAAAACAAAACTTTGCACCCGGTGTTCCCTTGCACTCAAGGGAAGCTGTGGTACGGACATGCTGACTGGCAGTTTTTACGTCTTAATGTCCCATTACGTTTTGTAGCCCAGACTCAGCCAACAAGACATAAGAAAAGCATCTCCATTGTCTGGGAAAGCTCGCCCTTCTCACTGACTGCTTTGAAAATGATTTTCACTCTGTTGCCATTGCGAAAATGGGGAAGAGAAGTCTTCGCTCCTTTGAACTATGTAAAGAAATATAGAGAAGAATAATTTTGATTTGTACATTATATGACTTTAACCTGTAGAGGAATTTTATTAGTTGCAATACTAGCTCTCCTTTTGACTATGTCTGTGTATGTATGTCCATATACATACTCATCATACTCCATCTTCATATATATAATATGCGCTTCAGCCTCAGGTATTTCAAGAGAATGTGGAAATGTCCCATTATGGACATAACATAAAAAAACACGGATATATGTCATAAAAGCTTGTATATTCAAAAGGTATAAATTATTTTTGTACCGTAACTCCCCCTGCAAACATCTGACCACTTAATCCTTTCAGTCTCTTCTTCAGAACACAGCCTAAAAGCATCTCAGAGACTCCCAAGCAGATGGCACAAGTATTCCAGAAGAGGATACTCTGTTTTTTCCAAAAAATTGATAACATGTTGAGCTTTATTTTATTATCATGAGAGAATTAAATATTTCCATTTTAAGCAGCTGCTGCACCTTCTCTGTTTACAGTCCTCTTTCACTATTGGTGTAAGCCACCCAACCAGTTAAACACCAGCTACAATTCTCTTTACAAGTGCTAGGAAACTAATTAAACCTAATGAAAGCAATCAGTCTGCAAGTGTGAGAATGTTCCTTTTTTCCATTTCTGAATATAGGTATAATGTTACCGACCCTTGGTGGTGGCAAGGCACTCAAGCATTGTGCTAATGTATAAATTAAACAAGACATGAGCTGTAGATTAAAAATCTTAAGTGCCAATTCCAAGTCAATACCACAGACCTGCCAATTTTGTATTTCTGGTATAAAAGCTTACTATTTCCTCTTAAACTTTTATTACAAGGTATGAAATCAGTACTATGTAGAGGTTAAAACTTTTCACTTGACTACAGTGCGTCCAAGATTAAATTATGTTAATTTAACACAAAAAGTTAGCCATTGAAATAGAGCAATATATCCTAATAATTTTTTTAAGAGTTCAGGACTGGATTTTCAAACTCTATATTTGAGGTGTATTATTAAGTAGTTGAGTAGGGAAAAATGCCAGTGTGGAACTTTGTATTCTGTTCAGCACGGCAATGTGACCCTCTCCTGCATTTATGTAACTGTAAGGACATTTTTAGAAGCCCCTATTGCCTCAATCAGGAAAAATTATATAATCTTTCTTTATGAACTTGAAAGTATTATGGACTTCTGCAATAAAACATTTATCTATTGTATCAGTGACTTTTCCAAATCACCATTGTTGGATACTTTTAGGTTAAAAAGATATAAAAATTATGATTACATTTTGTTTGATTTTAAGTTACAGAAATGTTAAGTATAAATTGCAATGAAAAGACATTCCATGATTTGATTCACCATAGTTCTCATATAAAACAGGGCACCCTTTCCATATGTTTAATTCCTCAGTCTCAAAAAAACATCCATCTTCAGAACAAAGAAAATCCAGGCTGATTGCACTAATTGATTTCCTTGGAACAAGTGATTGCATAGCGCAGCTAGCTGCTAAGTAAAGAATCAAGCTCAAAAAAAAATATACCAAAGCCATGTGCTTTAGTTACAAAAACTGATTTATGGAAGCAACTTTCCAAGTCTCTCATCGCTGTGTAACATTCCAGGCATATCAGGAAAATTCAACATCTGTGCTGCCTGATGTTTTTTTGCTGGTTCGACACATCCTAATAAGTGCTGGTGACTGTGAGGGAACATTGGAACGTCAGAGGAACATTGCTCCAAGGAAGATCGCAGAGTGGATATCGCAGTGAAAAAACAGCAGGGGGACAGATGGAAAGAAAATTGTGAAAATTTTAAAAAGTGGCAACGGCTTAGCGCATTCCTCTGCAGATCAGACCACAATGGGGCAGGTTTTGCATTATATGCAATGCCTGTTGTTGGGGTACACTTTTGGTCTGACCTTCCATCATGAGATGCAATATGACCCTAGAGAATTGCTAATTCCAGTGCGGTTTGGTAAAAACTTTCCATTGAATACGTTTCACCCTTAATGCTCAGACTCTTTTGCCCTTAGTGATTTAGTTAGAGCTTTCAAAATCGTTCTCTTTGCTTATTCTAACTGGTACAATGTTGTTGACTGAAATTGCTAAATGCAGTTCATTACAGAATATAACAAATAAGCACTATAGCATCATTATAGAAAGTAAGTGTCTCTTTTGTAAAGGACTGTGCATTGTTAGGGGACTGTAGATTCCCACCCCTGTACGTATGAAGAATGGAAACAGGAAATGCTGCAAGATATTTCCAAGGTTCTGTAAGCTATTACACTGCCTCTAAACTACCAATATCTTTGGCCACAACTATTTGAAGTTGCTCGTTGTGTTTCTGTCAAAAGTATTCTGTGATTCTATGGTTCTATTTTAAAAGAAAACAATGGCACTCGTGTTAATCATTATAATTCATGTACTGATTTTTCCAGAGTTGTATCTGAGAGCCACCCACTGCCAAGTTATAAAGTCTTATCGTGGTGAGTACTTCTTTGGTCATCAAAGAAATGCCAAGAACAGATATGTGGTATCTTATGCACAAGCACAACATTACCATTCTTGATTTCACAGAATTCAGTGAGCGTACTAATGCTTACAGTATACCAGGTTTCTTTTAGCGTTCTAAGATCCAGAATTTAAAGCTCAACTTATGTGTAGAGGCTCTATTAAAAACTTCTTTTGGTCCTGGGACACTAACTGACATTATTGGAAAGCCATGTGATTTAGCTGGTTCTAGCTGAGTTATATATAAATAAAAATAAGAGGACTTTTTTTTATTAAACTTGTATTTTTTTGTCTTCTTCAGTGCTCTGGACATGACTATTTATATGAGTGGATTAAGTTTTCCAAGAAAAATTCCTAGGATCTTTCTCATCATCCCAGATAAATAGCAAATAACAAATAAATCTACTCAGTTATAAATCTGTATTGTCTCAAGCAAGGCAAGCAGTGTAATATAGTCAGCTGGGAGGAAGGAAGTTGAAGGAACTGGTTTCACAACGTCACTGTCTCAGGTCCTATAGCTACATGGTTGTGTCAGACGTGGAGATGTATCTGCAGGAAGAAGGGCAAAAGAGAATCTTTACAGAAAGTAATCTCGTAATCAATCAATTATAGAGATATAAGAGCCGCCAGGTAAGGACTTTTGCTCTGTTGTACACATAGGCCTAAACTCATCCCACCTAGACGTGCATACAGCAGAGTTGGGGAGGTGGGATACTTTTTTTTGTATGCTCCCTTTAAGGTGAGTATAAAGCAACTTCTCCAGAGAGCAATTTTCTCACCTGAGATCTGGTTCATACCTGAGGTGTCAGCTACTCTTCCTTAGCAGTCGGAGAGATAAGACAGGCATGTCTAGAACATACTTAAAATGAAGTGGGATAAATCTAGTGTCTAAAATAACTGTCTAAAATCAACTAAGTCTGATTTTTCAATAGCTTTCTAGCTTTGTGACTGACAGCAATGAGCATCCAAAATTAACAGATATAAGACCAAAATTCAGGCCTTTATCTCACTGAGTAAAGGTAAATTTATAAAACTGATTCAACTGAGTAAATTTCAGCCACTTCTCAGAGGAGTATCTTCAAAGAAACCATTTTTGTTTATTATTGGAAGGAATCAAAGATGTAAGTCCTGTTAAGAGTAATAGAATTTACATCCACATTCATATGTTTCATGCCTTTAAAAAAGAAAGAGATCAAAACACTTGAAATTCTAGTAGCTTGTCACAAAAATGTACCATTGGTCGGGTCACATCTCCTGCTATCATTCAGCAGAATGTCACAGGCAGAACACTTTGAAACAGTAATAAACCACTACTGCAATGCTTAGGAAACTGAGAAGGGAAAAAAATGTTTAAGGACAAATGAGAATTCAAGATTATAATGGGCCTAATTCTCTCACATATAATTTACCAAAATTCTCATCATAACATTACTAATTCAAAGGCTTTGTAAATAACTTGACATCTGGAAAAGATGAACAACAAGAGGAAAGTGGCCTTTTCACTTTAATGCTCAATGAAGTAATTATGATTGAGAAAAAGAAGATGAGTTCTCACTGGCAGATAAGTCAAATAATTATGGTGAGTACGATAGGTGAAAGAGGGTCACTGAAACAAAGAGCAGGAAACTGCACAAACAGATAATTCAGATTTGAGGTTCAATGAGGAAGAAAAGACAATTTATTCATTTGGAAAATTACTCCAGTAATGTTTTGAATAAGTGTAGTTAAAATCTTTTTTATTAAAAAATAAAAAATACAAGAATTAAGTTACTGAAGAATTTAGTGTATCATGAATGAAATGGAACACCAAATGCAAGAATCCACTACACTATTGGATATACAATATTGTTGGATTTCTGACTCTGCTAACTAACTTAGAAATAGCAAATTGCAGTAGAAACAAACAAGACCTTGAGGTGACATCAAGTAAGAAGCTTTTCTAATTGGTTTTCTCTTCCAGACTAGTTCTCTAGCAGAAATTGCAACGTGGAACAAAAATGGCATCATCAAACAATTTTACCTATGATGTGAAAGACTGTGATAATGTAATAGTGCTGTGTGGTTTTAAGATCTGGGAGCTGGTCCAAAATTCATTGAAGTCAAAAGAAATTTCTTCATTTACAACATTTGGTGTAATTCAGTCCCTGTCTTGTTTAATAGCAAGATTTTTAAGTATTTGGATTCCTTTTCTGCAGATCAGTAGATCTGATTAACCATTTTTCCCCACTCAATTTGAGCATTGATGAAATGTATCCACTCCCAATACGCAGACGTTCTCAATAGTTTATGATTTAACAGAAAACAAAGCCAATGGGAACCATTAGGTCACCTACTCTGGCTTCAGGTCTATCAGAGAAAATTATGTTTCCTCTCAATAGCCTACATATTTAATTGCAATGAATGTTTCAGTCCTCAAAAACCTGAAAGGTATGACAGTATAGAGATCAAGGTGTCCAAGGTCCACATGAAAGAGGACGACTGATTATTTGTCAGCTAAAGAGATATATCTGCAGCTGAAGAAGAAAGTGAAAAGCAAAAGGCCTCTCAGAATAATCCAGGATAAAATTCCTTCTCAACTACATATCTCAAAACAAATGTGACTCTAAGTGTGTGAGAAAATAAACCACTCAGACACCTGTGAGAATTCTCTGTACCAAATCAGTGACCTATCCAATATCCAGCTGCTGCTTATTTCTGTTACTTCTGAGGGGGGGGAAAAAGAAAAGAAAAAAAACTAAAAACTTGGCAGCAGGGGAAAAATTCCTCCTTCACTCTTATAGATAATCACGTAAAGTCCAAAAGCCATTAGCTTTGATTGTAATCATTGTCTTAATACTGTTCTACACAGGCTTACAAAAAAAGCATGATCAGGGAATGCAAATCCTTCTCCCAGCTGTCACTCACCCAGGCCAAAGAACTTTTTCAAAAAGCTAGAGCAAAACATATTTTTCAGAAAGCCATTTAGTTTTGCCTTCGAAACGCCTAAGGATTCTTCCCTGTTATTTTGTTGTTCTACCAATCTATCACACTATCATATCATAGCCTAGATAATGAATAAATAATGTTAAATAGCCTTTTAGCAAAGGTTGCATTTGGGGACAATTCCGATGAAAACAATTCCTTTCATAAATATCTTCCTGAGAACTACTGCATTGCTAGCTTTCATTGAGACAGAGTTTAACTGAGCTCCTATGCACCCTTCTTACTACCACATAATGCAAGCTTTTGAGTCAAAATGTCATAAGGTTTAGTCAAGTGCCTTTGAGGAAAAATATTTCAGGTATGATTGAAGACCCTTTAAAAGCATTATCAAGACTACTTCTGTGTCTTCCTGTAAAACCATGTTGCCAGCTTTTTTGTATAAATGTCTGCAAGAAATGTTTATAAAGGGGAAAGTTCAGTTTCTCTTCCCTCCAATCTCCTACTGAAAAATTGTTAGATGTTGCTTTTGAAACTGGCTTGCTTGGGCAAATAGTCCACTGGCCACCAGGGGTAATGAAGCCCGGTACTCAAGCGCTGAGAATGAGAAACAAGCAGGGCTGCAAGAAGACAAGGTGGTCAGAAGAGTACAGGAGCGGGAGTAAAACTCGGTGTAACGTCATGCAGCAGTTAGCTTGAGTTAGGCCTGGTTAGCATAGGTGTTAGGACAGCACTTTAACCAAAATGTCTGCATTCTTGTCTGGAAAGAGCCATATTACAGCCCTCGTTCCAGAAGGGACACCACCTTCTTATTCACACAGAATTTTCAGGAAGTTAAGGTCTAGACATCCAGACTTAGGATCGTCATCAAGCTCATTTCTCTATACGGTCAATGGAGAGAAATAGACATTTCTATAGCAAGATTTGTCTCATTCCACAATGAACGTCTAAAATAGATTACATAAAATATACAGTGACCATTTCCCTCCACTGCCTGGGGTGTAGAGTTCAGATGGACATATCCACACTTTCAGCCATTCAAAGTTACGTGAGATTACTCTCACCCTTAATATCTCTGAGATTTCTTTCCACACAAATGTAGCTGAAATTGGCCAGTAAGCCAAATTTAATACCTACACTCATACACAGCATGATCACATAAGCATTGATTTCTTAGGAAACCAGGTTAAAAATAGGAGGTAATAAATCAGTGCTGAACTGTGTTCATTTCTTATCTTAAGTCCCATTATTTCTTTATGGTCTCTGAGGCTGCATGGGCTACAAATTCACAGAACTGAAACATTATCCTGGATATTGTTGAACGTTATATTATTTAAAGATAATTATGAAAATATTTGGAACCTGAAATCATTCGTTTCTGTATGTGGAACACTTACATGATGACAGCTTCAGTTGAACAGAATATACTACATTGTAGTTTGATAAATGCTTTGTTTGCATGTAATAACAAAAGACAACTGTAATTTACTGAATGTATTTGAGCTCTTGTAGGTCTTGATATTTTCTTCATAGCTACTTGCTTATTCATAGTTTCAAGCCAGCCTCTTATTTGGGAAGTAGGAAAGCCCAATCTCAAAAAAACCTAATAGAAACCACTTCGGTAATTAGTGGGAACTAGGTGGAATTATACCTACTAGTTCACACTGTAAATGTGATAAAAATATTCTTAGTGTAAATGAGAATCAGATCTGAAGTGTTCCATTTCTAGAATATTTTTTTTTCTGGAGTTCTTCAAGGACACCTTTCTTTTGGCATTTAAATCTCTTACTAATGTTAGATCTCCCAGAATAGTGAGCTTTATCTCTTCAGGGAGCTGAAAACCTGTGACATCTTCTTGAATATTTTCCCAGGTGGTAGCATTTATTTTTTTAATTATTTCTAGGTTTATTCTGGAATATTCATATCACCTACAACAAAGCATCTTTTTCACTCTCTTCTTTCCAGTTTGTCACCAGCCACTTTCATTACTGGAGTTAAAAGCAGCAGTTGCTAGAGCTTTACCTCACCCAATACAGACAAAGAAGAATGTCTGAATAGAAGTCTTCAGAGGCAGGCACCTCCAGAAGGTGATTCATCTGCCCTATCTTAGTTACCTCTCTTAGGAAAAGATGAATAGACTTTTGACTAGAATTCTGTCAGTGAGAAGTTTCATATAAATATCTTTCAGAAGTGTTTTTAACAGAATATTTTTTATCTAGGGAATATAAATTGTTTCTATTCCTACCAGCTGATGTATCTTTGGCTAGCTATGAAAAGTGAGTTTGCTTATCTCACTCCAGCAACCACTATATTCAAATGTTACCACTGCCATTGGTAGCCTACCTCATTAGCACTCCATGGAAAAATAAAGACTGAAAGAATAAACACCCTTCTCATCGTCTGGTGCTCCCTCACTATCAAAGATGAAGAAGTTTGAATGGACAGTTATGGGAAGGTATCGCTGTGTGAAATATCTCTCTTAATTTTAGTCATCTAAAAATAAGAAATCTGCTTAAAACTAGTTATCCAAGTTGCTCGTATGCTCACTGAGGGCAGAGTTGAACCTTCAGGATCATCTCTCCTGACTTAAAGCACCTATTTTAAGACAAGACGAGTCATCTTATAGAGGAGATTCTCCTTATTGACTAGGCAGTGGCCTAGACAACAAGTTTACAATAGACACTTTGGTTTCAAATAATTGATGTCAATTCAGAGCAGTCTTTTGCAAAATTTACTGCCCATTCTATGGATTTATAGAGACCCAGATAACAAGAATTACATCCCAATAACAGTGAAGTTACAGGAGTATGAACATCAGTGAGACAGATGCTTAGATCCAGAGTACCTTGATGAGGTTAAATAGCGAGCCTCTGTCTTTGGGAATGGGGCTCGGCAGGTTTGCTGTGAGCCTGCTTGGAAGGAGGTTTAGCGATAGCACGTCTTCTCTCTAGCTTTCATGTTCTCTTACTTGGTTAACTTCACAGGCAAAATCTTTCTCTTAGAAACACATACATAAAAGGTCTTCTCACCATTTCCTGAACTTTCAACCCCACCAAGTTCTAATGATTTATATTCACAATGGTTCCTCAAGGGCACTACTTAGAGTTAAGGGCCAACATTTGTTTAAAAAAAGAAACAGAGTCTGTATAATTATAAGACTATCTACTGACCCCAGCAGTCACAGAATCACAGAATCTCCTAGATTGGAAAAGACCTGTAAGATCATCTAGTCCAATCATTAACCTAGTACTGACAAACCTACCACTAAACCATGTCCCTAAGCACTATATCTACACGACTATGTGCCTTTGCAGAGTTTCCAGGAGGATCTGCTCCATGATCTTGTCAGGCACAGAGGTGAAACTGACTGACCTGTAGTTCTCCGGGTCTTCCTTATTTCCCTTTTTGAAAATAGGGGTTTTGTTTTCCCTTTTCCAGTCGGCAGGAACCTTACCAGACTGCCATGACTTCTCAAATATGATGGATAGTGGCTTAGCAACTTCATCTGCTAGTTCCCTAAGGACCCGCAGATGTATCTCATCAGGTCCCATGGACTTGTGCACCTTCAGGTTCCTCAGGTGGTCTCATACTTGATCTTCACCTGCAGCGGGAAGTTCTTCATTTTCCCAATCCTCGCCTCTGCATTCCGCATCACAGGTGGTGTGGCTGCAGTCTTTGTCAGTGAAGACTGAGGCAAAAAAGTCATTGAGTACCTCAGCTCTGTCTCTGTCCCGGGTAATCAGTTACTGCATTTCCTTCTGGAGAGGGCCCACATCTTCCCTAGTCTTTCTTTTCTCGCTGACTTACTTATAGAAGGATTTTTTGTTTGTCTTAACGTCCCTGGCTAGATTTAGTTCGATCTGGGCTTTAGCTTGCCTAACCTGATCCCTGGCTGCTCAAACTATTTCTTTGCATTCTTCCCAGGTTACCCATCCCTGTTTCTACTCCCTATAGGCCTCCTTTTTACTTTTGATCATGTCCGGGAGCTCCTTGTTCATCCATGCAGGCCTCCTGGCTTTTCTGCCTGCCTTCTTCTTTGTAGAGATGCATCGCTCCTGAGCTTGGAGGAGGTGATCCCTGAATGTTAACCAACTTTCTTGGGCCTTTCTTCCCTTCAACGCTTCATCCCATGGCACCATGTCAAGCAGATTCTTCAAGAGGCCAAAGTCAGCTCTCCTAAAGTCCAGGGTGGTCAGCTTGCTGTGCACCTTCCTCACTGCCTCAAGGATCTCAAACTCAACCATTTCATGGTCACTACAGCCCAGGGTACCCTTGAGTTTGACACTGCCTACCAGCCCCTCCTTTTTGGTAAGGACAAGGTCCAGCATAGCTCCTCTCCTCATTGGCTCCTCAACCACTTGGAGAAGGAAGTTGTCGTCAATACAATCCAAGAACCTCTTGGATTGCCTATGCCTGGCTGTGTTACCCTTCCAACAGATGTCGGGGTGGTTGAAGTTGCCCATGAGGACCAGGGTCTGTGAACGTGATGCCACCCCTATCTGTCTATAGAGTGCCTCATCTGCTCAGACTGCTTGGTCAAGTGGTCTGTAACAGACCCTCACTGTAATGTCCCCTGCTCCTCATTTCCCTTTAATCCTGACCCATAGGCTCTCAGTCAGCTCTTTATCCATCCCTAGGCCAAGCTCCATGCACTCCAGCTGGTCGCTGACGTATAAGGCAACACTACCTCCTTGTTTCCCCTGCTTGTGTCTCTTGAAGAGCCTGTAACCTTCCATGCCAACACTCCAGTCATGGGAGTCATCCCACCACGTTTCTGCGATGCCAATGAGATCATAGCCTTTGAGGCACGCACATGTCTCTAGCTCCTCCTAGGAGTCTAAAGTGGCAGTTCTGCTGCCCTCCCTCCTTACTTCTCTAAGAATGGAGAACTCAATCATTTCGTGATCACTGTGCCCTATTCGATCTCCCACCGTCACATCACCCACCAGACCTTCTCTGCTCACAAAGAGCAGGTCCAGCAGGACACCTTCCCTGGTAGGTTCACTCGCCAGCTGAGTAAGGAAGTTGTCCTCAACACACTCTAGGAACCTCCAGGACTGTTCCCTCTCTGCTGTGTTGTATTTCCAGCAGACATCTGGGAAGTTGAAGTCCCCCATAAGAACAAGGGCAAGTGATCATGAGACTTCTCCCAGCTGCTTGTAGAAAGTTTCATCTACCTCTCTGGCCTGACTGGTTGGTCTATAACAGAGCCTCACCACAACATCAGCCTTGTTGGCCTTCCCTCTGATTCTGAGCCATAGACACTCAATCGTATCATCGCTATGACTGAGCTCAAACATTCATAACAGTCCCTAACACACAGGGCCACCACACCACCTCTCGTTCCTTGCCTGCCCCTTCTGAAAATCTTGTAGCCATTGATTATGGCACTTCAGTCGCACAAGGCATCCCACTATGTTTCTGTGATGGCTACTATATCACAGTTTTCCTGGTGCACCATGGCTTCTAGCTCCTCCTGGTTGCTGCCCATGCTACGTGCATTAGCATAGATGCACTTCAGTTGGGCTAATGTTCCCAACGCTTCTTTGTGGGTGGAAGCCCTGGTTCCTACCTGACTGCTCTCAGGTTTTTCCATGGCTTCTAACCCATCAATAACCCTTCCGTCTTTACCGCCCCGTGTATCTCCAGCCCCTACCTCCACTGAGACAGAATAACAAGGGTCCTCGCTAGCTCGCCATCCTGCAAACCCTGGCTCCCCCGGGCTTATTTCTAACAGGCCCAGTCCCATCCCCTTCCCCTTTCCAATCTAGTTTAAAGCTCTTTCAATGAGCCCTGCTAATTCTTGCCCCAGGATCCTTTTGCCCTGCTGAGACAGGTGTACCCCATCTGTTGCCAGTAGGCCCGGTGCCATATAGACACCCCCGTGATCAAAAAAAACCAGAACTCCACCAATGGCACCAGCCTCTGAGCCACGTGTTAATCAGTTCTATCTTCCTGTTCCTTTCCCTCCCTACCCCTGAAGGCATTGAGGAAAAAACTACCTGTGTACCAGAATCTTCAACCAGTCATCCCAGGGCCCTGAAGTCCTTTTCAATTGCCTTTAGATTTCTGTCCACAGCCTCATCACTTCCAAGTTGCATAACCAGCAGCGGGAATTTATCAGCATTCAGAACATTTATGAAAAATTAGACCACTGTGAGGAAGGGAGGGAACAGCAGAAATTACACAGTGAACTCTAAGATCAGGTCCAGTATTTGCGTGGGCCTGGTGTGCTAATTCCAATGTTCAACCATGAGGACTGACAGTAAGTTTTCCCAGACTTACACAGCCCAGCAAAGACTCGACAGATGTTCTGTGAATTCTCCTCAAATAGCTTGACCAGAAAACACTAAACAAGCACAAATGGGCAGCTCTCCAACTATTGCTTACTGGCCATAGCTGTGAGGGTTTCCCTGGGGAATTGTTTCTGCTTCATGTTAGGATCTATATTCAGAACAAATACCTCTGCACAGGGACAGCATATACTCCTCATCCAATGCAGAGAACAGGCCAAGAAGATACCAGCCACCTGGTTGTAGTGATCGGTAGTGACTCACAATGTACAATAGGATACCTTTTAATCTTTTTTTTTTTTTTTCCCTAGCACTTCTTAGGTTCCAGGATCAGCTTGCACTGGCCTGGAGCTGCCCAAGCTACTCACCTTGCATGGTCAGGAACAAAGGCTAGCAAAAGGGTGGAGAAGCTCTGTGGTGGTTGAGAGCAGCAGGACTTGAGGGAAGAAGAGTTGTTTCCCAGCTTATTCAGACTTTGCTCACAGGGAGACAGAGTGAAGAACACAGCAAACAGTTGACAGAAATTCCCAGAAAGCAACACCACTTTATTTCACAGAGCCTAAAGACCCACCCCTCACAATAATGTTTCAGTTTTCCTTACACATTATCTTGTATGGACCTCCTGAAAATGGCATAACACAGCATGGCAGAGTGTAACATATTACTACGTGACACTTCCAAGTAAAGTGGAATATATAAAAATTATTTAAAACATCATCTCTGCTAGCAGAAGGACCCTGATTCATCGACCTTCATTTCTGATCTGTGCATAATTCCCAAGCACAACTTAAGTTTAATCAACCTCATAACTTCTTCAGTTTTCTTCCGCAGAGACAACCCAATGCATAAACATAAAGCACCTCCTCCTGTTTTCCCTCCTCAAGGGTATCTTTACATGTGAGTAGACATTACATGCTCAGCTCCATGAAAAGTACTAGAATTAGATTTCTACAATATTTTTTATGGCTGAATCTGCCTCTGCATTCTGAAAGGTCCTGTGCTTTTATTTTTATCAGTGTAATAGAAGCTTTTTGTGTTGCTTGTGTTACTCTAATTTAATTCCCCATCATAGTCACTGCTCCATAGTGACAATCAGTGTCTAACATGGCAACGATTTTTAATTCATTACCTGTGTTCTTTTAACTTGTGTATATGTATTGCTAACTTTACTTTTTGACTGTTTCTCAAGAGCAGAAATTAAATCATCAGTGCTAGATGCATAAAATGTTTTTATATGGTTCTATGTTTCAGATTAATTTGCAAGTCAGAAGTTTCCAGTACATTGTGCTAAACAACAGCCATGTATTTATCTTGACAAATGATGCAGGAAAAACTAATAACGATGAGGCATATAGAGAGCCTTTCATTCAAAGATCCCAGGACACATGACAAACTTTACATGCTGATTATAGTATACACTCAGTATTGTTCAAGCTTCTCATTGGTATTAATGGGCGTAAATGTAAATAGAAAATTACGCACAGATAACTTTAGTCACTGATATACAGCTAGGTCTGGGGCGTAGAAAATGCAAGCAAGAAAGCAATTCTTCCTCGTAGTACAACACTATACACAGGAATACTGTGTTCAGGTAATAGTGGGGCAGCAGCTTTAATTACTCCATGCAAACTGTGAGTTGTTTTCTCACCTTCTTCTCATCATCATTCTGAGTAACAACCAAGAGAAAATCAAGCAAGGGACAAAAGAAATCCTTGGAAGGTGATCCGACTTTGGTTTTGGCCTACGTTACTTTAAGGCAAGAGATTGCCTTTCTGTTATTTTCTTCATGGGCTGACGTAGAGAGGGAGAGGGGGAAAAAGTAATACTCAGAGAACTAGAGGCCAATCAGTCTCACCTCTGTACCCAGCAAGATCATGGAGCAGATCCTCCTGGAAACTATATTAAGGCATATGGAAAATAAGAAGGTGATCGGTGACAGCCAACATGGCATCACTAAAGGCAAATCATGTCTGACAAATTTGGTGGCCTTCTATGATGGGCTTAAAACATTGGTGGAAAAGGGAAAAGCCACTGACATCATTTACCTGGACTTGTGCAAAGCATTTGACACTGTCCCACACAACATCCTTGTCTTTAAATTGGAGAGGCACGGATTTGACTGATGGGCCACTCAGTAGATAAGGGATTGGTCAGGTGGCTGCACTCAAAGAGTTGCGGTCAACAGCTCGATGTCCAAGTGGTGACCAGTGACGAGTGTTGTTCCTCAGGGGTCAGTACTGGTACTGTTTAATGTCTTTGCTGGTGACACGGACAGTGAGATTGAGTGCACCCTCAGCAAGTTTACCAATGACACCAAGCTGTGTGGTGCAGTCGACACACTGGAGGGAAGGGATGCCATCCAGAGGGACCTGGACAGGCTTGAGAGGTGGGCCCATGCGAAGGTCCTGCAAGTGGGTAAGGGCAATCCCAAACACAAACACAAGCTGGGCAGAGAATTGATTGAGAGCAGCCCTGAGGAGAAGGACTTTGGTGTGTTGGTGGATGGGAAACTCAACATGAGCTGGCAATGTGCACTCACAGCCCAGAAAGCCAACTGCATCCTGGGCTGCATCAAAAGAAACGTAGCCAGCAGGGCAAGGGAGGCGATCCATCCTGCCCATCTACTCCACTCTGGTGAGACCCCACCTGGAGTACTGTGTCGAGCTCTGAAGCCCCCAGCATAAGAAGGACATGGATCTGTTGGAGCAAGTCCAGAGGAGGGCGACAAAGGTGATCAGAGGGCTGGAGCAGCTCTCCTATGAAGACAGGCTGAGACAGTTGGGGTTGTTCAGCCTGGAGAAGAGGAGGCTCCGGGGAGACCTTATTGTGCCCATTCAGTACTTAAAGGGGAACTACAAGAAATGTGGAAAGGGACTTTTTATCAGGGAGTGTAGCGATAGGATGAGGGGTAATGGTTTTAAACTGGAAGAGGGTAGATTTAGATTAGATATTGTCATGGAAGAAATTCTGTACTGTGAGGGTGGTGAGGCACTGGCACAGGTTGCCCAGGGAAGTTGTGGATGCCTGATCCCTGGGGGTGTTCAAGGTCAGGTTGGATGGGGCTCTGAGCAACCTGGGCTGGTGGGAGGTGTCCCTGCCCATGGCAGGGGGGTTGGAACTAGACGATCTTTAAGGTCTATTCCAACCCAAAACATCCTATTATTCTATGATAAGATAGTCACATGTAACTAAACTGCCCTGCAGGAGATGGCCTCAGCAGCTCCTTCAAGACAAGTCCCTTCAGTCTGGATGGGACTCTGGGTAGAGCAGAATGAGTTACCGCATCAAAGCAGGGGTTCTTTTGCTGCCTCAGGATATTGTTAGTTTGGAGGCTTATTTTAAAAGCAGAAGAGGCTTCTCTTTATATTTTCTGTCTTACTGATGTCTTCTTCTCCTGTGCTTTCATGATTTTTAAGCAATCTAATCTAAACTGGGCCAAAACCCAGAACCTTATCTACAAGAATACCTGAGGTCTTTCTAGATCACCACGAGCTAAAAAGGCTGTATGGCTTTTATCTGTTGGCTGACTCTGTGGGACTGAAAGGTTTTCTTGTATTTGTTAGCATACATTTTCTCTTAATAGATACTGAACCACTAGGAGTAACTTAACTAGGTCAGCCTAAAGCTCACATTTGCCCAGCATCCCACTGTCAGTTCCCTGTTTCTCTAAGTAGGTGACACTGGCAACAAAGGCTCATGAGAGAGGTCCTGCAGAAGACAGATTTATCTTTGTAGCCAGTACAAAGCAGTAGTCGGAACAACACAAGCAGTCACCTTGCCTAGGGTTTGTATCATTGGGAAGTCAAGATGTTGGAGCCCAGAGAATTTAGGTTGAGCCTGTCCAGTTTTTGGAAGGTATCTACCTCCTTTCTCACATTTCTTCTGCTGCATCCCACAGAACGGATTCTTCCTCTGCAGTGCTCAATATAACCAAATATAATTAATTAAATAGCTGGCTAGATTAGGCTAGATTAGATTAGATTATTTAGTATAATATGATAGATGAGTAGAACATTCTCCCAGTGGAATGGGTCACATCTATAGGATATTTTCTCAAGAGCTGCAATTGCCATGATTAGGATGGGTTAATGGTGACACACAAGGGCTAGAAGAGTGTAATGTTTATAAATACCTGGCTTGTGAGCAGATGGCTTCCTCCAGGAAGCCCTTGACCTTCTGAAAGAGCATAGTGGATGTAGCTACTCACCCTATAGTGAACAGAAGGACACTGGACATGAAAGCACAAAAACTGCAATGATAACATGTCCAGCTGTGCATGTAGAGCTTCTTCTGTTTAAGATCAGATACTTAATGGACAGACCTGAAAGGGAAGGATTTATCAATTGAGAGAACAAACTGCAAACAGGAGATAGGGAACTAGAACTTAGTTTAAAAAAAATCCTGTATGGTTGGGATTTCATTTTACTTGGGGTTCTGCAATTCTTTGTCAGGAAGGGCATGAAATTCACAAAGTGAAGGAAAATCCATTTGACTAAAACCAAAATACTTTGTCTAGAGTTAATTAAATTTTAATCTTTTTTTTTTTTTTTTAGTTAGTTAGTTAATTGATTTGTTAACCAGCAATCGCTGGACATTCAGAGGCAGAATCTTAAAAAGAAACCTAACTCACTGTGATCTTTACACAGGGTAATGCTCACATAGGGAACTAAACATCTCAAACAGGTGATGGGAGACTGTTTCAAGGGTCCTTGCAAAAGCATCTTCAACTGTCAGAATGACACTCCCCAAACCTCTGTTCTTATATTAAATTCTTACACCCACCTAGTCTGTGGTCCTACCTTAAACTACATAGAAGACATCTCCTAACTACAAAAGACTGTCCTACCTAACCATTTCTGCACCCTCTGAAGGAGTTTGTACTCCCTATTTAAAAATGTCTTCTCTGTGTACAATTTGATCAATTCTGCAGCAGGACTCACCTCAGGCAGTCTCAGGGATGGCCAGATTCTCCACCCTCAATGTTAATCAACACATTTGAGCATAGGGATTGGTCTAGGCACAGTAGGAGCTGCTTGGGAAAAGCTTCAGGACAGGCAGAAATTCCCAACTGGAGAGTTCCTGTGCCAGTTAATCAAAAGCTTTGTGGTGAAGCAGGCTAGGGGTTAAGTTCACCTTGTCTCAAGTCTCTCAACTGATTCAGATCAGTCTATTATCTTATCTACACAGCTAGATATAGAGTTCTTGGGACACCCAGGGAACTCATATCTAAAGCACACTGGGTTGCACATAGAGACAGACTGAATGTCGAGCTGCAGCACGGTTATATGATGAACTTGAGCTTCATATTTATAACTTAAATTCCACAGCTGTTGTCACAAAATGCTTTAAAAAATGTAGAAAAAAAAAGTCCTTTCGACAAAGAGATAATCTGTTTCAAAATATCAGGGTGAAATGTTTCACCAGGTTTAATTTTCTTCCGTTCTCTTCAGCTAAAGACAATCAACGAACTCTATCCAGTTAGCTGAATATATCAGTCTCTCACAAATACCATTTTTCAGCAGATTTACTACTCATTGAAAAACTCTAGTCTGGAATTCCTTTGTTTTGTCTTATTACCCAAAACTGCCTGTGAAGTAGATCATGTACTGTTGGTCTGTTTCTCAAGTGTCAGGAAGCATAGTGCTTTAAATAAAGTATTCATCTGTCATCCTTACTTCAAGAATTTATGGTGTGGACCCTTTCTCTAACCACCTCATTTCACTGCACCGTGCTTACCAAACAAATATCTAGAGCATACAACCAAACTTTCCTGCGTATTTGGACTACAGGGAGCTATTTAGGACCGAACTCCACCAGCGTTATTAGCATTCTGACTCTAGGAAGGTTCTGTGTAATATTGCATGTGTTTTCTGTTTTGGGTAACCCTCCCTTTTGTTCATAATTTGAGCAGTTTCACTTGCTATATTAATAATGTTTTTATCACTTCTTTAAACAAAAAAAATTCTTCTCTTTTCATTGAAAGATTTTCAGTGTAGCAATTTTATCAATTGGAGTAATCTCGATATTTGGCCTGAAACATTCAAATCTTAAAATGAAATGGTTCACTTCTCCTCCTCTCTGTGCCCATGAACAACATGTGTGTGACTGGAAAGACAGATGCTCTTCGTCTTCCTGAGGCTTCAAGCATGGGCTACATTTCACTGCAACTTCACTGCTTCTTCATGCTGCGGACAGAGTGTCACTCATCCGGGAAAGGCAGATAGGATGCTCCCCCATTACCACGTGTGAAATTTTTCAAAAGGTATATGCAGATGGACACCCGGGAAACAGGTTTGTCCACTGGCTACCTTCTGCCTCTCTTCCTTAGCTGTTCTTTGAGCAAAAGTCACAGTTTCCACAAGTCAGCTCTTGTGATTCCTTAGCCCACTTTGATCAGAATAAACTGGGTTAGCCACAATCTTTTGTCATTACTTAAGCGAATACAACTTGGTGTAACTGAAATGGGGGAAGAAGCACTCACACAATCAGTTCTGCTGGAAAATAAGAGCAAGTCAGCATTGATGCTCAGTAATCTCCTCATAAGCAGAGCTGGGCTGAGAATAGCACATCTGTTCCCAGCCTGAGTTATGCTCTGCAAAGCCTCATCCACAAAATTAGCCATGCTCTGCTATCCATTCCTATACAAGAGTTTCAGCTTACTTTTGTATCATTATGAAACTAGTAATCGCCGTGACTGTGAAAACATGAGAGAGTGCAACAAGGGACATTGCAAAGATAAACACCTGAAATTACAGCTCTGAGGATATGGCTTTTCCCTTACTTTCCAAAAGAATGTTAAGTCTGAAACCTAACTACCAACCATTTCAATGGGGACATTGTTAGCTATTTCACTGCTGCATGTTGTAACAAATCCAGCTAACTTGTGTGCTTCAATTCCAAAGATGTTCAAAATCATCTGCATCCTGAGATGGCTGTTAAGGGAAAGCCATCAAGCTATTGGAGTCTGCATTATATTCTTGGCGTGAGAAAAATGGGAAATGGGCTGAGCATAAAATAGAGTTCTCCAAGAAAGCAGACAGTATTATTTAAAATTTTGCCTGCAAGTATATTTCTTCTTATGGAAGTTACCGCAACTTCATCTTAAATTTACTTCCTGTTAAAGCATCTCAGAATTTTTACCAACGCAAAAAAACCCAGGTATCCTACCACAGACTTTGGGCCTAGTTGGTCAGAAAGTACACAAGGCGATGATCTCATGCCAGCACTGCTAGATCCTTGTTCAGTTTGCATCCCCAGGACTTGCACCAACATCTGATTTTGGGGAGAATGAATTTTGCTGTTTGGCAACTGATGCAGTATGTTTGTACCAATAGCGATACAGCACAGAGAAGCAGTCAGAAGCTGGACTCTTTGGGCTACAGTTTGTACTACCACTCCGCTTTGCAGCATTCAAAAGATAGTATAGAATAAAAAAGATTTAGGAATTTAGATTTGCCAACTGTAAATACATTATTTATTAGGGAAGTTCTTTAAAGTGGAGTTAATAATCCCTTGCCTGTTGGACAGGTGTTTTTTCATGCTTACATCTGTATAGGAGTAGAGAAAGAGAAAATGGAAAAGAGATCTTTTTCCATACAGAAATGTAATATAAACTGCTCTGATTGTAACAGCTTTTTCAATTAAAGCTAGTTCCATACTGCCCATGTTAGCACAAGCCCACTTTACTCGTTCATTCAACCTGCTAGTTTAATGAAAGTAATGTGTACACCACAGTGGGAATGGTCTCAAAAATTCAATTTCTAAGCAATGAGTAAGTATATAGTGGAGCCAGGTTTCAGAGAGGACATGGAGCATCACGTTTTGGAGAACCCATTGGGAAGGTGAAACATAGCCTTGGACCAGTGGCATTTTCTGATAAACCTACCCTTAATTGCATAGATGCTGTTCTTGGAGGCTAAGGGAGGAAAAGATCTGATTTTAACTGGAAGAAAGTGAGCGACCTAATGAGTAAAATCTGAGTGAGTCTTCTTGGGCCATGTTAACGCTTCTCTGAGTTACAACCTTGGAAATAAGAGACTCCTCATCAATACACCATGAAACAAGCTAATAGCTATAATGTCTTTTCTCCTTCCTTCTCCAAATAAATGTCCCTTAATAGAGAGCTCAAGGCTCATTCTGTTTATAGGAAATTACTTTCACATACAGTACAAGAAGATGTTCTCCCTAAATTGCTGAAACAGATGTAGGAACAAGCTGAACAGTTACAGCCCATGTTAAACCAATATGAGTGACTATGAACAGATGACCAGCAATTTATTTAAAGCATTAGAAAATCTACTCAGTTTGTTTTATATGAGTATAGAATCAAGGTTTTTTTCATATGAACTTTATATAACCTAGGCCATGTCTGGGGGACAGGAGAGGAATAGGGACATGGAAAGACATGTGAAAGAAGAAGAAAACATGAACTTAAAGAAAATATTTGGCTCGCAAATGAGCCACTGTTACCTGATCTCTTCTTAGGCCAGATTATTACTCGTTATCAGAACTAGCTTTGGACTTCTGTGCATTTCCAAGAGCAGTTGTATTACACTTTGCTTCTGTGTATACCATTCTGCCCTTATGCAAAACTATTTACAAATAATTATTTCATAAAATATGTTCTGTTTTCATAAGGGAGAATCATCCATCAGTCATAATGCTCATCTATGCTGCCTAGCGTAAAGGAATGTTTTAGCAAACAGGAAAAGGTGGTTTATTGTTTCTTCTCTATATGCAACCTGAAGTGTTTGCTGTAGTTTATGTACGCCTCCAACACAACCCTACAGAAATCAGTATATTTAGAAGACTAATTAAATGAATTTTCATTAAAAAAAAAGCTGATAAAATTACTAAAATTTCCATTTAGAACAGAAGTTTATATCATCATAATAGCTATAACCTAACAATAACATTATATTAGTTGACACTCTCTCTAAACTTTTCTTGCCTATAACCTAAATTCGCCTTGCTTACAAAATTCTGGGGATTACATTTCTCATCCTTGGGCTCAAACATGCAGGATTTATTTGCGTGCAAAGTGGGAGGGTTTTGAACAGGAGCCACTCCACAATTTCTGAAAAGTTTGAGTCTTAAAAACAACGTACCTATAATCATACTCTAAAAGAAAAACATTAAAATTCTCACAGTTTAATCATTGGGGCTTGAATCAGGTTAGCAAAATTAAAGTTTCTAGAATGTGTAGAAGAACCTAGTTAACACAGTCTAAAGGTGAGGGAAGCAACAGTACTCAAGTCCAGCACCTCTTTTTCTCAGCAAAAGAGAAAGTGCAGCCAAAAAACAAAGTATGTCTGCATAGTCTATGACCATAAGCGCCCCTGAATTTATTTTAGATGGCACTTTGTGAGATATCCCCAAATAAGTTATTTAAAGACGCACTCTAAAGTGAGAGAAAGAGGGCTTCGAGGGGAACCTTGTGGTCAACTGGTCCAGTGCCTTTCAACTTTTTTAGCTCACATTTTATTTTGTGCCTCATTTCATGTGTGTGACTTCTGGGACAGCAAGGTGCTTCATGCCTCATTTGCTGCGGTAACGCTTTCACCAGAAAGGAACATATCTCTGGCTGAGAATTTTGTCTTATCCAGCACTGGCCCAAAGTCAGGATCTGCTATATCTAAATCATTCCAGACAGAGACTTGTTCTATCATTACAGTGACATGCTTTTCTCTAATGTCTTACCTAAATAACCCATGCTGCATTTTAAACTGTGATTTCGTGCCATGTCTGTGGACATAGGGAACTGATTATTTCTCTCCTTTTGCTGTCAATCCTTTATAGCACTGTTACCATGTCTTCCTCAGTCTTCTCATCTTTAGGCTAAGCAAAACAAATTCCTCCTATCTCACCTTAAAGGCCATGTTTTCTACATCTGTGGATGTTCTGCACTCTCTCTGCTGGACTCCCTCCAGTTGGCCCATCTGTTACAGTGCACTGCCCAAAACTGGGAACGGGACAAGGTCTTACGAATGCTGAGTAAAGCAGAAGGAGTAAAACTTATAGCACGTCTGCCGTATACCTTAGTATGTGGTTTACTTTTCACAGCATGGGATTCTTCACTCACATTCAGTTACTGATTCAGTGGCGTCTGTTTAACTTCTGCTTTGCCAAGAGCGCTCTCTTTCTTATATGTATGCAATTAATTATTCCTCAGGGTAGTGTTCTGCACCTCTCCTCACTGAGTTGCCTCCTATTTTTCCCCCAGATCTTTTCTTCAGCTTCTCAAGACAACTGTGAATCTTTTTTAATCTTGTTTTCAGTCTTTCAGATTTTTCCTCCCAGGAGCTTGCGGTCCCCTTCCAGGTTGGTATTGGCTGCAGATATTACAGCTGTACTCCCTCTTCCATCCTCCAAGGTTATTAATGAAAGTATTCCATACACTCCAAGCCAGGAGAATCCTTAAAGCAAGCACTCCTTCTTTCACTTTGAGAATTGTCCCTTAATCCCTTCATAACTTTTTTTTCCCCAGTAGTTTTGCACTCACCTTGTGATAGGTTTATAAACCCAGTTTGCTAATAAGAATGTCCAACTAGACAAGGTCAGTATTTTATGAGAGTCAAATTATATGACAGCTTCTCCTTTCTTGGTCACTGGTTTTTTCCTAATTATAGATATAAACTAGTCTTGTCTGATGTAATTGGTCTTCTCAAGTTATACTGATCTGGTGTTTATCACATTGTTATATCTTAGAGTGCTAGCTTTATTAGTTGCACTGGCACCTTTATGGTAATGGATTATTTGACTGGTTTATAATTCACCTTTCCTCCAGCAGTTCTCAAAGGTGAGAGATTGTTACAGCCACTTCATTAGTTCTCATGTGGCGGATTTCATCAAGAACAACTGATCTGGAAACATCTAACTTGAGTGGCCTCTAAACTGTCCTTTTCCGTTCCCACATAAGCTCTTCCCCTTAGCTGCTATGTTAATTTGTTAGCCATCTGATCACACTTAATCTTCTTCACGGAGACCGATGCAAAAACTGCTTGAAGCCCTAAGTCTTTATATTAATATTTGCTATATCTGTGTCTATCCACTGGTAAACCAACTTCTGTGGTGTTCCTCCATTCTGCAGAAGGGTCAGGTCTCGAAAGGCCAAACCTCCAATGAGGTTTCAATCCGTCGAGAAGGTACACGCTGCTTGTATATGAAAAAGTTACTTAGACAACTTTGAAGACACTGTAGGAATACATACACTTCAAAGGCTGAACAAGACCTCTCAAAACAACCTAAACCCTGCAAACAGGGAAATGAAAAACTTTGTAATGTCTTTTAATAGAAACAATGTTGAAGACAGCTTCCTCAAAGAATAACCTACACAATTGGCTGGGAATCACCAGTGCAGATAAATAATGTAGATTTATTACTTGGCTCATAATTCAAGTAGAATAAACTGAATTACAAAATTAATGTCTCAAAAGACTTTTCTCTACCAAACTGTTGTAAATTCAGAGCATGTACTCCAAGGAATAAAGTGCATTTATGGTTGATAGAACATGGCTTACAGCTTTGAAGGCATGAGAAGGTGAATAAACTGGAAATGCAGTTCTCTGTGCTCTGAAAAAATAGCCATGCAGGGTAAACAGTCATAAATATCAGAAATTCATCTGTCCCCTGAGATGAAAATACTGATCACGGTAATAGGAGCATTATAGAAGGCATAATGTAGAGGATGACAGAAGAGAAATTAATCAGTCCATTATTGTCATTGGCTTATGAACCAAAGAGCTACTGCAACTTCTACAGATAAAGAACATGAAGTTGTTGGAAAAGCGTCCTTTGAGGGCAGCTATCTGCAACTCAGACCTGAGACAGCTGTGGAAGAGAGAAAGGCGTTTAGAATGAAAAATCACGTTCCCATATCAGGCAAGTTTTAATTCTTTCTAGATCCAAGTAAATACTCTCGCCAAACGACTTGAAGCATTAGGAAAATATCCAAATGCTTAAATCAAGGCGCCCTTACATTAGCTTTCCACCAATACAACTTGATGTAACTCCCCCAGGGACACAATTCTGATTTACTCCAAATGTATCTATGATTGGAGTAACTTCCAAAAACTGTTCAGAAGTGCCAAAGAGAACTTGGAAATAAAATTCCCATTTTCAGTAGGAATTAAGGCAAACAAGAGGTTGCATTTCATGTATTTTTAGTGAAACTTCCACTCCAAAATTTCTAACATGAAGCAGGCACCCTGAGATCACTGGGGTTTGTCTAAGAGCAATGATGACAACTCAGAGGTTCTTCCCTTCTGGCTGAATTGGAGCTGCCCAGCTGCCCGCTCCTGGGGCTGGATCCAGCCTCCTCGGGCACGGCTGCGTGCCCACAACCTGCCTGTGTGCACACATCGTTCTGGGGAGAAAAATGACTGGCACACAGGGGAGTCCCACCAGTAGCATCTGCTCACAAATTCAGGAAGTTTGGATAGTTCTGATTTCAAACCGTGAGACAAGCAACTCTAAGGAGAAGGTAAACTGCACTCACCCAAATTAATTCAAATATAAGAAAATGATATTTTCCTAAGGGAATGTGTTCATAACAGCTACGGTAATTAAAATTCTTTAGAACTGATGTGACAACAACTGACCAAGCAAAGCAACCTGACATGCATCAGAAGTACTGTTTTTAAGAAATCCCTCATCTCTGCCTTGATTAGATGTCAGCAAACACTTCTGACAGTAATTTTTCAACAGCACAGGAATCCAGTCAATGGCTGTTCTCAGCTCACCAGAGAAGGAATCTATTTCTAGAAAGGAAAAAAGAAAAAAAAAAAGAAAGAAAAAAAAAAGAAAAAAAAGAAACCAAATCACAACAATCCTCTACTTCAAGGATGTATGGGCTTCCCTAGGAAGTTTGCTTAAGTGAATACATTAGAGTCATTGCACACACCACAGAGTGCCGCTGAATGGAAGGCAAAGAGGCAAGGGCTCCTCCTCTCCCCAGAATAAGGAGCCTCCCCTGATGCCAATACCATACTGCCATAATCAGTTGAAAAGGCTAAATCGTGCTGTCACTATGTGAAAAGTAAAAAGTGTTACCAGTCCACGCCTCTGATAACAGCAGTGGACACACTGCTATTTAATGTCCCTGCTTCAACCAAGTGGGTATTTGCAAATCCCCGTATTTATACCCCAAACTGCCACACAAGCTCAATTTCAGGTAACTCGTTGACTTATGTAGGTTTGCCCCAGCTCTACACCAGCCTGCTGAGGACAGTAATGTTAAAAGCCATTTGTGGCTGTAGTCACTTGCTACAGTAGTTCAAGCAATTTTGATAAAAACCGCCCCTAGGCAAAGACTACACAAGTGTTGAAATACAGAGATACAAAAAAACACATCATAGGCTTTACATGAACTTTTGAAAAAGCATCCTGTTAGGGTCTAACACACATTACTGTGCACTGAGGAAACCGAAAATCAGATTTTTTTATTTTAGGAGTAAAATAAAGTAAAATATCTCCATGCAATACAAGATGTCATGTCATAAAAAAATAATGCTTAAAAAAAAATCTCAGGTAACGTCTACCCTTTGGTTTGGGTTGGTGCATTACTCTTTGATTTGAAGTAAATTTAAATGATCAATGTTCACTACTTTTCCAACTGGCATGTCACTTAGAAATGGAAAATCACATTTTTTTTTTCAGTGTTGAAATATTTTTACTCTCTCAAAAATTGGTTTAGTTTTTCAGGTGAACTTAAGTTTGCAAATACTTCTGTGTGATCCAAGCATCATTTACCATAAAATGGCACAATTTTGACAGAAGCGAATTGTCCATTTGCATTAGTTTGCCTTATATACACGGCAGGGGCACTAAGAGGCACTCTGTGCAAGCACTGAGAGAGGTGAAGAGTCTCAAGCTGGTGGGGATATACCATAACTCAAGCAAAGAGCAGTTTTTATAAACAGCAGATGCTGACTTTTTCACTCAGCGAGAGGGGGATTCATCTCCATCTCAGCTGGTCACTCTGGCTCCATTTATAGTCAATGGAGACAAATGGGTAGTTTTAGGACAGAATTCACAAAATCTCTTTCAAACATCTACATTAGGATGAGATGAACTGCATCCTAAAACAAACTGCTTTCTCCCCTGACCATAAAAACAAGCTGCTTTCCCCCGCCCAGCTACAAAGCTAGGGTAAGCTATAGCTCAGATGCAGACATCTACATTTAGACGGACGAATCCCATCTGCCAGAGCTCAGTGAAACCACTGTGATTGTCTACTGAATTCACTGGGCACCAAAAGAGAATCAGTCCCTGTTAAGGAAGCATTTATCTGCATTTATTACTCACAGATCATAAGTGTATTTATTTTGCTTTGCTTTTAATACCAGGTCACTAGGTCTTGCATATTGATAATTACGTAGCATTACTTCTTAACGGGATTTGCACAGACATAGTACTTAAACAGCCAGTTGTAAGAGATCACACACCTTTCCTACTGAAAAATCAAATCTTTTTTCTGTTTTTGACTGTGAGGAGACTATGGGTCTGATCCAGTAGCTTGCAAATTCAACAGTAAAGTCTCCTGTGATTTCAACCAGCACTGCAGAAGACTTTAAAAGGGTGGGTGGGGGTAAAAAAAAAATAAAAAAATCCGTGTTACAAAGCATTCCAGAAACAAATTCACTACTTGCACTCAAATCTTTTGTTTTTCCCCAGAGCTCAGACAACCCTCCCACTCAGAAATAATTATTAGCTGGAAGCACATTCTGGCTTTTACCATTCCAAATGAACCTGACAAGCAATTTCCAAAGGAATTTATGTGCTGTTGTATTTCCCTAGGCTATGTTTTAAAAGTGTGATCCCCTTTATTGCCATTTGAGAGAGTTTAAGCAACTTTACTATTCCCCTTAGGGAATATTGGAGGACACTTTGTGAACAGAACAAGAAGTGATACCGTCTTTTCTGCAAGAATTCTCACAACTTCGCCTCACTCATTAGAGCAGTGAAAAAAGGTATTTTTGAAAGTTCATTTGAATAATCACTGATTTAGCTTAACAAGATTGTATTTGTTTTCCAGATGTTATTTAAAATAATATTGGTATAGTGAGAGTAACATGAATGCTTGTAAAATACGTTTAGAACACAATTTACTGCAAACCTCCCTGTGCCACAGATGACACCTTCCACTCCCTTTGTATTTAATTTATACAAATGCAAAACAGAAATAAAAACATGCGACGTAAGTGGCCAGACTATCCAAGTTGAAGAAGTGAAATATCTAAAGCTAACTGCGACTTTAACAGTTCAAAAGCCAAACTATTGGCTCACGTATGTTCACACGAAACCTTCAGTAAATATTTTCAATTAATGAAAAAATGTATTTTGTCCTTTTCAAAGATAAGAATTAAAAGACTAATTTTGTGCGATGAGAATTATAGAATTCTTCCTGAGAACAGTTCAAGCCTGGTAAGCATGAATGGTGTTTGGATCTGCTCCATGGGCATGTCTGTATGTAAGGCAGAAGAGAGTTATCACTTTAAATCAATAATTGGAGAAAACAATAATTACACTGAGCACATATGTACAATGACAGTACATTCCAAGGATCGTACCTAATTATATATACCTGTATGCATGTGTGAGTATATATATATACGTATATATTTCACATATACCTGTGAAATATGTTAGTTTCAGTTATCAAAAATTTGCAGAGGAAGTCAACTGATAAAGAGTTGAAATGGTCTGGCCAAAGCCAAAACACAGCAGCTGAGTTGGGATGAGAATTCAGACCTGATAAGTGAACTCCTAGCCCCGAACGATAGGGACAACAACATTTCTGTTGAAATGGCTGTATATGTTACTACTACACTAAACTAAAACAGGCCCTGGAGGCCATCTAATAAGGTCTGGCTACCCCCATGCCATTAAACTCTCTTACTTTCCAAAACATGACAGCAAAACCCATACCATGAGGGGAATATTGCTTGCCCTGTTCTAAAAACTGTGACCATAATTGTTAACAAAAGCAATAGTTGGTCCAGGCCAAAAGTGAGTGGCCAGGGACCGTTTAACCGCACAGATAGCCAAATATAGTGCTTAGGTTTGTGCTTGACAGTGCTTAATTAGCTGGTAAAGAAATAATCAATAGGGCCAGGCTACATCTCCATGAGTTCCAGCCTTGAAGTCAGCCTCCAACCGTCCTGTTCTGCCTTATTTCTGTATGTTGTCCTCCATACGAGAGTTGTTATTTGTTTCCACTTGATCCACAGAGAATATTTTTCCTATATCTGCCTCCAGGAGGCTTAGTCCTTTAGCGCAAGCAAGAGAGGTTCTGTCTTTTGCACTTGATATCCGAGGCACACTCTCCAGTGATGACCTAGATACCAGGGTTACATAGAGATCATGCTTCCATGCTGAGTTAGGCACCCTACGGAGACATCATTTGTTTCCCCAGGCAAGAAAGTATTACACATATAAACGAAAAATGCCTTCAATTGAAAAGACATTTCACACTTTTCCCAAGTGCATGAGGGACACAACTCACAGAAACGTAATTTAATAGGATTTTTTAATGAGTCCTATGATAAATGTTTTATGGCCAAAAAAGAAAGTAAAAGCCCATTGTACTTCCCAAAGAGGCCAAAGAACACATGAGCTCCCAAATTAATTCATAGGTCTCCCTTGAAGAGCAATTCTTAATGCACTCTGTTAAATTACATCTCTTTATTTTGAGAAAATGGATTTACTTATTCCTTTGCTAGAAACCTGAGAATAGCATCACCAATCACTTTGTGTGACATCCACATGCCAGC
The DNA here is from genome assembly GCA_017639485.1 of Pluvialis apricaria. Taxonomy (NCBI): domain Eukaryota; kingdom Metazoa; phylum Chordata; class Aves; order Charadriiformes; family Charadriidae; genus Pluvialis; species Pluvialis apricaria. Next base: position 121,146,934 of record CM030009.1, read on the forward strand.
GACATTGGGCTATACAGTGACTGACAAGTGAGACTTCTGCTGTACCTAGGAAGAGCTTAATAAAATTGACTTAACAGATATTTTTTATTATTCCCAAGAACAGGGTTGATAATGAGATTTTTTAGCTAACCACACTTCACTTGACAAATTATGAAGAGATCAATTTTTTTCCCATTAGCCTCACCCTCATCAATAGCTCAGCAGAGGTCAACTAGCCCTTCACTTGTAGTTAATGGTACACAACCTTTGTCTACTGATTTTTCTTTGTCAAAGCCTAATAGAAGAAAAATCAATAGCCCTTATTTCAAATTCAAAGGAAAATATATTTTTTTAAAATTAAAATCTCCTCTCACTTAAAAGACACAACGGATAATGTTTGTGAAAGTGTGCCTTGGTCTAGCATGATGACAACTCAATGCAAAGGCTTAAGGCCGTAATCTGAGTGGTGCTGAGCATTTGGAAATCCCATAGTACAAAATCTTATTTCACTGAGAATATTATTGGTAATTTCAATAATTCCTGAATGTCGTCTTTGAGTTTTACCAGGAGAGGTAAGCACTCAGTAGCAGTTTCTATTAACATGTTAGTATCTAGAAGACATATTCTAAAGCTTAGAATTTTTTAAATTATGATTACTTCATTGTCTTGTTATTTTGCAGTACAAGGTTCAGAGCATGGATTTTACACCCCCTTCAATTCCCTTACCTGCTCAGAAACTCACCATTACCACAGTGCAGATTGTGACTTTTAATGGCAATATATACGTCCAGCATGAGTCCCACAGAGTCACATTATCAGATATACTATCTTTCTATGATGTATATGTAAGACATCAATGTAAGACATGTTAGCATAGAAATAAGTTATCAAAAAAACATTTTAATAACATTATAATAAGGATTGCCTTCTTCCAGGAGGCTGATCATTTGAATTTTGCACTGTTGTTGGCTTAGGTGGGGATTTAACTACCTCTTTAGACAGATGTGTTAGCCATTAGCTGATTACACAAATTGTGATTCAGGCAAGATTCATCCTTCCAAACTTTTGACACTCAGCTGAGGCATTACCCTCAGGATCCCTCTGTAGTCCACAGCAACATAAAAGTGCAATTTGAATCTCCTCTGGGCGGGATCAGCCCAATAGCCTTTCCATTAACTATACCAAAACCTGAGGTGGTCTAGTAGGGTTCCTAAAGAGTCATCAAGGGTTAGACTGGTGGAATCTGGATCTCTGTATACTGGATGGCTCTGAAAGGAGCACAGGTGCCTCTTGTCTAATTTAACATTCGGTATCTGTGTTAGCACAGTGGTGTCATAGCCAACAGAGGAATACAAGCATTTCCACCAGGCAATTTTTACTGACCTAGGTGTGTTCCCTGGCTCTCTTTGTGGAGACACAGAGGCACTAGTACGAACAACCTTCTGCTCCTCCTTCGTAACGTTATCATTCCCTTCCTGGAAACGTCCTTACCAACTAAAAGTGTCCTCATGCTGGGACAAGTCCTAAAAGATGAAGGAACTAATACGGGACTTTAGATTTGTATTCCTGAAACTGCAGTGAACTCCATATGTTCAGTCTGAGCCTCTCTGCAAATGTAGCCAAAGGATGTATTCTTTTAATGTTCGCATCAACTGCGTTCAAATAAATCTAAGACTCAGGGGTTCTTCCTCTGGAGTTTTCCTCAGCTGCGTCCATTTAAGCTCGCACACCCTATCTGCAAGATTCTTTCAGACTTCAAAAGATGCTGAAACTTTAACTGATACACAAGAAAGGTCTGTAAGAGCTGCATGTAATAAGGACAACCCAGACATAAAAACCATAGCAAAAATGTTGGCAGCCAAATTAACAACTGGTAGAAGTCTTCAAAAATGCCTAAGGCTTTTTAGGACCACAAGTCCTTTTCCACAGTTTGTCCTTTAAACTTTCTGCACGCATGATGACTAAAAGTGATAAATTATAGATAGGACTTAGCTAGTAATAATATCAATACACTCCTTTGGCTACAATGAACAGCAACCACTTTTTTTTAAGAATGAATGTCAGGAAGATATTTGTTTGGGTTAAACAGACCAGTCATTTTAGTATTTTTGATTTGGGAAGCATGTTTTGGTCTGATTATAGTGTTTTGTGTTATTCTTTCTAAGATATTAAGACTTTACAGCACTCATTCTCCTGAAAAAAAGGCAAGGGTGATCATCAGGCCAGGTATCATCAACTGCTTGTAATGAGCGGACGGATCTGGACTCCATTTTTATACCAAACACAGGAAGGATTGTCCCTACCCAAAATAGTTTAAGGTCCAAAGTTCCCATCCAGAAAGTTATTTAGATTTCCGTACTTACACTGAAATCAATACCCGTTACAAAGCTTTGTAGACCTGGTCTCAGGTAGTCACAGTGTTGTACGAGGAGTCAGACACCAATGTAGTAGTGTATAGAGAATATTAGTTCCTATCTAACAGATCTTATCTTACCCTATTCTCGTGAACTGTTTTCTGTTTTTTCTTCAGTTTCATCTCACTTTGTAATACAAGATTAATTACTTGTAGCCCAAATATTGCCAATATTAATACCAGAACTTTTTAGAAATGAGTGGATGGATGGATATTAGATCTCTTCTTGATGGACTACAAGTACATTGAATACTTAGGGATTTGTTTAACCTCAGACGATCACTACATGAATAAAGTAAAATTTGTGGAGATAATTAATCAGCTTCAGAGAAAAGCTTGCAAATGGACACCTTTATTCCTTAGCTGGTTGGAAAGAGCCAATGAAGCATGAATTGATTACCTGGAATACATTATCTTTTCTAGATGCTGCCAACTGTGGTTCCTTCTTCCTTTCTGCAGTACATTAAGTACAATCATGACTTCTGTTATTTGGACTAGAAAGACATTGAGTTTGCATTTCAAATTCATGCAAAAATCAATACAACCAAATGACTTACTAAATCCACATCTCAAACTTGTATAGTCTGGCTGTAGTTTGCAATAGAGGGATATCCAGTACTAGAACAAGACTAAGGTAAAAGAACTTCAGTCTGGAAAATAATTCTTGATAAATTAACTGAATTTTCCCTACATCCCAGGATCCATGAGAAACTATCTGAAGTAAACTAAAATCCAGGAAGAACTTTGATACATGGATATGTCAAAATATTAATTTCCCTAACCTACAAAATTAAAACCTGTCAAATAAAAGCATGGACCTAAGCATATCTCTCCCTGGGCTAGGATGGATTAGCCTTACAGAGAAATATGCCCAAGCTGTCAAGCCTGATGATTCTCTGTGGACATGTTACCCCTTGACAAACAGTATTTTGAAACAATTCTTACTGAGCTGTATACAAATCCCACAATCTTTTCATTTGTTTCAATATAGTAATGTCTATACTTTTACTCACCAATAATCTATGATGTAGCACATTCTGCTGAGATAGTGGCAAAGAGGCACAGAAGTAGGTCTGACATAAATAAGAAGTAAAAGTGAGGTACACGGTTGTGCTCCACACAAACAGCAAGCTGTTAAAAATATGTGGACCCCAGTCCCCACACCAGGGGAGACATAACACAGATGCTTATCCCAGGATTCACCAAGGGTGGCAGCTTTTTGTTGTTCGAAGAACCAAAGAAAACTCCAGTAAAGCACAGCACTGAAAAGTAGCCCTGGCCACCGGTACCATAGCAGGCTGGGGAGGATGGGGAAAAGAAAATGGAGCAGTCATAGGACTGAAAGCGTCGATCACCCTTCTTGCCTTGATAAGTCTGCATGTGTGTATGTTGTAGCCATACAGAAAACTAGTCATTTTACAAAATGTCTAAAACTTTGTCCTGATTTGAGGTAAAACAGAGCCATTTTTCTGCTCAGTAATTTTGCTTTGCAGCTAAGCCTTTTCTAACTAACTGAACTCTCTGAAATTGATGGCATATTTTTCAGACAGTAGTCCTCTTCCAGAGTGATAAAGCCTTGTTTATAATTAATACCAAGGAATGCTATGCAGAGAGGCTCTTGCTTACACTTATTGGTATAACACCCAAGGCCAGCTCACTTTGTTATTTGCCTCCTTGGAGGGTTGGAAGCCAAAAAGCTAGAGAAGTCCCACCTGGAGGGAGGTGACACAGGTCAGGTGACCCAAAACTGACCAAAAGGGTATTGCATCCCATCTGCCTCAAGCTGAGAGATCAAAGGGTCAGTCCTCTTTCTTCAGTGGCCGGCATCTGAGAAGGACTCTGTCTGTTCGTCTTGATCCCAGTCCGTGTGTTCCTGAATCCAGATCTGGAATCTGGTTCCCAACCATCGCTAAGTGCCTGCTGGTGACGTGATCATCATCCTGGAAGCTCGATAATGGTTTTGTATATATTTCATTATTTTCTTATTAATATTATTAACTTTTCTTTTTATTATTTTATTGTTAATATTTCATTAGTTTAGTTTCTTTTAAACTCATAAGTTTCTCATTCTTTCTTTCTTCTCTCACTTGGAAGAGAAGTTAGAAAGCATCTGTCATTCGTTTTAGTGCCCAGCCCAGCCCAAACCACGACAAACATTTGGTCATTTCATGAAATGACTGCTTCAATCCCAGATGTGACTAAAATTTTCACTTATTTCAGAAAATTAGCAGAAATTATAGATAGATATTGCAGGAAATGCCTAAGCCTGGTTTCTCTTGGATCATGGGACAAATGAAACAATGTTTCTATTACATTTATTTTTAAAACTATATACCCATATTTGTACCTACAGCTACATAGCAATACACATCACAGAGCTACAATTTATTTTCAAAATCGAGACTATTTCAGAAAGTGGGGGTTTTTTTCATTTTACAAAAGAAATGCTTAAAAACCACCCTAAAACAGATTACAGGGGCTCAGAGAGAAGGAGAAGGAGCCTGGGAACTGAACAGGTATATGGCTAGACAATACCACAGAGAAAGACAATTTTTCCTACCATTTTTTTCTTGTCTATTTCTGTATTCACGATTCAGCATTCACCCTTTTAGTTTGCTTGGCCCTTTCCACCAAATAAGACATCACAAGCTTCTCCAACGATGTAATGTTGGGATCCCTACAGCCCCGGGAGGAAATCTGAGTCCTGCCTATATGCATCAAACAAGTGCTACTCACAGGAGTTACCCGGGGACCAGGGTCACCTCTTGTTAGTGTCCTCATTGCAGCCAGCCTCCTCCCTTGCTGCTGCTATCGAGGTTTGCTGAAGGCATTCCCCCTTCAGTGATAGTCTGACAGTGTAACCCGTGTTGGTGCTAGGACATATGACCCACACTTACCTGCCAAGGAAAGGCTCCGTGGCAGAAGTGCGTGAATGAATAACCCACGAGAGCAACTGACAGTGTGCTAGACTCCATCAAGGAGCACCATCAGGTGGAGACCATGGTCCAGGGGAGCAACCCCAGCTGCAAAGTCTCTGAAGAGTGCTGCTGGTATGGCAGAGTACCCACTGCCTGCCAAACTGAGGAAAGATGTAACTGCAGTACGGGTGGAAGGAAAACAGATGCAGATCCAGTGACAGGTCTACCAACAGCAGTGAAGATCGCTGAGGCTTTCTGGCCTTATTACCCTTTTAATTATGGGGTTTTAAATTGATTATGGCCAAGAAGTGGAGTCATAAGAGCAGCTCCTGAAACCCTGCTGCATGCCTGTAAGGGAGACAGTGAGACGGCTTTCTCCAGGTCAATCTCACCCTCTCCCAAATTGCTGACTTTGGACCAATTTCCAGCACCCTGCTCCACCGCAGCCAATACCAGAACACCAGAAGTCCTGGGTCACTCCAGTGCCAGCCCTTCCTGGAATTTCAGAATCCTGATGTGTCCTTATTATTTGAAACTGAAAATGAGCCCACTAATCTCCTGAAGCACCTCTGGATATAAACATGATTTCGGTGCTGTGTGGGAGCCAAACAGAAGAGACTCCCACCCGAAGAACAGCAGTTTCTCCTTCACACTCCAATGAACAAATTGAAAGAAATAACCTACGAAGAATACAGATATTAAAAGGAGGCAACCTACTCGGAGAAATTTTGAGTGTAAGAAAGTTCCCAGAAGGAGAGTCAACAAAAGGGCACATTGTCCCACGGCTAGGGAATTTCCAAAGGACTGAAAAATGCATGACTGCTCTTTTGCTTTGTATCACTGCTGTTGTTTATTAATTCCCTGAATAGTAAGAAGTGGCTAGAGACACTATTTCCCACATAACCACAGTGTGAAAGCACATGGATAATGCCAGGATTCACCTTCTGTCAGTTTATAAAACCAAGTGAAACAGGCATATCATCCAGAACACCTGTAATGCCAGTCAGTTGGCAAAAATGCCTGAAACCTTTAATTATTTCATGAAAGGACTGATTGCACAGGATGACAGTAATAACCACAGACACACAGAGGCATACATACATTTTAAAATACTGCAGTGTATACTTACATGTATATATATGCATGCCAAACTAAACACACCGCAGCCAGTTGTTAAAGGAATTGGTTGGTTATTTCCCATTGCCACCAGCTGTCTCCTGCCTCTGCAATGATCACTCAGTACAAACGAATGACTCTCGTGCTATGAAGAGCAGTTTGTCTTTTCAAAGTTTGATTTTTCAGCTAGGATAATACTGCCTTAGCTTTTGCAGTGTCCTCCACAGTGTTCCTATAGGGCTGCCCGGTACCCTTGGAGCAATGAATCAAAATCATTCACATCCCAGTTCCAGTCCCAGCAATGGCTGCACATCACATAAAATGAGGCTTTGGTTCTTGTTGTTTTTTAAAATGTCATTTTATACCGCAAGAAAAAAAGTTTCTGAAATTTTCAATTCATTTTTCCACTTCTTTCCTGAACTAACCTGGCAGTTCCAGATTTCTCATCTCATGCCTCACAAATTAAATACAATGAAAAGATGAGAGCCTTTCATTTTAGGAGAGTGATATCATTTATGCTTTTATTTATTTTATTTTATTTTCACTTCAGTCACAACTTCTTGTATTTCCTGTTGTTGCATTTTAGGCTAAAAGAGATAATCTAAGATGACTGTGCTGTTCTCCCAAGCCATAGCCTGTCAGATTGCTGAATTATCAGTACCTAGTCAAGCAGCACAGTAGAAACAGATCACATATGCCAATTCTTCCCTACTTGGTAACCATTTTCCAGTCACTGGAGGAAAGTACACAGTCCAATCTCTCTTTTGCATGATCAAAGTTAGTTCAACTCTATAGCTTAGCAGATGTCCTTGGGCAGCAGGTGGTCCAGTGAATTATATCAGAGAAACCAATAAGTTGTGTATTATTCTGGAGACTCTTAGCCCTCTAACTTGTTAAAAGAACACATTCCCTTTTTCTTTTCTCCTTTTTTAATGAATTTTCAATCAGGCTGCCAACCTTCTTTAAAAATAATCTCAAAGAAAATACAGCAATGAAACTGTTTTCTCAAAAAATATTTAGAAATGTAACATCAATTGTTGACATCTGGAACCAAAATGTGGGATGAGAAAACATGCTGAAAGTATCCGACAAATATCATGCACATTGACATCCCTCTATTCAAGCTATTCTGACGGGAGCTATTCTGACTTACACCAACAGGAAATCCTCCCCAGATTTGTCATGTCAGCATGGATCAGAAGGGAGCACAACCTGTGCTGTCAAAAGCACTTAGAAACACCCTGAAGACGACCACAAAAGTCACATCACATAACTACACAGAGCAGCCACAAGTCCTTAATGCATTAACAATTTTTTTTTTCTGTTGTTTTTCTTTTCTAATGAGAAATGAAGCCGCTGTTGACCAGTATTTTAGCCATATCCATCTTTTTCAGAATATAAATATGATTCATATTCACTTCAATATCAACCTCAGAGTATCTATTAACAGTCATGCCTCTGGGCAGAAATGTTGTTTTATGTTTAACGAAGAGGACAGGGAGCCCAATCATCTGCATTCCGTCCCTGTTTCCAAAAGACTTTCCTTGTGGACTTAGCAAGCTTCACACCTTCTATGTTCCTCAGTTATCCCACACATAAAATCAGGATAACAACCTTTCCCTCACTCACCAGGAATTCGTGAAGCTTAATTCATGTTTAGCAAATTGTTTTAAGGTGCTTGGCTGGAAAGGAGTATATATGTAAATGATTTCCTATCTATACTAGGCTACCCCTGATGCTGAAAAACATAACGCAATGTACACAGACAAATATAGATATTTTCCTGTGTATAGTATTACAGACTCCAAATTCCAGCAGCTGCAAGAATTAATAGAAGAAAGGATGAATGATCTGCATTTTCTTCTGTAAGGGAAGGGCTGTATATTACAGTCTACTTTAATCAATAATAGAGTCAAGCTACTAAATATGAGCTAGAAAATTATTTAGGAAAGCAAAGAGATGGAGTCTTAAGGCTCTTTTCTCCCACAATTTTACTCCTCTGTATTTTGGCTTTTGGCATACTTTAAAAACAAACAAACAAACAAACAAATAAAACAAAAACAACAACAACAAAAAAACACATCAAAAAAGCACATCTCTCCAGCCATTCAAGTAGAATAAAGTCTACAGTCAACTATTTCAAAAATCCCCATCGTCAAGGAGGATGGCAGCAGATTTGTATGCAGTGACAGGTTTAACAAATCACCTGATAATTGGGTGTGACCTGCTAGGAAGAACAAATTGAAGCGTAAAAATGGAGTCTGCAAACATGTTGCTTTCTTCCTCAACGGATAGCTTTCCTAGTGCATTCAGGGATTGTGCATTTACTTGTCAGCAAAAATAAGTTGCTGCTTTTCACTCCTTTTAGCTTTGCAAAACCAGCACAGTAAAAAGAACATGAATGAATCTATTAGTACTTGTGCATCATCAAAACATCTGATTACAGAGTTCCTCATGCTTTCAAGACAACAGAGTTGCATGATTAAATGCAAAACTAGCACCGTGGAGGAAGAGAGGTCAGACATTCAACTGCCTTGCACTTTTCCTCCACTCCGTGAAAACTGGGTATAAAAAGCTCCCAAGCCAGAATTCCCCACCGATATGCATAGGTCAGAGGAGAGTTTTACAGCCAGTTTGCAGCCACTTTTCACTCAGGTATAAAAGCCCGCATTTATGGCAGGGCTGAGTGCACGGTGTTATTAGTATATAGCGTGTCCTCCAGAGCTATTATTGCTTTTGATGATGCTCAAGAAACAAAGAAATCAGCTTTGTCCTGAAAACTCGAGTGGAATATGCAGAGCTGGTACCTAACAGAAAGAAGGCACGTGGGGTAAACTTAGAGCTCTATGATATTTCTAAAGAGTTGTTTTCCTGGAGCAGTTGCATTTGAATGACTTAATTACAGTTCTTGAGCATCATCAGCACCCAAGAACGGTGTTGCTGTGCACATGAAACAAAACACCCCTACGGCACTGGATAGCAGTGCATTCTTCAGCCTCGCAAGTGTGCGTTTCAGGCAATCCAAAACTGCATTGTCCAAGGGAAGGGGCAGATGCCCAGTGGTGACATTTGCTTTGTCCCACCTGGGCAGAGTGTGTTAGCATCGGTTTACCTTTCCTCATAGAACATGCAGCAATGTTATGAGAGATATGAGGCTGGAAAAACCTCCGGGCCCCAGGGACCAAACCCTAAATGGCTCCTCAGATTGTAGACAGCTTTCAAAAAGACCTTTATGCCCTGTATATAGAGTAACCTACAGGGAAAGGTATTGAAATAAAGGGCCTAAATTGCAGAGGCCATTCATGCCAGAGGAGGGATTCCCCTTCCATTTAAGAGGCTGTTCTGTACTGTGATGTTAGAGTGGAGATCTGGTTAGTAGCAGATGAGTCTCTGCCTTGAAATTATGAATCATATGGCTGTTTTCGCTTTCTACTCAGCAGCAGAGGAAGGAACATCAGAGCCAATGTCAACCCTCAGATCTACATACGTGTATTTTCTTCAGTCCAAAGGGGAGAATTTAGCTCTCCTTTATATTATGTCATATTTATGATAAAAATGTCAGCAACTCCTTGCATAAAATTTTCGCCCAGAGTACAGTATGTAGTCACTGTGGCCACAGAGATACCCACACATTTGACCTGCATCATCATTCTGAAGGATCAAGATCTGTGCTTTTCATCCTAACTGTGGACCTTTTCCATGAAAGCTGATGTTAAAAATTCCTCAGACTCCGTAGAATCTAATCCTGGGTTTGAGAAATTGCCACAGGGCAATTCAGGGCAAATACTGTGAGTAATGCAGGTGCCTAATCACAGGTGCCCTGGGGTGTCTCAGGGATTCTGGCAAGGTGATAGAAATGACACCAAAGGCAGAGCCTTTTAGGATGAACAGGACAACCTGGCAGAGAAACAGCTAGAGGTCAAGTAAGGTATCTTTGGTCATCTAAGAGCACACCTGTGTTCAGGCAGTTGAACCCCATTTGGACAAATTTGACCTGATTTCTTCAGTGAGTACTGGATTAGGTGCCTGGGGCTTCATTTGGAGAGGGACATAGTCTATTGAGAATATAGATAAGAATCCACTGATACTTTCAAAAAGACAAGGGGATATTGCTGAAAAACACACTCAAGTGTCCCTGGCTACACCATCAGATGTCCATGCAGCTCCGAAAGTATTGATTGGAGCCTGCAACTTCTTACAAAGAAAGCAAAAATCCGTCTTTTATATGTTAAGGAAGCACTGTGTTTCCATTTCTGTGGCTTTACATAAGAACAAAAGTCATTAATAATTAATGTTATCTCTATATCTATTGCTCCATCTTTATATCAATGTTATCTTACTATAGATAAAAATACATTAGTAAAAATCCCTAGGTACAGCAATTCTAGGCAAAGTGGCATTCATCACTACCCTGTATTTCAAAGCCGATGGGCAGAAATTCACCGGTGGGACAGTTTAAAGAGAGTCTCTTGGTTTACCATTTTCTCCTTCAGTCACATGGCGTTACGAAAGATCAAAACAAGGAGCTCTGAAGAATGCAAACCTTCAGAAAGCTACACCAAAGGAGAAGGTGAAATACAATGTGATTTGCCATTACAGCCACAAAGTCACAAAGTACTCAGAGAGAGAACAAAGCTGAGTGTTTAACAGTATCAGATGAGTAGGGAAGGCAAAGAGGGAAGAAAGTACCTGTTAAATTACCCTTATCCAGATGTGATCATTTTTCTGCAGAAAACATGAAGCTGAAGGTAGCTGAGTTACAGCACTGAAATTACAGTAAATGGGGCTACTAAAGTTCTTGTCTTTTAAAGACTAGTAGAAATGTTCAATGGAGCCCTGAAATTCTGCACTGATGAGGGTTTTATTAGTACATGGATGGATGAATGGATGTAAAACCAGGTAAGTAAATTTGTACTTAGAGAAGAAGGACGATTATTTGGCCTAATAAAAGAAAAAGAGTTTAGGACTGGGCTCAGTGCCCTGATTTTAAGACAGATTGATCCAGACTTGAAGATTTTCCACTATGTCAAAGAAATGAAAAAGGCTTTGGCCCTCTAAAAATAAATGTGTTGCAGATAATATATTGTGTTGATACCTTTCTGTAGAAAAACTTGAGACAGTAGCATATTTCATGACTTAGAAAAGTCAGTGGAACAATTATGTCTGCAATTACATAATTTTGTTCTATTTTGACTTTAGCCTAGTTTCATTATATTTTAGGTTTTAACCCGAATCATGATAGGTTTTAATGACTTTAACAGAGATCCTTCTAATTTAAACCAATGTCAGCAAGAGCTAAATCAGGTGCTTTGTGCTCATATGATTAAAAATACATTTCACAGAGCCATTCAAGTATCTTACCTTTATAGCTGAGAAAGGGTAGAGTCAACAGCTTGTACCTAATAGGAATGTAACAGAAATTAATTCATTGGAAAGACATTCTTCACCCCATTTTAGATGACTGCTCACAAAAAGCTTCTTGTTTTCTAATACCTCAGTCACTACAAATAAAACAGAGACAAGGACGGTTAGAAAGACTTTATTATATTGTGAAGTCCAGCCACATGAAAGATATTGCCCATGAACTGAGATTAGAGAGGTGATACACCTACGGCATAACTATGATAAAAATCCACCAGCTGTATTACCACCAGGATCACTATTTTCAAAGAAAACTGAATGGCTTCAAAACCATTGGTTTGTAGGTAGAAAAATCACTGTATTCAGTTAAACAAGGAATGAATGTCCCTCACTTAGTGAGATGTTGGATTCGCTTGTCCCTCTTCACACCCAGTGCTGACCCGCTAGTTTTGATGCTCACCCAAAGGGAGGAGAACAGCTCCATTTTCTGCCCACCTGAAATACGTAGTTGTTTCTGTAAACTCAACAAACTTTTCATGCCTGAACTTTTTGAAAGGAAAGCTAAGCAGTACACAGCACACACAAATATAAGACAAAGTCCTACTGGCATTTTCAGCTGACAACACCATTTTTGTAAATTCTGCAGAACTTACTTGGATGCAAAGATCATTAGTTGGGATCTAATGCTGTTGTAATCCAAAGCCAATATCTGACTACCAGCAAACTTTCTAATTTGTACCCAACACTATAATAAGGCAAGGCGATAACAGCCTACCTACAGCAAACCGTAAATCAGTGTCTATCTGAAATATCTCTCTCCTCTCTGAAGGCTAAATCACCCCAGGAAAGCTGCCCTAAAACCTGAAGTCACAAAAACAATTTTTCAAAGGCATCTAAATGACTTCAGTTCAGCTTTCTGCCATATTCAAACAAGTGCTTGTGACATAACTGGAGCAATTTAATAAGCTACTACTAAGCCTTAATATTCATTGCCCCCCCTAACAGTTGTGATCCTGTCAACCGAGAATGGACTGAGAGAGTGCTCCCGCTCCCTTTCAAAGCAAAAATAGAACTGCTTAAACCACCCTCCAGACACCTATGTTTTGAAACATTAACCCAGATCCACTTTCTGGCATTTGTTCCTAACATGTTTCCAGCCCATTTAAGACAGAAGAATTATTTTATTCATCTTTTTTAGTCCTGTTTCAGAGTAGCAGCCGTAGCTTTAATCCACATGCACAGCATGTGCCACAACGTGGCACTGCCCCAGATGGTAGTTACTACTCATTGTCATGATCACAGTTTCCAAGCTTTCACCTTCCATAAGGACACAGTGCAACCAGAGACTTATGTAGACAACATGTATCCAAATAAAAACAATAATACAATATCAGCGGGCAGCCACAGCAAAAGTTCACTGCAGAAGCACTGTTTTAAGTAACTTGATTTCTGACCACAGTTTGAGCATGATCTCAATATTATTAAGTGGTGAGGACGTATGCCATATGCCTTACTGCCGTCAATGTGGAGAGCATCAGTATTTGAAAATGGCTTGAAGTATGTAGAGAGGGAGCAGCTCGTGTTATCCACATGCACTAAACAGAGCTGAAAAGTAGAAGGAAACTGGATATTCAGCTCTGCAACTGTTCAGGCAGACGAAAGATTACCATGTCCATGTGATCCAATGTGAGTGCATTAGCACTGCAGAAATTCCAATAAATTTGGTGAAAGCCCTACAAATCTCTGAAGTTGAAATTGTCCTTAATCTAAGACAAATGAACTCAGATTCAACTCTCCACGTTACAATTCAGTGAAGAATTACAGTAAGACATAGCTTAATACGATGATGCAAAACGATTCTCTGGGACATCCCAGGCTGACCCAGTGGTCTTCTGTCCTGGGAAAAAGGAATCAGGTTTGACACTCTAAAGGAGGAGGAAGGATATTGTTACTTCAGCAATAATGTCACCCTTAACAGCATGTTAGTTTTTCTGAAGTAATTCTCTGCACATAGGTGATGCTGTGCATTGGTTTCTGTGACATTTTTTCCCCTCTGTAGTACATCAAATTGCAATAAAACACTGAACATGTTGATTCATCTTTAAGCCCGCAATTTTAAGCCCCCATTTCAGGTTCACAGGCACTCTTGTTGGCACTTCAGCCCTGTATGACTTGCTAGGCCCACTTTCTATGACTTATCTTGTTATCCGTACAGGGGACAATGCACATTTGTAGTGAAGACATGTCCGAGCAGATAACATACCTTCTAGGGCTTTAAGAACAACCTGCATCAATCTTTCACTTGCCCAGTGCAATACCCCAAGGCAGGCCAAGAAAAAAATCCCTTCCCATTTCTCCACTGCTTCTTCCCTGAGGCAAGCAGGAGTTAGCAGTGCCCTTCAAAGTATAGATGCTGCCAGGATGGCACCATCCAGAGCAGGAAAAAAGTCTAACTTGGTCTGTGTAACAGGTACAATGACCATACCTACTGTGTGCACAAAGTAGCCAGTGCTAGTCCTTAGAGCACTAGCCAGGGACTTAAATGCTTTTGAATTGAGCATGCTTAAATCCCCAGTGTCCCACAGCCTCACTGTGGAAACCTTTGTAAGTCTCAGAATAAGCTCCAACCTGCATGAGGCACCTGATCTAACGCAGCTCTTCAAAACATCAGCTGTTGGTAGCAGCAGAGGGGTCCAGGTGGGAGTCTGATCCCTGTGGAGCAAATTCTGGGCAATCCAGGAATGGGAACAGAGCTGTACATTAATGTCAAAATCCATTTCACCAGGATTAGGTACTGAAAGTTTGTCTTCTACACCTAAGTCGGTCACCATAGACTCCCTGTTTACTGAATGCACCCAGAACAAGTGGTATCAACATTTGTCTGTGCAAAACATTGTGGAACATTTTTAAATACCAAACAAGTGTTTAAACATCACCATCTGGTTGTAGATATATCAATACAAACAACCAAACATGATACAACTAAGTAAGTGTGTTAATCAGTGCCTGATGATTAATTCCCACGTCATTTCCCTGCTTCCCTACTGTTCAGTTATTCCCGTGTCTTTTAGACCCAGGCTCCTCCACTCAGGGGCACTTCCATATGTGCATGTGACTACATAGACACACAAAAATATGCACGCGCATCTAATTAGCACTAGGCACAGTGGGATTCCAGTTCTGACCAAGACCTTTGGTTCACCCATTTTATAAATTATGAATAATGTAAATAATGGAAAATCCACTAAAAGAAAAGAAAAAAAACAGGACGACATTTGCCCAGTTGCAGTCTGCCCCCAGCTCTAACTAGACCCCAGCAGCTCTGCTGCATGCTTCCTCCGTCACACTACGCTGCCTCTCACTTCAATTACGACGAGGCTGGATGTGCAATGTTGAATGAATACACAAAACCATTTTGTCTTTCTGCAGTCCTGTTGGTTGGCTCAGTCATACTTTGCTGAATGAAGTAATCCTATGAGCCACCATTCCTTAAAGAAAAAAAAAAAAAAAAAAAGAGAAGAACCTATTTCAGAGTGCCAGGAACCGAGTGACTCAAAGAAAAACACATCTTTCAGTGGTTTTGTTAGCCATATTTCCTCCCATGACACTCATTTTTTTATGCAGCAGAGGGTCCAGATTTCAAAGGATGGGTTTCTCATTATCTCGTCCCAACCTGAGAAAGAAAGGAAGATAGAACAGAAGTCAGCTGGAAAAACACGTTTTTCTCATTATCCTCAACTGCCCTTTACTATTTTGTTTCTCATCCTCCCAGTCCTCTGTCAGCTGACACTCCTATTTTGGCAGAAAAGTTGCCTGTGTAAGGATCAAGAACTCAAACTGAATCCCTCCCTAAATTTTCCTGTTATTACCGATTTGCAACAGGGACTACAAAAGACATCTTTCTCACATAAACCTGACAGCCACAAACTGTATGGATAAGTGTTTCTCCCCTCCTCCATGACTTCTTGAAATATCTTCCAGGTGAATTGTAGGAGAAATGATAGGTAGTGATGCTTTGATAATTGTGGAATATTTCCATGCTGTGTATGTCTGAAATAGATATAAAGCCGCAGTCTCCTCCATAAATACTAGAAAGAAAAGTATTTTATATAATGCTAAGTGAATTTACCAGCAACAACAGGAATAAACTATATCTGCACCACCCCAATATTCTCGTACTGCTGAAGAACTTCATATAAGAACAAAAGAGATTTATGTGGTTTACTGTGTGAAAATTTGAACTTGGCTTTGAATGGGAATAAAATTTCCAAACAAATTTACATGTCAGAATCATAATTTAAAAATCTGAAGTTATGCAACTTGTGTAACTAATTGTCCAGCCTTCTTCCAGTCAGCGATGAGATACAGGTGTCTTCACTGTAACCGTCTCAGACAACTATATTAAAATTATTTTAGATATCAGAGTTCTGGACACACAGCAGGTACTGAACTCTTGGAAAAATTAATCCAAAATTATTTTGAAAAATATTTCTTCAAGAGTCTAAATATATACAGACTTCATTCTGTCAGCAAAACTGGATAGATGCTACAATATAGGTGAAATTTTTCTTTTTGAGAAAAGGCCTACACTGATAACCAAAGTTTTCAGATATTCTAACTTCAACTCTAAAATTGGAAAAGTATTTTCTGCAGTACAATTTCCACGAAAAGTGAACCAATTATATTTGGCACATCCTGCTTTGCAGCTCATTCTTCTTGAAGATTCCTGAAGAGGAGGTATGTGCCACATAATGCTCTTCTCTACTAACTGACTGCATTTTTTAATCTAATGGATGATGGATGCTCCCAGGCAATCAGGTTGTCTCCTCTGAACCTCTGCTTCAGGTGTAAAACAGAAGTGCCATAACTTCACTTCAAAAGGAATGAATGACCAAGAAGCAACACAAATTCCATCTCAAAGTTACTTGCCCTCTCCAGTGCCATCTAACAGTAAACAGAAACAAAAAGCAAGAAGAAAACCAGCTTGATAACCTGGTCTGACACAAAGAAGTCAAATGTAACTGAGATAATCCCGACTCCTGCACATGCACCCCATGACGAAGAATGGAAACCCATTACCTCAAATGTAAATGCCAGCCCTGCAGGTGACAATGACAACACTCTAAGCTTCTCTTTTACTCATCAAAGCATTTTAAATATGTTAAGATATTTCCTCAACAAGCAATACTTGCATATTGGAGCCTCATATCACTGCTACTTCAAAGCAGAGGGTTTTGAAGCATTTTCTTGGCTCTCACTGGGAGAAATCACTCATGTAACAAGGATGCAAGGTGCAGTTGCAGCAGGTGTCTACACTGCATCATATATATTCAAATGAATTCAACACCCGCTGAATTACCTTGCATATTAAGTGAATCAGGTTGTCAGTTTCATTTGCCTTTAGCTTTCCCCTGCAGATGATCTAGGGCATTTTCTCTGTCCCCTTTTACAGGAGCATAATGTGGATGCAGGGAGTTTGGTGCCTTCTCTGCACTTCAAGGATGAAAAGAGGGAGCATTGTAATCTCTTTGTTAGAGGAAGCTTAAACAATGTTCCCTCTCTGCACCTCTCAGTCACTTAAGAAGTTACTTTCCTCTAAGCCACTCTGAAGAACATGCCAGTAGCTAATGGAAAGCGGTCTTCATCTTCTCTTGGGATTGCCTCTCAAATGTTACCTTCACAGAGGTCCACACCTCCTCCAGTGCAGACCAGCTGGTATGTACCACTACAAAGCCAATACAGCCTGGCCAACCACACAACATCCAGTTCATGCCAGTACCAATTACTCAGTGCTCGTGGAATTCAGAATACGTGTGCGGTGGTTTATGTGAACCTGTGCGTAGAGGCTAATCATTTCTCATGCTTTCAGTCACTTATTTTTTTAAATGCTTTAGTAAAACTCCAACTCTGGGATCTCTTGATGCATCAGAGAAAAACATGGAAGGAGATGAGTTTGTTGTTTGTCATGGTTTAACACCAGTAAGCAGTTAAGCACCACACAGCCACTCGCCCACTCCCCCACCCAGTGGGGAAGTGAGGTGGGAGAGACAAGTAGAAGGGTAAAACTGAGAAGACTCATGGGTTTAGATAAAGACAGCTTAATAACTAAAAAAAAAAAAAAAAAAAAAAAAAAACAGCCAAGAAAAAAAAGTGATGCAAAATCCCCAACTGGTCACCATCAACTGACCAATGCCCAGCCATTCCCCAAACAATGTCAGGCCCGGCCACCTTCACACACAAAACCCACACACACCCCAGCTTTTATTTCTGAGCACAACATCATATGGTATGGAATATCCCTGTGGTCAGTCGGGGTCAGCTCTCCCAGCTGCACCCCCTCCCAGTTTCTTGTGCACCCCAAGCCTGCTCACTGGTGGGACAGTGTGAGGAGCAGAAAAGGCGTCGACGCTGTGTAAGCATTGCTCAGCAATAGCTAAACCTCTGTGTTAGCAACATTGTTTTCAGCACAAATCCAAAACATAGCCCCATACGAGCTGCTATGAAGAAATTCAACCCTATCGCAGCTAAAACCAGTACGTTGCTGGACCAAATAACCTGCAGGAATGAGAAGAACAGGGTCTTGAGCACATAGGGAAAAACTGCTAGGCTAAAAAGCTTTATTCTGTGAGCGCAACAGATGGATTTTTAGTCCTGATTGACTCCTCTTTACATGAAAATTCTTTTTATATGCAAATATTTTATCTGTAACTGCTAGAAGATAAATGAGAATGATACAGAGAATGGGATTCATGTCGCTTAAGTTGCCTAAAGATCTGGAGATCCTGTTCAAGCTACTTGTCCATGTTCCTCAATGGCCAAAGGAGAGGGACCAGCAATGCCAGAAGGCAGTTCATGTCACTTCTGTCAAATGCCTACTTCTCCTCCACCCTCTGAAGGTCCCTGCCTCTCCCCAGAGACCCCATGGGTAAGCTAGACGATGAACTTAGACTTAACTTGTAGACAGCTAAAAGTGACTGGAATCCCAACCACGTTTTGGGAACACCATGGGAAAGAGTCATCAAAAACAGAGGTCTGGAATGGAAGCCCTTCTGTGACATTCATGTGGCAGTTGCCATCACTGTCTCCACTGTGGAGACTGGCTTTCAAATGATGCATACACACCCTCTGAACCCAGAGATGCTCCAGGATCTGAGGCCTATGCATTTTACATGAGTATTGCTGGGGGAAAAAAAGTGTTATAGGGGGGAGGTGGACGACATTAACCTTTATTTTAAATTAAATATTTTGAAGCTTCAGCAGGAGCCTGTGGTTGCTGAATCCTGGCAGTGGAGAGTCCCTTGTGGATTTTGGAATGTAAGTGTCTTTGCCAAGTATACAAATGACCTTCAGATCTGCAAGAAAACACCTATGGGTTTCACTTTAATGTTTGTCTTACCACCAGAATTAGACTACAGGTGTGATGACACACACACACATAAAAGGTACACACTGGTGTATGCATATTAAACTGCTCCCTATATAATGTTATTATGCTGCAGTTTCAGCTTTTAAGCTAACAGAGAAATTGAGAACTTGACTTTCAGCTGAATGGAAAAATAGACCAAATGTCATTCGTTTTTGAAATGAAGGAGAAAAATGCACAAAATTCAAGGAAACTGTATTTGATTAATGTATTCTGAGAAATTCATTGTTGATGTAGGTCAGGCAAGATGGTCTATGGATTCTGGAGGAAGAGATTTGAATACACTATTAAATACAAATCAGATAACTTAAAAAATCAATTTTGTTCAAGGGAAAAAGTTCTCACAAGCCAAAAGAGACTCAACTAATTATATCAAGAAAGTGCATGTAATGCACTGTATATGCACTACTATAGATTTTTTGTCTGTTCACAGAAACAGGCAGGTAGAAAACTAGAGGAGATGAACACAGCCCAGCTCAAAAAGTGAATTTTATGGCCTTTTGCAGATACATGACTCTGACCTAAACTGGGATTTGATCAATTTCCATATTGTCATCATTCTCCAGAGAAGATGAGAATAACTATAACTTACAAGCAGAGCCCTAAGCAGAAAGCTTTCCCTTATCAGATGGAACAGGGACAGCTCAAATGTGAAACCTGATCCTGGAATGAGAAATCATCTGAATGTACTTAAGCCTTAATATTAGATACATTAATTTAAGATGTAGCATTTCCCATTTTCTTAAATGTGGCAGTCCAATTTAAAGTTCTGAGTTTGAGTTCAGCTGAATGCATTCCCTACCTTCATCTAATATCACAAGGGGCAAAAAGGATGTTCACCCAAGAATACTTCTCCAGCACCCCAGATCCCAACAAAATGAAGAGGAAGCATTAGTAGCTATATCCTGCTGCCAAGATCTCGTTGCCATTAATTGTCAACACAGGCCTCATTGAGGAAGTCATCTACACCTCTGTGTCATGAAAGATTTAATAAATACGACACCTGCAGATAGCACTCTGAAAAGTGCAAGAAAGGTCCTGACTTGTGTAGGATCAGTGCCTGTAAACTGTAGATGGCTCTGCAGCCTACACTTTACCTCAGCCAGAAGCATCTTGTTGCATTGTTCAGTATACCTGGAAAATAAATGGTCTTTCGAAATCACAAGGAACCTCTCATTTCCACAAAAATGCAAAGTTTGCTGATGCTTCATTGATTTTAAGCACCAGAGACATTAAAGATTGAAAATTGCATTCTAGGTCTGGAGGAAGAACCATGTCTTCGTCTTCCTTTTAATGTCCACCCTGCAAAATACAAATAAGAGCCTAGAATCTGTCATTTACTAGGGAGTGCAGATTTCAGAAGTTTAAGGAGAAGGACTCCTAAAATGCCATAAATAAACAGTTAATTGTTTTATTAAGAGAAAAAAAAAGTGGAGAAAAAAAAAAAGTGGGTAAAAACTCCTTGGCTATTTCCCTCATTGGTATAAAAGTGGTACTTTGAATGAATGGTCTCTACTATGTATTCTAGCTAGCAGGCATATTGATCCACCAGAGACATCTTGCTATTTCTATATAATAATATTTAAAATCTTTTTATTTCCTTCTTAGGATTCAGCCCTACATATAAGAGAATATACCCCTAAGGACCGGACAACATCTGGTGTATGTATAGGGATGAATCACAAGATGGATATAAAGAAAGAAAGATCTAAAATCCCTTGACAAAGTAGCTGTTTCAATCTTTTAAGAAGCCTACTGAAAGTTTATCTTAAATGTGATTTCAGGAGCCAAAAAGTTTTCTACACGATTTATTTTCTTTACAAAAGAAAAATGTTTTTTTAAAAACAGAGCTGCCATGTGGATCCCCACAGCAGTGTAGCTATTTTCTTTCAAGTTATGGTTGCTTCTTAACACTATAATTAAGTTTGAATAATGCTGCCACTGTAAATCATGCACTTTACACAATTACTGTACAGAATGTAAAAGGGAAATAAAATATGATGTGAGCTTTGTTAAACTTAAAATACACTTGACAATCACTTAACTTAATTAGATACATTTGCCTCCTGAAAAAGCTACTGTACTAAAGGTGATGTTCACCTTTCCAAGGAAAACAATCCTCTCCCAGAGCCAAAGGTGGATATCCCACCTCTATTTATTATTATTACAGTAACACTTCAGTGTGAAGCATCACTAACCCAGCAGCCAGGGGACACTTTCCTACTCCCAGCTCTGTCAACGATCTGCTCAGTGTTCTTGGGCTGGTTATGCCAGCTCAGTGCCTCTGTTTCCAGATCCATTGCTTGAAAGTCTTTTCCTTTTGGAAGTTATTATAATACTATGTACAGCATAATAGCTAATAATAATTACGGTAATATACATAATTATATTATGTGCCATGTAGAGAATAATAGTTATAGTAAGAAATCCCTAATACTTTAAGGAAATTAACATTTTGTTGTTATAAACTAACTTAGATTTACAATTTCCCCGGTTTCATGAGGTTCCTTTAATATTTTTAAATAGCATTTCTTTTAAAGGACACGTAAGTGTTCTTTTTCTCTTTTTTTGTACATTTGCAAGCAGATTGGAATATGCATAGAGCTTAGACAATATTGTCCTTTTGTAGAACTTGGCAGAGCTCCATTTATTTCCACGGAGTTGCGTCAATTTACATCAGATGAGAATCAAGCTTTTGTTTTCCTCTACCTTTTAGAGACTGATTTATTTTAAGCACCCATAGTGATGAAACAGAAAGACTCATCCATTATGGTTTCATATCTGTGAAACTCATTATTCTTCAGGGGGAACCACAGAGAGGAAGTTCTGTCTTGGATACCTACCAGCACAGTACTGAAGAGTAAAGAGGGTTTGGGCATGATGCAGTTGCCTACGCTCCACACAGCTAAGGAGAAAAATGGGCAACAATGACTCATGTATTTTTCTCTCCCCCAAGCCCAAGGTCTACTGAAAGGGCACCAAATGTACACATAAAACAACCTGAAAGCTCTTTTAGGTCACACTGTCCAAAGCAGCAAAGCTATGTGCTCCACCTCGTCTTGCAACACATGCCTCTCCACTGAGGTTACAAGGTGGCCTAGAGTTGGTGATCCCATCTGCACCACCCAAGGGGTGTCCTGTGGCAGTGAGAACCTTCCTCATGTCTCTCAACACACCTCCCTGGCCACTTTGAGTCATCTTAAAATGGCCAAGGACTGAACTATTCTCAGGACTATTGAAGTCTGTCATAACCAGTTTTAATACAGGTTGATTGTAGTCAGGAGCATAAAGAGCAGCCAAAACTGTAGCAAAAGTTTGATGTTATATGGGTTTCACATCAATTAAATCTTCCATGCTCCTAAGGTTAATTGCTCAAATGTTATTTTCAATTAAAGGATCATCTAAAATAAATGGTCAAAACCCAATTTAATTCAACTTTTCCCCATTTTTATCCATATGTGTGACTTTGACAAATAGATCCCACGGGCTACAGAATCTACGTCTTCCAAGAAACACCATTTCATGAGATTATTTATATTTAATAATCTAATTTAATAATTAACAATTGTCTTTAATGTTAGTTATTAATATTATGAACACTAAAACTAATAAAGCCTAATTCCTTAAGGAATCATATCTTACAGCTGTAGCTCCTGATGTGTAATAAATTGTGTGTTCCATCTAAGATCTTTGTCCTGTTTTGGAGCATAGAAGATATTCTTCCACGTGACTTCTCCCCTGTCTGTACTGTAGTCACTCTAGAGCCTTTCCATAAGTCAGACTCTAATCAAGTTTTACCTGTTTTGAAATTCCCACCACTCCGTAATCAGGCTTGATACTGGTCAGCATTTTCACACAAACACAATAGGAAATCAGGATGAATGACAAATAAATGACGTATCATGGTAATTTAGGCATCTCTTTTCCCAAGAGAGGGTTTTCCTCTCTCTGGAATGTCAGAGCGAGAAGGAAGGGAACAATGAACCAGTTCAGTTCAGGTTAATACACAATTTTTCATACCAGAAGGTAAATCGATAAATGGTTGCCTAGATCAATTTTCTGTCATGTCTATGCAACATACTGAGGAAATGTAGCAAGGGAAGCACTTGAGGATGTGGCAGGTCGGAACAGAACTGGCATTTTGATTATTATATCTGGAGAGTTTTGAATTACTAAATTTGGGGGGGGAGGGATTATTTTTTCACATGTGAGACTGAGCTCTGTATTCATTACACGTACACACTACTGCATTGGTTGTTTATGCTCGCTGATTAACTGTAAAAAATGTTATACCATTTAAGTGTGAAGGTCTCCACTAAAATTATAGAAATGTATTTACAGGAGACACAATATGTACAGCAGTTGTTTATTAAGGTCATTGGTATAAAATGTATGATTGATGGAATGGCTGTGTATCATTACAGCGCTGAACATAAAATACACCAACGGGGCACCTTGCCAGATGCAGGCAGCCTCTCCCAAACAGGGCTGAGGCTGATGCTCAGGCAGTGTATGTGCTGCAGCCTCTTCCTACGGAGCAGAGGTTGCCAGAGCAGCGTCCTGACTGCGCTGAATTCACCAGGTGCCGGCCCCCAGCATTACAGGTGGAACGTTTTGACTGACCAGGCTCTTAAATCTGCTTTGTGCAACTCCAGCAGTGCAAAGCAGACTTAATGCCAGCTTATTAGTAAGCGCACGGGTGTGACCAACTCCCAGGTGGCAATAGGAGTACCTTTTGTATTAGCCCAAGAGCAGAGCATTTGGTTGAGAGATGCCAGACTGGTGTTACTACCTGCTGCTGCTCCCCACTTGCTCCTGCAAGAAGAGAGAGCAACTGGGAGCCTGAAAGCATTGCTCTGTATTGGTGGGTTCGTGCTGGGTTTCCTCAGTCCCCTACTATCTCTCTGTATTCACTGAAGATTTTGGTTGATGATTATGGGTGCATTTTGATAATTACAGGTGTGCCTTTAAAAATACCTTTTAATTGGTTTCTAAAGTAGCCTGTAACAAAGCTGAAAAGAAAAGGTAGCTATGTAAAGCAGCTGCTTTGGACTGCTGCTAAATCTGTATGAAACAATCCTGTATTCTGAAATAAAAGCAGACATTCCTGGGTATTTTTTCCCCCCAGAGCTGAATAACAGGGAGAGTCCATATGACTGTGGTCCAGGCAAGCTGTTGAAAGTAAGAACTCCTGGAAAAAAATTTCCAGCTTGCACTCTGATGCCAAATTTTGCAAGCATCCTGTTTACTGACTGGGACATTCAAGTGAGATCAGACCAGTGGGGCATGACAAAAGCTAAAAATAAAATTGCAAGAAGACTGGGTAAAGCTACAGCTCTAATCCCTCCAGAAAAAAAATGTATGGCACCTTTTTCAATTTCATAAGGCTTTTAAGAACCCTTCTCTCCTTCACAGCTCGAGACTCAGAAAAAGTACTTCTTTTAAGAAACTGTCCCACTGCAACTTGGGCCAGTTACAGACGCGGAGCAGAGCCCTAACTTCCCTGGCCTGTCACCAAAGAGAATGAGTTTATTACAGCACGCAGAGAAAGAGATTTGACAGACAGCTGGCCAGCCAAGCACTCTATTATTAAAGCCCGTGTTCAGCAGGATGCATTGTTTGAAAGTTGTGTTTGCAAAAGCAGTCTCCTACTACTAGCATCTGCATTAACTATTAGTTTTATGAAGTACAAACTGCTTTGCAATGTCATTGACACAAAGCAAGCTTAGCCCCCGTGCCTACTTGAAGGAGAAAGAAAAAAAACATCTCCTGGGGTTATTTAATTTTTTCCAAACATATGTTGTGAAAGGCCTCACGGCAGTTTGAAGGAACTCTCAGAGTTACAGATAGAGGCATGCTGAGACCGCTTTTGCAAAGAAAAAGCTGAAGCCTCTTTGCTTTCATCAGGAGAAACAATGAGGATGGAGTAGGCTGAGGTACAGGTAAATCTTGTTTTGTCTGTACTGCCATGAAGGTAGGACCAAAGAAGGCCTTAATAGCCTGATAGGTGTATTGTCTTGTAGTAGTAAATCCAGGCACAACACACAGGTAGGAGGTTAATACAGTTTTATTACCAGAGCTCTGACGATCTACTCCACAATCCAGCAGCCAGCCTAATCTCCAGACACTCTGGGGTTGTCAAATTACAATGCGGCAGCTATGAAGGAAAGCACTAATAATGGGAGGGGGGAAATGCTAAAAGTAAGGCTAGGTTCCTGCCACAGAACTTATATTACCCTGCTCTGGCAGGGGGATTGGACCAGATGATCTCCAGAGGTCTCTTCCAACCCTGACCATTCTGCGATTCTGTGATTTCCCTACAGGCTTACCCAAAGCTCTTGGCCATTCAGTTTCCGTTATTTAGGCTCCTCTGAGCATGCCTTCAAGCTGTAGATGTTTGGCCCCATCTAAGAGGATATTTTTGGCTTTCCCATTCCTAACCCTAGAAATTCATTAGATTCATATGAAGACTTGTAAAGCCTTCATATTTCACTTTTCCTTGAAGGTATATTTGGAGCCTATCAAATCATTGACAAATATCTCTGTCCTCTTTGTTTGCCAAGCGTGCATTTACTTGCCCCTACACACACGCACATAAATGCAGCACATAGAACGGGCAGACGTAAACATACACATGCTCCCATCATATAGGATGAGGCTGACCATACACGGTCATCCATCGAGAAGCCCCCATACCACTTCAGACGGAGCTTCTCTGCATTGGGCTAGGAACATGCAATAAACTGCAAGGGAAGAACCACCAGAGTAGGGAAGGAATCAGCACTTACAGCCCACTGCTGCTGCAAGTTAGCAAAACATACCCATCACAGCCAGCTTGAGCTTTCAGACATCTAGTCTCTCAATGGACTATATTTATATTCCCTCTATAGATAACAGAAAGACAGCAGCTGTACCTAAACTATAGGACCCACAAGTTCTTCAGTCTCAGGGTTGGGCACTCGCTACAGCCATGTCCTCACTGAAACTTGGGAATTTCCCCCTCCATCCTCTGGCTTCCCCTGGAGAGAAACCTGTGCGGGTTAGATGCACCCAGAGCATCTCCAGAATCTAATCCATCTTGTTTATCCTAGACACCTATCTTATGAAATGAACCACCCACCTCTATTTCTGTTGACTGTAGATTACTCACTGGACAGCTAAACTCAGATGAAATGAATTCCATCTGAAACGTTCTGGAGGATCAGACTCTATTTTACAATTACATGGTATTGTAGGAGTTTGAAGAGTTTTATTTAAATTATATTAAAAAAAAAGCTCAAAGAAAAACTACTAGAACTCATACTTCTAAGCTCAAGTCCCTAAATATACCAAAGCTGTGAATTTTTTCAGTAATCCATTTTTTGCAGTGGTAGGAACATGTTGACTTCCTCTATTAAGTATTATAATTGGTAAGAAAAAAAAACAGAACAGAAAAAGGTCTTTCACTGCCGTGTTAGCTATCACCTCCAAGAATAATTTTGATCTTGCAATTGTAATAGCCAATCTACAGCACAGAATTTATATAAGACATTTTTGGCTGGTTTATGAGAGAAAAATCTTGGCGCTCTCATAAACATCAATGTATGTGTCTTAAAAGTAATGTTCATAATTTACATAAACTAAATAAGATAAATTGGAAATTTCAACTCTCAGGCAAAAACTGTGTCTAAAAGGCAATTTCAGCTTGAGTTAAGTGCCAGAAGGACTGAAGCCTACTAAAATATCACCCCTTTCCTCAAAATGATAATACCTCAAAACGAGCCATGAACATACACACACACACACACACCACCCAGCACACATTACACAGACTCCTGTACCTGTCACCTTCTCCTGTTCCAATCCAGAGACTTTTGTGCCAATGTGCTATTCTTTCTGCAGTCCAAACATCTTTTCTAGCCTAGTAGTTTAAAAGCTGGTCTCCCGCCTCTTTCCTGCACCCCATTTTGATTTCAGTGCCGTAAATTGTCAGGCAGACCCGTTACAAAAGGTCACACTGTTTGCAGTGTGGGCCCAGCCAGAGCCGATCTGCTCCCAGCCATATCTCCCCTCCAGTAACCTCTCAATTATATTGCTCTAACGCAGTCCGATTCCCAGGTCTTCTTTCAAGCTAACGCTCAGGCCCATCACTCATCATTTTTCTGCCATGGTGTTGCCAAATTTGAGGTACGCAAACCCCATAATTCCCCCCCCCCCCCCCCCAATGTAATAATCCTGTGACTAGGCTGGTTAAAAAACAAGTGTTAATGGTTCCAATTCTCTTTTGTTATGTACCCTGCCTATGCATCTGCAGCCAGATAAAATGAAACCAAATTGGATCAAAAAGTTGATTAAACTAAATGTCAGTGTTTCACACCCACTTTGACATCTCTTTGAAAGGCTGTAAATTATCAGAGGATTCAGCAGCAGAGAATTGAACCCGGACAATTATAGATTCATTGTTCAAGTTTTTCAGGTGCTTTATGAAGTTCTGGCTTAGCAAAGGAGAACTAGAGAATTTCACAAAACACAAAAGTGTTTTGAGGGTCATTCATGGGGTGTTTTATGTTGCTTTAGTAGCTCACGTCCATTATTGTAAAAATTACAGTAAAAGCAAGAAAAGACAAGAACAGAGTTTAGCTCTGAGATTTATCCCTGTTAAGAATGCAAATTAAATGCACATATATCTCTAAAATGTTATTTATTATGTTGAAAGTAATAAGTAAAAGTGTTTCAAAATGGATCTTCTTTCATATCCCTGTGCTTATGCAAGTCCATTTACTGTAAATGACAGTTAGTAAAGATGTGTTTTATTTCAGACTATAAATAGTTGAACTTTGCTAGTTCTCTCAAAGGGACACCATGAGACAGTTGCTTAGATCATACACTCAATGCTAAGGAGCACAAAATCCCAAGCTCTCCCAAAGAAACTTTCATTTTTTTAAAGGTATCAGGTATTCAGGCTACATACAGACTGTGTACTCCTCCTTTTCCTTAAATACAGTATGTCTAATTGTCTGTTCATCCAATAAGAATCATGAACCAAATAAAATTGAAATTGAAAATGAGCAAATTATATTGAGGTTAAATTTTAAATAGTCTCTCAAACTCCACCTATCAGGACCAAATCCTGAAGTACTGGTGACCAAGAACCAAGAAATAGCTATTAAGAAAGGAAGGGAAAAAAAGAACCTAATCCAGAAATGATAAAAGGGGATTTCAAAAATTGTCTTAGTTCTGTCACTTATTTCCCATGCAGTCTTGGTTCAGCTGCTTATATTTTTACCACGAGTTTCCTATAAATAAAACAGAACATAATCCCATCTGGTTTCCGAGAGTTTTAGTGTTCATAAAATAGTTAGTAGCCCAATCAATCATCGATGTTATAGGAATACCAGCCATTATTAGGAGTAACATGAAAAATGAGCAGGAAACCAACTTTTCAAGAAATTTGAGTTCTATTTCACCTCCACTATTTGCTGAATTCCAAAATTTATGGAAATAACCCCTCCAGCTGAGTTAATAAAAATAGTACCCCTATCCTGGTTTCCACTTCTGATATCACGGACAATAGTCTGTAAGAAATGAGACACACTGGTGAGGAAGCAGCTCACTGTACACCGAGGTCTGCCTGCACAAGCAGATGCTGCCAAGCTGACACAGAAAAGAAAGGAGTAGAAAAGTACTGAAGTTCTTGTGTCTAGGAAACAATGTCCCTTGACTAAATATTTCAAAGAAAATAAACCACCTGCTTCTGAAGGTATGAGGAAAAATCACAAACCTGTTTTCGAGATGGGAGACAGAATTCTGATACGGAAAATAAACAACATTTCTTAAGAACTCTGATGGCAATCCCCCCAAGTGGCTGGGAACAACTGGCTTACGACAGCCAGCTGAGGGCCCCATCGCAGCTGCTCAGAATGAAGCTTCTCACACAGCATGACTAGGATGATATAATTTTTTAAAAACAGAAGTCATAGGGGAATACAGAAGATGTAAAGCATTTGTAGAGACTCCCATGTACACCATTGGTGGATGAATGTTTGATGCTGGCCCCAAGAGCATACAAGGGAAGGCATAACTAGGCAGGACCTGCACTTCTCCTCAGGGAACAGAAATGGTGGGAGCAGATATCTCGGCTAGTAATAAATAATCATAGAATCATGCAATAACCTGAGTTGGAAGGGACCCACGCGGACCATTGAGTTCGACTCCTGACTCCTTGAGGGCAGCCTAAAAGTTAAACCATATACCTAAGAGCATTGTCCAAACGCTTCTTGAACACTGATAATTACGAAAGGAAGATCTTTATGGCTTCACCTTGTAGCATGAAGTGCAGATTCTGTCAGAAAAACACAAAGACTGATATTTCATAAGACTACATGAACATGACTGCAACCACAAGTTATTAACAGAGCCACTGGGCCACTGAGAGCAAGGCTCTGTTGCTGAGACACCTAGAGCTGCTTGAGGTACTTCAGGTTAGTTAAGACTGAAACCTATGGGAGACCTGCAGTCTTCCAGACCATCAGCTGGACATGAGCACTTATATACCGGGCATCTCATATGGCATTAAGTATTTATATTTAGGCAAAACAGCTGGTGGAAAAAACTAGAATAAAAGCTCTCCAAATAACCACTTAAAGAATAGAATTAGAGAAATCCTGGAGAGAAAAGGCAGAAGTAATGTCAACTATTTTAGGAATGCTGGTGACTCAGCCTGAGACTTGCAAGGCCACCTTAATTACCCGGAAATTTCTATCAGACTGCAAGTCTTCTAAATAAAAGGGTTTTAGAGAGTTTTTCAATATCTTCACAGTAAGTTCACATGTAATAATAACCTGTTTGATCCTAAGCCAAAGTTGAAACACACTCAAAATAGATATATACTTAACCATTATTTTATTTTTAAATTTAAACTATCTTAATAACTATATTTTCTTTCCACAATACTTGAGTCTTAGTCACAGACAAGAACAAAATTGTACCGGATAATTTAAAAGAACCGAGAAAGCAATGGTTCCTATGTTAAAGAGGTTATAATCGGAATATAAAACACGAGACAGCAGATGGGTGTATGCTGATGGAAGGACACGGGGAAACGTTAGTCAATATGAATGGGAATGGTTTTTGAGAGCATCACGGAACAGACTATTTTAAAGAGGAGTTTGAAAGCAGGTGATCTGATCATTTTGGGTATATTTCTGTGGAGCTTCCATTACCATGAGGAAGGTAACAGGAAAAAGGATGAGTATACTTGAAAATCCATCAAGTAGAGGATAAGGACCAGCATGAAGGGCCAATTCAAAACTATTTTAGAAATACCTATGCTAATAGTAAGACCACAGGTGGGATGAGGATGAGCATGAGCAAATAGGGCAAATGGCTTGTGGCTGCTTTGACAAAGGGGCTCTAGTGGAAATACTTTAAAAGATGGCAGACCTTTTATATGTTAATTCAGAAGTGAACATTTAGCTTTTACAGTAAACAACATTGGGTCTCATATAGGATATTTTTCCTACTTAATTTTTAACAATAAAATGGATATATTCACCTTTTAGACACTTGACAAATTCTCTTATAATTGAGCTTAACACCACTGAAGTCAAGAGAATCCTATCCATTCATTTCAGGACTAGACTTGTGCTTTATTAAAGAATATTTTAATAATTTTTTTATTCAATAAATTACTCAAATTTTTATTGACAATTTTTATAAAGGACAATGAGGCATACAAGGTTAAAAAGTTACTTTTTTGTTCCAAAACTAAAGAGAGCTACTGTAAGATCAAAACAAGCTTTGGTGATTTTTTTCCAGAAGTGTTATTTCCATTGTAATATCAAATTGATTTTCAGCATTGAACTCTTGAGGTAAAACCCGTGCCCTTATTGAAGTTAGTGGGAACTCTGCACATAGAATAAAGTCTTTCTCCTTGGTCATCTTTGTTCCTTAATATTCTTTGGGAGTCAGAGGAAAAATATATCCCAAAAAGCCATGCTAGCCATTCTTGGAATTCTTCCCAAAGTAAAACTGTCAGAAGGATCTTGCCATTTCTTAGTTCTTTTAAGCAGGTGTGGAGCTCATTACAGAGCACATGTGATTCCACTGCAGCCTGTAAAGAGCTGCCAGGCTTGCAAATTCTGCAAAAATTGCATGCACCTGGTTTAAAAAGTTTTAAGCCCCTGCATTTCAGAAGCTTGTGGTAAACTTCCTGACACATCAACAAAACTGGAGGCTATGATGAATTCCCAGTTACCTTCAGGTGGATGGTTCCTCTGCCAAGGAAACAACAGCATGAATGGCAACCCTGAATGAATATTTGCGGTAGAGTTCCTCCTTTATTACTATTATCACAATTATTAAAAATTCTAGGTATATTAAAGTAGCACCCAGAAGACAACCGTAACTCCTGACTATGCAAACGTATAGTAAAAACAAACACCCTGACCTCAGCCTAAATAGAGGAGATATCCAAAGAGTGAGTAAATGAGGATCCTGAGGATGGGGAACTAAGGCAAAGAGAGGCTGACACACAGAGCTTAGAACTGAAGACAAATTTCCCAGTTCTCACACCAATGCCTTAGCCATAAAGCTAATCCTCTGCAGACCTCTATTTTTACCCTTCATAACTTTTTAAAAAACATTCCTATAGGGCTCCATTTTCTCATTGCTTTGACAGAGCACAAGGGTGAAATACTGGGGGGCAGGCAGGTAGATGAATTGTATTTTGAGTTACACCACAGTAGGAAAATATGTTTGTCCTTTAACAGTGAAAGATGCATTTTTCATTCAGGTAACTCAAAAACAAATTCTTTTTTTATTACATCTAGAATGTAGCTAAAAGTGAATGTATTTCCTTATACACCTGTGCTCACAGAAAGCAAAGGAAAAGTAATTTGCCCAGCCAGTTCATCTCATGCAGCTTGTTTGGAGCTTCCTCTCTTTGTGTCTTTCTCACGATTTCTTCAAACTTGACAGAGACATTCGTCCTCACTGAGAACACATGCCACATTGGAAATGTAGTGATTTTTAAGACAAGTTTGTGTTGAGTTTTCCAAATGTAACCACACTAAAATGTTATATATCCCTGAAATGCAAGGCTTTTCACTGCACGTTATTAAAAGCAATTTTGTCATAAAGTGACGAGCAAATGTTTTATTAAACCTGTTGGAATTCATTGTTAAATAACAACAATGTTCAACATTTATATCCTAAAATCTCTGCACATACATAAACCACCAAATCTTGCAACACAAGTGGATCAATTCTTCTTTTATTATTATTACTAAATCTGCTTTACGACATGCAGTGCTGAGGCTAAATTTTCCACCGTCGAGGTTTCTCTCATGTGCTCATTTACATATGTGAAAATTGGTTTAAAATGAGTAAACGTAGCAGTTTTCACCCATACTGAACTCGCTATGCAACAGTGTAAAAGACACTACAAAATAATGAATCGAGATTTGAAACCTCATAGGCTTGGGAATCTGGTGGAAGAGCAATATTTGGAGCAGACTAAGAAGATCGTTGGGTGGTAGAGTTAGGAGCAGTCCCCGAGGTTTCTGTACGTTCATCTCACCAGGCCAGCAGCTCTGCTTGTGGCCTGTCTGTTGCATTTGCAAAGACATGCAGATTTAATGCATCAGGCAAAATTAAAAGGACATAAATTTAACTTTTAACAGCTGCAGTCCCCCAGGTATGTGCTCCTATGTCATGTGTCAAACACGCAGTTGTGCATCTCCACTCTTCTCCTCTGGTCCATCTCTCCACTGACAAAATCTGTCAAACGCTCAGCTCTGGGACCAGAGGGGATGTTTGCTGTAAAGACAAACTTTTGCTTTTCCATGCACATCCAGCACCTGCTGTTTGGTAAAGCTCAGATGGTTTTGCTGAGAATAGGATGTGATCACACCAGATAAAACTCAGGGGAATGTTTAGGGAGTGCAGCAGTCATATTTTCTGTGAGGATGATGCAAGAGGTGAGATGTTCTCTAAGCTTGGCAAAAAAGAAAAAAAATAAAAAAAATTGCCAAGACCTGAGATATCATTAATTATCTGTTGCCACACTGTTTCATTCAGTTCTCCTTTTGATTATGCCAGGAACAGAAGGAACCAGATTCTGTCAAGGTTTTGCGTCAAGGGAACAGGGAATATTATTTTGTATCCAAGCAGTTCACATTTCAGGGCATGTGGGCTGATCCCTTGAGAAGAAAAATGATAGTGATTCACGTACC
Source organism: Pluvialis apricaria (assembly GCA_017639485.1). NCBI lineage: Eukaryota > Metazoa > Chordata > Aves > Charadriiformes > Charadriidae > Pluvialis > Pluvialis apricaria. The sequence continues at coordinate 121,180,357 of CM030009.1, forward strand.
ATTTATGCACTCATATTTTGGGTTGGCTTGTGGGTTTTTTTCTAGAGCTAGAACACAGCATCCCATTTCCCTGAACAACTCTGCTGCTCACAGTTTCAAATATTTTTCTAGACTGTGCCCACAACACCAATATTTCTTTTTCTTTCCCCCCCTCCTGCCCCACGGGTCCTCAGTGCAAATATTTCCCAGGGTGACTCTGGCTCCTCCCTATTAACCTTTCTGGGTTCCTCTTTGCCCTTTCACACAAACAAATTTGGGGTCTGCCTAGAACCATGTAATAGCTTCTGGTTATCTGAAAACTCAACTGTTTTCCTCCAAGGTTGTCCCTGATTTGATAAAGAGAAATCCATTCCAAGGCAGTGTTTGGCAGAATTGACCTCACCGATCCTTCTGCTTTACAGGAGCTATTCTTGCATCTCTTAAAGTTATCATGGGCTTCAGACGTCCCAAGAGTTGCTCAAACACCGCTACAAGTCTGAATTTAGTGCTTCAAGGAAGACACCCATGTCCACTTGGATTTGCTTTTCCAGCACAAAGCAAGCATTTGAGTGGGGTGACTTTTGCTACACCTTGCAACTCAGCCGTGCATGGCAGCTACAGCCAGACTTTCCATGTTGTTAAATTGTTTGTGAGATCCCTGGCATGCTCAGCTACTGCTCCCCAAACAACTCAGGCTCGGTGCAGGCAGCCTTCCTGTTCTAGGGATGACAGAGTTTCCAGAGGCCAGGAACAGTATGGATGTGGCCAAACTTTGCCAGTAGGTCTCAGCGGACAGTTAGCTTCGAGGCTCTGGCACTTTTGGGATAACTAGTATAGATGTAGTTTATTATTTATTCTCAAAAATCAGAATATAAAACTCTTATCAAATTTGGAAGCAAGTTGATGCAAAGAAATGAAGGTTCCTTCTAATCTGTCCCTGTGTCCCTGCTTACATCTCCCCTCGAATTTTCATCTTATTGCAAGATCCGTTGCTTCACGTCTCTTCCTTCTGTTCTTTATTTCCAAGCAGGTTCCTTGGTTGCCACCTAACAGGAACACAACTTCCAAAGCTTACATCCTTTGCTAACAAAGAACTGTTGTCCCCCAGTCCATAATATGGGCCTAGCTTTTCATGAACCACATAGGATACACCATTAATAATGTACCCAACAGTCTCATCAGCTGAATGATTTACCCAAAACAGCACCTTTTAACACTTAGGGGGATCCTGGTGAGCAGAGCGCTATCAAACCATTTTGAGGGGGTTTGTGTTTTGTTTTTGGGGTTTTTTTTTAAGTAATTCCTATTATTTTTCTTGAGGGGCTGTTCTTTCTAGTTTCAAAAGATTTATTCCAATCCCTAACATAACATCATCATTTTTGTTGTTCTTGTTGCTGCCCTAGATCCTGCTCTACCTTGATACCCTGCACATTACAGACTTCAAAAAGTCCACATCTGAGGTAATTGCTCAAGAAGTCATAAAGCCATATCCATCAACAGAAAAAAAATATGGGGAGAACGCAGATGATGATTTATCCCAAGAGGAGACAGGTTTCTAAAGCAGAAAAGAGGACTTGCCTTGTCTTTCTCTTCTGGCTATGAAGGAAGCCTAGGATGATTAGGTCATACTTCACTGGCCAGTTTTTAGATACTTAAAGTTAGACGAAAGGAGCCTCAGACCTACTGTATGGGAGCCAAAATGACATATAACGACACCATGGTGCCAGGAGCTGTCCAAAAATATTTTGGTCAGCCCAGAAGAGTCATCATTTAATCCTCTAAATTTTGGAGAATACCATCTCCCCTCCCTTCCTCCCAGGTTTGCATGAGGTTTTCACCATACAGGAAAGTAGTTTTGTTGGTGTGCATGAGTGGGAGCAGTAAGGGAAACGCACACATTGGAAAATTAATTGAGAAAAGAGGGTCAGTGGGAAAGATACAATAAGAAACAATTTCTAACCGAGCTCAAAAAGCTATGGGACACCCAGTATGTCCTAGAGATGCAGATTTGCTCACACAAAGACTAGAGTCACTGCCCCTGAAGAACAGGTACCTGCATTGTTCCTGCTATCTTGGGAATGGCCTTTTCTTACTGGAATGGTGCATTTCAGCATGATCCCTCCTGCACCCTTGTTGCCATTCCTCCCTCAGGCTTCACAGCAGTGACTAGTGTCTCCTTAACTTAGTTTCTCCTCAGATGGAGTGAACTGTGAGCAGAAACACTAAGAACAGAAGAAAGTAGAAGGAGCAAGCAATGAGAGATTAAGGCAAGAGATACGGGAGCCTTCTCAAAAAAAGATCAAAATATAAGTAATGAGCAAAGAAAGTAGGAATGTTAATTAGGAAATAATCATAGAGAAGTGAGATTTCTTTCAGAGATATTTATAGCGGTACAGAAGTACAGGGCTGCAAAGCAACAGCGGGGTAAGGACTGTAAGATGTATCCCTCTACACGGAAGCAAGAAAAGATTGAGAGGAGATCCACGGAGTGTGTGGACAAGCAATGAGAAAGACATTGGGTGAATTAATGAGCTACAAGAAGATCAGGGAGAACAGTAACATAAAATTTAAAAAAAGAAGGAAGTTTCACACAACTGATTTGTCAGCCCAATATTATATGGATGCTGAAGCACAGCAGTTCTTTCGGGGCTGAAGCACAGCTGCTGTAGAATAGAAAAGAACAGGGTAGGACAAAACAGAAGAGAAAACATTTCCACAGTTCGAACTGAGACTGACATGCAGGTAGGGAAAAACGAATTGCCCAAACTGTTATCTGACTAGTACACACTGTTACTGAGCCCAGTGGGCACGCAGTCTTTGTATGAGCAGACGTGTACCAGGGAACCTTGCATTAAAAATGACTGTGGAATCTGTAACACCTCCTCCAGCCCCCACCAGCCTTTCTGTGCCTCCTCAGCCTGCACTTGGATTCCTGACTGTGGGCTTGAGCAATGAGCTGTGCTGTCTTGCTGTTAAGGGGCATGGGGGGAGTGTACATGCCCTGCCAGCACTGCCAGAGCTGCACCAGCAAAACAGCACGCATGTCTGGTGACATCCTGCTGCTGCCCTTTGCGGTGGCATCTTACACCAAAACAACCTTCACTTCCATGGGGCTGTGAACTGTCACATTAGAGTCGATGACACGAATCTCCTGTGCCACCTTTGCTATGGGGATAGCAGTGTCTTTCATTGCAGGGCAAGGTCCTGGCAATCCCAAGCACAAATACAGGCTCGGCGGGGAATGGCTGGAGAGCAGCCATGAGAGCTGATGAGAAGCTCAACATGAGCCAGCAATGTGCAATCGCAGCCCAGAAGGCCAACTGTATCCTGGGCTGCATCAGAAGTGTGGTCAAGGGAGGTGATTCTGCCCCTCTACTCCACCCTGGTGAGACCCCACCTGGAGTACTGCACCCGGCTCTGGAGCCCCCAACATAAGAAGGACACAGACCTGTTGGAGCATATCCAGAGGAGGGCCACGAGGATGATCTGAGGGCTGGAGCACCTGTCCTATGAGGACAGGCTGAAAGAGTTGGGGTTGTTCAGCTTGGAGACTAGAAGCCTCCGGGGACACCTTATTGTGGTCTTCCAGTACCTAAAGGGGGCTCACAGGAGAGCTGGGGAAGGACTTTTTATAAGAGCATGAAGTGATAGGACGAGGGGGAATGGCTTTAAGCTGGAAGAGGGCAGGTTTAGATTAAACATTAGGAAGAAATTTTTCAATTTGAGGGTGGTGAGGCACTGGAACAGGTTGCCCAGAGAGGTTGTTGAAGCCCCGTCCCAGGAGGTGTTCAAGGCCAGGCTGGATGGGGCCTTGGGCAACCTGGTCTGGTGGGAGGTGTCCCTGCCCAGGGCAGGGGGTTGGAACTCAATGATCTTCAAGGTCCCTTCCAACCTAAACCATTCTATGATTCTATGATCCAGATGGGCTCGTCTGGGAGGCCGTTTCCGACACAATGAATCATTGCTGAGGTTGCACCAGTCCATCACTACTGGTGGAGAAAAGCACCAGGGGCTGCAGGTGGCACAGTGACAAGGACAGCTGACAAAGGCCAAAGGGGAGACAGTGAAGAAACTACAGTCATAGGGAGAAAGCAGTAAAAAAATATTCCTACATCCTCTCCTCGTTTTGCTAGTTTTATTTTCCACCTTTCTCTTTTATGAGGGCAATTTGCTCGGGTCCCCCATTCCTTCAAATGACTTACATCAATAAAACAAGTGGCAGCATCTGCTATAACAGCCGCAAGGATGTACCACGCACAATGCCCACAAAAGCCCTTATCTCCCGTTCCCCGCTGCAGGCAATGTCCTGTGATTGCTGGACTGGCCAACAAGGCTATTGGGATTTCATAAACACCATTTTTCAGAGGGAGCCCGGTCAAATGGCTGAGGTACTGGACTGGGAATTAGGAGACACAATTAAGTCCTATCGTGTATCAGGTCTCCTGGCAATCTGGGGCACATCCCTACCTCAATTTCCTGTCTGTAAAATAGGGGTAAAAACACATCCTCTGTCTATTCAAGGCACGTCTTTTCTTTCTTCATACAGCACCTCATGTCATGGGACCACCAATTGCAAGAAGGGCCCTCAGTAAAGTTCAAACAATAAAGATAATATGCCCTAGATGGAATTCTTTGAGGAAAAAGAGGGCTTAATTGCACCAAGATTTCAAAAACTGTGTATGCACAAAAGGCTTTTAAAAATAATTGTGTTTATTTTTAATCTTATTTGCCAGTCTTATCTTTCAAGCAGTCAGAGATAGCACCAATATAATCTGGCAAAAGCAACAGTAATTTAATGGAAGGAGTAGATAAAGTGTCCAGATGCATGTCCAGCATGTAAATTGGAGGAATTGCTTTATTGTACTTGCCAGATTTAGTGAAGAAAAGTACAAAATATCTTAATAAGACAATTGTTAAAACTTGGAGAGTTGGTATGTCTCCTGCATGGCTAGAAAAATCAAAGGACATGGAAGATAAAGATCTATATTATACCAAAGTAATATAGTGACAGGGAGACTTGGGCTAATAAACACTCTGAACTAAGAATGACGTGAGCACCATAAACAAGTCATTGTCCAGAGAGCGCTCCCAAAGTTTGTAATACATATTCTAAATCAAGAAGCTCATAAAAAGTGCTGATAGACAATTCCACTGGGAGAGACAGATCAAGAGGTTCTCGTGGAGCCACCATAAATACAGCTGCTATGGATAGATCAGAAACAAACCACCACCAGGCACAGTTCAAGACCAAGTCCATTAAATGAAAGACTTAGCTGGGGAAAGAATCCAAAAGTAAGAGCAGACATATGGGAGCCGGTATTTATTTCTTGTTCTGCTGTCTGACCTTGGAGAAGTTATTTTGGGCTTAGACCTGAAAAGTACTGACCAGTCTGTTCCTGAACTAACAAAGCCTTTAGAGACATGCCTTGCCAACAGCGTTGTTTCTTGTGGGCATGGAGAAGGTGCTTCTCACCCCAGGACAAAGCCTGCCAAAGTACTTTGTTATGAATTGTAAGGACGGCATCTGTTCCCAAAGCTGTATTTGCACTGGCTGTGAATCACACCGTCAGTGTGGGTAGGCACCGGCTGATCACACTCAGATCTCATCTGCACGCACAGCACTGAAATCCTGGAAGGGGACCAGGCTTCTACAAAATCCTTCTGCCAGCTTCGCTTCTGTCCCTCTGCATTCAGCTTGTGGGTCCCCTATCCCAGCTCCTGGCCCCTTTTGAGAGCTTGCAAGTACCCAAGCTGTATGCGAAGGGTTGGTTGGAGCATCTCTCTGCTAGTATGACTGTAAGTGTGCCTCTGTTCACCAGGAATGCTGCAGGAGCTGGCTCTCCCTCAGGCCCCCGTCGAATAGGCTCTTCCAGACTTCAGTAGATCCCACCTCCAAGACATCCTCCATGAAACCCTCACCCCTATTCATCTCTCAAAGTCCCGTAAAGGAAACGCACATCTAAGCACAGTCAAGCTCAGGCTGTATATTTTCTGGACTGGATTCCTCTCTGACTCATATCAATTCTACTGCAGGATAACACTATTGATTTTAGTGAAGGTACTGCTGATTTACACAAGGTTGAATAAGAGGAGAGCACCGGTGACCCCTGTAAGATGGGGATAATAATCTTTACCTACAACCCAAGGGAAATGTGAGAGTTAATTAATTAGTATTGTAAATCTCTGTGAGAGCCTAGCAGTCTATAAATGAATTCAAATGGCACCAGAGAGAGGGCATAAAATTGTTCTTACAAAAGTTAAAAAATACAGACAAGGATGAACATGTGGAGTACAGGTCCAAACATTCAAACATTGAGCAGTGTGAGCGCATTTCAAGCCCCATTCCCATAAAAGGGTTTGAGAAACATATAAGACATAGGATGATTTCACTCCTGTAAGCAAAATTCCCTGACATTTTCTTTAAAAGAAACTGCTGTCAATACAGCCCAAAGAAGTTCACAAAAGGGCCTGCTTTAAGTTTAGTCAATTAAAGATGCGAGAAAAAGAACTTTAGACATCATTGACCCAGATATTCTGTGGCATTTATATTCATAAAAGAACAGAATATGGACACAATGAATTGCAAGAAAAATTCCCAATACAGATGGTTAACTTGCCGTTCTGCCCTTCAATAGTGCAGAAGTCGGAAAGGTGATGGAGTCAGATGTAGAGGGCTATTCCCTGATCAAGGGAGGAAAGTGTGCTATTTAATAATAATGAGAAAGGCAAGGAGGATTTTTTTAAAGCTTGGATTGTCAGAATGATGCTTCAATGAAGCAATATGTCCCAAAGGCTGTCCTTTTTACAGACAACCAAGTCCTTTTTTGAAACCTTAGTGAGACACCTCACTTTATTTGCACAACCAAATGTTTTAATGTGAGCGCACACATGGTTCACACTGGATCATTGGGATTAGATACTCCTTCTTCTATAGAAGTATTCAAGAACTCTAAGTGGAATGAAGCTCTTTTTTATTGTGCTACACACAAGCAAATGGCACAAAGCCCAAAAGCTTAGAATGTCCTTCTCCCAAGAGAGACTGAGAATGCGTTCAGTCATGCTCTGCAGTCTGTTTCTCTCCGCTGACCGTACAGAAAGCCCTGGGAGACTTGTTGAATAACTTGAGCAGCCAAATTAGGTCCCTACAATGGGACTTTACAGGCCATTCTATGTCCTTAAGAGATCATATTCAAAAATACTGCCTGAAAATTAGTCAGAGGCCTAAAAAGGCTAATAAAATCTGATGTATGCATTCCTTAGGTAGTGGGGTTTTTTTTGGTTTTGTTTTTGGTTTGATTGTTTTTTTGTTTGTTTTTTAACTCTTGTCACCTGCTGTTCCCCAAAGCCAGCAGGAAGACAGGTAACAATTTTAGGTGCACCTGTATAGATTCAAAGCTGGCATCACTGGGAAATCAGCAGAGTTCCTCTTCGTTTAGACAATTCCATGGTCTCCATCTGGCTCAAGTAAATTTGAAGAAGCAAAAGAAAATGCCCATCTATGAGCTGTCATCATCAAATCTATGACTAAATCAGAGGACACACCCTTCTCATTGAGTCCCACATAGTCTAGACATCTAAAGATGGTGAGTCAAGACAGCTGTAGATCCAAATAAAAAACTAGGGGAAGCATTACTAGCTTAATTTGCAGCACCATGTTAATGAGCCAATGCTTTTGCTGTTGGTTTTGTATGCATTTCCCACCGTAGAGTATACTTTTTCCCTAAGAATAGGTCTATGGCTTCCTTCATCCCAGTGTTCCATGACTACCTATTTGTAGCTCAGATCTCTGTGAATACAATTACAAATATAAGGGGGTTACTTCCATAGTCATCTATCTATCCTGTAATTAATAGCTTCCTTAACTTCGCAAGTGACCTGGCCAATGTGATCATGCTCCCTTATGTATATGCAAAACCTTTGTTGATGAGGCATTTTAATAATTGCTGTGTTGTAAAGAACAATTTTTGGATGTATGGTACTCAGGCAGTGTTAAAAAAACACCCTGAGCAGCAGCTGAAAGCATCAGCATTTTTCAGCTGCCTTCTGTGATCCATGTGCTATATCAGGTATAACCCAGGAGAAAAAAACAAGCACACCATGTGGTAGCTGAAGATTTCTTTTGAAAAGTCTTTGAGACAAATAAGCTCAAAAGATTTTTGTAACCAACAAAAAAGTACATTATTTATTAGCAATGAGTCCCTCAGCCAGAGACTACGCCTGGATCCTAACCCCAAAATCCCAATGATCTGTGTGTTTCTTCTACCTTAAGAATGAAATGCATTTGCAAAGCAGCATGAGGAAGCTTCTTTGATATTGGCCTGTGTGAGTAATTACAGGACCAGGCTGGGCTCTGGACTGTGAGTCAGGCAACCTTCCCTCTTCTCCCTGCCTGGGCATCTGAACCTGCACATGTAAGTAGTCCTCTTGATGGACTATCTACATAGAAAAAACATCTCTTCTTATGTACAGCACCTAACACAACTGGAAACCAAAAGCTGGGTTTTAATATAATGTACCTATAATAAATTGATTATTCAGTCTCCAAGGGTCTTCCTGATCTTCCTAATGACGGGCAAGGGTCACCGATGAATTACAGAAAAAATGAGATAACAGACACAAAACTATTGCAAAGATGTTTAAAAGTAGAATAATGTCTCAGGTTAATAGAGCCCCTTCTTAATATACTCTACTACTGCAGTAGTAAAAGTGTACCTATACATGTCAAATACTGTTTCTTCTCTTTACATGTGTTGTATTTAATCTTTATGATTTGTGAAGGTCTAGACTGGTGACTCTTGGTACCTCAGTCAGGTATGTCATCACATTATTGTTTCTTATATAACAACAGTGCCTAGAGGCCAACCAGATCAGCATCCCATTGTGCTTTGGTAAGATATGGAAAATTACACTCTGCCCCAGAGCTTAAAATTGTTTATCTTCATTATAGACCTCTTATGGTGCTTAATGCTTCTGAAGTGCTTAGAAAGCCTGCAGTGAAAGGTAGGTTATAAATGCAAGGAGTAGTACCAATAATAGATTTTTATGACTGAGGTAAAATCACAAACAAATATACAGTGTGGTGCATTAAACGTAAAGATAAAACCAAGGATTTAGTAATCGGCTATCATCAAACTAAAGAAAAATATCTCTGTCACTAAGGAGTGTGGCTAGAAAGTGATGGGTGGACTTCAGTTCAAAAGTTCAATTATACAATTTCAGATTCAAAGGAAACTTCAGCTCAGCTATTGCCTAGCGATACGATTACTGAAACCTTGAAGGAATGAAATTGAGTTTGAACTGAGTGTAGGAGCAGTAATTTACCAGGTGGAGTATCCAGAAACATTAACCCTGAAAATGCCATTGGCAAGGGAGAATTGATTAATGCAACAGTGGCTTATTTCTGAAGATATCAGCCAATTTCGAACGTATAATTTTGAAAAAATTTATTTTCAGCTTAATCATTGCTCAGACACAGGAGTAAATTCTGTACAAAGCCTAAGCAAAATTCCTCCATCTTGAATATTTGATAGAAGAATTGCTCTCCTAATCTATTCAGAGGACCATCTAATCCTGGATCCCCAATGACAGTAAACAACATCACCTGTCTTGGAGGAAGAATAAGAAATCTTTTAATATCTTTGATGCAATAACCTGCCCCAGTGAATTCCTTTCTTATGTAGGTTATAAATCAATTTATGCTCCAAGTTACCAAATTGTTGGCATTATCAAAACATCTTTCTTTAACTATTGTTGGGAGATAAAATTCAATTTATATATAAAATACAATTTTATTATACCATAAGTATTGCTATTTATGGGTAGTCTTCCCATCCACCTTGGTAGCATCATTCTTTGAAATTTAACAGTGTCTGTCTTCACATAAGCACATGATTAAAATTCTGACAATTTCCTTTTGCATTTAGATAGCAACTTTCAACCTGCAAAGCTACAAACCTCTATATTAGCATCAATTCCACCCTTGAAGAACTATCAAAGCTAGAGCAAATAATTGCAATAATCTAGTCCAACATCCCACTTAAGATACTGTATACCATTTCAGCCTGCAAGCCCAGCACCCAACCCAACAATTCATGCCTGCACCAAGGATATACTTCAGAAAGAGATCCATCCAGTCAAGAGTTGGTCCTAACTTCCGGATATCATGGACAAGAAAGCCTCTTATCCCCAACAGTATCAAGACAGTAGATTTAGATTGGATATAAGGAAGAAATTATTCACAATGAGGATGATGAGACACTGGAACAGGTTTCCCAGAGAAGTTGTGGATGCCCCATCACTGGCAGTGTTCAAGGTCAGTTTGGAGCAGGGTTTGAGCAACCTGATGTAGTGAAAGATGTCCCAGTCCATGGTGGGCGAGTTGGAACTACATGATTTTTAAAAGGTCCCTTCCAACCCAAATGATTCTATGATTCTATGATCTTCCAGTGACAATATGGAACTCCGGTATACAGTATTTTATTCTTGAATGATAGCTCTCCAGCCATAGTAGAGGAGGACAATAGAGAACAAGCTGAGCCTGAATTTTGGACTCACTTATTCAATTCCAGTGTCCTGTGCAGGTGCTGAAATTCCGTGTTTAAGTTCCACTTCAGAGTCCCACCACAGTAGGCTGTAAAAAGGAGATTTTGGAATTGATTCTGGTTTGCACATGACCTACAAAAGTCCCCATTTTTCAGAAGCACCAGCTGGAAATCAGGCAGGACATACTATGGTCTCTCAAAGTGTTATTATATGTCCTGGTTAGAGAACTGAATCAAGCCGCTACTCAGTGCAGTCAGCGAAGTCTAAAAAGACATTTAAATACCCAGCCCCTGGGCCACTCAAACATAAACATCTTGTGCTATTTCAGGCACTGTCAAGTGCCCTCCCTGGGGTCCGCCAACCACTTCTGAGAGACACAGGTTTCCTGTAGATTGCATCACATCTCCCAGCCTGCACAGTAGCCGTGGATGCTGTAGGGCATCTCAGATGGCATTAAAGCACCTCATGCAAGGCAACCAGCTTCATAGGTCAAGATCCAAATACAATGTGTGAACAAACTATAAAGGGCAACAGGCCTGACTGACCACTGGCCAAGTATGTGCTTTCAGGGGCATTAAGATTTAGCTCTGCCAAAATGGAAAGATAAGACAGGACTGATCCCGTGGGAAGTAGCTGGATGACCCCTTGAAGACGAGAGCTTGGAGCAATGACCACACCTTTGATGCCAGAGGAACTGCCAATGCAAATAAATCCCGGACTGTTGGCGAACATGGCACTCAAGGAGGAAGGCTCTTAATCTCACTAGACAGCTGGGATAAACATTTATAAAGGAAACATTTTCAAAAGACTAGGCAGATTATAAAGGCACCAGGAGTCACTGAAATCTTGTTAAACATTGTTCAATGCATTACTTTAGATTTTAGTTTGAACTTACACTGTCAGATAAATTCCATTTATCTCCTGAATGCTTTTCTCACCGTGTTTGTTGCTATGAATTCACACCTTCAGTGAAGATTTACATTTCGTCCTTGATCGAGACAAAGATAATGCTCAGCTTCAATCATTCTGAGGCACCTTTTTTTTTCACTTAACTGGGTCAGCGTTTCTTAGTGTGACACTGAAAACACAGGTTATGATGTTCAACCATTAGTGTAGGAAAGAAGGATGGTCTTACAGGTAAGGGACTGAATCAGTCCCCAGAGAGAAAGTCTCTCTCAAACACTTCCACAGACTTCCACCCTGACCTTGGAAAAATCCCGTGCATCGGTAAAAAATTGGGAAATAAATGCTTTTTCTTCCCCCTCTGTTGACCTTGCCTTTTGCTACACACAAGACCAAGCATACTGGGAACAAATTTTAATAGAGGTTTCTGGTCATTCTTTCAATATAGCCAATGATGAATCATCAACATCATGGTAAATTTGGTGATTTAAGCAATGCAATTGCTTCAGTATAATTCAGAAACATAAAGATTTAAATGATATTTTTGGAAGAGATGTAGAAGAATTCCCTTGAGCACTCCCACACTTCCATTTGCTATCCTATCTCACTTGTCATTAATTACAAACTAATGAGTGCCATTTTCTGTTCTGCATTGATACTTTACTTTCTCCTCCTGTGGGGCTATCAACCAGCATTGAAGGACGTGTCCAGACTGAAAGCATTTATCTTTGCCATCTCACGAAGCTCAGTATTTCAGATAAAACAAGACTTTAATACAAAATAACCCCTCTTTCCAAAAACTAATTTCACAGATAATCCCTTCAGTTTGGCTCAGCCTGTACTAGAAATTAATTTTACCCATACTCTTACTCTGATGGCGATAAGAATGACCACATGCCCCCTGACATTTGCCACTGCCCTCTGTACTTTTTCCTGATTTGTTAATATCATATTTTGAACGAAACTATCCTTAAGCAACTCAGTTTTGTTTCCTGCATATTTCGCCTCTTTGCAATACAGAGAAGACGATTCTGATCCAAGTTCCTTGTTACAAACTGTGTTTGAGGCAATGGAGTGATTTATACTAATAAATCTTGATCATTGTCTCTATGATCTTAATGACTATGTCTACAATAATTACCTATGCTACTAAATCTATACTTTTAAACTGTTACAGTAGTTTCTGGCATGTTTTTGGCTTGGGCTAACAAGCTCAAATAACTCTTGGGCATAGTGAAGACATTAGCATGATCCAGAAACCCCTCCTGGCAGGCTGTTTGGACACAGTGACCGTATTTCAGGTAGTTAGAAAGTTTCATAGTGCAACCATGGTCTGTTCTGTGCTACCTGGCTGCCAGGTCACAAAATGGTGCCGAGTGCATTTACCAGCGTACACAACCAACAGAGACCATCAAAGGAGGAACTGAGAGCATGTCTGAAAGGGCAAAATTAGATAATTGTCACCAAAATGCACTGTGGATGTAGGGTGGGCTGCAGCCCTGTAGACTGTATGCTATGTGACCTGATGACAGAGAACGAGCAGAGATGGTATTTTGCTGTATTTATACTACCTGGAGTGAAGTGAATATAACAGGGATGTGAATGATCTCAAGTGCAATCTAAAATAGACTAACAACTGCCTAGACTATCCAGGGCAGCTCCACATCTTCACGGACTCGGAACCTTACAGCCAGACTTGAGAGGGAGGGAACCACCAGCACCTCGCACTCCTGCCCTAGAGTTCCTCATTGCCCATTTTGTGGCTCAGTGAAAGATGCCAAGGGGTTTCTAGGGCTCAGACCACAGACTCTTCCTTAATGCCAACATGGAGAAAGTAGTTTTTATAGAAGTCAGAAAGCTTTTCTGTGTTAAAAAAAAAAAGAAAAAAAAAAAGGAAAATGAGAATATCCCAGAAGCTAAAAGTGATTGAAACCTCAGTGTCATAAATCCCCTTCCCAGCAGCAGACATACTGAAATTATTGGTAAAGGCATTAATTAATCACACAACTGTAAAGATTTGTGTCACTGTCAGTAATAAAATAAATACAGGACAGTGCAGTCAGACTATTCCTGAATATTGGATGTGTTATTACAATAATTAAGATGAATAGTGATTACCTGTCTTGTTTGTTGATACTTTCTTGGACAGATAACTATAGCTACATTAAATGACATTCTAAGCACATGTTTGGAGCATCATTCACTGATGCATTAACCCCTTTTATACGGCAGGCATAAGCCACAGATATTAAGAGCTAATGTGCAGTAATCAACTTACTTGAGCTCCAAGGAACAGCGGTGGGAAATAAACTGGTTGCAAACTAGAAAGAGAAATTCAGTCCAGCCATGTTGTGCCTTTATCACTCGTTCATGAATATAAGATCCTTCGTTATCCGAATTCTGAAATATGGGTCGTCTTTGTAAAAATACAGCATCTGATACAAGTGAGGTTAGGCACATGCAGGTGTGAGTATGGTAAGTATTTGGCATTGGAAAAGATCAGAGACAAGAAGATAAAATGACAGCAGTTTACTTTTCCCTCAGGAAAGAAGGAAATTACTGCATTGGAGTCAATTTGAACAAAAATGGACTTTGTAAGCTGGAGAATGAAGGTCCCAATTAATTATTCCCAGTTACTGTAGTCCAGTGCATCTTACCGTAACCAAGCATCACTTCAGAAAACAGGTGCTTCACAGGGTTAGCCTCTACCTCCAATTGCTTCAGGTTATCAGCTTTGCCTCCCTGCCACCTCTCCTCCTCCCAGGCTACTCTGTCCGCTTTCTTACCCCTGCAGCAATAACTGGGTTATCTGCATCAATAGTGGCTGTTTCTCTGAGTAGCTTTGTGCTCCACTTCCCATCAGAGGATAGCAATGAGTATATGGTAATTCTTTCTGCTTATGTAGAATTTCCATCCCAAATTCTTCAGTTACATTGTTCTGTGTTCTTAGACAGCCACTTCTTTCCACTCCAAAGGAATCTGCAGTTCAGCATTGGCGGAAGAGATACATTAGATTAGGCTGAGTTTGCAAAGTGCTTTAGTATCCTTTGGGAAACAAGACATTATAAAAATGCAGGGTTCTGTATTATCATTAAAGTGATTAACGGAGTTACCATTAAAATGCAGAAATAACCAACAGGCTGAGAGTTTGTCTGCTTGTTTGCCGATGAGCAGAATCTTCATTTTATGGAAGCTGAGCTTCAGCCAGTTTTTAAATGTGCAGCCTCAAATGTCCAGCATACATTGAAGAGGTGTAAAGATGACACTGCCTGGATATGCTAGCATAGCAAAAACATAAAGGACCTAACCGCCTTCTGAGCTGGGAGAAGCACTTATGTTTTATCAAACTTTTATAACAGAGGGAAGTGGGATCCCAGCACATAAATGCTAGAGAGGGTAGGAGCCAGCATAGAGTGCTGAGGAACACCACAGTTTACCTCATCAGGCCCAAACAGACCATTATCTAACAAGAAAAACTGAGCAGAGGCAGAAAGGAAAGGTTTAAACCACTCAGGTGGAGTAGCAGAAAACCCTATATACACCACAAGTTGCTCTGTGATCTTGAGAGGCCAGAATAATTTGAACCATTAGAAATAAGAGGCAGACAGCAGCCTGCATCATGATACAAATAGCAAAGTATTGCAGAGTTCTTTATAGCAGCTGTTGGGGAGTGGGTGAGGACATCACACAGCACAGGGGAAGAGGGTGCTAGCACATGACTAGGGCATCAGGGGAACCATGAAACAACAGCATGCTTATATTCTTCACATGCTGAAGGAAGGGATGAAAGAACAGGTCATACCAGGTACTCCTAAATAGATGTAATACAAAAGGGCGTAAGGAGGGCTGTGTTGTTCAGGCAGAGAGTGAAAACAAAATCAGAGCTTGCCTGAGTAATAACTATGGAAGGTCAGACCAGTCATTAAAGGACTCGCTTGGAACTCAGGTCCCATCCTGCTCAGTTTGCACATGACCTTGGGCAAGTCACACAGATCCTCGGAGCAACATGGGCACCTTGTTCCTGCTGATTTAAATAGAAGGTAATAGCCTCGGAAGACCAGACATATCTTTCTGAACTTCATTTCTCCACCTATAAAACAGGGATAGCAGCACCTCACTCCGCCTGGGTTTTAAGAAGAGAAACACATTAAAGATGATGAAGAGTTTGCTTACAACAATAGCAAAGAACATATGAGCAATGAAGGTAAGGTAAGCAATCAGACACTAATAACTTGTGTCTTACTTGTTTGTAAATACTGTAGACATTGAGTCCCATTCATTCTTGGTACAGTCTCATTAATGAGGCCACATTCTGCTTTGTCTGTCTTTATCTTTCTGATGATCCCAGAAAATTGAGGCAGAGGAAATGAGAAGCTTTATTGTGCTTAATATCCAAAGTGACAAGTCTTTCGTAAGTGGTGAAATGAGATTCTTCTACACAGGTACAGTGATGAGGCTTGAAAGAAGACTGTTGCTGGATTAAACAGGGTAATTGCAGTACAATTAGGTACAAGCACTTAACTCCCCTCTTCCAAATTCTCAATTATAGTAATAAAAATGCTTTTGTTTTGCCTTTTGTGCTTCATGGCTTACAAATGCTCCTGTCTTCTGCAGCTCAAGAGAAAAAAAAGAGAGAGAAAGAAAGAGCTTTGACACATTTCCAATGCAAGTGGTACAGCGTTCCTCATGATACATTATAGTGATGCTTAAACCCTGACAGCCTTAGTGTAACAGCACAGCTCAGTCTATCACTGTACTTTCCTGCCTTGTGAAAAGAGCTTTGGATAAGATGCAAAGCAGCACTCCTGCAAAACCTTTCACTCGTTTTCAGAATTATCTCTTGGACTCATCTGGTAAATCATTCACCTGAGAAGCCTAGGGATTCAGGTCACAGTCCCGTCATCGTTATTAACTTCAAGGTACACTTGCTTATGTGTCAGGAGATGCCTATGAACTGTGGTGAGCAAGCAGAGAAAGCCTTATATTTCCCTCTTTAAGACTTATCCTAACTCCACAGTGCTAATAGCTGAAATTCATGCATAATGTCAAACATACCTGGATAAAACTTTGCACAGTTAAACAGAGTGGTCCAGGCTTAGAGACAGCCATCAGCATTTTCTTTCTCTAAGCATAGACTTTTGATCACATATTTAATTTAGACTAAATTACAGCACTGCAAATCTGAAGCAGTAACATCAGTTAAATATATGGAGCTAAAGGAGTTTTATAGAACAGAATTTGGCCCCATGGCTTGAAAGATACCCCCCATATGAGAGCCATGTATCTAGTTGTGTTGCTGCAGCACAGAACTGACTCTAAATCTCCAAGGATACACAAGTTCAGGTACAGCACCAGCTCCCAGGTACACCCAGCTTGCGCCCACCTAACTAAAGCAAAGTCAGAGTGTATTCATCCTCACAGACGTGTCCTGTTTTGGATAAACTCTATCTATCTCTCACTTGTCATTGCCTCTCTTCCCTTGTCGTCTCTTCTAGGTCACGTCAGAAGTAGTTTAGGCAGATTTGATACTCAGAATCCTCAATCCATCATTAAAATAAATAGAATCCATGCAAGGATGTGGTCCTATTCTTGGTCTTGAAATGAAGTGTTGAGATTTGATATGTGTCTCTAAATTAAATTATAACCATGGCTTTACATTAAAGGCGCCAGCAGCTGGAATAGACTTCAGTCTAACCATACCCTTGCTGTGAAGGAGATTAAGTACATTTAATCCATACCTCTAACTAGTTGCTCCCTGACACATCTTCCTCAGCCTCAGGCAGCTTATTGACCTCTGTGGTCAACCAAAACTAACAAGAGGCCACTATACCCCACTTACTTGTGAAGTTATGGACTAAAAGCAGAAATTGCTGAATAAAATTCTATGGTCTGTCTGTGTGACGGAGGTCAGATTAGACGTGAACAGTCTTTTGCAGTTTTATGACCTCGCAGAGTGCATGGGAGACAGCTTTGCCCACAACCTTAGAACAGTATCCTTGTGATTTAGTGACTCTTGTGTTTCACAAGCATCATTCCTAACAACAGGCAAATGCACCCTGATTCCTACAAATATACCCATTACTGGCAGATATTCTCTAAGTCTTCTCTGTGAAAAAAAATTCCCCAAGATGGGGGAAGCTGATTTAGCTCCTTCATTATTTGCAATTCTTTTCTCACAGGATTTGAAGGGCACTTATGTCACTTGACACTGTTTCGTGACTGGATAGCTTGAACTTTTTTAAAAATTTAATTAGGTCAACAAAAAATAACCACTGGTGAATAGCAGATATCTTTCTATGTGATTATCTTTCTTTGCATGTGGATCTGAGTATTTACATAAAGGAAGAATGGGGAATTGCCAAGCCCTAACTGAATTTGGCTTTGATTTTAACCTGTCCACTGCACTTTTCGTCAAAAGTTCCCACCTCCAATTCATACCCTCTGCTTTCTTCCCTCTCCCTTTGCTGCTTTACGAGACAGACCAATCTAGAAATTGTGTCTATATTAGTTTGGTGGTCCCTCTTGATTTTGGCGGGGTTTTGCACATTGCACAGTGAACCCCTTTTGTGGCTTCTTCTTCTTCTTCATATCTTTCTAGCATCCAAAAAGGCACAGCAGAGTTCACAAAGCCCCCAACAGGACATGGGGTACAGGGGTACAAAACAGGACAGGATCTTTAGGACCCATAACAGAACAGCATTTTGGAGGTCTCCACAATTCCTAGTAGGGAAAGAGAAGAGAGTAGTGATGGGTTTCAGACACTACAAAGGGCGGTGGGATTTCCACGTTATCACCTTGCCACTTTCCCACAGGGTTAGTATTCAGGAACCCCCAGGCATATTTTATATCTTCCATTCAATCTCTTTTGCAGTGGTGCTTAAGGAGGCTGCAATGCACAGTAAGGCAGATGTGCATTACTGCCTCAAACATGCTTGCCCCAAGTTTTAAGCTGCACCGAGCCCGCTGTTCTTAACCAGGCAAGCTCCATGGGTATGGCCATTCAAGAGATATTTGGGAAACATGTCCAGTTAACAAAACTAAAATGGATTCTCGGCCCTCCAAAAAAGTATTACTTTACCTAAAGTGTTTTAGCAAAGGAAATCCCTTTCCCACAAATACTATGGGTGATACTGTGGCCAAGTAGAGCAGATGCTCAGAATCGGAACAAATATTCATGCATATTGGGTTTTTGGCTATAGAAGACTCAGTCCTGAAGAGCACTTAGGTATTCACTTAATTTTATTCATATGAGTAGCCCCAATGACATTAATAGGCATGAGGCATAAATAATTGCTGGATAAGTGCCCCAAGTTACAGAACAAAAGTAAGAGAAAAGAAAAGAGAAATTGAAAGAAAAACAATGCAAAGATTAGCTGATTTTTTTTTATTATTATTTCACTGGAAATTTTCTTTTGTATATAATTATGCTAAAATCTATGCATAAATATGTATGCCTGAAGTTTCACTAAGACATATTAATCCTATATTTTATTACCTTGCACATTTCAGATGAGTAGGGAAAAAGATTCCTTGACCCAAAGACAAAATTAATTCTGCCTATAATTTATGTAAAGTTTCAGCATATCTCCTAGATTTGTTGCAAGTGAAGAAAAGATTGTAGTTAATTTTAAAGGCCTCTCAAAAATGTTCACTCAGTTTACTCTGAGGGAGTGCACTTCTAAGCTTCTGCTCTTTGTCACCTTTCAGTCATTCCCTGCATTTGATCTTGCCTGCCCACTTTTAGAGAAAACCTGGAATAACTTCAGCTCCTCCTGGTCGTTTGGCGCTGTAGGGTCTTTCAGTTGCTCATATCCAGTCTCCACTCCCATTTGAGGTGCCCTAGGGTTTACTATTTCCAGCCATGGATTCAGAAGGGCACACAAATTCCTCTTTAGTTAGTACAGACAATGGCACCTAGAGAGTGATTTAGTACACCCTAAAGTAAGCAGAGATCCAACTCACTTGTCCAAACACAGTGTTATCTGAGATGTCCCGGGGATTCAATACATCACATGCACCAGAGAGCAGCAAGGGCTGATGCTGTCCCACAGGTGAAGGGGAGCTGGGAGTAAGGATGACAGCAGGGCAGGTAGGGCAAAGACCTCACCAGCAAAGGGGCAGCCCCATGGTACCCCAGCAAGGTGAGCATAGCAGGTCCAGCAATGGTAACCAGGGTTAGTCAGGAGCCCAGATTGCCAGACAAGACCACAGCAATAAGGTAGATCCAAGAAAGAGGCAGGAACTGAATCAACAGATTAGATGGTCAGTCACAAGCATGGCTGCTCATGGTCATATAGGTCAACACAGGTCAATCAGGGACTAATTAAATGCAGCTCCCAAGAGAAGGGTGGGGAATTGCTGCTGCTGCTGCTGCTGCTCCTGCTCCTGCTCCTTATAGCACAGATTTCTCAGACAGCTCCTTGCAATCACAGACACCTCATCTAAATCGGTCTAAACCCTCACACCATAAGACTGGTGACAGGAAAGAGGAGTTCCAGGTAACTCACCACAACTGAGATGACACCAGACACCTATGCTTAGGCTGCTGAACAGGCATATATATTGGCATCTAATGCCATATAAGATATCCTCATTGGGCTGGCACAGGACCCAAAGCAGTCTCATAGCCTTCCTATGCATGTACAATACCTGACTCCATTTCAGATGTCACTGGATGACTGCATGGACAACTGAATCATTCTTCTAGCTGCTGGACATCTGAATGGCTCTGTAGGCTGCACTGCCTGCGTTCTGTCTCTTCTGATTATAACGGTTCGCCTAGGATCTGTAGGCATCTGCCTACATGTGCATATTCAGATTCTTAATCCTGAAGTCTGCCCCAACTGCCCAATACAGTTTGAGGAATTTGTTGGGAAAGATGCAGGCAGTTGGAGAAAATGGTCTCTAGAAACAGTGGTTCCTGTACTCTGTCAAACAGACAGAGACATAAGGCTTTTGCTATTATCATTCTTGCGATCTTAGCTGTTGTGAAACAGAGCCATCTGCACTTACCAAATTAAAATCAAAATTAGATTATATATTTCGTATTTTATATGTGTGTGGATATATGTATGCATAAAAAGCAGCTAACTATAAAAGAAGAAAGAACAGAAAATCTGACTGTATTGGTGGGAGGACGGAAAGGTCCCAGCAATCTCATTCTGCAACAGTCCTTTCCACGCATCTACTGCAACAAATTTCAGTAGGCTCAGAAGTAGACTTTGCTATGTCCTTTCTGGATACAAGTTTAAAGGTGCTGGGCTGAAGCTTTATTTGAAATAGGAAGGCTTGCCTTCTAAGAGGTTAATCTCTTCCGCAGGTCATGTTACGGTTGTATGAGAAAGGGAGCACTTCATGAGAAGAAGAGAACTGGGACCTCGAGTGGAGCGTGGCTAAGGGACACAGGGTAAGAAGCATCAGATATCCCATTTGAAGTCACTGCATGGAAGTCATAGCCCCATCTGTCTGTGTGCTTCACCTGCAGTGATGAGGATAAAAGCTCTTCCCAGGTTTGAAAGGAAAAGAACATTGAAGATTATGAAGTGTTTGTGTACTTTGGTAAGGTGGGTTATATGAGCCATATACAGAAACTTTAACACACATGTCATTCGAGGCTGTTTCAAAATAACATGCTTCCTCTTTTTTAATATGATGGTATGGTTTAGAGGGATTGCATTTGCTGGAAATCAAGAGCCACTCAATCTACAAAAAAAATTTCCTCCAACATCACATGCTCTCTCTCCCCTTAAGATCATATACTATTTCTTGTCCATGCCTCCATCCCTCCTGAATCAGAAACAAGTGTGCTTACTTTTCTTTAAAAGCAAGCAAATAACCATGGCATGTGGTGATCCTACTGCAATGCCTCCCCCTGCCCACCACCTTAGTCCCTTTTGAACTGTACTGTGCACGTTTTTCAGAAGATTTTGAAAGCTTCTGTAAATTTTCTGGCCAGAGTACACTACATAGATACTTGTTCTCCCAGACATACTGTCAGCACTGTGTATTAGATCATAAATATGTATTTACATGAGGCTGATGCTGATAACAGCTATGAACCTAATAGAAAATTTTGCATTCAACAAGAGAAAAGATTTTCGTTTTTCATCAGCCTGTAAGTCTTGCTCTCAAATTCATTTCTTTCCACTGGATACAATCTAATATGGTTTGAGAGTATCATGGCAATCTTGATGCAGCACCTGTTGAAATATACATGGCCACCTCCCGGGGTGTGGATAAAACCTCAAAATGGAGAATAAATAACTTATTATAAAGAACTAGATTTCCAGTTGTTATTCACGGTAATATAAAAGAACTCCTGCTTTATAATTTAGAAACTCCATTGGGTTCATATCTTTATAGTATTTTGAAGCATGCATCAGGTAGAAGGAAAGAATAAGCATTTACTTTTCCATTAAGAAGGGCAGGAGGGGAGTGCCATGCTCCTTTATATATAAAGGTACTAGTCACTGCTCAAAAACTGAAGATGAAAAAGCTACATACATTCTCATAAAAATAAATAAGGATCTCGCTTCTTTCATCTGTGAAAGAAATGCATTAAAGAAGGTCCCCTGACATTAAAACTTTAGGGGGGGGGGGGGGAGGGAGGGAACAACCACACAACAAACCAACCCCCAAAAAAAAACAAACAACGATGTACAAAGGCTTTGGGTCACAGAGCCAGAAGTCTGATGCATGAGAACAGATTTGTACTCCTGGCCCCAAACCAGGTGGAGAATGAGTTCCTAGTGGGGGTTATGGGTTCCTATTGCATGCAAGGTGGGACACTTGCTACATCAATCATGCACAGTGTCTCAGTGGCAAATCCATGGACCAGTGAGACACCTGACACTGAATTGAGCTTCTTGGCCTCTTGGCTAGAACAAAATCAAATGCCATGATATCACAGCAAGTGGAAATGAAAAATGCAATACAGTGAACAATAACACATAAAGAAATCAGACAGGGATTTGAAGATACCCGGAGTACGCTGACATTTGGATGTTGTATTTTAGTTTCAAAAAAGATGGCTATTACATGAAAGCTATGAAATGTGACATTTTTTACCAGCAAGCACTAGGCTTCTTGTTATTTCTGTTACATACTCTCTCTGCATGTATCTATGCCTGTGTGTGAGCACAAGAGAACATAGTTTTTCATTACAACTTTGCGCCGCCTAAAGCAATCATAGTGCCGAAGGTCTAAAATTATCTCATATTCCTTCTCTCTAGATTGTTTTTTCTGTCCTAAGAAATGGGTCGGCTTTTCAAAGCCGCCCGGAGAATATGGATGAATCTCAGCATTGACTCCTTCAGCCATAATCTTGATCTAAAATACAGAGACCCAATAGGAGCTGTCTGAGGATGGTGTACGTGTAGGACAAAAAGAATCTACATTCAAGATCCCTAAACTCCCTCTGTGGGCTACATCTGTACCTCTAAATTAAACAGTGCTGGGGCACAGGCCCTGGAACCCAATTGTTTGTCCCGTTAAATGGTTTGAACAGTATGTGGCATGCTTTTGCCCAAAGCTAACTAACTTTCTCCCCGAAAAAAAATTGCAGACACAGTTTAGGAGTAAACACTGGCTATGGTCCATTCCCAGCAGGCACATCAGATGCAGCTATCTTGTGTTAGAGAACCAGTACTATCTTGCCACATCCAGAGCCAAAGGCCTTAGCACTGTTTAGTTCACCATATAGATGTAGCCACCCCATCATGTCACCAAGGCATGACTGCAGGCTTCTCTAAAGCTTTTTAACACACCACACACTACAGATACTCCAAGCAAAAGAAACAGTAAAATGCAGTGAAAAACAATGATCATTTATGCATACTTTTGACAACGTCTGGGAGCAATTGGAATTCAGCTCTTATTTATTTGCATTTTAAAAGAAATAAGACAGTACTGGGAGGATAGTCTTGTGCATGACCACAGATCTGGCATGGCAGTGGATTCAGGTCCTAGCTGTGCTGAGTCTTGCTGTGTGACCTTGGGAGTTAGATTTCATATTCCTGAGTCTCAGCTCATCAATAAAACTGCAATGACAAAGCATCCTCTGTTCTCGGCTAATATACTCAGCTCATCAGGGCAGTGCGTGTACATCTCTTAATATCACTTTGGACAGCATGAAGCTCAACGGGCTCTCACTCTCAATTTGGGCCTCTAGGCTTCTGGAATACACCAAACAATAAAGTTGTATATTTTGAATAGCTTTAGTAAATCATCTATTAAAAAAAGAGTTTTCACAGAGCTCGCAGTGTGCCTCATCATGGGATGTACTGCCAAAATTGTAACAATTAGCTGTCTATCTTAGGTACTTCTGTGGCTCCCAGAACCATAGTATATCAGCATATCACAAACTTTAATGGATTTTTCCTCCCCATACAGCTGTGAGACTGAGAAGGCAGTATTAGCATCCCCCTTTTACAGCAGTCAGTGAGACCTGTATTTGAACCGGGGGAGCCTGGCAGCTTGGGAAGTACGCTGCATGTTCCCATTGCCACTGCCCCTTGCCCTCTACATCCTCACCATAAAGGAAACCCCAGCCTGGAGGCTGGTAGGGACCATGGCATACTCTATCCAGATCCCAGATGTGGGGTAGTGAAGACCTAGGATGGAAGGGTGCACTGCAGAGCACATTTCTCAGACTGCCTGGAGCTAGCAAGCAAGATTAAGTCATTTGGAAGTCTAAATGCCACCGATTTCAGTCAGGTTGATTTTAAATCCACCTATGAACCCAGGTTGAGAGACAGATCTGTGCCCTTAAATTACAGAATCACAGAACCATAGAATCATATAATTGTCTAGGTTGGAAGGCACCTTGAACTCATCAAATCCAACCATCAACATAACACTGCCAAAACCATCAGTAAACCATGTCCCTCAGTGCTACATCTACCCGTCTTTTAAACACCTCCAGGGATGGTGATTCCACCACTTCCCCAGGCAGCCTGTTCCAATGTTTGATAACCTTTTCGGTGAAGAATTTTTTCCTAATATCCAATCTAAACCTACCCTGATGCAACTTGAGGCCATTTGCTCTTGTCCTGTCTCTTGTTACTTGGGAGAAGAGGTCGACGCCCACCTCACTACAACCTCCTTTCAGGTAGCTGTAGAGAGCGATAAGGTCTCCCCTCAGCCTCCTTTTCTCCAGGCTAAACAACCCCAAGTTCCTCAGCTGCTCCTCATAAGACATGTGCTCCAGACCGCTCACCAGCTTCCAGACACCAGTGTGTCCCTTCTCTGGACACACTCCAGCACCTCTATGTCTTTCTTGCAGTGAAGGGCCCAAAACTGAACACAGTGTTTGAGGTGAGGCCTCACCAGTGCTCAGTACCGGGGACGATCATTGCCTTAGTTCTGCTGGCCACACTGTTCCTGATGCAGGCCAGAATGCTGTTGGCCTTCTTGGCTACCTGGGCACACTGCTGGCTCATATTCAGCCGGCTGTCAACCAACATCGCCAGGTCTTTTTCTGCTGGGCAGCTTTCCAGCCACTCTTCCCCAAACCTGTAGGGTTGTATGGGGTTGTTGTGACCCAAGTGCAGGGCCATACACTTGGTCTTGTTGAATCTCTTATAATTTGCCTCGGCCCATCAATCTGTCCAGATCCCTCTGTAGAGCTATCCTGCCCTCAGTTGCCACCAGATCTGATCGTAATATAAGATAGCCTACTCACAATAGCTACAAATTGTGCCAGTTTGAATACAATTGTCTGCATGAGCTGTGGGGTTGACAAATCCCAAGGGACTGACCAAGGCTACAGAGGACATTACTGACAGGAAATGCGATTTCTCCTCTACAAAGTCCAAGGTGGACCCTGCAAATTCTAAGCTATTTTTACTTTCAGCTATAATTTCCTTCCTGGGTGAGGGAATCAAGGAAACAGAATTTTGTTTTCAAAATACCCATCTTGCCATCTTGAAGATAATTGACTAGACAAGTTGTCTTGCAGCTTCTGAAAATAAAGCGGTTACCACAGATTAAGTGGTTTCTCATTT
Organism: Pluvialis apricaria; assembly: GCA_017639485.1. Lineage (NCBI taxonomy): Eukaryota > Metazoa > Chordata > Aves > Charadriiformes > Charadriidae > Pluvialis > Pluvialis apricaria. The sequence continues at coordinate 121,205,784 of CM030009.1, forward strand.
CAGGAATGGGTTTTACTCAACTATCAAACTGATTCCATCTTTTAGCAATAAGTAGCCTGTAACCATTGCCTTCATTGTAGAGAGGCCAGGAATTGGAAGGAGACTGCCTCTGGGTCCTTAGTGGATATGACAGGAACAAGGAAATATGGTCACTGATTTCTTCCTGCTTGAAGATCTTGAAACTCTAGGCAAGGTCGCTGAGCAATCACCACTGGTGGAGAGGGCCAGAAGGGACTGATGTTTTAAAACCTATTTTAGAGTTAAATGAAGCTGCAAAAATCATCTGCATTTTGAATGATAATTAAAGATCAATTAAAAGCTAGGTATGTTCTTTTCAGGTGATTTTCCCAAAGAAAATATCTGCAAATTTGCTTTCTAACCAAGACCTGTAGCTTTCCTGGTTCTTCTGCGATGTATGTCAGCACTGTCATTATTTTGCTAAGGAGACGCACTTGGCGAACAAGACAGCGGTAGAAGCTGAGAAAATGGTTGGTTGAACAAAGCCATCCTTTCTTTTCCTGCTGTTAGGCAGCACTTAAAAGAAACTGAGGTGGAAGCTAGTTTTCTTTTCAGCATGAGGTTGGAGAACACCCAAGATCTTTAAATGCAGGTCAGCACCTTAGCCAGTGAGGAAGAAGTAATTAAATTACATTTGTCCAGGCTGGTTGTTAAGTTGTCCTGGGTGGCTGAACAATAGGCTTTTCTGAGGCTGGAGAAAATACATGTTTTTCCAATTAGATGGAGCAACAAGAAGACAAAGAGATATAGGAAGGATGCTTTAAATGACAAAAGCTTCAGAGTCAGAAAATATCATGTTTGTAGTGCTAAGACAGCATGAAAGGAGTTTAAGAAGCATGTGAAGAAAGGAAGAGGATGTAAGAAAGGCAGAAGAAATTCAGAGGTGTGTACATAGACAACATATAAAAGAGACCAAATTTTTATTATTATCTTTGTATTATATTTTCTTAGTCTGTGATGAAGTTACATAAATCTAATACCGATAGTTTTAATATCAGTTAGAGCATGGAGAATCTGCAAACAACTCCTACTTCAACTGTCCCTGCTCCCGGCATTCCCCAACTTCAGCCTCTCAGGCTCCAGTGCATGCAGGGCTCAGTGTAATAATCTGGAGGAACATTGCTTTGCGAGGCAGCAATTTGAGATTTATGTTCCTCACCAAAGAATATGGTCTTTCAGGACACAGATCTGCTGTACCTTTTTGGGAACAGACACACACTTCACTGTGTGTTATATTTTCAGCGAATCTGAAACACAAGTTACATCTATATTCCTAAAAACAGATTTATGCTATCATTTCAGGCAGTGAGATACCAACATTTTTAAAATAAGTTACTGTTTTGTAACTCCTGTCACCACTGTCTTTTACCACTTGATCTTCAAAACTTCTCTTGCACTGATTTAAAAAAGAACATTCTCTTTTACTTTGGGGCATGAAGACTCACAATTTACGTTATTGCAAAACAGTTTCACAATATGTTGTTCTGCAAACCTTATGCTGTTTTTTGTGATGTCACTAATTTTTGTTGGTGTCTTTTTCAGCATTCTATTGCTGTTAGCCTATGACACTGTGAGTGATCATTTGGTTCTTTGCATGTTTGTGCAAGTCAAGGTTTGTGTATAAGGGAGCAATAATTTCCTGGCACACACACTTAACACAGAAGGTTTTCTATTTTTATGTAATCTTTTGTCCCCCCACTTTACTTCAAGTCTCCTCTCTTCACAATAGGGACAACTGTTGCTTCAAAAGCATTTAGGATCCAATATGACAAATAAGTGTTTGTAATAGATGTTCTTATTCACACAAGATGATCCACTCATGTCAGAGAGGCTTTTCTCAGACACATGAGAGTGGCCTTTGGATTGAAAACGGCATAATTTGTGTCGAAAAGAAGTCATCAGGGAAACAAAACAAAACTTCAAGAAAATAAACACGATGTGGCAAATTTAAAACACAGCTGTATCTTCCTTCTAGTGGCTAGCTCAGCTGGAGAAAGTCATAATTACCTAGTTTCATGTGGCCATGGGACCACCACAGAGTTGGGGTGTTCTGCAGTTTTCCATTAGTAGAAAATTGACAAAGTTCCAGAATATATTTTAAGTTGGGCATGGACTTAGCACTCCTACATATGGTAAGAGAAAGCCAAGAAGAATGTGATATATTTCGATCCTTATGCTTCTGATTTATTTCCTGTCTTCTGTATTTTTTTTATTACTATTAATTTCAATTTAATTGGAAGGGCCTGGCCTCCTTTGCTCTAGGCACCATATACATTAATTAAAATACGGAAAGAAAGATTAAAAAGTAATTCAACAATTTTTTTTTTATTAGACCAAATATCTGGGTCTAGTAGGTCATCTTAAAACATTCCTCAAAAATACCATTCACAGCAACTACAAATTTAGCTCTTTGGCCTCTCCAGGAAAAGAGCAAAGTGGAAGGCCAAACAGATTAAGAAATCTGAGCGGAAGAGGAGATCAGAGCATTTCTGACAAAAACCAGCCAGTAGGATGCTCCATCACATCTCAGATGGTGAAGTCCAGATGGAACTTCATCGCTAACCTTGGTTGCCCCGGGAAGGTGAGGAGAAAATATGCTCCCAAGGAAACAGGTTAGTGCCCTGCTGTTACCACCAGCTTTCCGAATTCTCCATGGCGGTGAGTAGGCAGAAGTGGCAGCCTGCAGGGCAGCAATGTATGTGCTCTCAACTCAAGGTGCTGGTTGCTCAGTGGACCTGTGCATTTTGCACGAGCTCGCACTCCCAGGCACTCCCACAGCAGATGCTACAATTGCTCTTTCTTAAGGTGGCTGATGCACAGGACATATCAGAGAAATGATCACATTTATCTCCTCAGGAATAGATTTTATTTTCTCGGGTTCTGCTCAAGGCCCCGGCTTTACTGTAGGTGCATTTTGCCTTTTGGGAACCAGTACTGTAAACTCCGTTTCGTACTGATTCTCTCTTTGTACTGATTGACTTTCTGGACAAAGGAGGTTATAGTTCAAGTCTTCCAAGGATTTTAAGAATAAAGTAGCTGAACTGATAGCAAAATATACAATCTCTCTTTCAAGGTAGCTACTGTATTACGGCTTTGTGGGATTGCAGGCACTGCCCCTATACTTTAGAAAAGGCTAGATTTATACACTGGGAAGTGTTATATCTTGATAATTTTTTTAAATAATCATTGCATATAGAATAACATGCTACCTGATAAGTCATGATAAGACAACATCTAATTAGCATAAATTCTGCGGAGAGAAACTATGCCTCACTACTCTATTAATGCTCTTCGAATGTGTCAATAAATTAGCAGGTATAGGAGAAAAGATTCCTTTGATTACACAAAGTTTTTGACAGGGTTGCTAACAACATGCTACCACTGAACTTAGAAAGTCATACAGAGGCAAAGTATCTGTGTGTGAATTAAGAAATGGCTAAGAGACAGAAAACAAAGTAAGAATTAATGGCCAAGTTAAAAATTTAACAGCAGATGCCTTGAGATTATACATTGTCACTAGCATTATTTAACATACCTATTAACAACTGGAACAGGAAGATGAACAGTGAAGCATCTCAATTTGCAGATGACAATATATTATTTACATAACTGAGGACCGGGAAACATTTCAGGGATTCTCAAAGAAACTTAACCTATACAGATCTCAGCTTAATGAACACAACAGCAAATAAAATTCACCACTGGGAAACGGAAAGTAATATGCAACAAACTGAAAGAAATTGAGTTACACATACAACACACACTGCTTTAAACTATGTTAGGAGAGAGATCGATTACAATTGTGTCCATGTAACAAAGACTGCAGTTGCAATTAAACAAGCAGATGCAATTTAATAACAAGAAAAATCATAATGCCAGTATATGAAATAATGATGTGCCATTATAATATTGTATCCAAATCAGACCCTGTCATCTCAAAAAAAAGTTATTAAAAAGTACATGTTCAGAGACAGGTTGAAAATCATTAAGAGCACAGAGGTCACTTACACAAAATCAGAATGAAAAGACTGGGATTGTTGACTTTGCAAATTAGAAGACCTAGAAAGCCTACATAAAAGCATATAAAATAATGAATTGCTCAAAAAGGCAGATTGCTGGCTCTGCTCTCCTTTGCCAAGGAGACATTCAATGAAAATGAAAGATAATCAATTCAAAGCTGATAGAAAGTAATCATTTTTCATCCAGTGCATGATAAGACTGTGGAACTCATTGCAGCAAAGCAGTCTTAAGATCAATAGTCTAGTAAAACCCAAAGAGGAACTTGCTTTCTTATTGACAACAAAAATATCCCTCCTTTGAACAACAACATAAAAAAAGTATGCTGGAAGGAATAAATATTCCAAGTTTTAAGTCTAACTCTGGTGATTATGGAATTTCTTTGACATATCTCCTACAACGTTCCCGTATGTTCGCTGACTCAGCTGGCTTTGGCCCCTACCAAAGACAAAAGTGGCCAGAATAGACCATAAGTCTGATCCAATATGGCAGTTCCTTATATTCCCATCTTTATATAAATAATCTTCAAGGACATGCCTGCACATACATCCCTCAGTAGGACTCTATCAAATGTGCAGTGTGGTTACTTGTCAACCAGCAGTTCAGTATTTTGGGGGGCAGTTTCCATGACATGGCCTCCTAAATAGCTCTTCCTATAATGCTTCTCTCTTTACGCATCAGGCTGCGGTATCTAATGAAGGCAGAAGCTTAAGTATTGTCAAATAGTTCATGGAGTGGATTTTCTATCTATTCTTTTTCTCATTGTGATAGATAGCACAACTCTCCTTCCTCTCATTTACAAAGATTTTTCTCAAATGAACTATGAATAATTAAAATCTAACTCCATTTGTTCTTTTTTTTCTTAATTGAAGAAATTAAAGATGTATGTAGTGTGACTTCAAGGACTGCATATGAAAAGATATACATTATTTTATTCAAGTATAGCACTTTAAATGGTACAGCGCATATTTTTTTACTAATTCATGCCTCATTCAAGTTAAATATTTGTGCTATATGTGGCAAATTAAGCTAATAAAAGCAATTTTATTAGACACTGGTGTTTTTATCACATCTGCAAACTCAAATTTTTCCATCCGTGTGCTCACTGAGCAGTAGCAGTTTCTTTCCTACACTTTCTTCTCCTTTTCTTTTTTTTAACCCCAACGTTGAGTTATTGCATTTATATTATTAATAAGACTGTCCATAGCTAAATGACTGAAATATAGATTCATTATGGACATAAGCCCTCTTGCTGCAGGGCACAAGCATATCGCTGGCTGTTTGGGATTAAGAGGAAATCTCCCCAAAGTTCTGGTTGTTACAGTTATTCATTAGGAGATTAGTTGCACCCTCCCTAGATGTACCTCATTATGATGACTTTTGGAGACTGGATACTGGAACAGAGTAATAATTTAACAGGTTCTGTACTGCTGTTCCTCTGATCCTAACATGTCATTGTTAGAAAACTTACTGAAGATTATTATTGGAGGCTAAAGAATAAGCAAAACCTAATAGGAAATATTTTCCATATGGACCATTTGCTGATTAATTGCATCTATGGGTAAAGAAAAGATGATAGACCAGTAGATTATTGGATCATTGTATGAATTTGTTTGCAATGCACTCTTAAAGAGTTTTTTTCTTTTTTTTACAAACAGAGATATGTGTGCATATCATTCTATTCCACTGGTTTTCCTTCCTACCTCCATTTTAAAGCCATCAGGATATTTGTTATATCTTCAGTTAAATACATAAAACAAAACATAGAAGCATGAGGGGAAGTTGTTTCGTGAATAAGGAATTTCATCACGTCTCGTTTCCAAAATCCCTTCCATCAGAATATTTGCAGTTCCTCCCCGTCTTCTGAAACATACCACGACCACTACCACTATTATAATTCTCCACCATTCCGCACGGCATAAAATTCCTCTCAACTTCCCAAAGCCACCTCCAGACCCTCTTTCTCCACTTTGCTTGCTAGATGGATGAAAGATGACTTGGGCTGTGGTTAGCTCAGCACTACTTAGTGCTGACCAACCGCTGCACAGGGACTGGCCAGGTGGCCACTGCCAAATAGAATAAATAAGGGTTGAACTGTCCTTGACATGACTTCAGCAGGAGCAATGATATATTCTCTCATCTACCAAGCCGCTGATTTTCACAATACTTGTGGGAATGTAATATCTTTGAAACCTTTACTCGTCTGTCAAATGGAGCTGAAATTGGCCCCCAGGTTCAGAAGTTATAAGGAGGGAGCTGACAGACAGCATGATGGCGTAAACCTTGCTTCCTTAGGAAACCTGGCTAAAAATATCAAACCTTAAAAGCAAGAAAATGAAGAGCAAAAGATGTCATAAATTCTACAGTGCTCCCATGATAAACAAAAGTACATTATCCTTGCCAAGTGCAATGGAATGATATTTCACCACCAGATAACAGCCTGTGAAGTGCTGACTGCGTGTTGAAGTCAACGGTGCAATAAGAGGGAGACACACCACAGAATTAGCAACGCACTTAACTCTATTCACTGCCCTCAATTAGGTGTTGGAAGCTAACATGTCATAAATTAGTATCTGCGTGGTCTGATGGGGATTATTGTTCTGTGATTCGGTGGCTGTCGTTACAAATGGGAACGGAGCCTGGTCATCCAAACCTCTCGCTACTGATGCTGCAGAAACACTGGCTCTTCTGGCAAGTATCTCAAACCAGCTGCTGTGTTGATTCATCCTTTGAAGGAGTTTCTAACTCTTTACTGACCAGCAAAAGAGGCTTATGATACTCATCTCATAACTTAAGCTCCACAGATGTCTAAAGATACGTAGAAACACCACCACCCTTTAAAATGCTTGCAAAAATACCAGGTTTTGTTAACATTTTTTCCTTTCCATTTCTTCTTTTCTTTAATGACACATCAAGCAAAAACTCCTCACTTGTTCAGTTTCTTCTTTGAACACCAATCACCAGTATCGCATATTGCCCTGCACTAGTCTATGGAGCAGGTATATTAGTGCACCGCAGTTTCCTTTGCTGACTCTGCAAAAATGAAGCTCAAGCCATGCTGATCCACACTTCATGAAAGGTGAGTTCTCATATGCATCACTAAGGTTCAGCCCGTGTTTGTTGCAGTTTTGATGAAACAAATAAGTGTTGGGCAGCTAAGAGTCCAGGCTAGAGCAATTAATTCTAACCATTATTTTTAGGTCCTTCTGCACTGAAATGTTTAGGGATTAATGTTGTTTCTGTGAAAGCAGTAGTTTAAGTGAAATATTTAGACCCAGAAGAACATATCTTACCAGTATAAAATGACTGAAAAGCACAGTAATTTAAATGCATTTTGAGTCTGAATGAGCAGACTGTATTAATTAAAGGGCCAAGAATAAGAAGGCTGATCTGTTGTGGCCTGTCTTCTAGGGTGATCATTGATGCATATGGAGGGGGGTGTGCTGCTTGGCTTCTAGGTGCTATACAATACCAGTTCCCTCAGCAAAGTCTAGACACTCTCCAACACCAAATGTGTGCATACTTTGATAATGATATCACGTATGACCTAAAAACCTGGCCAACAATTTGTTGACTTTCAGGCAAGCTATCCTGACCAAGAGTGTAAAAAAGTGGGTAATTCCATTCATAGACTCACTAAGAGCTAAACTGTGGCTTTGCCAGGAGCTCAGAGGAGGGGACAGCAGGATGATTCACTGCCCAGGAGAAAGAGAAATGGACTGTGTTTCAGAGGACACAATCTTTTCCCTATTTCCCTCCAGCACAATCATCTCAGCTCCATTATTTTGAACAGTTTGTTTGCCTTCAGGCACTTGCACTGCCCAAGCCTGCTGGAGGTGCAGAACCATGACCTAATCCATCACCTCCACATGTCCACAGGGAGGTCGCTCCTCCAATGAAGCTGCTCTCCACAATGCATGGGTCACCCCACACCAGAAAATGGGAGGAAAGCTGCACCTGTTGCACTAGATGCTATGAATCAATGTGCTTTAGGACAGTGGAAATAAAGCCAAATGCTCCCCTTTTGCCTCCATAGTATTAAAGAGTTTAGTTTAGGACAAACCAGGCCGATGGCCACCATTGAGGAAAATCCACAGCCATGCCTGTGCCTCTAGACCAGAAACATTCTTAGAAACCATGCATTCAGATCTAATCAAAGTTTTTCAAAAACTCAGTGGGTACCACCAGGATGCAAGCAAATTTTGGAATTTCCACCTCCCATTAAATTCCTCACTTGGAAATGAAAAACAAGTGAGATTCTCATTTATAGAAAGGGTCCTTTACATTGCAAAGTGGTATGAATAAGAATCGAGTATATTGTGTTGCATATATATAGCTAATATGTCTTTGCATGTGTGCAGAGTATCTTGTGTGAAAGGAAGTGCTTCAATATTTGTTCAGTATTTCATCTCCCAATATAATTTCAATATGTAAAACAAATGTTACTTATACAGCACACTCTTGTAAGTCATACAGATGTAGTTTGTTCCACCAGGCAGGATTTATTAGTCACAAATCCTAGCCAGCTTGTTTCTTTTTTTTTTTTTGTATGTTGTAGTGTTCATAAGACAATTGAGTCTGGGGACAGGAAAACATCCTCATATGCAAATCTGCATATAAAGTATACCTTCTAATTTATTGTTTGGATATTAGGTGCTGTGACAAGATAAGTCATATGATGTGTAATTGGCCCGGTGAGGATTTATTGGTGTGTATAATGTATACACTTTTATTAAAGTACGAGAAGAAAATTACTTTGTCAATCATTTCTAAGAGAAAAGGGGCCTGGAGAAAGCATTAATTCTTCTGCTGTCACTTTTGGCACTGTAGTCCTTTCTATGCACAACTACACTTTTAAAAATATTGCTACTGTACTTTAATCATAAATAGTGCAGAAGTTTTCTGATTTCCGATTTGATGCAAAAGATGGTCAGACGTGTTCACACATGCATGTGCATGCGCACACATATCAAGCAGCCAATACCTGAGTTAATCATTTATAATTAAAAATCCAAACAGATAAAACAACAGATAGGAATGACATTGTTTTCCCCTGTTGCGTCAAGGGAGTGGTAAACCCCATCTATAGGTATAATCAACCCAAGGCAACATTAACACTTCCAGTACACATGTATTATCAATAAACAAACCATTCTATATCTATGTTGATGTTCTTCCACTTTGCTGGAAATAAGAAAACCTATATAATCATCACAGGAAATAAAAGCATTTCCTTGTATTTTGGCCTTATCCACAACAATGTTAGCTGGCTCACAAACACCTAAGGAAAGCATAGGAAGGGTAAGATCTTTCTTCTTGGAGCTTAGACCTGCTGTCCAAACCCTTTCAGTTTCACCCGTCACAACAAGGTCAAGACTCCTGTCTCCTTGTTTCATCTCCTGTGTCAGCTTTCATTTGATTGTACACTGTTCTTGGGGACCACAACAAATTTTGTCATAAACCATCTGCAAGATGGTCCTACACAAGGACGTAGAAAAGGCTCTGTCTTTGGGCATACATGGAACAGATTAGCCTACGACTTGACTGGAATATCTGCTAGGATTTTTGTAAAGGAAAAAAACAACTAGCTTGCCCTTGAGCAAAGCTAAAGTCCATCTCTGGCTTCACAAGCTTCTATGTGAAAACACCCTATAGTTAAAAACATTTACAAAGTACTGATTCACACCACCCCATCCATCCTGGGCCACCACCTCTTGGGTACTCAAAGCTAGTTCTCCTTAAACTAGATGAACAACCATTCAGACTGCTTAGAGAATTTTAAATATAACATCTCTCCTCAGAGTTGGCATTTCAATAATGTAATGAGCTAGGAGCACCCTAGGGTAGCAACTCTTTGGGTCAATTCCCAACCGTGTCATTTACATATATGTACATGATTGATTGTATATCTATGTTAAGTCTGCGGAAGGGCTTTGCAGAAGATGCCAAGCCAGTTAGTAACCAAGTACCAACCCACTCTCTTATTTATTGACCAATCATTTTGTAGTCCATTCACTCAGAGCTTGAAATGCTCTATGGCAGGGAGGTTGGAACTCGATGATCTTCGAGGTCCGTTCCAACCTAAACCATTCTATGATTCTATGATTCTATGAAATAAGCCCTGCCAGGAGGCTGTGAGCCCACGCCAGCAACCCCAACAAAAAGCGTGCAGCCTGGGGAGCTGCCTGGGCTCAGGTCTGCTCTCAGAGTGAAGACCCAGTGGCCAACACTCCCTAATGGGATGTATCCTGAGGCCTGCAGCTTGCAAAAACACAAGTGGTGGCCTAACTCTGCTGTCCTAAGGCAGCTCTGACTTAACTGGGGAGGGACGAGACTCAGAGTCATACCAAACAGTCTGGCACAGCACAGCCTCTTCCATTCTCTCATGCCACATCACCTCCCTTTTGCAGCCAAATATTCCTTTGCTGTGGTTTTTTTTTTTCATATGTAACTTCTGAAGCATTTATGAACTTGAGTCTTTAAAAGAACTGTGAAATAGCATAGCATCACATTTCCTCCTGTCCTCTCTCCTAGACTTACAGAAACCTCTAGAGCTCTATAGAGCCTGCCAGCAGAGCAAAGAGAGTCGCTGACAGTAGGCACTGTTTCTTACCCTCTGGATGCAGAGGAGGGGAATAAATGGGTGTTTTTCCAATGTGATTTACAACTAAAATCAGATGGAATAGGATGGTTCATTTCAAAACAGCTGGCCTTCCCCATCACCCCAAAACAGGGGGCCTACACCTAAACTCACTCTTGCAAACAGTCCCATGCTAATGTCAGGACCATGCCTGAGCATCATCTGGGAGTGTGGTGATTTACGCAGGTCAAAACTGTAACAACAAATACATATAAAAATATAACAAAATTAACTACATTACGCCAGTGTTGGGACATGTGTCCTGACACTGACTTACTCATACAGGTGTAACTACAGTCTGTCCTTGTATGAATAGCAGGTGGAGGGAGGTGATTCTGCCCCTCTACCCTACTCTGGTGAGGCCCCACCTGGAGTACTGTGTCCAGTTCCAGAGCCCCTAACATAAGAAGGACATGGACCTGTTGGAGTGGGTCCAGATGAGGGCCAGGAAGATGATCCGAGGGCTGGAGCATCTATCCTATGAGGACAGGCTGAGAGAGTTGGGGTTGTTTAGCCTGGACAAGAGAAGGCTCCGGGGAGACCTTATTGTGGTCTTCCAGTACCTAAAGGGGACTTACAGAAAAGGTAGAGAGGGACTATCAGGGAGCGTAGTGATAGGACCAGGGTAACACCTTTAAACTGGAAGAGGGTAGATTTAGATTAGGTATCAGGAAGAAATTCTTTACTGTGAGGGTGGTGAGGCAGTGGCCCAGGTTGCCCAGAGAAGTTGTTGAGGCCCCATCCCTGGAAGTGTTCAGGGCCAGGTTGGGTGGGGCTTTGAGCAACCTGGGCTGGTGAGAGGTGTCCCTACCCACGGCAGGGGAGTTGGAACTCAATGATCTTTAAGGTCTCTTCCAACTCTAACCATTCTATGATTCTATGAAATATCAGTCCCAGGGCTCCTCTACTGATTCCAGGTACTGTTCACACACCTTCCTACCAGTTCTTTAACAGGATTTGTCCACTATTCTCCTCCACCTCCAAACCAAAAACCCAGCTCTAAACTCCTGATCCCAACTGCTACTGCCACATCCATTTTCCTCCTCCTGCTGTGCTTCACATCTCAGCCATTTGTGCTGCAGCAGTCCCCAACTTACCTCACCTTCTCAGGGTGCTCACTGGATGTGAAACCTTTAGGACCTAGAATAACCCTCCAGTGACAAAAATGCATATAAAGATGTTTGGGAGACTAACAGCTTGGCTAAATGGAGGCAGCTGTGTATAAGGACAGCACTTCCCTGACACACAGACAATCTACCTGCCAAGTTTCAAGTCCTTGCCTGAAATAACAGTTAAAAGCAGAACCGGCAAAAACTTTATAAAACAACTGTAGGAGTTTTGTTTTAACATTGGCAAAAAAAACATATTTCCCCTGACCCAGTTTTGAAAAGTGCTGATTTATTTTTCTTGAAAGCTTCCTAAAATATTCAGCTAAACACAGACACTTTTCATGTTTTGGGAAAGTTTTAATCCAAATTATTACAGTCTGGCAAAGTTATAAACCACTGAAAACAGAATTCAACAATGATAAGGGCTGAGTAACCTTAATCACAGGCTTTGCTACTGTAGTTAATCCCCAGATGGGGTTATTACACCAATAATAAATTTAAAAGATTATGGAATTACTTAATTTTTGATTTCTTGACTTGCAGAGATTTCTGGTCTAAACATTTTTTGATGTCTAATTATGATAGGGGAATGCAGCACTAGTAAAAGTTATTGCAGCACACACATCACTCAGACTGCTAGATTTTACTAAGAAAAAAGTTCCTTGGTAGCGGGAACAGTGGAAGAGTTGTAGAGACCTTACAATTGTTCCTAAGCGTGGATTTTCTTCCACAGGATAATACAGTCACTAGTAGGCTGGTAGCAAATTCACAGTTCTGTATTGGAATACGTTATTTTTTTTTCTTTAGACAAGTGAAGGAAAATTCAGGAAAAAAATATACATGCATTAATTTTATTGCTTTTTAAGTGCAATAATGCTGTGAACATCATCTCTTAACTGGCAGAAAGATGGGCTTCCTGCACCATTTCAAAAGAACACACATTTCAGACCAAAAAGCAAAAAACTGATAAATCTCCCTTCTGAACATCAGCCACCATTTTCAGCATCATTGTATCAAGCAGATGCGTTCTGGTTTTTAAAGCTTCAAATTAGGAGCAAGGAATAGTTGCTTTTAACTTTGGTTAAAAGCTGGCCAATGTTATATTTGCTTATTTAAGCTTCATTAAATTCAGGTTCCCATCTGCCTCTTTTTCATACCATTTCCAAATCCTAAATAAAAGCATTAGTCCTCTCTGCTAGTTGTAACAAACCATTCCTGTCAGTTATTGCTCTCTTGACCAAAAAAAAAACCCAACCCACCCTTAAAAACTTAGCTGATAGCTCTATATAAAAAGCAAAAACACTACCAAAAAACAAAAAAAGCCCCCCCCAAAATCCCAAACTCCTGGCCTTTCCAAACAGGCTGATATATTTGTAACAACATCTTTACCAAGTTCATGTATCTTCTTTATTGCTCTTCATAAACAGGCTATTGGATCCTTTGGACTTCCAACGTGAAAAATGAAAGAATTTCCTCCCATTCTTGCCTCTCTTATCTCATAATTGTTTTGTTCAGAGCAGTAGGAGAGACCAATATAAATGTCTCTGCTGTTTTATTTGCCCTTTTCAAGCTCATTCATACATTTCTCGAGGGCATTTTTTTCTCCTTTTCCTTTTGAATTTGTATCTGTTTACTGCTCTGTACACACAAGCAAGCTAAATTGTTCGAGATTTTATTCCAGAGCCTTATGTAACACAGATAACAGAACAAAATATTTAACGCTGAGATTTCACCATCTTGTAATGATGGCACCAGGCAAAAAATTCAGGGATGTGTTCAGCCCCGAGGAATACCTGTACAATGGAACTTATGTTCCCAAATGTGTTAATCTTCTGAGCACACAACATCAGCCATCCTTTCTTCCAGTCATCTTGGGCTACGTTGTTACAGCCCTTGTTCTGAGCTCGTAAGGAAAAGGATGGAGGAGACAAGTGGGTATCAACAGTTGAAAGCTCTGTCCTGCATGGTAGGGTTCACAGCTCGTGCGTATTTTGAACTATGGCAAGTACAACCAGAGAAAGCAAAGAGCTGGTTTCAGGAAAGAAGATATTTCTCATGACTTTAGGAATATAAATTGTGGTATGGAGCTTCAGAGAAGTCCCAGGACAAGATACTGGTAAAGATCCATTTCCTGCAGCAGAGCCTTCATGCCATATAGCTCTGCTAACCAAAGTACATACATGCTGCTCCTGCCTTCCTCCACCTTCCTACCTCTAGCTTAGGGAAAGCTTTGGGTGCGTCTAGCAGGCAAAGATTAGAAAGGACTACGTGTCAACCTAACCTACCCCTATATATGTATATATATATCAGAGAATCACAGAATGGTAGGGGTTGGAAGGGACCTTTGGAAATCATCTAGTCCAACCCCCCTGCCAAAGCAGGGTCACCTACAGCAGGTTGGACAGGAATGCATCCAGGTGGGTTTTGAATATCTCCAGAGAAGGAGACTCCACAACCTCTCTGGGCAGCCTGTGCCATATATATATAGGTTAATAATCTGAAATTAAAATTCTATAACTGACTCTGCTATAACATTCTCCCATAACCTTTTGCTAGCTGAAATCTGGCACAGCACAAAATCTACGCTTGTGCTTTCAGATGACAGCCTGTAAGGCGTAAGACTGGTATGGGAATAAAGGTGATATGCTATTAATTATACAACAGAACTTGCATTGAGAATCTAAAGAAGGAAGTATGGAAACGATCTCTTCAGGGAAATTGTCACTTGGTTTTTTTCTATCCCCCTCTTTCCTCTGCAGGTTCTTATACCACGCTCACATCTGTAGCATCCAGTGGAGCATTAAGCAATGTGAATAACATCTGTCAAACGTGTGGTGTCTGCTTATGTGAATGCCGACTTGGAGTGTTCCCGAGGCTTGGCAGCTGGTTATCTTTTGTGATCTGGAAATCAGTCAAGGGGGACTTCTGCCAAATCAGAGATTTCTCCACTCTTCTCCTTACTAATCGCAGCAGACATTCCTTTGCTGAGGTAAAGAACAGTAAGTTGTGGGACTGACAAACAGAAGTACCCAGAGACACACATTGCCCAGGATGGTTGGGCACAGTAAGTCTCCTGGGGACTGGTGGAGAGCAGCACCCTGTGCTGCCTCAGGAGGTGGAGTGAAACCTCAACTTCAATTTTAATTGGCCATGTTGTGAGGGTCTAGGGACATCTTACCCAGAAACGGGGGAAGATTGCCCAACATCTTTCATTCCAGAACTCATCCAAAACCCACAACCTTGCCATTGCTCAATGTGGGTAAAAGTTCTGTGATGATCAAGCTGCTGGGTAAGGCAGATTGATAACTGTTTCAATAAGACAGAATAAGGAGAGAAATATAGATAGCAAGTAAACCTTACATCCCTTCAGACTGTGGCACCCCATGTTCACGTAGCATCACACAGAACCCAGATGGATTTTCCCATAGCACACTGCGCAGATCCTGTCCATGGAGAGAAATAACTCCTTTTTGGTCATTCGAGCTAATATATAATTTTCTTACAAGAAAACAACTCTATTCACAAAGGACGTTCGCATGACAACTTCTTGCTGCTCTTTTAGATAAAGGCAAGGCCACGCAGGCAGTGTAATCACCGGTCCCAAGTGGGAGCTGCCTGCAGGATCCTCCCATACAATGACCTGGCTGAGGCTGTCCTGCGACCAGGGGGTTTGTGCAGCACAACACAGCCTGAAGGCCACGCTGGACGTGCAGCACAGCGCAGCATGGCACAGGCTGCTCATGTTAACTGCTACGTGGATCACCAGCTCCTCTACATGCAGGGATCTCCCGGTAAAGATCAATACATCCTACCCCTTGATCCACACAGAGTTTTCCTTTCCCAAACGTGTTATAACTTACAGATTGTGTTAATAACATATGGGCTTCTCAAACCCTAAGTACAATGGCCAGTAGAGCAGACAAGGCCTGTTCAAGATCACTAACTCCTCAAACACATTGTCTTCTGCACAGCTCCCAGTACAGGCAGTTAGGGAGGCGGTTCAGAGAGGTTCTGGCAGGGTTCCCCAAGGAAGCAGGAGAGTTGGGTGTTTGTGTAGAGTTGCTGCCCCAGGACATAGTACTACCTCTTCTGGGTCCTTTCCTCCTTCCTGATCTCCATTTCGGGCTCATCATGAGTCACAGAACAGCTCCCATTGACCCAGACATGCCTCTTACCGTTGACAGCATCAAGATACATAACCCCGTCTGAGTCACTGAGTGGACCTGCCCTCTGGTGAAGAGGTATGAGCCACCTTTTTATGGCAATACAACCTTGGTCACCATTGCAGGGATGAGGATTTAGCCATCCCAGATCCCAGATTGAGAGACAGCTAAATCCTACTGACTCATATATTGAATAACACTATAGAGAGGGGAATCTGTGTGGGATCATATCAGTGAGAGGTCTCCTGACAGCAGTGCTGTTTCCTATCACTGCCTGCTGCAACTATGCCTCAAAGCAGGTCTCACACCATTTAAGCTCGTTACCCTGGGGCTCACAGCCTCCCTGAGACAAGCAAATGTAGCTCGTGGCCAGCAATGTCAAACATGACAGAGGAATCCACAAGTATGAGAATGGATGTTTGCCTTCCGTGATGCCCGAGAAATTTATTTCAAAAGCACAACTAAACATTATATCAGATAAACTTTGTTCTATCATTTATAAAACACTTGAAGTACAGTTACTGAATTACACTTATTTAATACAATACTGAAGTAAAATACCTAATAAAAAATTAGCTCAATTAGCTGAAACATTTTTCTTTCTACCACTAACCTAAGACATATGTAAAATTTTATTATGTTTAATCGCTGTCTGGGCTCCTGCTGTAATGACTTCAAGCAGCTCACTGAGCTATGATGTTTTTGCCATGTGAAGTTTAAATGGAGGGCAAGACATTCAGTGGGAAATTTCAGAGAGAAACACGACAAGCTGCTGGACTTGACAGAGGCGGGGAGGTCAGGAGAGAACAGGTAGATTTGTAAGTCATTGATGCAAAGCAGATAGCTGAAGCCATGTGAGGCAGCAAGCTCGCTGAGAGGAAGGTTTTAAATGAGAAAAGTGAGCCAAGGACAGTATCAATAATCTGCAAGTAATTGCCTGGTTTTACACGTGATGTCAGAGATGCTGTAGGAAGTGCCTCCTGGGATTCACCTTAAATACTGTAGTGGAATTGAGCGTGGAAGGAGACAGAGGGTGTGTCTACAGCAGTACTTTACCTCCAGTCAGGACTATGCGCTAGAGCAAGTCTCCTGATCATCACCTGTAGGCTCATATCCAAGTGGTCTCAGAGTAGGCAAACTGCACTCTTTGGGGTTAAATTAAACCAAAGGATGCTCCAGGTGCTCCCCAGGTGCATTCCAGCTGCCAACAGGAGTTCATTTCCCCAGATGAGAGTAGACCCAGTCTGAAGCAAAGTCTCCAAAACAAATTTAGTGTGGATGTCGGGTCTTCAGCACCACTCCTCTCAGTGTTACAGACCCCTTTCTACTTGCAGCCATGGTGGTATTTTTTTTCAACTTTGCTTCAGACTTCCTGTATGGAATCAAATAAATCACTTCACTTCTCTATGTCTGTGTCCATCGTATATGAAATACTCTTAATACCACATCCTGTGCTCACTGGGACACGGAAAGGGTAAAATTTTCATCATACGTCAGGCACTCAGACACCATGGTCCCTCTACAAGGCAGGAAACACATTCTGTTCAAAACAAAATTCGACTAGTGTTCAGCAAATGAGATGGGGACCTTACACTGAGCACTGAGGATAAAGGTATGAACCAGACTCCTTGATTCAGTGCCCTGTGCCCTTTCTCGCACACTCCAAACAATGGGTCCTGCTGAAAGGGAGCGTGACATAATCAAAGACAACCAGTTGAAGAAACAGTGCTGCCAGCTCTGAGTGGTGGGTACTTCACCTTGCTGTCCTTGCATTCTTTTCACAGAATCACAGAATGGTAGGGGTTGGAAGGGACCTTCGGAGATCATCCACACCAACCCCCCTGCCAAAGCAGGTTCACCTACAGCAGGTTGGACAGGAGTGTAACCAGGCAGGTTTTTAGTATCTCCAGACAAGGAGACTCCACCACCTCTCTGGGAAGCCTCTTCCAGTGCTCTGCCCCCCTCAAAGTAAAGAAGTTTTTCCTCACATTGAGATGGAATTTCCTGTGTTCCAGTTTGTGCCTGCTGCCTCTTGTTCAGTCGCTGGGCATCACTGAAAAGAGTCTGGCCCCATCCTGTTGACACCCGCCCTTTAGATATTTATAAACATTGATGAGATCCCCTCTCAGTCTTCTCTTCTCCAGACTAAACAGACCCAGGTCTCTCAGCCTTTCCTCATAAGAGAGGTGCTCCATTCCCTTGATCATCTTTGTAGCCCTCTGCTGGAATCTCCAGTAGTTCACTGTCTTTTTTGAACTGGGGAACCCAGAACTGGACACAGTACTCCAGATGTGGCCTCACCAGGGCAGCGTAGAGGGCAAGGATGACCTTCCCCAACCTGCTGGCCACGCTCTTTTTAAGGCACCTCAGGAGACCATTGGCCCTCTTGGCCACAAGGGCACATTGCTGGCTCATGGTCATCTTCTTGTCCACCAGGACTCCCAGGTCCCTCTCTGCAGAGCTGCTTTCCAGCAGGTCAACCCCTAACCTCTACTGGTGCATTTTGAGATACTTTGGGATGTTCCTCTGCCATGAACCTGCATAATGTTCTGATATTGTTTCATTCAGACAGTAACAAAAACCAATTCACTGCACGGGAAGGCTCTCTACGCATTCATCAAGTGTCTCCCAGCTGATCTCTTTGAAACCTGGTCATCATTTTTTGTGATGTTCTGGAGGCTGATTCATTCCTGCATTTAACCCAGCTGCGTTCTGCTGCAGAATCCATTGAATTCAAACCAGAAACACTGGCCCAATACCTCATAACCTTGAAAGCTTTTGCTAATTAATTCTACACTCAGCATAACCGCTACATCTATATTCTATAGCAATCGTCAATGCAACGGTTACTGACTTAAATGTAAATCAGCCTTTTCACAAAAGGAGCGCTATTCCCTCTTACTTCAACAGAAGTTCTTCCTCAAAACGCCCAATTGTGCAAACCCTCCAACAGCATCTGTTCCTCTTGCTGTGAATAACGTCCTCAAGGCTGCTGATGTTCGCAAAGCATCAGGTAGAAAACTGCTCAAGCCCTATATTAAGAGGTCCTGTCCCACCCATAGAGCTTTCTATCTAAATCAGTGAAATTTCTGAATTAACTGAAAAGACAGTCAGATTTTTGGAGCATTCACTTTGACATACTTTACCAGCTTTTCTGGGAAAACAGTCATAGGTACTCCAAAGATTTTCTCAGCTATTGAATTTATGTTTGTTTGCTCGTTTCTGCTATTTGCACACAAATCTCTTTCCACTACGCTTGAATCACTGAAAAGGGAAGATCCACACTCCCAACACCAGGCTGTAATAGCATAAAACATTTTTCTGCTTTGCTGGCACATCACATTATAGAGGCTGTCCGTAATCTTAGTAGAACAGACAATGTAAAAAGCCTTCCTGCTTATTTCAGACCTTGTTATTAAATTTATATCCATTTCTCATAATAACCTACATTTCCCTTTATCGGAACTCTCAAAAATAACTCCTCCTGCAGGACTTGAGCGTGGCATTTGATACAGTCGTTGGAGGAATTCTGATGTCCCGTCTCAGAGACATGGCAGGGGATTAGTGGGATTGTGGGTAGATGGCTTCAATCATTCCTCACAGACAATACTCAGTGAGTCATGAAGACCTTCTACTTCCAGGGCTATCACCCATGAAGTTTTGAAAGAGTCCACCTAACTCAGTGTTTAGAAGAGGGCCCTTAGTGTGAAATAGTTCAGACTAAAACACCGGCAATACACCGTAGGCACCCAGTGCTAGCTGGAATTGCCTCCACACCTCCGTGGTCTGAGGCCCCAGCTGCACAGCTGGCTGAAGAGCCGATGGCCAAGGTGAGCCAGACTGCCAGAAAGGATCCTGGTGAAGTCGCTGCAGCCGTAGTGAGCTGGGACAGCCAGCCCTTCCACTGCTCTGCTGACCCAAGCGTCCTGACACTTATTATACAACCACAGTTTTGAATGGCAAATGAGAAGAACCAGTCTCGAGTTAAAACAAGAGGTGATGTGACCCGAAGCAGCCTCTCTCAGCTATCAAACCTACAGCACCTCCTGTCACCTCTTTTCTGAGATACAACTAAAGACATTGAAGCCAAGCGCTCGGTCACCACTCCACTGCTCAGAGGCCTGGACCACTTCTTCCAGTCCAAGAAAACCCTCTGATCAGATATATTTTCCTACTCAGCCTAAGTCTGGGCATATTTATGCAGAATGCTTTATTCATATCTTCATTCAGGGCGTCTGCAGAATATCCTCTGCTTCATGTCTGCAAAACTTCAAAAGTGCAATTAATTTTAAAAAACGTAATTGAAACAAAGACTCTGGTGCATCTGTAGCAGGGAGAAAAGAAGAAAAGAAATTTAATTGCATGTGTGCAGGGAAAGGCAGCCGGACTATCCGTGTTCTGTGAGAGTGACCCCTTTGCATCCAGTTGTCCAGTTTACTGAGAAATTAAAAGTGGGATGTCATTTCTCTTGTGACGCAGCTCTAAGATAAATGTTTTAAAATACTTCTTCTTTGCCTAGACCTAATTATTCATCCTTCTCACCTTTATACGCAGCATAGCTATTTTAGAAACTCTTACTAGGAGTGCCATATATAATGTTATACCTACCAACACGAGGAAAAAAAAAAAAAATATTTTCTTCTTTGGAATAATTTGCATCAGGGATAATACATTTGGGGTTTTTACAGGGATCAGATAGGTGTATTCATCTTCTTTATTTTGGAGACCTGGTCAGCACAGTCTGGAGGCAAGGTTACATACCAAAGAGACACAAAGCACTTATTACTTTAACGTTACTTTAACAAAAGCAAATAAACACATATTTTTTTAAAAATGTTCCAAGAAATAATATATTCAACTAGCACATCCGATCAGCTTTTAGAGTACATTCTTGCAGGAGCTCTCTGGTGGCAGAAAAATTATTTTTGCCAGAGATCTGCTTAGGAGGAAAAAGAAGAAAAGGCCTCCAGCATTCAGCTTGGATTTCTGCTGTATTTTTAGCTGTTCTGCATGGCAAAGGGAGTTCACATGCTTTCCAGTTTATTCCATGAGCCTAAAATTTGTACCCTGAGCTGCTGGCTCATATTCTGCCTATATTTTACTTTTTCAGAGCTCAGCATAAGCGAGCCCTCTGGAATCTGGACAGACTATATTCCTGATGTTTCATATCAATCCTGCCCAGCAGCTCCAAGATAGGATAATGGGTCGTGGCCCTCTAACAAAACCCTGTCACAAAAGGGATTGAGGAAAAGCTTATTTCTCTACCTATCTTCCCATTCACATCTACTAAAGCTTTCATTAATCTCCTGATACTCAATTTCAAGATGAATCAGAGTAATTGAGACACCCCTTCTCCACTTTGCTCAGGGTTTTAAAGTGGGAATCTACCCTTTAATATCAGGATACTGAGCCAGCTGTCCAGCTCATGGAAAATGATGACACGAGCATTTGCAAGCAGAGGATCTGGCTTCCAAGTCTGTGTGGAGCTTCAGTAAGCCTAAAAAGAGCCATTTTCTTTACTACCCTAGTTAACACCTTGGTTAATTTAAAGATACCGGAATAAAATAGCTCCCAAGACTCTGTAATAAAACTGCTATCCATTGACTATGAATGTTTCTACAGCTAAAGTCAGAAAAAGCAGCTAATTTACAATGACATCTCCTTTGCCTTTTTGAATGTCCACTGAAGACACCTAAACAACTCAAGAAAAATAGTTATCCCATCCTTAAATTGTTCACGGTTGACACAGTTGTTCAAGAAAACACAAGCCCCAGTTAGGACCAGCTTCTGATTACAGCCTAGATGCAAAGAGGCAGTCGAGGGCAGTCTCTAGCCTCTGAATTTACAATCTAAAAGTAAACCAGATGAGAAAGGAAAGTATTACCCTCCACTGAGAGTAAACTGAGTCCTCGTTAGATGAGGTGAATTACTAACAGGATGGATTTCTCAAAGCCAGGAATTTAACTGAGATCTTTTAAGGTGCAGCTCAGCACCTCAATTACTGGAACATCTATCTTCTCTTCTTAGGAGCAAAGGTTTTCCCATAACATAAAATTCTTCCTACAGGTCTGAAAGGTTAAGCTATTTAAGAAATGTGACTTCTTAAACCTGGCAAGATTTGTCCAAATAAAAAAAAAAAAATAACAGTAATAAAACATAAGTAGTTTTTACATCTCCAAAGCAAAGCAGAAAATATTAGCTAATTCAACCTTACAAGACCCCTATGAGTTAAGTACAGGCTACACTTCTCAAATATGCCTTTTATCCCTCCCTCTCTCTTTCTCTAAGCATGCCACCAAAATTACAAACAAGGTGCATAATGCTTCTGTGTGGTAACCATGGTAATCAGCTGTATCAACTACTGTAAATGGCAATATATCCAACAAGTCCCCCAAAACCAGACCTACTCCACTCTCGCACGATGTTTCCCACCCGCAGCCACGATATCCTAAAACTCACTTGAATATTTTTCACTGCGCAGACCTATTCCAGGCAATACTCAGGAGCTGCCCTTTGCAAACCTGGTGGAGAGGTGGGTGAGCAATCACCGGTAGCTTTGGAAAATCCCAGCCCAATGCCTTGCCACGCTTCAGACACCCTGGGGCCAACCCAGCCCTGGTCTTTATTCTTACAGATCCTGTACCAAGTCGCCGTTTTCCATGACAACTCTTTCTATCTGGCTGAAATGAGCATCTGGACTGTTAATAAACATTATGACTCAGGGAAAGGGTAATAGTTAAATGAATGGGGCCAGAAACACAGTATTTTGGGTTTTTTTCACCCAACATTTGCATTTCTCCAAATTACATTGTTCCCTTCGCTGCTTTAAGCAAACATAGTTTCAGAAGAAGTTACTGGGCAGCACCTTTAGGGTACAGGTATGTTTCCCAGCCCGCGGAAGCTAGAGTGCATCACTGCAACACCGACTGATGCTCCGCTTTTTTGATGGATTCAGCTGCAGAAACACGCAAGCCAGCCCTTTCCTCCGAGCACACCAATACAAGACATCAGGCACCTCTAACCAGTATAACCTGTACCTTTTGTATGCCCTGCCTCAAACATTTTTTTTATTGACCTTATTTTGGTTCAAAACTTCATTCCTCCAGGTGCTTTGTTGCCACATGATGGCTAAGGCTGCTTAGTTTAATAACGTCAAACACTTTTTATGTCCTTTCCACCCAATAACACTGACTCCTCTTGCCTGGAGCTGTGGTTTTTCATGTCCTAGCTGGCAGCTAAACTGGGGGCTCCAGCAGGTTGAGGAGGGACTCAAGCACGCTAAAAAGAAACCATTTAAATCCAACAAGACTTTGCAACAGACAGAATAGGGTTCAGCTGCCAGTGTGCGGGCAATTTGGTATGCCAAAATTCACCTTTCGGTCTCCAAAAGCTTATATAAATAAATGCGGCATACCTGTCTGATTCTGCAAACCATTCTGTTATTTAGGCAAGCGTTATAGTTGATCTCAGTGAGAGCTCAGTCTGAATCTACAACGCGTAGGTCTGTGCTCTGTTTCGAGCAACAATTTGCATAATGGTATTCATTTCCAAAATGCTTCACAGGCTTTATACCCACAAGACCATCTCTGGATGGAGAAGACAGAAAAAACAGAAAACAGAGTGTTGACCACCTGCAGAAAGAAAGGAAGATTCGGACAATATTGACACTTGGGACTGAAACCCTGTTTTCATAACACAAAGATCATTGGCAAAGAGCTACCCAGCGACGTCCATCAAGGTCTGTGTAACCCTGGCTGTCCAGCTACACCAGCGCGGGTGCAGGACTGGGACACTTCTATACAGGAGTGGCAAAACCTCAGCATTCAGGTTTAATTCTGAAGATAAATGCACAGTACTTTATTGACTGCCCGACGAATCCTGGAAGATTCAGAGACTGAATTAAAGCTACTAAATGTGTCCCTGCAGTTCTAACTGTTGTTTGCAACCAGATTCTTAAAACACTCCCCAGCCTTCCCCAGCAGCTCCCTTCTTTCCCTAAACACAGGGAAATCTGCACATTTTCATTCTGTTCTAGCCAAGGTAGTTTTTTAGTGCACCTTGTTCACCAGTAGCACTATCAGTGACATGATAAATACTTCTCAGGTATCATTCATCTTCTCCTTCTTGTTATTAAGGTGAACTGTGTGTGCAGCATAACATTTTGTTTTAAAAGGACGTGGGATTTTCAGGGGAGAAAGGAGGAGATTAATATAATTGTCCGTTCTTATTCTGGAGAAGGCAGGTGAAAGAGGCAGGCGTCC
The DNA here is from genome assembly GCA_017639485.1 of Pluvialis apricaria. Lineage (NCBI taxonomy): Eukaryota > Metazoa > Chordata > Aves > Charadriiformes > Charadriidae > Pluvialis > Pluvialis apricaria. The sequence continues at coordinate 121,229,992 of CM030009.1, forward strand.
AGGAAAGTGGGAGGCGATAAGGTTTGCAAAGGTCCTCAGCCCCTGAGCTGCTTTATTTAGTATGAAAAAAATACACAGTCAACTCATTAACGCCTGATGAATAGCAGGGTAGAGAAGAAAGAGGCTCTGGGTTGTCCGGTGTCTTTCTCACTGCGATGATTTGAGGAATTACACCACATCTCTAACTCTGAACCCAAAAAGGGATAAATTGAAATCAGCGTCTCATCAGATTTGCAGGCAGTGGTGCGGGCAGTGGTGTAGCAGTGGGAAGGCAGGCAGCGAGCAGGCAGCGGGCAGGCAGCAGACAGGCAGTGGGCAGGCAGTTGGCAGGCAGGCAGCAGGCAGAGGCAGCAGGCAGGCAGATAGCAGGCAGTTGGCAGGCAGGCAGTGAGCAGGCAGGCAGATAGAGGGCAGGCAGTGAGCAGGCAGCAGGCAGACAATGGGCAGGCAGGCAGGTAGCGGGCGTACAGCAGGGAGATAGTGAGCAGGCAGCGGGCAGGCAGAGGGCAGGCAGAAAGCAGGCACAGAGCAGGCAGAGAGCAGGCAGCGGGCAGGCAGAGAGCGGGCAGAGATCTGTCAGAGAGCAGGCAGCGGGCAGGCAGCAGGCAGGCAGAGAGCAGGCACAGAGCAGGCAGCAGGCAGGCAGCGGGCAGGCAGAGAGCGGGCAGCGGGCAGGCAGAGAGCAGGCACAGAGCAGGCAGCAGGCAGGCAGAGAGGCAGAGGGGCAGCGGGCAGGCAGAGAGCAGGCAGAGAGCAGGCAGCAGGCAGGCAGTGGGCAGGCAGAGAGGCAGCGGGCAGGCAAAGAGCAGGCAGCGGGCAGGCAGAGAGCAGGCAGAGAGCAGGCAGAGAGCAGGCAGCAGGCAGGCAGAGAGGCAGAGAGGCAGCGGGCAGGCAGAGAGGCAGCGGGCAGGCAGAGAGCAGGCAGCAGGCAGGCAGAGAGCAGGCAGCAGGCAGGCAGAGAGGCAGAGAGGCAGCGGGCAGGCAGAGAGCGGGCAGAGAGCAGGCAGAGAGGCAGGGAGCAGGCAGAGAGGCAGGCAGCAGGCAGGCAGAGAGGCAGAGAGGCAGCGGGCAGGCAGAGAGCAGGCAGCGGGCAGGCAGAGAGCAGGCAGAGAGCAGGCAGCAGGCAGGCAGAGAGGCAGAGAGGCAGCGGGCAGGCAGAGAGCAGGCAGAGAGCAGGCAGCAGGCAGGCAGAGAGCAGGCAGAGAGCAGGCAGCGGGCAGGCAGCGGGCAGGCAGAGAGGCAGCGGGCAGGCAGAGAGCAGGCAGCAGGCAGGCAGAGAGGCAGAGAGGCAGCGGGCAGGCAGAGAGCGGGCAGAGAGCAGGCAGAGAGGCAGGGAGCAGGCAGAGAGGCAGGCAGCAGGCAGGCAGAGAGGCAGAGAGGCAGCGGGCAGGCAGAGAGCAGGCAGAGAGCAGGCAGCAGGCAGGCAGAGAGGCAGAGAGGCAGCGGGCAGGCAGAGAGCGGGCAGAGAGCAGGCAGAGAGGCAGGCAGAGAGGCAGAGAGGCAGCGGGCAGGCAGAGAGCAGGCACAGAGCAGGCAGCAGGCAGGCAGAGAGGCAGAGAGGCAGCGGGCAGGCAGAGAGCGGGCAGAGAGCAGGCAGAGAGCAGGCAGCAGGCAGGCAGAGAGGCAGAGAGGCAGCGGGCAGGCAGAGAGCAGGCAGCAGGCAGGCAGAGAGGCAGAGAGGCAGCGGGCAGGCAGAGAGGCAGCGGGCAGGCAGAGAGCGGGCAGAGAGCAGACAGAGAGGCAGGGAGCAGGCAGCGGGCAGGCAGAGAGCGGGCAGAGAGGCAGAGAGGCAGCGCGCGGGCAGAGAGGCAGCGCGCGGGCAGAGAGGCAGGGAAGCAGCGCGCGGGCAGAGAGGCAGCGCGCGGGCAGAGAGCCAGGGAAGCAGCGCGCGGGCAGAGAGGCAGCGCGCGGGCCGGCGCGCGGCGCACCCCCCTCTGGCGGCCGCAGCCCGCAGTGAAGCGGCCGCCGCGCGCCGCCCGTCCCGGCGCTTCCCCCGGCGGGGGGGGGGGGGGGGGGGGGGGGGGGCAGCGGTCAGTGCCGCTAAGCGCCATCTGAGCCTTTTTCAGTTAAAATGTTGGCTTTGCGCACACTCTAAAATGGCACTAAGAACTGCAAAAAAAGACCAATCATTTCATATTCGTACGTCTGTGGGAGCGCAACACTTCACCGATGCAGTTAAATTAAGGGAAAGAGCGTTCCTTTTGATTGCTTAGTGTTTATGCTTTTGCATGTGAAGACTTTGACTGAATTGGGTTTTATAAAAAAAAAAACTGATACTGTAGTACGTTATTTAAACATCCCTGAGTGTAGCGGAAGCTAAGCAAGCAGAGCTAAGAGACGGGCAGTGGTGACTGTGGCACGAAATGAGGAAAATAAAAAGAAAAGGGAAGAGATAAACACTGTATTCAGCAGAGGCGAGTAGCAAAAGAAGGCTCTAAAGAGGAGAGTTTGGTTTGTCTGACAGTTTCATCTGAAATGCAAATACATTTAATTGTTTATAAAAGGGAGCTGATAGCGCTTCCGCCTGTAAAGGGAAAATTTCAAAACCTGAAGATCATGTTTGTGAAACAAAAAGGTGAGCGTAAAATCTTTGCTAAATCAGGAGCACTGTTTCATAAAGAAGTTTCTCATTTAAAGAGAGACGGTGCTCTATCTGCTATGAAACAATGGGCATTTACAAGGCAAGAATGTTGACTGCGCTATGATATTTCACATTGCTTCCTATAATTCAAATAAGAAATATTTCAAAATACATCTTAAGGGCTGTCACGTTTTTCTGAACATCAAGCCCAATTTTGTGCTACCCCTTAGAAGACCTTTATAGGATGCGAAAAGATCAAGAAATCAAAAAACAACAAAAGCCCAATCCCTTAACTATACTTAGATCCTGATTCTACATATGGATGCATACGTAGAAGAAGAATTTCATTTCAGAGCTGTGAATATTTATGTGTATGTCCTGCAGCAAGTGCACCTCAGAAGGAAAGTTCTTAAAAATTGAAAGGCGCGTTAAAAAACAAGCCTAACCACTTGATAGCTATTGTATATACGTAGTAAAGTTACACGTTAATGCGCAAATAAGGCTCTCTTCAAGTGGAAGCACGGAACTCCTTTGTACCGAAATGCAGGACATCTCCAGCAGAAACCCTGGATTCTCTTAAATTGAATCATTCCCCTTTTCAGTCCTTTCTCCATCCTCCCCCCTTTCAACTGATGGCATCCGGCGTTAAGACTGCAATCGCTGTCCCGCAAAGAAATAAAACCAGCATTGACATTGACAACTTTACATAAATATCCCCTAACAAAGGCATATGGGTAAAGTGTGGCAGGTAAATAAAGGTGACAATGTAATGGTGCACACATTATTTAAAGCAAAAAGGGAGGGGAAAAAAAAAAAAAAGCTTCACACCGGCTCTTGATAAGATTAAACATCCTCCTCTTAAGGAAGGAAGTGAACCAGAACTGATCGGAGCCGGAGTCAGCGGAGTTTCGGAGCGCTGCGTGTCTGCGAGGAGGGTCATTCCAGTTCTTTTGGAAATCGATTACATTCCCCAGCTACCTACTGTTATATTGCACCAGGATATTATTGTACAGTCTTGCTACACAGCCCTCCATTATAGAGCAGCTCTATTGGCATTTCAATGTTCAATGAAGGCTAGAATTGCCACAGAGGTTTCAATTAAAGAAAATTCAAAACGAAAATGGAGAAAGAAAAAAAAAAAAGGAAAGGTTGGGTTGAAAGTTTCCAGCAAAGGTATTTATGGCTGTCTGTCACCCTCTTTTATTTGCTCCCTCTCTCCCAAACTGTACTTTAAAGCATCCATTTAAACAGACATGTGTTTTGCGGAGTTGTTGGAAGGAACCTCAATGGCGTTGTTCCAGTGGTATAGTAATAAATAAAAAATAGATATCCTTACCCATTTGGTATAAACTCAATATTGCCCAAGTTAGAAGGGCGTAAACTACATTTACCTGTATTCACCCTTGGCTGCATCACCACAGGATGCTACTAGGACATATCAAAAGTTGTTATTCAGCCCGTAGCACGCTGTAATCACTATTTTTCCGAACTGGTTAAAACACTCTGTGGTACCTACCACAACCACGCGGGACTCCACATACCCTTATCTAAACTGAACAGCCCAGCAGAACAGGTTTTTACCAACTACTTTATGCACATCAACATACGAAACCGGAGCGCTCCCCGGGTTAGCAGAGAACACAACTGCTTGCAAATGTGTCTTATTTTTGCCTCTACTAAGGCTTGATTTTTTAACGTTTTATCTTTTGTATTAATGGCCTGAACAAATTGGGTTAATTGTTTTGTTGGCTGTAACAGACCCTATATTTGAGTTCAAGATTAACGCTGCAGCCAGTTTCCAAGGTGATGGCCATTTAATTATTGTTTATGTAGAAGTGATTAACTAAATGCTAAAAAATCCTAGTTAAAACTTGAAAACAAGGAGGGTTTGTAAAAAGCTAAACATAAACCTAAAGAATTCAGGCGAGCATGTGAGACCCTGTCTATAAGGGCGTTTAATTCCCTTAAACAATTTTATATCGAGAATATGCTGATTACAATAAGTTTACAAATCTTTAATTGCACTTTCACCATACAGTTACATTCTTTAAAACTTTGCACAAGACACAGCTGGAATGACAGGCTACCATGGAGGGCAACAGCCATATTTGAGAGGGGTTTTTTTTTTCATGCACAGGTCTGTCTCTAATCCTTATTTTTACATCTTGATTGCATTTCACAATAGCAACCAGACACTCCAGGCAGTGTTTTTAGGGCAATTACTACAATTCTCGGGTGGTCACTCTGCATTAGATTTCATGCCTTATAAAACAACATGAGGTGTGCTATAATCACTCAGAAATATACAGCCTTTCATGTCCTATTGCTTAATTAAGGAGGGTGTTTTGCAGTACAGATATTATTGCTAGTCTGTGGTTTTTAATTTTACTATACAGTAAAAGCACCCTAATTCATACCAGTAACGGGCAAACCTGCAAATTAGTGCATTTTCTGAATTAGGAAATAAGTGAATAAACTGCAGAAAGAAAATCTAAATGTGAACACCGCAATATTAAAGCAAATGTGCTCATTTATCCTGGGAAATATAGCTGAGTCTCATTCTGGTGATATTTGATAGCGTAACACCTTGGATTTTTTAAAATATAATGAGGCTTCAGACCCCAGCCCTACAATGAGCTCCCTGTGTGCGGACTCCTGTGCAAACACGGATTTCAGCAAGGTCCCCCCGGAGAGTTATCTGAGCATCAGTACCGAGAATGGGGTAACAAGATACTGGAAGCACTTGTTGAGGCAGCAGGGTTTTGTGGCGATTACCATTTCTGTGAGGTGGTGAAATAAAAGCCAGTGATCTTCCAGGGACTTGCACATTAGCGTAAATACTGCAACTTTGAAAGCTACGTTTGATTTTTTGAGAGACACTGATAAGTAGATAAGTCGCAAAATTTGACCTACTTGAATAAAATATCTATAATCTGACCAACTGTGTGCTGTAATCTCCATTTCTCTCTCTCTTTTATAAACCCACTGGCCTTTTTGCTGGGATATGCAAGATGGCCAACTGCACAGACAACGACTCGCGGAGTAAGCGCACTCACTCTGCCCATCTCCCTTTCTCCCTGTCCCAGAAGTTAACAAAACTGTTGGCCCCAACCCTCACCCTAAATTATTTTGACATCAGCAATTCTCCACATGTAGACAATGAGAAGCACAACCTGTAACAAATCCCAGCCACGCTAATGCTCCGGGTTCAAAGCCTGGTGTTTGAAGGCCATGGGGCAGCACATCATGAGTACAGGGGTTTGTATAGGATTCCCCAACAAGGTCCAAATGTCCTCTTCTAGCATGATGGTCCCTGCTGAAGGAGCTGTAACCTCCAGCTTGGTCCATCACCTTCCATCAGCCTTGTCTGGGCAGCTCTGCCTGCCTCACCCCTCATGTGAATACACCCTAACCCACAGCACTTTACATGAGCTGGAGGAGATGAGCAATGACCGCCTAATTAAGCTGTTTAAGCCAACCTTTGGTCAAATTGGCCAAGTTGGCCAAAAGAGACTATTGGCCAGGTTAGCCAAAACACCTTTCCAGCAAGGCTCTGCACAGCTCTCGTAGACTGACTCCAGCAGCGTACTCCAAGAGCTCCACCAGGACTGTAGTGTTTGTCCTGCCTTTGGAGAGTTTCAGCTCGCCAAACTCCTGTCCACACTTGGCTAGCAATCATTAATGCCTACTAATTATCATCCCTAGTCTGGTGGAGGTAAGTTGAGCCAGCAAATAGCTAATTGCCTTGTCTACTGGAGAAGTTCATGGGGTCATCTTTACAGCTTGAGACAGAAATCCTGAATCATCCATAGACAGAGTGCCCAAGTCATCACAACGGTGCTGCCACAATGCCTGGTTTATGGTGTTTTACTGCTGCTTTCTGAGCAAACCATGCTAGTCCTATGCTTCGTAGTGCTCTGACCTGCACTGGCAACTTCTGGGCATGAAACTGTTATCCCATGGAGAGGAAGAGAATTCGTGACCTGTCTGGGAACCAACTTTCATCCTTGCTTCATGAGGAAGAAGTGTGTGATGTCCCTCCTGAATGTGAAGAAACACCGTACTTCTGCCACAGGAATTATTCAGTGCTCTTCAGTCTGAGGGCTGACTATTTGTGACCACGAGCCCCCACATTACTGAATACTTTCTGAAAACTCCTTTAGGTCTATGACCCACAGCAGCAGTGATCTTAACAGCCTGTCTACAGAGCAGCATGAGGAAATATTTCCTTCTATTGACTTAAAATTTATATGCAACCTACTTCAATGAAGCACACTTATTTTTCTCTTCCCCTTGGGAAAACAGAGGAGGGGGGGGGGGGGAATGGCTGCTCTGGTTTTATTTATGTTCTCTGTAATCATAAATATCTGCATTCAGTCTCCCTCTTATGAGCAAAACAATCCAACACTGCAATCTCTGATGCCAGGCTCACTTCTGCACTCATTGTAGTCAGTGGCCAAAATTCATATGGATTTCACAGGGAACAAGAGTAGGCTCTATATATAAGCTCTCCTTATACATCTCGCCATCTGTGCTGAAGTAAACAAAAAAAAAAGCCCTATTAAAATCAAGCTCAGCTGGAAACAGAAGGAGAGGAGGAAATACCAGCAATTGCTAAATATAAAGCAATAAACAGTTTTAAAAGGTGTTACAAATAATGGATGGCTTTTTAAAAAAAGTTACAGCTGCGCTATATATGACTTTCTTAAACAGGCCCGCGTTGAGGCTCTTTCTTCAGTGAGTATTGCATTTATTAATATAATGTATAAAATAATCTGTAATATTTATTAACACTATAGACAGTAATATAACGTATTTTAAATTATTGATAGTTTTTCAGTCCTGCAAGGTGAAAGATTTCTTCATTACAGCCCCAGCCCTGTTAAGGGCTGTGTGCATGCTCAAATTTGCAGTTTCATTTAACAGAGAAGCGTACAAGCCCTGGGATTTATCCCCAAAGATTTTGCTCAGGAGTTACAGGGTGAGGCTCTCATTCTACAAAATAAAACAGTGTGGCACAGGCTTCAAATCAGTAAAGTACCCCTGTTTAGGAAAATATACCTAAGACAAGAAGCCTTAGGCATGTGCTTACGTGCTTCCTTGAATCAGCCTGATTGCTGTATTTTCCCTGAGGCAGAGATAAGGTTTACAGACACAGGTCCCAAATTTGGGCCAGCCCGAAAATAATTTAAATGCATCGCTTTCCTCTCCCTCTTTTTGCTACCGAAAGAGCCGGGTTTGCTGCACATCTTATTCCTATCTGCCTTTATTAGGCTTTTTATAAATGTGTAAGAAAAAAAAAAAAAAATCAGCATCCCAGACATCTTCTTGGGTTTAAGATCTTAACAAATGAGGACACAGCTGGGCTACTTGGTCGGTGGATTTGCTAGCTGCAGGATTAAGTCCAGCTGAGCTGAAGTTTATAAACGAAGTTATTGACTTTAAAAATTCTCATACCGCTTATCAAAACACACCACATTGAAAGAACACCCTTCCCAGAATCAAATGTGGTAAAGCTTTCTCAATTATAGGCAGCCTCTCCCCATACAGCCGCCCTCACCGTAACCCCACGACTCTCCTGCATCTACTTTATTTCAAGACTCGCTCTCAAGTCACTCTAAAAAATAGCCTTTTCTATCTTCTACCCCAAATAAGCAGGGTCTAAGGCAGCAAAAGGTTGGTTACGTATAGCCCAGCACTGAAACGGGAAACAAACAGTGCTCCACCAGGCATCGTCCTTCCCCAGCAAAGCCCGGGCTGCTGTTAGGTGCTACTCGCCTAAAAGGATTTGTTTCTAGTCTGAAGTTAGCACGGCGCCTTTGTACGTCGCTTTTCACTAAAGGTCTGATCCAGCTGCCATTAAAATCAATGAAAAGGCTCCCATTGACTTCAAAGGAACCGAGATATACCATATATTGCAGTAGATGAAAAATACCAAAGGAAAAGAAAACCTCTGTCTTTTAGTGTATACTTTCGATTTTTATGTAGTCTTCATCATAACAATGTTCTAAAGGAAAGGGACTGGAAAATTTTCCAAGTCAGTCAATGCTGAAAACTGGGGGAAAAAAAAAAAAAGACTTTTTTGATGAAAGCAGACACTTTCCCATTTATTTCAAAATGCATTTTTTCTGTCAAAAATTGTTTTCAATAACAAATTTGTGACTAGTTTAAATGCTAAACTACTAATAGAGACAGGAAAGTATTTTAAAATCCATGATCTTTGGAGGCGTACACATTCTTTCTGCCCACTTACTCGTCAGTCACCAGACCTCCAGCTTTGGAGCCTAAAAAAAACAAAACAAAAAGATTGGATATTAGCTCTTTTATTGCCTGTGTCTGTAGGGAGGATCCCAGTGCCTGCCTCTCAGCCCAGTGCTCTGTGACAGACGTAAGATGGGATAACACATATAAGAAAGAGAAGGATTTATTAGAGTACAGAAGAAGGCTGGGCTAGAAATCCAGCTATGAAGCTTTATAGATGCATATATTTAAAACACCTTTCAGCAGCTTTATATACCATTACAGTTATTGGATTTTTCATCTTTGACTTACATATGAATTATTTAATTAGAAACTTCAATACTTGCACAACTTTGAAACCCTTCTGCTATTATTCTTATTCAAAAAAATATTTGCACCTAAGAGAATTTCCCAGCAGTCAAAACTTTTATTGAAAGCAGTAGTAACACTGCGGTAGGCTACGTTATTCAGGTAATTTGGATCAGGCCACACTTCGGTTTGGATTACACCCGGCTTTCCTTGAATGTAGTGACCCAACATTTGGTTATCGTTTAGTGAATATGATTTTCTACCAAATTATTGCCTCTGGACTCCCGGGAATCCAACAGAAAAAGCTTGAAAGCATCCAGACATCTCTAATTTTTTTAAACATTCACTTTAATTAATTCTCTGGTTTTGAAATATTTTATAATTCAGTATCTCCAGCAGGTCTTTCTTTTTTTGCCCCCAGTAGACTACTTTGAAGGAATCACAAGCTGCTGAAACTACGCAGGACATTTGTCCATTATGGAAAGGAGATCACAAAAGCATTTCACATCCTGCTGTTCAGAGCAAGAACAAGTCTTACTCGCACGGTAGGGTCACGTGCATGGTGGGTTCAAAGAAGAACAACGGGGAAAATACTCTCTATATCGGATACAATTATACAATACATATAATCAACTGCAAACACGTAACTTACCTAAGGGATTCCTGCTGACCTGCTCACTGAGCGCCTCCACGAGAGGAACTCCCATCCTCCGCAGGGTTCTGCAGATGAAGGATGTGGGCAACCCTCCGGGTCTGTCCCTGGGGAACACAGGCAGGACAGCATCCTTCCAAGGTGCCCTGACACAGGCGCTGTGGGCTTCTGCTAAAAATTCTGCCTCGTTCCTTAAAAATAAAGGTCATTCAAATCAGTAAAAGACAAAGCAGGATGTGTCTCTAAGCAATTTAGGTGCACTACCTTAAATTGCCAGGCAGATGTTTTGCCACCCTACAACTGCACCATACCTGGTGTTCTAGGAGCACGGAGACCGTTCACACAGAGCAGCAATTGATCTAGTTACTGAAGAGTAATTAGAGTATTACAGGGGTGGACAGGTGGGTTCATAAAGCTCCTCTAAGGGGAGTTACGTCTTTTTATTCCACATAAGCAGCAAACTTGCAGGCTCCCGCTGCCGCCCCCTCCCTCACCCGGACAGCACCGGCGCTGTGGGATGCTGCTGGGACCGCACGGGTTGCGTGGAGGCACACACGCACCTGAAGTGCCTCCTGCGTGACCACCATCCCACTGTCCGTGCTCAGAAGACCCCTTAGGGCTCAGGGACACAATATGGGTCTGCGACATTCACTGTCTGCGCTCGAATCGATCACACATTTCACAGCCGACCTTCTCACTGTCCTCTCATGTGGGCACGGGCGGCGTGAAACCACCATCAGAATATTCCGCACTGAAAGGCACTGGTTTGAAAAACATTTTCATCAGTATCTATCAAAATATTACCGCGAGCTGGCAAAAAGCACACTGGACATTTAGGATTTGGCATCATTTAATGTATGTTTTTATTTTGCCCCCATAAAATGGGGAACGCCCCCATTTTATGGAAATGTACCCAGCTTGACACCAGCCGGAAAAAAAACCCTGCAGGTTTGGGTGAACGACTGAAGAGCTCAGGGCTGCAGCTCGTGCCGTTCGCAGGACAGCAGCCCCTGACACCAGGCAGGGAGGGAAGGGCTGTGTTAAAAGGATAGACAACGATGAGCCTGTTTGATTTGGAGTCGTGATAAATAATGAATGCGAATCACAAGGACAAGATAACACAGTAGTCTTCACTGACCCTAATGTCAAAATGTTTCCTCTTCCCTCTGCTTCATGTCCAAGAGAGCACGGCCATTACCACCTTTCCTTTATCAGAGCCGCTACCCTGACAAGCACAGAGGCTGGAAGCGATTAATTTCGGGAGTCCAGCCCCGGACACGCTGCCCCGTGTGCCTAACTTCGCCTGAGTAGCTGAAGACCAAGGAATTACTCATGGAAGTCAAGTAAAGCACTTGTGTGTTTCTGGCTGAGGGTTTCTGACACGAAGGAGTCCCAGCTCCCCAGGGGGCAAGGATTAGTTTTTATCCCTAATGCCCAACAAGATACTGCTCTTCAAAACAGTCATTGGTGCACAGGAGTAGGAAATACAAAGGCCATTTCCAAGAGAGACGAAAATGTTTTCAGCGTAGTAACAAATATCCTGAGACAGTCTGCACTGGTGAGTGAGCAGAGGATTACATTTAAATTCAACACTCTTAATGTACATTGCTAATCTTAAATTTCTAAAAAGATTAGCCATTTACAGGCTGAGTAACAGCTTCTGCACTCATTCCAGCTAGTATAAAAATCATAAAGGTTAGCAAACTGTGTGGATCAGAATATAAACTAATCGGCATCTGGGATTAGGAAGGAATCTCCTCCAATTCATTGGTAAAGGCTTCCTCAAATACTAACCACAGCCCATTATTCTGTTTGGCTGTTAATAACTCAGGTGACATTTGCCATATGCCATCAAAGAGCCTAGGGTCAATATGGATTTTATCTCTGTTAAGACCTGCAGATTTGGCCTCAAATTGTGAGTCCACAATTCAAGAGCAAGTCGAGCATTCCCATTTTTGAACATTTTTTGAAAGCGGTGGGGATTATTTGGGAATCGTGTGATGCAGAGGTGCAAGGGAAGGAGCCATGAAAGGGACGAAAAGAATGGAAATAAGATTTTGACACAGAACAAGTATCAAAGTAGGTGATTTTCTTTTTTTCTTCACCAACTGTGCTAAAGTTGTCTTTTTAAACTGGAATCACTGTGTATCTCTAATCAAATCACATTCAAAGCAGTTATTCTAGTATGTCCCTAGCTGCATTTCCACAGTAATTTAGGCACGTTATTCATATGCTGAGTTTCCTACAGAAAGGGAAATAAACTGGAGGATTTTTTTTTTTTTCTGTAGTTAAAACAAAGTACAGTGAAGGTTTTGCATGTTCCTCATTGGTTTTTCCGGAATAAGGTTTGACAGCCTCACATAGGCAGAATTAAGCCTCAGTTTCTTACCCTTCAAAACCTCTAGAAAAGTCACACCTTCTGTAAAAGGGGATCTGGAAGACCATTTCAGCACATCTTTTTGGAGGGGCCATGTCTCCTACCAAGAATGAATGAGATGTGTTTAGGGGTGGTGGTATTCCTTGCCCAGGAAAACAAGTTGTCTCCATGAACCTGCTTTTTGTAGAGCTGCCAAGCATCCCAGCTAGGAACAACCCTCACTCCCCGACGTCTCTTGCTGCAGTGTCTGCATCTCACGTGCCTGCAGCGCAGACCGGCTGCCTCGCCTGCACCTCTGGACAGCCCACAATGTCCTTGACGGGTGCTGGCAGAAAGGTTATAGAATCATAGAATGGTTTAGGTTGGAAGGGACCTTGAAGATCATCGAGTTCCAACTCCCCTGCCATGGCCAGGGACACCTCCCACCAGACCAGGTTGCTCAAAGCCCCATCCAACCTGGCCTTGAACACCTCCAGGGATGGGGCAGCCACAACTTGGTTGGAGAGTTACATTTTCCCCAGAAGAATCCAACCACCAAAAGCTTTTCCCAGGTCTACGATTACCATCTAAAACCAGAAGTCCCACCTGTACCTTACCTGGCAGGGGCCAAGGGAAGATGTCTAGGGAACATAAAAAGGGGAGGTTATGTGGCGATACCTCGCTAGCACGCGTTCCTCCACTCCAGCTAATTGCAGCAAAAGGATTTCTTAAGCCGGTGCCTCTGTGTAATGCAGCTCTCCATAGATGTTTTCCCTTCGGCAATTCATCCAAGCCCTTTCTGAACCCACATAAACTTTTGGCATTCAGAGTGTTCAGTTTTTTGAATGTCCTGTATGGAGAAGTTGTCCAGCACAAATCATGAGCAGAACAACTGCCTCGGGCTGTTTTGAAGCCGGCGCCTGCTATTTGCCTGTGCTGGCCCTAAGTCCGGAGGTGATGCTGTCACACGCCTGGAAACCCTGCCAATCACGCCGCCTGACAGAGCAGCCAAACACTCTCCTTTTCCAGGAATATGAGAGGTTATTATGGTTATTTCTTAATGCTGAGTGAGGGTCTGCAAGCCTACAAACAGAGGACTGCATGAAATCACGGGTTCCCAGAGGTTCCTCCTTGGGCTTCAGCCAGCAAACACCTGCTCACATACAAAACTCTCCATTCAAGCCATAGGGACGACACCTGTGAGCAGAGTCACCCCCACAGTGATACCTGTCTGGTTTCCCAACTGGGAGAAAACACATTCCAAACTGTGCCGAGTGACTGATGTGCTCCATGCTAATATTTGTTTCACAAGTCATAAATCTGCTTCGCTCACGTGGTTCTGGAGTAACCATAAAACAGCCGCTGAAGGTGGAAACTGTAAGAATTTCAGCCACTGCCAATGAGTGATAACTCACTGTAGTTTGAACATCTTATGCGTTACTAAATCAAAACTTAAATTAAAGGCAACTTTTAAAAGCCACTAATATGATTTCTGAGCCTCTGAATACCTTCCAGATCTACCCTCTGAACACTGAAAATTTTTAGCCATAATATATACAAGCCTGATGCTGTAAAATACTAAAAGCCGTGAACTGTGGTTACCAATGGATGTGGAGGGTTTTCTGCCAAGGCTTTACATCTACATGCACACGTAGCCAGAAACTAAGGGGGGTGTTCACAAAAATCATTAAGACGACTTCTGAAAATCATTAAGATAAGTAACATAAAATGCAAAGTCCTTGTAGAATATCACATATTATTAGAGAAGTAAAAAGACAGTTCTATATTAAATACTCTAAAACAGTGAGACTAGCAACAAATCAGTTTTTGAGACAGAAGAAAACTTAACATCTCCCAAAATACCCAGGCATAGCATGAGATACTAACAAATACACTTTGCAGAAATACTACTGCCTCTTCTTTGAGGAGCATTACGGAGAACTCTCAGATATGGCGATTCTGTCCAGCCAGGGAATATAATGGAAAACACAACAGGTAAGACGAGTTTTTGGGAACACTCACATGCTTAACTTATTTGTGTGCAATCCTCTGGAATCCATCCATTTCCCCAATATTGAAATACAAAGGGGTTTAAGATGAAGAAAACTTGCACCCAATTAATGGAAGGAAGGTATTCTCCTCTTCCTCCCTGAAAAGGCTACGGGATTTACTGCGTTGTATTGTGCCATTTCAAAATGGTTGTAAAAGTCTGTCCCTAGGCATAAAATCTGCTCACTCACTTTGTAGCAGTGCATCCGCTAATGAGCTCTTATTTGCCTTTCCAAATTAAATTACTCGTTACAGGTAGGAGGAATTTTGCAGTGGTGGGTTAAAAGTAATAGAGTAAAAAGAGCACATTAGGCAACTTTTCTAGTCTGTTCTAATTTGAAGGTACTTTACCGTTCTTCTAATACCACTGTACTAAACTCACACATCAAGTAAAAGTTGCTGGCAAACTCCGAGGAAAAGTGCCCTTTTCTTTCACTGTCAGACAGTGGCGATGCTGCCATTTTCCTCCGCCTCCAATGGTTATGTCATCTCTGAGGTCAGTCTTCTGCTTCTTGAACATGACTTGGCTGTTTATGAAACGTGAAATCAGCATCAACAATCAGTAGCAACTTCAAGAAAGAAGCCTTGGGCTAACAAATAATAAAAAAAAAATAAAATCCTCATTTTTGCCCACAATGAGAAAAATCTACAGAGCCGCCACCTAAGGGCTTTCATTGCCTTCGGCACAGAAGGAATCCACATTTAGAGAGTGCAGCCTAAACATTTTCACTCCCTGAGCTCATCATTTATTTCGGTGGCAGACATCCCTATGTGAGACAACCTCGCCAGTCACCATTCCCTCTTTCGATTAAACATGAAAGGGGGTCTGTCCTCCCATTAGCACAGGGGAGATGTACTAATATGGCCCAAATTAATGTCCTAATCATTCCCTGACAGAATAGAATTTAAAATATCCCGACTCTGTCGCTCCAAAATCATACAGTCTGAGTCTGATCGTTTGAAAATTGGTGTTGGTCATCAGGGATCTCAGATTTCAGCTGAATTATTCAGCGTATCGGGTACCACCACATGAATTACGCTGGGGCAGAGGGGAAGGGGAACGAAAGGGGGAAATCGGGGAACCTCGGTGAAAATCTAAACACAAGGCAGTTCAGCCAAGCCCCGACTTCTTCCCAGTTATTTAGTTACAGAACAGCATTTTCCTCCAAGAGAGTGCTTGCAGAAAACACCATCTTTGCGCATACTTGCTTGAATACACACTTGTATGGGTTTTCATTCTTAGTGTTTACTGCGGCCCTGGTTACATTCTCCAGCCAATTTACTCATATAATGTGTTTTTTTCTCCCTCTGGCTACCGTGAAACAAAGCTTCAAAAGGGATGGGCAGGAAAAAAAGTCCTCTCACTAATGTTTTTCTCTCCTAAATACTGAGGAATTCTACTTCCCTGGCACCGTTCTCGCTATTTACATGCGTGTAGCTGCGTACATACCACAGCTTACTAACCCGTGCTCTGCACAAGGAATATAACTGAATAAGGTTATTCATAACCAAACCCTCATACAGCTCAGCCAGTGCCAGGATTTTAGTCTATGCTCATGGGGCTGTGATTAGTCCTAGAGAACATTATGAAAATCAACCTGGCTAATTATTACTTCAAATAACCGAGAAAGGAATGCAATACATTCTCCAGGAAATACTATAAGAGAATCAAGATTTCGGTGTTTGCATTTGTTTGTTTGTAAATGTTCTCATTAGCTCATCCGTAAGATTTTGCACTCCATGCAAGAATTACCAGGGGAAATTCTATAGACTGTTCAGTGAAAGGAGGCAGATAGATCATCACATCCCTCCTTTTGGGTACAAAAGCCTCTGAATTTCCAAATGTCAAAATTTTGTGCAGAACGTTCATCACGATATTGTTAATCATATCCTTATTGACTATACAAACCATTTATAGAAAGTTTCACAGAATTTAAAAACAGAGCTGAGAGCCTGATCTCCTATATATCTCAAAGCAATATGTTTTATCCCCATTTTAAACCCCCAAATTAGATCACAGCAGTTTAGTCCTTGGGAGAGTATATTTATGTATAAAAGAACCTGTCGCTAATGTCCAAGACCTCTGCAAAAGAACAAATGGACTAAATGAGAAACATTTAGGTGATCCCGGTGCGCGCATTGTGCCTGATGTACTGGAGAAGCTGTGTAACCTTCAAGACGCCTGCCAATCTGACACAGGGCAAAAGCCCTGATCAATGTAACCTGTTGGAATTAGTATGACCATAAATATGAAAGGCAAACACGGCACCCGGGCACCTACAATCGGGGAAGGGTGGGTTTGCACCAGTGCAGAACACTGGCAAAAAGCCATCCAAGGCCTCCCCTCCAGCCACCCGTTCATCTCTCATGCTCCAGGGGAACGCAGAAAAATGAAACAACTCCCAAATAACCAAGATATATGTGGCCAATTTCATCCGAGAGAAAAAATAAATCCTTCCTGACAGTCTGCAAGACCTCACCGAAGCCATGAAACAAGAGAATGATTATTTGATAATAATTATTCCCTTTCCAAACTGCAAGTGTTACGAGGATGCCGAGAGCAACACCGGCAGTGTCGGTCCCCGGAGCCTCACGAGGGACTGAATAACAGGAGGAATAACAGGTTCTCAGACTGCGAGACAAGGAACTGCCACCAATCTCCTGACAAAGCTCCCACTCACACATGCACAGAAAGATGTACAGATTTTTCCACGAAGCGGATGAAAGCATGTATTTAAAAATACATATTTATCGTCCTCTTAAACATCCCTACCTGTGACAGCTTTAACAGGACAAACAGTTTTATTATTTAGGGCTCTGCAGGATAGGAAATCATGACTTCTTTTAAGGGTGGATTTGTCTAACTTAAGCTTGCAACCACTGGGTCCTGTAATGCCTTTGTCAGGTAGATAAAGTGGCTGCTCACTCTTGGATATCTTGTCCATGGGTCAGTCCCTACCTGCGGTGACCGAGTCACTTCTCAGCTTCTTCCCTGATGAGCTAAATAAGTTGAGCTGCTTATGCCTCGTGTTGTCACGCTTGTTTTCTGAATCCTTTTTCATACCTTTCCTTTGAACTTGCCTTAGTATTTCCACATTGCTTTTGAACTGTGAACACCAAAACTGGACACAGTTCCTAACAGTCGCCTTACCACTGTTGTGCATGCGGGCAACATCAAATCCTCTTATCTGCTTGATATTACTCTTTTTTACATCTCAGGATTGCATTGGCCTTTTAGCCACAGAGTTACAGAGAGATTTCATTTTGAGGTGCTTATCCAAAAAGAATCCTAAATCTTTTTCAAAGTCCTTGCTTTCCAAAAGAGAGCCTCCTGCCCTGCGTAGCCTCTCGTCTTCATTCTTTATTACACTGCCCTGCACCTAGCTAATATTCAAACTTTTTTTTTTTAATTTTGACCTCTTCATTAAGCAATTCAGGTCACTCAGCAATAATAATTTGCCCCTTTACCACTTATTCTTCCATTTGTTCACTGTTAACCTGTGCCACGTGTAAATCTGATTCTGTATCATTTCTTTGATCAGTGATAAAAAAACATTTGGCCTCTAGTCAAAACTTCATTCCTAGAGGAATCCATTAAAAAAGAGTTTTGTATAACATTCGGTCTGTGCAAAGCATTAGCCAAATCAAACCTGGGAGCGCCATCACCGTTTTCTACCTGACTTTTACCAGGCACCGAGTACACGGGAGGAACACTTCTTGTTATAGTCAGAGCAACGATGCCTCCCTGTTCCAGGGCGTTGTGATGATGAACTCCCCCAACACCTGTGAGATACTGCAGGGACAATCTGTTTGCCTCAAGCACCTACCTCATATGTAAAATTTGGGGTTGATTTACCCCAAAGTCCTTCTGAAATAGATGCCTACAGGTATGGGAGACCGCCGAGTGCCTCCAGGCTCCAAGGTGTGCTGGCACGCCTGGCTGTACCTCAGATCCATCCCTAGGGAAGCCCCAGGTATCATCAACTTGCCTCTCCCAAGGTTTCCATGGGTCTGAAGGGACACGCTCTGGTCAGTCTGGACAGAAGGAAAGCAAAGGCCGTGGGGTGTAGCGCTGTCTCCATCTCGCTCCAGAGCCCAGATACGGTTCCTTACAGAGTCAGTGGTAATCAACTCAGGTGGCAATGAAGTCTTAAGCGAGGCTTCTGCAGCACCTACTTGTCTCAGTTTCCTCTCTGTGAACCTAATTCTGGTTCCCTCCACAGTCTGGCTGACAAGGTACTTAACATTTACAGGAAAATTCAGTATTTAATTAAGCTGAATTACATCCGAGCATTGTGCTGAGATTGTTTTGGAGGCCATCTAAACACACAGAAAAATGATGTGTAGCTGCTTCACCAAAATATTATAGCATAAATTTGGGTACCTCTATCAAACGACAGAATGGCAGCATCTCCTCTCCATGCTCAGGGTGTCACAACGCTGTTTTCTCTCAGAGCTGAAATGAATTATTTGACAAGAATGGGGGGCATGATGTGTCTCCTAAAGGAAATGTGACTGAGTCATTTATATTTTTTATTCTCACTCTCTGTTCTAGTTATGCCACAGATGGCAGAAAATAGGAGTCAAACCAATTTAATACAGACATTCAGTTCAAAATGGCATGTATTTTAGTCTTCCCTGTATAATTATGAGGAATAGGTGGAAACATATTGTTATTGTTTTAGACAAACAAATCAAACAACACAACTCCCTCCAAAATCACCCTGAAAGTCCAACTCCTCCTATGCCCCCTAATAAACCAGCATAGCGGAGTTACTTTGACAAAACTCAAGCAACAGATGCAATGACTTCAATGGCAATGAAAATGCCTCTCCGTGTGATCGCATGGGACGAAAGGTGACTTGGAAATAACGTTGTTAAACAAAATCTTCGTAAGCTTTCAACACGTCCCCCAAGAAGCCTGGCTTTTCTGCTATCCCCCAACCATTAGAGATTTTCACATAATTCAAGACAGAGCTCTAGACTCTGCCAATATAGTGAAATAGATCTTACTTTTATTACTGCCCGTCAGAAATCAAAATCTCGACTCCAGCTGAACCCACTTCTGTCTTCTGGGGGAAGTTTTAGCAAATGGTTCTGTCATGGCTAAGAGAAATCAAGACAATATACTGCTGGCTCTTAGAGGATCTGACTCTTCTCATCCCCTTGACAAGTCAGGGACAAGGAAGTTTCGGCTCACACACCTAAAATCGCAAAAAACTTTATTTCACCAGTTTCAAGCAAATGACTTCATAACCTTTGCCCACAGAGCCATGCATGTATCTGCAAACAGTTTGTGGTCAGATTAAAAAGATAAATGCCTGAGAATCTCAGGGATGCGTGAAGTCTGGGAATTAGAATATAATCCTCTTGTGAAAAAAGTATGTGAAGAATGGTCCAATATTCAGGAGATTAGTATCTTCCTCATCTCTTGGTAAAATAATTTTACTCCCTCTATAGGCTCTCAACCAAACAGTGACCACCCGACACTCCTCTTCTTGTCTGTGCTTGATTCCTTTCACAAAAGTAGTTGTTTGCCCTGATCACTACCCTATAAAGCACGTGGAGATGTGCGTGGTTTGGGATGCACGAAGTAGGGGAGCCCTTTCCAACCATCTCCCAGTGAGAGGACTTGGTACCCGTCAGCTCTGCCTTCCCACCCCTGATACCATCTTTGGTCACCCAGCGGAAGAGAGATGTGGTGTGTCCAGAGGAGACAATGATGTTTTTCACTAGGTTCCACAGGTTTGCAGGCTTCAGCAGTTTTAATCCATCTTAAATTTACAGTTTGGCAATTAACTTAAGCTGCACACTTAAAAATTACTTTACATGTCGCTTCCTGCTTCATTTGGGGATTATCTTTCTGCTAAATGCTAGGGATAATTGTAACAGATATGTACAGATGAATGCTAAAGTACCAGCGAACATTCTTTATACCGCAAATAAATAAAAATACATGATTGAACAAAACCTGAGATATCTTCCTGATCTCCACTGACATTTTCAGAACCCTTAAACCCTGGAAGTCTACTAAATACCTATTATAGTATTTTCTAGATATTCTACTGTATCTATTACCATTTTCAGTCAGCAGAAAATGAAACCAGTGGCATTAGTATCCAAGCTGTAAACCTGTAATCAAGGAGATTTTCACTAGCTGAAAGCAGGAGTCAAACCTCGCAGTTACAGTTTGGGGTAGCAGACGTTCCTCTTCGGCCACGGCTTAGAAAAATCTCGTACAACAATTCTGGAGATGAAATTTCATTACCTTTGAAATGGCCCAACCTGCATCAAAAAGTAAGAATTTTTTTGTAACAATCGAAAGAATTATATTTTAAATCCCTTAAAATAAATAAGAATTTCACTCCCTGAAGCACATCCAAACCTCGGAGATAAGGTTTACCACAAAGTAAGTGGGAAATATTTATGGGAACCCCTTTGCAAAATCCTGGTACCCGATTACTACGTGGGTCCCTGCAATATGCCCACTGCTCACCTAACGGCATTGCCATCAAATATTTTGCAGACTCAATTGAAATCTCCAAGAAGATGAATAGATCTGAGTGTCTTCTAATATTTTATCAGAAGATGGACTTGATGCTCTGACAATTCAAGATGCCATTAGTTTTGATATGATCAGCAAAGGCAGGGGAAGTTGTATTATTCTCATTCGAATACACGCCTTGTAACATAGTGATCTATCGCTAAAAGAGGAAATCTCTTCTTTCAGCAGAGCAAGCTTTGCCAGCCACCAAAGTCTTGCAGGCTGTGCGCTGCCTAATCCAAAATCGGGATTCTCACAAACAATCCTCAGCCTGTCAAGTACAACCTTGGAACAGATTCTATTAAAAAAATCACTCACTCATCCAAATAAAACCCTCACCACAGAATATTTGGTTTTTTTTTTCTGTAAAGAGATCTTCTATTTCATTAACATCTTAAGGATCCTTATTTTCAGTGCTATTACTTGGACACGTTTGCCTCCCCTAAAACACGCGCTCAATGACAGGGCAGGATGTCCCGAACGCTGAGAAAGGATGTGAGCAGCACAGCATCGTTCCCAGTGCCAGGAATAGCGTGCCAAGCACAGAGGAACTTCTTCAGACTCAGGTATTATCCTTAATTTTTAAACAACTTCGTGCACACTGTGACTCCACTGAACCATGAGCAGGATGCTCCCCAAATTATTTTTCAGCCACCTGCCCTTCTCTACAAAAGCCCACTTGTGGATGCCTTTCCCTCAGAAACAGAGCGGGGAAAAAAAAAAAAGGAATAAAAAATATTAATAAAATGAAGCACTTTCTCCTAACATTACTGAAGTTACTAAAATGAGAAAATCAAAGCAATAAAATTAATGCAGACTATTGTATTTAATGTAATCATATGCTTATTCTTCATGAAAATTCTGGCTCGTATTCTGCGTTAAACTGATTTAGATCTAGAGTAAAATCACTGAGGATCAAGAAATTCTTTGAAATTCATTACCTGTAAGTGAAATCAGAATCTGCCCCTATGCCAGCATTTGTAAATCAGTTATTTAACAAAATTTGATGGGAAACCTAAGGTCAAGATTTGAACTCTATCTTCTTGAAGTGAAAGAGTATGAAACTACCTTCCTAAAATGAAAAATGCAGAAAATGGTCGGTATAATAGACCTATAGAGCTTCATAGCTTAAAAGTGCTGTCCAAATATTAGCTAAATCCTTACTCTAAACCTGTGAGGCAGATAAGATGGAAGCACTTATGCTAAAAATAAATAAAACCTAGAACTGTCTCATATAACTGTAAAATTTTATTAAAAATAAACAGGGCTGGTTGGTATCCTTAACCTCAAGGTCACAAAACAAAGTACCAGGCACCAGAGGATAGCGGCAGAGACCGGTACTCCAAAATCACTGTGTCTAATTAAGGATTCCAAAGAATCTCTGCTTTATGCTCTCTCCTGTCTCGAAGCATTCGCCGCGAGAACATTCAAATGCCATCGGGAGACTGACATGCTACTTGTTAGGTCAACAGTCCCATTGAGACTTCTTCTCATCGGCTTTGTCGGATTCTGGGTCAACTATATATGCTGGGCAAATAACGCCGCACCAGGGCAAATAACACCGAACGGGGCTCTTGTGTTTAAGAGGGAGAAAACTAAGGAGAAAAAAAAAAAAAAAAAAAAAAAAAGAAAAGCTGCGTGGAAATTGGAAGAGTGTGTTGTGTGTGCGCTTGCTAAATAATTCAGATTTAAACTGTTCTGAACTTCTGACCCTCACACTCCACTGCGATGTGCAGGACTGGAGGCTTCACTGTTAATCCACGACGTATTAACGACAAAAATGTATGGAGCCTTCCTCTTTCAGAGTGAGGCCATATTCTGCTAAAAGCATTCTAATATTAATGATGACGGCTGGTTTTAGAAATGTTTTAGTCCACTGCAACAACGTGTTTTCATTCGTTTGTGAGGTCAGCAAGAGGGAAAACGCAATTTTGCCCTTTTAAGGCTGCACCCCTCTTCCTCCCAGGCGTCGGGCAGCGCGTGCCCCTTTTTCAATAAAACTGTGCGTTTGCCCATTTCTGCGGGTTGTGTGCTTCCCTCCCTTCCCTCCGCTTCGCTCAGCCGTCGTTTGGCACAACCGCCTCACTCTCCACACGTTAGAGCGTCTATTTCCCCACGATGCATTTTTAACCGGCGAAGTAAGGAGGAAAGAATTTGATTAAGCTTATTTTTATGCGCACAGGAAATATAAAAGACAAAGTGTTCTATGTTTAAAACTACGGGGCATGCAGCTTGCGTGCACATCAGAAAGATCGCTCCGGAGCAGCAGGCTGAGATGCAAGATGATAGAGAGGAGAGAGACGGATGCAGATTTCCACGCGTAAAATCCGTGGTGACTCCAAGCACGATGGATTTAAAAAAAAAAAAAAAAAAAAAAAAAAAAAAAAAAAAAGATATTAAAAAAGAAAAAAAAAAAAAGCGGTGGCGGGAGAGAATCGTACCAAGCTATCCAAAGACTCCCGTGGACTTCAGGAGGCTTTGGATCGCGCCCCCGGAGAGAGATGATTTAATAAAGCGGGGTAATATTTCTTTTCAACTCCACGCTACTTTTTGAAGGCAGCTGGGAGACCGATGACCTTTTCGCCAACAAACCCCCCCCCCCCCCCCAACCTCCCTCCCTCCTTTCCCCCCCCGCCCCCTTTCCCCGCACATCCCCGCCGCCGCCGCCGCCCGGGGGGGGGGAGCGCTCGGCGCACAACCGCGGGCTCCGGGGTGGGGGGGGACGGACGCAGCCGGGGCGGAGGCTCCGCGCTCCGCACCTGCACCCGCGGCGGCGGGGAGAGGCGGCGGTGGTGGTGGTGGTGGTGGTGGTGGTGAGGGGGAGCTCCGCGGGGCGGCCCCCGGCGGGCCCGGGCGGCGGCGGGGCCGGGGCGGCCTCCCCGCGGGGGCGGCGGCGCGGCGGGGCGGGGCGGGGCGGAGCGGGCCGGGCTCCACCGCCTCCCGCCGCCGCCGTGATTGGCCCGGTCCGCCCCTCGCCCCGGCGCCCAGGCCGCCTCCCTCCCCGGCTAAAGCGGGCAGTAGGTGAGGGGAAGGCGGCCAGACGGGAGCATGGTCGCGGCTCCGCAGCAGCCTCCGCCGCGTCGCGCCTCCCTGCCCGGCCTCCAGCGCGGCTCCCGGCGCCCGCAGCCGCGCGGGGCTCTGCGTTAGCGGCGGAGGCTGCAATGCACAAACCGCCGCCGCCTCCTCCTCCTCCTCCTCTCGCCGCCGCCGCGCATCCTCCCGCCGCCTGAGGACGCGGCCGCGCACCCGCGCTGCCGGCCCAGGGCCGCCTGCGCCCCCGCGGAGGGAGGTAAGCGGCGCGGTGGCTGCGCGCCCCGCGGAGCTCGCTCGCTCGCTCCCCCCGGCCGTGCCGGGCATCGCCGGGCTGGCGGCTGCCCTGCGCCTGCGCTCGCTGCCCGCATTAAAAACTTCCTGCGTGCCTCCTGCCGCCTTGGGGGGTGCTGTGCGGGGAGCCGCCGGGGGATCGCGGTGTTATTATGATGATTTTATTTATTTTTTTTATTATTATTTTAATTTTTACCCTTTCCCCCCCCCCTCCCTCCTCCTCTTCCTCCTCGTCCCCATAGGATTTTAAAAATGTTGGCGTTGGGGGGGGGGGGGTGTCTCCCACCCCCGCCGCGCACCCACAACTTCAGGCGCTCGCCCGCGCCGCGGCGGGGAGCGGGGCCGCCCGCGCATCATCGCCCCCCGGGGGGGGGCGGCTGTGTCCCCGTGGACCCCCATCCCTCCCGGGGGCGGCTGTCCCGAGGGATATTCCCCCCCGTCTTCCCACCCCCGCAACTGCCTGGGAAGGGCTCGGCGCGCACCCCGGCAGCCTCCCTCCCTCCTTCCCTCCTTCCCACCCTCCTTCTCTCCCTTCCCAAATGCCTCCGCCAGCCCCGTCGTCTCTCTGTGCCTGGAATACATCTCCATTCCCCCTCCCCTCCCCTTTTTCTTCACACCCCCCCCCCCCCCCCCCCCATCGCCACGCGTGATGTGTACGAGGAACTTCTCGACACAATATTGCTTAAATAAATATATATATATATATTTTTAAGAAAAAAAAAAAGCACTCCGTACGCGTTTCCCACGCCGTGCCTCGCCACGCCGTGTGACATTCCTCGCCGGTGTGAGGTTTTGTTTGGCTGCTGTTGGGGTTTTCTATTGATGCTGCTTTTCCTCTCTTTTTTTTTTTCTTTTTTTTCGGAGGGGGGAGGTGGTGGTTTCTTTTTAACTTCTCTCCCAGCCGAAGTGCTGTCTGGTGCCGTTAGGAGCACGGAGGCGCATCCCCTGGGTACCTGTTTTGGGAAGGTCTGGCTTAGGATGGGAGGGGAAAAAGCTACTTTTGTTGTTGTTGTGACATTGAGTGGATGTGACTAGCTGTCCTTGTCGTGCCAGGATGCAGGGCTGTGGCCCCCGGGATTTTTGCGTTCAGGTTCCTTTGCCTTCCCGGAAGGTGGAGAAAGGTCTGGAGGGAGGGAGTTCTGGGGATGGATGGTGTTTTGTACACACTTCATAAATAGTGTGTGCTCATAGTCTCCGAGATTTTTTTTTTTTTTCTTTTTCTTCCCCTCTGGCTTCATTTATTAAGCTGAAAATATTCCTAGAACGCTGGAGATGGATTTATCTCCCCAGCACTGCCACCAAAAATTATGGAGCCCTGATCATGTAGTTATCTTTTGTTTATTGTATACAAAAACTGTTTAGAGAAAAAATACAGCGTTCTGGTAACTAAATTAAGAGGGATTTAATCGCTTTTCCATCAATGAAAGCAAAAGACGTGCATGTTTGCTGCAGGCTTTTTATTTGGAAGATTATATAGAGCGTATTTCTCATAAATGAAGAAACTTTTTTTTTTCCCTGATATTCTTTAAAACAGCCAAGCAAGTGTGTGTGTGAGTACATGTAGGCACGTGTGAGTCTCTTGCACTGATTTAAACCCCTTGATCAGGCTATCCTTCTGAGGGCTGTTTTGAGGTACTTAAAAACCAAACTACTGTAGCTTTAAGGTGACTGCAGATAACAGTATTGCCGTCTCTTATAATTAGCAATCTGCTGAAACTTTAAATCCTCCTTGCCAGATATGATGATCTGTGTGAAAGAAGGAATAATATTCCAGCAAGTTTTATTCTTTTTATTTTTTGCCTCCGAAACAAAGCAACGGTGTGTCTTTCTTTTATTATTGTTGTATTGTAGTTTAAACTGCTTATGGCTTTATTTTTTTTTTTTCCCATGTGGAGAAAAATAAAGTACAGCCATATATTACACTGACATTTATCTGCATCAAACTTTAGTTATGCTCAGGAGGTTGTTTAATCTTCTCTGAATAATGTACAGGGTTTTTTTGTTCTTATAACCTGTCCTCATTGTGTGTATTTATGGAAGTTGTCTTCAATTTGAGATGAAATATGGGAGCTATGCAAATAATTTAGTGACCCATCCGGAATAAGACTTAGCCAGCATACGTAAACTATGTCTTTCATCGATATCACATAGATATCTTTTCCTGTAACATCTATTCTGATATTTCCTAATAGAAATGGAATAATGCCCGTGGTATTTTAATTGAAAATTAAAGTTCGGGGGTTGAGTTACTGCCCCTTCTAAAATAAGGGAGTATCATTGCTCTTCATTTAGAAGTCAAAAAACATCCAGTCGTACCAAGTAGTTATCACTGCAAATAATGACTAGTAACACTTAATTTGGATGAATTTTTGTTCACGTTCATTTAGCTTCCTGTAGAGGGGCTTAAACGCACTATGAAATACATACTGGGTTCTCGGTCTCAAAAACTGCCCGACTTTCCTGTATTTGTTGTCTCCAGTAGCTTATGAAATGCGTGCGCAGTGTGTCAACCTTTCCCTTAACAACAAAACCTATGAGCAAATGTTCGGTGTGAATTATATTACTGAAATAAAATATTCTATAGTTGTCATGGTTACAAATAGAGGCAGGGTTACTGGTTTTTCATCTGCATGCTGGGGAGGGGGAATCTAGTTTTGTCACTTTTTAATTACATTTCTAATGAGTGATGGTCATACTTCAAGTACCCAATATATTAGGTACCCGGCAGAGTGAATGAGATTTTGTCAAAGTCTTGCTGAATCGAAACAAAAAGTGGTGGTGTGCTGGAGCAAACCCTTTCTTGTTCATTTGTTGTTGTTTTTTTTCTCGAAGCAGAAATCTTGAGGGAAGAAAGTAACCATCTCTGTCTCCTCTAGATCAGCGTGCTGTGAGGGTTGCTGCTCTTCTTCAAACAATAATAAAAAGTATATAGTGTGTACGTTGACTGGAAACCCTCTCAATGGAGGGAGAGGAAGCCACAGATCTGAAAATTAGATATGATTTTGGGGTTTACTGTGCAGCGTATCTGGTGCTGTCACTCTTAGTGCCTGTTTGCGAGGAGAACTCGTTATCCCCAGGCTTGCTGCGCTCATCTCGCCAGCGATGCTGCTTTGCTCCCGTGTTGTCCTTCTCCCAGGTTGTGATACCTCGTCTGCGTTGGAGTCACTCCAGGCCGGCACCGCGCTTATGGCCACCAGGATCGGGGCCTTAACTATTTGCAGTCCTTGGCGCTCGTCCCACTGCTGTTTCTCTGCTTCTCCGTTCTCATCTGCAATTCAGTCTTGTCCATGCCTACTCGTTCTCATGACCTTTTAATTTAGTTCCGCAAACCTATGGACCCAGTTCTTCTGAAGCACAGAAAAAAATCGGGGGGGGGGAATTATTTTTTTTTTTCCCCCCTCTCCTTCTTCTGTGTGTAGAGCCTCTGTGTGCTGTGGTGGAAACTCACACACAGCTTTGGGGTGGGGGAGTACCCCTAGATGCATAAATAGAGAACTTGCATTCTGTCCTGTCTTAACCCCTGTCCCTTCCGTTATATTCCTGTTGTGTTTTTTTTTAATTTTAAAACTGATCTGGAGGGGTTTTTTCTGCACTTTCAAGTTTTTGAGGTCTCTTTACTTTAGTTTTTTTTTTTAGCATCTTTTCTTTAACTTTAGGTTGAGCATAGCATTACAAAGGCTCTTGCAGTGACTTCTCCGCTGGCCACACCGATCCGCTTGGATTTGCTGCGGTGGGCTCTGGCCCCAGGGAGCGCGGACACCTGAGGGCCTCATCCTGGCGCTGCTCTGTTTGCAGAGCATCAACATCGGAGGGCACCACAGAGGGCTACATCATTTTCCGATCATTAATTCTTTGTGCCGTAATTGAGGCTTTTAGCGAGCTCCAATCTCAGCATGGGTTAGCGACTTCTTTGGCCCTTCAGCTGTTTTTTTTTTGTTTTTCCCCCTGCAGATCTTCCATTTGGCAATATTTGGCCTTGCAGTGTGCTGATTCAATAACCTTGAATATGACACAGTATCATTAGATTCTGTGATTTATTTGTGCATCTAATCACTTTCTTAATGTACTCGTCTCTCCACAGAAGAAGTACTGTATAAATAGCTATATCCTAAAGCCTGTAAACATACAAATTGGATAACATTGCCTTGATTATACTTGTGGGTACTTGAAATTATGGTATTAACTCTGTCACATTTTATTTTATTTTTTAAAAAAATTTCCATTCTGGTTTTGTGTTAGCTTACCCTGTGTGGGGAAGGGTTGTAGCATCCCTCTGTGCAGTTAACTCTCTTACGAAGTTACTCGTAGGAAGATGGAGCTCCTGTGCGAAGGCTGCAGACTGTTCTTCTCGAAGTAACCTGCCAGCAGCAGCTCCGGGCGCCAGGCTGTACGAGACGCAAACAGCTTTGACATGCTCCTGTCACTTCTGTGTTTCCTTTGTTACCAGAAGTAGAAAGAACTCTTCCTCAGCTATAAAGAAAGAGATTAAAAGGAAATAGATTAGAAATTTTATGGGAACGCCTTTTTGTCAGATTTTTTTTAAAGTCAATGGGTGTAAGTATCAGCTGTTTACCTGTTAGGGTTAAACCAGAACTGAACAGACATGGTCCAGGAGATGCCCTGAGAAGCCTTCCAGGGGCTCTCGTCATGCAGCCCATCACCTCTGTGCTGTCTTGACCATCTGATAAATGACAGTAACTGAATTCCTAGTCACACTCTTCCATAAATAATTTTATGCTGTGGATTAGGATATCTGGAACATGGGACCGTTTTCCTTAATTTTTATGTGCTGCTTTTTTTATCAGTGATGCCTAGGTCTAGATTTTGAAATATCCTCAACTTGGATTTTTTGCTATAATTGGCATTAACATCAGAGAAAATCATCGGGTTTTTTGGTAATCTTAAACTTCAGGTAACTTACAGTGCTGGCTTGCAATAGTAGTACGGATTCACTGAAACGGTCTGCTCGAACTACAGACAAACCCAGACTTTTAAAATTAATTCAATGTTCCTTTTGCAGTGTTTTGTAGTTTTGTTTTTTAATTCCCTGCCATACATTACAATATGCCATATGACATGTGATATTAAATGGCTTCTGTTCAGGTTTGGTTTGGCTTACTGGAAGACATGAATGTACAGTTCTTGGATTTGTCTGCAGTTCTAGGACTAAACTCTATATAAAACCAGGTAAAACACAGTTTGATTTGAGAAAACCAGATTATTTCTAGGAGTGTGTTCTGGAACTCATCCAGTGCAGCAGTTTGTAAGAAAATGTGCCACTGATACAATTCTTCTACAACGTTGCTGTTAACTAAAAACTGTTAGGTGTGCATGTGGTAGGAGTGTTTTTGGATTTTCACCATAGTTGAGAGATACCTCTGTATGAACTGGAGAGACTCTTCACAGTATCTGAGGCAATAATGGTGCCCTGTAGCGGGTCTCAAACTCAAGATGTGCCTAATTTGTTAAGCTGGACTTTATTCATACATCTGATATTTTTCAACCTTGAGAGAAACTCATCAGCTGTCACTTTTTTTTTTAAAAAACCAACAACAAAAAAAAACCAAAGCCACCCCGTAACTATGATCTGCATAACGATACGGACAGTAGAAATCCTGGATTTAAAGTGCGATTTAAGAGCTTTTGTTTCAGACACTTCTTAAAGTCCATGCTGATGAGTAATTAATATTTAAATCAGATAATTCTGCTCTGCGATATGCTTTGTCAGACCTTGTTGTAGGATTTTGTGGTTTTTTTTTTTTAGTCTGCAAATGCGATGCTGGTGGATTTGCAGATCGCAGCATGCTGTAACTACTCAAAGAAAAGTTTCTTTTCTCGGGCTGAGGCTTAAGCATGCTGTTTCCCTTAATTAGAGGCAGAAGAATTTAAATGCTGTTAGTTTTTCCAGCCACAGGTAAACCCCAGATCAAAAGAAGCGAGGCCAAAGAGTTCAGGAAGTTCATCGTAATAATCTCATGACATGGAATACCTTTAAAGTGGATGCAGCTGTGTTTACCTGTGCTTTGAAATACATATGTATTGCAAAGTTTGGTTGACTGGTAGCTTGTTGAACACCTGAATTCATTACATGATTCCGAACATATTGTATACTTCAGAAAAACTTAATTTTTTTAACTTTCTCTTGATTTTTATTTTGTCTTGCTTGCCAAGAGTGGAAAGATGCCAAATTGGAACACTTCATATTACAAAATGTTGTTTGGTATATAAATGTCTAGAAAGTGCCTTTGAAGCTATACAAAATGCTACAGAATAACTAAACTTAAGTAATATGTTTTTTTGAGCTTACTCCTTACCCCTTCATAAAGTTTGTGAGGCAGAGGGACTTGTGGAAGAAGTTGCTAATTCTGGATGAAATTTCTTATGTTTTGGAATGAGGGGCAGAGCATAAAAGTACATGTGTATGTGAAAAAGCATAAACTAATTAAACTGTATCAACCTATACACTGTGAAACAGGTCCTTGACAGTGCCTATACTGTTAAGTATATCCTTTTTATATATTGGTAGTGGGGTGGATCAGCAAAGCATGATGCTGTAGGCCAGGAACTCTGATGGCAAGGGAAGCTGGTTCTTCTGGTTTGGTTCTCCTCCTGCCCCCTTCTGCCCTCTTTGAATGGCTTGTTTTAGTAATATGTGTTGGAGGCTATAAGGGATATCTGAGAAGGACTGTGAATGACAGCAGGAAAAGGCTGGAAGAAACTCTCTTTAAAATTGTTCAGGTGGTAGTAGTCCCTGGAATAGGAAGAGATTTCTGGAAGGTAGGAATAAGTGGCTTCTTGATTATATGACATTGGTTATATTTTAAGGGTTCTGTTTAAGAAGTAGGAGACTCGCATACATCATAACTACTTCAAAGATGTAACTCTTCTTCTTCATCCTCCCTTCTTGCATGGGGATAGGGCTAGGTGCAACAACGCTTGTCCAGATGTTCTACATCATGACTGTGGAGTCTTCTGCTTCCCCCAAACATTGGTTTGCCCCCCCTCCCCCTGTTCAATTTACAATCATTTTGAGAGATTGCATCTGAAAAGCCTAGTTACTACCAGGGGTACTCGCTCCTATTTGGAGCAGAGAAATACCAGATACAGTAAGGGTATTGTGTGGTGAGACGTTACAAAAAATGCTGTACTTTGCTTCTCTAAGAGGAGGGCGAAAAAATGACGTGGTTAACACTTCCAGGTAATCTCTGACAGATTTGCTAATACAACGCAAGGCAAAATATTAAATATACCATACTTCCCTCTTCCTTATGCTATTTTTGGCTGATCATATGAGGAAGGTATATATTATTTAAACAAAATTCACTTCTCTGAGTGTGTCTTCCTTTCCTTCTCTCCCTCCCCATTATTTCACGTTTCTAAACATTGAGCATACCAATCAATATTCCATTAAGAGGAGAATTAACTTGGGAGAAGCTTGCATGTATTTGCATGTAATAGCTTATTTCTTGGTCTGTGGCTTTTGTTGCCTTTCCCGTGTGTCGTCATCCTTTTTTTTAAAAAAACCCCAAACACTCCAAATATTTGTGCAATTACTTCTAATAGTGAGGTTTGCTATGCCCCATCTTAATTCTGTCAATATGAATTGCTGGTACAGCCTTCTGTAGTGCCCTGCTTGCAGGCAACATCAGTCAAATGTTTGTCACTACTTTTTTGCTTCTGTTTTACAATAGCTGGACATCAAGGTACTAGGCTTCAGATCAAATGTTGCTGTTGGTTACACATATGTAGTTAACAGAAATCAATGTTGCATAGACATAAATGAAAGTTGGATTTGATCTCTTGTGGGCTAACTCTTATCTCATTTACACTGGCGCTAGTCTGGATTTTCTGCAGGCTGGATTGAATACCCCATCTCAAATTCAGAAGTCGTGAGACTTTTGCCGTCTGTGCCAACATTTTATTATGCTCTCTGTACAAGTCTGAAAGTAAAAACCACCCTCTTGCTTTCTGAAGCCTGAGCCTTGAGACTGCAAACAAATGTAATGAGATTTGATTAAAAGTTGCCTGTAGCACAAAAGAACATGGCATGTGCCTGTGTGGGACCTTCTGGGGAACCTCTCGGTTGATCTTGATGTGTGAATTGTCACAAGAGCTGCTGAACTGTGGACCAAATCCTGATGTAGTTAACACCTGTGGAGCTGACGTGTTCCAATAGGTGTCTGATGTTGCGCAGTGTTTTTATACCCTGAGGAACAAACCACTTGTGAAATTCAACTGTGAAGGTCTTAAGGTCAAAGAAAGAGTCTGCAAATCTCGGTAGATGACAGCAGCTGCAGAAGAGGGGGGTGGCCAGTTGAAGAGTAGGCATGTTTTCTGGTCCCTGGTTTGTGTGGTCCTGGTGCTTCAATATTGTTTTTTTTTCTTTTTTCCCCTCACAGTTCTGTGTTATATAAAATGGGCCAAATTTGTCCTTGGCCCAAATTTGTGGAGTTAAATGAAGTTACATTTGGTACCCTGAAAATCTTAGATAAATGTTCTGCCTGTTCTTAAAGATTATCAAATCCCCAAAGTAAAGCCTATTTTCTAGTGCATTTTTCTTTTTGGAAGAAAAGTGTGTAATTTTATGATTAAACTTCTGGGCAGTTCTAGTTCTGCAACATCACAACCTTATCTCTCTGTGAACTAAATGGCAATGGGAAGTTGTGGCTGATATTTGAGTTGTTATTTATAGGAGGAAAAAATAGAGCATAGAAATGGTATAGGAGGTAAAGAAACAAAAAGGCTTCCCTGAAGTCTATAAAATACGGGACTGACTTTAAAAGTGGTGCTCAGATACAGAAATGCAGCCGAAGACAAAGAGGAGAATTGCGGTTCACTTGCTGCCATGATACTCTTTATTTTGGTTTGTTTGTTTTTCCTCTGTCTCAGATAGAAATTGTGAAAGCCCATTTGTGTGTGTGGGGAGGGGATGCTCTAGCTAAAAGAGAAATTGCAGCAAGTTTTCCTTAAACTCACTGTTTCAATATCACACTTGAACAGTTCACAGCAGCATCCTTCAAGCCTTCTAAAAACTGTTCTTAGACAAATCTTATGGTTGCAACAGCTAAGTTACTGAAGTATTGGATTTCAAGAATAATACCAAAAAAAACCAACCCCAAAACCCTGTGCTGTGCTGGCTTCGTTATTCAAAGAAGTTCATGCAGCTGCAGTGCTCTGATGGCAGAGTTAAGGTGGTCTTGGCTGGAGGTCAAGAATGATGCCAAGTTGTGTCAGGTTGAGAAACTTAAACTCTAATTTATGATGGAAATGCAGGTGCAGGTTGAGCCCAGGCATCTACTGCTTGAGGTGATGGTTAATTAGGGCATTAGGTACCTCTGGGCTTCTCCAGAGGAGAAGCCAGGGACTGGTTGGACTTCTGCTGTAGTAATCTGGGTGGAAGTCCTAGTTAACCACTTCCCCTATCCTATTTTCAGGCTACACTGTTTATCAGGCAGTTATTCATCTTTAGCAAAGCATGAATAGGCTCAGATTCCATCAAGATACTTACTAAAATGACCTCACGTATGACAGCAGACTGTAATCCTTCCCCTGTATAAATATTACCTTGTAAAATCTGAACATATCAGTTCTTGGAGTAGACCTGTAACCTCTTCAATTTTACTATAGCTAGTTCTAAGTTTGCTTAAGAGGATAGCTTGACTCTAAGAAAAGTACAAACACCCTTATTTTGATATGTAAAGCTTGTTGTTAAACTCACAATCAGAACTGTACAGCCTTGGCCATATTTTTTATTAGAAAATTGAAGGATACAAAAAAAAACCCAAAGAAGACTGTTTTTTATCCTGTGCTTTTCAGGCATAGTAGCATGTGTTTTATTTTTATATATTATAAATATTTTATATTTATTTTAAGAGGGCAGGAAGGGGGGGGGGGGAATAGTGTAACCTTCACCTGTTAATTGCTACTCTAACAGCAAAGCTGCTTTTGAGAAAAGACTTAACCATCAGGATAAGATCCAAGAAATCTCAGTACTAATCTTACCTAGATAATCTGTTGCTTTGAACTTCAGGCGAAAATTTAGGAGCACGGGCATTGTGTGTGTAACTATTTCATGCACAAATACACCATTTAATCTTGGCTTGCTGTATCTAATAAGAGAAATATGTTTCACTGCAGCTGCAATCAACACTATGTCTAGAGATGCTTACAAGAGTGATGATCGTGAAGCGGTGATAGAGCTTATACAGTCCAACACCAAGTGACAGCGTTGCTCGGTGAAGTCCTTAGCCTCTCTCTTCAGAGAACATTGTAAATGTAACTCAATGTCTGGGAGGGCTGTTGGCAAAGAGGAATAAATGGGGGAATCTTTGAATCTTAAACTAAAACTTTCTGATCTTTGAGCTAAAAACTGTTAGCCCAGCCCGGAGCAGGCTTACCGATTGGTATGTGACCTGGCTGCCACTAGAGAGGGACGGAGCTCTGTACGGAGCAGGGGTGTATTACTTAGATAAAGGGCAGATTGCAGATAAATGAGGGTTTTTTGGACAGTTCTGGTTTTTCTTTCTGAGGGTAGAAAACAAAAGGGTGAATGTTAAATCATACCATTGTTTATACTCAAGGTCAACTTCACAAGCAAAGTTTTTGTTGCCCAGAAACATCTTTAAAAAGACAGAAGTGCTTCACATTCCGCATAGAGATCAAACTCGCAAATATCCTTAGCATAAAGCAACAATTAACTATAAATTGTATTGTGGAAGCTGCAAACAAGTTTCTAACCATCTGGGTGAACAGAGAAAGTGCCATATCCCATATGAAATGGGAGCACAAAGGCTTCGCAAGGAACTCAGGAAAACAGTGGTGTTCTCTCTCCTTTCATGTGATGTGTTTTATTCTGCTTATCCTTATTTAGCTGGGACTCTGAAGCTTCTCTGTTGAAAGGGGGAAAAAAAAATAAAATCCTTGAACTCTGTGGGGTCAACTTCAATTCTGTGTGTAACTGCAGCTTCTCTTGGCCGTGTTAGGGTCAGGCTTGTGTAGCGCGATGTGCCTGGTGGCTCTCCTTTCCCAGTCTGGCTGTGTTTTTTAAAGCGGTCTATTTTACATATATATATTCTCAAAGTAGCTGCACATGTACTTTGCCCCCAAGTTGCTGAATTACCTCTTCTGTCACTGTATCTTAAGCCTTCAGTTCTCTTGTTTAGATGTATCTTGTTTCAGATTAATGAAGGCACCACCCGCAGTTATTGAGCATCTTAAGGGTGAAATGCATCCTGTTAACTTCAGTTTATTTTTGAGAGTTTTTTTCCATCCTTGACTTTTCTGTTTAGGCAGTAAACCCTTCTGGGACAAGGGCTGTTATTTTTCAACTGTACAATTAGGTCTTCCTTCTTAGCTGTGCCTTGTGCTCTAACAGGACAAAAATGATTCATAAGCTCTGAAAATGCTGCTCTTCTCTACCCCGTCTTTCTCTGTTTTAGTCTACAAAGATTCTGTTATGCTGAGGCAAAGCAAAACTTAATGCCACTTTCCTCTTCTGTTTCTTGTAATTACTTATTTTTGAGGAGAGAAAAGTATCCTAAAGAGGTAAAACGAACATGAAAATAATTTTGGGAATCATGGAATGCTTTAATAGGGTTTTTTTTTTTTTAAAACTTCTAGCTCCTATTTTAATCCAGAGATACTGAGCAGTAAGACTTGGGCTTGCTAGTCAGGGGTGTATCTGTTTCTTCTGGAAAGCGAGTATGTGCTTTGTCTTGCTCCATTAAAAATAGTAATCCCAAGAATATATTGAAGGCGCTGAACTACTTAGGAGGTGGTTGTTGCTGTAGAGGTCCACAGTCACGCCCACCAGAGGGCATTTTATCACCAATTTCTTGGGGAGAAAGTTTGTTTTTTTTCCTTAAGTCACGAATAAAGTAGTAAATATTGGATGGAAAAGCAGCGTATGAAACATTGTACAGATAGCTTTTTTGTTTATATATAAATACATATGCTTATTTCCTGGCTGTATTTATATGTAAATAAGTAATGATGTCAGCTTGAATGGTTGGGTTTCCCCTCTGCTTCCTAAATACTTTTCTAATTTTACTTAGGGATAATCTGGAGAAAAAGGAATTCTTTAAAGCTTTCCCACAGCTGGTATCGCCATTGGTTACCAGGAAACTGGCCTCCCTGCCGAACAAGAGCAGCAGATACTCTGCATGATTGCAGCGTACCTCTACTCCCCCTTTCCAGGGCACTCTGAAGCAGAGGCTGCTGTTCAGGAGCCCTACTCATTTAGGAGGCTGGAATTTGCAAATATACTTAATAGCGAAGCCCCTGGATTTTAAGGAAACGCTTGGCAGCTGGGGAAGCGTACATCTGCCAGATGGACCTGACGTCTTGCGTTTGGCAGCAGTTAATGCTAAGGCATGATATGCAAAATCCAAGAATGACAGCTAGGAAATGAATTTTTATTTTAAAAACTATTTTGGTTTTGTTTTGTGTTTTTCTTTTCTCTCATCTGTCTTCCATTATGAAATAAAGCCTCTGCAGGAAGGGAGTAAAAAAAAATCCACTTCTGAAAAATACCTTTTCTCGCCCCTTTTCAAGGTGCTTCCTTCTAAAGTTGACATCTGTGCCGAAGGTTGGGCTGTCCCAGTTCAGATGTGTGACCTTCGTCAGCCTGGTACAGCACACATAATGTGATTAATTTCCTTTGGTTCCCTGCGGACAAATATATTCACTCCACCAGAGCCCCCATGACTTGTTTGCAGCCTCAGCAGAGGCCCGGGGTCATATGAGACCAAACTGCAAACCTGGGCAGGGTTCTGACCAGCCTGTGCTGTGACATGTGGGCAGAGCACTGGTAAAAGCCTTCCTCCCTGTGCAGGACCCTCTCTGCTTGTGTGTGGGACGCGCTGTGAAGGAGTTGAGTAGAGATTCGGATACCTATCATTAAGCGCAGCTCGGGGACCTGTGGTTGGGACCCCATGTTGTGTTTGTGGCCATCTGGCTAAAGATGGGAATTACTTGGAGCATGTCTGTTGCTTGCCAAAAGCAGCTGATGTCATGGGCATGCGCAATGAGGAAATGTAGAAGACTTCTTTTTTTTTTTCTTGTTCTCCAACCCGTTCAGGTCAAAAGGCTGCACCCTGCTAGGGTGAAGCAAACACAGACCTGTAGACCTCCCACCACTCCACCTCAAATGAAGTGCACGTAGAGGCTTTGTGATTACTTTGAGAATCTGGCCCTAATCCGCAGAGGTTAGGGTGATCTCCTTTGGGATGAAGGGAAGCAAAGATGTAAGCCAACAGCATAGTTTTCTGGAGCACAGTGTCTGGGGAGATAATCTCAGTGAGGATGGATACACTCTCTCTTGCGTGGTGTTAGTGGGGAGGCAGAAGGTGCTGTGGCCTCTTCTTATTCCTGGTGATTCACGGCAAGACAAGAGTGGGAGCAGTGCTGGGGTCTGAACAGCTCTTCCTTCTTCCCAAAGTAGGGTTAAGACCCACGACAAATGGTGGCTGGGGAATTGTATGGAAACAATTGCTCAGACCTTAAAAAAAAATTCATAGTGAAAAAGTGAGGTGGAGAATTAATCAAGACTAGCACCTGCCTGATCAGCAGCAGGCAGTCTCCTAGTAAAATGCCTGAATGTTTTTCATCCTCTTTATTCAGATGATATGCCCTTTAGGAGGGAAATATTTTTTCAACGATGTTAGTGTCTGTGCAAATAAATTACTTATAAAAGAGTTTTATTAATCCTCTAGGACTGAAACTTTGTATAGCGTTTCTAGCTGGATAGATTTGCTTTCCAGAACTGTCCTGATGATTTGAGAAGACCTATGTCTTTGCCACCTTGTCATCCAAGTTTACTAGCTTAACTTTTACAAGCCTTGCAGGTATTATCTTGTGGTTAAGAGTTGAGGGAGTTGTTGCTTTTTGGTTTTCTTTATTAATATTTGAGGGCTCAAGTATAAATTAGCATTAAAAGGACTCTGGATCTGATCCTGTATTTTCTTTCCTTTGCTTTTGATTTCGCCTGTGGCGATGAGCTGGACTAAGTATAAATTTGAGGATCCAACTGCAAAGACTCAAGTCATCCAGTGTTGTCATAGTGGATAAGTTAGTCTAAGAACTTTGTTAGGATAAAAAAAAAAAAATCCTGTTAGGATAAAAAAAAAAGTAGATGGCAGCACTAAGCTGTTCTGAGGGAGAGAGGATTTGAAGGTGAGAAGGATGAAAAAGCCTGTTAAATCTGCAATTATTGCAACAGTGCAAAGCTCCAGCAACACTATAGTAACTCATATTAGCAGAAGAACCTTGCAATCTGGTTTCCCTGCTGTTACGCTGGGAATAGATACTACTGCTTCCTCTCATTTCATTAGCAAGGACCATATGAGGTCTCAGTGTAATTCTGAGCTAAAACAAGCTCGTATCTAGGTTTCCTACAGAGTGACTTAAGGATTTGACCTGGCTGCTGTTTGTATCTTGGTGCTAATTTATTAGCACTGTTGCTATTGTATCTGAAACAATTCCTCGGCTTCCGAAGTGTATGCAAAAACATACTTAATTCCAGTATATTTTCATTTTGACATATAGATCTGTGGCAAAGTTCTGGGAGTTACTTGTTCAGTTAGGAGGACCATGTGGCCAACAGCGGATTTTGACAGAAGTAGCCTATACCAGACTGAAATCACATAAACATGCTGATAATCTGGTATTTGAATTAGTATTTTGTCCTGCTTCAGCAGAAGTCTTTCATGTCAAAAACAACTAGTTGTCACCTTTTGCTGCCTTTCCTGCTTTGCTCAGTCTGCTGTCGAACATGGATTTAAGGTACCTCTGGAGGGGGGAGGAAGAAATGGTTGTATTGGAGCCAGGTGACTGCCTTGCTTCAAAAATATTTTTGAGCAGAGAAGGGCTGTCTTTTCATTTTGTGAACACCAAAATAAAGCAAAAAAAAAAATTCACTATTTTGTCATTCTTGTGCTTTGAGGCAGCCTGCCCACTGATATTCAGAAGAGTTGGCAGCGTGTGCCTGGGGGAGGGATAGGAACTTGGATACCTTGGGACATCCAGCTTTGAACAGAAGGGAGGAAAATCCACATGGCTTAACTTTGACATAAGCACAAAACCAGCTGTTTCTAACTCTTTGTCTGACCAGTGCTCTCCTTAGCAAGCAGGAGAGCCCACTGATGGTGCAGAAGGTGAGCTTCCCCCAGGGTGGGTGGTGTGTGGGGAAGGGGGACTCTGTAGGTGATGCAAACCAGCAAAGAGCAGAGAGGAGGTAACAGTCATCACCTGCTGGGGATGAAGGTTGACTGATAGGATTTAAGTGTTTTATAGTAAGAAAGGCATGCAGAGCCTAACTGCACGAGCTGGGACCAGAGCTGCAGTGCATCCTCTGCAGATAATGTCTCTCCCCAACATACTTATGGGCTTTCAGTCTCCTGTTGGAAAGTGGTGGGTGTTTTATAGTGCAATGTGGAGGATTGTAGAATATCTCAAGTTGGAAGGCATCCATAAGCATCAATCAAGTCCAACTCCCTGCAGGACTACCTGAAACTAAATGATACAACTCATTGTTGTCCAGATGCCCCCTTGACCTCTGACAGGCTTGGTGCCATGACCACTTCCCTGGGGAGCCAGTTCCAGTGACCAACCACCCTCTCGGTGGTGGTCGGTTCAGTCTGAACTTCCCCTGATGCAGCTTCGTTCCATTTCCTCATGACCTGTTGCTGGTCACCGCAGAGAGGAGATCACACCTCCTCCTCTGCTGCCCACCTTGAGGAAGATGTAGACTGCCATGATCACCCCTTCAGCCTTCTCTCCTCCAAGCTGAACAAACCACGTGATCTCAGCTGATCCTCCCCAGTCTTGCCCTTGAGGGGTTTCACCATCCTGGTCACCCTCCTCTGGACATAATCTAATAGTTTGATGTCCTTCTCACAATGAGGTGCCCAAAACTGCACAAAGTCACCTCCCTTGATGGGCTAGCCATGCTGTGCTGGATGCACCCCAGGACACAGTTGGCCCTTTTGGCTGCCAGGGCACACTGACTTGTATTCAACTTGCCATTAGCCCAAATGAGGATGATCCAAAGAGCCCATGGCCCAGCCAGGGCCTCACATGGTGGGAAGGCAGGCCCCAGGGCCCCTCTTGGTTTGGGCTGGCTGGGATTTTGGTTCTTTTTAATATTGGTGACTAAAAATAAGTGGTGGAGTTGGTGGCCGCCTGTACTTGACTGAAAGCCGTGTGCTGCCCTGAAGGAGGCAGCATGGGTCACTGGGGAAGTGACACATCTCTCCCCTGCTGAGGGCTCAGCTCGATGGCGGGCTGTCTCCGCTTCTCAGAGCTCTTGCTTGGCTGCCAAATGCCTCATGGCAGCTTTATCCAGTCAGGAGTTTAGGAAGTGGCCTGGGTGCTTTTGACTCTGTCCTTAGTATTAAAAAAAGAAAACAACAAAAAAGCTTGTTGGGAGGAATTCTTACTTCAGTGTATCTGTTCTGCAGCATCCCCCCCCCCCCCCCCCCAGCTTACTTCTGGTTGTAGGTAGGTTTAGTGATTATCAGTGTACTTGATCGAAATTGCAAAAGAAAATTGATTGTGTGGTTGGATATTTGGTGTGTTAAACCAAGTAGCTAATAAGAAACCCCCAACAACCCAGGAACTTTGTCAGTTGGTTTGCAGCTTCTCCTGCATTGAAAGTAACTAACTTTATATGGTGCTGATTGTATGTACTGTTTGTTATTATAAATACTGTAGGAATTTGACATGGTTTAAGACTGCTAAAATGTAGTTTTAGGAAACAGCAACTTAATTCTGCTTCTGGGGAACTGTATGTGTCTTGAGGATATAGCTTTTAATATAAATTTTTTGTGCTCTTTTGAGCCGCTAAGGTGATTAACGTTAAGGGAAGGAAGAGCTTGTTTATCTTGTGTATCTTACGGTTCTGTTGTGCCTTTGGAAAGAAGTTGGGAAATCCAATGTTTTTTTGTCTGAATTTAAGTTCATGTGATATTTGTTTTTTTAAGAACGTTCATTTAACTTAGTGAATATTTTTTCTGAAAAACAATGCTTTCAGGGGCTAAATGTGTTGTATCCAAATGAATCTTTAAAACAGGCTGACTATGGAGCTGCCAGACTCCTGGTCCACCTAATCAAGTACCTACTTCCAGCAGTTCCTATGGCCAATGATTTATAAAAGGAGGCATGATGCTTTGATTT
Source organism: Pluvialis apricaria (assembly GCA_017639485.1). Lineage (NCBI taxonomy): Eukaryota > Metazoa > Chordata > Aves > Charadriiformes > Charadriidae > Pluvialis > Pluvialis apricaria. The sequence continues at coordinate 121,271,219 of CM030009.1, forward strand.
GGGTAGTTATAATTATCTCTGTCTCTCACTGCCTTTCAGGGATTATTCTAGAAGTTAAATACCCTGTACCAGGAGTTTTTATCATGGACTCTTAAATCTCTTGATGTTCTTAACCGTATAAATGTCTGATTTGCTTTGGGGGGGTTTCTTGCTCTTTTGGCCTTGACAGCTGCTTCTGGCTTCAAGCTCTGCAGTCTGGTTAGATATTTTGAGACTATCTTATTTTTATCTGTTCTATAACTTGTAGCTTTTATTGAATTCCCCTTTGTTATGAGACCAAGAGGAGAGAAACTGAAGTTATGACTTCTCTACTAGTCACAATTTTACATTTTTATTTCGTCTCTAAAGTCTACTATTTGGTCTTCAGTCTGCTTCCAAATAAGTGTCTCCACATCCAAAATATTGTTGTTATGGTTCTCTGAGCCCTCTCTGAGTCTGCAGTATTTCCCTTGGATTTGGGTGTCTAGCACAGAGAGTAAGGAAGCAATACTGTTGATTTGATAGTGGCACTTCAAAACTGCATTATTGCTCAAGCTAACACACCGAAGGGTTTTGGTATTGTTTTCCCTGTCTCATTGAGCAGTTGTTCCAGGATTTTCCATGGCCTCTCCAGAATGGTGCCCATATGAATTTTGCTGAAATATTTAAAAGAAGTCTAGCTTGCTCTCCCCCAAGATGAAAATGACTCAAACTATTCTGCTTACTTCAATACAGGTTGTTGGTGGTGTTCTTAAAGGATGGGACTTTCCATTTTGCTTAGATCAGTGGCTCTTCTGAGCTGTCCTGTTAATTACAACATTTTTTGGGAATCTGAATTGGATCTTGTTCTATCTTTGGAGCTAGGCTAATGTCAAGAAATGTGTGGATGGATGCTGATTTCTCATGTGTATATCAAGGATGTGTATTCTATCAAGGGTCCTGCAGTTACGTAGGTTTCCTTTCTTTACCAAGCCTTACATCAGTAGGAGATGGTGATTTGCTGAAGTTTAGCTGTTCCTTACTGTTCTCAGTATGAGATGCTAACTTTTGTCTCTTTCTTTTTTTACTCTCATGAATAGAACATGAAGAGGAGGGGAAGAATGAGCAGCATGACTTACTGTACGTCATGCCCTCTTCCGTTTGACAAGCTATACAGCCCCTGAGGTATCCCTTGGCTCAAGCTGGAGCAGTAGTGTCTTTAGTGCTGACAGTCTCGTGTTTGAGTCCTCCAGGTCCATACTGCAGCACACGGGTGTGTGTTGCGTTTCCCCCAACTGAGCAATGCTCTTCTTTGCTTGTGTGTCTTATCCCCATCCCACCCATTCTCCCATGCTGCCTTTGCAATGAGTCAAGTTGAATTTCTTTCAAAAACTTGATCAAAAAAAACCCCTCCAACCCAACCTTTCTCCCCGCAACAAATGTGGCTTCGGTTTCTGGCTGTCATTTCTCAGGTGTCTGAACAGTTGCCGCAAGGCTTCTGTTTCTCTGTTCGTTTGTGCTGATTTAAGCTGAACGTGGCTGGTTTATGAAATATATCCTAAACAAAGCTGGCTGACTAGCAAGGGTTTGTTTTGGTTTTTTTTGTTTTTTTTCACTTCATGGGAATTTAATTACTGGGGGGTAGGAAGGATTTGGGTGGCTAGTGTTTTTCTGTTTTTATTCAGTTTTCATGAAAATTAGATCCAAACATAAGTACCGTGAATTTCCTTCACGCTGCAAATTCTAAGAAAATATCACTTATAAACACTGAAACAAACAAATAAAAACGTATCCGTGCTTGTTTGCTTTGAAGTAATACTTGTATATAATCAAATGACTCCAGAAGCTGGCAGACTGCTTTAAGAACAACATCAAATGCGATTAAAGAAAATACTCGGTTGGTGACTGTTGGACCTTTATCACAGTTAAGGCTTCTCGGTGCTCCTGAGACAATGGGAGAATGAATAAATAACCATCTTCGGAAAATCTGAGCCGATTGTGTCTGTTTGGCCCTTGTCTTGCCATTCTGCTCAGTGACTTTCTGCATTTCTGTGGTGCCTTTCACTCGTGTATGTCAGACTTTGCAAAGCTGTACGGATGGGGAAGCTGAAATGCAGAGAGGAGAAAGGATTTGCCTGAGGCTCTCAGATCAAATGTATTCCCAGTTCTGGTGGCAAAAATTGCGAATAGCGCGTTTCTCTCTAGGCTCAAGTAATCTGTTGGCCTGTAGGCCAGCACTATTTATTTGTGCCTGGGCAGTCTCGAAGGTGATCTGCCCTCAGGGGTGGGTTGGTGGCTCTCAGCTGTAGCAGGGAGGTGAAGCTTTGCCTGTGCTTTGGGCAGGCTGTAGTGGTGATAATAAAATGACGCCTGCCCAACTGCTAAGAACTTGGTCTTACAAAGGTAAAATTTACTTCCAGTATGACTGTCCGTCCTAGTCCCCATAGAATAGATGGAGACAAGACAGTGATGTTTCATAATTTTTTTTTTCTTCCAAACGCGAAGCAGTCCTTCACCTCAAAAAAGATTGAGAAATCTTCTTTGTTATATGCTGCCACAGCAGTGCCTGTGGCTTTCAGCACTTGAGTTTTGCTACTTTATTTTGTGGAATATCTGTTCTTCATTTCAGTTGTACACTGGGCCATGGAACACTGTAGGCTCCTTGGCAAGACCCTCAGTCTGCTGCAGTGGGCCTCCGTGATGGCTGAGAGCCCCAGAGACCTTGCCAGGGAGCGGGTGAACATGGTACGTAGAGAAGTAATGAAAAAGAATGGGCCAGAGCTCTAGTAGGCAAAGACGTGATTTCAAAGGTGAGACTGAGGCAAGGTCTCAGAAGAGCCTGGAAAAGGGAGGCCGCGATGGGGATTGCCTCGGAGCTGCCTGGGAATCGACACAGGAGAGTTCATGTGAGCAAACCTGGGAACAAAAACAGAAAGTTGGCTGTGCCTTGCAACAGCCTTCTTGGAGGCTGGATGTTGAGATTCTGTAGACGGTGTGAACGGCTTAGGCAAGGTGGAAGAGCCATCATTCTGAGGAGAAATGCTGTGTTCAGTTTTGGGCCCCTCACTACAAGAAAGACATTGAGGTGCTGGGGCATGCCCAAAGAAAGGCAGTGAAGCTGGTGAACGGTCTAGAGGAGAAGTCTTATGAGGAGCGGCTGAGGGAATTGGGTTGTTTAGCCTGGAGGAAAGGAGGCTGAGGGGAGACCTGATGGCTTTCTACAACTATGCGAAGGGAGGTTATAGAGAGGTGGGGTTGATCTCTTCTCCCAAGTAACAAACGATAAGACCAGAGGAAATGACCTCAAGTTGTGCCAGGGGAGATTTAATTGAATAGTAGGAAAATTTTCTTCACTGAAAGGGCTGTCAAGTGTTGTAACAGGTTGCCCATGGAAGTGGTGGAGTCACTATTCCTGAAGGTATTTAGAAGACAGGTAGACGTGGTGCTGAGGGACATGGTTTAGTGGTGGACTTGGCGGTGCTAGGTTAATGCTTGGACTCGATGCTCTTAAAGGTCTCTTTCAACCTAAGCAATTCTATGATTCCTTTCTATGAAATGCATGTATCTTTGGTTTGGTGATTATGGGATGCTAGTGTAGTTTAGAACTGCAGGGTCCTAAACAGTTGGGTTATCTGTGCAGAATTTTCCTGAATGTGAGGAGTTGAATTGGGGCAGCTGCTCCTAGCTACATGCTTCCTTAAATGAGATGCCTCTTCTAAGGTTGGGTAGCAGGAGGCAGCAATGTTCTGGTTACCTGGAAGAATGTGGGTAACTGATCTGCAGTACAGTGCAAAGTGATACCTCCGGCAGCAGTGCTATGCAGTGAGCCTTAGCATTGGTGCAGCGACGAATGGAGCTGATAGACTTGTGTGCAGGGCTGTGATCTGTCAGAAGGCTTTCTTGATGGATAGTCCTCATCCTGTTGCTGTTGGATGCTGTGGGGATTACTCTATATTGCCTGCAGGTGGGTTTTTTGCTTGTAAAAACAGTGAGTCATGAGGTAGGAACAGCCTTTTATGCTGTTTCGGGTGTCTGATGCCCAGACATCGGCAATAGCTGTCAGATCTTTTTCTCAGTAGCACTGGAAAGCTCGGGCTGTGGGGTGGGACTGAAACTCTTCAGCAGGAAGATATCCTTAGAGCATAGTGCTGGGGCTCAGGTCAGGATCAGAGCTGCAGTGGGTAATGCTGCAGAGATGAGTGGTATAAGCAGCAGGTATCAGAGCAAGTTGGGTGTTGGAAATCTGAAGCACTGTCCAGAAGGGAAACATCCATGGAAGGAAAGTGGGATGTGCAGGCAGGAGATGATAGAGCTTTTCTTGTTTGAGCTTAAAGGAGAATTAAGAGGATAATCTGCTGTGACAGCTGCCAGGTAGCTACTGTACTGCTGTGTTAGTGGTGCACCAGTCCTTTCCTAGCACACACGGCTGCCAGCTGCTGATAGAGGGACACAGCCATGGATGGGCCAAGTGGAGATATTCCCTCCATGCGGAAGAGGGAAGAACTTGGCTTATGGGGTAAAGGAGAGCAATTACAGAGAGCAAAATACTTCCTTTCTGCTTGGAATAGGTGACTGCCAGTTAAAGATAGGCTGTGGTATTGCTTGTGCAATCCTGAAAACCTTCAAGAAAGCAGAAAGGAGCAACTGCAAAAGTTGTCTTAATCTTGTTGCTGAGAGCTGTTAAGTGCTTGAGCTCTTGAGTTACTCAAATTGTTCCTGGTGTTTTATTTCTATATTTGAAAACCATCTGAGAAGGAAATTGCTGTCCAACAAACTTCCAGTTGCGTTCTCATAGAGGTTGACCATGCTTCCAGCCCAAGAATGAGTTGCCAGTTACCTCCCTCTTTTTAGTTATTAATTTCTTTATTTGCCTTATCTCTTAGTTCTTGCCTTGATGGGGTTTCTTCACATTGGTCATGAACATACTTATGCAGGTGGTAGGACAAGTCTTTAAGGTAGGACAAGTATGGTCGTTGTGGCAAAAACCAGTTAATATTCAGCCTTTTGGGGGAATGTGTTATTTCCTAACAAACTGGATGGGGCACCTTCTTTTTTTCTCTCTATAACCAAGCCAGCTCTGTCCTAGAGGCTGCCCTGGGGCAGCTTTTCTTGAAGTGACCTACTTCTTCCATCCAGCACTGACATCTCACCCAACCTGCAAAGCTGTGTGCACCAAATCATGTGCTTGTTTGGTAGCTCCAGAGTCCAGACCGTGATCTTTTCTTAGCATGGGAACCAAACCCAGGAGTTAAGGGGGGTTCACCTATAGTTACCTGTTGCCTGGCAAATAATCCTGGTAAAGTGCACACAATATCTATTGTTAATAATTGGTCTATACAAGCTTTCACCTACATTCCACCTAAGAGGCCAAGGATTGTGCTTTGAACGTGAGAAGGGTCGGGGTCTACTCTGTCAACTGTTTGCTTGCTTTTGATTTAGAAAAAGAACAACAAAACAAATCAGTACAACACTGTAAGAAAGCATCCTTTAAAAACATGTTTGACAGTCAAAAAAAGTCTGTTACACACTTACAAATAAAAGTGCTGTGTGTTACTGGCTTATGCCACTTCTGGCAAGTCACAGTATCACAGAATGGTCAGGGTTGGAAGGGACCTCTGGAGATCATCCAGTCCAACCCCCCTGCCACAGCAGGGACACCTACAGCAGTGGCACAGGACGGCGTCCAGGCGGGTTTTGAATGTCTCCAGTGTGGGAGACTCTCCCACCTCTCTGGGCAGCCTGTGCCAGTGCTCTGCCACCCTCAGAGTAAAGAAGTTCCTCCTCATGTTAAGATGGAACTTCCTGTGCTCCAGTTTGTGCCCGTTACCTCTTGTCCTATCACTGGGCACCACTGAAAAAAGACTCTTCTCATCTACCTGGCACCCTCCCCTTAAGTACTTATAAGTATTGATAAGACCCCCCCTCAGTCTTCTTTCTTCTAGACTAAAAGGACCCAAGTCCCTGAGCCTTTCCTCATAAGAAAGATGTTCCAATCCCCTAATCGTCTTTGTAGCCCTTTGCTGGACCCTCTCCAGCAGTTCCCTGTCCTTCTTGACCCGGGGAGCCCAGAACTGCACACAGTACTCCAGATGCGGCCTCACTAGGGCAGAGTGGAGGGGGAGGATGACCTCCCTCGACCTGCTGGCCACACTCTTCTTGATGCACCCCAGGATGCCATTGGCCTTCTTGGCCACCAGGGCACATTGCTGGCTCATGGTCATCCTGTTGTCCACCAGGACTCCCGGGTCCCTTTCCACAGAGCTGCTCTCCAGGAGGTCAGCCCCCAACCTGTACTGATGCATGGGGTCCATGCAGTTAAGCAATATTCTAAACAGTGGTGGAATCCATGGCAATAATAGGGAAACTCCTGTTGATGGAGAGCTTGCTTAAACTATTTAAAGACTTAAACTGGTCAAATCTCTACCTTAAGTCAGAGAAAAATGTTGAAATGTGTTAGTTTAAAGATGTAGTGTAGAAAGGGATGTCCTTTTGAATCCAGCTGGACATTTTTAGCTTGAAAAGAAAATCAGCCACATGGGTAGACACTGAATCTGTTCTGCACAGAGCTGTTAGTTGCACTGGAATGATGCCTGAAATGAAAACTTCTCCAGTATGAAACTTCCCTCCATGAGGTACCACTGGTGGATCCTTCCTTAAAAGGAGGTTCAGGAGCAGAAAACATGGATCATTCATCAAGCAAGTTTCTTGAGGTCTTTTACTGCTTTTTCATCATTTCTAGTGACAGAGGGTAGCTAATGTTTGCTGTGTCAGTTGGGTTGGGGTGTGGTTTTTTTTGGGAAAATATAGTAGCATTGGGGAAAAACATAGTAGCATGAGAGTTCAGTAGTTCTGTGAAATAGGCAAACTAGTCTGCTAGGAAGTATCATAATTAAAAGCAAACTACAGTTGTCAAAATAAATGAACAAAACACAGTTTATGGTACATTAACTTGTTTGCTTTCTTGCACATAACCAAATTCTTTTGGATTAGCAATTGGTCTCCCACTCATTAGTGAGCATTAATTAGATTCTATTGTGATACTTATTGGCAAATTTGAGAATAGGGAAAGAAAAGGAAACAAGAATTGTTGGGAGCGGGACCAGTATACAGTGAAGCACTCATTGACTTGATCTGAATTTAAAGGCATAATTTAAGCTTTCCTTCATGACAGGGGAGAACCAGCTGCCTACAACCTGCCAGGACGGCGGCAAACTTGCTGTTGTGTTGTCAGTCGCAGCCCGCTTGCTCTGTAATTCAGGTCTGATTTGGGTTTGTGTTTTTTTTTTTTTTTTTGTTGGAAAATGTCAGAGGTATTGCTGACCCTCTTTGTGCTGCCAAACGCAGGCTACTTACTGTCTGCCCTTCATCTCCCTGTCGTGCTGGAGGGGAGCGGCGCAGCTTGGCCGTTTTCGTGTTCCACCCCTTGGAGCTGCAGCTGCCTCCGCTGTTACTCATAGCTTTCCCAGAAGATACAAAATGAAATCGGGGTGAGTCTTGCCAGCTCCTTCGCTTGTCTGTGAGGCTGCGTATAGCATTAGTGAAAACTGACCGTAGAAGACATTCTCATGTCGCTGTTGGGAGAGCTAATGGCTGTGTCTGAAGCATTTCCATGCTACTGATATTGGGAACGAAGCGCTAGTTTGTGTCACAGTTGCAAGCAGAATCCCTGCAACAGAGGAGGCTTCAGGGGGTGTGTGTGTGTGTGAAGGTGGCAAAGGGGATGTTTTAGCAAATGCATTAATTGTTAGAGAATGATTGTGTGGAGTGGGGTTCTTCTCCTTTTGTCTCAAGGAGGTTTCTCTCTTGACTGGTGAATTTTACATGAGGAAGAGGTATAAGAAAGAAACTGCATAATTCGTTGAACTGTGTTTTAATCAGATGTTAGCACTTCGCAGTTCCACATCTGTGTCTTCCTAGCTATCTCAGCAAGTTCTTTTGGATAACAGTGAAACATGAATCATGTCACTCTTATCTTTTCTTGCTTCACCAAGCAGGACTCAAACGAGGAGGTCAGTTACAGTGATACTGAGCCAAAGAGCCTCAGAGCTTTTTAGCTGAGAAAAGACTGCAGTGGGAAAGAAACCCTGGTGATGAGATGTAGCAGAAGCTCCTTAGTGTTTCTAGCATCCAGGATGCCGAGAAGCCATTTTTTTCTTGTACCTGAGTGTTATTCCTTCATCTTAGGTAGCAGGTAAAGAGCTTGCTTTTCTTTGTGAAGCACCTGTTAATCGGTGTCTCCTCTGCTTGGCGTAGATGTTTGCAGAGTTTGTGGTCTATTCCTTTATATTGGCCTCGTAAGCTTGATACAGAGTTGGTGCATTCCTGCATACTTTAATCTAGTCTGAAATGTGCTTCTAATAAATTTGTTCTAAACTGTGTCCCCAAACTCTTTTACTTCTGTTGGAAGTATGATTGATATAATCATTTAGCGATACCTTTTTTCTTGTTTTTTTGTAAAGAAGTTTCTTTATCTGGAGTAATATGATAAGCAAAACCAGATTGAAGGAGTTGGTTATGCTTGGTCTCCAGTGCTCCATTAACTATGTACTGCTGGCAAGTTTGGAGGGTTACAAATAACTATCTTTCATGCTGAACTCCTTATTTTCAGGGTATTACAACCTCACTCTAAAATGCTGAAGTACTTCCAGTGGTTTTAGAAGAGGCACAAGTTAATTTTAGAACTTGTGGTAAAGCAGATTGTTTAGTGACTTGGGGTAGCTAGAGCACGAAGAGCGATGGGGTGTCATAACTCTCTGGAGTAGTCATCTGTGTCTAACTGAGCTCGAGATGATGTCATATCTCAAGCCACTCTGTGATCACTGAAGGCTACGGAGATGGATTTTTCCCTTTATCACGGGGGAATCGTCTGGGTCAACTCCAGACTGGAGCTTGCTTGGCCCTTTTGGTCTCTGGCTGAGAATTTTTTCAGGCATGCTTGAAATATAGTTCATTTAGCAAAGCTTATCAGCAAAGCCAAGTGCTGTGTGAAGGTTAATATTCCTGCGTAAGAGAAGTTTTCTTGCATTATTTCCATGTGAGTATTTTTGTTTTGCTGTGATTGATGGTCAGCGCTTAACTGTGTGTCTACTTGCCAGGTCGGCTAAGCTCGGCTTGTGAAGCATCTTTGGTTATGCAGTGCTGAATGTTTGAATGCTGAGCTGTCAGGTGCACTGCCAACTGTTAAAATACAAAGATTCAAATTATAGACTTTCCTGCTGAATACAATTCGTAAGGAGCCCTGAACTCTGGTCCTTGGGATAAATTGGGCAGAGGAACAGTTAAATATGAAGTTCTTACATTGTGCTATGAAAACACTGAAGCTACTCATCTTGGTCCAGCCAATATATGGAAGGGTAGTGGTGAGTCTCTTCTGGGGTATGCACTGTAGCATCGGCCTTTTGGCAACATTCGGACTCAGCTGGGCTTTGATTTTTGTGACTATCATTGAAAACTTAAACATTGAAGAGGGACATAATTGCAAGAATTATTATATTGGGATTATTCTAATAAATGCCATTGGAGTTCTGATTTCTAAACCCCATTCACTAGGGGCACATCTGTTCCCATCTTGATCTAGTCTCTAGGATTTTTTTAAGCTGACTTTATTCTGTGTAAATAAAAAACAGAACTGAGACAAAACTGATTTTGAGGAAATTATTAGACCCTGTAGAATTGAGCAGAGTTCTGCTGACCTTCTAAAATTATACTTTCAGTCTCTGTATCAGGAATATCAAGTTGGGACTTTTCCACAATCATTTAAATCTCGCTGTGTGTTTTATCTGCAGGAGCGTGTGCCGTGTTCTTTTTCTACCCTCTACCTCCACCCACAACTTTTTATTTCTACATGATTGTGCCCTATTGGATATAAAATAAACATACTTGCTCCAGAAGGCTCTGCAATGCAAAGAAGAATAGTGATCTAACCTTCCCATGGTGACAGAATGCCTAAATAAATAGTTGCCAGTGTGAGCAAAGAAGCTGGAGCAATGGTAGTTTAAGTACTATGAAATACATTCAAAGAGCTATAGGTGTTAGAAGAAAATCAGCTAAAAATACATCTGCCCCTTCCTAATGTTGCATGGTGGGTAGAAGAGAAATATTTATCAATTTTCTACTTTATTTTTTCCCCCATTATTTGATTTAAAAAATTCTTATTGAATAGTGTAAGGGGATTGTCATCAACCAGATATGCAACTAAAAGGATTTTTTCCACCCAGTAAACCCACTTTTATAATTGTCTGTCCCATCACTTTCTAGTACCGAAAATAGCCTTTTTCCTGCAGAAGGATGGGGAGTGCTGCAATATGAGATCTTGCTCACAGAAAAATGTGTGCCTTTGTTTTAAAGACAGCAGTAAAAGGATTTGTTTTGGGTACTAAATATGTCCGCATTGTAAAGAGCGAGCAACCCATTTTGTTTTTTTAATGTTTAAATAATTGTTCGTATGCTATGCTTTCTTGAATTACGATTAATTATACAAGTTGTAATTTGGTAAGAACCAACCCATGAATGAAATATTATATTCAGGGGTTTGTTTTTCTGCTTTTTTTTTAATTTGTGAGTTGGTTTTTATTAAAAAAAAAAAGGCTGGCTAAGAGAGGCCAGCTGGCATTATTACAGAGTAATACGGGAGAGCTGTGAGCATCGAGGAGGCACAGCGTGACGGAAGGCAGCCAGAAGGATTAAGGTATCTTAGAACTTCTTTGCCTCAGGCTTAGTCTGGTGGCAGAGGGAACGCGTAATTCCCGCTTTACTTATTTTATTTGTGGTGTGAGGAAGGAGTCGGAGTTTTGCCGCTGCCGTTAGCGGGACAGGGGTAGTGGAGCTGGCACCGGGCTGTCATGGAAGCACAGATGGAAGAAATGGGAGGGATATTTTAGGTCACCTTTTTCCTAAAGCTGCCCTGCTGTGGGTCTGTTGGCATAAAAGGGTGGTGAAGTGGGGCTGTTCAAATGGCAAAGGTCTCAAGGGCAGGATTTTGAGTAAAAAGCACACACAGCTCGCGCACGCCACTTCTGTGTTAATGCTGGGTTGGCAGAACTCTGCAAATATATTAAAGTATTTTCTCTGGACGTGCAGGGACTACTGTTGCCTCCTATCTTTAGATAAATAAGGCATTTAACCTAGAAGAGGATAGGCTACTTTTTATTTATGCCCAGTTCTTTATAAGCAACAAAAATAAAGCAGTAGGCATTGATATTCTTGATATGTTTTTATGGAAGTTCAGGGGAGAGACTTGTTGGGATTGCTGGGATTTGAGTCTTGATGTCAGTCTGCTTCAGGGCTTGGTTTTATATTGCAGGCATCATTGATACCAACTTGTATGTGTGTAGATACACATACATACATATTTACATGCCTATATATACACATATATGTATGTATGAATGTATATGGGTATATATATTTACTGAAGGCCCACAAAATTAATAATAAAAGACCCAAACTCAGTTCAAAGTTTTTCAGGTTTATGCTAAGAAAGTAGGTGTGAAGTTGATGGTATCACTTTAATACTTGCACTGACAGTATCTCTTAAATACTTTCCGATTTGGTTTTAAAACATAAGTAGTTGCGCCTCTTATCTTCTGCGGCCACTGTTCTAAGAAAGAAAATCAACATTTTTTTTAGCTATTTTACTTTCAAGGTATTGAGCCCTTGTGCCCTAATCTCTCTTGGAAGGGATTGTAGGAAGTGAAGTGCTGACTTGCTGCCTGTATTTAAATCCTCTTTGAGAACTTTTAATCTTTTTTATTTAATATTTTTAAGTCGTTTTGCAGCACAACGCTACTCACAACTGCAGAGACACTTGTGTTTTAGGAAGGTGAGCACAACCTTTTTCATGACTATTTAGGTCTGGATGCTGGCGTACTTATTAAGCCCTCAGGACAGAGGTTGGCTGGACCATAGGAACAGCCCTTAAATACATATACATCCCCTTGTACAAAGCTGCTCATACTTCTGGAAATACCTCGTTCACAGTGGGTATGCCAAAAGGCTTAACGCTGGCATTACATAGTATTGGGTTGACTAACACTATTGCCTTAGCTGGTCTGAAGTGGGCTAAGCTAAATGCCACCCAACCCTTCTGGCACTATTTACAAAAGTAATTTGAGAAAATTTAGAGACTCAACCGGCGGTGTGCACATCCCGAAATGGTGGCAGATGAGCGCAGTTGCGGAGACACTATAATTCTTCATATTTCTGGCTTTGGAAATCCTTGGTTTTGCCTTACTGTGGTCAAACTTTTTGGAAGAAAGTCTTTCACTTCTCCCATATTTCTGGGATATTCCTGAATTGGAGCTTTGAGTGTCTTATTAAACATATTTGCTTAATTTTTAGGCCTGATTGAGGTATTTGAATTGTGGGTTACTGTTTGGGTTTTTTTAATTCGTGTCTGTTATGTGGCAAAAAATATTTTTGTTCGTGGCATATGTGTACTTCGTAGCTTAAGTCTGAGCATCCTTTAGTGCAACTTGACTGGCCAAAACCATAACAAACAGCAAAGGCTTTTAATAATTTTTTTCTTCTTTTCATTAAATTGCCATAATTAGTGCAAGATGAGGCTACCCCTAAGCAAGAAAGAAGAAAATTGCAGCTGGCAAGATTAAAGCCTAGTCTGAAGTGAGTTTTGATAAGATAGATTTGAAGAGGGAGGCCACGTTACCACTGTGGCACTGTTAAATCTGTCTCCCAAAACAATTGCATGTAAAGCTCCACCTATGTGGCTAATCATGTTTGCATTGTTAAACACTTCCATAGCACAGCAGTGCTGCGGTGCTGCTTTAGATTAGATTAGCTGCATACTGTGTTGAACAGATAGCATTTTGAGTACCAATGTGTCAAATGATACAGCCAGTATAAAGTGACTGAAGCAGCATCTTCCACTCCCTTCCCTCTGCCTAACCCAAATCTGTGGGCCTGTCTCCAGGAGGCTATTTAAACTCATTAGAGTCAACAGCTTAGTAAGGCTGACCAGAAAAGGTGATCTGAAAATACTTTTTTTTTGTCTGTTGGAGAGGGAGACTTTTACTTATAGAAGAATATTAATTATAAAAAGCAGCAGTACCCAAAATTCACTGTCTCTTACAAAGGGGGCATGTCACTTTTTCTGTTGCACAGCAATTTTGTGATCAGGCCCTGGATGTATGGTCCTGTATAGGCTAAAACCTGGAAGTAGGTTATTAAAGAGAAGAAATGTTTTTTCTTGCATAGATGCTTAGGTCCTAATTGGAGATTTATATTTTTTTTTGTATCTAGACAACAAGGGAGGTGGTGCAATATGAGAAAGGTGCAATTCTGTTCATGTAGCAATAGCACATCCTCCTGGGGGTCTTTCCCCCAGATGGCTGACGGGGGTGTCACTGTGCACACCTATCTTCAGAGCGTGGCCGCTATCTTGGCAGTTTGCGTATGCCTGTTGTATAGAGGTAAAATTAAATATACAGTTGTGGTAGTGTGCATTGCTGGACAAGATGAGTTTGTTTTCAAAGCACAAGCCTCTCTGCTGCTTCTTTTGGGGGGTGAGGGAAAACTTATTAAAATTCTTTTTGAGGAATAGATGCCTTTTAGACCACTTTAATAGCTCTACTGACTGCTGCTCGGATGGACAACTGCCACTGATTTTCTTCTTAGTACGTTCACAGTGTCATGACTCAGGCAAGCAGATACTCAATTATTAATCACTTATCTACAAAGAAAAATAATTAAAAACAAACCCAAAGCAATAGAGCACTTAATTAAGAGTTAGTGGTGGAGTTTCCGCTGTCTCTTAATGGAAAGCTTCCAAGAACAATTTTACCTTCCAGAAAGAGTACCTGCTTCAGCCTGCCTGATTAAAAATGCTTCCCGCGTAAACCAGAAGTTGGATCATACTTTTAGGCAGGCAAGCAGACTTATTGATTAGCCACTAATTGGAGTTCTGCAAAGTGGAAAGGAGCCTGTATATATTTCAGAGGCTTCATGTAGAAACCTGCATTAGTGTTGTATTGTAGATGATCCCAAGAGCAGCTTACAGGAGGCCTAAGGAAACTTTGTCCCAGAAATGATTTAAGGCATTTTGGTCCTTTGTCTCTTACGGCATTTCTTGGTATCCTGTTGACTTACGAGCTCCCTCAGGCATTTCAGCAATGTCACTGTTACTGTCCTTGCTGTAGTACCATAGATTTTGTTGATTTCCCTGCCTTTCCCATGTCTTCAAAAACAATCCGTAGCAAATTTCCCCCCTAATAGAAGGAAGAGACAAATGTCTTAGGCAGAATTGAGGTTTTCTGAAAGGGCAAGTTAGCACTACGTACTTGTAAGGTGTAAATCCCTTGTAGAAGAGCTGTGTGTGCAAACAGGTCTGTTTGCCTCTCCAGGAGGCTGTGTCCAGGCTGGCTCCTGCCTCTGTCCCTGCTTCCCTGGCATCTCCTCCACCAGCATGTCTCTGAAGCTCCTCCACTTTAGAGAATACAGCCCTACCAAGTCTTACAGCAATAAGACTTGCATGAATAAAAAAGCTCTCTGGGTCTCAGGAATTATGTGGTCTTTGTTCATGGGACCGGAGACAATGATCAGCTGTTTTTTGTTGTTTTTTTTTTTAAATTAAATCAAATAATTGCAGCTAAATCAAATTTCCAAAGGTGTGTTTGTCCTCACATCTCTTGCTGTCTGGTTTTGTGTGGTGTTGTACGTTTGCTTCAATGTCTTCTTCCCTACTCTGTTTCTGCGCTTTGTTTTTAATTCCTGTGCTAGTGTGTGGTGTAGCCTGTCCTTGCTTCTGCAGTCCTGTTGTCCTGTTCACCTCCCATCTGTGCGTATGTGTCTGTAGTTACTGAAGATGCATAAACAGCAAGCGTGCTAAGTAAGTGTGTAAATGTAATTTGGTACCTTGAAATAAGGAGCAAAACCAGCGGGATGTGACCAACAACTGCTTTGCAAACCAAATGGGTGAGTGTTGTGTTAAATGAAGTCACAGTCCTTTCTCTCTTATTTTTTTTCTTTCTTGTCTTAAAGTGCTGGCAGTACTAGAGGGTTTTATTTTCCCTGTAGTCCTCTGTGTGCTGTGTTAGCTGACAGTAACTGGCTGATCAGGTAAACGATCTCAAGTCCTGTCCTCATGTCATTACCGTCTGTGGTGTTATTGTTTCGCTTTTTTTCCCCTCAAGACATAATACACTGGAGGAGGGCTTTAATTTAATTACTTGGAAAGAAGAGTCGGTGAGTGGTCACTCAAGATCTTGCAGAGGGTTTTAACCTACAACTCGTTAGCGTGGCTCGAGATGGAGTGATCAGTGAAAACCGAGCAGGCAGCCTTTTACAATCAGTGCAATCATCTGCTTTAATTATGTTACTTTATGTTCCCTATACAGAAGTAAGTAGCCAAAATTAAATTTTATAAGGAAGCTGTTAATGAATCTTAAGTCACTCAATTTCTGCCTTTTCAGTTAAATTAGAGATAATAAATAGCCGAAACCTTGGCAGTGTCTGTTCTGAAACTTGTCTCTGGCTGAACTGTGCTTCCTCAGAGAATTAATGAGCAGAAAAATTATTTAAGCAGCAAGTTTTCTGTCCTTCCTGCTTGAGTTGTGTGGGTGCCGAAGGCTGGATGGTGGCGTGATGTCCGTTGGATGGATGGGTAGAGACAACAGCATATCTGACACATCGGGCACCTTCTGGCTTGCATCAGTGATGGGCCCAAAATCAGTAGCAGAGAACTGCAAAAGGGAGAGTTATGCCTTAAGTGTCCTCCCTACCTGCAAGGTGACTTTTGGCAGCAGTGGTATCATGCTATTCGTATCCATGTAGCCTTTCCAATTCCTTGTGCAGTGTGTTTAGTAAATGAAGTTTTGTTTTCTCTGAAGGCTCAGGTTACCCCCATCTTTTGGCACGTGCAGGCAGTCATTTCCCACAGGAAAGCAAGCACCTTCTGCACAGCTTTGTCAGAGGATGCCCCACGTTGCTTTTCCACAAGCTAGGATACCTTGATTTATTTATTTTTTTTTTCTTTTTACTATAGCAATTCTTTGAGACTTGGGTATTGATCTGTCAAAACCTGTATGCTCTGTGTTTCTGTAAACCACCTTTGGGAAAGCTGAACAGGGCTGCTCCTGCAGGTATATGCATCTCGTGGACTAAAGTGTGGCCCTCTATGGAGAAAAGCAAAGACTGGCATGTTCTCCCTCCCCCGAGGCAAATAAATACCTTTTGACAGTTAACTTGCTAGCTGTGTGTTTGTGCATTGTGTTAAGCATGATTCCTGACACACCTAATTACTTTGAAATAGCAGATAAACAGCTCTTTACACTGGCTTGACCAAAAATATTTTTGTTGCAACTTTAATTTACAAGAATGGGGCATTTTGTTTTTGAGGTGTTTTTAAATAAACATATTCTATAAGTGCAGTTGTATTGTTCGTAATACAGTTTTGAAAGGGGATTGTTGATGATTATACCCTTAAAACTACAAGAAATTTTGGTCCATTTAAGAAATTCATGTGTGTGACAGAAAGCAGTCCAGCTGAAAGCATGTGGTGTGCCGGCTCTGTTTTGTACGTAGGATGTTTAGCAGTGTGGTGGGGGGGTGGTTTGGGCATTTTTTTGGTCTCTGTGTTTCCTTTACTGAACTTTAGGAAGCTTAAGGAAAATATCATCTGCATTTTTAACCTTCCTGAAGAGCCAGTCTGCTCTGAAACTCCTGATTACTGCACAATTTGGTCAGAAAGTGTGATTGAGAGTAGAAGCTTGTCACTGTGTGTGATTAATGACAGCTCCACCTGCCATGGAGCTCCCTAAGTAGTAACAGCAATCCAAACTGGAGTGTCCTCCTCACTGAGTCGCAATTTAGGTTGCAGATTTATTCCCTCATCTTCCATCTTGGTTGTGGGTAAATAGAATATATAAATACGAGTGTGCCGTGCAGCTCCCAAAATGGGTACTGCTAGTGCAGGATGCTATGCAGAATCGGTTCAGGTGCGCTCGCCGTGCCCAGGCAGGCAGTCCCACAGGCTATCCGGGCTGCTCTGACTAGATTCTAGCCATTTTTCAGGCTAGTTCTCTACTAATTCTTATGAGAACTAACTAGCTTTTTTTTTTTTCTGCCTGTATTTCTCAATACTTAAGTCAAAATTTAACACCAGCTCCCCAGCACGTCTCCCTGCTAAGCTCCTGCATGGCTTATGCTCTGACCAAAGCCTGCACAGAAGTAGAAGCAAGCCTGAATGTCACAGCTGGCTTTTGAGAGCAAACCAGTCTGGTACTATACCTCGAGAAATAAAGGTACCTGGAACATATTCCTCAGTAGCCGATGATTTCTGCATGAATGAAGCCTTGCAGATATACTTAGTCATCCTGACTGATCTCGCTAATATTATTCTGGAGCGGAGTCTTTTACATTGCTAGTTGTGCAAACTACAGCCTAGATCATAGGGACCTGCCCGGGGAAAGCATGTGTGTCTCAGTAATTGGCAAGAAAGTAAACCTCTACTAGAAATGAAACCATGGAAGCATCACTAGTGGTAAGTAACCTGCTTCAAAACCGTGTTCTCAGTGAGAGCCTGCTCCTGCTCCCTTGGTCTGGTGCCTCCAGTGAACACTGTACACAAATGATGCTTGCAGTATTGTAGTTGACAGATCTCAAATAAAAACACTTTAAAAGTTATTTTTTTTTTCTCTGGCATTCAGCAGCAGCTGCAGGTTGTTTGTCCCCGTAAAGCAGGTAATGGTCACAGCAATGCCCAGGGTAGTAATAATGTCTTGTGGTAGGAGGCACAGGCAGGCTGGGGGAGGTCTGTAACAACACTGGAGGTCCGGAAGAGAAGAATTTGAGAGGTGGCCGAGGTGGATGGCGAGGGTGACTCAAGCACATTCTAGCATTGATCGCCTTTCTTAAAATAAAAGCTGCTTGCATTCATGGCAGTGAGGGTGGGATTCGTCTCCCCTTACTTCAAACATCTAAGTTTAAGCTCCTTGCCCCAGGGTGCCTGCACAGTCAGGCGAAAGAAATAGATTGCCCTCTGAATGTGTCTGTTTTGAATATGGTAGGCGCTAAGCTTAGGCTGGGGTTAGCTTCTCTCTTGGCCAGTTTGTGCTTATGACTTGTTCCCTTACTGTTGGCCTTGCTGAACTTCATGAGGTTAAGTGCAACATGCTGCACCTGGGTTGGGGCAGTCACCAGGATCCGTACAGACTGGGGGGTGGACTCGGGGGTATGGGTAGATGAGAAATTGGACATGAGCCAGCAGCGTGTGCTTGCATCCCAGAAAGCTTGTTGTATCCTGGGCTGCATAAAAAGAAACATGGCCAGCAGGTCAAGGGAGGTGATTCTCTCTCATCTACTGCGAGACCCTACCTGGACCACGGCATCCAGCTCTAGGGTCTCCAGCACAGGAAAGACATGGACCTGTTAGAGTGGGTCCAGAGGAGGGCCATGAAAATGGTCAGATGGCTGGAACACCTCTCCTGTGAGGACAGGCTGAGAGGGTTGGAGTTGTTTAGCCTGGAGAAGAGAAGGCTTCAGGGAGACCTTACCGTGGCCTTACAATGCCTAAAGGATGCTTACAAGAAAGATGGAGAGAGGCTTTTTACCAAGGCCTGTAGTGACATGACAAGGGGTAGCTGTTTTGAACTGAAACAGGGTAGATTTAGATTAGACATAAGGAGGAAATTTTTTGACAATGAGGGTAGTGAAACACTGGCACAGGTTGCCCTGAGAAGTTGTGGAGGCCCCATCATTGGAAGTGTTCAAGGCCAGGCTGGATGAGGCTTTGAGCAACCTGGTCTAGTGAAAGATGTCCCTCCTCATGGCAGGGAGGTTGGACTGGATGATCTTCAAAGGTGCCTTCCAACCAAAACCATTGTGGGATTCCCTGACAATGAATATGGGTGATTGAGAAATGGATCCCACCCTCTGTGCCAAGACTGAGAGTCCACCTCTCGGATGGCTTATGGTAGGGGTTCTTTGCCAGCCATAATCTTCATGTACATGCTTAGATGGGTTCAGAGAAAACCACTTTGGTGTCGGTTTGTGGTTGCACAGGGTGTAGGGCTGCTGCTGGATTCGTTGCAAACTCAGCCTGACATTTTCGGCTCCTGGTGCCTCTGTGCTGCTGCTGCTTCCAGCGCGTCTCCTTGGTACTCTCTGCTGGGTAAAAGCTTGAGACTTCATTTTAAACAACAATATCAGTTTCCAGCACTTCTGTTTTGATTGCAATTGGAGAGAGTGTGTGCGTAAATACTGTTTCTGGCTTTTGCCTCTGTCTGCAGTGTGAATTAACATCAGTGTTTTGTCTTAAAAAAAAAAAACGTTACTACATTATGTTGTTACATGCCAGGATGACAGCCTAATAGGACCACTGCATCCAACTTTTCCCCCCTCTCTCTCTACTTATTGCGGGAAACGCTATCAATTTAGCTAATGAGGAAACCAAATACAGTAACTTGCAAGTATTCATATTTTGCTAGATTGGTGTCTCTACAACACAAGGGCCTGTCTCTCCTAATCCTTTGGTTTCAGGAGATGATGTACTAGTTATTTCCATTTCCTATCCTTACCACACAGTCTGAAGAGCAACATCTCTTAAAATGCAAGCGTAGAACATAACATCTGGAGAACTATTTGATCTGACTTGCCTTAAAAATGTGCATTTTGGGCAAAGGAAATGCTAGAAGGTGTTTGGATGATAGGAACTTTCATGGTGCTTTTATTTATAGGTTGGCGTCACGAAGTATATGAGCACATCAGCTCATCCTTTGATTTGAGGTATTAAGGAAGTATTTCTGCCCCAAATTGAATTTGGGGCCTGCAGGGAGATGGTGGCTTGGCCCAGAAACCCACAGACTTTGGTAAAAGAGGCAGCGACAGCCCAGTTCCACTGAATCCGAGTCCTGTTCCCTGCAAAGCTGTTTGGAAACAGGACACAGAACTTTTTGAGCATGGCTTTGAGACATCATGGGCATTTGTTGGTCCTGACAAAGCCCAAGTGATCCTGGCTGTTGCTCAGGCAAGATAACAGCATCATCTGGCCCGTGGCAGGTCGCTGTGCGAGTCCCTTGCAGCACATTCAAGGGAATTAAGCTTGGGAGAAAGCAGTTAAAGACCTTATTCCCTGCAAGCTGAGAGGGTACAGCCGGGTGCTCTGCCTTGCTGACACATGGTGGCTTGCTATGGTGCGATGACTTGATCAAGAATCTGAGTGATCAGAGAAATTAACTCGTTTATACTGCAAGGCTAATAATATTTTTATAAGTGGTGTGGAACTGGTGGTGGTTGTGGGTTTTTATTCCTTTCTGGGTATTTCAGTTTGAGCAGTTGTGCAAAATGAAAGGTATTTATTTAGTTGATACTGAAATATATTCCAGGTCTGTAATTTTGATAAATCTCTTTCCTGATACATAATTTAGTTACTGCCTTAAAGGCAGAAAGAGCTTTAAGTATACCGTTGTTTACTTCTGTTGAAGCAGAATTTTACCTGCTGACCTATGAAGGACTGTTAAGATAAAGTTATTTTTGCTGTACATGAAATGCTGTTAAACTTAGATAAATCTAAACAGAATGAATCTGTACGTTGTGAAGCCCAAGTGATGTACAGAAAACATAGCATAAGCATTTGTTTTTAAGTTGCAAAATAAAAATTAAAAACCCTTGCTAAAATTGCTTATCCTGTAACTCAGAAACCAGATGCTTAAGTTGTTTAGAATAAAAAAAAAATATTAGCTTTAGTTTCTGAAAGTGGAAAACAAGTATTACCCTAACTCCGCTGTCAGAAAAGTGACTGTAAAAAGGTGACGTCTTGCTCAGCAGGTCTGTTTCTAGCCTGTATTTCAGGGTCTATTTTCCTTATTTTCTTTTCTTCTTTCCTCCTGATGAATGCTTTTGCTCCCGTTGGTTTTGCAGCGCCAGCACAGTGGTGATCGAGGGGGACTGGCAGATGCAGCAATCGGAATTATCAACTGCTTTGCCAAATTCTGCGTCGCTGACAGCTGTGCAAGCCCGTTGGGGACAGTGGGAATGCGCAGGTGTCCCTGTGCATGGGCTTGGCCTGCGGTCCCAGTATTACTGGTAGTGATGGGCAATGAGAAAAGGGTCCAGGATGACTCAGGAATAGATGGTTGGGTTGGCAAGTGGGAATGTCGAGAGAACATCTTTTAATTGTCAACTGAGACTTGAGATAGAAGCATGGAAGCACAGTAAATCCGGAATATCATAGGGCCTCTTAAAGTCTGTTTTTTACCTCCTCTTCCCCCTCTATATCCACTCAAAGAAAACTTTATTTTCAGTCCACTTACAAGAGAGCTACTTGCTTGGAGTGTGTGGAAGAAAAAATAGAAAAAAAGCTAAAACTCTAGTTTCTTCTATATGGAATATTCCATTTTGTTAAAATTACCTTAAACCGATAAGGCTGCGGAACAAGTTCTCTGTGAATTCAGGCCATTTTGCGCCTTAAAGGCTTTTCCCTCAAGAAGCAAAGAAAATAATAATAAAAATAAATGCAGCTATCCAATTAAATGTTGGAATTTTGAGAACTTAGGCATAGCAATTAAACAGAGCCCCTTCCTCCTTTTATTTTTTCCGCCTATTCTAAACAAGCCCAAAGCACTTTGCAAACTACTAATGGAGGTCATACAACACAACCCAGTCCCTGTGGTCATTAGCCAGAAAACTGAAATACAGATGTCTCTGGGGCAAAACAAAGTTTTTAAGTAGGACACAACTTTAGGACAAGGAAAGGATGTCATCGAGCTGAGCTGAGATTTTTAAGGTAAAGAAGTTGAACCCTTAGGTTGTGATTTTAAGGGTTTGCACACAGCTAGCAAAGGGACCACAGCCTTAAATAGGTATTTATTGTTGCATTTACCTCTGTTCTCAAGGCCCCTTTCTCGCCCCATCTCCCCCTTGATACATGGGATTTAGTTTGTAGCATCCCATTTTGAAGTTGTTATTTAGAAATTCTGTTGTTCTTTTTAAAATGTCACGGGAAGGTTGAATGACTTTCTCTTCTCATTGGAAATTTTTTCTTAACTTGGAATAATTTCAGTGCTGTGGTAACTGGGGAAATAAAATAATCCCACAGAACTTGTCAGAATGGAGGTCTGAATGGTGACTTTGGAAGCCCACATTTCAATGGGAAAAGAAAGCACTTTCTCAAGCTGTGGTGGTTGATAGGTGTTTGTGGTATTTTGACAATGAATGCTCTAAATTGTATAAAAAAAAAGTAAAGGAAACTTTGTCTTCTTTTTAATAATTAGTATTTTTTTAAAAAAGACACTGTTTTGCTAGATTCCATCCTCTCACTTAAATACAGTTCCATGAAATTACCAATATTCAGTTGTAGCAGTTATGATTGGTTTTATTTTTTAACATTAGCCTACGCTAATGGTATCATACAGGTTGCAGAAGAACACCTGAAGATGTTGCAGGGAATATTTCTAATCAAAGCTTCAGGCAGGGAAGACAACTTTTGAGGCCTGCACAGCTTCTAAAACTTAACTGTGTCACTGTGAACATGGGATTTGTAACCGTCTTCCCGTTCTGTTGAAGGATTTTTAAAAACTGTTGATTATACCACCATCTGGGGACTTGCAATAATTTTCAGAAGTGTGAGAAGTGGTCTTTATAGTCATTCTGTGTAGAGATGTGGTGAAGCTCATGTGTGCAGCTACTGCAGGGTTGTGGTATGATTGACATGAATTTAACGGGACTGTTTGGCAGGAGTCCTTGCAAAACTGACTGCGTGAGACCCACTTACAGAATGATGGTTTTGTTTGTTGGGAAGCATATGGAGGAGATGCTGTGAGTGATCAGGCACAGTTCCTCATGACTCGATTTGTACAGGTACTGCCTTCTTGCATTTCTGCTTTAGGATATCAGTTTGGCAAGCAAACAAACCTAACTTTTGGGGATTGGTGGTGGGACATGAAGCCAGAGTCTTAGTGATGAGTTGAGTGGTACTCAACTCTTCTTACAGAACTAAAGCAACATGTACTGCCCTTCCTATAGACTTATGAGGTTATTTCAACAAATGGAAACACCAAGCGTAATGTCTGTGGGGGCAATAATGGAATTAAATGGGAATAAGCACATGGGTTTTGCTCCGTAATCCACCTCCAGTGATGCTGACCATAAACCTCTGGCTGAGGCTGGTTTTAATATTAACCAGGGCTCTGCATTTTAATGGCATGAGCGTGCAGCTGAGACATTAGCTCATGAGTCTTAATCCACTGTTGCCTCTGATAATTCATTTAATTTTTCTGTCTGCCTCTGAAGCTCTGAAATGGCGAGGTTCGTAATCCCTTCCAGAGGAAACTGTGGGAAGGGTTGTATGGTATTAAACCCTACCCTAGGAAGGTCCCAGGGGAAGCACTTGTTGCAAGGATGCTGCAGTGACATCCTTTCTTTTTATTTTTTTCCCAAAGCATGTGGGAGTACTGTGCCTTAAAAAAAAAACCAAAAAAAACCCCAAAAAAACAAAAACAACAACAGAAGAGAACCAAGAACTGCATGAGGTTGACTGTCCACTAGGAAAGTGTGTTGGTTGTGGACAGAGAAGTACCCTGGGGGTGGGCTGTCCCAGCAAGGGCTGATGGAGCAGAGGGACACGCTGCCTGGGGGCTGTGCGCAGGGGGGAGGATGCTGCTCTGGAGTCCTTTCCTCTAGTCTTCTCAGTCAACGTCCTTTGCTGGCATTTCTTACAATGAGTTTCAGACCTTCCCTCATCCCTCCTGCTGTGTCATTTTTTTCCCCCCTTTTTTCTTTGCCTCAGAAACAGCGTGACAAAATTAAATGGGAATTACGAAATGATATGTCACCCGCATAATGCTTGCTGCCACTTCTTTTTGTGGGGTCTCCCTCTTTTTCTCCACCTGCTGCCATCTCTGCTATTTCGACTGGCTTTTTAGAGCAGGCAGTGACAGTTGTGCATTGCGGGTAGAGCTATGGCAATGGTTGGTCCCAAATGATTTTAACATGAATATAAAGTGTAGAGTGCTAACTAAAATCTAAATACCCGGAGAAGAATGGGAGGCTGTCCCTCTCAGGTGATTTTTGCCACTTGTCAGTTCAACCTCTCTTACTCATCTGCAATCAGGGAGGTCCTGCAAATCCTGGCTTTAATTTGATAACTTAACTTTGTCCAGGTGTGTTTGGTTTATGTTTCTTGTTGTGGCTGTTGAGAGTGATCCTGCTGGGTCTATGAACACCGCATCTGTCTGACATGGAGTCTGAGTGGAAACATGAGTAGTAAATGTACAGTGAGCCTGGTTGGTGTGTATGTTTTTTTTCTCTGAGCTTGTTTTTTATGCATAAGTATATTGCAGCAAAATCACTGGAGCTCTTAAGGTCTGTCATTCTTTGAGTGTTTTATTTTAGGGCTGGTAACCTTCTACTCATCTCTTTGATTCAAATAATGCTAATTTAAAATATCTATGTTGATATATATGCTGGGGAGAGAGCAACTTCTCACCACAAGCGCAAGTTGAAATGAATGCATTACACTGAAGAGAATCATGGGTTAATTTTTTAAAAAGAGATTTTGTGATAACTCTTTCAAAGACAGACTCTTCGTAATTTAATGTCTGGACTTTTTTTCCTTTTTGGAAATGGGGAAACTGTTCTTCCCTCCAGCTATCTTCAGTGAGCCAGTTCCTAGAATTTTATAGAGAAAGGATAATATTTAGGTCATATGAAATAGGCTGTTGGAGGCTTACTTCAAATATACTGTAAATATCATAGCAACAGTTATGAAAGAAGGAAAATAGTCACCTCTCACAGTATTAAACATCAAGTAGCTCAGCTAAGCTATTAATTAAAACTATATAAAATGCAGTGTAGCGCCACATTAGGCTGTGTGAATGAAGCGGTAAGATTTTCTATCAAAGAGAAGTAACCATCCAAGAAGAGTAAATGTGGAAAGACTAAAGCAGGAATATTTTTTTGTTTTAAATGGAATAAACTAGGGAGGAAAAAATAATAGTTCTGTTGTCCATCAGAAGAGGCTCTGTAGCTCTTCAGTGGACAATCAAAATCTTTGGAATCCAAAAGCTGGGAAGTGCTGCATATGCCATGCAGGCATACCCACGTTGTAATGCTGAAGAGATGTGCAAGGATAAATAAAAATTGAAGACCCATGGACTAAAAACCTTTCTGAATGTAGTATTTTTTCCTATAGCTTAAAGAGTTTTTTGAAAGCCTGGGAATGGCTTGACAGAAATTGGTAAGAATTAATAAAGAACTCTTTATTGTTTACACCGAAGTCATGCGGTGTCAAAAGAGAGCATTGAAAAACTGGCCTAGATAAGGGTTCGGTTGAGTACAGAGAGTCCCACAGTGGCACCTGGTCAAATTAAGTTAATCTCTTCTCTATCACAAACTATCAAGCATTACACTTTGGCTCATGGGTAAGCGCTCATTAGCGACTGGGAGCTGCTAGTATCACTTTTCAAGGGCCTGAAGAGACCTTCTCTGAGGTTTTGTGACTATGCCAGTTGGGAAAGGTTAAGTCAGGCCAGAAGAGGCACTTGAGTGGCTGTGTTGCCCCATCATCACCAGACAAGGGGGCTTCATGAGCTCCTGGATGTCTCGGAGGCCACCAGTGTGCAGGGGACCTAGGCAGTGAGCTGCAGCCTTGCAGCTGGCTGGGCGGAGAAGGTAATGCAGGTTGTCCCTGAAAGGACAAGAGGTTTTCCTTGAGCAGTTTTGGCTGAATCCAGCTCTAAGTGTGCTCCTGACGAAGAGTGGACAGTTGCGGAGAGTTTGGCCACTCACAAATAGAGTGAAGGTGTCTTCTGTGTCCTGCGCTTTGACACTAATTTGTCTTTGGCAGTTGTAGGCAACAGATACAAGCAAGGATGGAGTGCTTGTGAAGGGATGTTTTACTGTGGGTGATTGCTGTTTGGAGAAACGTAGTGTGTGGTGTGAGAGGTGGGAAGCAGAGGGTTTTTCCTCCCTTTTCATCTTGTCATCATTTCACACTATTGTCGTTACAGAGGGATGGTTGAGGCAGCATTAAGTCTGCACTCCCACTGCTCTTTCCTTCCGAGGCGCAAAAGGAAAAAGGTCTGGTAGCCTACGGCTTGTCTTCATCTTACCTGTCTTCAGGCACCTGTGGCTCCGCACGGAGCTCCCTGGACAACATCTATAGTCGGGAGATGCATTGGGTACGTGGAGTAGATGAAGAAGACTTGAAGTCCTTTGAAAATCAATTAAATTTGCCTGTCGCTTGTTATTCAAATATGTCCAAGTGGTATGTTGATGGGTTGATTTTGGACAGGAGTGATGTATTGTAGGAGAAAATGCTGAGCTGTGGGGGTTTGTTTGGGTTTTTTGGTACCTGCTAAGAGCGCTATAAAGTGAAGAGTGTATGGGACTGAGAAATGAATGGGTTGAAGCATACCCTCAGTAAAGCACATGGGTGGGGAACTCTCAAACGAAGTCCTCCCTGCCCCCCAAATGATCTAATTGGGAAAAGAATGCAGGAAAAACAAGACTGTGTGAAAGTCGAGCTGAGGTGTCACAGGGTGAGTACCCAGTTGTGGCTTACCTTTCTGTTCCTGCACTGCAAATGCTGATGGGAGTGTAAATGGCTCTCTGTTAAATGTATGCAAACCAGATTGTACGAAGCAATGATTTAAAACAACAACAGTCTTTCATCTTTGGTGAAGCCAACAAATATTATAAAATCTAAATTGTCTGGAAGAAGTAGTTTATCTTCGAATCCTGACAGCATTCAGCAGCTGAAATATATAAATGCACTCAATTCTAGCTTTTGAGCCTAGATTTAATGAGATGCTCAGGGAAATCTTTGGACGGGCTTATATAAATTGTAGAAATGGGCCACTGTGTTGTCACAGATGACTATTTCTTCAACTTTTGATCCATTTTTATAAGTAATCGTTTTGTCAGACAACCCTTGGGTCTGCTCTTCACCTGTCCTTCTTGAAAAATAATTTTCAACAGTAACAAATAATCATAGGCTGGAAATGGAGTCCCGTCACTGATGCCGCTGAGTAACAACTGATGAACGTCGAGCCGTGCGTGAGCTGCCGGGCTCTGCATGGGCGCAGGATGCACCTCCCTGCGGTTCAGCCCCAACCTTACGGTTTATAACTGTGGCACAGGAGAAATGGAAGAAACAAAGGGGAATGGTGTGGTGTGGGTTGAAGAAGAAAAGGTGTTTTGCTGTTGGTCTCTTATCCTAAAAAAAGTGTAACTGATATCTGAAAGGTATGAGAGCTTACACTTCCTTACAACTGGCTTTCTTCTAACGTAGCACTCTGTAATTTCACTGAGCAATCTGCCCTTCTCTTTCACCACTTGGTATAGCTCAGTGATGAGAGATGTTATCTGATCTCAGCGTCTTCCATTTAGTTAGGAAATGGTCGGGGATGTTTTTAAAAAGACAGACATTCTTACATTAATATGAAACCAAAATTATGTTTTGGCAAAGATGTCCTGGTAAGAAGTAAAACAACCCTTGGAAATGCCAAGGGTTGCATCAAATCTTAGAAGAAAGTTGTTAAATTTGACCTGGTATCTGCTCACTAATTATGAACTGAAATTTCTGGAAGCAAAGGAATGCCCTTTATGTTTTCCCTGTTGTTGACAGCCTAAAATAAGTTAGTCTAAAAAGTATGCGCTCTTAGTTTCTCCTTCAGTGTAAATGGGAGCTATACATACTGGTCTACTGCTTTTCCTTTTGCAAAGGGCTAATATTCTGATGTATAGCAGAAGGGCAATTAGGAACTGCAACCAACACTGTGGGTCCAGCTGTCCTATGCACTGCTGAAGCTCCTGAAGGCAATCCTTCCCCTAAACGAGGAAATTAAATGCACGGAGAAGGGAACGGAGACCTACCACATACCTGAAGCTCCAGATACATCTTTCTGATCTGAATCTAACGCCATACTTTCTGGGTTATCTCAGCTTGCTGCTTTCCTGTGCCATCCAGACCAGCAGTATTTGACGTGATCTAGTCTCACTTATTTGCCAAATAACGGTCACTTCTCAAGTACCACAGGATCTTTTTTTCAGCCTTTTCTGCATTTTTCTCCAGTGGCTTAACTACCTCTGTAGATGTTGGCAGATGTTTTGGCCTCATAAATTTGACAGATTTGAAATATTTTCATCTTTTCCTGGGAAACCTCAATTTTGATGACTCTTGTCCACTGACTTCACTTATTTTGATACTTAGTCCTTCCTAGAGGATTTGTGTTGAAGGTATTCAAATGCCCAGCTGAAGTTTCAGATTTTGTTTTCTTTGCCAAACAGTAAGCTGGAAGTAATTTAGGTCATCTCCCCTCCTCCTCCCGTGACCAGATCATGCCAGCATGTGTCCTCTCCATGCTCCAAGGGGTTTGTTTCTTCTTGACAAGTTGGGTGAATTGTTTGTGTCTTTGTATTCTTCTCCCTTATTACAAAATGTTTGACTTGGTACTGTTAAGCCGTGGGTTTTACAGCCAGTTAATAATAAAAAAAATATTCAAAACTCAAATTGAATTTTTTTTTTAAGTTAATGCTGGATGGGGTCCCTTCCCCTGCACCCTTCAATCTTTACTTGTGCTTGGTTTGGAAGGGACTTTTGAAGATCATCTAGTCCAACCCACCCGCCGTGGGCAGGGACACCTTCCACCAGACCAGGTTGCTCCAAGCCCCGTCCAGCCTGGCCTTGAACCTTGAGTGATGGGGCAGCCACAGCCTCTCTGGGCAACCTGTGCCAGTGTCTCACTCGATACGTTACTGAGTGCGGTAGTGGGTAATTCCTGATGCATTCTGGAGTGACGCCTGTGGTAACAGTGCCTTTCTGGTGGGAAAAAGTACTTTGGGGTTTGTGTGTTGGGTTTTTTGTCTGTTTTGGGGTTTTGTTTGTTTGGGTAACTGTTTTAAGATTGTTTGTTCAAATTTGAGTTTAGTTTTACTGTGTAGGATACATGTGGATGGTGATGTTTTACATTTGTTCCACATTACAGCACTTAAGAAGGTTTCTGTGAGGGCATCACGGGGGGTTTATCCCCCCCCCTGTGGTTAAGGAGAAGAGACTGGGAGAACATTTTGCATTTGATACGCTATTGTTAGGCTTTGAGCTGGAAGGCTGTGGGTTAACTATAGGTTTGCTGCTGCCTTTTTCCATAGTAAAGATGATGCTGGAGGAAACTTTTTT
The DNA here is from genome assembly GCA_017639485.1 of Pluvialis apricaria. Lineage (NCBI taxonomy): Eukaryota > Metazoa > Chordata > Aves > Charadriiformes > Charadriidae > Pluvialis > Pluvialis apricaria. Next base: position 121,300,305 of record CM030009.1, read on the forward strand.
TTTGTTTACTGTTGAAGGAGCATAATGTCTTTTTTTTAAAGTCATCTTTATCTGATATTTTGAGTATACTTTAATTTTCCTGTTTTTCCTCTGTGGGGAAGAATTTGGGGATTTTTTTTATCAGTCATCTCTTTATCCCAGAGTTTCAACATTTTCTCTAAGTTAGTTTTCACTGGCAGCTTTCCCCTCAGCTGCTGTTATTGTATCTTTCTTGCCATTGTCTGGTGTGAAATGTTAAGCAGCTTAGCCATGACTTTAATTTCTCTGTTAAAGCTGGTATTTTTAAATAGAGTTGGCCTGCTTAGCACCTCTCCAAAGTTTGTGGATATCCTCCCATTACACTCTTTTGCTGCAGGTTTTTACTTTGTGTGTAGGTGATAGCAGCTTTCTGGGTCAGGCCCCTGAACTTAGAAGGTATTTTATTTTAGCTTCTTTCAAAAGCTACCTGTTTAATATCATTAACTGCATAACTCTTATTTTCAGACTGGTTTTTTTTTCCTTTTCATTTTATTCCTAGTGTCAGCTGCTTATTTCTCTGAAGCTGTATGTGAGAAGTTAAACGTGTTGTATCGTCTTTCCTACAGAGAATATCCCCTGACTCTGATTTCTGCGTCTCCAAAATTACCTTCCATTGTGGGAAGTGGTGTGTGTATAGCCTATAACATGCCAATTTTGAATTGTGTTGGATATGCATCTTACAGACCATAAAATCTTTTATTGATATTGATCTGAAAATGCTACTGTAATCGTGTTCAGTCCTCCAGTGTGGATTTTTCTTAGTACTTTTTGTTTTGCCTTTTAAAAGTTTGTTTTTTGTTCTTGCTTTGCATGAAAAGTGATCAGATCAGATGTCAGCTGCACTACACACTTTAATATCCTGGATAAGTTGAGCTACGTTTTCATTCCAGTAGACAGGTTTTTAATCTGATCTATGGGTAGATATCTTACTAGGGGAATGAATATTCTACCAACAAGAAACCCCAGAGCGATTTTGTCAGCCTTTTGCCATCCTGACTCCTTTTATTATTATTTTTATTTAATAATTTATTTCCAAGCACGCTTACCAGTTTCGTTCTTCTCTCTGGCTGTTGCCGGGACTCTCCAATGTAAGCAGATGTCATGGCTGAGGACACTGTCGCAGTTTGTAGCAAGCTGCGAGTTCAGCAGCACAGTTGTCTGTTGGTGTGCAGTATCCTATAATTGTCACTTTCCTATATCACATTTGAAATGCAGCTTGCAGAAATTGGCTGTTAATTGGCTCCCAGTCCTTCAGCAGTTTTTCAGCATTAGAAATCCTAATTTAATGTTGCTCTTTCTGCAGGGAGGGAGAACCATTTTCCTGTCTTGGTTCATCATGTCTGTGATGAGTTCTTATATTTAGTTATATCTTTTAACCCACTCCTCAACATCTACATGAGCTGTAGATTTTGAGAACATGCTCGTCTGTTTTCTCTATTACTTGTGTAGCTTTTGACCTTGATGATTTCTAGTATCCTAGAGAGCTATAATTGTAGCCAGTAGAGAAGCATTCATTTTAGAAATTGCTGTTGCATTTGGAATATGTTACTGCCACTCTTCCATGCCTTCCCCAGCTGCCTGTTGATGTGCTGCTGTAAAAATGGGAGATGGAGCGCTCCAGTATGCAGTTTTGTCAGTCAGCCCAGCCAGCCTAGCTTGAGAAATCACCGAAGAGGATTTGACTAATGCAGGCGAAGAGAGGCTCGCAAAATGCAGTAGAGATGGGACCATTACTTGGCAGGTAACGATTACAAGATGCAGGGCATAGTAACTATCGTCAGCTGCTCCAGAATGTCCATGGGCAGAGCTGGCTTGTCAGAACCTTGCTATCCAGGTAATTTCTCTAAAGGCTCAGTTTTTGAGACCGTCTTTTAGCGTACAGTTTGTTGTAGGGGCAACCTTGTTTGGCTCACAGAGGTACCCAAGCAGGGCGGTTAAGTCAGTTTGCTTGTGAAGTCCACAGTTCACTGCTGAGGGTAACTGGGAAGCCAGTGGGTCTGTAACATGGCAAATGACTTGCTTTTCCTGTGACCCTTACTCTTCTTGACCTGCCTGTCTCGGCTTTGCCTATACTGGAGAAAGTTGCAACCCTCAGTGTAGCTCGCAAGGTTCCCGTGATGTTCTCAAGTCTCTTCTGTCCGTGTACAGATCCTAAGGAAGAGACCGCTGGCCTGGATGGTGTTAAATTTTAAATCATCTCTTTTTCTACCTAGAGATGGATGCTTTCCCATTCCTAATTGTGCTCGGTCCTTTTACGTAACAACTATGTACTTTTGAAAGTTGCAATGATTATAAAATTGTTCTACTTAACTTTTATTTTTGTAGATCCAGCTTTGTGTGCATGGCAGGGAAATTCCCCTTCCTATTGCAGCTGTGGAACTTGTCTGTATAGGAAATCCAAAATGATACTTGACTTGCCGTCATGTAACATGGCATGCTGCTCTGTAATCTTCAGTCTGTAGGTTTCTTGGCTTTCCTCCTATGTCTGTAGCTGTATATTAAGTTATATATACGTAATATGTGTGTATATTAAAAAAAATTAAGAATGTCTTTTGAATGCAACATGAATATTATGTCTTTTTCATTTATGTGACATGGAATTACAGTGAAAAAAATGTGCAGGCACACATCTCCAGCTTTCCTCGGAAACTTGGACAGTGCTACATATTTTGCTGGTAAGGCACGTAGTCACAGGTGGAGACTGTGCTGCAAGGGATAATCTCTTGTTGTTTGTTACATTGAGTGCTTTTTCTTTTCTTCCTCTGTTTTTTAATGAGTCCCTTTCTGAAGTAGGCTAAGCCTAGTTGTCCTTTTATCAAATCCCAGTTGATGATCGCTATTAGCAACAAGATAACATGTTTTCACAAGCTTGCACCTGTTTTTTTTTTTTTATTTTAAAAAAAGGAGCATGTGCTGCTTTTTGCACATAAGCTTTGTCTCAGGTTATAAGGGTTTGATTTGAATAGCTGATTCATGTTCTGTACTTCGATACCTGGTACTTCGGCTCTGGAGAAGCTGTAATGTGTTTTGTTGGGTTTGCATTTCAGTAAATTAAGTAACCTGGAGAAGTTTTAAATGCAGAGATTTTCACCTCTGTTAAACAGTAATGATTTATAGTCATAACTAATGGAAGGCAGAAACTGAGTTGCCACTGTAGGTATGAGGATTTTTTGCAAGAAATAAATCTTGCTTGATGGAGGATCTCTGTAACCTTAATCGGTTAATTGCTTGATTAGAACTTGAGTTATTAAATCAACTGTGTGAATATCCATGAAGTGGTTACTGAGGTCCTTCCCAGCAGTTCTTCTGCAGACAAAAAAGACCGTTTAAGCTGAATCCAACATTCCTTACAATCAATGAAAAGGGTGTTTTGTTTGTGAAATTTGGATCAGGTCCTATAGCACTAGAAACAATGAGGTGATTTAACAACTTGGCGTGTGTTCTGCTTGTTCCCTACCACCTACCCCCCGTTTGGTTTGGACTATCTTAATTTTACTAATAGAAACCATACTGACTTTATAGGAGATTCTTGTCTAGGGTAGTATCTCCGTGAGCTTCTAAGATGCCAGCAAGGCAGGGTTTTAGAGAGAACTCTAATATTACAAACTGATGTAGGGAAGAAAAAAATCTGAAATGGTTTTTCTGGCGTATGACCCCTGAAATTTCAACATGTCATCTGCAGAAAACAACTCTCCAGTGTTTACGTATCTGACTCTGTGCTTAGTCTTCCCATCGACAATAAGTAGCATCTCCATGTTCTAGCACTGTTCTGAATAAACACGTGTTTAGGAAGCAGAGTGTATCTGCTCTGGCTGAAGAACATAGAACAACTCCTCTAGTATGTCAGTTGTTCAGGTTGAGTTGTTCTTAACTGTTTCTCTGGGGGAAAAAAAAAAAACAAAACAAAAAACCCCAAAACCCAAACAAACTCCCCCAAAAAACCAAAACACACCAAAAGAATAAAACAGATGGAGAACATTGTTTCTTCATATCTTTCTGTGATAGGCAGGAAACATCCATCTAACAGAATTACCTGTATTAAATTCTGGATGAACTATATAGCAAAATTAACACAAACGTCAGTGTTTTCCAGCCATTCCCCCCCCGCCCCCCATATGCATCCCAAATGGCATTCCTCTATAGGTATTCCCATAATTTCATCGTGGGACAAGCAAAGCTGTATACCCGCACGCAGCAAAGCCCTTGATGTTAGGATTTCAGTGACATGGGTGGGAGCGAGGAACTCTCTTTTCATTTGCAGCCCTCGGGTGGATATTGCAAGAGACTCCCTAGCACCTGCTAAACTTCCTGGGGGAAAAAAAAAGCTTTTCTTGGTGAGTTAACTTGCATATTTTTTTTCATGTGGAGGTCAGCTGGGAATGCCGTTGGGGCACAAGAGGCTGTCCACCCCAGCAGGTTGGGAGTGCAGTTCCCGGGCCAGGAGTACTGGGGAGAGGCCACACAAGTTCCCTTGGGGCAACCAGGGCCCTTGCCCAGCTGTTTGGAGACACCGAGGAAGAAAACAAGATCGGTGCTAACTAGTTCCCGAGGGGGGTTTTGCTCAGCCCTCTGTGTCAGGAAGCTGGTTGTTGTCAAACAGTCTTCTGGGTGAGGAGCAGAAGGACCCCGGGCTGCCAGGGGGGCTGGTGAGAGCGATGGGGTCCTCACAGAAGATCTGTTAAATGTAGAGGTGCCCTCAGCTAGTTAACTTGCTTCCTGAATTTGTATGTCTTGCAAAAAGTGGGAATATTTCACAGGAGACAGAGCAGCTGACCACAACAGATGTAGAGTTTGGGATTTGAGGGTTTTGGTTCCTCCCCCAGTACAGGCTGCGTTGTGCGGCTTTAACTGGGAACTTGGGCTCAGGTCCTGGCTGCCAGTTAGGCCATCCACGTGCTTGCCACTAAAGGGCCTCTTTAGGCTCTGTATCCCTGAGGTTGCTCGAAATGCTGTAATTTTAATTTTAGCTTGATTCTGAATGGCTACATCTATATTGGTAAATGAAATAGGGCCAGGGCACAGGTTCTGGTGTAATTGGGCATTTGGGCGATCTTCTCATGCTCCTGGACAGGGTTTTGGCTGAGGGCTTTCCTTGAACCATGGCCAGGTATGGGCAAGTCTCTGGAGGCAGGGTGGACAGAAATACATCTCTGGAGGTGAGTTCGGGCATATAGGTAAGAGCTACGCTGTGCCAGAGAATTGCCACTGGTATAATATATTTATTAAGGTGAAGAACCTTTTTGATCCCCATCCCTGGAGGTGTTTAAGGACGGGTTGGATGGGGCTTTGAGCAACCTGGTCTAGTGGAAGGTGTCCAAGTTCATGGCCGGGGGGTTGGAACTAGATGATCTTTAAGGTCCCTTTCCGATTCTGATTCTGTGATGTTCTGTTTTGGGTTTTTGGGTGCCTGGAGCTCACAAGTATGTGTATGTACATACAGATGTATGGTATGAGATGGCCGAGCCGTTTCTGCCCTGTGTAGGGGTGCAGTGGTGGGGAGCAGGCTTGCCTTCCTCCTGTGCTGGGGCAGGGAGCAGGGGGACCACCATGCTGGGAGAGGTGGAAAGGGTCCTACACCTGTGCTCGCATCCCAAACTACTTCTTGATAGCCTGGTGGTTATAGCTGCCTCCTGGGGGCTGAAGGTGGGGGTTTCAGATCTTGGGCAGTGGAGGGGATTGAACCAGTCAGATGTCTGACTGTATTTAAGGGAAGTGCTTCAACCACAGAGCTATTGAAGGGAAGGGGAATGATGCTTTTGAACTGTTTAAAGGGAAGAGGTAAAAAAAGCTCCTCCTTATGACCCTTGGCAGAGGGGAAGGGAGATGAAGCAAAGAGCAACCTCTGGTAGGGACATCACGCCTGGGAAGCTGAAGCAAGGGTTTTAACCTCCCTGCAGAGAGTCAGATTTTCAGATTGATTCCTCTCCTCAGCATTTCCCAGGCTTACGCCAGACTCCTGCCCACTTGGCATCCCGTCTTTGGCGAGCCCCGCTCCTGGCATGCATTGCAGTGCCACGTGTCCAGTGGGGAGTGGGGGCACCGCGCTGCCGCATGGCATATTCCTTGATGGTTCCCACCTTCTGCAAACGCTGAATTGTCTTTCGTGATCTAATCTGTACTTATTAACTAGGAGTATTAAGACTCATTCGCATAGTGTTTTGAAGGTGGTGTATAACTACAAGCCCATGTGACTTTTACTTTTTTAAACATACTTCTTCTGATGTTAACGTTAATTCCTTCTTAATGCACTTGAGCTCCAGTCTGAACTGATACTGTTACTTGGTCAGGAATAATTCAGGGGCTTTGCAGGTGTTTTTATAAAATACTAGTGGGTGTTCACCCCCTTTTTCGTACTGTATTCGTCTCTGATGCTTACAGTTCCATGAAATACAGCCTTGAATTGATGAAATTAAGTTTTCTTGATCCAAGAGATTAAATGTGGCTGTAAATTTTTAAGCAGAACCAGTTGCTGCAATTCCCCATCAAAGAAAATCTTGTGGACTTGAACGAGTAAGACTTAGGGAGAGCATTCTCCTGGGGAAGCTGATTAGTTAATACTTAAGTAATATCTTTTTCTTCCCTCTCCCTCTGCATCTCCAGACCTGAAACAACACAAACGATTCCTAGATCAAAAGAACGCTTGAGTCCCTTTTATCGGACAAATATCACAAACGGTAGGCTCTTACTTTTCACTTGAGTAACGGCACAGGCTTTCACGATTCCTTTAATAAACTTAAAGTAGGTCATAATACCCACCACTGCATCCTTAAACTGGTATAAATCTTGGTTTCCAGAGTTTTAATTACAGTGGCTGCTCCCATTAGGTGGTCTTGTTTCATGGCAGGATGCTAGACAGCGCTCTTGCTCTAAGTCATTTATGTGGACTGCGGGTATGTCTGTCAAACCATAATGAGCAATGAAAGAATGAAGAATGTTAATTTAACTGATGCTGCTTTTGCTGTTACCGTAAGTACCACCAGCTGCACCTCGTAAACATTGCTGTTTGCTTGCCTGCACGTCGCCATTCAGGGAGACCTAGCGTGATTGATAGAGGCAGAATTAGACTGATGGCTTGCGTGCCGCAACTTTTCTCTAGCGCTACTTCTGTGAATGCTTTTTTGTTGCAAGAGACAGCTCCTAAACTTTAATTGCTTTTCAAACTAGCAAGTGTTGCTCGTGTCAAATGCTGATAATTGGTTTATGACACAGAGGTATTATAAATTAAGGAGAGGTCAGCCTAGATAATGTGTGTATTACCTGCTGGAGAAATGATGGTTGGGTAGAAGTGACACTTAGGAGATGCTTGCTTTGGCGTGTGGGGGTTCTCGGTGCTCGCACACAGCTTCTTAAACAATGGGCTCTAATGGGAAAGGACTGTCTGCAACAATAGCGGTGCTCGAAGTCACTTTATAATTAGAGAAATTATTGAATAATGCAAAACTCCACGAATGTTTTTTTTTCCAGCCCATTAAGTGTTCATGTAAACCTTCAAAATAAAGCTGCATACCTCCTTTCACCTGTCAGTTGTGGTGTGCACTGAGCAAAAGCACATTTTGTTCCTCTTGGGCGGGTCGTTAGGAGGGTGATTAACCCCAAGAATTTGACACAGGCCACTTGTGCTGTGGTGCCAGCTCATCCAGAAGCATCTCTCCCTCCCTCCCTTGCTCAACTGATTAAGGTGCTTCTGTACTTCTTAGCATGAAGCTGCTTTTCATTGACATCCTGTCCAACGTTTTCTTCTTTGCCTTGATGGTTTCTTGAAGTGTTTCTCATCTCTAGCACACCTCCATTCTCACTCTGTCCCGATATACTCAGTTATACAAGGGCGTGTAGCCATAGGACGAGGGGGAATGGCTTTAAACTGGAAGAGTGTAGCTTTAGATTAGAAATTAGGAAGAAATTTTTCACTCTGAGGGTGGTGAGGCACTGGAACAGGTTGCCCAGGGAAGTTGTGGCTGCCCCATCCCTGGAGGTGTTCAAGGCCGGGCTGGATGGGGCTTTGAGCAGTGTGGTCTGGTGGGAGGTGTCCCTGCCTATGGCAGGGGAGTTGGAACTCGATGATCTTCAAGGTCCCTTCCAACCTAAACCATTCAATGATTTTAGAGGTGACTTACTACATATTTCCATTTTTACTCCAGGTGTATGTCAGAGTGAAATGCTCTAAACCAAAATTATTGCAGTTCTTAGGATTTAAATTATTTAGTGTTTAAAACAAGGAATACTCATTTAAGTAACTGATTTATTTTTGTTCTGTATTGCATATAACTTATTTCCATAATATTCTTCGATTAGTAATAATTGAAATGTTATGACTTGCAACTAAATACCTTAAATTTATACCACTCTTTGCTAGTCATAGTAATATACTCTTACCTCTGTGCGCTCTTAGGTTTTAAAGCTTTATATTCTTTGTTAAGTAATAAATGCTGTAGCTTTATTAATTTTTTTAAGATTGATCGATTACTTCATGGCAAGCCATACTTTGAATATTTTTCTGAACACCTACAATCAGTGAAGCTCCTTATTTTGTGTAGAGGTGGGAATGGGAGAGATGCAGAATGAGGCAGAACTAGTGGTTGTGACTCTCAGGACCTGTTGGTTATGGCCCCGGACCCGAGGCCAGGGTCTGCTCCCTGCTTCTGGGGTGCGCCTGGCGGGGATAAGAGCTGTAGTGTTCCCTGGTTTCTCGTGTGTATCCTACCTATAGGCAGGATCTTACGCTGCCTGTTGTTATGAGGGTTTTTGATATTTTATGCAGGGCGAAGTAAAGTGCATCCTTAGCAGTGTTTGGGTGCTCCTGCATTTAGTTTCTAGGTTTCAGAGCCAGGTTGCAACCTCACTACTCCGGCTAGCGCAGTTCTGGTACGTATGAAAGCACAACAGGCTTGAAAACTTTGAAGCCGAGTAGAGGAAAAAACCCCCACAGAAGTGGCCTTTAAATCATCAGTACCATGGATGTAAGCTTGTAAAGCTTGCCAAAACTGTGGGTTGGATGCTGCTGTCCTCCTTTGGTCACAACCTACCTCATAACCTGTGTGTATCTAGGCTTTAGAGTTTTTCAGCTTTATTGATTTCAAAGAGAATTACATGTATGCAAACTTCTGGTGTCTGTGCGCTTACCTGCTGTAATGAGGTTTTCCAAAAACCCTTGCATGTACTTCTAGGGACCTAAACTGGTTATTATATGGCTCCGTGCCTATAAGGCTGTAATATTAGGCTATAATATCTTTCTCTCCCACTTGGTTCTCTTTTTCCAGCCTGTGACTGGGAAATTATCTTTTCTTGGTCTTATTTTCAGTGAATTGTCCCAGTAAAGAAAATACTTTCTGAGTAACTGCTAGCCATGTTGAAACAAAGGAAAAATGTAATTCTGGATAGCCAAGGCTGAAAAATCTGACTTAGTGGGAAAGGTTACAGAAGGAAAAGTAGCACTTAAACAGTTATAAAAGTAATAATATAGCTATATACTTCAGCTTTTCAGTGTTTAAATACACAAACATGGTTGAATTGACCTCGGATGACAAGGAGATCTTCCATGGATATTTTTTTATATAATTTCAAGGTATTATCCTTTTACTCATATCTTGAAGAGAATTCACTGGTATCACTTAATGTTTTCTTTAAAACTTAGTCTGTTTAAGCCCTTATATTAAACCTAAGTTTTAATACTTTGTTTATTAAATTGAATTTGAAATAATTACATTTTAATCCCATATAACTGAGAAATATTTGTTTTAATACAACTTAGTATGAATTTTATTATGTTTTCTAAAGAGGGAAAAACATTTTACTCTTATAGGATTATTTCCATTTAGTGGCCATCTAAAACTATTTCATTTATAGCCACTAAACGCAAAAGTATTTCTTCCATAAATCAAAGGATCATTTTAATGGGCCTGACAAACAAAATTCCATTAAAGTTTCATATCATCTTCAAAGGATGATGTTTCCACTTGCTATCTAGTTCTTTTTTGGTTACTTTTTTTTCCCCCACCCTTGAATATGTTGTGAGCAACCCAAAGAAAAGACCGTGTGGTTGTATTCAGATACTGTTTCCACTGTCATAATGTGTAACTTCCAACAGAAGACCTGTCCTCCCCCTCAGTGTTGATTCCTCATCCTCTTTCCGTTGGCCAACACAAGCTATGGGTGGATCTGTTGAAGCAAATCTCAGTTCCTCGGTCCATGTTGGCATGTAACAGCTTTTCCAGCACTTCTTTCAGCAGTGGCATTGAAGGCATCTACTGCTGAAGCCTTGTGCTCTCGTATCAAAACAGGCTTGGCAAGAAGTGGCACTGGTTAAGAATGTGTCCTTTTGCCACAGGAGTGATCTGAAACTCACACCTAAATACAGTTTGGGGAAGTGAAGAAGGGATAAGAGACCAAATGAGTTACGGAGAGGTGACATCCTTACCACCAGGTCTTTATTTCGTCTAGTTTCAGAAGAGGCTGCTGCGATATTGAGCACTGTAGTGGTTCGTATTCTGGTTGTATTGCTAATCCTCAGATACGCACACAAATATACACTGTTTTTTTTGTTGGCTTTTTTTTTTTTCCTCTAAGGAGGAAAAGCTTCTTTGCTTTAGAAGGTAGGAAACCCCTGGGACAGTAAGTCCAACTGGGTTTTGTTCACCTCTGCTTATAGGCTGGAGATGAGAAAACGAACAAGGAGATATGCCAGCCTTCCAGCTCCTCCTGTACCCTGTGGGGCGTCTGGGTAAAGGGCAGCATACCTGTCCGCAGGGAAGCCATAGTCAGGGTCCAATGGGTGAAACTCCCAGCTTCAGTGCCTCTCTCACAAGTTGGTAACAACACTTCCCCTTCTTTCTCTCTGGTACTGCTCTAAGTTTTGTCGTTAACAGCTCTACTGTAACAGGAGTGCTTCAGTGGATTAAATATTCCATGTTTATAACTGAATGGGTGGAGGGAATTAACTTCTTTTTTTGAACAAAAACAACCCCACCCAAATTTCTGATCTTGTAGTAAGTCAAGGGAGGCTGCATTAAGCAATCGACAAGTAACATTTTTGTTTTCGACGACTCCATTTCCCTTGTGCTAATTTTCATCGGTATTCCAGATAATGTACTACTAACCATTATTTTCTCACCTAGTTTGCTCAGTACTGACAGATAATAGATGATCCTATTACAAATAAATTTGACACTGCATCCATGAAAATGTGAAAATTGGAGTCTCTCATCATTATTTAAAATGTGTGCTCACTCACTCAAATGAGGTATAAGAGTCTACTTTGGAGATAAAGTAGGCCAGGTTGCTGGAAAGGCTGCTTCGGTGTCACACAGGTTAATGTAGATGTATTATGTATTTATATAGCCTATAGGAGGATAACTTTTTAGCAAATGATTTGGACTGAATGTGCACTTGATCAGGACCCTCATTAATAACCCATGGCCACACGATTCTCATAGTGAGAAGTTACCTTTGCAATCACCAAGATTAATTCTGGGGCTGTCTATTGTAGTTTGGGAGAAAGGGTCCAAAGAAACAGGTAAGTCACGTGTTAAGTGCTGAACGGAGATCCATATAGACTGAGCTATAGATTGAGATCCTGCATTGGCCATGACGTCTTGATTAAATGATGTTTTTTTTCAGCCACAATTCTGGAAGTTGGAACAAGACTGCTTTTCTCTGAAGGTGAGGGGGAGCTCACCTACCTGTACCTCAGGGAGGGCCTAATGCCTGCCATAACCTCCATGCATGAGAATCCAAAGATAAATTGACTTTTTTCCATTGGATATTAGGTGATGCCCACATTTCCGTGTGAATTGCAGTAATGTAGTCAGGAGGTAGTAACTAATGTGATGACACCCAGTGAGATTTGATGCGAAGGAGGGAAGAATTGGTTAAACATGTGACAATAAGCATTTTCTTTTATATGGTAACTTGCTTTCCCGGTTTGATGGATCATGAAAGACCAACATATTGAAGTTATTTGGAGCATGGACATCTTCAGTGGATTTGTTCTGGACTGATAAAAAACTCTATTTTGCACATCTGTGAATCTGAGTTGTTGCAGAAGCCATGCAGCATGGCGGAATGGTTTTGATAGACCTTTTCCTCAACAGTACATGCCTGTAGTGTGGTGTTCAGGTTGTGTAGCTTGTGGAAGTGGTCTAGGACCAGACAGTTGTCTGGACTAATCACACAGAAGGCAGGCAGTGTTTCGAGAGTCTCTGAATTATGCATATGATAAATGGGGATCATGAGAGGACACTGAGTGAGGAGAATTGTAATGGAGGTGTTAAAGAGATTTGAGAGCTTGTGCCTGGAAGGTACATCATTAGAGAGCTGGAGCTGTGGAGAAGGCTTTTGTACTAACCCTGACATCACTGTTAGCCCATGAGGAGAAAACTGTAGAAGGAAACAGCAGCATCCCTCGTGCTGGAGCATGATCATTGCACATACTCTGTCATCAGCATATTCTCTACGTCAGGATATGGGGGTGTGATAGTCTTGTTCAAAGCCTTTGATGACAGGATGCAGGACACTGCCTGGGGCTGGAAGACAAATAACAGTAGTCTTCTCCATGGGTGCTATCTGACTTTTAAAAAATGAATACCTTCCTGACTGCACCGGTGCTGGTTTGTAAGACGCAAGCTCTCTGCTATCTTTGTACCTACTGAACTTGCACGTGTTTTAGTCAAACTGAACAAGTGTGTCAAGGAAAGCACTGCAGTTCTTCGCCTGGAGTATTCATGTCTTTCCAGATATGATCAAAGCATCACGAAGACGGTAGTAACTTAATGATGTGAAATGGCTTGCTGTAATGCCTTGTTCAAAGTAGTTTTGTGGAGATTGTCCACCAAGCTTATTGAGAAAGCTTGCTAGCTGGGAGGTGCTGGCGGTAGCACTGATGTACCACCCACCAGGCATGCAACTGAAAACGCATGACTGCCAGGAAAATATGCATCCTCTAGCAAAATGTTTTCCCTCCACTTATTTCTTACGTAGGCATCTGGACGACTGCAAGCAGTGATGACTTCTTGGGGAAGGTTAGCTCTCAGGCTACCCACTGACAAAAGTTTCTCAGCACCATATGTAAAGAACCTAAACCCTATGATTTATGTAACCTAATTCTTAAATCTAGCAGCTCAATTTTAACACCATGATCTCCTCACGCAATTGAATGAATTCTGTGATGGTCATATGTGCTAAAATCAACAATTTACATCAGGAGAACAAATTCTTGCTGTGAAGGAATTGCTTCTCTTTCTAATTATTCTCATGGAATCAAAAGTTTGATTGACTGTAACCTGCTCACCTCCCACACTTCCTTTTCTGTCTTTGCTTGCCTTCTTCTCTTTCTTCTAAAGGGGATCTTTTGTACTGATCTGTTTTTTCTGCTGTTTCTTTGGGGATGACAAATTAAGCTACAGATCTTTTTTTAGTGTTGTAATTGGGAGGTGGAGAGAGGAGATTAAGAGCTCTGTTATGCCAGTGGACTGTTGGCAGTCAGCTTTGGAAATTTGGTTCATTGCTTTGGAAAAGTGGCCAAGATCTGTGCCTCAAAGGTGTGAGGTTTTGAGTCTTGGGGTATAATAAATGGGACAGCTGATAAAGGATTGAGTAAGAGAAATATGATTAATGCCGATCAACATGAGCTTATAGAAAATAGATCCTGTCAAGCTAACCTGAGATCTATTAAGTGTTTTTAATGTGATTGCAACTTTGATATTTGTGGCTTGGTGACACCATTTTGATTAAGAAATCAGAAAAAAGTAATTTGATTTGGCATGCATGAGGGATGGGAATGGTGCTTGCCCAACTTTAGCCATTTACGAATTCACTCTAAACTAGTTGTTCTAGGCTTCGTCTGAAGGCAGGGCAGAGGAGGAGAGAGGGCTATTGCGCCACCCCCCAGTTGACACCGGGGGAGCTTGAGTACATTGGACAAAGCTGTTGCATTGCCTTCGTTGGCAGTCTCTGTGTACATCCATAGGGGAACTTCAGAGAGGCTGTGCTAAATCTGGGGGTGACCCTACTGCAGGCACTCCAAGAATATTGTGTTCAGGTCTGTCTGCACCCCATGGAGGTTGAGATGGGGGGAGATAGAAGAGTGATGGTGATGGTGGTTAAGGCGTGGAGAGGCATGGTTTTAAGCCACGGGGGTTTCTTGCAGTCATTCACTAACCTAATCCAAGAGAAGAAAAGAATTGGTTAGCTGTTCTATGTGGGAAATCTTAAGAAAGGGAGAGTCTTCAATCTGTTGAACAAAATATAGCAAGATTTGTTGTCTAGAAGTGAAAGCCAAGAAAATTCATAATAGAAAAAAACAAATAGATTTTGACAGCAGGAATAATTAATCACTTAAACCTTTCACCAATACCTCCAAGGCATCGCTAGAAATTTGGTAATCATGACAGGGTTTTTATTTTTTTTCTTCCTGAACAAGGCAAGAAATTGAGTCCTGTGCCTTATAAGATTCAAGAGAATTGGACTAAGGTCAAAAAGGGATGACTAGGATTATCTAGTCAGTAATTAGTGTGGTGGTCCCCGGGAAGAGGATAGGGTTTCCCCTGCTGTGGTCAACTTGTCAGACCACAATGAGTCTGAGAGCAAATGGAGACTGAATATGGGGAATCAGAAGTGACTTCTGTCAGTCCCTCTAAACCCAAAGGGTAACTCGTCTGGGTAGACGCTTGTAGCTTTGAAAACCTTTTTGGGATGCAGTATGTTGTTGGCCGTACCACATTGTAGCAGTGTTACCACCTTGGCTGTGTTTTTACCTTTCAGACTACTTTGTATGTAAATACTGCATAAGGAGGTTACCTTCTCTTGGGGTATGGTGGTGTTAGTTCGGATTGTAAAAGAAATGGTTGCTTTTGCCCTTTTGAGCACAGGCTGTTCTTTCTGAGCTAATCATACAGTGCTCTCCCTTCCCATTTTGCAGCATCAGACCCAACAGAATGAGCTTTTAAGTTTTTTTCCCCCTCGCCCCTGCTGTTGCTGGTACATCGCGCACCAAGTGCAGTTCCTGTTCTCCACTCAGTCTGTCTTTGTATCGTGCAAGGCTTCACATGAGACAAGGAGGGACACAGAAAACTCTGAGAGCCAGGTACTTACTTTGTGGCTACCCTGGCTCTTTTGCAGCAGCCTTTTCCTGGGCTGCTGCTCTCCAGCTGCCTAACGGCATTCCTCCCACACTACAAAAGGCGCGATGGGGCTGTCTTCACATCATCTGCAGTTGCTTACGTTACCTGACTCCCTCATAGTCCCCGAGAGTCTTACTAGAAGAGTAGGACTTTCTATTAAAAAACGTCTGTGAACGGCAAGCCAACCGGATTGTTCCTTTTCTACTTTTTCTATTGACTTTTTTTTGATAAAATTCTGGAAAAGACCTTAAACTCTAGAAAGTCGGTTCATGAGGTCTTTTCAGCCTCAGATGCTTCAGTGCTTTGAATGCTCGTCTCTCCAGCTGCTTTGGTGAAGCAATGGAGTTGGGAAGTTCTGTCAGTCAAGCTGTCCTAAAACTTTTCAGCCTTTTAATCCCAATGCCTTCAGCCCATTTCAGCAGAAGGTATCTTTGCTTCCATAAAGAAGTAAAAGACCTTTCAAACACATGTGCTTGCCTGTTACCTTCACCGAATCTCCAGCTAAGCCGGTGGACTTCAGTGAATTGTGAAGCTGACTCCACTTTAAGGAAATCTACCCCTCTTACTGGATTGTATGTATTTGTTTGCGAAGAAACCTCACTATGTGGGTGAACAACTTTGAAATGAACATTGCAGATCCATTAGAACTCTGAATTCGTTTGAATAAGCAGGCTTTTCAGTGGTCTCTTTTTACATGGGAATATTTTGTCTCTTTTGAACTCCGGGCATCTCAGTAGCTTTCCTTGAGCTTTTCCTGGGAAATAAAAATTAAATAAACATTGAATGAGTAAGAAATTCCCATTTGCATCATCAGTCATCTGATTTCTGAGTCTTGCTGCGGAATACCACAGAAATTAATGTTGTCTGGGTAATGCAATTGAGTTTAATGTGGTTTAGGGGAAGGGTAGTGAAATATGTTCTTTGAGGAGGGGCTCCTGAAGTGTCTGTCTACATTTTCTTCTGGAGTTTTGTTCAAGTGGGCAGGTATGTATGCTTTAACGTCACTTAAAGCATCAGCTAAAGGCCATTTGAAGAAGATGATGAGACTTGATAGACTATTAATACTGGATGCTTGATCTTCTGTGTCTCTAAACTCATTACTAACCTGTGATCTCTGTACAGCTTGCAGGGTTGTAAAAGGATTTTTGGAAAAAAAGAGTGTCTGTAAATTATCTTGGCAAACTTTGTCATAATTGCTCATTGCATTTGAGTTTGCAAAAATAACTTTGTTTATGATCTGATATTTTTAATGGCATATTTCACTGTTTCCATTTAAACTTCAAACTGACATCTTTGTTTTTCCCTTTTAAAGAGTAGCATAATCCAGATGCCTGTCAAAAGACTTGTTGATGTAGCATTTTATGAGTAATCCTTCTGTTGGAGTATTTTGTTTTGTCAGAAATGTTTGCCAAGCTCCCCATGAATATTATTGATGTATACTTCCTTTTAAAGAAGTGATTATCCATGCAGGAATACAAACTGAACAGTCAGTTCTAAACCGCAAATGTTTTCTCAAAAGCTATGTAATGTCATAGGAGGAGTTAATTCGTTGATGTAATGGAACAGAGGGGTACCGAGCTAAAATTATTTTCCCCTTCCCTTTCCCCAGCTTAACTCTTTGAAGCACAGGGCAGCATTTGAGTTTGGGGAACTTCTTCAAAAGTATTACACAGAATAACCTCAGGGTTACTGTTAGTCTGTCTGAATCTTTGATGAAGAGATGTTAATAGTTCCCAGCCTGCTTTCAGAGAGATGAGCGTGATTGCGAGAAACATTGACTAAAACATACCAAGTAGTCTTAGGAATCCAGCAATTATCATTTCAAACCCGGAGCTGTTGGCCAGTACATCCAGTGATGCTCTCATTTTTGCTGCTGTTAAAATCTTTATATAAATAACTTGCGCTTTAGGCATGTGCAGGCATCCTCCTCTCTGGTCATCTTTCTTGGGTGATTCCTTATTCCAGAGCAAATGCGCTGGGGTCTGCAGACCTTCCAGCATTTTAGCCTGCAAATTAGTGGTTGGCTGGTTGTCGCTTGGTGAAAAGAGAGGTCTGTAAATTCTATAATAAATAATAGATTAGGGTCAACATACACAGTAGCGTTCTGCAGGCATCACCGTGCAGAGCAGTCGCTCCTTCCCGTGAAGTAAAGTGGGGCTGTGAACATGGATGCATCCTTCAGTTCCAGCCCTGTGTTGGTTTTGGGTTGGGTTTTTTTTCTGTCCCAGCCTGCAACACTTGGCTGTAGCTACACCCAACTTCAGAGCCCGCATAGCTTCTTGCGGGATCCATAATTGCTCCCTTCTCAGACCGCTTGCTCAGTTTATGGATGTTAGGACAAGGGGTCACACCACACGTTAAGAGATATTTTTTTTTTTTTCCCTTGTAGAGCTGGAATAGCCCCAGTCTAAATACAGTAAAGATACTGGGCCAGCCCAGCAGTAGTCGCTAACCTGCGTAGCGCTGAGAGCTTTGGGTACATCGGTCTGTTCGTAACTGCCGTGTCCATACGTCTTCCCGGGTGTGCTGAGCTCGGCTGTTCACAGGCTGACCAATTTTGATTTGCCAGATATACTGCTTATAAGCACCTTTCTTCTACTGCTTATGAAACATCTACTTAGCCTGCTTAGTAAGTGTTTATACCTTATACTGGAGTCTTTTTTTCCCTTCTGATTTGCTTTCTTTCACCTTGTTTATTTGCAGAGAGTGTGTGCTTTCAACTGTGCCTCTGAGTGCTTCTTTACCCCCTGCCCCAAGCTGCAGCGTGTGACGTGGGGGGGTTATGTTTGCAGCGCAGAGCAGCTTGTAAAGGGCATTTTTAAAGCGTTTTCTGCTTCACAGTTGATTTATGACTTGTCTGCATGGGCAGGCTTTCATAGAATACTTTTGCATTAAACTTTTTCTGATTAACTAACATACAATAACTGTCTCCGTGTCCTTGGCTTCCTTTCTCAACACACTCGTTCAGTTGAGGGAGATGCGGGTGGTGCATTGCATCCTCACTGAGGTCCGTGTTGTGCTCCTCTGCTGCAGGCTGTTGGGTGACCTCTGGAACAGTCTCCAAAGGACTCCTGGATTGCTCCCTGCTTTCCAGGAGTTTGCACAATGTAGAAGCGCAAGCATAAGTCATTCCCTACCTGGGGACCCATATGGCAGCTGTAGTCTATTTTCTTTACTCTTTTTTTCTTCCCTTCCCAAAGAAGCACCATTGCCTCTACAAGGACCATATTGTTCTTGACCCCTTAATTTCACCAGTCGTTGTTCAAACGCTTGGCTTTGTAGAGATACTGCCTTCTACTCTGCTTTTCCTTGCACTTTGGAAGCTGTTCAGCTTGCTCCTGGCAGGTATGGTTGTACAGCAGCAGATGAGTCAGTTGGCAATCCTGTCCCAGTTTCCTTCTAGTTTTCCTAGTTCTGTGAATGCTGCACAAAGGCAGGCAGATGTCCTGGTGGCGGGTCCAGCTTGACCCAGGGAAGCGCTGGTTTTCCAGGCTTCCTCTCACTGCGGTGCTGAATTGCTGAATGTTGCTGCCTGCTCCTCGCCTTGCTTTACATGAGGAGGATGCTGTTTAAATCTGTATAAACTTCTCACACCCTGTGCAGCTCTTGGTGGATGAGCAGATCTGCTGTATTGCTGGATACTTCATCTATAGCAGAGAAGCTCTGAAATGGTGTATTGCTGCATAAGAAAATTATGTTTTTGATTTGGCATCATATGAAATAATTCTCTTCCTTATCCTACCTAAACTTTTGGAAACCTCTTTTCTAATTTGCTACTTCAAGCTGAAGCATGATGAGCTTTCTGTTAGGTGCTTGTGTTGTCACCGTGTCTCATTGTTTGCTGGTCCAGGGTAACTCTACTTTGTGCAACCCAGAACTCCTGAAGTTTGCGGGAATCCAATTGATACAGCTGCTTTCCCCAAAATATCCAAACCTGGTTCTCACTGACCAGGTGTTTTAAGCCAAAGGCAACTCTGATTATTCCATCCTTTCATGAAGGTGCCTGTGTCGACGAGGTAGGTGAGCTGAGGCCAACTTCTTATACCCTGTTTTGCCTGGGCTCCTGCTAGTTTTACCCTGAAGAATGAGCTGCCTACTTCATAAAGCTTGTTACTACAGTGATGCAGTACCTGAAGCAGATGTTTGGTTTCCATCACGTTGCTTCAAGTCATTTAATTTAGAAGCTTAGGTACAATATGGGATATATTACCTGTCCATAGTGAGGTGGTTAGGCTCCCAAAGGAGAGAGGGGGTTCCTGCTATAGGTTTCTGTAAGGTACCTTCAACTTTGTAAGTATTGATACAGGGAATTGAGGCTTCGTACACTATGAGGAGAGATGGCAACTCCTTGCTTTTCGGTGTTTAAAGCTCCTTGCTGTGCTTCTGCCTCTTCCAGTGTCAGTATTTTATTCTGGTGGTTCAGAAACGCCTGGCGGGTGTTGTTCTCCTTGCTCCCCCTCAATGGCAACTGCAGTAAAGTTTTGGTGAGTTTGAAATCCTTTCCTATAAAGAGCCAAGACTTTCTAAAGTGGGGGAAGAAAAAAACACCCAAATGCTAGTAAATAATGTAAATTGCAATATGTTGAACAGTAAAGACCATTAATCCTGTCTTTGTGTTGCCCCAAGTAATAATTTTGACTCTTCTTTGGGACTGCATGTTCAGGAGCAAGCAAACAGATTTTGAACTTAAGCCCGTCTTTGTGTACCATTTCATGGTGACGGATTATTGCTTTTCTTGCTCCTTTTTTCCTTCTGATCCTTCTTTCTTCAGATGTCCCGTATCCAGCTGTGAGGTCTGTTTTGCCTTTCCCTATAGCGTTGCTGTCTAGAAGCTGCAATACGCTCTGTAAACATTCTTCATGTCGTTCATTATTGAGGTGAGAAGGAAAAAGGTTTCCTTCATGTAAAACACTTGTTGGCCTCTCAGGGTTCTTTCCTATCAAAAACCCATTTTATTTTTTGTTACTATCAAAGGCTCTTCTTCTGTTCTGCAAGGTCCTGGAACAAGAGTCCTGAGGTGGCTTTGAAAAAAGGGTGTTTCCCTAAGGACATCTTCCAGAGCAGCTCTGGCCTAGTGTTGCCCTTGGAGATGATGGGGTAACTATGATATGATGAGTCACTATGCAACGGAGAAATAAATCCCTTGAGTTTTTTTTCTTTCCTTTCCATAAACTGCTTCATGAAAACAGTGCTCTTTCTGACAAACAAAAAGCAAAACAACAAAAAAAAGATTCTATTTTTGTTTGAGCTTTTTCAGGCAGTCCGTGCTAAATTCTTTAGTGGTGTCGCGAAAGTCAGAAATACTCAGTTGAAATGTCTCAACAACACGTTCGAGAAGTGTTAAATAGATAAATAAGTAGACCGGCTATGAAAAGCCGTAACTCCAAAATGAGTCTAACTCGGTAAACAAAGCAGGCTGAGGAGGAGGATGGGGCTGTGGGTGACAGAGGACAGGAATGATGGGGGATAACGCTGATGAGATGTTTACGTGTCTGTGCCTTCCCCAGGCCTTTCATGTGCTCCTTCCTTGTATTATCTTGTTTGACGTTTTCAAGAAACTAACCTGCAGCTGGCTGGTGGTTAGGCAGGGCTCTTGGTTTTTTGCATGAGTAAGGACTAAAAATTGTAAATGTTTTGTCTGTTTGCTTTAAGAGATTAGTGTGTGGATGTCAGCTGGCCCTAATCCCATCCCTTTAAACTTTTCTTAAAAGTGGTCTGATCTCTTTTTTTTTTAACTTCCTTCCTCTGTGTGATGGTACATCTTGCCTTGCAGCCCGCTCTCGTTACAGATCATTCATTCAATCAGCATGAGCTGTTTGATCAGCTAGTCAAGCCAAAGTTATGTGCTTCATTTACAGATTTATGGTAAGAATTTACCAGTTTTATTAAACGCTCTTAAAGGAATAGAGCGTGACCCAATGGAGCTTATTGCTTGACTGATCCATCAAGTGACCTTGGATGTGTCATTTAGTTCTTCCATGTGCTTCTGTTTCCCTATTCCTTTGCAATTTTGCCTTCACCACACCTCTTTGGACTGTAAGCTCTTCAGCACTGAGCCAGTTTTAGACTTCCACAAGGGAAATTACTTGGTCAGGTTATTTAAACATAGCAAAAATCATACAAATATTCTGTAATAACACACTAGCAGGACAGGGAGATATCTCCCAAGGAGATGTTTTACATAGTAAACTTCCTACAGCTTGCAGGTAGGATTAGTGAAGTGTTACTCTACCACCTTGAAATTATTATAATTACACAAAACATAAAGTTTATATAAAAATGAAAAAAGCTTAAGCTGAGGTAATGGGAGGGAAGCGGTGATTGCATTATTCAAGGGCAGTGCACTGTAAACTTCAAATGAGGTTGTATCAACTCAGTTACTTGTATGCAGCGCTCTTGTCATTTTAAGAATTTTCTTTGTAGAAACTGAAACTCCAGTGCTAAAAATGTGAAATCGATAGGTACTGTTACATCCACTTAAAAAAAATTGTATTGATTTGCAGATAATGACAGCAGTTCATTCTTGCAGGATTACATGCCACTTCCTGTCATAGAGATTACTTTCATGTATATTACATCTGAGATGGAGAACATAGGTATAAAACTGCTTTGCTTTAATGAATAGTCGTTTTACTCTGGGCATTAAAATGAGATATATTTCTTTAAATTCATCTCTAGGGATTATTTTTATTTCACGGGCAAACCCTGTGGTACCAAAGAATCTAGAATGCTATTAAACTTTTAAATAATCTTGGATTGCCTTGTTTTGCAAGTGCTTGAACTAGTCCTCTCTTTGATAGCAACTAATTAAGCAAAATAGCATGCTCTTTCTGGTCTCTTCTGCACCCTTGATTAGAGGGTTAACACCATGTTATCTTGGGTATTAGATGTTCTTTGCTAAACCCCAAGTATCTACCAGTGTCTAACTCGCCGTGCTTCGTAACAAATTTCTGTCACCTTCAGGGGATTAAATTCTTCATGCCGATCATGGTGGTATGTAACATCTCCTATTGTGCAGCTATTTTTGAATAGGCTCATTTGAAGCCTATTCTTACTAAGCATAGGTGACTCCATCTTCATGTATTAAAACTCTTTTCAACTCTTTCTAGGTAATCTGGCTTCCCAGAAACCTCCTGCTAAATGCAAGGGATTGCTGTCCTGTTTACTGACTTTTACACCTGAGGCTGATTTTGATACAGATTCTGGATATTGCAGGGTAAGTGTGCAGATATCTGTTCTTTTTGTGGTTTGTTTTTCTTTCATGGTCTCTTATTTGCTTACACAAAGGCAATTTGGGCTGTGCTTTCCCTTTCAGTGACTGCAGCAAGTCCCTATCGGAGCATGTGCAACTGAGCATCTGTGTTACAACAGAAAAATAAAATAGTAGGATGAATGCTAATGCTGTGAACTTGATCAAGAGAGTTTGAATTTGGTGGTATAGCTCCAAGAGGGGGCATAGTTTGTATGTCTGCAGACTCATAGGCCTATATCTTATAAAACTGTAAAAAGCTGTAAGACTCTTATTTGGGTGTAGTGAACATTTTGAGTTTTAAGCTGACAAATGTGCGTGTATTTTTGTATTACAAATGAAACATTCTTCACAACGTACATAGTTATCTGTGAAGTTTGCAAGATCAAGTTTAAATATTTGGAAAAGGGAGATTAAAGGTTACTTGGTTTCTTGGGGCCATGGGAAGAGGAGAGAACCACCTGATTCTCTCTCTTATCCAGTTCTACTATGCACATCAGGGTAAAAACTTAAAATACTTGACTTCATCGCTGAATGACTCTTGTGGGGTTTTTTGGCTCCCAGGTACTGGAGGAAAGTGTAATTCAGTGGACACAGATTTAGTTTTCCGGTTTTTTGCCTCTTCCCCAGTCTTGATCCTCTGCTTCCACCTTCTCTTTCAACCTGTTGTTTTTCTTGCCTCACCACTTTCCTAGCTGCTTTTTTGTCCTCTCTTTTTAATTCATGGAGCTAATCCTGGCCCTTGGTGCTGCTTGAGATCTTTCTTGGCCTCCTTGGACCTGCTTTCTGGCTTCTCTCAACCAGATATGTAGAATCATGGGATAATTCAGGCTGGAAGGCACATGTGGAGATCATCTAGTCCAACCTCCTGCTCAGAGCGAGGTCACCTAGACCAGGTTGCATAGGGCCACATCCAGTTGGGTTTTGAATATCTCCAAGGATGCAGACTCCACAACTTTACTGGGCCCCTGTTGCCATGTTTTACCACCTCATGAATATTTTCCTCATCTATAATCTGAATTTCCATTGTTGCAGCTTCTTTCTTCTTGCCATATCTCTGCACCCTTCCAAGAATAAGCTCACTCTGTCTTCTCTGCACCTACCCTTTGGCAAATTGGAAAACGTAGTGAGGTTGTAAGAGCTAAGACTGGGTTCCAGCCACCAATATCCTCCATTAGACTTGCTCCAGTATGTCAAAACCTTCTTGTTCTGCAGGACTTACGAGTCCGGTATGAAAGGGAAGGATCATTTCTCTGGACGTGCTGGCTGTGCTCTTGCTAACGCAGCCCAGGATGGATGCAACGCGGCCTTTGTTGCAAGTTTATATTGCTGGCTCAAGTTCTCCTTGCTCTCTGCCAAGACCACCAAGTCCTATTTTTTTTTTCCTATTTTTAATCTGTTTAATCTTTCTCACACACTGTTGTGCAATACTTACTTCCAGTGCGTGCTGTTCCTTCACAGGATTCCTTATTGAACGCCTCAGTATCCCCAATACATCTTGATTGTAATGTTTCTGGTAGTCTTTTCCTGTAAATGAATTTGAACTACACTTTGAAAACAGTGAAAGCCCATTTTCAGCTCTTGGAAATGGGCGTATTTCCCTGAGCAACTAGTTTAAAGCTTTCAATGTAGCTTTGATAATTTAAAAATCTTTTTCAATTCCTATCATTAGTATGTTCATGGTAAAATAGGAAATTGTGTGTATGCTTGGATGTGTACAAGTGTGTATGGGACAGTTATTGAATCTGTTTTTTTCGTGCTGCTGCTACACAGTCATAAATAGTGTATATAATAATATATGAAACTGTTGCTGGAAATTGAGTCTAAATTATGGATAAGGCTTTTATTTTATATTCCTTCTTTATGTTTGTCCCTGCATGTGTGTGTAATGCTGCAAATTGCAGATACCAACAACTGTAATTGTAGTTGTAGTTAAATCAAACGTTCTCCAAATTTTATTTTTTTTAGTAGCCCTCACGATGAATAACGTATCTGCTTTTCCTATATTTGAATAGTGTGTATGTTGGGAGATACGCCAGAGAATGGACACTCAGGAATACAGTCTCAGCCTTAGCTTGACACGTTGATCAGATGGTCCTTGGGGAAGGGAGACACGCTCCTGTGCTCCTGCAAGCTCTGCTGTCTGGTTCACTTGTAAGTGGATGAGGGAAAGGACCAAGAGAGTGTCAGTAGTTCCGTGCTCAGATCATAGTTAATGGTTTGGGCAGGGTGGCTGGAGCTCATGTGCAAGTTTCTCAGTTTATATCTACCAAGGAAGAGAGCAAAAGAAAGCATTGAGTGGGCAAGTGGAGCAGAGAGGGTTAAACATACTGAGTCAGGGGAAAAATAGTTGAGCAGAAAATAGGTAGGAGAGGTGTAAAGGAAAAGAAATGTACTGAAACCAGGATGAAGACTTTAACTTGCGACATAGTGTTTTGTTTTTAATTCAGAGAAGTGTTGTCCAACCCATGAAGAAGTAGTTATACCAGAGAGACTCATACAGTGGTGAGTGACAGTTTAATTCACTTTCTGTGGTGGGGAATGTCTAGCAAATCTGGCTTGTGATAAGTTGCAGCATCACCTAGTTCACATCAACATGAAATGCTGAGCATAGTCTTAGGCTGAATATCAAATTATTGCAAAGTTATTCTGTTAGGTTATGGTACTCCTGTGGATGTTTCTGCCACCATGGCTGTGATCGGGTTATAACAAAAGAGAGAAAAAAAAAGACTTGGAAATTAAGGAGCCGGTTGTGTCCAGGCTGCCTTCTGAAGGCTTCTGTTACTCATGAGAAGTTCTTCTTAAGGGGCTTGGATTCCAGGATGGACTTTGACTCCTTTTGGGAACGGGCTGCATGTAGGAGTTGCACCCTTGTCTGTCTTCCCCATTTTTGGGTATTGCTAGCTGTTCACCTTAAAAGGCCTTTTAACTCACTTAGTTTTTCTGAAGGATATAAAAAGTATTTATGCATGTTGACTGTAGCTCTGTATATCTTGACAATCACGTGTGGTTGCAATTTTTGTATTCCAACTGGGGAAGTACTTAACCCCAGTTTTTTTCTGGTTCAAACTGATTTAGTTTTCACCATATGCAGCACCTCTTATGAACGTGCGGGTAGGGAGGAGGAATTTGAAATGAAGAAGTTGAGAGCTGTTTCTGTGATGCAGTTATTAAAATAACCGTGGGTCTCTCCACACGGAAGACCGATTGCTTTTTGCGGTATTTCTAAGGAGAAGAGAGGGTCAGGAATGTATGTAAACTCAAAGCGAGACCTCAAATGACCACGTGTGTTTAGGTGCTTGAACAGAATGATTGCGTTTTGCTTTTCATTTTTGTAGTTTTTAGCTGGGTGAAAGCAAAGATGTGGGTTTGTTCTATTTCCTCCTTTCCAGGAGAAGGAGGAAG
Organism: Pluvialis apricaria; assembly: GCA_017639485.1. Lineage (NCBI taxonomy): Eukaryota > Metazoa > Chordata > Aves > Charadriiformes > Charadriidae > Pluvialis > Pluvialis apricaria. The sequence continues at coordinate 121,326,090 of CM030009.1, forward strand.
CCGCGTGAAGTAGAAAAAGTTAGTCACAGAAGTTCGGGGTCACGCTTTTGGTATGAATTTGTGATAAGCTTTGGGATGCAGCAGGGAAACCAAGGAATAACCTCGCTTGTCTTTGGTACGATATTCATAGAATAATTCAGTTTGAAAAAGACCTCAGGAGGTCATCTCATCCAACCTCCTGCTCAAAGCAGGCCAACTGCAGAGGCAAAGCTGGATTTTCAGGGCTGTGTCCGTGTCCACTCGAGTCCTTTAATACCCTCAAGGACGGGGGCTCTGCAGGCTCCCTGGGCAGCTGTTCTACTGGTTAAGCACTCGCTCTGAATTTTCCTTCGTTATATCTTACCAGACTTTCCCTTGTTGCAGCTTATGCCGTTTCCTCTTCTGCTTTTCCAGCATGCCCCAGGAAGAGTCTGGCTCACTGTGTGCTCCAGACCTTTAACCGTCCACTAAATCATGACAAACTGGAGATCTGTGTTTATAAAGAGCTCAGATCAATGTTTGTCGAGCACCTACGCATCAGGCAGTATTTTTTTTGTGTGTGTTTGAGTCCATTTAACAGCATCTGTGTTGGGTTTTTTTTTTTGACAGGGCTCCGATTTTTTTTTTTTTGCTGTGCTGTTACGTTAGGGAGCAAGGATGGAGTGAGGCACAGGCAACATTCATACTAACATCTCTATAGGCGCCAACACAAAAATACTTATGTTCCTTTCAGCCTATATGATAATGCATGTCAGGTAGGCCTGGATTTACTCACAGAGCTCAGAGTTGGATATGGTTCCTGTTCCTATCTCCCTACCACGGCCGCCTTTGTAATCATTGTGCCTCAGCTTCCATGCCGTTAAAATGGAGATTATATACTCTTATTCATAAGAGTGCTGCGAGTCCTATGGTAACTGTTAAATGCTTTTAGTTCCTTGAGAGAAAACTGCTATAAAAGGCAAAAAAAAAAGTATGTTTATACTATAAACTACGTGCTTGTAGTTATACAGGGTTATGTTAACTCCGTACTCCTAGTAGGTTGCTTTTAAACCAAAGTAGTATGCTTTTGTAATGAGTTGTGTTACTGTACAGATTAGATGCTTTTATCCAAATTACGTGGTGGAAATTGAAGGAGATACACACAAGGGTTGCTAGGACGGCCTCATTTTTCACATTCAAGATTTGGAAGTAGAAACAAGGCTTAGTAACTTGGGGTTCTTTGAAAAATTAAGTCCTTTCATAGAAGCAGTTAAGTATTTTTTTTTTTTTGTCAGCTTTAATAATAATGAGTTTTTGGTGCCAGGATGAGCGATAATTGCAAATGGCAAAAAGTCATCAGAACGTTGTTACTCAGATTGCAGATTTTATTAATCGTAAAGGAAATTATTCACCTAGAAAGGCTGTTTTATAAGTGCTCATTTACATGAAGACTTGCTGCCTAATTTATTTTGTTTAAAAAAAAAAGACAAAAAAACCCACAAACTTTGTCCTGTCCTTCAAAACCTTGATTATTTTGTCCTTTGCATTCAGTTTGCTTATGTCCTCTGTGCTCTTGCTTATCAGTGGGACCGATCTTATTTTTGCCCTTTCTCTCTCAAATGTATCTGCTGCTTCTTGGATTTATTGCATCAGCTGAGTACTGTGCATCTCCCCTGCATGCATTTCCTCCACAATTAAAAAGGTTGTTTATCTTTTATGAATGACTTCTTAGGTAGATGAGTTGTTTGGCCCTTTACATGTTTCTGATCTCATGAGGTGTTGGGATTTGCAGATGTAAATTAAATTTTCATCCGTTTTCTGCCACTTCTTTTATGTTGTTTTCAACATGCGTTTTGATTAAGTAAAAAAACCCCGAGCACATCCTTCACTGTAGGAATACAATTAGTCAATGAGCCTGCCCTGTGAGCTTAAAACAGGGTACGTACTAAAGTATCTCTTTAATTGGGGTGTTGCATGGTAAACTCTTCAGGGTATGGGTACAGCCTTTACATGTTCCTGCTAGAGAATTCATACAGAGAGCGTTGCTACGGCATGAATATTCAACAACTGCCTGCCCCTTATTCCTTATGCTGAAATATTAATACAGCAGTGATTCTGCACCTAATCTTGCCGAGATCGGGCGCGTGTAAGTAATCCTACTGCCCATACCCTGCGTGCACCCAAGCCTTTTTGCAGGATCGTGCCTTTCTGGACCGTGCTGAACACCAATTACTCTCAGTAGTGCAGCTGGATCTACAGCTGCTGCTGCTAAAATGATGATGGGCTGTCACATGGAAGGCGCGGAGCATGGGCTCTGCTGCCGGCTGTGTGCCACCGGGTCACCGTTTCAGCCTGCAGAAGGACATTAGCTCCAAGGGGGGAATAAAGCTACCACTCATCGTAGCAAAAGTCATTTCAGACACACGGCTGGAGAAGTACTTTGCTGTAATGCCCATTGTGACAAAGCTCTCTTTGAACTTTGCCGGTACCAAACTGAGATCCTTCAGCTGGCATTTCCCCCACTCGGGCTTTTCCAGGATCAGATCGCTGGTGACTCGGTGGCAAAACGGCTTCGAAAGCGCAGGATCCCTGTGCTCTGCCATGCTCTGGGCTGTGACTTGAAAATAGGGTTTCACAATTGGTATTGCAGACTTCAGAGTCTATTTTCTAAACTAATATTTAAAGTATGCCCCGCCGATTCTGGTCTCAAAGTTGGTTGTTGAAACTATAATGTATTTCAACACAAAATTATGCAGGCTAAAGTGAAGATTGGTATGGTAGTGGAGCAGATTCTTCTGTTTCATGTATATTTGAAAGCTGAGAAAGCTTCTGCTGAAGTCAGACGACACAGGCTTGTCAAATTGTTCACAAACGAAAAGATTGCTCTTGGATGGAATTAATTTGCAGTATCTCATTTACCATCTTGAGTTTTGTCATGAATTTCCCCTACTCGGCAGCCTGAAATGCCAAGTGAAAAAGTGTTTCAGTGAGAGATAATATAATATATTAAGAAAATGTTATTGATCACAGTATGCTTTTACTGGAAGATGACTTTTTCTGACCGGAACACAAGGGACTTTGCCTTGTTATAGTAGGAAAATATATTGTAATATGCAAACAGGATTATGGTTAAGGTCACAGCAACTTTGTTTTTACATTCCACTTCCTCTGGAAGCGAGCTTCTCCACAACTAATGCTGTCAGCTGGGCTAGAGTAAGAACAATTTCAGTTTTAAGCATTAAAAAAAGGTTACAGCAAGTTTTTGTTTCATGAAGGAAGGAAATGAATGCTGTTTTCCACTTCTCCAAAGGTCAAAACTTGTAATTTTATAGGCATTACTGTAAGCATTTTGTTACAGTGGTGGACTGTATTGTGGTGGTTCTTTGTCAGAATCAATTAACCCACATTTTCTCATCATACGTGTATTTATAGGCATATGTTAATAGACAGAAAATGTCACACATTTTGTTTGAGTGGCCTCTGCTCACGAGGACTATGAGGCACTTAATTTTCCCACTTAATGTGGGAAGATTAGCCCAGTGGAAGAGCCGGTGTTGCTCACAGACAGCTTATGTGGGTATATGGACATCATTACTCTGCAGAGCATGAGGACATAAATTTGTGATGGGATGCCCAGTACAGGCAACTGGGAACAAGGACACTTTTAAAGATGTTTGATTTAAGGAGGACTCCCACTGCACAGTGGCTCTAAGCCAGTAAGGTCCTGCTTGCAGTGAGATTGCTTTCTGCTGAAGGGCTCAAAATTTACCCTCAAGAGTAAGCACGTCATTAAGATGATACTTCTTTAAAGGTATTTTGAGCTCTTTCTAAGGAAACTCATCCAAAACGCATTCTGCAAAACGTAACTTTTTACCAAATCTTTTCTGTGTGACTTAGGTTATAATATTATGAGCCACGTTAACTTAGACTGGAAACACAAACCCATTCGGAATAAGTCAGCGAGGGTTGCACTGAAGATCTAGGAATGTTTTATTTTCTGTGTTTTGTTTTCCTTTTGTCCCGCTCCACTTAAACACATCCCTCCAGTGGTTTTCTCTGGTTTTGTTGCAATAAATCCCCACTTCAGTGAATTTGAAGATATAAACCTGACTGCAAAAATTCATCTCTGGTATGGTAGCGGGTTACTAACCCACTTGAGGTTTCCACATGGCAACATGATTTCTTCACTTCAACCAGCCATTTCCTACACAGGCAAAGCAGCGTTGCTAAAATTGCTGTCAATTGTTGTTATAGCCTGAAATTTAATTATTTTTCTCTGCTGCTTCTTCTAATTTAGTTTGGACAATGAGTTGTTGTTGATGTAAATCAAGGGAACAGACCTTAGTTGTGTGAAAGGCCTTTTTCCGTGGTCCGCTTTTGCAGACTGTTCTTCTAACCTGTCGATAGCCACGTGCAGGAGAGAGACCACTTGTGTTATTAAAGCAAACAGCTACTATGAAGAATTGAAAGGTTTAGATTCTGGCTTTTTAGGGAGTAAAAAACCAAAACAAAACCCCGGTCCCTAGATTTTTTTTTTTCCCCTCTTTAGTTGCAAGGATTTGGTATGGTTTATTTAGCACAATAAACATGACTTGAAGTGCAAGTGTAGTAAAGGCTACAGAGGACTATTGTTAGACTTCTTGCAAAAGTAAATCCATTGTTTGTACTTCTTAGAATGTCTAAAAATATACAAAAAGCCCTCTCTATTTTCCTCCATTGCTTAAAGAGAAGGAGAATTGCTACCTCCGCTTCACTTGCCAGTCCCCATGGGACCTTAGTTTAAGGTAACTTGGCTTGTAGGATCAACTCGGCTAGTGCGGCTGTCTACCCTGTGGGCCTCATGCTCCTAAAGATGCTTTATGTTGCCGCATGTTTTCCTACCACTTGGCAGCAAAATGATGCTCAGCCTCTGTAGTTCTCTTCGTCTTCCTGGGATCTGCCAGAGCTTGCCCCGCTCGCAAAGCATCTCTTGGGTGGGCATGACTCTCCAAAACACGGGTGGCTGGGAATGTCTCCCTGTCAGCTGTCTTCGGTAAGAATAGGTAGTTTCAACACAAGTGGTTTCAAAACAATTCCAACACAGCTGTTCAGCATTTCTTCACAACCTTTTGTGACTAGCTCTCCAGAATGCTGTTTAAAATACCGCTGGAATCAGCTAAATCTGACCAGCCCTGTGGATGAACTTTAGTACTTGGTTTGATGTGCCTGAAAAGATGAATTATTTAAACATAAATCCATTTAGTTTTCATGTTCCCTATCCTCATGAACTGAAAGATGAGGGGAAGGGGAGAGGAAAGAAAGAAACCCCATGGGAGAACAGTTTGTGCTGCTTAAATCATAGCTAAGTTGTTTTATTTGGTCTTGAAATTGTTCTTGGTGGGCACTGTAAATACAGGGAAGGTATCTTTCACTTTTACTGCATTTTGCACTGACTGTGAAAATTCAGTGGTAAGCAGAAAAGACGACCATCTCTAAAATCCCTTTCTACATTTGTAGAAGAGTTTGATATAATGACACAAAAGAGATCTCTTAATCTATATGTCTAATTGTAATGCAGTAAAGAATAGCATCTCTGTTTACAAGTATGTGAGCGAAAACATTTACGCTGAATGTTTATGGGGACACAGAGGCGGTTCTTGAAGAGCACAAAGGCTTTCTAATTTTTTTTCCTACTTATTTTTTAAAAAAGCCTTTTGCACTGATGAGAGAAATTGAAAGATGCAAAATATCACATCACTGACGGCAGTGGGGTTTTAGTGGGAAGATCACGGCCACATTTGGGTCTTCCCTTGCTCAGTCGTAAGCCTGCTCGTGAGCTGCTTTACGTCGCCGTGAAAGGCAAATCTGCACAGCCTGGATTTGAATAATAGAGTTGCCATTAACGTCCAACATAAAAAAAAGATGATTGGTTGTATGCTTGATTTATGGGAAGCCAGAAGTGGTGAAGTATACGGTACACGAGGGGATATTTATGCCGCTAATGCTTAAAACACAGCTGAATGTTCTGTGTGTTGTAGATGCTTTCAAATAGCAAAAACAAAGGTGCATATAGCAGTAAATCCAGTTATTCTGATACTTGAATGGTCCTAGATCGGGATCTGACTGTGCGGTCTCTTCAACATGCAGAGCAAGTCTGGTAAACCCCTATCTAGTTACTGCCTGTTACAGGATTATCAGCTTTGAATCAAAGAAAATAATTTCAAATATGTTAGGATTTAGGGTATATTGTTTCATCTTCATCAGTTTCTAATGCAAGAATTGTTTTTTCCAATTTATGTGCAAATAGGCTTCCAAAATCTGTTGCTGTGAACTGAGATTTTGTCAGATTTTTTTTCTTCATCAAATTACTCCTGTTCTGCTAATAACTGTCAAATTGCACCTCAACTCAGCATTTTCTTGATTTATCTTGCCTGCAGTAGCTAACAGTAGCTCTCTGAGGTTTATCACTTGGCTGCTTTGCAAACAGGGTGCTCTTAAGATACTCAGCTGTGCATTTAGATTTTTCAAAATGTTACAGCAATTATATTTGATTTTTAGAAGAATTCATTGTCGAGTAAAACTGGATGAATTTTTCAAAAATGTAGAGGGCTTTTTCTCATGTGTTCGTAAGCTGAGCAGACATACTGCAGTCATTTTTGCAATGTCTAAACCAGATATTCGCTCTGTGTTTTAGGGTTGTTTTTTTTCAAACAAACTATTAGTCTGATCTTTCTGCTAAATAATATCTTCTGCTCCATTTGCACAAATCCACGCCTTCCCGTGTTTCTCGGAAAAAAAAAAAAAAACAAACAACTTTACAGGGAGGGAGGTACTGGAGAGCCTTTGGTTTGGCGCTGGTGGATAGCTCTGATCTAATGATGTTAGTAGTGATTTCTTCTGGGTGCTTCCTTTCTGAGGCAGAAAGGTGTTATTAATTAAAGCGCATTTGCTCAGCTTGAGATGAATTTTGTCCGATACAGAAAGTTTACCTGTATTGCCTACGATACTGTTTCTAAACAGTTTTCTACATTTGGAGCAATTTTTCTCTCAAGCTACTATTTGGGGAAAACAACTACAGGAACAACAACCCTAGCTGGCTACAAAACCTCTCCAAGCGACGCGTATACTAGCCCATCTTAACTCGCGAGAGAACTTACAATTTTGAAAGAAGGTGTTTAGTATTAAGAAAACGTAGATTAGTACCTGTCTCGGTGTGCTGTGTAAACTTGAACCAACAAGATCGATGCATCCAAATTATAGCAGCTTTATCTAATGTGAATGAGATGCTACTTACGTTTTCAGGTAAAAGAAATCAACAACTATTAATTTGGCAGAATTATTTATTTCTTACTGATGATATTTTCAGTGTATCTAATCAGAGCACTCATGAATAGAAATGAAACAATTTAAATAGAGGCAGTGTACATTGTATGATCTTGTTTTCTCAAACTGTTCCATAATGCAGTGAATAAATTTATCTGTTCTACTGAAAAGACTTCTGCAGAAATCATACACAGTGCTTTCACCTCTATTATTTAATACGACTGTTTTATAACTCTTGGAAGATGGTTATTTCTGCTTCTGCTACAGGCATCTTAAAAAAAATAAAATGTTCATTTTGGGGGAACAGAAGGGAAAAGTAGACTTAGAGTCTGAAAATCCAGACAGAGGCACCAGGAGTACTTGACTGAAAAGCATGCTGGAAAATGATGGCAATGGTGTTATTCCACAGCGTTCCCCAGCCCCTCGAATAGTAAGGTCCAGATTTACAGAAGGTAAATTAATGAGTGAAAAGAGGTTTGTCCGAATCAACATTCGGGCTCCTTAGAGGTCTGGTAGGAAATGCAGCTGAGCAGAGCAAATGCTCGTGAAGTCACGTGGTGACACTTGGATTTTACTCTGAATCACTGCATAAGTTTGGGACACAGTAGGAGGGAACTTCTGGGCAGCCCTGCCGCTAAACAACTTGACTGTCCATCAGGCCTGTGGGACAACCGATGGGCTTTGCGGAGGTCTGTATTCTCCTTGAGATGATGTACTGTGGACGGTGTGGAGGGTGGTGGCCAAGGGTGAGCTACCTGCTGTGCAGCTGGGGATGGTGGTGGCCGAGAGTGGCAGCGATGGCCTTTGCAGTCATTGCTGGTGGAGAGCTCTCTGTCGTAAGCGAGCTAGACAATCTGACCTGTGATGCTGTGGTCTGCACTGGTTAAAAAGCCTTTTTATTAAAAATTTCCATCTAAAACTCAAATTTGGGTAATAAAAGGTAGTATTTATTGTGAGGCTTTGGGAAGCTGATTTTTTTTTTCCCCACTTTGTCTGGGGAGGGGGGGGGATTCTTTCACACACTCCAGATTGATTATTTTATGTGTGAAGCTTAACTTGTCCTTGATAATTAATAACATAAATAGATCATATAGGTAAATCTAAACCAGCCGTAAATGAGGAAATTAAGGTTTTGTCTTATTCTTCCCACTGAAAGGAGGCAGATACTAGATGCCATCATTATTTGTGTTACAGTGCCTTTCAAAAGCTGCAACTCTACTGTGTTCGGGCAGGCTTTTGGTAAGCAAAATCTCTTAACACAAATAGGTTTTAGATTACAGTAGTTACTTCCTAGGTACCAGAATACAGATGCTTGCTTCTACTCGCTAAAGCCCTCCTAGGACCCTTTGGTGTAAACCGTGTCATACATTTCATTTTTCCACTCTCTTTAACTCTCTTGATCCTTGGGAATGGGCTGTGGACAGTGCAAGTGAAACTGGCTGCTGTGTTTGTGCTCTATCCTTTTTATTTCTTTTTTTCTCTTTTTCTTTTTTTTTTTCACTTGAGGAATGTTAATCCCAAAATGAATTCCAGCACTTACATGCTCTTAAAAACCTTACTGGCAACCATCACCTCTTAATCTTTTTACATTTCTTGCGATTAGCAGTGCTGTCTAATCCTAACACCAGACCCAACACCAACTGTTAACTGCACTTCTTGTTTTACAGCTAAATCTAATCCTTCTAGCAGTCTGAGGCCAGCATTATATTTATCACTCTGAAATTACCAACTGTAAGATGTTGTGGCAGCTCTTGAGTTGGTATGGTGTTTTTTTTTTACTTTCTCTTTCATTGTTAAGGATTGATAAACGCAGCGATTAGTATAAGGTTACTTTTTTTTTACATATGATGATTTCCAGAAAAAGATGAAAATATGTGCTCCCCCCCTTTCAGTCTTTTCTTCCCCCCCCCCCCCCCGGTCCGGGAGAAGCAATTTGCTTTCTACCTGAGTTTGTGATTAGTAGCGAGATGTGTAGGTGGAATATGTTTTAGTGGCTTTTTTCCCCTCTTCTTTCCCTCCCCCCACACCTATTAATATATCTGTTAGTAAGCTAATGCTATTAGGTTATGCAGACTGTTCAGTGTACAAGGAAAGATAAGACAGCCATGAAATCCTCGCGGTGCCCCAAAACATCTCTCCCTTCTGCTGAAGGCTCTGCGTGTGTTTGTCCATGAGGCAGCAACAGATTTTATATCCAGTCACTTAGCAAAGAAAGAGTAAAGAAATTGCTGTTATATATTTACTGGTGTGGGGCTGGTTTTTCCCCACCTGGAAAGTTGTGTAGGTGTTTACAGTCTCTACAGGAACTGCTCTGAATTTGCGTTAGGAGAGGGGGAAGGCAAAGCTGAAGAACTGCAAACTTAGCTTTGTTGCTGCTTGATTTTTATTTTTATTTTTTTTTCCCCCAAGGGAGTGCCAGAGAAGGCTTTAGCCAGGAGTGTACAATCCCCCAAATGACCGTGTTTGCTTAAATCCTAAAATCATTTTTAAGGTGGCTGAAAAGAATGGCAAAGAGAAGCCAGGCGCAGAATAAGAAATAGCACTTTTCCATAATCCCAGCAGGTAATAGCTAACTGTGTCTTCTGCTGCTGGGGTCTTTCCACGGTCTATTTTTCTCAGCTGAGATTTTCTTTCCCCAACCAAAGAAGTGACGAGCCGTGTTTGTTACTGGCAGTGCAAGCTTGAGAAAGTCTGTCAGATTTTAAAGCAAGGTAGGAAATTTTTATATATGTGTGTCTGTGTATATATACGTGTGTATTTATGTGTTTATGTATTTAAAGAGCAATGGTTTTTGCTTTGTGAAGGTCTCATATCTGCACATTTTGGTGTCTGAAAGCTCATTTGTTTCTGTGGCAATGGACTCATAAAAGATGATACTTCTCCCTGTTCCCTTTGTCTTGCTTTCTTATCCTTAGACCATGTCAGCTCTGGCAAAAAATGCTACTTTTATATTTAAAACAGAAACAAAAAATGCAAAGGTATATGTAATTCAAAACAATCAAAATATAACTGTGACCTTGCCCTTCTGACCTTATTAAATGTATAGTTTCTTAAACCACTTTAGTCCATTACTAGCGAGATTGTCTGGTGGTTGGAAGAGGAAACTGGGCTTTCACCTCTGCTCAGACAGAGCTGCTCTGTACCTCTGCTCAGGGGAGAACGTGTCAATACCCGGGCATTTGGGCTGTCTTCATTTGATGTTGAATAGCCAGGAAATTTCGGGGAGCTGCATCCTCCCCATGCCCACGCCTGCACACCCGCACTGCCCCTGCCTGCTCTGGCGATTTCTGCTTTCCCAAGGTGGTTTTGGGGCTCCTCGTGCCTCTTCTAACAGTTTCCTCTCCTTTTACTGCTTCCTCTGTGGTTTTTTTTTTGTGGTGTTGGTTTTTTTTTTGTTGTTGTTGGGTTTTTTTTGCCCCACATGCCAGAGTTCAGCCAAGGTCCCTGTTGAGTTTGTACAAGCTTGTAAAATGTTTAAGCTGTGATAATGTAATTCTTGACTTTCCAGAGGGACAAGGGGGCCATAACACATGATGGAATAGGGTTGCCACCCTTTTAAATTATTTCTCTGCTTCACACCTTTGAGGTCCGTCTTCCAGGTAACTTGAAAACTTTGAGGGATGGGGCAAAAAATCATATAAAGTGCACGAGTCAAAATCAGGCTTTGTAGTCAAACGCCTGCGGCGGGGGAGAGGCTGAGACGCTGCCTGGGCTCTCCCTGGCAGGAGACACCGATCTCCACTGCTCTTCTGAGCTGCAAGCGCTCAGGGCTGTGGAAAGAAGGGATGAAGTGAGAGCTGATCTGGGAGCTGGCACCGTTCATCCTGGGTCTAAAGTTACATCTCGGGCTGCCTCGCTGCAAGCACGGGGCTCAGGGTGCAGAAAGAAGAGGTTGGGGAGGGGGGGAGCCCTAAATTTTTAGGGTCTTAATGCCTTTACTGCCACCTTCAGTGGGAGACTGGCTTAATGAGGATATATTGCAAATTAGGAAACCGTGATGATTAAAAATTGGGGTGAAAAATACAAGAGAAGCATGGGGTAAATACACAGTGTAGGGGGAAAAAAATAAATTGGTACCCTGCATAAAACAACAAAAAAAATCTAGGGTGATGTTTTCAGACTTGCTGCAGTGTCGCTGGTGGCCTTGGAGACTTCTGAGCTTGAGTGCTGTGGTTGTGTTAAACCATTTACATCCTTTTCTCTGGCTGAATTTCCTAAAGAGAGCGATTTCCTGAGCCCTGCCTGGGTAACTGTTCCCTCTCCGTTCAGTGCTCCTGTTGCCTGCACAGCATTATACCTACATACCATATAGAAAAATCACTCTAGATTGTGAAGATAAAAAGGAAAACATATTTATCAGGCATTTCTCTGTTTCAGCAGAGAGAATATCTGTTCCTTTGAAGTCTCCTGACTGAAAACCGTGCCGAGACTTGATTAATATAAGAAGTTGGATCTTCCACCATCTCTTACTTTTTCAGTTCCAGTTTTGAGCTCCAACTGCAGAAAACACATGGGGGGCGGCAGATGATCCCATTACCCTGCTCCTCCTTTAGTATATCTGGTGAAAACTTTTTTTTTCCCCCCCAGTATGTATTGTAAAAATCAATATCCCAGCTGATGGGAAGGAAGGAGCGGTATGCAGGTTGATACCTAGGGATCTGCAGTCTGTTAGGTGTGAGATTGCTTTCTCTCTGCGGTGGTTACAATCTTGGGACTTACATACTGCCTACAAATTTTGGGTTTATATACATAAGACATGCGCTTTTACATTTTACGGTAAGTTTCAAAGGGACAGAATTGATCGAGGCTGCTATCATGAATAGTAGATGTTCACTTCCATGAAAATTGCTTGTATAAGTAAATAGTGTTCCAGAAGTGGCAGTCCTAATCCCTTACATCAAATTTTATTCATTCTTTTACCTCTGTAAATGTAATTTCTCCAGTAGTTTTTGAAGCTGGGAAACTGATAACCTTCAGGCTACTCTGTACCTTAGAAACCTCTTCACCTCCCCCAAAATAGCATAAGCAGTGACCAGTGAAGCTGAAAGGGAAGAAGATAGTGATTAAAAACTTAATACAAATGTGTGGAAAACGGGAAGAATTTCAAGTTCGGAAGACACTAAGATTCAACAATAAGAAATTTTAACACTGATACGGCCCTGGATTGCAGCAGGGCAGCAATAATTACAGATGTAACAATATTTATCTGAAAAATCTCTTTCCTCACGGGTCCCAGTCGTTGATGCCAGCTCAGGTGTTTGACTGCAGGACCGAGGTGGCTCTGACCGTCAGCGCTGCGGGTCCTGCGAGTGGGACGGTGAATCCATATGCAAAGCACGTTTTTAACTGCTTGAAACCCAGGAACGTGCTGTACCTGACCACAGCCTATTTCAAGGTCTGTCAACTTTGAGGATTCAGCGAGCTGGCAGTGTCTCTTTTTGAACATACCCATGAAAATAATTGTGAATGATTAATTTTAATTACCGCTGGCTGAGGGCAGATCCTTGGCTGTGTGGATGGGTTTTTATTACGCTGTGCCGAAGAGTTGTCTGAGCTGGGAAACTCTCAAACTTCTTGTGATATGAAAGCTGTGCTCGGGAAAGAGCACGTCTGCAGGAGGCTCTTCTCCCGTTGCCCGTAATCACTTAATGGTGGTGTAGCAGCTACAGCAGCTGCCCGTGCTGTGCGCGTGTGGGCACTGGTGCAGAAAGCACTTGAAACTGGGATGGGGGAATGGCTGGAGGTGAAGACGACCGATGGCTACTTCTGCTGCTTTATGGTCTCTCTTACAATTGTTATGTTCTTCTGAACTGGAAACGAGCAGAGAGAGAACGAGCATGCCAATCTGACAGGACTGTATTTCTATTTTAGCTTTTAAAATGCATTCTTTCTACCTTATTTGGCCACAATCGTGCAGTAGTATTTTAATCTCTGTCAGCATTTAGAGTGGTTGTCCTCCAAAACAATCGTGTTAGGCTCGCTCAATGTACCTCTTGTAAAACCTAACCCAGGGATAGCGGACTATTATCTCTGGTTTAGAGATGTAACTGAAACAAAGACTGATCAGAGGCTGCCTTACTGAAATCTGTTTGGTTACCTAACATCCCGTCATTTGTGTCGTGTCTCAAAGGCTGCTGGAAAAGGAATAGGTTTGAGCCTCATCTCACCTGTAACAGCGATTTTCCTAGCCAGTGGAACATCTTTCCTCTCAGACATTAAACTAAAATGTCTTCATTGCAGTTTAGGAAGATTTACTTATTTCTAAGGTTGGAGAATGCATTTAGATACGTAGACCTCCTTCTCTTGGGTGTCTATCAGGTAAGCCATTGGCCTCAAACTCCAAAATCCACAGGTGAAATCATGTGCTTGACTTTATTCCTAGCTTTTCCACTGGCTTGCTTTTTTTGACCTTGGTCAAATCATTTGACCTTTTTTCCTTATGTTTTTGCTTTTCTATTAAAAACATAAATCTGCTGGGCAAAGATTGAGTTTGTTTGTTTATTCCTTTTCTTTTTATATTCTTGCACAATCCTAACAGAAAAACTTTCAGTTGGGAGTGTGTATATCAGAATTGAAAATGCATGCAAAAATATCTTCCAGTCATGAAAAAAAAGAAAAACAACCAAAAGTCTTCCTAATTTAGAAATGTCTGCTCATAGAAATATTTATTCTTAGCTGATGAAATTCAGTTTAGTATTAGTAGACTTCAAACTGCAAGAGTGTGCAGATCAGCAGCACTGATTTATGTTCCTACAGAGTTTTAAAGAACCCAAGAGTGGTTTTCAGGAAGGTTTCCATAGAAGATTTGCTTCTTCTGATTTGGGTGGAGCTCTGTGGACAGCTGGACTTCAAGCCCTGGGCTGTTCATATATTCCTTGAAATTGTATCATTTTATTCTACTGAAATATTTATACAGTCCTTATCAACTTGATATGACCTTGGCCTTATAGATGGAGGCAAGCGCTACATTTCCCTAGGAAACTGTATGATGGTGCTGGGAGTGGAGCCCAGACCACCTGAGCCTCAGACCAGTGTTTCACCATAAATAACGCCTTCTTCATTGCCCGGAGGTTGACTAAGTTGTCCTTGTAGCATACTGTGGTGGTAAATTTCCCTGCTTAAACTGATCGTGGTTGTTTTCACAGCACCCAATTGATTGCCAAAAGTTGGCAGACTGGACAACACCCGAGTCTCGTACCGGCCTGTGGAAATGGTTGGAAGGTGTCAACTTTTCTGATGGTTGGCAAAGTGGGCTTGTTTTATCCTCTTCCTTTCGCTGTGTTTTCAGTCAGGAGATAAGATACAATGATCGTGGCAATCTGCCATTGCACTGTCTATACAGCTTCCTCTTGCCAGGATAATAATCATCTGGACCCTCTTAATTAAATTAGCGCAAACAATGAACCGTATGAAAACTGCATTGGGACTTTAATGCAACTGATGCGTTCTCTTGGGTGGACTCATGCGGTGTTGTTTGGTTTGAAGACTGATGGGGAGAGGAATTGCCGGGCTTGCAGGAGGGGAAGGCATTTCTTCACACTTCGTTTTTTGTGGACCAAAGTCTTTAAATTGGCAATTTGAACAGGAGTAGGCTTTTTAATAGGCTACCTGTGTTTTTACTGTTTCTCAGAGGAAATAGAACTTGGGGGGGAAAAAAAATGCTTTCATCTGAAATTTTTTCTTGTATTTCTCAGCCTTATTTAATCCTCTTTATTTCCTGATATATATATATAAAATGAATAAATGAAGTTGGTTGTTACTGCCATAATTGCTCAGATCATAACTGATCCGTGGGAAATCTGCTGTTAATTACTGACTTCCTTTTGGTCATCTTTAATTTTTCTTAGCTCATGTATGTTCTTTTTTCATAGATCAGTAGAATTTTTATCTCTTCCCTCCACCACTAACTACCTATCTATCGTTGCATTTAGTACGTCACCCTTCACTTATTTCATGCTTTTTTCTCCCTTACTTTTTCCTTTCTGTACAGTTAAAGATCAAAATACGCACTTACAGAATATGAGATAAGATAGGAACAAATTGCAGAAGAGTGAAAAGTCGTGTGTACTGTCAAAGTATGTAGTTCCTTTTTGCCTTTCTTCAGACTTCCCTGGTCTAACACGACTTATTGAATGACCTGTAGTTATGCAAGCGTCTTTGGGGGTTTTTTCTAGCCTTCCAGATAGACTAAAAGTTAAGTAAATGGTCTTTCAGCCGCACTTGTAAAAGGGGAGTGATTGTTCCTGCACGGTTTGCAGTGGTGCAGGTACCAAGAACCCCTTCTGAGTCAGCAAGAAATCTGCAGGCAAAATTTTCCAGTAGCCTGCCTGCCTGTTTGTCAGGAGATGATGGAGAAGATGTGGAAGGATCTTCCCTCATGAGTGGACTACCCTGAAGCTCCAGCTGTTGATTTATTTTTGTCCATGTGCATTTTGTTATGTAAAACATAGACCATAGAGGCAGTATGATTTACCTTAGCTGAAGGATTTTGCAAAAGAGCAGATTCCATTTTCTCTATAGCTGAGTTGATAACGACATCAGTTACTCACACTTCAGCCAGATATCAAATAACAGTGATGTAAATTCAGTGCAGAAACCAGCAGAAGTCAGACAATGATTCTTAATCATGCTTGCATGTCCTAAGTAAGAAGTGTTCTAAAGAAAATACGTCAACAAAGTATGGTTCCAAAAATACTTCTGTGCATACCTCCCAGGTGACAACTTGTTCCCTGTCATCAGGACAGTGCCTCTTGAAGCTACTTAATGTCTCCAGGAGGGCATTTATGGAAAGGAGAAAGTACAAGGGAGCTGGGGGAGCCAGCTTAGCTGGAAACAGCACACCTTTGTTTTAGTGCTAGCTGCATGGCGGCGCCAGAGTTGTGCACTGGAGATGGTATTGCATGAATATGTAGAGGACAGCTTGAGTCTAAAGCATAAGATTTAGGGGTGGTGGCAAAGACTTTTTCAGGCTGCAGTGGCATTGCTTTCCTCCCAGGCGAAGCTGGGGAGTGCGTGGGGGTCACTCGCGCAATGGGTGCCCAGCGCTGAACAGCGAGAAGGGCGGCATCACCCTGCTGCCGTCACGCTGGACTTCCACCACACGAGTCAGCTCGTTGGTCCTTCCCAGATGGGCCAGTTGCTCTCTTGGTTTTCCTGAACTGACTCCAAAGAAGTGGCACCTGGATTAACAAGTAGTCATGTGTTTCTTGCCGGAAACCTTGAGTGACCCTTAGAAGATGATTATGAATGTTTTCTTTTTTTTTTAATTATTTTTTAAAAAGGCTATTTTGATTAAATGGCCTGCCCAGCTGCACACCGTGTAGCTATGTTGTTGCTTTTGTTTGCAGAATAATCTCTGGGGATTTGTGTCTGCATGTGCATAGGACAGTGTCTTTTGCTGCTTTCTGGAACGACAACACTAATGGTAGTGAGAAGGAGCTGGAAAAAACCCCAACCAACAAAACCCCAAAAACTCACAAAAGAAAAAGAGAATCTATATTATAGTTTTAACAAGTCTCATGATTGTTTTTTTTTTAAGGGGCTGATTTCTGATTGGTTTTGTTGTCTTTCATCACTTTGAATTACTCATCGCTTTCCTGTTATTGGAGGATTTTGCAAACTGCTAGGTTTGTATTAACATGCTAAGCTTATATTAATAGGAAAATTATGCAAGTTTTCTACTGTTCCCTTCCATATCTTTCTTCTGCTGTTTTCTTTTAATTAATCTGCAACAGAGTCTACCTACAACAGATAATTCGCTGCTTGTCAGGTCAGGTGAAGGTAGTTCAGTGCAAAAGGCACTTAAACAACATGTGGAAAAGCTTCTTTGCTAATTGGGTTGCAATACGTGTGTTACTGCCCACTTTAACTCGACAGAATCATTTTAATCTGATTCCCTCACTGTTATTTTACACTTAGAATTTCTGACATTCAACCTTTTTGGAAGAAATAAGTATTATTTAATTATCACAGACTCACAGAACCACTGAGGTTGGAAGGCACCTTGTCCAGTCCGACCTGAGGCTGCCCTCAGCCTCTGCATGGCCTGATGCTTGGATCTTAGAGGAGTTAGGAAAATCCAGAATTCAGTGATCTTAACAGGAGAGTACTACTTAAGGTTAAAAAAACCCCGCACCTTATTTATTCAGTATGTTTAAATTCTGGTTTACACACATGTATCCTCCTGCTGAGCTTAATGGAAATGTGTATGCACTCCTCTGACCTACGATGCTGTTTAGTCACTGTCTCTACCCGTGCAAATGTAGAGTATCTTGATTTTAATAGAACCATTTATTTTGCTTTTTTTCCTTTCCCGTCGCAGATTCCCTTTTCTACCCTGGAAAGAATTACATTTCCTACCTGTGAGCTCTGCTGCTGCAGCGAGCTGGGAGGCAGGCTGGCTGCTAAAGGCATTTGTTGGTACTTACTCTGAGTATTTCTGTGTTGCAGTCACAGAAGTAATTGCAGTGGCATGCAAATATACCCAGTCTAGCTTGGTATATACAAGTATACCAAACCAGGTCGTTCACAAGCTGATAATACTCTAGCCACAGTCAGACTGGGTTCATAATAAGCTGAAGTACCCTGCTGCTGCCTGAGCTAATTTATGGTGCTTGTATTTACCTTGCAACCATATGACGACGTCCTTTACTCCTCCATGATGTGGGTGTAGGTGGGTTGTTTTATTTTTTCTTCTTCCGAGGAAAAAGCCCTTCTTTCATACTGTTTTGCACTTCAGAAGCCCTTCCCTCTGAAGAGCCTTATTCTTTGGTCAGGTAGGAGTAAGGTGAAGTGGTGACCTGGTTCAGTGGGGAGCGCAGCCCTTTCTGGCGTGGGTCTCCTCACCTCCCTGCTGCAAGGGTCCTTATGCAGACGATGACTGTCCGTCAGAGAGCACTGTCCTGTATTTTAACTTATCTCATGTTAAAAGCACTTAACGCACATGGGGGAAGTCAGGGAACTCACAGCCACTTCTTTGAATCATAACCACCATAATGCAGTGTTGTCAGGTGAAGGAAATGAGAAAAATAGATAATCAGGTTGGAATTGTCCAGGATTTCAACTCCAGGGGGATGCTGACTTACATGGTAGGTGGTGTTTGGTTTTCTACTTTCAGTGCAAGAATGTGCTTTTAGCAGCCCAATAACCCTGTGCTCAGGAGGTGGTTTCTGTATTGTCTTATTAAGGAAACAGCGATGCAAAATGCCATGAGAACCAGCTTTTGTCACCGGTAAGCAGTTAATGTTTCTTAAAAACTGCTTAGTGTGCAGGATTTGACAACCTTGCAGAACGTGGCAGCATCGGGGCAGCCCAGGATCTCTTTATGCAATGTGATACGCTCTTTGCGTGCCGGGCTGCGAGGACTCGTAGCCATTGTTTTAATTAACGTTACTCTTGTACGCAAACGTACAGTGCAAATTCTTTTTGTCTTCTGCAAAAATCCCAGCTCATGTGTGGTGAATTGTTTTGACAGTTGGCTTTCCATTAGCAGTGGGGAGAATAGTGAAGAGCTACCGTCTAGACCTACTTGCAGAACTATTATGGCGAAAAGAATAATCTTACAGGAGAAGTTCCTATTTCCAGGACCTATTTGTACATTCTGACTCCTCTCCGTATAATAGGATTACACATTTCTTATCGCAACTGCAAACTGGATGTGTGCCAGCCATAAACTGTGCACAGTGTAACAATATGATTGCAGGCAATCTTTTTTTTCTTTTCCCCCCCTTCTCTCCTTTTTTCTCTTCATTCCTCCTTATTCTAGGTTGGGGGGGGTGGGTGGGAATCATATTAGACAGTGTAGGATGAATCATAGAGCATCACTTAAAACATTGCTATAGCCTGGTATATAGAAGCAAACCACTTGACCAATGGAAACTAATTACAGACAAGAAGTGTGCCTTAGGAGAAAAAGATATTGATGTTTGAAGTGTTTCCTCAATGCATACATTTGGATCTGGGGGGAGAATTAAGATTCTGTCGCTTTGAGGGAATCTTCATCTATTCATATGGTAAACGTGGGAGTGACACCTATAGCTGAATGATTGTGGACAGGCACTCATTGCATTGCATTACTGTTTTACTTAACATGTGGGTTTGATTTACATAGTACTCTGGCAGTAATTCACTCTGCTCTGCAGTGTAACGGACTGTAATATATTGAACAGATAAAATAATTTTGGCCTGAGGTAGCTTAAAGCTGAGTAAATGCTGGAGGGGGAAATCTAAGCGTGTGGGGACTACCTTTAAATAGGCTAAAAAAAGAAAGGGGGAGGGGAGAAGCCCACCCTCATTTAAAATAAATAAATAAAAAAAATCATAATATGTATAATCCGAAGTGGAAGTCTTTTATGGTTCCCAGTGTTCAATGTTGCTCTAGCCATCTGCAGAGAAATGTGCGTTCCTGGAGTCTGGCCAGACTTCAGCATAGTTTTGCAAGGAGAAGATGACCCAGATTGCCCTTCTTCAGCATCCGTACCGAGCACATTCGCTAGAGCTATTTGGGGATTTTTAAACTTTGGGCTGGGAAAGTGCAACCCGTTTGCTGGGATGAGCTGCAGCTGCCGTTTCGAAGGTTCAGCCTGCGTTGAAGATGGGCTGAACGGTGAACGAATGTGGCAACGGTGAATGGTGATTGGGATCTGCTCTACTTCTCGAGGCTGCAAAAATAAAACTGTCATTTGCTATCCTCCATTTCTGAAATACGTTCTTGCAAGAGGTGAGATGGTCATCTTTCTCTTGCTATTTGGACAAGCTTGAAAACTTTGGGCAAAAGAAGAATGGTTTGAAATAGTTTTGTTCCTCAGTCCCAGTTTTGGAAGGACAAAGCTTTGAAGATGATTGCTGAGTTACATCAGCAATGAGGTTTTGTGTTTGTCTTGGATCCCTCTTTCAATACATCTTTCCCTCCCCGCAATAAATGCGAACTGAAGAAATGGGCGTGTAGGACTGCCGATTTCGGCTGCGCTGGCGGGGTGCTATCCCCAGGGCAGCCTCGGCCGGGGGAACCCCCGTGCGTTCTCTGCCCTTGCTCGTGCAAGGCAGGGTGGAAATGGTTTGGGCTAAATAAGTGCGTTTGCTGTCTCAGTGAAGAATGCCTGCCTACTGAGTTGGTAATAAAGGGAGTTCTTTTAACTGAATTTTGCAGGCCATCTGCAGGAGGGTCAAGAAGTTTTAATCAGGGTCAAAGCGCCTCGCGAAGTGCATCATACAGAAAGGATGGGGAAAACTCAAGTCAAAGCGGTGGCCGCTGAAGGCACCAAGCGCTTCTCAAGCAGGCATAGGTGGCATCTTGGCCGGGACGGCTGCTGCTGTGTTCTTGGCCCACAGACTTTTATTAACTCAGTTATAGAAAAAACTTGTCAAGTGGGACTGCATTAGTCATGGTTTTGAGGAGGGGTTTTTGGAAGGGTGGGGAGGAAGGATAACACAACATAAACCAGTTTCCTCTGGGAGGAGTTTTTAAGACTTCCAAGTCCCCTTCTCTCACCCAAACCTTAACTATATTGTGCGTTTTTGAGCTGTTTGAAGTAATTCTGTAGGTCGTTGAAATTCTAGTCACACATACATAAGGTTTCTCTAAACTTTTAATGTGAGAGGCTCCAATTACAAGTGCTGTTGGATTCTGCACACTAAATATGGTTATTTCAGTAATTGATTCTAAAGGTATAGGTGTGAGGTAGATTGATATATTTAGTCTGTAAATTGTATGGAGAAATTGGCAAAAGTCATCTGCATTTATTTAAGTATTCAAACACTGTTTCATTCGTTTATTTTTAAAGCATGGGAAATGAGTGTTTAAAAAACCCCACCACCAACAGAAGAGAGTTAGCATGAAACTATATTGGGAATTTAATGTACAAGTTAGGAAATTAAAAGTTCCTGCAATAAATGCGACTCTGTCGTATTACAGGTATACTGCAACATAAATTTCCCAGCCTCTGCAACAACATTGAATTCTGAATATGTGCAAGATGGTTGACGTAGAGTGGTTATGAGAATTACAGCCTTGTTTTTCCTAACTAGTTCATTTAAATTCTCAACCTTAATGTTCTGTTAACCTTCCATTTTCTTGCTAATCTGCTTTAGGAAAATAAACAAAGTACAAGCCTTAAGTATCTTGCAACTCCAAGTGATGTATACCTGGAGGGAGAGAGATAAGGTTTGATTGCAGTAATTTTTTGTGGCTTCATCAGTGTTGAATCCTTGGCCACTGATGTTAATGTTAAAACATTCCTTGTCTTCACGGAAACCATCAATGGATCTGTTGGATCTGGTCTCCGTGAGACTGGGAAAATGGGACAGAAAACAGTTACTCATTTGGAGAGTCTGTAAAGCATTTTTCTGTGTCCCATACGGGTGAGCTCAGCCTTTGGGGATGCCGGGAGCGAGGAGATGGGTGGGAGAACCCAGCTGTGTGGAGCAAGGTGGAACCATTGCGTCTCTCGAGAGGCAGGATCCACGCAGGGGACTACCCTGTCCTACCCAGCCTTTAAGGTTCTAAGTCTGCATCCCTCTCGTTGCAGATACAGCTCCCTCTCATTGCCTGAACACATGCTGGGATCGCTATTCTGATACAGTACTCATATAGTGTCATGCGGCATTTTCATAGTGTGGTATTCACTCAAAGCAGGACCTTGAGACTTCTGGGGGCTCCTTCCCTGCTTTCCAGAGCTATGGTAAATCACACCCCTCTGAATACTGTTGCAGGAAATTTTGTCTGTGTTTTCTGGGCTCATATCTGCAATTAACATTTATTTCAGTGCATTGTACAATTTCCCACTTGCGTAAGAAACTGGCACACAGAACTGATGAGGTTTGGAGTCACTTCTGAACGTGGGTCACCTTTTGTGTGGCATCAAGCTGTATGTAGCGCTGGGAGAACTGCGAGCCAAGACGACGAAAGTTTCAGAAGTCTCTACAAACTAGTAGAGGCCACTGGGAGATGGAAAAGTGATTTTGCAAAGTAAATCTCTTACATTTCATATACAATGCAATACTGGTCCCTTTTCAAAATCTCTTGTGGTTAAACACTTCTATCGTGTCCTCACCACCTGCTGGAAATCCAACACGAAAACAAGAATAACCAAATCTTAAGTTGTAGCAGCTGAACCTGTTTCAAATAAATCACAAAAGCTATTGTTTACGATAAGTGTTATCTGATTGCTGGCAGAACCTGTGTTTATTGCTTTTGTGTATTACAGTCTCTTGTAATTTGGACAACTAAAAATTGTATTCCTTTTTCCATTGTACAGAGATTTGTAAGTAGACGGACGTCTATAATTATACTTAGTGGGACTGGAGAGCATATAGAGCATAAAACAGAATTGCTTGGTTTTAATCTGAAGTAGTATCACATCAACTTTTCTACTTTTTTACTTATCTTGGAACAAATATTTTTCTCATTCCTTGAATAACATTGGAGGACATTTAAGGACTGTCATGAAGATACTCTGTACAGACTATGTTCATGTACTTGATGTTTTGAAATGTTTGCACTGGAAGTCAAAACACTGGGTGCTTGTACTGGTGGTCATGAAAGAAAGTTATAAAGTGCAGTCTGACAGGTGTCAATGACTATCTGGAGTGAATCTTTTATTTCAGCACAGTAAGTGTGTCTTTTCCCCCCTCTGATTAAAAAAAAAACAACAAACAACAAGCCAAGTGCAAATGCATCTCACAGTTCATTTTTTCTGTGTTCTGTCAGTACTCTTTAGAGCTCTTTTTTTTTTTTTTTTCTTCCCACATGAGGAATGAAGAACAGAAACCCCCAAATTATGTATAAAATCCCAAGTTGCAGCTGTAAAGTCACAGCTCAGATCTATTCCTCTGTATATTTTCGGGTGCTCTTGGTTCGAGTCTTTATTATTTATTTACAGTTTATAATACACTAACTTTTTCTCTGGGGATAGAAGAATATGCATATATTATTTACACCTTTTGATTTTTGTCGAATAATGTCACACTTCACGCTTTCAGAGTGCTCGACAACCTAATCCTCCTAGCAGTCCCAGGAGTCAAGAAACACGCAAGTGTGATCTACCACACACAGGCTTGGCTTTGATATTAAGTGAGCCTCACTGCTGCCCCATTCTGATTTTGTGTACTGGTGGTGCTGGCCGAGGTTGGGTGGCCGTGACATTTCTGCTGGCTGCCTTAGTCATCCATGTTCAGACTGTCTAGACCCAATGAAGTGAAACCATGAGAATTTGAGATGTTGACTCAATGAGAGCTGCCTGCTGTTGGCCAGGGGAAATGGCTTTAGTTACTGGTAAGGCCTGGGTGTTGCGATCCCTGTAATACAAGGAGTGAGGTTATTCCACAAAAGAGGGATTTGATCTGTGATTTTTGTCTGTTGAAGCTGTATTGGTACTGGGGAGGTCAGGATACGTGTGTTTGACTAGGTAGGAACTAACCTTGGCGCGGGTGTACACTGGGCAGTCATGAGGGCAACACCTTTACCCTCTGCAAAAGCAGGGGAGGGAAGGGGAGGATCAGTTTTGAAAAGACCATTTTGGGAATATACTGAAAGCACTTCTCTGCTTTTGAATCAAAAGCAGCAGAGGGTAGACCCTGTGAAAGAAAATTTTCCTCCTCAGAGTTTCATGACCCAAATTCCTTTTAACCCAGAATACTTCATCATGCTACAAGCTTTGGACCATTGTGATTGCTTGTCTTAAAAAGAAATATTGTTGTGAAACTTAATCTGAATGTTCACTGTCTTATAGAATGTGTATGTAGGATCATATTTGCATGCTGGATCTGTGAAATCTGTTTTTCAAGTATTCATTTCTTAGACACACACAAGCCTTGCAGTAACACAAATTACATTGAAGTAGAATTGTGATGCAGAGTCAAAAAAGACCTATTCAGAGCAATAGCAGCAGGTTGATTGGGACTCTTACCAAGGATGAGTTAGCCTATTTATGTCTTTTGAAATTGCAGCTCCTCCTCTTCTAGCTAAAACCGATGGTCTAGGATGGATGCATGGCACAATGGTGTTATCTGCTCAACTGGAGGGAAGTCACTTCACAGATGCTTATGCATCTTGTCATGCCATAAAGATGAAATAGTACTTGGGGGATAGGATTTAAAAAATGACAGACTTCTCAGGTACGTGACAGGTATGTCAAGAAACGTAAGATCCCAAGGCACCATGTTCAGTTCTCTGCAAGGGCAGGCAGCAGCTGTCTTACAGATGTGGTCCAGAAATGCCCACAAATGTCTACTGTGTGTCCCTTGCTCTGTATCACGAGCTACTAAATGAACCCCCAATACTCTGGAAGAACATGAAGCCTAAAAGCCGAAGTACAGAATGCCCCTGGGAAAGAGGAGGAACCATCATGGGCATTGCCAGGTCTTAAGGCTCTTGGAATAGCCAGGAGGTGATGAGAAGTCCCATGTTAGACCTGGGGCTGGATCTGCTGTGTACTGCTTTGTTATTTGTCTTCTAGAGAACTGAAGAGCAGGCTGCTACCTCACCTCTTCTCCTTTAGTTTCAGTATTATAGACAGACTTTTCCTTCACTTTTCAGTTCAAATTCTTGTATGATTTCAGCCTTCCTGCTTTGGAAGGCTAGATTAGAAATGTAGTTTAAAAACTTCTTCGTCATGTTGACTGAAAAAGCTCCTCCACTGTTTGCTTGCTCCGGGTCTTTTGTATCTGTGTTTCTGCCTCTGATCTGTGTACCTGACCTGCAAGGGTGGAATTTGGATGTAGTTTTGAGTGTCTCACCATGCCGGCGTGGTCACCACTAACAGCTCTCTGTGTCAACCTGTAGCAGTAGTCTCTCACGCTGTAGATGAGGAGTAAAAGCGAATACAGTTGTAAAGCCCAGTGAAAGAGACATTGATTTCCTCTTTCTGAAAATGCGTTATCCTTCCCATTTCAAAGATAAGGAAATGTGTCCGTAGAAAACAAAACCGTCCATTTAATTGTGTTACTGTCAGGAGCATTGTTTGGAAATGTTGACCATTTGTCACATATTTTAGAGACTGAAGGGCTTTCTATAGAAAGTACTGTCAGAAACTGCAGGAAGCTTTTCTGTGTTGCACAATCCAGTTGGCTCAGACGGGGTGATGTCCCTCTGCCGAGACTGCTGTCAAGCCGGTGGGTGATGTGCAGGTGGCACTTGCAGGCTGGTCTGCAGTCACTGGAGGCCACTAATTTAATATCTAGACACCAGTAAAAACGTACAGAAATGGTCCTGGAATCCTAGGTGGCCTGGTTGACTACGCCTTGAATAAGACTATTCTTTCAGAGTATTTCTATTACATCTATATCCAGAGCCACAATGACTGTCTTGAAGATAGCAACAAAAAAGGTTCACCAAATATGTGACTGCTATATATGTAAAAGAGACATATTAAATATTCTAAAAAAAATAATAAAAAATCCATTATCCTTTCACTGCTGGGACAGCTGAAGTGTAGAAGAGATGGATCTGTAGAAGTTACTGCTAAATTGCACACCGGTTTACGTGGCATGCCTGGACTCTCCTTGCCCAACACATTGGGGAGATTTAGCCTTCTTGGAATGAGATGCAAGCAGCCAGCATACACAGTGTGCAGCTGCCTTCTGCTGGTTGATAGGAAATTATAGCATTAAATACAGCATTAAATCCACTTTTCCCAACATCTCAAAGCTTCGGGGATTTGCATCTGTCTACTTCTAACGCTTGTTTCCGGACCTTCTCCCAAAGGCAGGTTCTCCGCTCCTCTGACAGAAAATCTGAACTGGTGCACGATGTTCTTTTTTTCTTATTGTTAAAAAACGGCACCAACAGTTGAAGTGCAGAAGCTGACAGATAGTTTGGTGGGTAACAGCAGTCAGTTTGTGAGTATGGAGGTTCAGAGGTAAAACTTGGAGACGGGTTTAGAGTTTGGGAGATCAGGAAAGTTTATTTAAGGGCTACCTGTCCAGGTTGTGTTAGTATTGCATTGTAGGCATGAGAGGCTCCTTACTTATTGTTTGAGGCACTAAAGAAACACAGGCAGGTCAAGGAGAGCTCATGGAAAAGGTGGGATGACTTAATTGCCCGTGCTGGTGTACCAAAGCACGTGGAGAGAAGCTCTGTGTGTGGCAGAGCTCCCCGGGGTTCAGGCAAGGCCAGGAGGTCCCCCGAGCCTCGGCAGCACTCCTGGCTACACCCTGCGCCGCGCTCCCTGGGTGCTGGAACAGCCCTTTGGATGTTTTTCATGATCTGTAGCGATGTTTTCCCTAGGCCCGTATGTTTTCCCCTTCGTACAGGACTCTGCTTCCTTGCCTGAGGAACAGTTGCAGGCATCTATTTCCCTCATCCTTTCTGAGCCCTTCTCTAAGCTTCCTTCCCTTCGCAAGTCTTTGATATATTCCCTTCCCTTCCTGATCTGAAGACTGGTAAGCACAGCAGGTGAGGAGTGTTAGTGCTGCATCTGCTGCTAATTGGGCTCACAGGCTCATTCAGATAGCGCTGGCAAGTGATCTACTGAGTTAATCAGGAGCCGGGGTTTGTAGGAGAATGTTCGTATTATGTAGGGTAAGCAGAGATTTGCATGTCAGCTTTCAGAATTGGAGCTTACCGAAATGAGACTGGCTGCTGCTTTCTGGCATCGGTCTCCCCGTGTACCTGGGCTGTCTCGGTGCCTTTGCTGTATTTGTCCTCGCAGCAGCCCGGCAGCGTTGAGCGGTGCTGCCATCCCCAGCCAGGAGGTCATGCCTGGGAGTCCAGGGTTGAGGTTACGCAGCATTCAGTGGTGGCTTAACCGAAGTCCTGGCTGTTTCTTCCTCCAAACCAGCAGCCAGGTGAAGGGGTGACATGTTTCCTTCTGCCATCGCTGCAAAGGGGGCTGGAGAGGCAGCCGGGCAGGGGGAGCCGTTTCCCTCTCAAACAGCAGCAGCCGACGCAGTCCCAGCGCATCTGGCACCACCGAGGAGGTTCTTCCACCTGGCTTGGACAGCAAGTCGGCTTTGCAGCCTTCCTCCTGGTTGCTTATTCCAGCCCCTGTGCCACCGTGGGCTTCCCCAGCCTCTCCTCATCTCCTGCAGTTTTGCTGCTGTAGCTGATTGATCGTGGATCCTTTAAGCGGTCCAATGCAAAATTACCCTTCTCCCTCCAAAACACAACAAAAAAAACTTGCTTTTAACATCTTTCTGTTCAGTAATTCGGTTTACAGGGTAGCGCCTGTGGGCTCTCAGGGCAGCGCGTGTGGAGGCAGCAAATGGCAGGCAGGGGGAAGGCAAGAACTTCTTAGGCTGACTTTGCTTTTGAAGCCATGGTATCCGCTAACTACAGCTTCAGTGTTTTTGCCTAAGGTCATGCAAGAACACTTGGCAGAGCAAAGAACTGAAGTGGGTCTCCCCAGATCCAGGTTACCACTCTAACCCCAGGACTGTTTTTCTTCCAGCACTTGAAAATGGTCTGAACCTCCCATGAGGTACTTTGTGAGAGCTTTTTAGGCAAAGATTTTGCTCTGAAAAAGCACGACTGTTTGCTTTGTAAGGGGAAGCTCTTGTTCCTGTTTCCTTTCTGATGTATCCCTTCTGTTCTTGGCTTGCTAACTTGATGATATCACTCCCCATGCATAGGGCAAAAGCTGTTTTCCCTCTATTCAAAGAGCCAGGAGGAGCAGATGCCGCTGTGACTCTAATCTCTGGTTCTTCCCGCACTCCTGTGGCATGCCAATGGGAGCTAGGACCAAGGAGGCACGTGGAGAATGCAGACAAAAAAGCTAATTTGCTGTGTCATCCTTGAGTCTCGTAAGCCAAGGAGTCATTCGCTGGTGTTTGTTCAGGAAGGATCCAGAGTTTGTGCAGCGTGTCCTGGGAATTGCTGATAACTGGATATGAAGCTCTCCCAGGCTCTTTGTCAAAACCACCTGCGTCAGAGAAGGTGGATGTCCTCGACACCTGGTGACTTTCCCCTTGACATGGTATGGGAAATGAGTTCTTAGCATGTTCTACCTTTGGCACATGAGATGCCCATATTGTGGGTATGGATATGACAGCATCTTTTTGGTTGCCTGCACAGATCGTACAAACTGTAGGAGCAATTCATTTCCCTTCCTTGCCTTCCTTACAGGCAGCTTGCTTCAGTCAGATACTCTGACCCCTCCTTCTTCCAGAGGACCATCGTTCGCTTGAGCCTTCAGTGCTTAACTCTGCTGAATTTATGTGTATGGAAACACTTAAACTTGCTCCTTTTTTTTTTATGTCCTTTTCCGACGATGATGTCTCATTCTTTTTAAAAATAGAGTAATTGCTTCAGCACTATCCACAGCTCAGTCCTGCAGGTGCCTGGGTAAATTATCCCATGCATGCATCTAGTATTCACTCCAGCAGTCTTCCATAATTGACAATTAATTTGTGAATCTTTTTCCATGCTGTTCTTTCACCTTGAGTGCTGGGCGTACTGGATCTCTGCCACCTCATATTTCTTGGATAAAGTCACTGTGGCTTCTTGTCTTACAGTGTCTGACTCTGAGCCAGTGCAACTTGTTGGAAAAAAAACCCTGCAAAACACAGTGTGCGTTGGAAGATTCATTTAAAAAGGCGGAATAGTTGCTGGAGAACAGTCCCTCTAAAACAAAGAGAAAGTAGAAAATCTCGATCTATCCAGAGAAATTTCAAAGGAAGGTATTTACCAAATAACGCAATTAGTCAATGCCTTTGTCACAACTGTTGCATTCTTCATTGTTTCGTTATGTGAAGAGGGGATGATATAAATCATTTTCTGGGATCCCTTATGTCCATCCCATTCAAATGTATGAAATTCCACCGCGGTGGTGCTTTGATTTCTAACCTTTAAAAGTTATGAGCTGTGACAGAGAAAATTATAAACTCCCATTTGTTTTGTGTGCTTGTGTGGGGAAATTCTGTCTCAGTCCAAGCACCATGAAACCTACAGTGCCTTAAACTGATTTATGAAGCCTTTTCCTTGATTTGCTTGCAGCTGGTATGTGTAAGTCCAAATTCGGTTACCACACCTGCAGTAAATCAGCAATATATAAATGTTTCCTAACTTGGGAGAAAATCCATTAGTGGTTGAATTAAACCTTTAAAAGACTCTTATTTCCTGAGCGTTAGGCTACTATAACTTTTATGTGTGATTTTAACACGTTCTGAAGTGTTAGGCAAACTACAAAGAGCCACTGAGTATGTAGGTGACGGTTCTTAATGAATTTTAAGAATGGTTTGCTTCTAATAAAAAGGGCTTTGTCATGTAAATGTTGATGTATCAGCTCTAATGAGGGGGTTATAAAGCAGTAAGAAGTTGGTGACTGGGTACGTTTTGTTGTTTTGCTAACCTAAGGGACCAGCTCTGTCTCTGTAATACCATTTAGGTTTCATTAGGGACAAGGAAAAAGCTTTAGAGAATGACAGGATAAATGAGCCAGGATTTGCTAATAAATGTTCCCCTCCTCCATCTGCTCCGTCGCCTTCTTCCCTTTGCAGCCAGGGCGATCTGAGCTGGGAGCGGAGGGTGACCCGAAGCCTCCCTGCGTTTTCCCAGCGGCAAAGGGGGAGGACGCCCGCGTGCGTGGCCGTGCCGTAAGCTGAATTACCCAACTGCTTGAGTCCTATCTCGGCAGAAGGAGTTAGGGCCCTGGCGGTGGAGCGGGCTGGCTTTTTGTGGTGGTAAGTCGGGCCAGGCACACTCTGCCCCGTTAGATCTGCCATCTAAGCTGCTCATTTGAGCGTTGCCACTGCGTTAAAATGAGCCAGAGCTTAAATGGTTCAAGCACAGTAAGTCTTGGGTAACCCATGCAATTTTGTTGCCATGCTGTTGGCCGTATGGGTGCCGCTTGCACGAAAGCAAGCAGCAGCAAAATTTGGAGGCCTGTCTTACAATTTCATCTTCTTTCTACTCCTGTAATTCCCCCTCTCTTTCCTTCCCTCTCACACCTCCCAAAACATATTCCAGCCAACAGATCTGAGCGGGTACGGAGAAGTAAACAAGTTGCATCACTACACTAAATTGCTTTCTCTCCCCTTTCCTCCTCAAAAGCACAGAAGGGAATAGAAAAGGAAGATTAGTTGTGTCGGAGCTCCGTCCTGGTGCCGTTCCCGTGCCATGGATTGCTCAGAGCTGAGCGTGTACTCTTTGTCTGGGATAAATAACAGTGAAACTCTGTCTCAATTTTCTCTGCAGTTTCTCCCACTTGCATTCATTTTAAAATTTCATTCCTCACTCTCATTATTGCGAGGCCTGCTGTTCCATGCCCAGGGGAGTCAGGTAAAACATTTTTATTTACTTCTGGTTTGGTTTGGTTCCACTTTTACCACCTTCTCTTCGTCAAATTTTTTTGTGTTTTGTTTTCCCGTGACTTTGGGAGGAAGGGGGGGTGCCACAAGGAAGGGGTGACATTTATACCATGTGTGAGACGCGTTCAAATGTAAATCCATCTCCTTCAGCATTAGACCGCTGGCTAATTCTTTCCCTGTAAGGTCATCTTGGTTTGTGCTTACTGTCTCCGCCACTGGTTGTAGTCTTCCTCTCAAAACCATCTAGATGGAGTGAATAGCACCAGGAGTTAAAGAAATTTTGGAATTCTGGATTGGATTGTTTAGATTATTATTGGATAACGGATTATTTGGCGATTTAGGTGTACCAGTCAAACTACGATTTTGCAGTCCAAAAGCCTCAGCAGCAGCAGTGGTTTAAAGACATGGCCCTTTTTCTCCGTGTTCATTCTCCCTGCAGCCTTTCCAGGCTACCTGTTCACTTGTGCTGATGCTGTAGTTTGAGGGACACGCCATGAACCAGATTATCAACTGATCTGGGCTAAAAATAATCCATAGGCATAGGGAGGAGGGGAGGAGGTTTTTTCTACTCGCTTCAGTTCAGCGCTTTGCAGGATGACCCCACAGATGGTTGCAGCAGCTCAAAGTGAGGGACAACATGGTGACATGCAAGGATAGGAACAAGGCAGTAGAGCTTGGGGAGAGATAGGAACTCCATAAACCAACTTTCCCCCAGAAATTTTGGCTTCCCACCTGGCAGCTGGGTTTTGATGCACCTTGCTGCAAAGGTTTTCAGATGTTTTTACTGTGCATCTCTATCATAATTTCCACTCTTGCAGATGTTACCATATTGGTATCTCGGTGCCGATGCTCTGTAGTCGATCCATTAATGCAAGCCCACCTTTGCTAGCACTTGCTGTGGTCGCTGAGGTGGAGACACACATCCCATTTGGCCGCTGTTGATCTGAGAACAGTAACCTTTGCAGAAGGCCAGAGCAATAATGCATTAAACCACAGCCACTAAATCTGCAAGAGCACATCTGTCAAAACACCCAAATATAAAAGGTAATGTAAGCTTCCCCTCCTGCAGCGCTACTCAAAAGGGACATCGTCTGATACACAATTTACACGGCGACTTCCAAATCAGGGCCTAAATGGCTTCTGGGGTGAGGATGATGAGTATTTCCCTACCTACGTGACAGATAAGTGAGGATGAGGAAGAGTTTGCAGAAGAGGCTCAGGGGACCGAGATGCTCTCTGCCTGTTCGTAATGTAAGAACCATGGGCAAACCCATGTGGGTTAGCAGACCACTAGACTGTCTGAACGCTCTTAAGGGGAAAAGTTCAATCAGCTTTCACTCCAAAGAGCATTATCAGTGTATAACACTAATCCTATGTAACGGTACTCTAGCCTGACACAGGTACCGTGAAGTAGATTTTGGTGACGTAGATTGCCCTTATTGGTTTAGCAACGTTGACAGGCCAAAATACCTTCTTAAATTACACCGCTCTTCTGATTGATGGCTAGGAGTCTTTGTCCCGAGCGGTTATCAATAGTTAACATGCCATGAACTCTGTAATATTGAAATTACTGCCCAGTTATTTTTGATCTTCTTGACTTTTTTAGTGTTTGGTTGTAGCATTTGCTTTACTTTTTTGAGGGGTTGTTTTTTTCCTTCAGCTGTGACCGTCGTGCCTTGAACTTGGAAGTGCTCTGCTCGGTCAGTCAAGTGCGCGTGTCCCCGTGTGCGCAGTGCCAGACCGGGTCCAGGGGACAGCGTAGCCTGCACTCAGCAAGTACTGGGGCAGATTTCAGCTCTTCCAGCCTCTGCAGTATCGTTTTGTTTTTAATTTTAAAGTGCATGGGCAGAGGCAGGAGGGAAGTCATCTTAAAATATTCCCAGGTACTCAGATGGACAGGAGGGTTGTGGCGGAGATTTCCTAATCTTTCCCTTTTCAAGCAAAGAAATAGAAAAAAAAATTTACAGGTCTCTCAAACCCTCGCTCCGAAAACGGCAGATTTATTGCATCTGGAGACATGCTGCTCTTAGGGTTGCTGGGAAGGAGAGGGCCCAAGGTTCCTATTCATGCACAATAGTCGTATTTTTCCCCATTTCTTTCTTTTCTTTCTTCCTCCCCTTTGTATTGCATTACCATGCTCTTGCCCCCCACCCCTCCTCGGCCGTGTGTGCCTCTCCATCTCCGCGTATTGTGTTGCTTTTCCCCTGCTGTGCCACTCTCTTGTGTGCAACGGCGGCCGCAAAGTAAAATCGACTGCAAGGCTGATCTCCGAAGCATTGGCACACAGTGCTTTAGAGATTAGGATTTTAGTGCATTATACTCAGCCGCTAGCAGAGCAGAGCGGCGTGACAAGGAGACGCAATGCCGGAGCCAGGGGTTCTGACTTGGAGCTGTAGCCCCGGTCCCTCCGGGCAAAACACCTTGTGCTTCTCCTCCTGCGAAACATTTTTGGTGAGCGTATGCGTGGTCGGGCTTGAGTTTACTCTGTAGACGAAGAGGGATGTCGAGGGGCAGGTTGAGGGCCTTTCAATCTAAAGCACAACTATTATTAAGAAAAAAAAAGTAATCTTATTAGCAAAACAAAAAGCAAAAAAAGTTTTTACAGCAAGATTTTCCTGACCTATTCTTCTGTCTACATCCTCGTTCTTTCTTTTCTTCTGCTGTATTTAGCTTTTTTTATTTTCCCAGAAGCTAAGGAAGGTGGATATTTTTCCTCTTGTTCCCATAGCCTTGCAAGCTCGTGTTGCTGCTGTAGCAATTTGCTCTAGATCCTGGTCTCTTCTTCGAGGTTCTTGGAGGATACAGGCATTTGGGGAAACGCAGGCTCATACGAGAACTAAAAGTAGGCTTGTCCAGTTTCCAACAAGCCTGGCTGGGTTTTGCTGCGCACTTGCCAATTGCCACCGGAGCTCCTGCCCGTGTGCCGGTTAGTCCGTAAGTACCCACGGCCAATTCTGGAAGGTGGACCACGGGATTTTTTTTTTTTATACTTCAAAGAAGGCCATGCTAATTAATGCCCTCAGCTAGTGTCTGCCCTTCATTGATTTTGAAAGGATCGCTACTTAACGACATAAAATCATTTTAAAAACTTGGTAACCTCTAATATCTTTATCAAATATCAGATAATCACAGATTTTTCGGTGTATAGTTTTTCCATTGGCTTAAGGCCACTTAGTTATATAAATATTAACGCTTTCCACTGCTAGGTTTCAATCCTATTTAAAAGTGCTTCTATTCTGTATTCAGAAGGGAAGGAAATAATATTAGGTACCAGAAGAAATTCTCTCTTGTGGAACAATGAAATATTTCTCCGGCGCAGGCTGAGGTTTGTGCTGCGTGCAGATGTCGGTGAGCATCTGTCTCTCTCTAGCTCTTGCTCTCTTCAGAAGCTCATACCGCTGCTTGCATTCGGCATCCCATTTCTCCTTCTCAGCACCCCACTTGGTTCCTCTTCCCTCTCATTTTCTTGCAACTTTGTCCATTGGCACCACTTTCCCTCCCGGCTTTCTGCTGATTTTTTGCTACATTATTTCTCCCATGTTGTCTTCTGGTTTTACACTTTGGCCTTGACCTGACCTTCAAACCTGAATGAGTTTTCTCTTGTTTGGAAATGGCCACTTCTTGGACATGGGTGTTTTAGCACTTTCTCTTTTCTGATCTCCTTCTCTGATCACTGTTGTATTCCATGCTGTAGGTTTCTTTCCTACATTCTGTGACTTAAACATCCCAGTCTATTTTTCTCCTTTTTGCTTGACATAACTTCCCCTTTACAGTCATCCTTAACTGGGATTTTCCCCTTTTTCCTCTCCTACTACCCTGTTGCTGTGAAGCCATGAGGCACAAACTGCAGATCCCCCACTGGTTTCCTGCTTTTCAAGTTCTTGGTAGCTACTTTTAACAACAAATTTGCTTTCTCGTTGTATGTAGTCCTGTACCTTCAATGATCTCTGATCACCTCTCTGAAATTCACGGTCTTGCCCACTGTGCTGACAGATTCAGAGGGTATTTTGCCTAGCTGTAGTTCATGCTGTGCTCTCTACCGCCTTCTCCCAAATTTTTTTTCCCTTTTCTTTCCCTGCTCCTGAATTTTCTACCTTCCACTTATCATCCTCTTTTGACCTGTCTTCTTTTCTGTATATTGCATCTAAAAGCAGAGTCTGGTAACTTTGAAGCATCCCACAAGTGACCATTTGTATTTCTGTTGTCTCTTTTCCCTTGTAAACGTGAGAAGTCGGCACTCGCCTCGCTGAGGTTAAGCGCAGTGGGACATAAAAAATAAGAGTCCTTGAGCTCAAGTCCTCCTTAGCGTAAATTGAAGCACACACCTGGCTGCTGTGCACGCGAACCAGGAGTTGCATACGCATGAGCCATCCCGTGCCCCATCTGTGTGGCCACAGACATCTCCTCTCTCACCATTTGGGAGCACTGAGCCCACACTCGAGCGGTGGTGGCTGCCCATGATCTGCTTTTGGTCCCCTCTGGTTCCCCGGGGTTCTGGCCTTGAAGAGCCTCCCCTGCTCATCTTCTCTCTCTCAGCATCTCTCAGAAGATGCTGAAAAAGCAGCCCTAGGAGGGGAGGCAAGACAAGGGAGAGGAAAATATCAGAGGCAGTAAAGTGGCAGAAAGGTCAAGAAAAGTAGGGATGAATTACAGCCTTTCAGCCGTAGCCAGGAAAAGCGCACCAGGGACTGTGATGGGTGTTTCTCCAGAGGGAGGACGCAGGCCAGAGAACTTCCAGCACATGCTATACCTTGTAAATAAATAAACAAATAAATAAGTAATGTGCATATGGCAGAATTGCGAATGTAATAGAATCGCAAAATGGAAAATACCTGAATTTTTCGACAAATGGAACTGTTGTACAAGGTGAAATCCAACTATAAAACACTGCTTTTCACCGAAAGCAGCTTCTTTTAGGTGAGTGGTACCATTGTCAGGCTTGGTCCCCTCAGTGACAGTCCCCAGTCTGCTGCCAACACACACCTCGCTTAGATGGGTGGTGACCTGTCCTGGGCACTGTCTGTTTTGTAGGATTTAGTAGCATTTCCCAGCTCTCATGTACAGCGCCTGTCCTTGGAAGTGGCTTGGCACTGTGTTCACCATCCCGCGTGTGCCGTGTTTTCCATGTGAAGGAATGGGGACCCTGATGGTGGATGCCCATTGGGGACCTGTGGTGGCGTGGTGCGCTGTCCTGCTGTCCAGAGGCAGCTGTAGCACATGATGCAACCGATGATGCGTTTGAAAAGCGTGAAAATGAAGAATTGCATTGGAACTTTCCTTCTTGAAATAAAAGCTAGGAAAAGTCTTGCAATTGAAAATTTTTACACTTGATTAACCCTCATCAGAGATAAGCTTGTTTGTATGTGCTATCCCATCTAATATGCATGTCTGACCCATAAAGCTGTGTCAGATCCAGTGCAGGACCATTGGTGTAAGGAAAGTGTTCATGGTCAGGTTGGATGGGGCATTGAGCATCCTGATCTGGTGGAAGATATCCCTGCCCGTGGCAGAGGGGTTGGACTGCATGATCTTTGAAGTCCAAGTTTGGTTCAAACCCAAACGGTTCTATGATTCTATGAAAACCACCATGCCAAGTCAGCTGTATTTTCATAACATGAAACATGCTGGTGTTGGTTTTGCCTTGCATCACAGGGAGAGAAAGAGGGTCCCGGGTTCTTTTTCTTGTACGTCAATCAAGTTATTAAGGTAAAATTGTGGAGTCAAGCTCAACACCCCAAGGGGGGAGCACAAGCAGCAGACCC
The DNA here is from genome assembly GCA_017639485.1 of Pluvialis apricaria. Lineage (NCBI taxonomy): Eukaryota > Metazoa > Chordata > Aves > Charadriiformes > Charadriidae > Pluvialis > Pluvialis apricaria. Next base: position 121,362,353 of record CM030009.1, read on the forward strand.
CCAACATGTTAATGGTTAATGGTTGGACTTGATGATCTTCATGGTCCCTTCCAACCTCAACAATTCTATAATTCTATGTGCTAAAATCTCATAAAGTGTATTTGAGTCACTATGCAGCAAATCTGTGTCTTCAGCAGGTCTATGTGATCAAAAAATGGCACATCCTCCTAAAAATACATCTGTGCCACATTTTCTGTGAGCAGCCTTAATGCCCCACACGTAGGGCTTCTGTGCAGGCAGTGCTGGTCCCTGACCTGGGGCTTCTTTTTGTATAGGGGAGAGGGAGAAAGGAAGAAATGAGAATCCTATTAATTTCTTTATTTTATGTGTATGCTTTCAAAAAGTAGCTGGCACAGCGTTTGGGCCAGGTAATGATTGCTCAGCGCTGGCTCTGTTGCTGTACTCACTGCTGGCTACCCAAGCGTGGTTTTTCGGATTCTGCCCTTAGTCTCTTAATTTAGGTGATGCTCTGGGAAGCCCCTATGCTGGGTATCAGCGGTGCAGAGCTGGTGCTTGCTCCGTACCGGCTGCTGCCGGGACAGCTGAGAAGCCAACACACCCTCTGACCTCGGGCCAGCTCAGGAGCAGCTTAGTAATACCAGCCACAGCGTGGTCTAGTGGCCTAAAATCCCGCGAGCCAGGGAATAATCTGCAGCGTGACGCTGATTCTCTCTGTGCCCATCAGGCCCTGCCGCCTGTTCTGCGGTGGAGATCGGTCACCATATGGCTGTGGTGCAGCTGCGCAGCCTTTAAGCTCGCGGCTGTCTGCCCGTGCCCAGGGCCTGGTTTTACGGGGCGCTTGCTGCGAGGGAACGAAGGGAAGCCCCAGGGCTTGCTTGGTGCGAGCTGGACCGGTTCTCGCTCTCGGCAGAGAGGACGGTGTTGATGCAGCAGGCAAAGTCGGCGCTGATGCTTGTGGGGCAGCTGGTGCCTATATGGGATGGAGTGAGTGGCCCATTGCTGTTCCCACTGTCATCTCACAGATTCACAGAATGGTTTAGGTTGGAAGGGTCCCTGAAGATCATCCAGTTCCACCCCCCCTGCCATGGGCAGGGACACCTTCCGCCAGACCACACTGCTCAAAGCCCCATCCAACCTGGCCTTGAGCACCTGGCTTTTCCCTGGTGCCACGGGGAGCCCGGCAGCGCCGCCCTTGTTCCCTACCTGCTCTCCCTCCGCCAGATTTACGCACGAGAAAGGCTAGAGGGACGACCCAAATTGAGCAATTCCAACAGGTCTGTCCCCAGCACCGCCCCAGCTGTGCGCCTGTAAAACCAATATATTTGTGCCAACTTGCTCGGCCAGAGCGCAGTGTGAGTTTGTGGGTGGTGAAACCTTGAGTTCAGATCTCAAGGTGTAAGCTCTGGGAAGGGCAGGATAAAAACAAAACAAGAAAAAAAAGAAATTCCACACCCAAAAAGGGGCTTGCCTAAGAGGATGGGAGAACGATGCCAGACTTTTCCAGAAGCTGATGTCTATATCAGTAAAAGTCAGGGCATCGTTGCTCCTCGCGCCGCTGGGGAGCGATGCAGAGAGGTGAGAGCTGCCGGGGCACATGCGGCACCGCGCTGTTGTGGCACTTTCTCACGAGGTTTTCCTGGCACCAAGCTTTCTGGCAGCGCTCTGCCGCCTGCCAAAGCACGTGTGCGGCAGCCTCAAACTAGCGGGATGGGATGAGCACGGGATGGGTTGGTCTGGACATCCCAGGAGACCTTTTCAATGCTCTGCGAGGCTTCACGGCTTGAAGACTGCAAGCCGTATCTGTAATCTGACCTTTGTTCACACATTATTTGCTCACAGACACAGGAGCATCTTTTTTTTTTTTTTTTTTTTTTTTCCTGTGAAATAAAAGTATCCATTTGCTCAGCATCTTACAGGTAGACGCTGTCCTGCCATGAAGCGCTGTGATTTGATGGTAGGGAAGATGCTTCCAGAGGAAAAGCTCCTGTGATGGGCTCAGGCGACGCCAAATTGCTGGATCGGATTTCCCTGAGCTGAGTAAGGATCTAAGCAGTGGTCAGGCTCACACCGCCGCTTCTCACGGAGGTGGTGATACAGCCACACAAAGGAGGTTTCTGCTTTTTAATAACTGATTCAAGCTGTATAAATATTTTTTTTTTATTTTTTAGTATTACTTGTGCCATATACACACACGTATAAAACCCCCAACTCTACCAAGAAAATTACATTGGAGAGGGACTCTCCAATGGTTCTTTTCCTCCAGCGTCTGAAAACAAGTGCTCTAAGCTGCAGGTCATTTTTAGAAAACCCCATGAGCATCAATGTCAAGAGTAAGGTATCCCATATTTGTTAAGCCACTGTCTTCACGTGCTTTAGCTATGTGCATGGCAGTGATGGCAGCCACCGGTCTCGCCACTTGTTTACTCACATATTTGTGATTCAGATGTACGTTACAGGGTGTTTTTTTTCACTGGTGAGAGGCTGAGTGCTTCCAGAAGGGACCGCATCGCTGCCGTTGGGGCCTTACTGCAAGTGGCTGTACTGGATGATGAACACAAACCTATTAAATAATGAAACGTGAGATTCCCTATCAGATAACGTCGTGCTGCTAATTCGGGTGTGAGGGAGACGATGAGGTCATGAGTGCTCGTTATAAGGAGATACCAGTGAGTAAGCAGGGAGGGAAATGGTCAGCAATGTTGCTGGTTTAATTCTTGTACAAATATGCAGGCAGAAACATATTTTTGTGACTCCTTTAAAAAAAACAAAACAACTGCAAGGCAGAAAACTGGCTGCCAGAAAGCCTTTAAATATAGAGGGACTTAAATCCAGGTGATGTGGATGGGGTCAGATCTGCTCTTAAAGGCATGTTCCTTTTGTAATTCCTGAGACTTGGGGTTTTTTTTCCAATCTGGTTTTTTTGTTGGGTTGTGGGTTTTTTTTTTAATGTTTCTGTGCAGACACTATATTACATTGGCATTGATTCACTGAGTTTATTTGTCAGCAGTAAAATGAATGAAATTCTAGAGGTACAATTTCAACCAGCTGCTGTTGTTTACTAGTGAGACTACCAGTGACCCTTAGCATCTATAAATACTTTACTGTGAATTAAAAGCAGTGAACTATCCAGTAGTTTTTCTCTTGCTCATGTTTCCCAGGTTATTTTTTTGCTCTGCGCTTGTTTTTTTTCATTATTGTTATTTTCAGTCTCCGCTCCTTCAAGAAAAGCCCAGCATTAAGAGGAAGATTTAATTTCTAGCGAACGGTAGACTTGGTCATTCGTTAAAAGACTCATCAAATTGTTAGACCGTGTGAAGATTTTTCTCTGTTCTGTGTGGTGCCGACTTCCAGTAATGGCCTTTTAAAGTGAAAATTCAGATTTAATATATCTGAGCATTATTTTTAGCTCTCTTGAGCTCATCCTTCTTATTAAGGAGAAAGTTGTTTGCAGTCATTGATTAGTTACAATTGTAACTTCCAAATAGCTTTAGGCAATATTGTGGGACTGCAGTTACTAATCCCCTTTTTCAGGGTGGGTTTTATTTTTTCCTTTTTACTAATTTTGGAGGTTTGACATGGACCGCTAGGTCTTTTATTTTATCACAAGGCATGAAAACTAGCACCGTTGTTGCTCAAGCCTAGCTCAGCGTTACGAGCCGCTGTGAAAGGATTTGCTCCTCGGCAGTCCAGCCCCTTGCCAAGTAAAATTCACCCGGTCCCTCTGTGACGCTGAGCATCTCGGTCTAAAAGACTATTACTCTCCCTTAGACAAAACCACGGACAACATTGCCGGCCTTGCATCAGAGTTTCTTCAGGCCTTATTAGCCTTTTTTTAGAGATTTTGGGTTGGCTGGATGTTCAGCTCTTCCACCTGCTGTGAGGTTACGCTGCGCTCACATCTCTGTTCTCTTGCTGCAAGGATGGAGGTTACAAATTTGACTTTCATGCTGCAGAGCAAGCCAATGCCTCCTTGCCTGGCCTTGTGGCTCTAGAAATTGATGTGGATACGGTCAACACTACTGGGTTGCACAAAATCTCTGACAAAAAGGCAATTTCAGTGCCATTCATTAAAAAAAAAAAAAAAAAAAAAAAATCCCAGCCAGACGGAGGTGGTTGCTCCGTGTGGGTCTGTGATGGGATGTGAAGGGAGATTTCACGCCTCTTGGCAGAGCACTGTGAGCACCAGACAGCCTCTGTCAATCTCTGCCGATAAAGCTGTTCCACTTTCCATAAGGTGTTTCTGCATTTATAGGGTCGGAGCGAATGAGAGACTTCAGCGCCTCGGGATGAGGGCCGTCTGTGGTGCCGCTGGCTGTTTCTCCCTGCTTTATATGGAGCAGAGATGCATCCAAAAGAGAAAACTGGGAAGGACCCACCTGAGAAAGGGTGGGAGTTATCTAGGAGCATCTCTGTTGTTACTAAAACCGAGCCCAAACCAAACATTTTCTTATAAAAAAGGAAAACATTTTTTTGCGTTATATTTTATGTTCTCTTTTGGTCAGCAACCAATTTTGTTTCTAAACTCAATTGTTCATACGGCCCCAACTGCTACAGGATAAACTCGAAAGGACAAGCCGTGCAAAATTTGTGCTGGATGAAAATGACGTGTGGCAACACACTGGGAATATGTAAAGCAAAAAAGCAACTAGGTTTGGGGTTCAGCTGTTTTTTGATCCCAGGCAATGGAGATTTTTCTTCACCAAAATGCATTTCTTATTTTCCAGTCAGCTGTTGTTACAGTCTTTTCTTTGAACCTTCCTACAGGGAAATTTTTTTCCAGCTGCAGCTTTTCTTTCACTGACGAGAGCATCTTTTGCTATCTAGAAATAATGTTTTTTTTACGACAGGGTAGCTGAAGTCATTTGAGGACTTACTCTTGCAGTCTGCTCTCATGAGTAACCACACAACTTGATGAAATGGTTGAATTTGGAGATACGATTTACAACTGTCCTCCCTAATTTCCTACATTGAAAAGTACAAAAAATCCTTCCAAACTTTTGTTGATGAGAAATTCTCCTTAATTTACTGCTTGTGTCCTAAGTACAATGTGAAGCGTTTTCTTTCTCTGATGATCTTTACGGTATCGGAACAAGGACAAAGAGATGTTAGTCTCCAGAAACTTTTGCAGAGAAGCTTATTACTGTTTGCTAGTGTTTTAAAATAGGGAATTAATTCTAAGCTGTTTTTCCTAAATGGCTGAGCATTGTCTTTTTACCTGCAATTAAAAAAAATCAACATTTGTTGAAGGGAAGAAGATAATTATATAGTAAAATTGTTGCTAGTCTCTTCTTTTAAAGACAAAGAAAAATCCAGTAGAACAGATGTGAATCTGCAGACCTGTAGTATTTAAGAATAATTGCTGTACCCGATATAAGCTAGTATTTTTTTCCTTTGTAATTTCAGCATAGTTTTTCTTGTGCATTTCCAGGGTGGCAGTGCTTTTTCATAGGCTAGTCCATGTTTCCTGAGCTCGATTAATCCTTTTTTTGGAAGTGGCGTGCTTTTATTCCCTGTGTTGTTATCGCAGCAGGAGGAAGGGGAAATGTGTGATGATGGAAGAATTTTAACGTTTATGTATGCCACACATGAAGTTAGGGTTCCCATGAGATTTGTTTGTGTTCTTGTATATGTGTGGATGAACATCTGTGGAATGACAGCCTAACAACTTCCTTCTGACATTATAAAGGGGCCATAATGGTACTATATGTATTTTTTGAGTTGCCTTTTTTTGGTGTTAACTCTTTCATTTCCCTGCTGATTTCAAGCCTTGTTCACTCCATCAGTCAACGAGAAGATTGCGTTGCCTGGGAGTCGATTAGACCTTGAATTTGAAATTAATAGTGTCAGAATACTAAGCCTGGATCTTCAGGTAACAAGGGGTGAAATTTGGGCTCCTTCCCTATTATTTCCTGTGCTAACTTGCTTGCTTGAGACACGATCTTTTTCCTTCCCCTTCTAATCTCCTCTTCCATGGTCTGAGTGCCGTTCTGCAGGTAGTCTAATTGTCAATTATACCTCAACAACCTGAAGATGCAGAGGTGAGTACGCCTCGCTGCTTTGTCTCTGATACAGTAGACATAAATTTAAGAGAGCAGAGAGATGTTGAAATTCTCCGTGAAGTTTTCAGGCTGTAATGCCTGGGAAGGGCTCTTGGGTCACTGTGTCCAGTCACTGCTGGTGGATCTCCATCCTTCAATAAACTGTTCAAATTCCAAATTCAAAGCCTACCTTGCTTTGTCTCTTTATCTCAGCTTTCGTGCTGTGTGAATTAAGTTTGTGTTAGCGTGAGTTGTGTCGTGAGTAAAGTTCAGACTGGAAATGGGAAATAGGATTTGAAAGCAGCATTTTAACAAGTTTCTGCATTAACTTCCCAATAAGAATAATAAAGACCAAAATGAAAGAACAACCCCAAAACCCCAATAACAACAAAATGCCTCACAATCTATTTTTGAGGGCCTGATCCAAATCCCAAAGCACAAACCTAATCAACTTCGTAATAATTAGAAAGTCTAATGTACTTTCCTGGTAATCTCTGCCTCAAACCCTTAATTTCTGTCTGAGCTATAGCAGATCTTTTAGGACATTAACTTGCCTGGTTTACAAATTCTGAGCGATCAAAAATCCACACCATCCTTATGTTTTTTTCCCGGTGATTAATTACCACATGAAACCAACTGGTGTTTAATGTGTATTAACTGTTTCCATCTTGGTTTTAATTTCAGTTTTGTCTTCCCGTTGAATTTTCCAATAGATTAAAGACCTGTCTTTAGAGGCGGCAATCAACTCCCCTGTTAACCTTTTTCTGGATAAGATAGATTGTGTTTCTTAAGCCTGTCATTTCTAAGGCAAGTTTTGCGTGCATTTGCAGATTTTGTTTAGTGAATACTTCTTGATTTAATTTCTCCGCTTTAAAACAGAGGCACTAGTACTGGATTTGCTAATTCTCTGTGCTTTTCCTATATACTGAAGGTTTTTATTCAGCCTCGTAACTGCGACATTGCATAGAAATCTAGTGCTCAATTGGTAATTTATGATAACCCCTTCTTAGCGATGGTGTATTGATTTCCCTAGACTCTTCTAAGGGAAAAAAGGGTGGCTTGAATATTAGAATTCTCCTACGACGCTATCGTAGCTCTGTTTAATATTGATCATCATAACCATATAAGCCCTCGAGATCTATTTGATAGAAAGTTGCTAAAACTTTGAAACACACATGATAGCTTCCAAGTAAATAATAGAATACCCAGAACTGATACTTAGATTAGGTAATTCAGCTCCTGCATGTGAGAATTATGTGTTTATGCTAAAAATCCTGCCATAATTTTCCGCTGGGGGAATTGAGACTTGCTAACAAAGTTAAATACACAAAGCTGAAAAATCTACATTTAAAACCCCTTCTTATGCAAGGACACAAAAAACGAGCAATTTTTAATAAGTGATTGTATAACTTTAAGAACAATTTGCACAAACTGTATAAATTGCATAGGTGGGAATGATTTGGCTCAGCAGCATAACACGGGAGACTTGGAGCTCCCATGGAGGAGCGGTGCGGCAGTCCCTGGAGCAGCACCCAGCCGCCCCGCGCGACTCCGTAGGGCAGGCGCGCCGAAACACCGCCTCTAATTGATACTCCGTGGGGAACGAAGGTGGGCAGAAGGTTATCATCAGAAGTGAAATTTGGCCAGGAAAGCTGGGGTTAGTGCTGCTGCTCCCGGGATAATTGCCGTCAGCCTGACTGTAGCGTTCGGGATCTCCGCTCGACAGCTCATCTGAGAAAGAGTCATAAAAACCGATTCGGCTGTAAGGACGCAACAGCACCACCTGAGATAAATAGCTTCACTTTAATGGCTTCAGTTTCTCTTTGTAAATGGCTGTAATGTCTGCTGTACTAGATAAAGGCTTTCTGATATTCATTATTAAAATTTTACGTAATGTATTTTAACGGAATCTAATTTGAGAGGTGAAGTGCATGGGAACATGCAACCCAAGGAGAGCTCCTAAGTCTCCAAGTCGCACCTAAGTGATATGGCCGTGTCATAAACTTACCGTGCTCCTTCATGAAACCCATTAGTTTAAAACTTCTGTTGGAAGGCTCTTCCCCTCTTCTTCTTTCTTGTGGTTAGAAGTAATTTTCTGATTTCTAACCCAGTTCTATTCGGAGGAGGTTTATACCATTATTTGTCAATGTTATTTTTCAGTATCTCTTGTAGACTACTGTTGGGTACCGCAATTCTAGATTATTTTCATCAGACATGAGAGAAAATACTGTTTTATGTCTGATAATCCTTACCAGATTTTCACAATGAATGTTTAGAATAGAGCCTGGAACACCAAGTACTCAGTTTGTAATGAAAAACTTTAGTTTTTGTTGGAGTAGAAGCTACTATAATTTCCAGTAGTAGTTTAGCTATCCTGGCATGCTTGTTGTGACTCCTCTCATTTCTGAAGACCAGCACTCAGAATCCATGTATAATTTTGCTTTTTAAGGCTGAAGGTCTCCTTGCTGGAGTTGTGAGTTTTTAGATGTGACTTTGTTACTCTAACGGTGGCATTTCACCCTCAGCTTTATCATAAGGCTGTAGCCAAACATTTTATTCAAAGACAAACCCTGGGTTTATTATGAGACGTTTTCTTTGCTGGTCTATGAGTAAAAGGTGCTTTAGCCAATCTTGTCTTGCTACACAGCCCGGGTTGCAACCCTGCTGTTACCTGAAATTCACAGAGCTGAGCAATAATATGTATTAATTTGACCTTGCAACTCCATTAAAATAAAGCACACATTCAGATTTTAATCCTGAAAATATGTGCGTCAGAGCATCAAGAATACGGAATCAATAGCCATCTTTTCTGTACTTAATAAAAATGTTAACATCCCTCGTTTAAGGTTGGTTTCAGCCTTGAAATTTGGTGATCGGTGAAGTTTCACTTCCCCCCCACCCTGGAATTTTGGATTTGTTTTCTGCAGAAGTTTTAGTATGCAGTTGTGCTAGCAGGTTATTTAAGAATACTCCTGGTTTCAGCTGATTTCCTTAGCAAATAATTTTGTGTGCTTCGCTTTGCTCTAGCAATTTCCATAGCCTCTCCGATGAAATACTAAACAGGATCACATAAGCTTTACCCCTCCCCGTAACATTTAGCCTGTCTATTTCATTATAGCAAAATATTGCATTTTACGTGCCAAGCCTTAAAACCTTCTTTCTAAAAATGGTAACTGTATTTAATAACTAATTACTCTAATGATCCTACAGAAGTGCTCGAGACCTGTTTTAGTAGTGGTGTCAATTACAACCATCTGCACGATGAATAAAGGAACCGTGGCCCAGCTGTAGAGTTGAAACATGTTGGCATTTTCCTACGGGCGGCCATATGGTACTTAACGAAAGCGAATTGTTCACACTGCAAACAGCTCTGCTCCTGATGAATGATAACGTTTTGTTCTGGAAAATGGTTCCACAAACACGGGGAGTATTTTTAAATGCTGGAAGTGTGTCTGTAAGTGACAGGCTATAAATGGGAAGGTCTTTGGAAGGAGGAGAGGCGGATGAGAAAGGAATTGTTTCGTTTGCCTAAGGGGTGTTCTAGCACAGCCTTCCTGTCTCTTAATAGCAGTATCTTTTTTGTGCATACATAGCCCTGAATCTGTAAATTTTATTTATTTTGGTAAGGAAGAAGATAATTAGAAATGTAACTCTCATTTGCCATCAGCATGCCCAAGCTTGAAGCTGGTGTGAGCTTTAAAATAGTGAAGCTGAAGCTGTGAAGAATTAATAACTCTTTGCCTCGCATATGTGCAGACATTTTTTTTACACTTGGAAAAAAAGGAGCTTCGGAGTTGTAACCGCAGTAAGTATGTGAGCACACAGGTTGGAAACAGGTCCTGGCTTCCCCGCACTTGGCGTTAGTCAGGGAAAAAAAGGGCAGATAACAAATCAGCTGTAGAAAATGTCTTCCGTTGTTTTTTATGAGAAACAGAAATAGGTTTTATTTTTTCCCCGTACACATGACTGTCAGAGAATGGCTCAATGAACTCATCGTGAGATTGATAACTCTTTACCTCTGAATCGTTAGCCCCAGATCTGAACTGAATCAACAATAGGCTGTTGCCATTTCATGGTTGACAGGCAACCATTTGGGTAATGAGTTTGGTCTCAGTTCAGTTCCTAGGATCTGTCTTAAAGAAGTAACTGCTGTTAATGACCCAAATTGATCATTTTATTAATCTTGGAAATTGATTTTTTCCATGTGGCTTATTGCTTCTGTACACGAGATGTAATCAGAAATTTGCATCATCTCAGTTCCTGTTTGGTTGATTAATAAATACCTAATTTGTGGATTTTTGTTTTGTCCTGCGTGCTCTGTGTAGGTGGAGTTTGCTGATTCTTTCTAAGGCTTTGTGCGCAGATCTCAGCGAGGTGGTACCGCGTTCCTCACGGTGAGGCGCTTTCTGCCTTTTGCCAGGAGAGGACTGGTTTTGTGTGCCAGCACTCCTGTATGCGTGCAGGCGCTGGAGATGGCTTAAAACCTCTCGACAGATCTTGCAGTAGCGTTGCAGAAACAATGTAGTAAAAAACCTCGCCAACCTGTGCCATCCGAGTTCTCATTACCCGCGCACAGCGCTATTTGCAAATTCACAGCAGCAGCAGGGCTACAACTCCAGAGCCCCGTGCTTTTGGACTGGGCACATCTGTCACCTGAGCTCAAAGCAAATCTTCCTTAGCTCTCAGCAGCACGGGGCGGGTAACGCTGCTGAGAAACCCCAGGTAATGAAACCGCGGGCCCCCACTGCTAACGCCTTCTAACTCGAAGTTGTAAGAGTTAACACAAGGACAAAAAAAACACCTCCTCCAGTATCAGCTGGGTTACATTTTCTTGCAGCCTCCTTGCAAGACTGTGTTTTTATCCGACTCCTCTTCACGAATCATGATCTTATGTTGTCGGTATAGCTGAAATGGAGGCAAACAACCATGGTGGGGTGCAAAACCCACGACGCCTCTGAAACATGTAGGGCTGTGATCTAAGAGGCATTAAGCAGCTAATTGCAGCACATTGTGCTCCGTACCCTTCTTGCTATTTGATCTGTTACAGCAGTGCTGTCTGGTGCAATAAATCTTCCTCATTTTTAATTAATAGTTGTTCATCTGTACCGCAATAATTTCAAGTAATGTTTACATTAAAAAGAAAGCACAAGGGGAGGGAAAAATATCTCCAGGCAGGAGCACAGTAGAAAAAAAAAAAGATCTTTTCATCCAACTGAGAAGCAAATACTATAATTTGGGAGCAATGCATTTAGTGTGTGTTTTACAGAGGAAGGCATAGCCCTTCTGTAAGAAGCCTGCTTTCTAAATCGAACTGGGATAAGATACGTCTCTAACTAAGCCCTACAAAACTATTTAAGGTGTATTTTCTCTAGCACAGTGCCAGTTTGAGCAGTTCCTGCACCTTCTATCTTGCAGTTTACAGCCTGCCCTCCTTCCTCCTCTGCCCTCTCACCTCTCCTGTGCGGCTTCTCCTTTTTTATACAACCATGTTACCCATGAGCTCAGAGAAATTGTTTTGGCTTAAAAATGCTGAAACAAAAAGAAAGGTAGACCCATGGTTTCTGAATGTAGAGATGCGTATTACCTCGAAGGCGAGGTCTTGAAGCTTATAAATATTACTTACGCGGCACGTAGCACACTAATCGTGTTACAGGTTTCCATGATGTTTGCTCCTGAAGGGAATGAGTGAAAAAATCACAAGTCCCAGATACTCGCAGTATGGGCTGCTGGGCCTGCGGGCAGCCCGCGGCGCTTGCTCAAAAGGCAATCTGCAGAAAGCTGATTAAAGGGAAATATAGCGGTGATAAACTTTAGTTAACGTGCTTAAGCAGAATGTGTTGGAGGACCCGGCTCAGGATGGTTAACTGAGTCTCAATATCTGGTGTGTTTGTTGTTGCGGTTGTTCACCCTTCTGGATTCCTGTGACTTGGTGCTAAAAATGGCTTGGTGGGAGCTGGGATTGTTGGGTTGTAGCCATGTCGTCATGGAGTGGAACCTGAAAATGTCACCCGGTAAATATTTTAAGCATAAGAGCATTTGAAATAAATAAACGAATAAAGTTCCTGAATCTGAATGCTTGGGTCTCAATTCAGTTGGCTCAACACCGGCATCCACTGCCATTCGCGATGCCTCAGGGTCTCCCGTCGTGCCTCCAGCTTGCCATGCCAGATGGGTATGGGTTTCCTGGAGGTCTGTTGTCATATTTGCCTTGCTGACTCTGTGAAGATGTCTCGTATACCCTGGGGCGTCTCAAATGGTGCTAAATGCCTGTGTTTAGGCAACTGAATCAGCCCTTCGTGTTGGAGAGCAGTGCAGCCAATCTCAGCTGTTCATTTATACTCAACATAAAGGAAACTTTCTCATTCTAGTTTCAGGTCCACATTACCGGCAGCTTGTCTGTGGCCAGTGAAATGTTAACTTTCGATGATTTCCACTGGGAGGCACATCGGAGCCGTGTCTGCCCATTAGGGGCTACATCTGTACAGTAAACTGAGCAACTCCAGGGCCCAGGTTTTAGCACTGTCCTACAACTGCCCAAGCGTTATTATGGTTCTGGGCATGGTTTTGGCATCCTCAAAGACAGGCTGATGAAGAATGGGCTAGATAAATGGACAGTGAGGTGGACTGAAAACTGGTGATGTGCCCCAGGGAAAGAAATAACCCCCCACACCCCTATAGGCTTGGGTCAACCAGCTGGAAAGCAGCTCTGCAGAGGATGACCGGGGGATCCTGGTGGCCAAGAAGCTGACGACGTTCCAGCAGCGTGTGTTTGTGGCAAAGGTGGCCCCCTGGGCTCCATTGGGAAGGGCATTGGCAGCAGGCCAGCATTGGCGGCAGGTCAAGGGAGCATCTCTTGTATGAAAGTCTGAGAGAGCTGGGACTGTTCAGCCTGGAGGAGACTCAGGAGGGATCTTAGCAAGGTGGGTAGATATCTGAGGGGAGGAGTATGGAGGACAGAGTCAAACTCTCTGTCATGCTCAGTGACAGGACAAGAGGCAGTGGGCACCAACTGAAATGTGAGAAATTCCATTTAAACCTAAAAGAAAACTTTTTTTTACAGCGAGGAGGGTCAAATGTTGGAACAGGTTACCCAGAGCAGTTGTGGAGTCTCTATCCTTGGAGATACTCAGAACCTGACTGGACATGGCCCTGGGCAACCTGCTGTAAGTGACCTGGCTCTGAGCAGCAGGGTTGGACTAAACTATCTCCAGAGGTGCCTTCCAGCCTCAGCAGTTCTGTGTTATGTGTGATTCTGTGACTCTTAAGGCTTAATCAAATAAAGGATTTGGAGTTTAACAGCTACTGCCATGTGTCAAAGGTCGTTCCAGTGATGTGGCAGCAATTCAAGCTTTTCTACATCCAGACATATGGAGTTCAGTTCCTGCAAAAGATGCTGTGATCTTTGGTGTAATTCCCTCCCAGCCTCTGGGGAATGCGTCAGAAATTGCAGTGATCCTCCTCTTCTTCACAAATAGTGTAAGCTGTGGTCAGAGAAACTCCCCTTTTCTCACTCCGTAGCGATACCTTCGCGTGTAATCCAGCAGAGGCTTCCTTCATTTCATGGGGGAGGCAAACAAAGGTCTACACCGGAGTATTGCAACAGCATTGTGCAGTATTTTGGCCTCCAAATTTAGGTTTAATCACTGAAAGTTCCTCGCCCCACTCACACTTTAAAAACAAATTTTTAGCAAAATGGAAAAATTGACCCAATGGCAGATATTTTGTTTGGACTTCAACAGTTTTTCCACATACTGAAGAAATGCCTTCTCTGACTGAGGGAGCGCTCTGCTCCAGTTTTCTTTAGGAAAATATTTACAATTGTTGTTTCAGTTTGGAAACCTTTTCCATATTATGGCACTTCAGCTACATTAAATATTAAAAAAATTAATGACTGTAGAGCTGTGCCATTGCATAAAAGACGGAAACCGAAACCACTTATGAATAGAATTGGAGCAGCCTAGTGTACTTTCCAGGCATAAATAAAGCAGCTAATCAGTAGGTATCCGAGAATCAGGCTTACTTTTAATAATATGTGTGTACATATCCCAGAGTATTTTAAAGAGAAGAACTTAATATTATATGTATTTAGGGAATCTGAGTTTGTTTTGGATGCCACAGTATAGTACTGAGACAGAGAAGCTTCCATTGGCTTTGTGTGAGTTTTTTTTATTACGCTCCATGTTTTTTAAATTTTGTACTTTATTTCAAAGACAGGAGCTATACCGTCTTTGTTTAGACAAGAAGCATACAACACTCAGATACTTTCAGCACTTAACAGTGCACTAAGTTGTTTCTGATTTGCAATTATTCACCTTGAAGCAGGACACCAAATGAACTGTAGGAAGCCTCAGATGTGATGGGAGTTTGGTTCTGCTTTGGAGCATACTGCTGAGAGGTTGTTTTCGTACAAGAGAAAAACAAATATGACAGAACTGAATTTAACACATGGCAGATAGTCATTGTACTTTGGAATGTTTTATAGGTTTAATCCTTATTTTCTTTTGCTTTAACCTGGCTGGAGGTATGATGCTAGCCTAATGGCTGCTCTGTGCTGTGGTATTCATTGGCTGGCATCTCTACTTCCTTACAAAATGGTTGCTTAATGTGAAAAAAGTCAAGACCTCGGTGGTGTTTGGGTAAAACTGCGGTGTAGTTGGATTTGCTGTGGCTTTTATTGAAGAAGCCAGAGGTTGTAGTCACCTTTGAGTTTCAGTTCTGATTAGAGTTGCTGACACTGGGGTTGACTTCTTGTGTAGCCATACACAGTATCACGCCAACTCTTCATCTTCTTACCCAAAGCTCAGCTTACCCCTCTGAGCCCCGTGCTGTCACATCCCAAATGTCTCACCTTTCCTTGTAACGCCAGAGAGCTTCAGTGGGGGGCCCTGCGGTCCATCAGCTCCCGAGCTGTCCCAGTCCTTCTACTCTGCCCTGGTGAGGCCACATCTGGGTTATTGTGTCCAGTTCTGGGCTCTTCAGTTGAAGAAGGGCAGGGAAGTCCTGGAGAGAGTCCAGCAAAGGGCTACAAAGATGATGAGGGGACTGGAGCATCTTTCTTATGAGGAAAGGCGGAGGGACTTGGGGCTTTTTAGTCTGGAGAGAAGACAACTGAGGGGGGATCTCACCAGTGCTTATAAACACTTAAAGGGAGGGTGCCGGGTGGATGGGAACAGTCTTTTTTCAGTGGTGCCCAGTGGTAGGACAAGAGGTAACGGGCACAAACTTGAGCACAGGAAGTTCCATCTTAACATGAGGAGGAGCTTCTTTCCTTTGAGGGTGGCAGAGCACTGGCACAGGCTGCCCAGAGAGGTGGGGGAGTCTCCCACACTGGAGACATTCCAAACCCGCCTGGACGCCGTCCTGTGCAACTGCTGTAGGTGTCCCTGCTGTGGCAGGGGGTTGGACTTAGATGATCTCCAGAGGTCCCTTCCAACCCTGACCATTCTGTGATTCTGTTTTCTTTTTTCGGGGAAGAGCCGGGCACATTTTGGAAACTCTGTAGATGAGTCTCTCCATCTACAACAGACACACAGGGACTCCTGAGGTAGAGTAAGACAGCTGATTAATGCTGTGGAGCAGCACGAAGTTAAATTTCGGTGAGCAGCAGAGAGCACTGTATTGAATCAGCTGCTGATGGCATTGGAGTAGCCAAAACTCTGACTGCCAGAATGGATGCTGAGTCCAGAGAAAACGGTAACGATGTTGTGCAAAAGGGTCAGAGGAAGGTGTCACCTGCTCTTGCTTAACACTTTTTTTTAATAGTAGTAAACAAATGAATACTTTACTATATTTTTTCTTTACTTAATTCTACAGAAAATCCCCCAAGCCGGGGTCGTGGGCTAAGATCTCCTTATTTTAGATGGTGTGTGCGCACAGAGTAAAACCAGCATTTGGACTCATTCTGTGTAAGCTGCGTGCAAAGTGTGATGCGGGAAAGATGTGCTGGACCGTGGCAAAGGGCGGCGTGTGAGCTGAAACATGGGAAGGCAGTTATTCAGAGGGGTAAGCAGGGGTCGGAGCGCACCCAGTCAAACGGCCGCGTCTTCTGTGCATGGCACCAAACGTTTTGAAAGGAGGGAGAGATTTGCTTTGCTCTCCCCGCTCGCAAGCTGTTCGATGAATATTTTTACAGGGAACGTTGGCTACAGATGAGTGGCGTTGGAGCATTGTGCTGAGATGGTGAGGGCTGACATTGCTGCTCCAAGGTGGGAGTCAGCGTACCAGGAGCGCAGAAGGGATGACAGTCCAAAAGGGCACGGAGGGCAACGATGCACACACTGATGCAATGGAGAAGGGAGACGGCAAACAGTCGAGGAAAATAATCCCTGTAGCAGCCTTTTGAAGAGGTCCCCAAGCTCCTTCCTTGCAGCACTTGACCTTGATAAGGTTTGAGATTTCCAGTGAGACAGCCCAAGTGACACAGCTGTATCTGCGATGGGGAAGGAGACTTTGTGGGATGTTGTGACTTTCCTAAATGAGCCAAGCTGCATGTGTTTTCATCATCTCAGGGAACATAAAAAAACTATTTAAAAATTGATGTGCATACATTAGACCTGTTCCCCAGCCTTTATCTCCTACCCTAGGTTTCACAAGTACTAACTGAGAAATCAGTATAAAATTACTTTGAAGAGAAGAAACTAAAAAACACTTTCAGCAGATCAGAAATAGCAGTATCACTTTTACAGCATTCGGACAAAATACGTGTAATTGACACAGCGCAGTGGTAGCATGAGGACTCATTGTTAATGCAGGAGGGAACCGTGAGATACATTGGTGTGATACAGAGTAAACTCGTTATAGCCAAAGCCGCATCCAGGTTCCACAGACCAAATCTAACCCTCTTCTTCCACACCCTCCTGCAGCTTTTAATAGGAAGAAAAATTATTATTGTGAAAACTGCCATGCTCACTTTGAAAAATTACTCGAATTTGTCTTCAGATTTCAAAGAAAATTAATCAAATTGGTTTTTATACTCCAGTTGTCTGGTGAAACCTGCAAGGAGGATAAAGTGGGATATATGTTGTATTTTTGCTTCTTCATTTGCTTTATTGTTTAGCTTTCAGTCTCATATAAATGTCAACGAGAGTGGCCATCCAAAGCTCTGGGTGCCCCTGATGTATGTTGTAATATATGGGAATGTCACAGATACAAAGTAAAACTGGATAATTTAATGATCCTGTGAAAAGGCATGTGAGAATGGTTTGAGGGAGGGTTGTATTTTTGTTTAAAGCGGATATTTTTAGCATCTTTCCATGGCAGAAGCGGATAGCTAGCCCATACTAGAAACCCTAACTGGATGCCTGTTGTAAATGCAAATTACGTTGAGGAAAGAGCTTTTTAAAAGGTAAATTTTTCATTTTTAATTAGTTATAAAGCTAAAAGCTGATATGCAAGTATTGTCACCAAAGTAATTAAACTGGACTTCAAAAAATTAGTTTAATTATTGTTGTACAAGTTTGTGTACAGATGGCCTTAATTTCAACATAAATATAGCCTATAGTGAGGTAGCAAAAATCCACTTTCCAAACAACAAAAATTGTCACCAATTTGGTTTTGAAATCTGAGTGTCCAAATAAGTTTGTATGGCAGTAATAAGGGTGGGAGGCTGTTTACTTTCTTTTTTTTTTTTTTCTATACCAGTTTTAATGTATTAGCTGAAAAATCTGTCTGAAACATTTGCAGTTTTACTCCCTCAGGTATATTGTGAGAAACGCATAGAAACACTCTTGAACCTCTTTGTCATTTTTCTCAAATGGTCACAAGAAAAGAGGAAAAAGCAAAGGCAAGAAGTTATTAAAAATAAATAAAAATAATTACTTGAATTTATTGCATATCTTGTTTTGATGAAATCCCAAACTCTTGCTTAGCGAAATTAAAGCAGCCAGTATAAAATGTCTGTTTACTCTGTGCTTGTGCTAGTCTCCCTGTTTTCCAGACCCCACAGCGCTTTCCCCACAGCCTCTGGTTTGGGAAGATTCCTGCCTGTAGGTGATAACGTCAAGGAGAACTTCATAACACAGTCGGTTCAATATTTTTTTTCTCCCCGGAGGTCTTGAGCGACCTCTGCTCACCACGAACCTCCTGAGATCTCTGAAAATGAAGTTACTAGTTTTGTCCAGCTGTATCCTCGATTACGGCAGTGTTAACCCGTAGCCATCCCAACACGCCTGTGAAAAAGCAACCAGGCTGCTCAAGTTAAAACTCTGGTTTAAAACACGTCATTTGCTTTTGCCATCTCTGGTTTGGGTTTGCAGGTTTGGTTTGGTTTTGTTTTTAGAAGTACCTTAAAAACCTGTTAGCTAGATGGGCTGGTCGGGGCAGCCGAGGGGGGAGGATGGTTCAGCTCCAGCTCCTCCCCGGCCAAGCTGCTGGGAAAGTCTTCAACGAGTGTTTCGGAAAGTTCCCTTTTTTGGCACCTCAGAATTCTCCGAACAGAGATTAAATTCTCCTGCACAGCAGGAATTAAAGCAAGGAGCTCTTGATCTTCTCTATGAAATCTCTCTCGTGTTGCGAGATTTTAACATATAAATATTGACCACCTCAGACGGCGGATAAGATGGTGTGAAAGTAAAAACAATTCCTCAGATGGTGACGTGACACACAGTGTGAAGTCCAAAGAATATAGAGAACAGCTGAATTATTTGTATGAAAAGGGAAATTTCTATTTAACCTGCAGGTAGCTGTCGCCCTTGCTGCTGCCAGGACGTAGAGGGAGAGGCGGTCGTAGTTCTGCTTAGTCCTTAACGCTTGTCCTCGCCAAACCATTTCGTTAAATCGACCTCTGATAGTGGGTGGGCAACGAAGAGAAGTGTTAGCTTTATAGCATGCATAAGAAAGCTGAGAAAAAGAATTGAAGACCCTGGGTTTTGATGTGTCTTTTAAATTCTTCTTCTCCAGCTGGAGAACTCCAAAGGGGGTTTCTGCACATGCCCAGGGTCAGTGAAGCCCTTGCTGAAATAGCCAAGATCTGCAAGTTTTAAATACGTCTTCAAGCCTGGCCCAGCAATGCAACTCCTGCCTTCTGTGTTTCTCATGGACAAAAAAAAAAAAACAACAAACCAACCACATATATTTATAAATCCTTCAGTGCTATTTTAACACTTTTATTCTCAGTACTTTAGTATATGCTGCTTAAAATGGACATGTGTGCAGCCGCATTATCCGCTGCCTGAATGACAAATGGTTTATCAAGCACTGACAGAGCACCCGGCTTCACGCTGAACGGAGGAAGGCAGCGGCAAGGACTCTGGCTTCAGAGAGATTAACTTCCAGATAGGCAAATAATAATAAACAACAGCCCGTAAGCAAAGGACCAGAAAAGAGGAATCGAGACCATAAAACGGAATCACAATGATCCAAATGGACAAAGGGAAGCGGATTTGTATATCTGAGCTTGAAATATGATAAATGAGTGGCAGATTAACGTTGCTAGGCTCCGTGATCGCAGCGAGATTTGGAAGAGGGAAGCGTGGAGAAGGGCAGTGCAGGGGAGCAGCGAAGACAACAGCAGCCGGCGAGCAGGGGCAGAAGCGGAGACTTAGGCGGGGGCGAAGGGAGCGGGTCCCCGAAGGTGAGATTGGGGGGGGACAGAACCTCGTGGGGGGTTTTGCAGGAGATGGTGGCACGATCCGAGCTGTGAGATGTATGTCAGTGGAGTTTTTAAGGCTGGAAGAAAGGCGGTAAGGACATATAGTTTAATTGTTTAGTAGTTAGTAAGTAGTTAATTAATTAAAGTAGTTAATTGTTTGGTAGTTTAATAGTTCATAGTGCCTGAGCTATTAAACCTCAGGATTTTCCAAAGGTGCGTTTGGAAGATATCCAGGAGTTTATGCTTTCAAACTCAGGTTTTTGCATTCACTTTGCTATCAGTATGTCTTGATCCAGTTTTCCTCCCTGATGGTGGTAAATGCCTTTGAATTGTTTGAAATAAGTCTTATGACATACGGTACTGTTTGATTTATGCCTGAGCGGTACTGGACTTCTCCGTCCCATCAGAAAGTTAGATAGGGGATGGAAAGTTACAGCCCTCCTGCTTACTCTAAAGCATTGCTCCCAAACTGCTCCCTTGTGTTTTGATTCTTTTAGTGGTTGGGGCGACTTGTAGTAAGGGTGTAGCAGGAGCTGAGCATCTGTGGTAATTCCCAAGGGGATGGATGAGTGTCGTGTCTAATCTCTGCTCTGTAATCTCACCGACCATCCCAACGTGTGGCACGGGAGAAAGTCACTTCACAGAGAACCATCAAAATACTGAAAGTTTTGATAATACCGTCACATACCACCCCTTAACCTGCATATACAATGTCACCTCATTACAGATAATGATTTGATATTAGTCTGTTGTGCTCATGGATGAATTAGAAATCATTAATGGAAATAAAGCTGGTACCGTCTAAGAGCCATCTAAGAGTTGGAGAAGCGGTGTGGCCCAGTGGGTGGACACAGACCTGCGACAGCATCTCAAACCTTTCCTGTCACTTTGTTCATGACATAGTTTGTGACTTTGGGTAGGTCACTCCCTGCCTCAATTTCTCCATCCAGCCAAGATGATAATTTACTCTATTTTTTTGTCGTGTTCCATGCTCTAGAGCTGAAAGTTTTGCATCCTTACTATATTTGGAAGAAGAATGAAATGCTGTTGGAGTGACTGTATTTATTTTCCAGGAATTTGATAAAGAACTACAATTCAGATACTTTGGAGGGAAAGTGCCCCAGTTTTTGCACCTCTTCTGTGAGATGGCATCGCTCTTGGAGAAATGTTTGTATAATAAAATACTGTGAACTGACACTGTTGCCAAATGAGATTGTGATGAATAGAGCGTTTGTAGTATTAAATCCATGGGCACTTTATATTGTTATGACAATAATAGTTTGCATTGTTGTAATAAGTTACACTTCTTCTTCTTTTAAAAAATAAATTTAGTTAGACCTTAATGCATCTCGGAAAACATACCCTCCACTGAAATCAGATGTGCATCTCTTGGAATAAAATTGCTTTAAACATACATAGAGGTACATTGTATGGCATATCATAGGCAATTGTGAAATAAATGATGTTTATCGGTGTGCCTTACGTAAAAAGATTGCAAATGCGTGGTCCTTTTTGTAGTTCAGGTTTGGTATAATCATTGACATAACTCTTCAGCTTTTAATAAACAACATTACATTGCGGCTGACACTTGAAACTCTTTTATTAGAAACAGCCGGGGACAAAGCCCTGCAGTGAGGGGCTGGGGGGTTAAACATAGCGTTTTAGAGATTTTATTCCCCTTTCCCTAATTATAGGTATGGGGTGCCATGCTTACAGCTCAGCTTCAGAGACCCTTGAAGGATTTTATGAACCTGCAGCTGCCTGTGCAGTACGTTGAAAACCTTCCATTTTCATAACAGGAGCTGGGATGAGACTGTATTCCTAAACGGGCAGGAAAAAAGTGCTTTGACTTAACAGGTGCCATCCATGTTAAAAGGATGATTTTGAAGATTATTAGCTGGTATGACTAAGATTTATGATGCAATCTGCTTTTTTTTCTCTTCTTTACTGCAGATAAGGGGGGTTATTATTGTTAGTAGAAATACCTATTAAAATAAACCCCATGAAGCAGTTTCAAGGATTTGATAAAAATGAATATAAAGTTGAAGCTCCCAGCTTATCTTCAACTCAAGCGATTTTCATGGGGTTATAACTCTTCTGGCATGGGATAAGGGAGCAGGAGTGTGATTTTTATCCTCATGCTACAATAGAAGGAAAAAACACATTTTGTATTCCATTCATTAGCACGTTACGGCTCAGGTTTGCATAGGAGAGTTAGCAGAGATTGCGTGTAGGTGGGAGCGAATCAGGAATTTGCATGGATGGCTCATTTTTCAGGTTGCAATCAGTGGTGTCTAAATACCAGGTTCTACAACTGGTTTTAGGCGGAGTCTTTCCTACTGAGATGTGCTCAGAAGAGCTGGAGAAGCCTAAGGGTGGGGGAAGCTTCAAAGAGGATGCTCTTTGCTGTCAAACGGCCGGGTCTCGAGCTTCCAGTCCTCCTGCTGAGTCGCCTCCTCCCTCTCTCCTACTTCTTGCTCTCTTCTTAGATCTTAAGACTGCCATGACTTGATCTGTTGATCCAAAAGAAGTCATTGGCAGCATCAGCTGGAAATTTTGACAACAGAGTGTGTTTTTATGTCTGTCTTGGCAAATACCCGTGTGTCCATCCCAGGCAGAATGGAAGTGAATGGTCCTGAATTGGCACAAGAACAGTAAGATATGGTATTGATTTTTTCTTGATTTCCCTGTTTTGATATTATGGGAGATTTCTTTTTCTAAGTTTCAAAGCCAAACAAGTCACTTTTCATGTTTGGGTTTTTTTTTTGCACTATTTTTTGGGGGTGTTCATTTTGCTATTGCTGAATTATTTTCACTCAGAACCTTGTGTTATGAAATGATTTTCAATACAGCACATAGCATGACCAGGTTATGAGTTAGGTGTAACTAAAAGCTAAAAATTTTAGGTTTCCTTTTTTTTTTTGATTAGAGAAAAGGTACTTTTGAGTCAAAAAACATTTTTTAAAAGTGTCCTTGCCAAATAGTAAAGGAATAATTCAGATTAAGATTTTTTTCCTTCAATTAATACCTAAGTTTATTTTTTAAGTGAAATCTTTTACATTTCTAGGTCTTCCTGGGGATTTGGGGGATATTTGTGGGGGGTTGGGTTTTTTTAATATGTATACCATTTGTGCAATCCAGATGTTAAATGCTATTGACTTGGACAATTAAATTAGTTCAGTAGCTTGACTCCTCTGCTGAGTAATATGTGTTTGTAGGTTGTACAGCTCAGTGTGATCTTGTGTCCCCAACAACGCTGGAGAATGCTACATTCGCAAAAATATTATTTTAGCCTTTGACTTCTTGAAGTCTGCAAACTTAATCTGGAATCTAGTGACATTGGTTTGACCAATATTGTTTTTTCTTGGCAATGTGTTTTTTATTTAGTAGGGGATTTTGTCTCGGTTTCTGAGCATTCAGCATGCTGCTGCTTTAGATTTGTGAAAAGCGGACGAGTTGTGTTCACAAGGAGCAGAAAGGTTTGGATTGGTGGAATCATGTGAGCTTCATTCCTCAGCATTCAAACGCTGGTTGAGAAAGAAAGGATCATTACTAAAACAGGGTTTGAGTTTTCCATCGGTGTCATGGTAGGGCGCGCTGGTCCCTCCACAGGCAGGCTCTCGGATGCAGGGACTCCTGTCTTGGCGGAGCTCTGGCATCTTGTTAAAAGCAAATCATCGAGACGTTGCTCTGCCTGTTTCCTCAAAAGCCTTTTTGCGTCTTAGCCAGGTGATGGGATGTCTTGGATTAAACTTCCAGTCGTTTGGTTGAAAGCGTAAGTGCCGGGCATCATCCAGCGATTTCCTGGAAGCTGCGCGCAGTTGCGCGTTCTGCCCGGGGTGCGTGCGGGGAGGTGTGTGTGGCATCCCTCAAGCGGGCCACTTTTAAGCAGCTGAATGCTGAGACTTTCGTTCTCACTTCCTTCATGTTTATTAAAAATGACTAGAAAGAAGTTCAGAACTTTTGTATCTGATATGTGTTGTATCTATTATGGTGTCAGACAACTAAGAAAAAAGTCAGTGGCTAATGAGTCTTAATTGTAACAAAACATCAAATCATTGTCACTTCTGCTGCAGTAAATGGCATTCATTAAATTAATCCACTCCATTACAGAAGTATTTTGCACAGAATACCATGACCCTACTGCTTCTGTAACAGTAATAAGCTGAACGTATCGCTGTGCCACTATTAGGTATATTAGAAAGCAGTTTGAAGCATGGCTGCATGACCTGAAGCAACATCAGCAGGTCTCAGGTAGCATGTTTGAAAAAATAAACTACCTTAATTAGAGATGGGACTAAAGCAGACCCTAGATGTGAACATTCCGGTAGCTTAGCACTGCAGGAAATAAAAAGCTGGATCAAGAACCTCTTTGGCTGCATTTGTAGAGCAGCACAAGCCAAAACAAAGCTTAGACCTTGAACTGGGAATGGGGAATTTTGAAATCTGGATATTGCTCCTTCTTCTTCACTCTTATGACCGCCTTTTAACTTCAGAGCTAAACCCACCGTGTCATCTCTCCCTTTCCCCCCTGGTAGCAGAAAACAGAGAACTGCATCGCGCCCCAATGCTTTTCTTTTTTTTTTTTTTTTTTTATTACAACGCCACCATCAAAAATTTCTGGCAGGAGTTGCTTTGACTTTTAACAGCGTTCTATTTCATACCATATGTGTACATACACCAAGCGATGATATACCGTGTTTGTAACTAGGGAATGGCCTGCTTTATTAAACATCCCCCTTGCCAACAGTAAAAATGAACAGCCACCGTAAACACAGACGCGGGGAGGGAAGAATAGTCCGAGCCGTGTGGCAGCGCATTGTACCTAAGGAAGAAAACGTCAACCTCTAATTGGCTCTGAATGCAGCCCACCTACTTAGCAAAACAGGCTGCCAAAAGCAAATTGCCCCGGTGCTCCGTGCGCCGCGCTGCCTTCCCATTGAATGCAGTCAAATGGGAGGCTTTCGCCTTCATTTTCCAAACCCTCCATGAGTTGGCAAAAAGCTGTCTCGGGGAGAGCCTCTCTGTCTAGAATAAAAACCTCCCGAGGATGCGTTCCCTCCTTTGCCTCCTCCGAGGGTGGTGCCACTCCAATTCTTCTCGAAATTTGAAGGCGACCGCGGGGGGGAAAAGGGGGTGTATTTGTTTTGGGAGGAGGGGATTTATTTCTGGTTTTTTTTTTCTGGGAAAACACATTTTGGCCCAAGAAGAATGAGCAAAATGACAATCTGTCTTGGAGCTCTTAAGCTACTAAGCACAACGTTCAGTGCTTATATGTTGTCACGTTGCCAGCAGCGGGTATGCAGAGACAATGCAGAAAAGAAGAAATTAATGTATGCCCTCCTTAAAACGATTCTATTGACAGCCAATACTTTGTTTTTACTTACAAAATTGTAATCACCAGTTCCGGCCCACCCCAGGCACTGGGATGTGGCAGGGATGCTCCTGGAGCAAACTGCACTGTGGGATTTAACTCCATGAATTCCGTCGCAAATAGAAATGGTTGGTCAATTGGCGGGTTTTCCTGCTGGCCACTGAAATTTTCCCTTCTAAGCTAATGAAATGAATTGTCCAAAACTAAAGTCTCCTGTGAGGAGTCAGCAGTAGATAGCTGAATTGGGAGAGAAGGGGTTGTTGGTTCTCTTAAAGGTTTCTGCTAAATACCTTATTTAGGAGGGAACTTTTTTTTTTCCCCCTGGTTTTTGGACGAAACTATGCTTAGAAGCTTCATAAATTATGTCATTTCCATTTCATCCATCACTACTAAATTCCCACCTGCTTCTTCACCTCTGTTTTGTCCTCTGTACGTCTGAGAACAGGACACGAGCCCTTTTGTTTCTTTTCAATGGTGTCAGCTTGCCAAACTATTGGTACATCAGGTAACTCTTGTTCACTGAATTATTTCATTTGGATATTTTAAGATGGAAAAAGAAAGGTCAAAAAGATAAGAAGAGCCAAGTAAAGAAAACAAACCATCTGTTTGGGTCAGTCTTATTTGGGGGCGGGGGGGGGGGAAGGTCTTGGATTAATTCTTTCTTTGACATGAAGCAAAGAGGGAAGGGGACCTGAACAGGGGCACGCGGTGGAAGGGGAGGTGGTGAGTAGAAATATGAGACAAAATGGGGATGTGGTAAGGATAGAGGAAAAAAGTCAATTGAAAGAATGATCAGCACTGTGGGAGAGAACTGGGAAAGGCTGCAAGAGGGCTTCCTCCATGCCACAGAGTCCCAGCTTTAAGCTGCATCCGAAGGTGGTCTGCTGTTGCCTCTTCTGCCTCCCCATCCTCCTCCACGCTAACTGGGGACCTCCTTCACCGAGCTTCCCTCGAGCCTTTCCCCATCACCCCGAGACCCCACTGCTGCCAGGGCAAGGAGCCCTGAGCTGCCCCCGAGTCGTGGTATTAGAAAGGCGGAGGGATGGCCACGATACCTTTTAAATGGCTTGTTTGGCAAGTGAGGAAGTTAGTCAAGTTTTCTTGGCTGCTTCAGAGAGCCAGTGGTTCAAGATTAAAAAACAGACAGTACCAGCAAGTTGTGTTTTGTACATTCCTGACAAGGGCTTTAATTCGGTGTTATCTGATATTTCCGTAGTTGTGACAACTGCATAGTTGTATTTCTCATTAAAAAAAAAAAACAAACCACAGTGATTTCACGAATAGGTTTTGGCTCCCCCTCCCCCAGGAATTTAATCTTGGCCATTTTGCTAAGTGCATTAAAATCCATGGGGAAATTGTTGTTTCTTTTTCCTTCCACGTGCACATTACTGACACAACATGACTTGTGTAGACTTTACTGTAACCTGTACTTTAGCTGGTCAATGTAATTTATAACAGAAAAGCTACATATTATAATGACATAGCTTTCATAATACGTGTGTGTTGCCTCCACTCTGCTGTTTTATGGCAGTGCTACAAAATATTTTACCAGCGTCTGTGTAAATCCCATAATCTTAAAAATGAAATGGGGAAAAAAAAGAAAAAAAGCGCCTCTATCTGACCAGGAAGGCAGAAGCGTGCACGTCGTGCGGTCGCTGAGCATGTGAGTGCCTGAGGAAGATAATGGCAGTGGCTTCAGTCCCAAAGAGTGGTGGCAGCAGAAACACCAGTGTCCTCCCTCGTGGGCTTTGGCTGAGATGTGGGGTTTGGCTAAGTCTGCCCAAGAGCTCTGTTAGCAGAGCGGTGGGGGCATGGTGCTAATTTGGCGCGTCCTGGGTTGTTTTTCTTATCTCTCTCCAGTGAGCTCCGGCGCTCTGTTGAGCTGAGCCCAGAGTCACACAGGACATCTCAAGAGAGCAGAGGATTATACCCAGTCCTTGCCTTCAGTCTAAAGCTGGAGTTAAAAAACAGACAGTACCACCTAAAAGAGGGCTCTAACCCCAATGCTGTGCTGAGCATAGCCACGCCGGCTGCATCGGCATCCAGCTCCTGGCATGGAAACCTCTAAGCCCAGCAGATTTCTTTAGTGCCCCATGCTTGGATTATATAGGGAGGCGAAGCTGGAAACCAGATCCCTCGGCAGGATGAGTCACACTGTATTCCCTCCCTTCGGTGCTCACAACTCAGAGCATCCGTGCGTTTTGGAGGGGCTCCTGACATGACACCATGGGATTTGGGCAGCAGTTGCCTCATTTGGGAATTTCCAATGTTCCTGCAGTGATAAATGCCCAAATGATGTTCCCTTTGGCTTATACAACAGCAGGATGTTGGGCACCTAAATAGCTTTATTAGCAAAAAATGTGGTTTCCTGCAGACTCTGAGGTATATAAGCCCTGGGGGGTTTTGTACGTATTTAAATTGGATATAGCGTCTGAGCTCTGCTCTCCCCACCCGAGGGGTTCTTCGAGCTTTGGTCTGTACTCTGTTCATCCTCAGTTCATCAGCTGGAGAGGAGGGATAACAACAGTTCTTGACCTCAGAAGATTTTGTCGCGGTTAAACGGGTATCAGGGGTGTTTGGCTGTGGTGGCAGTGGAGCAATGTAAGCAGTAAGACAGAACCCACTGGTGCAGAGGAGGAAATGCTGCAATATGCAGATATATTTATTGTTTATCTTTGGCTCCTACCCATAGCATGTTTCTCTGAAGCTCTAAGTGTGTTTTCATGCTGTTGATCTTCCACGTGCGCGTGCAGTTCTCAAGAGAAACCTTACACAGACCCGAGCGCAATGCCAGGAGCGCGTCTCTCGTGTGAGCGGTGCTGCAGGCTCCCGTGCTGCGTCCCGCAGCGAGGGGTGCGCTGGTGTTGACTGTCAGTGGATACGGCACTCGCTGTCACGGTACGGGGAGGGCTGGGTTTGGCTGTCCATTCAGCCAAGGGATGACGTTTCCAAAAAGAAACTTCTACAAAACAGGGAGTCTCTGGGAGATAATTAGGTGGTTGTATAAATAATGAGTGAGGGCCAGATATTATCTGCTAGCTCTGTAGTCTCATCCATGGAGAGAAGAGATGAGCTTTCTTCGGGGGCAGGAGAGTTCTCTCAGCTCAATTAAATGGACGTATAGTACCAGCCTGACACTGAGCATTTGTTCCCATAGAAGCCTGTTAAAGGGAAATACAGTTAATGTTGCATACAGCCTGTGTTTAGACCTCCCTCTTGGATTATGAAAAATGTTAAAGCTAAAAAAAACCCCACTCATTATTTGAGTTTCGAAACGTGGCTGGCTCCTGAACGCTCTCTGCAGCAGGGCGAACCTTTTCCACTGGCCGATTAGCTTCTTGTTATCTTGTTGCAAATGCCTGGCTTCACTATTCCTGTACTTTATTTTAAAAGGCTTTTGCTGTGTGCAATTGAATATACTGTAATCTTCTTATCAAATACTAAAGCTCTTTAGTGATGCCATTTTGAAACATACTACAGTTTTTAAATTGCAAATTCTTCCCTGGCTGGAAGGTCTCGGTTCCCGGTATAGGTAGTGGTTGAGAATATATGTATGTGTACGTGTGTGGCTGTATGTAAATGCTTGAAAACATACTGTCCCCTTTTCTGATAATGTACATTTGTGGGTTCTCTCTAGAACACTGGGAAGGGAGGATATGGGTTACGAAGGTGGTAGCTGCCCTTCTGGGTCATTTTGGGGTGCTCTTCCTGTGTTTTTTGGGTTGCATTTAGAACCTCCAGAGAGACAGATAAATTCTCCCTGAACAAGAGCAAGGTTTTTCGTTATTATTTTTATTATTTAAGTGAAAGAACAAGGCCGGTCTAGTTTTGAGTACGGAACTGAAAATCTGAGCTCATATATTCTGGTCTCACATCCATCAGTATCTTGTGATGTGACTTGAAACAAAATCACTTAACCTGTGAGTCTGTTTCCCTACCTGTAAAATGGGGTTGAGAGTAAGAGGGACGCCATGGGCATTAAATATTTAATGTTTGTAAAGTGCTTTGAAGACAAAGAGTGCCACATACATGCTTATCACTGTATTAAAATACGAGGAGCTAGATAACCTTGTGTAGGAAGATTTTGCTAGAAACTGTAACTTTGCGAATGAAGACCAAAGCGGGAAAAGAAGGGGCATCTTGCACAACTGTGTATTGAGAATTTTGAATGAAACGCACTGGAGAGTCTGTCTCTAAAGAATTAGCAGAGGCAGTCTTCAGGACCACTGAAAATAACCTTCAGAAAATCACAGGATTCAGTAAATAGACAGAGTTGGACTTTTCTGCTAGTAAAGAAAAAAAGAAAGGAAACTTTGAAACGAATTATTCCGTTTAGCCTGGCCACAGTAATCAAGCATGTAATGGGGCCATTATGTGAATGCTGGGAAATAAGACATCTAGTTATAGACAGGCATTATTTCGAAGTGTATGTCTAATCTATCCTCAGTGGATGTTATTACTTACCTAGAAGATCAAGGAAATACAATGGATATGTACTTTATTCAGGAGAGCAATTGGTAGAGCACTCCATCTGTGAAGATCGTTCCAAGCTGCTCGTACACTTACGTCAGCTTAGAAATTATTTACAAGTGGATAGGCAAACATATAATGGTACAATGCATGGAGCAAAATTTTGTAAGAAACTGGGAATAAAGCACATGTCTTCAAAGCATGTAATAAAGCAAAAACCCAGCCTTCGTGATAATGTAGGAGGTCTTCCCCATGGTGCCTTTCAGAAATACACTGAAATATTGCAGATATAGAAATATTCAGTCATTTCTGACCCTCCTCCCCACTACTACAGAGAATGAGTTTGTGAACTGCCTTGGGAGATTCCGGAAGAAGAAAAAAATTAGTTCTTTTTTGCTGCAGGCCTTTGCTTGCTGTGGTGGGTTGGCCGTGGCCAGTGTCCAGACCCTCACCCAGGCACGCTCTCCATCCCGTTCCTCGACAGGACAGGGAGAGAAAATAAGATGGAAAAAGCTCATGGGTCAAGACAAGGACAGGGAGATCTCCTACCAAGTACCATCCTGGGCAAAACAGACTCAACTCAGGGAAAATCAGTTTATTGCCAATTAAAGTAGAGTTGGATGGTGAGAAACAAAGTGATAAGTTGAAACAACTTCCCCCAGCCCCTCTCTCTTCCCAGGCTCAACTTCACTCCTTCATTCCCAACTCTTCCACTCCCCCATCCCCAGTGGGGGAGCAGCTCCTCTCTACTGCTCCTTCCTCCTCATGCCTCTTCCCTGCTCCAGCACGGGTCCCTCCCGCGGGGTACAGTCCTTCAGGGACCGCTCCGCGGATCCCTCCCATGGGCTGCAGTCCTTCAGGGTGAGCTTCTTCCAGCGTGTGTCTTCCATGGGCTGCAGCTCCTGCCAGGAGCCTGCTCCAGCATGGGCTCCCCTCCACGAGGAGAGGATCGTGAGGTCTTCCATGGGCCGCAGTGTGGATATCTTCTTCCACTGTGTTCCTCTCCACAGGCTGAAGGGTAATGCCTGCTCCGGCACCCGGAGCACCTTCTCCCCCTCCCTCTCTGACCTCGGTGTCGGCAGGGCTGTTTCTCACACTTTTTCCCTCATTCCTCACTGCCTGTGCAGTGTTTTTACCCTTTCTTAGAAGTGTTTCGCAGAGGCACCACCGTCTTGGCCGAGGGGCTCGGCTGTGCCCTGCGGCGGGGCCATCATGTCACCGGCCGTGAGGGGACAGGGCAGCCCCGGCCCCCTCCCCAGAGACCACCCCACAGCCTCCGCCGGTCAGCTCCGCTACTAGGAAAAAAGGTGTTGACGAGAAAGGTGCGTTAGTTCATTACAATAATCAATAATTTTCCTTTTTTATTTATTTATTTTGAGAGGGAGCTGTTCAGGTGTTTATGGGCGAGCTGAGACATATATTATATTTTATGTGTGACTTACCTGGCCCCTATTTCTGTCAGACGGGCAGGTTGCTGGGTGAGGCGGGAGGGCTGTGCTGTTCACAGAGCCAAAGCCGCGCGACCGTAACAGCCTCCTGCGCTTTTTGGCCTTAAAAATCTATAAATTCGCAAGACTAACAGAAATGGTGCAGTGACTCATCCCCGTGGCAATCAAGGTGTCACAGCAAATCAAAAGTTTCCACTGCTTCTCTGAGACGGGAATTCAGAGAAAATGTTGACGGCAATTAAAAGAATTGCTCATACGAGGCTGCGGAACTCCGGTGTGCCTCATCAGATACGTGGCTTATCTCCAAACGATTTATGGCTCCATCTTGGGTGGTAGGTGCCCGCGCCCGGAGCGGTGGAGCAGGACATGGCTCCCCAGCCGGGCTGCGCTGCGGCCGCCAGGCCTCCCGCGGGGCCGCATTTTCCATTCGACGCCTTTCCCCAGCGTTTGGAGCTGCGGCTTTCTTCTCTCACGTGCCATCATCTGTTAGGATTATTTACTGGGAGTGCAAGTACCTTTGCCTGGTTTTCCCATGCCCGCTTTGTTGATGCCTGGGAATTGCTTAAATGATGGTAATTCACACTCTCGGCTTTTGAGCACTGTTTTTGCTGTCTCGAAGAGCCTGAATATCGGGCCAAACTGATTAGCAACTGCGTCGTTGCTGTTACGTAGGGTGCATGCTTCTCTTAAGAGCTGTAAGGTTTACACGCGAGGAGTAACTCTGCTCAGAGTGATGTCTTTGTGATACATTCATTTACGTCTCCTTGGCATGTTTTAGATCTGTATGAAAACAAACTCCTTAGTAAGTTTTGTAGCGGTAATAAAATAATTTCCTGCAATGTCTCGCTATTAGATGTCACAACATACTTTTGGTTTTCTTCATGTTTATGGGGAAATGGCAATGTGAGGAAACATTCATCAATCAGGAAAATGATCTGATATTTTCCTTCTCTTTTCATCTATCCAAAAAAACCTGATGGGCTGTGATGCAAAGTGTCTCTAAGCAATGCATACAATGTATGCCATTACTGCATGCTCAGCAGCCAAATGCAAACATTGCAGAGTAGAAACACAAGGTTTATCTAAAAATAAACAAAAAGGAAACAGAAATCTGTACTTCAGATTCTACACGCAAGCTGTTCAAACAGTCAGATCTTAATAGTAGATTTAAAAGTGTCAACAGCAATGGCCTTGTTTTTTTGCATGGTTAAAACTTGTCAGCAAATTCAGTCTTTTGAGTGATAATAACACTAAAAGGCTTACAACAGACTGTCCTTGGTGTATTGCAAAAAAGAAAAAAAAAAAACCTTACAGGAACAACAAGTATCTGTTGACCTGGGGTCGGCGTGGGAATCTCAGGGCACTGTTGTAGGCTGAGAAGCTTCTTGAGGAAAGAGCAAAATCCATGAAATCATTGCATTGCTTAACCATGCAGCGAAAGGCCAGAAGGGAACAGACCTCTTCGGATTATATTTAGTAACGATGAAGATTTGGCTTGTAGTAGTCGCTTTGCACCGCACAGTATTTTGCCCACCCTCTTCCCCGCTCCTCCTCTGAAAAATTTCCTCTGATCTAATCTGAAAGTAGTCACATGCTCATGAGCAATTTTTCCATTTTCCAGCAAACCAGACAAAATTATTATAAAAAGAAAAAAAAATTATTTTGCTCCACATATGTTTATTGACAGATGGGCCAGGCTGGATCCATACTGGAAGACACAGGGTGGAGAATTTCAAGACGGTGGAGAATAAGTATGCGATGCGTACAAATATTAAACTGTCCTCTGATGCACTCCTGTAAATTGAAGTGACTACTGTTGCTGTTAAGGTTGGCTTTACACATATTTTTTGCTGGTGTTGACATCTACTGGATAAATTTGCTACTGGCAGGAGGAATACACTCTGTTTCAAAGAACAGGAGAGTGCTATTCCCCTCCTCTCGGGAAGCTCGCGCTGCACAGCCCCGTCTTGCAGAGTCCTATACCCTTGCTGCTTCCTTTTTTGCTGTTTTCTTTTTGTTGTGTTATTTCCAAAATTGTCCTGTGAACAAAAATTGAATTTAAACATAGTAAATTGCAAGCGCATTTGGGCAACTGACTGATGAAACAGCTGCAGTCGTTCTTTCATAGACTTGAATTTCTCTGTTTCGCCCAAGGCAGTAAAGGGAAATCAGTTTATTAGTTTCACTTTGGTCACTAGTGAATATCATCCTCCCTCACAAAAATAACACTTTAATTCTGCTTGATTTGAAATCATTGACCGATCAGGAATGAGGCATGTGAAGGGAGCTACCAAGACTGAATTACACCATAGGCCTGGAAGATCAATTGTTTGGGAGGAGAGCTGAGACACCGCAGCCTTATATTACACCTGCCTGTTTATTACACTTGGCCTGAGGGGAAGGCAATGCACCATTCTGATCTGTTGCCTCGGAGAAGTACGGATGTAAAATGAATGCAAAATAAGGGAGCAGCGAGGGTTTTTTTTTATGTTAATGCATTTTATATGGATATTGAGGATATTTGAGTAAACTGAGATTCTAGTTTATAGAAGAGCGTATATGTTTTTCCTTCGTTCTACACCAATATTCTTTGCTAAATGAGTTTTTATTTTACTTTTTTTTTTTTAGTTTCTCAATAATACTTGTAGTGATTGACTGGTAGCAGTAGCACAAATACTTAGTAAAATTAGTCCCACTGGAAGATTACTCAGATGCTACAGCTCTTCTTCTTAGTCCTCCTTCCTCCGCTCATTCTGCCTGTTTTAATGATTTCACTTTAAGAAAAATGACCTGAGGCACAGCAGAAAGGAAAAAAAAAAAGTCGCAAGAAAAAAACAACTGATGGACTTACACTTTGGCAAATCCATGGAACAGAAGTGAGGCCAGATGTTTGCTATACAGGCATTTGGCATGTATATAGGAATCTCGCTACAAGACTGCATATAGAGCTTTTGACAGCTTTGGTTGAACGGAATGAATGATTGCTATTCCGGATAAAATGCAAACATTTTGGCCAGTGCTTGCAAATCTAGGAGTTTAAAAGTTATATTCTTAACTAGATTCTTGGTATTCTTAAATCCATATTTAAGTAGGTGCTTGCCAAACATGATTTGATTTCTGTAATTTTTAAAGGTTCTACATCACCTGACATATCTTGAGAGGGATACAGTGAGTGGTTCGTGGTTCATACTTCTGAGAAATGAGCTGATTCTTATTTGATCATGTCATTTCTAAAGCAGCTAATTAAAAGCTCCAGACCTCTGGCCTAGAAAAGGTAGGTTGCTGATTTACTGCATTCAGCAAACAGTCTTCAGCCAACAGTTGAAAAGATAAAACATGAGTCGCTGGTGGCAATATTAAGTGCGAAGCAAGAAAAGGTGGTGGAAGAAGTGGTAACAGGAATAGCTTCTAAGAAGCAGAGGAGCAAGCCGAGAAGCAGTTAACTTTGATACTGGGTGTGGTATTAATTAATTAGGCTGGTGGCACTGTCCCTCTAATTCTTGAAGCATCACCTTTCAAAACAAAACAAAAAGAGCAAGTGGATGTAAGTGATACTTTGTCTATTGAACCAACTGAAAATAAAATCAATCCATTTTATGTAACATGGTTAGGCCACAAGAGGTGATGAGCGGTGACTGCAGATGGACAGATAATGTGGGCTCTGGCCAACTTCACACACCAGGAAGGGAGCGTTTGGGTTGCAAAGGCCCAGTGTCTGCCAGGTGAGCTAGAAGTCCGGTTATCTCCAGCCAGGTAAAGAGGCACCTGGTACTGATGTACTGATGCTAATGGTACCATGCCACGAAGCAAAAAAGTCTTGTGGAAATATGCAGAGAAACTCCCCTCTCCAGGCCCTTCACGACCTCCAGAAGTGTGACAAGAATATATGTGGCACTACCTTAGTGTGAAGTGAATCATGTTAAAACCTCAAAGGGTCTTGGATGCATGTTGGTATGGACTGTGCTAGTCTAATGTTCAGTGCATTTAATGTTTCTTGTTTTTTTCTGTGCCATTTTGCATCTAATAAGTTCTTTTTATATGTCAGATGCTTAGTGACTGTTTCATGCCTTAAGTGGACATATGGTCCTGATTTGGGGGAGCGATATATGTGTCCTTTTAACAAAATGTGTGTGAGAAAACTCTGTGTGGCCAGAGGGCATCAGTCCTGGAAAAGAAAGTTTACTACTTCCCCTGGTGCTATCTGAAGCTTTTTAGACGTGAACAATGACAGGGGTGGGATGACCCAAAAATACTCTCTAAGAGGGAAATTCTAAGTATTTTATTTATTACACAGTTTTGCAGCAGTGCAGGTGATCCAGAGAGCTTATGCTGTAAAATGTGCTGCATTTAACCCTTTCCTTGGCAGACAGCTTTCTCCTCTAATAGTTTTGACTGATTGATTGGTCTTCCCCAAGGGCTGTAAAATTGAGAACGGCAGTAAATCAAAGGAAATTTCTCCTGCCTTGTCCAAATGTAATTTGAAGACCTAGTCCCCTCCTCCTCCCCCCCCCCACCCCCCAAGAAACCAGCCCCAAAAGAGCCAAGATCCTGTTAATTAAATTTTGTGAGATTTAATTTGTGACATTTGGCAACACTGACAGTAGCTTATTCTACATTTCTGCTTTATTAACTATGAAGTCTTAGGCGAGATTAGGTATGTCAGGTGCTGGCAACCACTTAATGCATTTTGAGAAGATGGCCCATTTCCCCAGCAGAAATCTAGTCGTGTCCCTGTCTTCCCTCCTCTACCTCTCCCTCTCCCCGGCGGGCACCATTGGACCCTGGCCACCAGTTGACATTCAGCCAGCCCCTGTGCCATGGTTGGGGTGCTGGCCACCGGCTCTGCCGTCTGAGACTGCACAAACCCTCCACGAACTGGCCTTTAACATAGCAGCTTTTGGCATTTGCTTTTCTTTTGTTTGCTTTTCATGCTAATGAGATAATTTAATTAGGGAAGTTAATGTTTTTGGGCAGTGTTTTGCAAGCAGGAGGGTTACAGAGGAACATTATGGTTTTTTCTCACTCCCCGTTTTTAACACGGCTGTGCTCTGGGCAGTCCCGGCTACTCAGGACCCTGTAGAGACATCTGAGAAAGTTATTATGCCTTTGTGTAAAGTTCTGTTGGATTTTCATTTAGAAAACTGCTGTGCAAAATTCCAGTCACGTTGCTGCAGAAGGACCTTGGAAAGCATAAGAATCTGCAGCAAATGGCAGCTAGAATTGATTTTGGGGGATGGAGGATAGTGAGGGTTGAGTTCTGCTCTGAGCTTTTGGGAGGGTGTTTGCAACCAGCCAAGGGGGAGGACTAGATCAAGCAGGAGATCTTTCCGATAAAAGCCTGAAGAGAGAGAAATGGAGCTAGGAATTCTCTCCAGATACATATCCCAAACCAGTATGTTGCCTGGTGGGAGCTGGACTAGGTGACCTTTAAAAGTCCCTTCCAACCCAAACTATTCGATGATTCTATGATGACATATTTTCTGTCGATTTATAATTGACATTTATTGTGCCTGAGATTGTGGATCAAGGCCTTTCCAAATAGTCCAAGACACTTGGATGGTGGGGAAGTTCCCCAGAAGGAAACCCCTGCACCTGATGTAAACGTCGTAACTTTGTGCGTGTCCAAATCTGGCATGCAGCGGGGTTCAGGGTGGGACTGGTCTTCATCTGCTCTTCCAACAGTGTGAGCAGCAGGACCACAGGCATCTCGGGACCTCTGAGTTTTTCCTCAAACCACCAATGCTCATGATCAGTGAATTGCAGGATGCGTTATCTACTCCACTCAGGTTGTAAATGAACTAGCATTTGAAAGCAAATGGCGAAATATAGGAAATGATCATATCGAAGATAAATGTCCAAGAAGCTTAGTAATAAAACATACACATACAGATATTTTAGTAACCCTTTATTTAGGAAGATCATATTCTCCCAACTTGGAGAGAAAGAAACCGGACTGGTAAGGTATGGTTTCACTCTCATTGTGGCTGTTGGGGATTTTTTTTTTCAGTTGACTAGTCTACTCTATCTTTTTACTTATCCAAAGAGATGATTTCCGTATCCACCTTAAGTAGTCAGAAATAATAAGTGTATGCCCTTTGCTACAACATTTCGAGACTGAGAAGCAAGAGTCTCATTTGTGCTTCTTGCATAGTGAACTCTATCCTGAGAAGACTCTTGCGTTTCTGCTCTGATTTATTTTTTTTTATGTGTCCCAAAGTATTGCCTCCTCCAGCATACATTTGGAAAATTAAATCCTATATAATCTCTTGAATCTACTGCTCCTTTATCACTTACAGGGTTAGGATTTGGGCTTTTTTTTCTTCTTTTTTTTTTTGAAGATCTGATTGTAGCAAAGCAGCTCAAGTCTCTCTGCCTTGTCTTGGATTTTACAAGAGCTTTACAACTGTTTACAAGACTAAATCAGGGGTTTACAAAAGTAGACCTTGCTTGATAATAAAGTTGTTTCCTTGCCCCTCAAATATTTCTGGATCTTATCTTTCTACACAGCTGCTTGTAGTTCAGCTTTACAGAATCTCTTGATTGGATTCCTACTGCCTTCGTCTAACAAAGAAGTCTTTCAATGAAGTCACCCAAATGGAAAAAAAGAAGTTAAGTAAAAATTGTGAAAATGGATTAGTCAGATCCATGTAGGCTTATAACAGTGATTCCGTATGTGTCTAAAAAAGTCTTTGTAGGTTATAAATAATGTTGAGCTCCAACAAAACATTTTGTTTGTCACACTTCTGAAGTAAAGCGTAGCTCCTGAAGCTGCCAGGTCTACAGGCACCCTATTTTATTTGTGAGATTTTCTTAAAGACATGTTTACATGTGTGCAATATGTGTGTGTGTAGGACGTTACTATTGAGATATATCCAGAATTTATGGTAACGTTGCTATATTTCAATGTGATTTTGGTGCAATACGCATAAATTATGTCTTCAGTCCTGTGCCCCAGGAGGAGGTTGTTGTGTCGGTACGCTCCGATAAAACTGCATCCAGTAGCATTTTCCCCGCAGTGTATATCTGAAGTCATTCAAGCTTAGGTACTTAGGCCGCCTTCTTTATCAGTTACAGTTCTTCATGCTAGATCTGATTACAGCAAATCTCTCTTCTTCCTCATCTTTTTTTTTTTTTTTTTTTGGGTGGATCTCATAAAATACTTAGGCTTTACATGCACTTAACTGCTTTTGAAGCTCTGTAATAGGCTATTTTATCGATGCTTCCGTTCATGCAGTCTGAAAACATGTAAGGCTATTTAGCTGCTTATTTTAATGTTTCAGACTCTTTCTTTCTTCTTTTCTTCCATTTCCCTAATGACCATGTATCTACTTCCATTGCTCTGTCTCCCAGCCTCTCTTGCCTATCATATTTCTCTAATGTTATTATTTAAAAGGTAAATTTAGAAACAAATGCTTACCCAGGAAAAATTTAAATTAAAAGGTTGACCTTTATTTTTGAAGTCACTTAATGAAGTTGACTAATAGTCTAAGAAATCTGATTCTCTAGCTTCAGACTGGCTGAAAGCCTGTTTTTCCTTATATTTATATCTGCGAGGACAGGCGTTTTAAGGAGACCTTGACTAGAGAAGCATGGAGAGCAGGGAAAAAGCTGCTCTAAGGCTTGAGCCGGACTGTCATGTAGAGGAACATGAATAGGAAGCATTTTTTTCTGCAGAACAGTGAGTGTTTGGGGCTTGGGGGAAGAAGGGCTGTGTTTAAACGTATCGGGCATAAAATGAAATGTTAATCACTTAAGTTTAATAAATCTGCAGCAATGATCTGTTTGAACCCGGTAAGAGGCCTGTCGTTAGCACGCTGCTATCGCAAATGCCTCTGGTCTTTTTCGTGCCTCTGTGTATGTGTGTGGAAGCTGTGGAAACAAGGAACAAATGAGCTTGCGGAAGAGATGTGGTGAAAAACGAGTACCAGAAGGAGGAAGGTGATTTTAAACTAAGAAGGTAGGAGGATTTCCAAATGGCCCAAGCGTTTTGGGTAAATTTGGAGGCTGGGTGTAGGCATCTGTGTAGGTGCCCCGCATTTTAGTCCCAGAGGCGCTCACGTTTTGCAGAAAAACTTTCTCAAATTTTATTGTTGAGCAAGCTGCTTGTATGAGACATTTCTAAAACTCTCGATCATAGAAAAAGTTATTTTCTCTAGCAGGGGTACTCTCACATTTTACTTTCCCTCAAGAGCAACAGATTTAAAGTCGTTTCTTTTTATGGTCTTTCTCACCTGCTGCATTGCATATTTTGGCCTTGGAGGGCTCGGAGAGATGCCTGTCCCTCAGAAGGGCATTCAGTATTGTTTCATCCCTCTGTTACTCTTCCCTGTTCTACCCTCCCAAGCCCGTCTTGCTGTGAAAGTAAATTCTGGAGGCAGGGGTCGGGTGCGTGTGTAATCCTCGTGCCTGGCTCCAGCGTACCTTGCATAACCCGTCTCTGAAGCCGAGAGGGTTGGCTATGTTTTGGCATGATTTTTGCACCGCATACACAGCGATGCAGACTTTGGGGATTGAGATGGGCGTTTCGTTTGGCTTCGCCTTATCACTAAATCTTGTTTCAGATTTGTCATGGGATTTTTATTTTCCTCTGGTTGCTCGATCTCTCTTCGTTACCTTACAGCCTTTTCCACAGCTTTCCCCTAATGCCAATGTGATCTCCTTTTTGCTCTGAATTTATCAGTTCATCCAGCAACAACTGTGGGTTTCTCTCTCTTCTGTTCTCTCTCTTCAGTAGGGTGGTTTTTTTCCCTCTAAAAGAGTTTTTGTTCCTTTTGGCTGCACAATAAAATCCTTTGATTCTGTGTGACAAACAGGAACACACATTTCCTTTCTAGTCGAGGTTAAAGACACCCGGCTGCTCCGGTGATTACGTCTTGAGTAGAGAGTGGGAGAAGGCCTGTCTCATTGACTTTACCACCTTCACAAGAGAGTATGTCAGCTGAATTAGCTGTACAGAGTGGTTTTCAGCAGTAACAGCATGCAGTATGCCTCCTCATGGGCTTCTATTCTGAGATACACAAATCATACGTTCTTTCTGTTGCCAGCTATGTCTACATTGCGGTTTTGCGGATCTGATGTAGGGCAGACGTATCTGAGATAGCTTTAAGCTTATCTGCTCAAGAACTGACTTCTAGACGTGGGAGCTTCAGCGGGGAGCTTCGTCCTAGCTGAAAAATTGGCCCCAAAACTGAGGTTGATAGAGCTATAATTAGCTAAGGCTTAGCTGGGGCAGTGACTTCAGTGAGAACAGCACTGGGAGTTCCCCAAGTCTGAAAAATGAGGTAAAAACCTTCTTTCTCTTCCTTAGTGCTGTTTAGAGGGACATAAAGATACTTTAGAGAAAAATGCATGCATATGGATGTTGAGGAGAAATAAACTTCCCTTAAAAAGGGAAAACACATGAATTAATTGTAGCTATTGACATTGGTATTTCTAAGTATTAGGTATTGATCTTTCTCCTCCCTGTGTCCTCAACAGAAAGGTTTGGGTTTTTTTTAGTTTATTCTTAAAAAAAAAAAAAGTCCAAAAGAATCCACGTCTGGAAAATTTTAGCCTAAAATTGGGTTATTTGGAACTGGTAACGACTGGGTTAGGATGAAAATGCTCATACATCTTTGGTTGCAGTGACTGCTGCCCTCCTCACTGTTCGTGTGTGGTTTCCACCGGCCTCCGTCACTGCCGTTTCTCAAGATGGTTTACACTGCCCTGTGTCAAGTTCTGTGCAGAGGAATGTGATGATTGTGCTTGGCTCGGGACACGCTTTGTTGGAGAAGTTTTTTCTTATGAGTATAAAATATGTTTAAAGCATTATTACTATGATTGTGATCCTTGACAAAAATAGTCTAGACAAAGCATAAACGCTGGATCCAAAAATATATTTAAAAATTAGCTAGCCTGTTCACAAACCATTTCTTACCTCACCCAGCAGCTATTTATGAGAACATTTTATATTGTTTCTAATTTTAAACAATTAATAGCAAGCACTAGCAGTTGAATACTCATTTATTAGATAGTTATCCCCTCCGGTTTTTCTGCACATCTTGTTGCTGTCAAATATCTTTGTACCCAGCCAAAAATGACATGTTGAAACAAGCAGTGTGTATTTAATGCGATGAATAGAAAAACCGTGATGTTCGGGTCGGCCCCGGCTTTTATTTTTCGTTGGAAATACCATGAAATACAGTAGCTGGACAAAGAAGTGAATTTGCTCGTGAAGAGGGTGGTGGGTTTTAAGTAAAATTCTTAATGCGTGGCTTAGTCGCAGGCTTTTTTCCTGCTTGTTATTGACGTAATTGCCTGTCAGTCTCATCTGATAGTAGAATTGCTGGGGGCATGGTGTCTTGGATCGTGTGGCAAAAACTGCTAGCTATTGACTTATGTGCATGTGTGCCTCTGCTCTCCGCTGAATTAAATGTCAGATATACTCAAGTGTGTGGGTGGGTGGGGGATATGTGATTTGGTTCTCTCTAGTTGCCTTGTCAAGAAGTACACTAATACAGCTAATGGAGATCCTCGAGCTCGGAAGGAGAAGGGCATTCACTTGACAGCCACCATCCAAACAGTCAAAAAAGATAGCTTCATGCAGTGGTGGAGACCGTGCGGATTTAAAAAGAAACTTTTCCAAAGGCAAGGAATAATAAAGGATATTTTGAGATTGTAGCTTGCCGTTTACTGTCTCCCTTTTTGCCTGGCTTTGCAAAAGGTTTATAAAGCAAAAGGGAGGGGGGTTATACCTGTGGAATTTCCAACCTTTAAAGACGGTATCTTTAGGTACTGATTTTATTCTGAGATGGTTGCCACTAGAGGAAAAACTTGCTTTCTTCGCCTCTACTAAAACAAAAGTTTCTGTTTTCACTACACCGTCTTTCGCAGCACTTGTGTCTCTGGTTTTTGCCGTGTTCAGCGTGGAGCTGCCGTTTCCACATGGTCCTCTGGAAAATACGAAATGAGCTTTCTGAATTAAAGTATCAGATGGCCACAAAAATACAAGAAATAAGATTCTAAGTAAATGTCAGTGAATCCTCAGCCCTCAAATTATCAAGCCAAATCTTGCATCACATCCTACCAGAGAAAAAATAGCTGGCCCTGTTGGGTTAAGAGGAATGTTAATTTTGCGGTCAGCTTTTACGACACTGCTGTGCGGTCCGCAATACACGCTCTGGCCAGAGGTGCGCACTCCTGCAGAGGGGCAACATAGCCATTGCAAATGCAGCTTCTTGGGAGATTTGGTTCAGCGTTTTGTTGAAGATAATGATTTGGGGGGGATTTGTTTTGGGTTTTTTTTATACACATTCATATTACTGAATTTTTAACTGGGGAAGAGTTTTCTTCATCTCAAGCTGGTAGCTCTCTGGTGAACCAGGTAAACCTTTAATTACTTAGTTATAATAGTAGGTTTTTGTTGGCCATTTTCTTTTTAATCTCTACCAGGTGAATAACTACTAACGTTGTTGATAGGCATACTGGTTTTTGCTACTTCTAAGTAATATCTCTGTGAAGCAGTTTCTTATTTTTAAGTTTCTTGGTTAGTTTAGTTCCAGCTGCCTCCTCAAGCCATGATAAGCAGATCTGTTTATTGACCATTTTTGTGTCTAAGAATTCATGAAACAAAATTGCTTCAACTGACCTGATGTTATTATCACAAAGAACTTGTTGGATCTTCTGATGCAAATAAAATAAATCAGATGCTGCAGTGACCTAGATATGCATTATTTATTTATGGGGATAAATATATTTAGCATTTATTTACACTGTTTTTCAATTTCAATTGCTGTAAACTTTCACTTACTCTGAACTCTGCTGGGAAAATAGCATTATTGCCACCATTCTGCAGGTTAGGAGACCTTGGCAGGAAGACTTAAGCAACTGCTGTAGGCTACGTAACATATATAATTATCAGAACTAGGATTAGATGTTGGGAGTCTCAACTCTCAGTGTTGTGTACAGGCGTCTTGCTTCTGGCAGATAAAATCTACGGATAACAAAGAGAGAGGAGGCAAGTAATGATAAGGACGGGATGATCACACAAAGCGATTTGGTCAGTTGATCGTTCAGTGTATATTAAGTGTTTTAAGTCCAGCCGGAAGCACAGGAGGAGACAGGCAGTGTTGGCCTGCCCTGGAGAGCAGCCATGCTGCGGAGAGCTCAGGCATCACAGCGTGAACTATTCCTGTAGGAGCTTCCAGTGAGGAGGTCTAGCAGAAAGGAGGAGAGGGGGCTGCATAAAGCAATATTCAGCTTTAAAAATATAGAAGTAATGGATAGATTTTGCAGGTAGATTTTCCTCCCTCTGATCTTTAGGGTTCATATTTGGTCAGACATCAGGTGCAGAAGAGGGCCACAGAAATGATCTGCAGACTACCAACAAAACTGCAAGACAGAGCTGTTGGAAAGATTTTCCTGCTATCAGAAGATTTGAATGATGATTTTCTTCTTACGTGACATTCCATAATTTGTGTGTTGTTGTGTGTTGCTGATGAGTTTGGGCAGATGGTGCTTCCTCGGGTCTGAGAGATTGGTCTCTCCACCACCTGCTTGTAGTTGTCCAAATTCTCTCATTGGTGTTCTAGATTAACATTTACTACAACACCCGTGTTTTCCTCCTGATGTTCAGCTGGGAAAAGGGGAGAAACAGTGCCCTGGTGATTATAGAGTACAATCACTGTGCTGGGACCTTATTCGTAATACTTCTTTGGTTTTAATCTTTCAGGCAAGCTCTCGCGTTCCCTTTGAGAAGAAGCTGCCCTCCATCGAGATGTCACGGCACCACAGCCGGTTTGAAAGAGATTATCGGGCCGGGTGGGATCGCCGGGATTGGAGCTCCAACGGCAATCACGTCAGCAGCACCAACTGCACCAGCGCCGCGAGCACCAACAGCAACAACCGCCCCGGGCTGCTGCCCCTGCCCATTGTCCCCTCCCGGCTCCCCACCCCGGCCACCGCCGCTTGCACCACCGTCAACAGCGATGTGATCACGAGCCTGGTGGCCAACTCGTCTCCAGCTTCAACTACCAAAGTAAGAATTTAGCTTTTTTTTTTTTTTCTGGGGTGGATGTGTTGAAGGGATGTTAGAGATGGAGCTTCATCTGTCCCTTTGCAAAGACTTTGTTCATGGTGTAGCCAAGAGGAGGAAGGAAAAACTTCTATGGGCAGTCTAGGTTTTTTTTTATTCTTCTGTGTGTTGTGCATACGCTAAAGTAGGTTGTTCTTGCTCCAAGACTGAGGGTTCCCTGAGAGGGAGAGGAGAGAACCCTTTCTCCTCCTGAGAGGCCCAAGCAGAGCAAATGCTTCTTTCCTTTCCGCACTGCCTACTTTTGGGCTGTCTGTTGCTTTCCCTGGAATGTGTGGTTCCCACTTTTGCTTTTGGGAACGCTCGTCTGTTGACCAAGGCAGAGCTGTGGTTGACAACAAGTGGATGTGGTTTTCATCCAGAGGGAGTGGAAAGTGACCAAAGGGCATAATTTTGGCTGAATGATGTTTTTTCTTCTCTTTAGTTGGTACTTCCCTGTAAGGTTTTCAAAGCCTCGTTCCTAGTGCAGGTTGGAGTGTAACAGTGGGACTGCTATAACCAGGCTCTCTTATTTGTGCAGAAATGCACACTGAAGAGTAAGAAAATGTTGAGCGGCAAAGAATTGAACTCACTAGTAAACCATTGGGCTTTTTTGTTCTAATATATAATTGGAGGGAAGAGGGTGACTTTTCCTTGTTTTTTTTTAAACATTTAGCTCTTTTAAATCTGCAAAGTACA
This sequence comes from Pluvialis apricaria, assembly GCA_017639485.1. Taxonomy (NCBI): domain Eukaryota; kingdom Metazoa; phylum Chordata; class Aves; order Charadriiformes; family Charadriidae; genus Pluvialis; species Pluvialis apricaria. The sequence goes on from CM030009.1 coordinate 121,406,979, forward strand.
AGCTGTTTTTCCAGTAGAAAGTTGGGGTTTCTTTCTGCATGCAAATTCAGGTAGAACAGCTGGGGAATAGAAAACCCTGGCAAATTGTAAAGGTGACCACAGCATTAGCAAAGTGAGCCAGAAGCACTGCTGGTTTTCTTTTTATGATATTTAACATTTTCTTTCAACTTGGTTTCATTTTAATAACTGCAAGTGCCAAATACAGCAGAGACAGACAGGGGGAAAGGAGACAATAAAGTTATTTAAAGTAAGCCAAGAGCAAGCTGAAATTTTACTGCAGTACCATTATTATATTGATTTTTTTTTTCACACTGTAGAAAAACAAGGTCAATGCTGCAGAAGGAAACATTAGGCCAAAGTTTACAGTAGGATTGGTTTTAAAATTTTTCCGTGGCATCTTCAAATTATTTTCATTTGAAAGAAGCGAATCGGATTCTGATCAAAACATATTTAGAGTTCTCCAGATGCTATCCACAGATAGATGCATTTCAATCATACTTTGTCTGGAGAAGATTGAGGCAATTTTGGAGCCAAAGCAGTCATTTCATTTATCATGACCTTTGTTCCTGGGTCTACTTAGAGTCCAATGATTGTCTGGGGCTGATCAGCCCTTCTCCCAGATGTTCCAAACCATTTTGAAGCACAGCAGTGCCAGTAAACCATGTGTTTATTGGGGGAGAGGAGGCAGGAACAGCAAGTTAAATGCCTTTTGATCATATGTTCAATGTGAACTGTCTTCTAAATTACCTTATTAGACAATTTTCTGATGACTTTCATTAGTAAGAATGTTTTGGCATGAATAGATCAAAAGCAATAAATAGACAGGAATGGAGGTAACATGGGACACTTTTTACTCTGAGAACTGTTAATCAGCTGTGTAATCTCCCATAAAATAAATGTGTAAAAATGCATACAGTCTTTGCGCCAGCCTTTTCTTCTGAGAATCAGCTGAACAGCTCTAAAAATTCAAAATTACATGGGCTAAAGAGGAAAAACTTCGAAAGAGAAGTGAGGTGGGTAGGATGAACAGAGATGTAAGGGTATGGTGCCTAGCAAGCTTCCAACTAATGATGTGGAACGATGTCAGAAGAAAACATCAGGTGCTCATACATACTCATGTTCACCCTGTCTGACTCTGTCTCTCTCCCTCACACGCAGCAGATTTACGTTTCTGGTTAGCGATGTAACCAGCCAGAGCCTTTCCCTTGTAGAAACCAGCTAATGGTTAGGCATAAAAAATTAAATCTGTATAATGAGGAAATCACAAGTTAGAAAAATAAGGTGGTTGCTTGGTTTATTTTAAAAAACAGGAATGTGCTGAGTTGCCTTGAGCTGTGGAGAGTTCACAGTCTCTTCTCTACAGCCTTTTTATGAGCACGTTTATGAGGTACCAGCGTATGGGGGGCAGGCGTCATCTGAGTTCTGTTTTGTGGTCGGGAGTGGGATATTTGATCGCTGAGCTGCTCATCTGCACTCTGAACCTTCCCCAGCATTATCGCGGATGTCATTAAACTCAGAGGCGAGAGGGTGCCCCATACAAGAGGTGATGTGGTGAATGAAGAATGTAACCATGTTGTTATGGAGCAAGAAGATTGATAACCTGGTGCTCCTTGTGTGATAGTTCAAGGATATGGGTACAGCCAGCAATGTTCCTCCAGGCTGAGGACAGAGAGGACTCTTCTGTGTTGACCAGTTACCAGTTTGGACTTTAGCTGGTTTTGACTGAGCTGGTTTGAAGATCTCAAAGCGTAGAGGCCAACTGTCCACCTCCCTTTGTTTGTGTTCCTACTAATTAACTATCCTCCCAAGTAAAAATTTGTTTCTTTTTTTTTTTTTTTTTTGCAAACCATTTAGTCTGTCTTCAAACATTTGGTCCTTGGTTCCTCTAGTTTCCTGCTCCTTACCAGTTTTAGTAGCCTCTAGATAACTGTGTATCTTTTGCATCCCCTCCATTCTTCATTTGCCTTTGAAAATATAGATACCAAAACCAGATGAATCCTTTCAGCATCAGACTCGCCATTCCCTTGCACGGCAATAAAACTGCTCCCTTCCTCTGCTCCCACGTCTGCACAGCTGGTAATTGCTCCAGACATTTTAGCCAAAGTGCTAAGTCAATAGTTATTAAAAATACATATACATGCCATCATCCTCCATTACATGTTATCAAACAGAGTCATAATCGTGTCAAAGACTGAAATGAAGTCTGTTTGACAAGATCTGTCTTCTGGATACATGTATTGGCAGACATTGGTCATATTCCTGTCCTTCTGCTCCCAATTAACAGAATCGTAAAGTGACAAGTTCAAAATGGAGGAAGAAACTTTTCTCTCTGCCATGTAACTGGACTGTGAAACTTGCTGTGTTGGTGATGGAATTGGTCATGGAATTCATAGATAAATGGTTTTAAGGACCACTAGACTATCTAATCTGGCTGAACCATTTGGTCTTTAAATTATTATGTAAATGTATATAAGATTAAAGACTTCACCCCGAGTTATGTGATGTGAATGGAAAAAGCATTGGAAGGGAGAGAAAAAAATTGATCAAATTAACTGTTGGAGAGAGGTGAAACCATCTTCAGAGGGAAGCTTAAGATATATAACACCAACTGTGAGGGGGTTGGGTTTGGTCTGTGTTTTTATGCTTCTGGAAGAGCTTTTTACATCTTTCTGTAGAGGGCTTTAGAAGGATTTTATTACTAATTATTAATGTGTAGGAGAACTTTAGAAGTAATTATACTTTGCAGACCTTTGAAATTTATTCTCAAAGCATACCTGTAACCTTCTTACCACAGATGCTTTGGTACAAATCACACTTAGTGGATCTGCCACATTTAAGTGGTTACGGATGTTTGGTCTGAGTTATTTAAACAAAAAAGCTGTATTTTCCCGAGCTTCATTTTTTGCTGAACAAAATGACGATAATGCTTTGCACTGCTGCAACCCGTTTCATCGGAGGCTGCCAGAAGACATCAGAAAAGCGATTTAAACCTCAACAACCTGTAAGAAATACTTTAATGTTGTGCTCCCAGTATACCAACAGGGAAACTGAGGCACTCGGAGGTAGTGATTATTGGGTTTTCTGCTCATTCTATGCCACTGTGAGCAAAGTTCCAGCTCTTTTACTCAATTGGGTTTTTCTTCCCTGGTGCTGTATCCAAAGCGTTGGGCCACAGACCAGCACCCAGAGCCAGTGCGGTCTGAAGGGATGAGTCCTTCGCTGGAGATACTTCCTCAACCCCTTGAATGCCTGAAGTAGTAGATAGGAGAGTGCAATTCCGGCCACTAAGCTGCTGCGTTCGGGTCAATCTGTCGCACTCTGAGCCCAGTCCTGTATGATAATTGAGCTCCAGTTTGGGTTTGTCTGTGTGCAGTGGAGTTTTGGGTTTTTTTCCTCCAGGGAGGTTATTTGTTGGTAGAAGGAAGCTATCAAAGAAATCCGTATAAGACTGCAGCACTGCTTAAGATATTGGCAACAAAACAGTCTAAAATTCTTTTAAGGATGCTGCACACCATTCCAGCTATGTTTTCTGTTCATCTCAGCAGCACCTTCATTCTTTGTTGCTTTTCCGAATTACTTTGCGAGTTACTTGTACAATTTTCTCCATCAAAGCTCCTGTATCACAGCTTCAATTTAGAAGTGTTGTCATGGGCTGTAATTTGGAATTTTATTACCAAGAGATTTTTTGGTTATAGAACATTTACTTTTATCATCTCTATATTATTTTTAAATGCCTGAAAAGATTGATACATCAACAGAATCTGTGCAACGCCAGGCGAGATCTGATTTTTTTCCCCAACCTTAATTTTAAAAACCCTTTGCTTGGAACGTAAATTGATTCTTAAGCCCCCACACACTTAATGATTTGTTATTCTCAAGGTTAAACCTATGACAAATTTTATAAAAATGCTAGTCTTCAGTTTTGATAAGATTTTCTCTACTTGAGCTCAGGGATAACTATATAGTCTTCAGTCTTTAAATAGCATAACTGAGATGTGCTCCTGGCCTCCTGTACTTACAGTACTCCCGCGGCATTTAAGACTTGTGTGTTGTTGCTACTGTAGTTTTGATCCCACTGTGGTTAGCCACGGTTATGATGTGGGAGAGAAGACAGAGATGGTAAAGCATTTGTTAACCTCTCTGGGAAGTCAGGCGAGGATTGCAGGGGAAAAAATCGCCCCCACTGTCTTTGTCTCCGTGCATCACTGCGACTAAATAGCGTTAAAAATATGCGTGGGGAGGGAAGAAAATTCTTATGTTAAAGGAAAAACAAGTCAGTATGGCTGAGGAGCGCATGGTAAAAAGGAATAAAGTGGAACGGCACAGAAGTAAAATGTTATATGCTTCTTCCCTTTAAGGTCCAAAATAATTTAGTTCCCTCAACAGCAGTCTGTCACATGCAGATGATTTGCTGTACGTTGCGGAATTTGTGTTGTCTGTTCTCTTTCTCTCGCTTCTGAGGTGATGATTTGCTAAGCTGATGTATGGCTTCCGCAAATATTTAAAATATTGATTAAGCAGAGGAAAAATAAACACGAATTGTTTTTCAAGTTACGCCTTATGTTGTACATGACTAATTACATACAACAATTTGCTCTGCAACGGTAACTGAAATTTATGTACTCTTTTTATTATAAAACATAAGAGGCTTGCATAAAGAGAGAGATTATAAATATTGGAATACAACAGTTGCTAGAAAACAGTCAAAACATGCAGTGATGAAGCATATAGGCTTTGCTCTTCCAGCTTCTCTGTGCAAAGCTACTCTTCCGCTCCCCGGAGGGTTTGTATTGATAGTTGGCATATTTTTGTCACCACTTCAGATAGTAGCCTGTCAATTCTTTGATCTGGACACGATGTAGCAGTCCAGCGCAAGTGCGATAATGGCAAAAGCTGTGTTAAAGGTCCTTCTGATTCTTTTGGCAAATTACTGTGATGATAAGTGAGGCTCCAGTTGCTGGATGCCAAATAGTGCAACTGATTTTTTTCCAGGAGCATATTTTTACCTATGGAAAATTTTTTAAAATAGAGTAACGTCCAATTTCATTGGTAAATGAGATGCAAGCCCGTTCCCACCTATGAAGAGACTTCTGATGTGTATAAAGCTCTGATTATGGCAGAATATTACATGAATGTATAGGAAATCAGAGCAATGCCCAGAGTATGTAACACTTGATGGTTTGTAACAGAAGACAAGGACAGGTTTTCCCTGGCACCCAAATCACATTCTCCTGGTTCTCTAGGTGTGAAAGTTCAATAAGTTTTGCACAATTTACTTTTTGGCGTGACACACCGAGAGTGCAGCTTCCAGACTGTGCCTTCTGTAAGAAGTCTGCAAGCAAAGAAAGGCAGCCAAAGTGTATGACGTTGGCGATGACGTGCCATTGCACCAGCCCAGCTAGGGTGAAACCAGCACAGTTCACCACAAAAAAATACCATTATAGTATCCTCCTGGTATCCACAAACAATTTTGAGAGTTCCTTTTGAGGAATCAACAGAGCTTGTGCCAGGAATGAGAGAAGGAAACGCAGAGATCTGATCGTTGACCAGAAGACTTTTTTTCTTTTTGCTTATTACAAATTGACCAAAAATCTCTCTAAATTGAACTCAGCAATCACTTCTGCTGAAGTAATCATATTAAGCTACTATGAAAACATTACAACTTCTGAGGGGTAATTGTGCCACCAAGGAACAAGACAGCAATGTAAGATCCCTGGTGGGTTCCAAAACTGATGTGTTGAAGGCCTTGAAGTAGAGGAACCAGTTCGTCCCTTTGAACAAACTGGAGAGACGCCTTGGGCAGTTTTCAGGCTCCTCTGTAGAAGGCTATTCTTAATGACCTGTGGCCCTGGAGAGGACTTAAATTCTGCTGATGATATGTCACTTCCTCTTTTATTTTTTATTTTGGTGTTTTTTCTCAGATGTATTTTTACATATTTTTCATAGTGTAGAAACTGGAACATACAAAGTGTGGGTTTAGTTTGTCAACTTTTGCGGATACTTTATTGGACTGAAACTGGTCTGAAAGCCCTGGCATGCTAATTAATCTGTAAAGTCATAAAAAGCTGCTTGGATTTTTTGACTTGCAATGTGTTTATCATCTGTTGAAAGAGCTAAGAGGTCTGGCCAGTTTCTAGGCCCAGTTCCATTTGAAGATGAAAGGCAGCATTTTTGAAGCACTAATTGACATAGCCAAGTACTTACAAGGTCACAAACATGACAGCTTTGGATAAAGAAAAAGGAGTATTTCTAGGCTTTGGCACTTTGATCAAAAAGTATCTTGACTTCCAAAAGGGATAAATATCAGTAATAACAGTAACCTAAACAGAGTGTGTGTTGGCCAGGCTTTAAGTGCTTGATTCTTTGAAATGACGTAGAGTTCTTTTTATTTTCTTATTTCTTTCTCATCATTACTTTGCTTTCACGTGTATTAGTTGCAGATTATCCATTAAAAATGTGGCAGAATATATACTGTGGCCATTCAGGAGGCATGGGTATTTCATTAGAAAATTTGTCCCAGCCTCCTGTCAGGCTAAAAAAGCCGTCCCCACACCTTTCTTGCCTATGATTTGCTTTTGATTACTAGAGGTTTTATTTTCAAGGAGCGGTACTGCTAAAGGAGGACAGGTTATCTGAGTTGTAGATGCATAAAATCCTAAGGTTGGTTGCTGTCATTTAGGAACATATTGCTATTGTCACCATCAAACGTAGCTACAAAAAGGATTTTACAAGGAATCACTTTGCGGTTTCCTATTATTTTTGCTGTCAATGCCTAACTTTGCCAGGTAGACCCTGGAAATTATTTTCAAGAAAGCTGATCCTTTTACAACTAGGTAATTTCTGATTTTGGCATTTGACGAAGAGGTTAATGGCAGAGAAATCATTGAGAGGTGGGTTGAGTGGATTAAGGTGTATGTTGGGTACAGAGGAGCCCAATGTGGTTTGTAGAAGGCTGCAGAAGCGGTTGGGAGGGATGTCTCCATACAATTTTTGTTATAAGTAACAGGAGAACGGTGGTAGTTTTTAAAAACACAATTTAAATGCTTAACAGAAGGAAAAGAAATTGTTTGCCAAACAGATAATATTTTCTTGATGGCATTGGTTTCCTCAAATTGCTGATTGATTTGCAGTTTTCAATTTACAAGTTGCTTGCAAAATAAATGAACCAAATGAATAAAATGAAAGAAAGAAATAGGAGTGAGCCAGGCTTCACCTCTCCCTGTGATTTCTGTGGGCCTTGAGATCCTGCTTGATACGACAGTTGTACATGAAGCTGATAGACATAAAAATAAATTTGGCCCTGGGAGTGATAAACAGTACATTAAACTCTGCTCTTGGCCTCCTTATACTGCTGAATGTTGCACCTGCAAACGCCAGACGCAGGCTGATGCGCTCTGGGGATACCGGGAAGCTCTGATCAGCCAGAGCTGACACTCCAAATTGACATTAAAGCAGCACCACCGCCCTGTCTGCAATCCTGAAAATCCTCTTGAAAATATTCCCAGACCTTTAAGAGGAGCACAAGGATCTTGTGACTTGATGGCATGAAACATAGGCAGCCTGTGCTGTTTCGACGGAGGATTGCTCTGTCACTGCCGCAGAAGTGATGCCAAGAGTCGCGTTACATCGGCGATGCTGAACTCCACTCCATCCCATCTGAACAATGCACACAAGGTGCAGATATCTTCTGCGTAAATGGAAATACGGTGACTCACTATCTTGTGAGTGGGCAAAACAGGCTTAATTGTCAATGCCTGCAAGAGTACTGTCGGGGAGATCACGAAAGGAATTCCTCACCCTTTCTCCCGACTCCAGTTTCACTCTCTAGAAGCAGCTCTGACAGACATTTATAATTGACCATTACTTTTCAAGGTAGCATGTAGAAGGAGGATAAACTTGCAGGTACCCAAGTTATTTTGTTGGGTTTTCTTTTGGAATTTGAAGCATTACTAAATGTCCAAGTGTTGGTTAACTGCTCTAGCACTCTGTTCGTGGATGAAATAGGCACTTTTCAGCAAACAAAATGCAAATTTTACTTTGGTTTAGAGGAATTCTGTTCTGAATTCTCCCAGTCAGTCTGCCTCTTCTGTTTTCGGTTGTTCTCTGCTCCTGTCAAGCTGTAATATATGTGGTTGTTACCCACTACAATTTAGCGTCACCAAACTGGTTCACTTTGGAAAACAAAGCTTGTAGAAGTTCTGCAGAAAAATAGATGCTGTCTATAAAGCGTTGTTTGTGTGTAAAGCGATATGCACCCACTGTATAAATAATGAATAATAACTAGTAATAAATTCTTCATATCATAGCGTTATTTCTTACTGTTTATGATTCCAGTTCTTTTATGGTAATCCTGAAAGAAAGCACTGAGAAGTATCTGAATAATATTTACTCTTGCTAAGTTGTTGCACAAACATGTCAAGAAAGGCTGTGTAATTTGAAGGTTTAAGATTGTATACTGTTTATATGATATTATATATAATTAAAGTTATCCTTTTATCCCAAAGGAACTCAAAGTGTTATGCAAAGTCCATGCATTCAAAACCACTGAAGTAATGCATCAAGGTACATTTGTCAGCCAGCAAGTGGAACACTCCCAAAGAGCAATGCTGAGCATAATTTGACCACGTGTTCCCTTGCAAATCCATATTCTTTTTCAGAACTGCCAGTCTTTGTAAGAGGAGCTGTGTTGTACAAGACCCTGCAGTGCCCCCAGAAGGAGCCAGTTGTTCATCAGTGACAACCTCCTCTTGGCACAGGAATTGCTCAACCAGCGTATGAGAGCCAAGCAGGCGTAGCTGGAGGCCATCCTGCCTAAACAGGGAAATCCTGGAGAATCACTGAATGGTTGAGGTTGGAAGGGACCTCTGGAGGTCATCTAGTTGGTAGGGGACATGAAGAGCTGTAAGGAGGGTGCCTATAAATATATAGGCAGCAAAAGGAAAATGTGGGCTTGGTGCTCAGTGGGTTAAGCAACGTAGTCCCAAACAAATGTAGGAGAAGCAGAGTTACTCTTGCCTCCTTTGTCTTCGTCTTTACTGCTCTCAGATTCTCCCAGGTCCCTTAGCCTAGCAGTAGTCTGAGGGAGTGAAGCATGGCCCATGGTAGAGGACAGGCATGGGGACAGGGATAGAGGATGAGGAATGGACTCACAGACCATTTAAGTTAACTGGACGTACACAATTCCGTGGCACCAGACAATATACATCAAGGGATACTGAGGGAGACAGATGAGCTGATGCCATTTGGAAGTCACTTGCTATCGTCCTTGAAAGGCCATGGTGATCAAGGAAGGTTCCTGATGACATGAGAAGACAGTGGTCGTGGCCGTCTTTAAAGAGGGCAAGAGGGATCCAGGGAACTATGAGCTGGTTAGCCCAGCCTGAATGTCTAGGAGGATTGTACAGCAAATCTTGCTCGAAGTTATTTGCAGGTACACAAAGGACCAGAAGGTGATGGGAGCAGCAAAGGGCAAATCATACCTGACCAACCTGATGGCCTTCTATGATGAGATGACTGGGTTGTCGGACAAGGGGGACCCCTGGTGCTCTTGTTTAACTTTAGCAAGGTTTTGACAGTTTCCCGTGGTATCCTTTTAACTCATGTGTAGGGATATGTACTGTGTGGGTTCACTACAAAGTAGGTGGAAAACTGGCAGGACCGCCAGGCTGAGGGAGTGTAAATGGCAACCGTTCAAAGTCCCACTGGCAGTGGGATGAGTGGTCAGCACTGGGGCTGATGACATTTAATATTTAACATTGTCATGAGTACTCAAATAAAAAAATTGAGGGGAGCAATAAATATACTAGAGGGCAGTGCTGCCGTTCAAAAGGATCAGGATGAGCTGGAAAAATGGCCTACTAGTACCCTCATGAAGCTCTGCAAAGGCAAATGCAAAGTCTTGCACCTGGAATGAAGAAATCCCATGCAGCGGTACAGGCTGAGCAGCAATGGGTAGAAAGCAGCTTTGCAGAAAAGGACCTGCAGGTCCTCGTGGAGACCAAGTTGAAAATGACTGGCAGTGGCAACGAAGGCCAAATAAATGCTGGGATGTATTAGCAAGAGAGTAACGAACAGTTCAAGCAAAGTGCGCATTCTTTGTCTGTCACTTCTGTGACTACATCTTGAGTACCATGTCCAGTTTTGGGCTCCCAAACGTAAGACAAACACTGACGTACTGGGGTGAGTGCAGTGGAGATCCACCAAGATAATTTGGGGACTGGAGCACAAGATGTAAAAGGAGAAGCTGAGAGCTGGATCTGTTGAGTCTGGTGAAGAGAAGGCTCAGGGTGAGTTTGATTTCTCTTTACGCCTGTCTAATGAGGGAGTATGAAGAAAAGAGACGGATTCTTCTCAGAAGGGCCCTGTGAAACGAGAAGCAGCAATAAGCACAAGTTGTGGTAAGAGAGATTCTGATTATGTATGACAAAAAAAATTGATCCTCAGTGCAGGGTCCAAAACTGGAGCGAAGGCTCAGAACAGCTGCAGAATCTCCACCATCAAAAACACTGCAAGATCACCTGGACGTGACCAGGAGCACACTGATCTGGCATCAAAGTTTGCTTCGTTGTGAGCAGGAGTGGACCAAGAGATCTGCAGAGGTCCCTTCCAACCACAAGCATTCTGTGATACGATCCTGACATCATCCTATAATTGAATCACCACTTAAATATACTTCACAAGGCAGAGGTGGTGTCAGTTTGCTTTAAAACAATACCCAGAATCCTTATCGGCCAATAAATACTAGAACTTTGGATTTATTTTAGGTCTTCTGAGCCTAACTCCTATCTTGGCATAGTCATCGCAGTTTTGTTTTTGAACAGCTTGTTTCCTTTAGAATTTCTGCCTCATGCTGGGATGGAGTAAGACTGAATAATTTATCTTCCTTTTCCTCAAAAGCTGAGCAATAGTTATACCCCACATGGATTTGAGACATTATTCTCTTTCTAAGCTTCCATTAATTATCTTTATCATCCCTGCTTTTAAAGGTCTAGCATTTATCTTTGCAAGGTTCTTCAAGCTGGATTATAGAGGAAAATTTGAGTGTATTAATTCCATTCTTCCTCATGAAGTTTTAAACTCCATTTCATAAACATTTTTTCCACTGCTCGCAATAATTCTTCTGGTAGTTTTCCTGTGACCACAGTGTCTGATGTGTAGCATTGATGGTTTTTAAGATCATCAAACACATGCATGATTATCTCAGATGTGCTGCTTTGATGAAGACATACACACATACCCAGTTTTTGAAGATATGGATCACAGATACTTTGTTTGCCACATACAAAGCTGCCATTCACCTTGTTTTCTCAGCCTACTGAGAAATCTAAATTGCTTTACAATAACATTTACCTCTGGAGCAGTGCAGGATAGTGCTATTTCAAGTTTTTTTAGATCTCATGTAATCTATGGATTGTACAGCCGTTTCAAGTTTTCAATACATCCATCTTTGTGTTATGTAGATAATTCCTGAGTTTTCCTGTGAGTTGCCATTGTTTCCATCACTGATTGCTTTGTAAAGAGACAGGGCAGTGAAAGCTCAGTGTCAGCACTCTGTAAAGTTTGGAGGACGCTCTTTGGTACAGTGAACCAAGTGGAGTGAGAGAGGACTTTTTAAACAAAACCAGAAGTAAAAGAGTAGAGGAAGACACCTATAAATTCATCTGGACAGACCCAAGATGGCCACTTCACTTTGTGTTCCTCCTCTGTTCCCTGCGGGCCACATTGTTCCTCATGTTTGCTGGGTGATTGTCCCATACAATAGGGCAGCGGAGCCCATGGTGGAGGAGGAGAGGCTGAGGGGTGGCTTTGCTCAACCTGGAGAAGAGAAGGCTGAGGGGGATGTGATTGCTTTCCTCAGCTTCCTAGTGGGTGGGTATGCAGAAGACGCTGGCAGAGTTTTCTCAGGAGTGAACAACAACAGGACAAAAGGCTACAGACTCTGGGTTGTTATGGATGCCTCATTCCTGGAAGTGTTCAAGGCCAGGTTGGATGGGGCTTTCAGCAACTTAGTGTAGTGGAAGGTGTCACTGCCCATAGTAGGGGAGTGGAACTAGATGGTCTTTAAGGTCCCTTCCAACTGTAACCATTCTATGATTCTGTGGAGAAGACACTGCTAGAGTCTTCTCAGAGGGGCACAAAGGGCAATGTGCACAAAAGTCAGCAACGGTAATCCTGGTTCGAAAGAAAGAAAAAATTGCTCACACTGAGAGTAGTCAAACACCAGCACAAGTGCCCAGAGATGTTGTTGCATACACTGAAGTTATCCAAAACTTGAGTGTATAAAAGCCGCGAGCAGTCCAGTGTAGTGTTAGCCTGCTCTGAGCAGGGGATGTACCTGGTGGCTTTCAAGAGCCCCTTCCAACAAAACCAGCCTCGTTATTTTCTGGTAGTGTGAGCCTACAAACAGCTGTGGAGAGGAGTCTTTGAGAAAAGTCTGTCTAGACTCTTTTAAAAGGTTTCCTTCAGAGAACAGAGAGGTGGCACCTGCCACACTAAGGTAGTTACGGAAGTTACCTTGACCTCGGCAAGAAGTCTGCAAAGCTGGTCTTGCTCACCTCGCCTCGTGACCTGTTGGCAAGGAAGCGGATTTGCTCTGCAGCAAAGACCCTTTGGGTCATTCTTTTCATATGGAACAAAGGAGGTGGTTCAAAAACAGACATAAGGCAATTGCAGCAGTTGTTGAAGAGCGTGCCTTTTTGCATCTACCTCTTTGAACTAGGAGATTAAACAAAATTTAAGCAATGCTGCAAAGTTTGTGGACCAATCCATGGTTTCATTCATTTATCTTTTTGCCTTTCTACTTCAGTATTGACGTCATTGTCCTTCTCCCCCATTTTCCATCAGACACTCGATTTAAACTCTTCTGACTCTTTCTACAGCATGTTTGACTGTACTGGAAGCGCCATAGCTTGCTGGCAACTACCACTGAATCATGGGTAAGAAATGAAACACACTCGGTGCTTACCACAACAGTTTTGACCTTCTGTTATTTTGGCAAACAGAACACCTCTGTGGAAATAAGGTTGTCTGGAAACGAAAACTTGAGAAAATAAAAAAAAAAAAAAAAAAAAAACGAAAAAACAAAGCCAGAATAAGGAAGGGAATCATGAAAATGTGTAGAGATTTTAAATTTGGTCAGGTACGCATTTCTTTTTATGTGTCTGTTTTCCAGCCAGCTCTTCTCACAATACAACTGCATTTGGCCAGGTCTACGCTAGTAGATTAAGCGGTGCCAGGGCACGGGCCCAAGAGCTGGAACTTGACCATCTATACCATTAAATTGTTAGCACAGGCTTTGCCTTGCCTTCGGCCTCGGCCAGCTAGTGCTGTCATAAACAATTCCCAGGCATGGCTTGGGGATTAGTAAGGGCCAGCAGCCGTTCCCAGTCGGCAGCTTGGATACAGCCACCTTGTTTTGGAGGGTAAAAGCATATAATCCTGTGAATGTGTCCAGGCCGTGTCATTTGGCCTCAGAGCTGTGTAACAGGTCCTGGCCCTGTTTAGTTTTCCAGTTACTGGGATGGCTTTGTGTTTGAGGCAAGTGTAATTGGTTTTACTTGACTCTACAGTTTAATACTTGACTGAGTTGTATCTGAGCAATAAGGAGCACGAGCACATCTCCACTTTATTCTTTCAGCCGATGTACCTGTGCGATAGGATGGTGTGGTCTATCCCTATCATAAATTGTCACAGAGCTTAGAATGGTTTGTGAATCCACTTTCCCATTATGAATAGAAATATATAGTCTAAGGGAGTCTAAAAGTGTATCTTCTCGGGAGTTGTTTCACCTATTTTTCAGAAATCTTTGTCATGGTTTTGTACATGGGCCACCAGTTGCTGGTGAATTCAGTTCCTGTATCAGAATGAAGAATATGTTCTGCAGATGTTCCTGGAGCCAGGGAATGATTTGTATCTTTTCTGTTGGATCTGGAAATAACAGAATGTGTTAGATATCGGATGGATGTTGGCATACAGCTAGTATGAAAGATCATGCTAGCCATTAAGTCTTGAAGTAGAAATGCCTCTCGCTACCTGCACAATTGATTTTTCAGTTAGTAGACTGTCTATTCTCTTCCTTTCTCACCACAGCATTGAATAGAAAGTAATACTGATTTCTGCCAATGAAGGCCAAATAAACCTGTGATAGTTGCCAGGACTGGGGAAATTCCAAGAGTATGGTTATATCCTTTTGTCCTGCCCTGTTTTCATCTACATGCTTCCATTTCCATCTGCCTGAGGTACAATTATGTATGCATCTTGATTTTTCAGAGATAAATTATGAATGCCTTTTATTAACAGAAGTTGCCCGATTCCCTGAGCCAAGAGCTCCAAACTGCCTTGTTGGTGCATCCTTCTAGCGCTGCAAGAAGAGAGACCTGAGGTTTTGCTTTACCTTCAGCATGTTAGTTATCATCTGAACTAAAATTAGTGTTCCTACAAGTGGCTCTCCCAGACCTCGCGCACCCTCTTGCACGTGCCACAGCCTGTGCAAACAAAATCAAAGTAGCATGGCTAATGTGTGCATCTCCATGTGGGGGTGTATTTGGCCTTGATTTTCAGTCGGTGCTGAACAAATTTGGAGACTTTTCAGTGCCAGATATTTTGTCTGAGTATTTATTGCAGAGTGTGTCCACTGGTCCATTTATAATGGCGTATGTTCTATATGGGATACTTCCCCCCAGAAGAGACTATAGAAACAAAGCTTGGTGCGTCTCACCTGTGGTGTTATTTCTTGAAGAGCTCTGGTGACTCACTTTCTTCATCCCGTCAACCATAAAATCTGCCAAATCTACCATACTTTTGTAGGGGAACAGTTTATGAGTCTATTTGATGAACAGCTTAGGGGTTAATAGCGGGGTGTTTTGCCAGTCAGGCTCAGTCAAATGTAACGCTATTAGCACCGGGTAGTTGTTCAGTGCTGTTGGAAATGAGCTTCTGTTTCTCAGCTCTTTTTCCTTTGTGTTTCTGCTTCATTGTGTTTAGCGCCCTGGCTGTTCGCTTTTCCTTTGGAGGTGAGTGTTCCTGGACAGAATAAAAGTACAGAGATGGAGCAATGTGCAAATGTGCGTACCGCTGCTGAAGCCCTTTTACAAGAGCTTGACTGCTTGGGGAAAGCAAGAAGGAAAGAAAGGCAGTTGCAGGAAGCGAATTTAAATAAGCTCCCACTCCACCTTTTTCAATTTACTGGAGGAAATATCTTTCTTCATATCATTTGACTTTTTGATTGTTAGATCAAATTGAGCCGGTTGGAATGAGCCTCGGTGATCAGAACAGAAGTCCTGAAAACCTCTGTTTGGCTGCTCTCTGGTCTCTGTGCAATTGGTTTGCTTAAATTTGCTGTAATAACCTTTTAAGAGTCGTGTACCCATTCTTTACTGAGGACCCTGCTGTGCATTGTGATTATGTTATCTGTTGCCTCCCTGAATGTTTAACGTGATCAAAGTGTTGTGTTGTGGGGCTTGGTTTTGGGGGAAGTTTTTCTTTTTGTCTAGGTCTGTTATTCCCCCCCTCTTCTACAAGCTTTTACTTTAAAAATATACACCTACATTGCTTGTTATCTATTGCTCTCCGTGTGTCAGTCCTCCTTTTCTTCTCCCCCCCCCTCTTTCCTCTTTAAAGTATCTGCTTAGTAAAGTATTGAACAAGCATGCTGAGTAGTTCTGATAATTAGGTAATTTGAATTCGGCGATGGATGTTAGATGTTAAGTCGCAGGATGGAGGCTGGTTGTGTTGGAAGGCAATGTATTCTGTCTCTGGGTAGGAGAGCGTTGAAATGCCCTTTATATCAGCACTGCTCACCATCAAGCCAAGGGTACAGCGTCGAACATAAATGCGATTGCGTGGCCTCGTTCGCCCTCTTTCTCAGGGAAAGCAGCAGATGTTGACAGTGAATATAGTGAAGTGCAAACGGGTAAAATAATGAACTGAAGTGGTAGCTTAATGGAATTATTAATGGGATTTGTGTTCAAATAGTGAACAAGGATTGATTTTTATTAACATAGGTTTTACACATGTAAACTTAGGCAAAAGATTATACCACACTTTCCCTTCTCTGGTGGAGTGTTTATAGAGTATGCTGTATGCGCAGGGTTCTCCGAATTTCTTTAAATATTGCCCTTTCTCCCACTTACCTCACGGTGCTTCTCAGTGTGTAGCACTCCGTATAAATCTGTATAATACACCCAGAGATTTAACTGAACAGCGAGGAAACCTTGAAATTAAAACTGAAGTAGTAGGTGTTCAGTGGGAGTTTGGTGTTTGCTTGTTCATTCTCACCAGAATAAAAGGTGGGAACATGATGGATAGCTCAAAATGCTAAAGTGCAGCTCTCTGCGAGCTGCCAGGCCTCTGCTAGAAGTGGCTATATACCTACAAGGTGGTGGTGGAGATGTCATAATTATGAGCTGACATTTAAAGAAATGTCAGAAGCATTCAAACAAACCCCTGCTCAGCTTCCACCCATGTATCTTTTTGTGTCCCCAATCCTGCCATCTGTTATCCCAAGGACTCTGGTTTTGATTACCTTTTTGTTTGCTTATCTGATAAATGTTTTGTTTGTCCTCTATGCCTGGCATGTGCTTCCAGAGATTGTTTGCAAGCCCTTTGCCCTCTTTGTACGTGCGTTTCTCCTAAAGAACTATTTACCGCCATGATGCTGGCAAAACCTAATCCTCTGATTATGGCTGGGCTGTGAATATTTCTGAACGCATCTGTATTTAGGAGCAGACTTTGCCAAATACCTGTTCGGAGTGTGTGTACAGAAACGTGTATGGTATTACTCAATGTCGTTACCTGTAATCTACTTACTTGCTTCTTGTGTTGTTTTCTTCACATGTCGTTTTTGGATGTGAGCTCCTCGGGGCAGGGTCCATGCCATTCCTGGCATTTGGGAAGTTCATTGTTCCATTTAATAGATTTTTATTGCTACACGTCTTTTGAAAATCAAAGAGAAATGCTATATTGGCTTTCTGCCCTGGTGGGGCAAGGTCTGTGCGAAGTTCATTGGTGACCATTAAAAAAGACTTCTTCCAAAGCAGCTGCCATACTTTACTGATATTAGTGATAACATTAAAGCATGTTTTATGCTGCTAATCCTGGCTTGGTCCATAAAAGATAAGAACAGTCATAGTAGGTGAGACTATGCATTCATACAGCTCGGTATTCTGCCTCCAGTGGGAGATTTACATTGCAAGTATGCTGTATGTATACTTCCCGGGTATGCACTTCCCACAGCCTGCAGCTTGGGGATTTCTTTAACCACGTGTATCTTTGTCTTTGATCCATCTAGTAAAACATGAAGTATATGCTTGCCTTCAAGCATGCAAGTAGCCCCATTGGCCTCAGGATGGCTGTTTTCATGCCAACTGTTTAGGATGTTTTCAATTGTTTAGATGGATTGAGACTTTCCTATGGAGAGATATCCATGGCAGGTAGATGCTGGTGAGCAAAACAAAAGGAGCTGAAGCGTGCTTGAGCCTGCCTAGTCCTTAAGAGCTTGTTTTCATTAGAGAGGATGATTCTTCAGACACGCATCCGTATCTGGAGGGATGCACAAGAAGGAGAGGACTTAGCTCATGTCCATGCATCTTGCATTACCTGGCGCAAAAGACCAAGTAATTTCCAGCTGGGCAGAGGAGAGGAAGCCCACCGCGCAAGCCTTGACTTGCTGCTTGGAAGCCATAGTTAAGACACTTACCTAAATACTGGCATTTTAACAACCATAAACATGCATGTAAATTATGACTGGTGATTCTGTAGAGCCAGATGGATGCAAGGTCAAGGTCGGATGCATAGCGTTGTAGCAAGACTAATCTCTGATGGCTGTTAGTGCTTTCTATATCCGAAAAAATTGCTGACCATGTGATTTTTTTATTGTAGAATCACGTTAGTCCTGGGGTAGAAAATATTGGGTAAAATATATTGTACCATAATTCATATTAATGGAAATTCAATAATGGCAACCTGTCATCCACAGAGATTAGAAATGAGTCCAAATGTTGTGCTATAAAAACATTAAAAAGGCATTATGAATTAGAATCTATTGCACCATGTTTTGCTCGTTATAAATAATGGAGGGAAAAACTAGTCCTTGGAAGTTTTTGGATTGTCCATTTTGAGAGAAGCCAGCAATTACTTTCTAGAGCTGACTGTGCACCATTGATCTGACTTATGGATTTCATAAATGCAGTGGTCTGCTAATTTAATAAACTTGCTCAATCTGTTTTTAAACAGAGTACAGAACTTTGAAAAATGATTTCCTTTCAAACTAAAATTAACTCTTATGGCTTTTAAACATGAGATTGTGATATTTGCTTCCAGTTTTTCATTAAAATACCTTCTGGTTTCACATTTTTCCTGGGATGCAAGCTAGATGCTTGCAGCTCATGTTTTATTATATTAAATACTCATATTTCACTTATGCTAATTTGGCATCGAGCTATGAATTGGAGTTCTTAGGCAAACCTTTATTTGCTTCTACATTGTCAATAAAGTTTACAGCTGCCTACAAAGTTTACCACTGCCAAAAGCTTAGATGTAATTGTTCAGTAAACTAGGACTTGTCGTATACTGGACAGAATATTGATATGCTACATGTGATACCTTGTTTAAGTAGTTTGTATGTGAGGCTGCAAATTTTGGGGAAAAACCCTGCAATGTTGTCAATAAATTTGCAGCAAACTGAGTAAAGGGAGAATTCCTTCTCAAATTAATGTGTACTCTCAAGCATGAGATGTGATTATTTTTGTCTTCAGTCTGTTTTATCTGTTGTAACCACAGTAAGTCATAAAACCGTTCAAGCTGCCCTTGAAATCTGGCAGCTTTTGCAAGTGTAAAACCTGCCTGTTGGACTTTAAGTGTAAAGAGGTCAAATAGTGTAATGGCAAATTCTATCAAATGAGTTTCAGGATTTGATGATATCGTATCCATTAATGTCCAGGGAATCTTGTAATCTGAATTCTTTCCCCTCCCTCTGGAAACGTACCTACTCTGTTGCAGCGTATAGTGTAACTAGGGACCAAAGTCTTCCCTGTTAAATGAATTCTGAACTTTATACAGTATAGATCCATCCTTCCTTCCCTACACCATTCTATGCAAAACGTATTGTATCATGAATTAGCATTGACAGGGTAACTGAAGGATCTTTGGTCAGATGCCAGGTTTAATTCATTTGTTATCAAGACCAAGAAACGAATGTGACAGTGACAGTAATAATTATCTTCTTCTGTATAGAAATGCAATACAAGCTTACGTATTTTGGTTAAAGGGGAGATAAGGAAGAATAAGGCAATTATACCTATCATACACTTCTGACCTGTGTTTTTATCGGTCTTGACAAGCTTAGGAGGTATGATGGTACATCCTGGCTAAGGAACACCTAAATTCAAATAAAACAACTTTCAACTGCTGCCATGTTTGTACTGCTGACTGATAAATTGCTTTTTCAGAAATCAGCTCTGTAGCATTTTTTCATAAAGCTAATGGGCTGGGACAGACAATAGTGGGTTGCTGTCCGCTTAGTGTATTCTGGATGCAAAATGAAATTCCTTCAATCTTATTTAATGTTACAGGTTTGGGGTTTCAGAGGAATAAATGAAAAATCAATGGCATTTGCAACACAACACAACCTTGGAGCATCAGGATTCAGGGAAGCTAGCTAGTGACTGGCCTTGAGGACTCTTGGGCTACTCTTAGCTTCAGGACTCCCACTAATTTATTTTCTTTTTCTCTTCCACCTCCTACAGATACAGGAATAGTACTATTTATTTGTCTTTATTCTGGCTCCGTTGGATTCCTTGAACAGCTCTTATGAACTGTTTGAACATGGACAACTTTGGAATTCCTGCCAAGGCAGAGGTCCGGTTCTTGCTGATATTCAGACCCTTTTGGGGTGTTTCCATCCTGGAAGGTCTTTTGAAAGAGCCTGAGGAGTGAGTTGGCAGAAGCATGAGTGTTTTGAAAAATTGACTTGGGGAAGAAGTAAGCTTCTGCGTGATGTAGGGTCAGGACCGTGGTCACATAATTTTAGGTATTAATCTATCTGAATATTTAGGTACTGTTATAGACCTTGGAGCCTAGCTTTGGAAAAGGCATGATTAAAACTAAATGGCGATGCTTCAAGAACAGTGTCTGTAAAAGTGCAAGTTCACAGCAAGGGTTTGATTTGTCCTTATATGGGGAAATAAAATGATGTCAGGCCAGTAGCAAAGAGGCAGTGCTCCATGCTGTTCACTGCTACCGAAGTAGAGCTTGTCAGTCCTTGACCAAACTGAGAAGTTGACAGTGCCATCAAGACCAAGCCCTGAAGGCCTGGCTGAGAGGCTGCGTCAGTCATGTGAACGACTGAGCTCATGGACTGTGTCTCGTGGTAGCAATGAAAGAACAGACTTGGCAATATTTCCCGTGAAAAAGTGATCTTCCTGAAGACAGCAATCTCTCTGCTGCTCATTGGGCCATTCTGCACATCTGCGTCCTCTCTCCTGATCCTGACAAAACGTTCCTTCTCTCTGCCAAGTTTTCTCCTGACTCATCAAGTCTTTCAACTGTATTTGCGCTCTTCCTAATGAAAAAAAGAAAACAGAAAAAGCTGTTTCTTTTTAATGAAATTTCTTGTATGAAAACAGAAAATCTCAAATTGTCTCATTGATCTTTTTTGTTTTGTTTTATTACTTAAGCACTAAAAATGAAATAGATGAGACATAAATGAACTGGCTCATCTTTTGCTTCTTTCCTGCTCTTGGAAGGCTTTGTTTTTTGTGCCTACGATACAGATTTGTCATATATAATGCACTTTTTTTTGCTTCTCATCCATTTTCATGCCTTTCCATTTATTTTTACCTCCAACAGTGTTGGGTACCTGGAAGCTCTCTGTTGCACTCCTGGGAACAGGCTAAGTCTAGCAGATGAGGCACAAGGAAAAGTTTAGGGAAACCTGAAGCCTGATACTGTTCCACTTGACAGCTTCTGATGAACCATTGAAGCTTTGATATACCTTGTATACTTTTATCCATCCAAATGTTATGCATCTATTTAAAGCTAGCTTGTAGCCTCCCTTTTCATTCAGCGGAGAGGAATAGCACTCTCCAAAAGACGATTTTTCTCTAAAATTAGTGGGTTGAGGCTCTCCTTTGGCAGGCTTTTCTGTTCCCATTGGCTACAGAGGGACCCTGTAGATCGCTTTTGGATATCTGGTATTGAAACAAAGCCTGTCCTCACATTCTGTATCATTTTATCCATCTGTGTCAGCAAAAGCTATATAAGTACTTAAAGATCTAAATGTGAAAAAAATACATGTTCTGCAAATGGTTATTGATATTGTAAGGAGTATTATTATTATTATCCACCTGCTGAGGGAAAAAAGTCACATCTCTCTTATACTGAATCGTTCGAGTGGCAGAAACTTTGCCCAGTGTTTCACTGCGTACATTTATTTCCCCTTTTTATTTTGCTTTTCATTTTTGCTGTTCTTCATTAATGCAAATTTTTCTCATTTGTGACACTAGTAGGAAGCGCTTGGCCCATTACACATAGCTTAGTCATAAACAAGGTATTTGCTCTTTCTCATGAACAGAAAAGTGTCAGAAAATTTCATTCTGGATTGTCGGTGACATTATCACACTGGAGTTTGCTGTTACCGAAAATTATTTTCTCTGCAGAGACAGCACTCAACCTCAAGATTTTGAGGTAAATCCACACAAATAAAGCAGTTTACCATCTCTGATCAAATTGCTCATTTTCAGTTATGCGGGAAGACTATAAAGGAATATGATGGAGTATTTGTGGAGGCCATGGGGAGCTGGAAAATGAATACAGAGAACAATGAAGTTTTGAGGCTATTGAGGAGATGGAACACTGTTTTCAAACCGAGGAAGGACAAAAATAAGTGAGACCCTTGGGTTGGGTCTGGAGCGCTAAGGGGCGGGGGGGGAACTCAGCTGCAACAAGCTACGGCTTGTGCTTCTTTCCAGAGTGTCTGTACTCTGATGGCCCACCATGCTGAATAACGCTTGCAGGAGGTGCTGTCCCCATTGTAGATGTCTAATCCCTATGATTATGAAGGCAGGTAAGCATTTTCCATCTCTGTTCCTGGTAGTGAAGGACCCCGAATGGTGTGGTAGTGGAGTGGTGAGGGAACTAGTGGGGGCTCTGAGGGGTTTGGGTTTTGCTCTTGACTGTGTTCTCCACAGAGATCTTGGCCTTGGGCATATCATCCAGGTGTTTGAATATCTCTCACCTACAGATTTAAGTAGCATTTAAGTGTGGACAGTTGTGGATTTGGACTTCAGTGTTTTGTTTCAGTGGCTGTAAAAGAGGGGAAAGCACCCACATTGAGGAGATATTTTTGAGGACAAACACATTAAAGATTATGAGGTACTCCAAGGCTTCATCCATACTTGTACCCTGAACAGCCCGGGGCATAGGCCAATGTTTAGAGCAATGTAAGAATAAATTGTACAAAGTATCATGAAGGTAAATTGATGTAAATTCTACCAAATGTTATCAAATGGCAGTTTATCACCATTGCTAGAAAAAATTACAGCTGACTGAAGGAAGTTGGGGAAAATAAAGAAAGATGATCTGAAATATTCCCCATAGTCCAGGAAAACACAAAGGCAGCAAGAAACCAAGACGCTGTGACACGCCTATAGGATATTAGATCTATATTGGAAAAACATGATTTTAGGCTTTAGAGAGTTTGGGAAGAGTTTCTAAAAGCAAACTCTGGAGGACACAATGGCACCATTTTTAAACATGACTGCCTCAGCTGTCTGCCCCTTTGCCACAGATTCATTTACAGCAAGCACTGCAGGATGAGGGTACATAACTGCAGCTTGGTTGCTCGTGCTACTGGTTTGGTTTATGAATAGAAATCCATTGTTCTGCATAAAGCTGATCTGCTGCAATTGAAGCTTGGATGCACCTTCTGTTCTGCTGTCCCATGTGATGGACTTCTGGAGGCAGCAACGTCTTAGGCCTCACGGCTTAAACCACCAGGACTTATCTCTAAAAGCCCTCAGGAGAGGGCATCAGAGTTTCCTAGATAAGCACCTCAAAATTAGCTGTCAGTATAATAGTGTCATTAAGAGAGCCAGCAAAGACCTTGGTGGTATAAAAGGAGAAATATCAGGCAAAAGTAGAGAAAGTATTTTCATTAAAGTCTATTCTATTAGTAAGACTGATGCTTAAACACTCTGCCCAGTTCTAACGTCCATAATTGAAGAAGATGGAAAAATATTAAAGCAAGTCTTAAGGAGGAACTTAAAAATTATCCAGGCCTGTAGAATATGCCATAAAATGTGTTTCATTCTATTCAGTTTGTTGAAGGAAGGTTGGAAGATGATTGTGTAGGTGCTGACACATGGAAAAATAGCGGAAGTGGAGAATATGTAAATCTTGGAAACAATACTGAGTGACTGGAAGGAGTAGTTAGATGATGTAAGCAAATCAAGTAATCCCAAATGATCCTATGAGTTCTTCCAGCCTTAGGTGGTGAAGCTAAAAGAACTAGAACACATGATAAAGACTGCACTTTTAAATGTCAAGAGGACCACCATATTCCACTTAGATCCTGTGGTGTCTTCTGTTACCCGCTTGAAAGGTTTTGACTTGAGTAGGTCTTCACTCCAAAGGTTGGTTTTACAATTACCATAAACATTTAGCTGATTCATTTGGAGAACATTCTTCTAGTTGCAGAAATTGGGGAAAAACAAGTCATAGTTTTTTTCCTCCATGAGGGCCCTTGATTTTAAACTTTGAGCGACACAGGATTAATTTCTCTTTCAATAATTTCACTTTTCGGTAAGGTCTTTTCTAATGCTTGGGAAAACTGCACTTTTATAAGGCTCTAGTGTCTGAATTTGTGAAAATATTTACTTCACAGCCAGCTACAGTGTGCAGGCTTCAAGGTCTCTGTGTTTTCAAGCTCGCCAGGTGCGGGGATGAGGAGAAGCGAGACCTGAGCGCTTGACCCAAGCTGGGCTACAGGATTATTCCATACCATGAATCTCACATTCCCTGTAAATTAGGAAGTTTGTCAAGGAATTCTCTCTCTTCTATGATGGCTGTGATCCTGATAATTTCATGCCCCAGTGCCGGAGCCCTTCGCCCTTCCCTTCCTCCCAAAGCTGTAGCGCTCGGAGGGTCTGGCATTTACTGTCCCCTTCTGGGAGTGCACAGCTTCCTACGGATAGAATGGGCTGAGTATAATATTTGTATATTCTGTATTGGTATCAGGATCAATGTTGGTTCTTTAGTATTATTAACGTTAATTATTTAGTCTTATTCTATTAAATCTGTTTACATTTCAACCCTCAGGTTGCCTTGTTTTTCCCAATTCCCCTTCCTGTGTGGGGAGGTGTCATCAGGTGATAGAATAATTGTCTGAACAACAATAAATTGTTGTGGGTTCTTCAAACCATACCAGCTTCTTACTATTACTGCCAGAGATTTCAGGGCATGCATTAGAGCACAGTTCTTCTAATGTAAAATTACTGGATGATGTGACATCAAAGTCTTCATGGGGAAAATGACTGAAAATGAAACTCCTGTAGCTGCAGCACTGTTTGGGATCTAAAACTACCGTTAGAGAAAGATGCTTGCTGTGTTAATCCTACTTATGACTTTACCACCTTTTTTATCAGGTCTACTGCAAATGTCAGGTCCTCAGCTGGATTGTGTTGCTAAATGTCCACATTTGTTTTCTTTCTTTTGTTCCACTGTTTTTTATTTTTATAATACTTTCTGCCCATTTTTTTCCTGCCTTTGTAACTCTTAAATATTTCCTTTAATCATATCTCTCATTTTATCTAAATAGCAATGACATGGTAACTAGGATTACTCTCAGTTGTTAACATAATGTAGCAATTAATCAGATTGCACTGAGTATTTTAGGATCATTCAACAGTGGGGCACCAGGGAGACCATTCCTTGTGTCTAGCAATATGTAAACCCATGTAGGTCTCTCTGTAAGACGTGGGCACAGAAGGAGAGGGATGTGAAAACAAACTGCATGACAGATGTTAGTCACTGTCACATCACCGAAGGCTGCGGTGAAGGGCACTCGGTGATGTCGCTGAGCTGCTGGTGAACGTGATGTAGGCGTCCATACAGGGTGGTGTAGTTTGGAGCTCACAACGCTTGACTCAGCTTTTGGGTTTTGCCTCGTTACCTTTCTATATTTGATGTTACATTTCTCAGGCCCAAACTTCTGAAAGCCCTCTAGGTAGGTGTATCGTGATAGTGTTAGAAATACGGACTGTAAAGTCATGACAAATCTCATTTAGTCTAATAACAATGAAAAGTTTATATAGTTCTAAAACACTCAAGCATCTGCCTCGTCATGGTACACGTTGCTTCTCTATTTTATGACATTTTTCATCCTGTTACCGTTAGTGACTGCTAGTGTTGCCAACTCCAGATGTTCCGATGTCATGACGCAGTCCCCAAAATCGTAAGATTTTTACAACGTAATAAATTCAGGGTTGCTTTGGTTCCCTTTATGACTTCTGAGGTTTTGGAGTATGGTCAGGTTGTGTTTCACGTTATTCCCCAGAATCAGGGTTAGAAAATGTTTATCTTTTTCAAATGAAAGCAAAGCTGACCTCTGTGAATCGTTTGGAGCCACGTCACTTCGAGTCAGCCATAAAACAGGGTGCTCCCAAGGGGGGAGAGATGGAAGCAAAATTCAAACACCGAAATCCAGAGTTGTAAACCTAAAAATCCCTGCTGCCTAACCCTGGGGGAACCTACAAGCTCCATAGGTGCTTTACTTTTTGACAGTTCAAAATACCCCTGGCATCTTCAGCTGTATATCTGGATGTGCCAGAACTGTCCCTGGCTTACAGCTAAACCCGTCTGGGACTTGGAAACCGAGTATTCCTTTACCAAAATCCACCGAGCGGCATTTCTCAGAGTATGCCTTACAAAAAAAAAAAAGAGGATTTAAGGAAATCTGAATAGAAGACATAAGGTCAGCAGCAGCTTTCTTTTTTTAAAAACAGTGTAGCACCAGGAGATCTTAAAACTGTCAAGAACTGTGGGGAATGAGGATTTTTGGATAGAGCATTCCAAGTGGCAGGTTCATCATCTCTGCTCTGGGGTCAGGTGTGTGCTCTCTGGAGAAGCTTTTTCCTTCAAGACCTGGCAGTGGATGCTCTGCTCATACTTAAGAGGGAAAGGAAAAAGCCGAGGTCCAAAGAAGAAGACAAAAGGAATGCAAGCCCAGCAGGTGTGATCCCGCTGTTTAAAAGAACCAAAAAAAAGAAAAAAGGGAAAATTATTTTTCATTAAAACAAGAGGGGAAAAAAAAGTAGTCTCCAAATACGCAGTCCTGGGGTAAGGCTTCCGAGCTGCACGGCAATTTTGGGGTTCAGATCCTATAGACAGTGAAATGAAGGTAAAAGTATTGGAGACTGAGTTGTTTCTCAGTCACTCAAACTGATAAAACACATCACTTCATAATGTTATGGTTAAGAAAGGATCTTGCTGTAATTATGCATTTAATTTTAGCGGGTTAGGGTGGGTTTTTTTGTAAACACGATTCTAACTTTGCAAATAATAGAATAACTCTTTGGGTCTTGCAAGAATATGCTTGTGATGCTTTCACTCTCAAGTCAGCCTGTTATTAAAAGTCAGTCTGTCTGAGGCTTGCAAATCCAGGATGCATGTGTCCTTTGGAGGTGAAAAATCCAATTACAGCGGCATGCGTCGGGGAACCTTCAAGCCTGGGAGGTGGGTTTATCTCGATCTGAATAATGAGGGTTTGTAAGAGAGCTGGCATCACAAGTTGCTGGGCTCTGGAGACAAGCATTTCCCTGTAGATATAAGCCAGGCTGCTCTTGTAAGAGGCAGAGAAGTTTTCCGTGCGCCAGTCAAGCCCCAGATTGTCACATGTCTGAAGCAGTACGAAAAAATCCTTTAATTTTATAAAATAACCACAGTATCAATCAGACCACTAGCCTATGAAATAGAAGACCTACTTCAGTTGCCTCCTCAGTTTGAGGAGATTCAGACTTACACTTGTTAAGTTTCCAGGACTATTTTATAACACACAAACGTTTCTGAAGAATATTCAGTATTCTAAGAGCAGGAATACGAACCTGCCTCTTACCTCCCCATCCCACCGTGGGGCTGCAGAGCCAGACAACCCCGAGTGAAGTGCAGGAGGATTTGAGATTCAGTCCTTCCCTCAGCTTTGCTGTTGGGTTGCAGAGATTTAATGAGGTTCTTGCCTTTGGGGAGCATTCTCCTGAATTTGCTGGCTTTTGTGAGATGTAGGGCACATGTGTATGGTACATGGTACGTCAAGTCCAAATGCCTGACGCAGAGTTCTGGGTTCTTCTTGGACCAGGAAAGCATGGGGGAGAGCAAAAACGGTCCAAAAATCCTGTCCCCCGCTATAAGATGAAGCCATAGAAATAGTCATCTCCAGTTCCCAGTCCTGCACATATTCAGCAGTGAAATTTTAAAGCTCCGGTTTCAAGTGTCAAAGTCTGCAGCAGTATCAATAGTGCCTAAAGGGCACTGGAAGCAAACATCAGCATATTTTTGAAGGGAGGTCTGCGGTTCCCTACGCAGCCCTGCCGACAGCGGTGGGGGTGCACGCCGCCGCGGGGTCACGGTGCTGGGGCAGGCGAGTGTGCGCCGCTGGGGACCGGGGGCAGAAGGGGAGAATGGACAAGGATTAATGGTGCTGCTGCTGTGAAGCCACAAGTTAAGAATATTTTTGGCTTTTCATTTTGGCTTGTTCGGGGCGGAGAGCTGTGAGCTTTGACTTTTTGACCCATTTTTTGTGTTGTTTCCATTTGGATCTTTCTTGGATTTATTTAGACCTAGAGGGGTTTTTTGAGGATATTTTTAGTTGGATGTTAAGTTCAGAAGATCTATTTCTTGGTCCATATTTTCGGGCACAGGAAATAACTCTTTAAGTCTGTTATAAAAGCCCTACAATGTGGTGTTTTAAAAGTTATCTTACAAGTCCAGCCCAGGAAGTCTATCCTTCCACTGTCACTGCTTCCACAATGTGAATTGATTAATCAGTATCAGTTATTTACTTTTTGATTGCAAGAAATTAACTGGGCTGTAATTTCTCATTGACTTTCAATTTGCGTTGTGAAGAGTAGTGTAAAAGTGAAGTCCTGACTGTTGCGGATTTTTACTGTGTCCTTAAAGTTCTTAATAATTCCATCTCTTATCAATGGAGGCAAGTGGCAGTCCTGTTGTAGAACGAGATGAACATGCAGATTGGCAAAGCAACCCGTATACAGCAGGCTGTCAGGTAATAAAAATTCTGGTGCAATAGGAAGAAAACAAACTTGTAACAGAATCACTTAATACAGACGTCTTAGCGTTCCTGTCTGGAGCACACGTGGCAGCTGAAATGGTTTAGGAACGTGGACAATATTTCCTAAATGGAAAATTCTCCAAGCAAGTGGCTACAGTTTGTGGCTCACCAAAAGATTTTTCCTACAGCTGAAAGTAACTGCAGTAAACGCGCTGCATAGACAGGGGCTGGGGGATGCTCAGAGGAAGCCCAGGGTGACTTGCTGAGATGCAGAGAAATCTGTGCACTGTAGAAATCTACAGTTTGTTGCATCCCACTCTAGATGCCTTTTATGTTGTGAGACTGAGATGGATGCATGCTGAGAAGACTTAGTTATGTAGGTACCTAAGTCTGGCTTTCAATTATTCTGGATCCAAGCTTTAGTGTCTAACTTGCAGAACCTTCCATCTAAATGCAACATTAAATGAAAATATTTAGCAGTTTGTACATCATCCTGGCAATGCTATCCCATGCAATTCCCTGCAGTTACTCATACTGAAAAGATGAGAGACTACACAAGGTTTGGTGCAGGACTGAGGTGGACAAAGCGGTAAGGAAAGTGATTTAGCATCTTTCTGCACTCTTTGTGCAGAAGTCAGTGACGTATTTTCCCAAGCAGCAGGACTGACACAGTATTTAGAGTGGTGACACCAAAGAGCTGGTAACGCAGGAAATGTGCCTGGACAGGTCAGAAAGTGCATTGCAGCACAAGTGCCTTTGGATAAGTGTGAGCAGAGGAATAACCCCACGAATCATTTGAAAGGCTGCAGTGTACAACTGCGATGAGTATCCAACTTGTAAACGCAGCTCGTCTCAGTTGTGCGCTGAACGATCGTATACCTCAGCGAAGATCTGTGTTACTATAGCGTGTGTTCAACAGATAGTCTGTTGAGATTTTCACTGAAAATAAACATTTGGGCCTCAGATAGAAAGGATGAGGCTCAGTTTCCTTAAAAATAAGTTACTACAGGTATTACAGACACAATGGGGTACCCCTCCAGGTCTTCAGCTTCATGAGGGCGTAGATCTCCTGTAGGATGGACTCCTATAGTCATCCAGACTGGTGCAGATGCCTGAGTTACCTCAAGCATTTAAATCAGCGTTAGACGCTAAAGTGTAGGCAGCTGAACCTCTACCACCGTTAATTTATTGTGTACTAAATTGTGAAGCCTTTTGCAGAGGCAGCAGAAACGCAGCGAGTCAGCAGGTTGTCGGGATTAGTGAGTCACGCAGCAGCGAGGTACCCGTGTCCTGTCCCCCAGCCATCGACCATGGGCATGACTGTGCTTCACGGAGGGGCAGCAGAGACACACCCCCCCCCAGTGGGCGATGGGATCTTGAGGACTTAAAAGTTAAACAAAAATTGAAAAGAGGACAGCTTCAGACTAAGCCAGGGGGACAGCTGCTAATAGTGAGCTTTACTGTATTGCTAAGTGATGTGGAGGAAGCCCTATTACTCTTGACTGCATAATTGGATGGGATATCGCTGCAGAAACCATATTAGGGGACAATCCTGCACTATCAGCATGAACCGGGTGAGCTAATGGCTGTTTTTCCTATGCAGTGCCTGTGATCAAATCAGAATGGCAATCTAGCTGGAATGAGCAAAAAAGAAATTACATAGTGGATTTCATGGAAAATTAAGGCTTCGGGTTGCTGTGCATATCAGTAGTCTTGAGTAAATCTAAACCTGTGTGTATTTTCTGGCATTTTTTACTTTTCTCTTTCTAAATTGTCAGGCTGATGTAGTTCCTTCAGTGATTAGATACACTTTTTTATTTCATTTTTATTGTACAGTTGAGGCAAATATTTAAGGAAAAGAAGTGGGGGGTTGGGAGAGGACCAAAAGTTAATGTTATAGCTTTTTAATTAGAAGTCTTTTAAATTACAGCAATTTTATACTGTAGTAAGTTTTCAGGGCCATTTAGATTCTAAAATACCTGCCAACTGGGAAAGCCAGCAGTTCGGTTGTTTTATTTTTCCTCCAGTACGTCTGCAGCAGAATGTGGCTTTTACAGACGTTAGCTTTTCCCCCAACGTTCCCTGCTGATGTGTTTGTTTGTTCCACTGCAGTCTTCAAAACGCCAATACCCTGTCCTCCTTGCGTGTTTATCACCTCTAATCGTCTTTGTTGGGGTTTAGGTAGGGAATTCTTCTGGGTAGTGCCATTGAAGGTGATCTGTGGCTGCGGGTCGGAGCGTACCACGAGGAGGAGACATCCGTTAAATATTCCCGCACGCCCATCTGCCTGCGGTCTGCTCCGCGCGCCCTGCGCTTGCGCACAGCGGGTTTCTTGCCGCCTTCCCTTGTTTGCTGGTGCCTGGAAGAGTCGTCTGGAACCAGTGACGTTGCCGTCGGTACAGCCCGATGGAGTGCTAAATGAGAGGCAAGTCATGTTAACAGTCTCGCACAACCCTACGTCTCATGAATATTTTAGCTTACTGGCAGAGCTCCTGTTGTGCTGTACGGTCCGTACTGTGTATAGCAGCAGTGCTCTGGAATATAATTGGTGAACAGGGAATAAAATGGTGTTTCATACTTGGAAATTTTCTGTTATTCTTAGAAATCAGCTTGGTAAATTAACGTGATGTTGGCAGGAAAATCCAGAGGAGTTGGTTTCAGTCAGGTCAGAGTCGTAGGGCGTCAAGTGGGGTTTGATACGAAACTAGGTCAACTCTACATTGAACTATCAAATACACATCTAAAATAAATCAAAGAGTCAGAAATACTAAAAATCAGACCCAGTTATTATCACCCTGCCTTTCGATGAAGAAAGGACTGTTGAAAAGCACATGGGCAAAAGCACCCTCAACAATTTGCTGTGGGAGTTTTCTCTTTCTAAGCTTAACAACGGTGCAAGAATTTGTTTTCCTGAGGGTGCAGGGATGTTTGTTTGGTTTTATTCCTTAATCTTCAGAAAGTGTAGATGAGACAACATGAAGTAATAATCAGAGCGCGGAACCCTGATCTAAGTAGATCAGACGCTCCAAAGAGCCTCTCGTTGCATTCGGCAAATGCCTACAGTATCTGTCAGTACCGTTTTGTATTAAACTGCTGGCTGACGTGGCTGGGACAGGACGTCAGAGAAGGTTACAGGACGCTCGATGATATGCATGAGGCCACCTGTTGTATATGGACAAGATAAGATCTGGCATGCAAGACAGCTAGAGGTATTCCTGTTGTTTCCCTGGATTTTATTATCTTTTTTTTAATACAGTTATATTCTTATAGAGAAATATTTTATTTTTTTTTTCTGGTTTTGTCTTTCCCAAGCGTCTTGTGTGTGTGTGTGTGTCAGAGGAAGCCCTTTAGTCTTCACTTCTTTTATTTATAGCTTGCTGGGTTAATGTTGTTGCTGTTGATTATTCATAAAGAGTTATTTTATCAAACTGTTTTCATGACAGCTAGGTAAAATTGGAGAGGGAAAAAACTGTATTTCATTATTAATGTGGCCAGTGTGATTTGTAGTGGATGTTGTTGATGTGTTTTCTAATACACAGAAAAAAAACCCCACTTGAGCACTTTTTACTCAGTTTCTGAGCTGCTTTCTCCAAATAGGTCCCTCTTGTGAGTCTCTTACTTCTGGGCTACCTGCGTGAACGCTGGCTGAAGGCCAGCTGCGGAGATGGACTGTGTAAACAGGGTTGAAAACGTCCCCGTTCAGTAAAATACGACCCTTTGAAGAGGCCCCAGCTGCTGCCCGTGCCATGGGCAGGCTCGCAGCCGGTCACAGAATCACAGAATCACAGAATGGTCAGGGTTGGAACAGACTTCTGAAGATCATCCAGTCCAACCCCCCTGCCACAGCAGGGACACCTACAGCAGTGGCACAGGACGGCGTCCAGGCGGGTTTGGAATGTCTCCAGTGTGGGAGACTCCCCCACCTCTCTGGGCAGCCTGTGCCAGTGCTCTGCCACCCTCAGAGTAAAGAAGTTCCTCCTCATGTTAAGATGGAACTTCCTATGCTCAAGTTTGTCACTAGCGTTCGGGTGAAGGTGGTGGGCTCAGCGCCGAGCCTTCCTCCAGGAACCCCGTCGGTGCTCTCCCTTCCCTGTGCACACCCTGGCCTGCTTTTCCTTGCTTTCAAGTTCTTCTGCGTAGTAACACTGGAGAAAAAGGAAAAAAAAAAAAAAAAAAAAAAGGTTATGCTGTGTATATCCCTCAGACTCCTAACCCAGAGGTAAGGGTCTCTCCTGGCTGACTGATGTCCCTTCAGCCAGGGAAGAATTTTAAAGGGTCTGTGTGGCTCAGATACATCTCCGGCTGACAGCTCTGTTGCAGAGGGTTGTTTTAAATGCGAGTTAACTGTCAACACTGAAGCACACAGCATGAGGAGAAAACTTAAGTAGTACACTTAAAGTTTGGCCACGGCGTACTTTCAGGCCTTCGTCTTGTGTGCTCTGGGGCACGCCGGAGCCAGGAGCCAGCCAGCCATAGCCGGGCAAAGCGAACGCCGACGGAGAGAGGAATCTGAAAGGAGGTGCTGCCTTCCTCCCACAGGGCCTAAAATGAATGAAAAAATTTGGCAACTTGATTGGCGGGTCACCTTTGAGAGGCAGCCAAGTCCTGCAGTGGTTATCGGGCAGATCCTAGCTGGGCAGGCACGCCATCGCCCGCGGCCGCACAATAAACACAGATGTGGCAAAGACAAATAGCGGGCGGAAAGGAGAATTTGAATGGGAAGCGAAAGCAGCTTTTGCATGGACGCGTGACTGGAAAATTTAGTAAACCAAGCAAATTGCTTACCAGAAGCTTAAGTAGGATTCCTCTGGTATCCAGCAGGATTCACGATGAGTGAGCGATTTATAAACCAGCACATCCACAAAGAGAAATAGCTTCGCTGAAACCAGCCAGCCAGCGCCTTAGTAATGCACTGAAATCACTTCAATAAATAGCTTTTTGCTTTTTTTTTTTTTTTAAATAATACTTTAACGTTCTGGGTTGTTAGCAGCATATTTGTGCAGCCTTGAACTTTGCAAGTGTGTTTTAAAGCAAAATATTTAAACAGCATTTTCTTTCTTTTTGTAAAGTACTGACTCGAAAGTTGTGTCAGGTCTTGTGCAGGCGTTGATGAATCACCGGTGCCCGAGGCCGCACGGAGAATCCGGGTCGGGCTTTGTTTTCAGGTGTTAGTGATTCACTGGTGGTTTCTGGGGAAAGAGAGAAACTTGAACTGTGGTCGGGGCAGGTAAAAAAGCCTTCCGGTTCACCTTTTAATCCTGGAAAATAAAATAGATTTTCAACTAAGAAAAAAAAAAAAAAGACAAAACACACAAAGTATTGCATAAAAGCAATAGAGGGAGGATTACTCTGAACTTGGCAGAGGAGAGCAGTTATCACTCAAAGATAAGCACTGGGTAAAGGCAGACTTAATTTTGAAGCTTTTTAGGGCAGTGGACAAGCGAGTTATTTGGCCTAGATCAAAGGTCTGTTCTCTACTGTAGCTTGTTAATTGTTGAACTAGATATTGCTATTTAGGTACCAATTTTGTAACCATTAAGAATTTTTCCAAGAATAATGAAAATGCACCCAACGAGCCTTGCTGGGCCAATTCAGTATTGCTGTATTTGTGCGTATGCAGATCTCCATGGCGAGGAGAGTCGTGTCCTGCATCCCGTGGCCGAAGGACCTTTGTCTTCTGTAGCTGGAGTAGAAAGTTAGAAGGTGCCAAGAGCAGGGAGAGAGGTTTCCCCTCTGATTATGGGTATGCCCGTACCGTAACTGCTGCCAAGTTCTTGAGCATTTGCCACCTTCTCAGATGGGTTTTGCAGCCCCACGGTGAGCTGGGTTGTAGAAAGCCTCCTGGGTTATTCCTGTTTGCTGTGCAGTGCTCGGAGACCACAGAGGGCACCGAGTCCGCATTTGGTCTGAGACAACTGATCCCTTCCTCCCTTCTCCGTCAGCCTGATTTGTAACGGCCGGGCTGCTACCAGAACCAAGTTAGCTGATTTAAAGGCGCTGTAACTGCGGTGGAACCATGTCTTCGGTTTGATGAAGCAAATCATTTGACATTAAATATCGGGGAGGCAATTGGTAGCACCGGCTCTGACTGAAGTGTTGGTATGAGTCAGCTACTTGGCACGTATTCATTTTTAATCGTTACTGACATTGCTTTTGGAAAAAAGATGCATTTTTCTGCCTGCCTTGTTTATTATAAACAATGCACATGTTATCCTTGTGAAACAAAAGTAATACGTCTGCCAAACAAAGTGTTGAGAAATTGAAGCTTGACAAATGCAGATAAATTCAGAAATTAAGCCTTGATTTTCAACAGTGAGGGCAATTGACCAAGAGGTCAATATACCAAGAGATTTTTGCACTAAATCTCCATCACTGCTGATTTTTATATGAAGATTAGATGCTTCTTTACAAGATACACTATAGATCAAACAATAATCAATTCAGGGAAGTTCTGTGGCTTCTATTATGCAAGAGGTCATGTTGGGTAATTTCAAAAGGTCCCATCTGTCCTTCTCTATGAAAAAAAAGACCATTAAAAAAATCACAGTTTATATAAAATACAATTCTCCTCTTGCCTGATGCTAAATGAATTGCAAAAGCATGTTTGAAGAAGTCTGGCAGATTGTTCAGAACACGATTAAGAAATCGCAGCTACGCTGGAGACCAGGAAACACTGTATTTTGAGGTTAAGCAAATAAAATTTGTTTCGAGTATAATAAATATATATTCATAACCCATGGGATTATAATTTATCTCCCTATCTAAATCTTTGAGAACATAGTTTTAGGTAGAGATTCAAAGTCCTGCGTCACTTAATGCATGTGTGAATTGCTCTTTTCTCTCCTGTACAGATCACGCTGCAGTGTCTACTGCAGATTAGTGTGTTGGGAAGCATATACAGTGCCGTTCTATGGGTTTTCTTTGTTTACTTTGGTTTGGTTTACTTCAGTATCATCTTTGTTGGTAATAACAAGGTGAAAGAAATTTGCCGTCCGCATGGAGCATGCTGTGGGGTGAGTGGCGATGCTTTTTCCTGCCCTGGAGTGGGGCAGGATTTCCCTCCGCAGCTTGCTGGCCATGGAACGTTGCCTTAGCTGAAGAGCTGAGCTGTTGACTGCCATCTTCATTCAATACATTTGCTCAGTCTTTCAAATATTCAGGACCAAGGCTTCGGAACAGCTTTGACAGAGGCCAAGACCTTGCATTAAAAGCCCAGTTTGCTAGGAGAGCAAAATAGGAGACACAGAGAAGATAGGTTGGACCATCCTTGCGATGGTTGGTTGGTGTTGCTGGGGGTATGCACAGCAACTTGAGTCGTAGGTCGCTGTAGCCACGACTACTGTACCCCATCCCAAGAGCATTGAGTCTGCTCGTCTCCAGCAGGCAATACTTTGTGTCACTGCAGATGGCTCAAGGTGTGTAGTGACTGCGAAGGTGCCTTTTCTGGTCCCTGCTGCCCTGTGCCATGGAGGCCCTGAAGGCGAGCAGGGTGAGGGAGAACAGCAGTTCTGGCAGAATTCCCTGTGATTGTAGTGTCACTCTGCGCTGGAAAGCAATGGCAGCTCCAGCAAAGTACTGCATGGAATGGAACAGGATACATGTTACAGCCCCAGCATCTCTTAATTATTTTTTTTAATGTCTGTTCCACAGTTTAGGCTGCTGATGCACTAGTCTTAAGTTCTTCTTTTTTGCTCTTCCCCCTATATAACTGTGGAATCACCTAATAGGTTAGGCAATGCAGCATTCTTTTTATTTTCATTCCAATTGCCCTTTTGTTCTTGTGCTCCTTCAAACATACATTTTCTAGAGACTATTTTGTGATGCTTAAGAAAATGCAGAAACCCCACCTCATATGAGTCATATTTCTTGGAGACAAAAGACCTAACACTGGTGTAGTACCAGGGATATGTTAAGGACTGTTGTCACCAGTAAAGTAGAGACATCGTGATTATTCCTGCTCACGCGTGAATCCAGACTGATAATACCAAGCGCGTTGATTTTGCAGGACTTGCCGCTATAGAACAGCCAAGCTGAGTTTCTTTCTCTCTCGTGCTTCAGAAAAATTTAAAAAATCATTTTTATTGCCAGCATTGGTGGTTCATCGTGCAGTGTATATGTGATAGGATGGGGTCCACACAGCTCTTATCTATGTATCGCGTTAGCAAAGTCACAGCACCTCTTCGCATCTCTTCCTCTGCCATCCGCTTCCTGTCTCTTAGTTTTTCTGTAATTTTTTTGAGCTAGAGACTCTCTCCTGAGGCAGGTACTCTTTCTTATGTATTCCTGGCATGTCTAGCCCCAGCTGGGATTGTAAGATGCCGCTGTAATACAAACAAACAAATAATAATAACTAGAGATAAGAAGAAAAAAGTATCCGGCTTGAAATATGGATCCCAAGGTGCCTGACAGAGAGAAAACTAAGCAAGTCTTACACAGAGGTCACTGAAGGAAAATAAATAAGGATGCTCAGCTGTCAAATTTACAGGCTCCTGAGAAAGCTGCAATTAATAAAATATATTAATTGAGAAGTGTGAGGAAAATCTTAAAGCTTAACACATGGAAAATGTGTATCTATATCCCCAGAATAAACATTACATTGAGAAAAGGCAAAGTTTATATTGCATAGCATAAGCAAGCTCAGAGTGACTGTTGTAGCTAAGCGAAGATTTATGGTGCTCTGACATGAGGCACTGAACACATTATCAGTATGTAATACATTAGTCGTTAGGCAGTACTTGCAGTGTTTCTAATGGAGTCACAAACTTAAAACGTTTTAGTAGCTCAATATGGGATGGCTGCATGTGTTTTTTTTTTTTGGTTTTTTTTTTTGTTTTTTTAATCAATGCAGCTAAAAAGCCTTGAAAGTAGCTGTGGTAGATCTTGAAGCTGTAACTGTTATTTCCAGCATGGACATTTCACTTTTTCAGAACCTCCTGACAGCTGTGGAGGTTTTTTTTCTCTTCCATCAAAACACAGATTTCTTGCTGCAGGTAAACATTTAAATTGTAACTTTCCCTACCTTTTGTATGGAAAGAGAGAAGAGGGGGTTGGTACAACCTAACCTTTGCATTTTTCTTTCAGTCAGTCACAATTTCTTTACTTTCCCATCACTGAAAAAGGTATTTGATGCAGATTGCAGTTCTGTTTATCATCGGGTTGATTAAGCCCTGTATGTTCCTTATATATTATCTGCCAGTGCCTTCCAGTGGTTCAGGATTGGGACTGAAGACTTTTTTAATTAAGTAGATTTTACTTTTCTCTTTTTTTTTTTTTTTTCATTTATTTCCTCAGCTACATGAATTAAGCTTCTTGGAGTGATTTTCATAGATCCTGTTCCTTAATCCTGAAAGCAGCTTTGTTCTCTCTCGTACCTTAACTTCAGTTAAAATATTTGTTGGGAGGGGAAAGAGGAAAGTTTGAGACTGAAAACAAGGCTAGGACTTAGCAGACCCAGCAAAGGATAATGTTTGATCAGTAGGACTTGATATAGTAGCATTGTATGATACAGCTGGTCTCATTAAAAGAAAAAGAGATAGAGAGGTCATACAGGTAACGTGTCCATCAGTGTTACCACTACACAACACACTTCATTAGGGTACATATCTTACCTTCTCCTGCCCCAAAATTACTGAGTTGAAAAATGTGACTTCCAGCTGATTTGAGAGCAGGAGTATCAGCCTTAACTCTGGATTTCTTCTTGCATTTTGAACGCAGCCCGTAACATTACTCTGAGTGTGCTTTTTTGTGATGGACTAGTTTTTCGGCTTTTATTTTGTGTCTGACATTGGTGCCTAAGCCCTCTGCCTCCCAGTTGCTCTGCTGTTTGACTCTTCCCTAACATTGCTGTGGTGTTTTTAAGAGTGAATTCCGCTATTACTCCAGGGCGTTTTCAAAGTCCTTCTTGTGGTCAAGTTCAATTCCATTTATTTTTGACATGTGTTTCCTACTTCAGAGAGCACAGTGCATTGCTTTACATTTCTGTCAAACTTTGTTTCACAAAAACTTTATGAATCTTCTTCATTGTCCCTCTTTCTGCTGCCAAGCTGCCAAGGGCCACAATCCTTAATTTTTTTTCTATATGTGGCATCACTCACAGACTAGGGTAGAGGGTCAGGATGAAACACCTGTACCCCATTGTTATCATGGTGGTGAATAATTGCTTCTGGTTTATTTTTTATGCTATTTACCAGGTACCATGGCAGGTGATGAGCAGAGGAAGAGAGCAAGGAAGCCAGCAGAAGAAAAGGAAGTCAGTAGATTTTCTGTGAATGGCTTATTTTGCAAGACAAAGAAAAAACAATGTTTGGAATATTATTATTATTTAGTATACCATCTTTCTTCCAAGTGATGAGATTCAGAAGTAGAAGTTGCTAAGGTGGAAAGAGTGCCAGGAGAAGTGAGATGCGATTATAGTTATGAAAAAGGAAAAATTGAAGGACTGTCATTGAATGCACAGATAGGCAGTGACACTTGGGTATAGTAATCTAATGGCTAGTGCCCGGACTGAGAAAATAGGAGTTCTTTTCCTCAAACCAGCTCTGTGACCTTGAGAAATTTGCTTGACTTCTGGCATTGACACCTCCTTCTGGGAATCATCCATCTCACCCATTTAGGACGTAAGGTCACTGGAGTCGAGCGACCTCCTATAGCACTGGGCCAGTGCCCAGCACAGCTGGACTCCCATTTGGACCCATAGCCATATTAAAAGCAATAATACTTTAATACACTGCCAGCCTGGCCAGGAGGAAATTGGGAACTGCTGCATGAAAACTCTGAGCAAAATAACTGCTTTTCTCCCAGCAAACCACCTGGGAGATTTGTTTTGTTTTGCTTTGATAGCTTCTGACACTGTGTCTTATATTGCGACTTGTCAAATTATGTCAAAATTGTGATATGCTGCCGCGTTACAAACCGTATTTATTGCTAATTTCACACTAAAATGTTATTTCATATCGCTTCGTAATCTGGTGCCATATTTACTGATTTCTGTATTCCATCTGGAACTTATCAGCCTTTCCATGATGTCTGCCAGTAGCCCGAAAGTTTCTTTCTTGATCTTCTCTAATACCCAGGGATAACTTCCATCTGGTCCTAGAGATTTGTTGCTTTTAAGTTGCTCTAGATTATTTTCTTTCTGTCTCGCTGGTGCTGAAATCAGCTCGGATTGTGGTTGTGACATGGGCATTTTTCCTCTTTTTCGAAAGGCGTTTAGAATATACTAATTTATTTTTAGCTTTCTGGGTATCCTGCAGTTTTCTTCAATTTTCTCTCCCATTCCTTCCCATGATTCCAATTCATGTGATTGAAATTCTTTTGTAATTCTCCATTAGGAATTAGTAAAACAGCAAAAGCAAGAAATTAATGTCCCTAGCCCATGGGGCTTTTCACAAAGTTAGATGAAATTAAAGCAAAATAATGAGGAGAGACACAACTGAGTTTTTTATATTCTTTGATTTTCCTTTCATAATTTATGTAGTAAATATTTTCTTCTTTCTCTCTTTTTCTTTTTTCTTTTCTTCTCTTTTTTGAGATATGTGACTTGTTATTCGAGTGAATTTACATACCAAATGGATTTTAATGTTGTTTTGCTGCTTAGGGTCATGACATGTATTTATTATTTTTGAAACACAAGTAGTTTTAATTATTTTGGTGCTACTCGTGTAATTCTGGATAGCTGCTAGCAACTGAACTTTTACATTTTTGTTCATGTTATTAATAAAGTATTGTTTTTAATTTTATGAAGATTTACTGCTGCTCTTCCGTGTAAATTAAAACAATCATTTACAGCAGAAATGAAGCTTTCAGTCGTACTCCGGGAGAGTCCGCTTCACATTTATTCCAGGTGATATGCTTGTTCTCCACTTTAAATACCCACTTTTATCAGATCCAAGTTACCTCTGTAGGTATGTCAGGAGGTTGAATTACAAAAATGTTTCCATTACCTAAACATTAATAGTCTTGATAGCATCCACTTTTCTTTTAATTCAGGTTGCCAGAAGGATCTACATCACTTAACATAAACATTGCTGCCTTTTGATCTAATATTCAGTCCTTTCGTGTCTCCACAACCCCAAGAGATAACGTGGTGCTCTGCATCTTTAAAAATACACATTTTAGCATCATGTATCAACTCCATCGCTTGCACTAAGGGGTAGCCCTTGCAGCTAGAGACACCTTTAATCGGTGGAGTTAATCACTCTGGAAATCAGCAGGAGTGCTTGGGGTGGTGAGTTGCTCCTCGTCATGAGTGAACGTAGAAGAACTGACATGTGAACTGAATTTTCTCTTGGAAACTGTATTTTCACTATTGATCTGAGACTCCAGCTAGTGTCCCCTCTGCAAGGAAGGTGGTGTGAGACTCAATGTTGAGTGCCCCGTAGTTGTGCCCCTCAGATTACTGCTCTGTTATTTGTGGTCTAGAGGTAGGAGACACGGTCAGCAACATGTCAATAATTACCTCTACTAGTAATAATTAAAAGTTGTGATTCATACTATTTGTCACTGACATTTCTGTTTGTCCTTCTGAGGACTCAGTGGCTGAAGGACGGCAAATAGGTCACATGTTGAACTGTGGCTTTTTATTATTAAAAAAAGGAAGGAAATGGGATTTAAAATGGAAGATCAGAAGGTTAGAATAGAATAGAACAGTTGGAAGGGACCTGCAACTATCATCTAGCCCAACTGCCTGACCACTTCAGGGCTGACCAAAAGTTAAAGCGTGTTAGTAAGGCCATTGTCCAAATACCTCTTAAACACTGACAGGCTTGGGGCATCGACTGCCTCTCTAGGAAGCCTGTTCCAGTGTTTAACTGCCCTCTTTGTGAAGAAATGTTTCCAAATGTCCAGTCTGAACCTCCCCTGGCGCAGCTTTGAACCATTCCCACGTGTCCTGTCCCTGCATTCCAGGGAGAAGAGATCAGTGCCTCCCTCTCCATGTCCCCTCCTCAGGAAGCTGTGGAGAGCAAAGAGGTTGCCCCTCAGCCTCCTCATCTCCAAACGAGACAAACCCCGAGTCCTCAGCTGCTTTACAGGACGTGCCTCC
The DNA here is from genome assembly GCA_017639485.1 of Pluvialis apricaria. NCBI lineage: Eukaryota > Metazoa > Chordata > Aves > Charadriiformes > Charadriidae > Pluvialis > Pluvialis apricaria. The sequence goes on from CM030009.1 coordinate 121,448,300, forward strand.
CAGCCCTTTCACCGGCTTTGTTACCCTCCTCTGGATGCATTCAAGGACCTTCACATCCTTCTTAAGTCATTTAGCCCAGAACTGCAAATAGTATTCAAGGCTGTTGCGTCGCCATTTCTTCACTGGAGACACTTTATGTTTCTTTATTAAAAATTATCCAATACAGTTTATACCTTAAGCAGAGTCTAAATTAACTTACATTAGATCAAAGTATCTTATTTCCAAAACCAGTGGCTAATGCTACCTCAAAATACTCACTGTTATTAATTTACTCTTAAGAATGACAACGGGATTTCACTTCGTTTTTTTCCTTTGGGTCAATATTTTCTAAATGAACTTTGTTTTTATCCAGATTAAATTTCATTAGACATCTTTTTAAAAAAAAAACAAAACAGGTTATAAGCATGTAAAGATAAGCTATCTTAAGGAAACTGAAGAAAGTTTTTCAAGGGAAGCACTAAAAGAAGCCTTTGAGACAGTCAATACACTAATACTAATAATCTTATTTTTTCAATAGGTCCTGCTCTTTCTCTCTTTCTGAGAAATAATAGTCTGTGCAACCTGGGATTTGACAGAGAATAACAAAAGCTGTTACTCTGTTAAATTGCAAAGATATTTCAGTATTCCATTATAAAAGCAGCGAAAAAGAAATTAAAAGTAGATGGTTTATTGGAGCTTATAAAGCTGTAAAAAGGAAGGGGGGGTGGAGAGGCAGCAAAGAAAACCCAAGCTAAGCAGAGGTACTTTGGCAAGTGCCTTCTCACCAGTGATGCTGAAGCCTAAATGTTGTTACGGAGTTGCAGAAGTGCTGGACTTGCTGTTTCTTGGTAGCACCGTTGGGTCTTTTGTTCTTAAAGATTTTTTGCTGCAGAAGATTTGCTTGAAGTGAACCGAGCTGCGAAAGCTTTGATGAGGCGGCTCCGAGAGAGCTGCTGTGAAATCAGCTGCCGAGGTGGTGGGTGCGTTCAGACACCCGCCAGTGCCGCCTTTCTGTGGCTCCCAACCTCTCCGCTTTGGTTTCGCTGGCTTCTCTTCCGCTCCTGAATATGAATTTGGAGAGCGGGTCGGCGGCGGGGTTGGGATTGCTTTTGGTGTTACAGTGGAAAACTTTTAATCTTTTTCTTTGATCGGGTCATTTTCAGACCTATCCTTTTAGTTCTGCCAGGGCTGACTGAAATCAAAAGAGACTGTTACTCCCTAAAACTAAAGCACTCATCTCTGAAAATAAGATTTCTAAATTTTCCAAATTTCAACTCGAGTATTTACTCAACAAATTAATATCATTTTGCCTTACTGGTCCTTGCAGAACTAACTCTTCTCTTAGTTTCCCAGTTAACACAACATTTTATGCTCAGATGGTGCCTCATATTAGAAATTCGTTATAGCATCAAATAGAAATGCGCATAAAACATTTTAGCATTCCTGTAAATGTAATCGGGCAGTTATAATATGAAAATTCTGTATTCAAATAAAAATGTTTGCAAATATGCATCTTAGGAAGAACTTGTATAATGCTAAGCACTGCAAACACCTTGTAGAAGTGGTTGGTATCCACTGAAAAATACAGTTTCACACCTATAGATGTTTTTCCTAATATTTGTAGAAACACAAAGTGCTTCTGTATGGATATTTTAGTCTTTTTTTGTGGAGGTTTTAATTAGAGCTTTTTTTTTCCTTGCTGAAAGAAAAGAAGCGAAAAGACTGGATAGTGTATAATTCTGATAGTATTTCCAGTGCATTACCCCACCTTTTAATAACTCTGAGTAAAGAGCGAGTATTCTCTCTCACCACTGGGCACTTTCCAAACATACAGTCGTCTTAAAAAGTACATTTCCTTATGATAATCTCCACCAAACTGGTACATTGTACATGAGGGCTCTGTGGTTTTGGGTTGGTTTTTTTTCTGATAAGACGCCCTTGTAGGTTTATTTGCTTATTGGCAACATGATTTCTGGAGTCCCAACCTGCTACATAGTATGATTTGTAATTAAGGATGCCTCGTGTGAAGTAATCTACATAAAGCACCATGGTAACGGAAAGACATGTAAGTATTTTAAGGTCAGGTGTAAAAAGATACAGACTATTAACTGTTAATTCCAAAATGGCATTTGGGATCCCCTGTGATCTCCTGCTCTAAGTGAGGAACCTGGCTTTATGGCCAAGGAGATACTATCGCTTTTGACACCTACGGTCTATCTCAATTTGGTGGAAGGAGATCCTCGTAGCTTAAACACGTTCTACAACTGAACGAAGCCGATCTGCATGAGCCCAGCAATGCATGAGGAAGTGCTAATGCAGTGTTAATTTCCTAGCAATATAAGAATAATTAAAAATAATTGTATTAACGCATACATCTGCTCGTACACCACACATTTCCACCAGCTCCAGGATGAAGGAGTCTAATGCAAGTTCACTCTGGATTATTTCTTTTCCCTGTGAATATTTAGGTTTTTGCTCGCAGAAAGAGCAGCACTTAAACAAACACCTTTCTGTCCTTACACCCTCTACCACGCTTTATTTTGCAAAAATGCAGCGTGCACATAAATGTGAGAAACAAAAATGCCCCTCAAGCTTTCGGTTTCTGCCAGAATCTCAGTGATTAGCATGGCTCCGCTGGAATTTGCCTGGCCTTTTTGCAAAAGCGCTTGCATAGGTAAGATAGCATCTAGTGAACCTCTGGGAAGGGTGTACGCTTGTTTGGCTTCGTCTTATATAATGCAAAACAAACAAGAAGATAAAGAAGGTATCCTGTGTTTGCAAGAGCAGTATTGGGCAGGCGGTGTTTACTGCAAATGCACAGAGAACTTTTTGCCTTGCATATTTATTTAGCAATCATGCGCCTTCACTTCAGTGCTACTGAAAAGTTAAAGGTCATCGTGTGTGGATTTAGTGCTGCGGGAGTGAGATTTGAATACATATTTGTAGCCCTCATCCACCTGGGAGTCTTCTCAGAACCCCAAGACCTCCTTACATGCGTGGAGTTAAAAGTTGGAGGTAGCCCTGAAGGATATTTCTTATAATTCATCAGTAAGGCTCGATTTGCTGGCAATAGCTGGAAGGTGATATCTCCCCAGGAATATATGTCAGGTGATCTTCACTATTCTACTTGCAGTGCAAGGTGCGTTTCTTGTGCTTGCATTTTCTAGCCTAAACAGACAGTGACACATATTACCGCAAGAAATCCAAGCACAAGAGAAAAAAAAAAAAGAGCAAAGCAAATAAACTCCCCAAACCAGCTCCCACGCTCACAGTGAAAGAAGATGTACCAGTGTACACACATCTTTTATTTGGGATGTAGAACCTTCCTGTACCAAATATGAGTCACTGCTTAACGCTCTCTGGGAGCTGCTCAGATAGGTACAGTGTATCAGACTGATTAGTGAGTATTTGGGATGGTTTAGGTTGGGTTGAAAACTCTTCAGACTTTATATTTAAGTTCTCATTTTCATTGAGGGTTGTTCACACTAAGACAAAAAACAGCCTATACCTCTGGGAGTACGGTCCCATCCCCGCTGAAGTCGGTGACTTGGTAGAAGTCAGGATTTCATCCCATGTCTGCAGGTAAGATCAGAAACCCGTGAAAGTGTGAGTTACTGCAGCAGGGTAGGAAGAACGCCTCTGCTTCTTGACTATATAAAATACATCTGTTCATAGTCTTATTAGAGGTACATTTATGAAAAAGTTATGTGACTTTAAAAGGGTTCCTGAAGAGCATTTTTTTTACAGTAACAACACTATCATCCACTGTAGTGAATGAAAACTGAGATTATGTTGGGCAAAAACCGGTAATTCAGCAAATCACTTAATTCTTTGAATGGGAACATTTTTCTTCCAACTTTAGGCTGCAAAGAATTCTTTTACATGAATTCTGTAAGCTGCAGCAAAATGACTTCAAACAATGGCAGAAATGTTCTTTTTTATACCATCAGCTTCGGATGATTCACTTTTCAGGAAATGCAAAAAGTAGTAAGTCGCCTGCTATTGACTGCTTCACCTGTCTTATTTTCGTTCTTGTTTGTTATTGTTCTTACCCAGATAATCCTACTGCTTGGTAGATGTCCTCATACATGCTTTGTTTTATTGCGCCTACTTAGAATACTTAAAAAATCTCGGTGGCACTTGAAGAATAAAACTGGAGTTAATTTGATTACAGTGTTTTTAAGATGTAGCAATTAAATGCAATCATTTTTAAATAATATCATTTTATAAACATTGTATAAACATAATGTAAGCTGCAGATAACTACTGCAAATTTATAGTAAACAACTTTATTGTATATTTTGACAAACCTTCTGGAAGCTTGAAATACTAATTTAGATTTTTGTAGAATTTGTTGTTCATAGCAATAAGAAAAGAGAGACCTATATATGTTTCAACAGTGCACATTTGGAACAATAGATTGAGTGTTTTCTGCAATTTTTAGAGTAACTACTTCAGGATTTTTAAGCGAGGAATAATATTTCAGGTTTGGGATGTCCCTGGTCTACTTACTGTTTTGAAATTTCTTGAGTGTGTGTTGCCTGGTAAAGAAATGAAAAATTGTTCAACAGCAACCGTAAACAGCCATCGCAGTGAGAGACATATAAAATTAAATGTGCTCTCCAAAGCCATTAAGGCATCTTTGCTACCCTTCTTGAAATTTAGTAGTGAGACCTGGCCCTTGAGTATATGGAGAAAGTCACAAGAACAATGTGGAGCTGGGAGAGCTTGAGCAAAATGAGAAGGTAGCTCCTGAATTAGGGAAGGTGTATTTTAATTATCTGGCTTATTTGTTTTGGTTACTTTGGACTCATTTTTGTTAGCCATCGTTCTGCAATAGTCCATTCCTTTCAGTCACAAGACAATCCTGTGTTAGTGATGCTTTTCTTTGCAATTTTTCAAGCTATGGGTGCATGTATAAATAAAAAATTAAGACCCCTCTAAGATAACGAGCTTGCAAATACAGAGACTGCAGGTAAGCAAACTTTTTTAAATGCAGGATTTTTAAAATTAATTATTTAGGCAGTATTACCGGAGCCTCCTAATTGAGTGCTCCACTGGCTTTCTCTTGAGGCTGGTTTAGCTCCCTTGGGAATTTAAAGACACTTTGAGTCTGAGCAGTGCTGTGGACCCCTGATCACCGTGGGCAGCGTTACCATGATGTGGTGAGGCGTTTTTCATCAGCTCAGCTGCAGTAACGGACTGTCTGCCTTCTTATTACCTGCCTCACTTCTAAAGAAAAACATGTTAACTTAAGTCTCAAATGTACACATGTGGCTTAAGCTCATTTTGCTTCTCCAGAGGGGCACACTAAGAGAAAACACGTGATATGTTACTGCAGCTTGGTTATTACCTGTTATTTTACAGTAACTCAATTGCTTGTGGTCATCTGTGTATAACCTTAGTCCCATGTAGGAGAATTCAATGTAATCTCAAAAAATTCCATTAAATTCTCATTTCAGTTTGGCCTTTGTAGAGCTGGTTATGGTTCTGGTTTGCTTGTATTTTGTGTCAGTCCAAAGGTCTTCCCCTTTCAATTTTGCTGTGTGCCTGTGCTGTCAGTAGGGTAAGAAACCAGAGGATTGATGTGGAAAAATTAAACTGGAATGAGAAGTACTGGTTAATGTATACCAAGCATAACTCAAGTTGTTATAGAGGTAAAAAAAATCCTTGTTACTTGAAGTTGAGCGCCATAAAATCTACATTACATGGAATGTAAGATATGTTAACCAAAATCTTAATGCACAATTTAAAAAAAAAATTATAACAGCCTACAGCTGTCAGAGAAGTATGCTTTCATTTCATGTCGCTGACTCTTTAATGCCTCTTCAGCTTAACCCATGTCCTATCCTTGCTCATCCTCAAACAGGGAAGTAAACAGATGTCCCCCTGAATGATGGGCAGTCATAGAAGTCTCCTAGCAAGAGACTATTTTTACTTGGCATGCTTTTCTTTTTCGTAAGTTTAAAGAGATAGATGCAGAATTTAGGAAACAAGAAAGCCATGTTGAATAACTATATCAAATGAAGTAATAATTAAATATGTCTCCTGTCACCTTTGTATCAGAGGGCTTTTGAAGGCAGCATCTCTGTATTTTGGTTGCTTTATTTTCCCCTCAAATCCACAGTGGCTTTGTCCTGTTGGTGCTTTGGCTGCAAACATAGTCTGTAAAGGCATAAGCCAAAAGGGGTCTAGAGGTTCGGTTTGCTTTCCATCATATACAAGGAGTCTAAATTTTGACTTGGGTAGATCACTTTCGCAGTATAAGTGAAAAATCAGATTTGTCTTCCCCTTTTTGTTTCTCTGGTTTTCTTGCAATGGGTCATTGAAAGAAAGCCTGAAGGTAGATTCTGGAAAGCATTTTTCTTCCTTCTGTCTTATTTTGTACATTTGAACTACTTCAGCGATTTCTCTCTTTTTGCTGGACAACTCCTAGGAGAAATTAAAGAATTATTTATTTATGATTATTAGTTTCCTTTCAGCATTTTAAAAAATGTCTTCAATGTTTGAAGCACCCCAGCAGGCATCGCAAGCAAAATCTGTAGCAAAGAAAACAACAATAAAGCAAAAATAATGACAAATTCCGTCCAAACAGAAGAAGGGAGGAGACTTGTTCAGCAGCAATAATTAACCAAGTTTCAACATGCTTGAGATGCCTGTGGAAACTACCTGACAAATTGATGGGTTTTATGGTATGCCCCGAAGATGAATAGGTCTGAGCTGTTTCAGTTGCAACTGAGAAGCAGAGTGGTTAGCTCATAAGCTTACGTGGAAGGCATTTCTCTTCATAACCTTCTCAGTAGTAATAAAAATTAGTGTTAATCATGTTTATGACACAGTTCTGCTGGAAAGTTTGTCGTGAGAGGGGAAGATGGAAGGGCCCTCTCCTCTGAAAACGCAGGGTATGCTCCCGTTTCAGGCACGTTTCTCCTGGGCAGCGTCTCCTCTTGGAAACCAGTTGGAGAAATCCTGTCCCATCCTGCAAGTTCATTCATTCTGGGCTATTTGAGTATTTGTAGGAAAATACCAGCTCCTCCAACTCTGCCTTCCTGCAGCAGGTAGTCCGTGGAGACAACTCACAAGGAACAGTCTCTTCGAACTACATGAAACACAAAGCTAGCTGTTGCCAGCCTCCTGAATTCACTCCATTCCTGTCTCCTAATTAAATCTCTTAGCATTTTCCCTTGCCTGTGAATGAAGTGGGGTTATGCCTAATCATGAGAGACTTTCAAGCAGAAGGTTTGCCCTCTGGGCGCTCTCTGCAGTTAGTGCTTCTTGATCTGTTTGGCTGGTGGCAGTTGATTTTAGCTGCCTGATTGCGGTGGGGATTGTAGTGGGTTGCATGGAATGAAGTTGAAACTCAGGGCAACAAAGGACAACCTATCCCACAGTCTTAGCCAAACAACAAGACAAGATTAGATTTTGGTCATTGGAGCAGAGGCTGAACCATGGCTTCCTAGAGACCTTGATCTCACCAGAGACCAGAGATGTTAACAGAGCCCACTGGCAGAGGACCCTGGACTTCTTCACCCTTCAGCAGCCACTGAAGACAGGATACAAAGGATAAAAAGTCTGTAATCAGTACTCTCTTAAAACATCCAGAACCTAACGTGTGGCCATCAGGCATGACAAGAAACCAGTGCTACTCTAAATCATCTCCTTTGTTTCATCAGTTGTTTCTCCTCCCAAGATCCAGCATCCCTGTGAGGACTGCAGCTCCGCTTGGCAGTTGCAGAGGACACATAAAGAAGCCACTCAGTCTAGTGCCAAAGGCAAACATCCGTTTCATAACGGACCTTTCATTTTCTGCAGACCGCCTGAACTGTCAGAGGAGCGGGATTCTCTCTTGGTAGTGACAGAAGCTCCCACTTCAGCTCCTGGCCTTCGGGGGTCATCCCACAGATCCTCAACGTTTCTGATCTTCCCATCATTAAAGCAAAAGAAAATAATTTTTCAAATCTTTCTGTTCTGTTTCCTTTGAATATCCCCTTCAGATATTGCAGAATAATCGTATGTATTTGGAGGTAAGGTTGCTCCATTGAGAAGGCTGTGAGTGGTGGCTTCCTCGTGCTCCTTTAAGGTCTTGATCTTGGTTTTTTGAAGTTAAATTGCCAGAAAGGACCTTCCCTTGAGAGCACATGTAACTCCTCTGCTGGATTTTTTCCCTTATACATTTAAAAAGGTCTACATACTCTTTAGAAACCTGTGGTTTTTGTGGTCACAGAACATCAGTTACCCTAATTAAAAGAAGATTTCTGTAATGTCTTTTTATTTTAAACTATGCAAAAACTCTGTGGTGAGATGAGCTAGCAGGAAAAGGCTTGAGGAATTATCCTAAATATGCCTGTTGTGCCAGTGTGTAGCCATGTTACATCCAAGCTGAGGTTCCTGTGGCATTTAAAAGTATTAAGCCATCTAAAGGGAGTTGCTTCCTTGGCCACGGACCTTCATTTATTTATACAGAAAGTGATCTAAAAGTGTTTTAAAGGACAAGATTTTGCCCTCTCCCCCCAGTAAGATGTAGACCTGGAAAGGATCTTTCTGCTCTTTGAATCTAAACTCTTGAAATTGCATGGAATCATGCTATTTGAAGATTCATGAATGTATGAAGCACTGCCGAAAGACCAGGCGGAGTTTTGATCCCCATCACTGTCTAAGGAAGCCCTTTCAGAATTTTGTTTTTCTGCTGGCGTGTTCACTGACGGGTCACGGCCATTTGTTACTGAGCAAACCTCGTTTTGTGTTTACCCCCTGTGTTAAGAGAGCAATTATACATCCTCACGCTGTTACCTCTCTCCTATTGGCTTCCTGGCCATGTGCTCCCTACAAAATCCACCTTCCGTGGTGCCAGATTGAACCATGAACTTATCTCTGACAGAGAACGCAGTTTGCAGCTTTTAAATTGAGATTATACCTGTTATAAAACACTGCTATTTCAGACCTGGTGAGCTCACCAGGAGGATATTAAATAGATGATCTAATCTGTTTGTTTCTCTTCCTCCTGTCGGCATCCTCTCAGTTTTGTTGTTAATCTGAGTTATGAAAATTGGACCTGAAAGGATTCCACAGCATGCAAGTTACAGCATGTCAAAAAGAAGGTAAGAAAAATGTTCAGAATATCCTGGCTAGAGATTTCTCTGGCTGAAGACAGAAGGAGAAAAATCTGCTTGTGCCACTTCGAGGATGCTCTTCTCTGGATTACTACATGGCTGAAAGGTGAAGAAGCGTAACTTCTTAGAACTGTAACCGGGAGCAGTTCGGTCCCAAAAACAGCGACAAGGAGGATGCACTTTTGAGATCACTGAGACAATTTTACCTTCCGTATTCCCATTCTTTTCAATGCAAAGGCCAAGCAGACCCGTGGCGTGTCTGGTGCCAAGATCCAGAGTAGAGAGGGAGAGTTTGCCCAGCGGGGGACCTGTCGGGAGGCCAAAAGAGGGTGTGTGTGCACGCTGCCGGTACCCGCGTGGGTACAAATACAGTCCCACTTCTATTTTTCTGTAGCTGAATGAGTCCCTGAAATGACTACCGTAGGTTCAGCATTTAAAATGGATCCAAAACCACGGCAATTAAGCCCAAGTCAGCACAAGGTGAAAGGCCTTTGAACACATAGCCATTACCACGGCGAGCACGAGAGCCTGATATCGCTGATCCATGGGTTTAAGGAGTTTCTCTTCCCATTTCTGATAAAATGAGGCCCTGCAGCGTTGGTCCAGCCTAGTTTAATAAGATTTGAGCTGCTGGGCTTTGGCTTTTTCCTTGCAGATTATTCCACCCTTTTATAACATGGTTGGTCGAGAGAATTTGATTGAATAGCCCTCCTCTTCCCTTCCAGTTAAGATACAGGGGCACGAGGCCATCCTGCTGCTGTTCGTCTCTGTACGGCTTCACACAGTGCATCCTTGATCCACAGCTCATAGGCTGGTGGGTGCTACAAGGAGAAAATGCGGTACATGGGGAGGGTGTCTGTGTCTATATTCAGACAGATAGTCTTATGAACATAAGACCTGACAGAGATTGCTTTTATTCCATCTGTTTCAGTTCCCCACCCAAACATGCATACTTCTACCAAAGAGATAAAGCCTTAAATTACTTGTATGGTCTGCAGTCGAGCTACCAACAGAACGTACATATATATATTGCATGAGCCAAGCCCTACTGTTCCTACTCAGCTCAGCTTCTCTCCGTCATTTCAATTAGACAGAGTTTTGCTTTAGTGCGAGATGAGTAAGAATCGTGAGTTTTGGCCCGAGACTGCTTCAGCAGTTGCATGTCATGCTTTATTTTACTGCACAGCAGTTTGCCAGATATACCATATTGGAGACGCGTTGATCTTTGTCGCTTCCAAAACTGACACTTCCTTTTCCAGTCCTGCCTTTTAAACTATTTCAGTTGGACAACACCGAGCTTTCAAAAAACGCTGATATTTCTCCCCCTTTTGAAACAGTGTTTTAATTCACAGGTTTAGTCAAGACTTAAATCTTACTGATCCAACCACGCCAGTTCAGGTTGTGATTTTTATTTTATGAGAAAACATAGTGATGCTGGTACAAAGCCATATTACAAACACAGATACACCCTTGGCTAGTTTTGTGATAGAGGCATGCCAAAACCTGTTTTTCTACCCATCAGCTGTATTTCTGTGTTGTTTCTAATTTGTGTGTTAACGTTCTGGCTTTCTCTTAGTTGCAGAATTAGTCCTGGTACAGCTTATGCCAGTACAACCCTCTAGTACAGGCAAGGCCATAATCTGTTGTAAAGCCATTATGAAAGGTCAGGAAAAGGTGGTCTGAAGGACTTTATTACAGAGTTTTACGACTGGGACCATGTGCTGGTCACTGGAATTTCAGGCAGTCAGGCACTTCGGCTCCTTCCCAAGTTGGCCAGAATTGATGATGCTTTGACTCCTTGCATGCTGGATTTTTCATCTCCTTTTACATTTCAGGTGGGTCTGGCAGAGGGCGGGATGCTAGGAGGAAAGCGTGTCTTTGTATAAATTGTGGCTTGAGACAAATAAAGCAGCTGCTGTTGGTCTTTGGCCTTGTTACCTCTGTGCACCATTTTATGTATCTGTCCTTTGGAACATGTGGAATTTGCATGCGTTTGTGCCTTTCTCTTGTAAAACAAAATGAGGACAGCCTAATTTCATTATTTTTCATTTAGGAGAATTCCCTCTTTGTAGCCATTCTTTCTTTCTAACATAGACCATAGCATTTATTTATGGTTGTTTTATTTGGGGGGTGGGTGAAATCAATAAATGCCATTGCTTTGTGCGTCCACTGGGATGTGCGCATGAAGCTGTGTCTCCTTCTGTGTAGCTCTTGTTAAAATACAAAACTGTATTTATTTTCAGTATGAACAGAGCCAGAGAGAGAAGTTTATCCCAGTGTATTATCTTGAATGCTGCATTACCTAAAGGCTGATGATATAGAAATAATTGAAAGTAAGTACTGCAAAATTGTTGAGATAAATTTTGACATAAAAATGTAGGTTGCTTCATAAAAAGTTGCAGTGACAATAGGTTATAGTGACAGCTTTTCAACAACTGTATAAGCCTCCAGATGGAAGGGAATTTGGCTTAATGAATTATAGGCAGTCTGTGTAACACAAGCTCCTTTTATAGGAGCAGATCAGAAAAAAGAATAAACTTATTCATACTGGCATGTGTTAAATAACATCATTGTTAAAAACATGGAGTTGAAAAGAGACTGAGAAATGCAGGGCTTAAAAAAAAAATCCGCTGTTAATGTCTCAGGACCTTTGGACTACCAAGCAGGACACTGGGCTGCTGTTGTTTCAGCATTATCTGATAATGAACATTGTCATCGGCCAACTGCAGAGGCTCACAGCTTTCTGGTGATGAGATGACCCCACTGCAGGACCTTCTTCTTTGTGTCTTTAGCCTAAACTCATCAGGGGTGGGACAAAAACCTCATGTTCTGGTGTTCCTTTGCTGCTTTTCCTGGTGCAGTCTGCTAAGGAGGATGGTTGCAATGCCTCTTCGTGCCTTCATGATCTCTCCCTGTGCCTTTGCCCAGGGAGCTGAGCAGCCTTTGCTGGTAAAGGTTGTTACTTACACCTGGGGATGGATATTCAGGGATCCTCAGAGCATTTTTTTTCCAAGCTGTGCCACAGACAGGCTGCATGACCTTGGCAAATTACTTAATATCTGCTTTCCCATCCAGAAAACGATGATGATACTTACCTGCCTCCCAGGAGAGGCATTTAGACTTCATTAAGGATTAGGACATGCTTTTAGTTTAGTTAGTTGTGTTGAAATGTGCTTCGTAAGCAAAAGTTGTTGTTAAATAATGAATGAGGAGAAATGCTGTCAAAGTAATATAAAGGACTGAGCCGGTGCTGAGAGCAGTAACCAAATGAAAATCACACGCGCCGTGATGTCAGAGCAGGGGAGTATGACTGAACACTAAGAATAAGCAGCAGATGTCAGTGACTCATTAAAATAACAACTTTGTATTTCTAATTTTGTCAACGTACTGCCGCACTTTTGATAGGACGGATTAACCACTGATGAGCCTGTAGGATTTTTTACTCACGTGGCAGTGAGTTAAGGACATAGTTACAGCTTTCAGCCTGCGCTACCACATCTGTGGCTGGTTTATGAGGCAGTATTAAAATACACAGATTCAAGATTTAGAAGCATAGGAAATTTCTGTGAAACTACTAATCGTGGATGCTTAAAACAGTAAGTTATCTGGGTAGGCAGTGCTTTCTCTTGGTTAGGAATATGTTTCTAGCAGGTCTGTGACTTTAGACATTTGCAGGTGGCCTGTTTTGCATCTTCCAACTCAGGCAAGCAGCCGTGTAATGGACGGATGCATTTACTGTGGATGTGGTACCGACACTAAATATTAGCTGTTTTCTTACAGCAATAACCAGAAAGATGCGCAGACAAGCACTTATTTATCCCACTCCCTGTTTCATGAGCACAGGCATCTTAATTGTACTGGCAAAGCAGATGTGTGTGTTTTGTCAGCGCAACTGTGTGGTTTTGATAATCCATCTCCTCAAACTCTGCGAGGGCTCATTTTTGTCCGCATATATTATACTTAGCAGCACCTGGATCATTACCCGTGCACCTCATGAAACCTTTTTTCTTATTCATTTTCCTAATTAACAGCCTGTGCCTGCCATGTGTGGATAATAACACTTGCATCCTCACGCAGGTAGAAGGAGTCTCTCAACAGCAGTCTTTTTTTTTTTTTTTTCCCTTTGCATCTCTAAAACGACCTAACAAATTTTTGTCGAGGCGCTTTTTCGTACGGAGCCCTGACCTCTGCCGAGACACGCTGCAGGGAGCCAGAGGTCCTGCCGAGCCCCGGCATGGAGCCGTGCCGCTGCTGCCGGCTTCTGCCCGCCACCCCCGGCAAGTGAAGGAGAAGAGAGAGCCGAGCGGCTCCGCGGCGTCGCCGTCAGCCTTCACTTCGCCCCGGGCATCGCGTCTCTCCCGGAGCACAACAGCGCATTGTACGACGCTGAATGACAAGCAGTTCTATATTAAGAAAAACATGAAAACGCAGCTTATTAGAAGCCACGGGGTTGATTGAAAGCGTAATAAATGGCAGCCTACCAACAAAGATTGTTGCTCCGGGTAGATAATCTGATTAGTAAATATTTATTTCATTACAAAGTCTCTTTTATGGTTTGATCCGGGTTCAGTCAACAATTCTAAGTGACCTCTTCAGCATTTTAAATTGGATCTGGAGGTTCTGCCATTTGAACCAGGGATACCATAAACAAATAAGAGGTTCCGTGCAATTGGAGGTAGTGGTATGAAATGCAATAGTATTTATTTAGAGAATCCTCGCAGGGCATCTGCTGTTTGATTAGGGTCTTTGTTTGGTTTCAACTCCTAACTTGTTTAATCTTAAACTTTGAGGAGATACAGAATTGTTGCGCTCATCCAGTGACAACTGAAAAACATTAACTCTTCAATTACTGCCGTGCAGGCACCCATTTCACCGGTGCAGCTCGCTAGCGTATCTCATAACCTAATGGCCGGCAAACTGTACTGTACCTGGATTCTTCAAGCAGTGTTGCAAATGCTTTTTGCCCAGGTGTGCCTGGTATAATCAGCTATCGAGAAGAAAGGGAAAACATACAATTTTTATCAGCTTTGCTGGTGCATTATATGTAGCAAAGTGAAGCAAACAAATCAGAAAATCTTAATAGTTGCATTATAAATATATATTGCACAGTCATTGTTCTCAGCCCCTGTGAACTCTTCAATGTAATGTTCAAGGTCTGCAGAAATAATAAAAGCATTTTTGCTTTGTCCAGTGGCAGTGTATCAGATAAATGAATGCAGATTTAAAGGAGAAGAGTGCAGTACTTTTTCCCACTGGAGATTGTGGTTTTAGCTTTAAATTCAGAAAATGCTTAAGAGAACCTTATGAAATGTAATAAAGTTCTCCTTCCCTGAGCTCACACTCTCAATCTGAAATTGTATTGAGGGAATTTGAGTTTCAATAGTGTCCTTACGGAGCAGCTATGCTTATTACTTAGATATTAGAGGTGCCCTGTTGATGTACAAGCATTTGAATTCCAAAGGGAAATAAAGTCTGTATTTTCAGCTTATTATTGTACAATATTGTAGGCACTCTGCAGTAAGTGTCTGAAAACAATTGTTCTTTTTCCCTTCTAACTTTCACCACCTAACGTGCTGTCTTGGCTTCCTACCTCTGCTGCGAAAGAAGACATCAGCTTAAATTTCCAATTCCCTAGTAAGAGGTTATGTACATAATAACACTATTATAGCTAATGTTGTTTATGTACTTAATTCTTTGTGCTAACAGTGGTGGCCACAGTTTGAAGTCGTCGTGCCACCTAGGTGTTCAAGAAAAGTACTCAAATTACCCAAGAGCAGGCTGAGAACCAGGCAGCGTGTCCTCTCCTGTTTTGTCTCCTCCAACGCTGACTTTTAACGTCCTGCTAAGTTTGCCTTGTAAATACAGGTGCACACCAGCTAGCATCGCTGTAGGACGGCTCGCTCAAAAGAAGCAGAAGCAAAACCATGCAGCAGGCACGCGGACATGCTCGGAAGGAGCTGCGCTGGGTAAAAATGCCTTGTCACATCCCTCACCATCTCATTTTCACTTGCATATGCTCCTGCGGCGTTGTGGGAATACGCTTGCTCGCAGCCTGGCTTGCGAACCCGAATCCCAGTCGTCCTTCTTCCCACCCCGCGCGCTCGAAATGAAAAAAGGGAAGAGCAAACCCGAGCGAAAGCTCTCGGCTCTCTCCACTCTCCGCGTGAAATGGAGCGTGGAGGAGAGTGCTCCAGGCAAGCAGCGGCTCTGAGTTAACCGCCAGGTCAACGCGGAAGGCCAGGAGCTGGTCAGTGTGCTCCCAGCGTGTAACCGAGGCAATGCTCGCCGCCTTTTGCAATGGATAGGATTATTTATAAATGATGCATGAAGGGATTTTGAGGTCTGCAAAGGCAGTGCCGTGGCAAGATCAGAAAATGCTTGAAGGTATTCGTTCAGCCAAGCTCCTTGGCCATGTTTTCCCCAGCCCAAAATAAGCCCCAAAATGAGAGGGAATGAAAGATTTTTGCTGGGCCTCAGAAGAACTTTCTCCGCTTCCAGTTGCACAGCCATAAAATGAGGAACGAGCCATGCTGTGCATATATTAGGAGGGCTCCTCTTCTCTGTTTTGTTTCTTTCTGCACCCACCAAGTACAGAAATCTTGCTACTTAAATAAAAAAAAAGGGCAGGATTCGCCCATCTGAAATCAGGGAGCATCGGCATTGGCTTCAGTCAGGATGGTGGGAGCTGAGCGCACGCATGGGTTTTGGTTCATGCTTCCTATGGGCAACTTTGGCACTTTCGTATGTAACTAGCCTGCTTTGCATTTCATTATGTCTTTTTAAGCTATATATTAACTCTAGATTTGGGGTGGCTTAGCCCCCGAGGTCATTTAAGAGTGTTTGACAAAAGGCTTGCTATTTTAAATTAATTCTCTAAAGTGATAGTCTTGTCCCAGTTACGTGAGTTGTGACCAACCTTAAAATTGTTGTTTTCTCTCCGTATTCCAAATAGTCAACTAAAGCAAAAACGGTCTGTCTTGGAGAGAAACAGATTATAGGACTCATTAAACTATATGCATTTAATGTGGGATCCATATGCTTATTCTTAGCACAAATGAGCAAACATTGCTTTCCGTAGGTACCCTGGTCTTACTGCTGAAACTGGGAGCCCTTCTTCCCCCAGAGTAGGTCTGCTAAATTTTTGATTGTTAAAAATGATGAAAAAATCCTTTTGACGCACCCAGAGGATTAAAAACAAAGATACTGTTTGTTGTGCTACTACAAACAAACCCCAAAACTGAAGCTCAGGTGTTTACCTTCTGCGTTTTGAGCCTTCAGTGACTGACTTCTTCCCAACCAAAACAGTTAGAAATCACTAATGAAAGCCATAATTTTTGTTAGTTGTCGTACACCAAGAGCTAGGACTCAATGGAAAACAGAAACTACCACTGGACTGGAGATGATATATCTGTGTCCTGGTTTGACACAATAATCTGGGATTATTACAGCTGGCAGTATGGCAATGATTTCAATTTTTTGGACCGTATCTTTTGAGAGTCTGAAAAAGTACTGTGTTAAAAAATAAACATTCTTGGGCAAACATGAAGCTGCCGGTACAGGAGAAGTCCAATTTTATTCCTGCTGTACCAACTGTGCAAGTCTTCATATTCAGTGACTGTATTTTGATTAAGGGAAGAGGTGGCTCCTCACTCCGGGAGTCCACCTGTGCTGTGGGTCCCCCCACCTCACCGTACGACCTGACTTCCCCACAACGTCTCAGTCCTTTCTGCAATTTAATGTATTCCAGGAAGAGGGAAGGATGTGTCTGATTATTCATCAAATTCTTTTGTGAAATCAAAAATGCAAGTGACTTTTGCATGACCTTAAGATGTCTTGCCTCCGTTCTTTTCCCCTTTTTATTGGCTTCACTACTCCTATGCAGTCCTGGTCACAAACTGCACAAGGATGATGCACTCAGCCTAGTAGCTGTCTTCTGCTGCCTTACACAGCAGTGATGCTCAGGTTATTCTTACCCTCCGAAGGGTAAAAAAACTCCCCTTTCCCTGCCTCTTGGTGACCCAGAAGCCTTCCTCCCCTCTTCTCTCTCCTCCACACATCCCATCCTGCCTGTACCAGGAGGAGGAGGAAAGTCATTCTTGGGTTGTAATGCATTTTAGGTCTTCCTGATGTAGCAAGATACAAGACCCGTAATAATTTCTCTCCCTGTTGAATATTGATTTATTCTTTTCCACGGCACCTTTATTCAAAGCTTCATGCCATCAGGTTTCCGTCATCACTCTGTGTGCACGTGTTCACACGTCAATACTCATTAATATTGAGTACAATTCCCTGTATTGACACTGAAGTGGACCATGCATTTGAAAGCGCGTATTGACATTTAGGAATTGCCTGTATCGATCAAAGATTTTTCTCCCAAAGGAAGGAAGAGCCCAGCCAAATAAACAAAAGGTCCCTCTGTGATGTGCAGTCTTTGCAGCTGAAACAGAGACAGGAAAGAATATGGACTTTTTTTTTACCCTAAAGAACAGTTCCCTGAAAAGCCTCTAGTGCGCAACTCACTGAGATGGGTTGGTGGCCAGAGGTCGGTTTGTGAGATTTTCCACCCGTGTTTTCATGGATTGCGTAAAAGTGTCGAGGAAGCAGCTCTTTGGGTTGAAGCCTCATGCCCACGGCTGCAGCCTTTAGAGCCCCGGAGATGACGAGGTGAGCTGGGGGAGCCTGAGCACACCGTGCAGGCAGAGCAGAATCGCTAATTGAGAGAACTTAATAGTATAGTCCATTCCAGTATAGTCCATTCCACTAGCCTGATGAGCTAATTGTTTATGCTGCATTTCTCCGGCAAAATGCATCTGTATGCATTGTGGCTAATAAACATGTCGGCCAAATTCAAATGGGAGCTAAGACTACGTGCATTTCCAAGGGAGTTCACTGAATTTCCCATGCTCTTTTCCTATGCTTTAGTTTCAGTTTGATGGGGTTAAAGAGGTTGCTGATAGTGCGTCCCGTAATCAGTGGGTTCTCCGTGGATAGTAGTGGCTGCCAGGGGGCTGCCCCCACTTCTCCATGCGTTGGCACCACGTCAGGGTCTGTTAAATCCAACTAGTTCTGGGAGTTACTGCTCAGAGGGTTGGCAAGGAGTTTGCTGGAAAGAAGCAATTGCACAAGTCGCTTCTTTCGTGAAGAAGTGGGTGGTCTGACTTGGAGGCCGAGGAGTCAGCACGCAATTTCTGGCAGTTGCTATCTCGTTGCGCTGCTGGCCTCTGCGACCTTAAGCAAACAGCTTAACCTCGCACAGCGGTTCCCTCCGCTGCAAGTACCCTGTGCTTCCAAAATGGAAAGGGTTTTGCTCTCTCCGTAAACAAACCTGATCCTGGCGTGGACATCAGGAATCACGTCTCAGTCTCCCCGTAACGTTGTTGGGTCAGGGCTGATGATCATGCTGGCCGTACTGTTGTGGCAGTCCCCCGCAGGCAGTCGGAGGGGATCTGTGACTCAGCGGGGTTGTGCTGAAGCTACTCACTTTTGTAGGATACTATTTGGGAGCAAGGCGTTTTGCAGCAGTTGGGGTCTGGCCAGGGCAACGTGTATTCTTGCACGCACATTTTGAAGGGTACTGAGATGTGGCTGTCCCACGAATGCAATGGCAGAGCTCCAGGAAGCTGCACACTGTCCTTTTGTCTGTCTCACGTGGGTGATATTAACCCATCGGCACTGCACCGTCACTTGTAAGAGAGTTCTGTGTTCCCGCTTGTGCAGTTTCTGGGTGGTACTTGCTGCTCCACCCAACTCACCAGTCCAGGTTTCACTAAGGTACACTGTGAGGCACCAAAATAGTGCTAATTCTGCACAACAGGGCTGTGGAGACCACCCACAAACTGATGTTTGGCCTCCTGCACCTTGTTTCCCCTGAGGAAAGGGTGAGCCTAGATAGCTTCCCTGGGGTCCTTGTCGTTGGGGTTGCTTTGCCCGCAGTTCATCAAAGGTCTGGGCACTGAGACAAGCTCGGGCTGGTGGGACTGCATCACTCCTGGGACATGGGATGGCCAGCGCTTGGCACAGAGCTCTTGTGTGTAGAGAGACATCAAGGCCCTGAGTAGAGACATGAGTGCTTTTGCCATCACTGTCCTCACTTGATGTTTGAAGAAGCCAAACATGGGCTCAAGAGAGGGCCTGCTGCACTGTAGAGTTTTGCAGCCCCTAACACCTCCTGGTCACTGACTAACTGCTTTGAGATGGGCAGATCCACTGTGGGCCAAGCAGTGGTGGATGGCTCTCAGGCCATTCTCCACCTACTCTTTGTTTAAATATATGTGATGCTGATGAAATTCTGGTCTCCAAGGGGGCTCTAAATTGTTCTGGGCCTCTTGAAGGGATCCATGTTCCCATGTGGTACCCCGGCCATGGCTGTTACAGCTTCATGAACAGCAAAGCCTGTTGTCACGGAGGTGTTGGGGTGGTGTTCACCCATCACACGTTTGGCTTGTGGGTGACAGCAGGTCTTAATTGAGCTCCAAGGTCAGAATCAGCCACTACTTCAGTTTTATCATACTAACTTCTCCAATCCCTCCTTCAGTTCTGCTCTCGGTTCATAGTTCCTTAAATTTCTTTCCTAACTTCCCTCTGTTCTTAATTTCATACTAATATTTCACATTTTTCCCAAATCTTTCTTCTGTCCACCTTTTGTCCTAGTTACTGTTGAAACCCCTTCACGTTATGTATTCAGTAAGAATTGCCTCTCTCAATGCAACGCCTTCTGCCTGCAAACACCCCATTTCCCTTAAGACTTCCAGCAATGATCTCTGAAAATATCCACACCACTTCACGGAGAGCTTGTCTCTGGTGTATTCAGATGTCAAACTGTTTGTGCCTCGGCTTGGAGCAGACACTGTCTCATTTGTGTGCAAAGCCCTACAGTGCACATGGGACACTTCTCAATAAATAATAGCACTGGATTCGTCTGCTGCATCCTATAGTAAAATCGGAAAATAAACCCAAACTTTTCACAGTTAAGGACTTTCTCTCCTCGCTCTCTTCCCTGTGTTTTAATTTTTTTTTCTCTGCTTCCATTAAGCTTTTGTGATTGCGTTCCCCAGTGTGCGAGAGCTCCCCGTTGCACAAAATTGGGCTAAAAATGAGCTACAGATTTCCTATGGGAAACCTTCCTGGGAAGAGAGGAATTTCTTCTGATGGTGTCCTGGTTTGAGCGACACAGGGCTAATTTCTCTTCTAATACTTGGGAAGACTGCACTTTTAGAAGACTCTAGTGTCTGAATTTGTGAGAATATTCACTTTATAGCCAGCTATGGTGTGGGTTTCAAGGTCTCCGTGTTTTTGAGCTCGCCAGGTGTGGGGATGAGGAGAAGCGAGACCTGAGCACTTGACCCAAGCTGGCCAACAGGATTATTCCACACCATGAATGTCACATTCACTGTAAATCAGAAAGTTTCCTGTGAAGTTTGCCCTCTCCCTGGGTGGCTGCCATCCTGAGAACTTCTTGCCCCGGTGCCGGACCCCCAAGCCCTTCCCTTCCTCCTGAAGCCGTAGTGCTTGGAGTGTCCGACATTTACTGTCCCCTGCTGGGAGTGCACAGCTTCCAACTGATAGAATGGGCTGAGTATAATTGCATATTCTGTATTGGTATCAGGATCAATGTTGGGTCTTTAGTGCTATTAATGTTAATTATATAATCTTATTCTATTAACTCTGTTTATATTTCAACTCCCAGGTTGCCTTGTTTTTTCCCAATTCCCCTTCCTGTGTGGGGAGGGGTCATCAGGTGATAGAATGATTGTCTGAACGACAATAAATTGTTATGGGTTTGTCAAACCATAACAGATGGAGATGGCATTATGGTCTCTAATGACTCTTTCTTCCTCTAAGGCTGAAGACTGGGTGGGATGGAGGGTGAGGTGAGGAGCAGCAGGCTGATGCACCTTATATGAGCTGAACCCATCATGGTCGTGGGGGATACTACACCATCCCCCCGAGGAAGGGAATCACAGAATCACAGAGTGGTCAGGGTTGGAAGGGACCTCTGGAGATCATCCAGTCCAACCCCCCTGCCACAGCAGGGACACCTACAGCAGTTGCACAGGACGGCGTCCAGGCGGGTTTGGAATGTCTCCAGTGAGGGAGACTCCACAGCCTCTCTGGGCAGCCTGTGCCAGTGCTCTTCCACCCTGTGACCTGTCCTCTGATGTAGAGCTGGGCCAAGCAGAGCTAAACTAAGCGAGTGGCACATAGCTGTTCCCCTCACGGTTTTTGTGCCGTGCTTATTGCTGCCACGTACAAACTCCTTGCAGTGGCGGGGCGTTGAGCAATGCAGCAACACATCGGCCACTCACTGTTCGCTTCCTCCTCCCCTCCTCCCTGGCTCACTGCTGTCTCCCTTTTCCACTGGTTGACTTGCATGAGGCATCCTGGGGTTTTTGCCTGATGAGAATAAAAGAAAGCAAAATGGAGGATTTTAGGAGCTGGGGTAGCTGTTGCAATGAAATGAGGGGTATTGTGGAAATCAGCAAAGCAACCAGCAGTATCAGAAAAGCATAAGCTGCAGTGGAACCAGAAAGCCGTCTGGTCCATCCCTCCATGAATCTGCTGATTTTAATATAAAAGTGTCTGTATTTGCAGGAGAGGCGTGTGTGGAAGCAAACAGGGCTCCGAGGGGAAATGAAATGAGGGATGTTGTAAACCTACGGTACCGGCGTTGTGTTGCTAGAGATGCCTACGTGCCGATTTCCCCATCCTGTGTTTCTGCCCATCGTCCCTGCTCTTCTTGAAGAAGCAGGATTATTTCGGTACATCAAAAATTCCTCTCTTCAAAGGACATTGCATAGTTAAAACAGCAACTAATCTGTGAGGTGACCAACCACCCGAGGGCTCGGGGTTGGTTTGTGCTCATGAGCATGTCTGCATGTCGCACCCCCTTCTCTGCTCAAGAGCCACCGGAGTATTGTAATATAGAGGAATCCTGCTCTTGCACAGGAGCTGATTGCAAAACAAACCCTCGCTGTCCTGACCTGTGGTTTGTACGGTGGGTGGCTTTAAAATTAGGGCTTGGCAAATAATTGATCCGTCTGCTAGGCTGCCAAACAGGGGAAAAAAAAATCATCACCGATGTCATTTTAAACGCTTCTAGATGACTAACCGGCGCTGGGTTTGTGTCTTCCCATCGACATGGCAGCAGCAAAACGGAGAGGAAAAAGGAAGTAGAGGGAGAATGACAGTTTTAGTGTCAAACGAAGGAGTCCGATGCACTCGAAATCCATCCCTCTCCTGCCCGGGACAGCCTGGCGCCGTGCGCCCACTCTGCTCCTCTCGGGTGGGTCGTCCCTGCTGGGGGCTTGTAGCAGCAAGGGGGGTGTCCTCACCGTGGCGTTGCTCACACCTTCACGGTCTCTTGCCTGAGGAATAGTTAAAGTATTTCCATGCCAGCATGCTGCGCCGAGTGAATTGCAGCCGCATGGGAGTTTGGGCTTTCTCCTGAAAAGTGGAGGGCTTGATTTGTGTCCGCCCCTGAGCCGGGCTGCAGCAAGGCTTGAGGCCCTTTCCCACCTCTCAAGAGGACTACATTGAAGTCGGCTTCTCTGAATCTGTCCCGTTCCATGTCAACTCTGCTGTGCACCAAACACACAAGACGTGCTGTACGTATACAGGCTGCTGTACAGCAGTAAGTAGAAATTGCTACAAGTCTGTTCTTGTAGCAGATGTTCTTGCAACTCCCCAGAACAGAGCAGTGGGATATTAATGAAGAAAGAAAATTAAAATAGGCAGGAATAGCCCACCTGGCTTGATCTTACACTGAATTTTTTTGAGAAGAAAGCAGCGACAACCTGGGAATCATGGTCAGGGACGGGGCTGTGCCATCAGAGTCCTTGCAGTGAGAAGACCTGACCTCAATCAGAATAAAATGGGGGGGCCTCCAAGGATGGGCGACCCAGAGCCTTGGCAGTATGTAACATGAGAGATGGCCAGCTAGGTATCTTGGGCATAAATTGTAGTTGGCACTTTAATAATCTTGCAGCCCTTGGCTTGGCAGACTGATAGATTTTTTCAGAATCTGGAGGACATTTGAAAAATGTATTTTCTGGACTAGATTTTAATTTGGGGGCCTGTCAACCTTGGCACTGTCCTTTCTCTTAAAGTAAGGTCACCATGACATCCTTAGCCTGTGGAATACATGCCTCTCCCAGGGATTTAAATCTCTGAGACATAATGTAATTCATGGTGTTGTAAATATTTTCAGGTTTGCCAATTCTTGTGATTTGATTGCAAGTTTTGCAGTACTGTCTGATTTGGAAAGGGGAAGAGAGAATGACGGTTGTTTTTGTTGTTGTGGCTTTCTTTTTCATTTGGCTTGAAAACCTCAGCTGTGAAATTGTGAAGTTATGGGGGAATGTTTGAGTTTTTTCTTGGCTAATACCGAAGATCTATTAAAACTGTTCTGAATATATTCTTTTTTTGGAATACTTAGGAGAAGCATGCATATGCTGAGAACGCATTTCCGTGGCTCAGGACTGGTACCAGGGAGCCCAATGGGCCCAGCACCTCTGGCTGTGTCACAAGATCTGAAGCCAAGTACCCCACAAAGAGCTGTGCTGTTCTTTCGTATTCAAGGACATGTACACATTGGATTGCATGGATGACTCCAAACTGGTGCTTACTATCTGCTTACTGCATTGACAGGCTCAGAGAGTTGGGGTTGTTCAGCCTGGAGAAGATAAGGCTCTGGGGAGACCTTATTGGAGCCTTTCAGTGCTTAAAGGGGGCTTATAAGAAAGACGGGGACAAACTTTATAGCAGGGCCTGTCATGACAGGACAAGGGGTAATGGCTTTAAACTCAAAGATGGGAGATTCAGACTAGGTATAAGGAAGAAATTTTTTATGCTGAGGGTTGTGAGACACTGGCCCAGGTTGCCCAGAGAGGTGGTAGATGCCCCATCCCTGGAAACATTCCAGGCCAGGTTGGACGGGGCTCTGGGCAACCTGCTCTAGTTGAAGGTGTCCCTGCTCATGGCCGGGGATTTGGACTAGATGGCCTTTAAAGGTCCCTTCCAACCCAAACTATTCTATGATTCCATGATTTCAGCATTTTCATTTGTCTTCCTCGTATAACTTGCGTTTCAGCTCTGTATCTTGATGAGAGCAGCCAGGTTACCCACGTCTTCTGGTTAGTTGGGCATGTAGGATGTAGGCTATTTTCCTTGGATCTTTTTTCCCAGGAATTGTGGCAGAGTCTCCTGCTGCTTTGCATGAAGCTCCCTGTGCTCAGGTGTTTGATCTGTCCCGGGTCCTTCAGCGTTAATAATTTCCTTTGCCTCTCACTTAGCATCTCTGGCAAAATTAGAACTCTTCATGGAAATAAAGATTGTTTATATTAATAATAAAAATAGCAGCAAAGTAAGTCTTGGTGCCTTTGCTGATCTGCAACACCTTTTTCTAGGTGGAAAAGTGTCCACTTGAGACTGCCCTTTGTCTCTTACCTTTAGGCTATTATAGAAGTATGACAATTTTCTTCATCTCCTAGACATTAACCTTTAGCAAGAAACAAGGTCGGGGGGGTTAGAAATCCAGATAGCTAATCTTCGCTGTTCTTTCCTTGTCAAACAGGGCTGTAATATCCTCAAAGAGATCCAGTGAGCGAGCAAAGCGTGATCTCCCCTGTGCTTGCTCTCCTTGGTCTCTTTTCTCCCTGCCTGAAATGAGATTAAGAAACAAATTCATAAATATTCTTTCTTTGCTGCCTGCACATAGTGTTTTTAGATTTCATAATGTAATAGTTTCTTTCTTCTCTTCCCCTCATCTGCTATTTGGTCTTTTATGCAGGAAGATTGTCACCATCATGACAGAGCCATCGTCCTACAAAGCTGTTTTAAAACACTTTTTTTTACCAACTCCTGCAAGCAGAACAAGAGGTTAACGCTGATAACTTCTGCTTTATCTCAGATTTTATGTGTAGATCATGGTGGACATTTTACTTAAGTATTTCTGCAAAATCAAATGATTTCCCATTCAAGGCGCATATAGGTTTCTTAAAGGCATGTGAAAGCTGTAGGGCTCTGAAAAGTGTAGTGAGCTCTAACAGAAACAGAGAAAAATGGGCAGTTTTGTTTCTGGCAGTTTTAGAATGTGTCCAGTTTAACAACTTCAAATACTATAAATATTTGCAGGCATTTTTCAAATAACATCAGATCTAATAGACGCTATTTAAAGTTGCTAAACATTAGGCATTGTGTTAGTCAACTGATCTTCTGAAAAATACGTTCTTCTTTTCTTGTAATTAATCTCATTAAAAAGTCTTTAGCTAGTATGGAGAAATAATGGATCTTTAATGTTTTGTTTGATATTGAAAGCAAGTTCTATAGTGAGACATTAAAAAGTAGTTTTAATGTGCCGCTCAGCATGCGTGGGTACTTGCAATTGGTGATGCCTAATAGAAATGTGATCAAAACCGCAGCTCAGGCCAAAAAACTGCATGAGGAATGTGCCGAGGGAGGACGGGATGGGTAACTTGGCACCTGGGGACCAGCATCCTCCTCCTCTGGATAGAACAGCCCCGGGGCAAGCAGCACGTCTTTAATATTGGTTGTTGGTAGTTGAAGAGGTCACATATCCCATGCTACCAAGGTGTGGTCCTATTTTATGGCCAAAAAAAATAAATATATTCCCAGGTTTTCTTTTTTTCCCAGCGTTTCTCATAATTCAGAAAAACTCTAAAAATCTGTGATCTGAAATCTCCCTGATTAAAAAGTAGATCCCGAGGTTTAGCTGCAAGCCAAGTAAAATTCGCCACTAAATGTCTCTGAAATATCTTGTGATCACTTGAAGCAGCTCGGCTGGATCTTCTTCAAACAGGTAGATCTTACTCTTATGTGGATCCCCTTGAGTTTCCCTGTCTATTTTGGAAATGGGAACCACCTATGACAGGCAGCCAGAGACCTACTGGATCCTGTTAGAAGAAGACTGTGAACCAGCCAGCTCCCTAAAGAGGTGGTGTTAGCAAATCATAAGCTTTTGGACTTACAGTGGAAAAAAACGAATATTTGATATGATAAGACACCTTCCACTGGAAGTAGTTTAATGTTACCTCATTGGTGTTTGTTGTCAAAGTAAAAGATCGATTTATTTTGCTTGCGTGTAGCAGGGTGGCAGAAACCGTCCAGCAGGTGAGAAGGAAACGGTGAAGGTGACATGTTGGGAGTTGAATAAAGTTTTTGATATAGTCACGTGTAACGTTTTCTTATGCAAAAAGTGTGGTGGAGCTGCGAGGACATCCCCAGACATGGCTGGAGATGGGCTGGCCTGTGCCGAGGCTGTCCCCTGATTGCCTTCCCAGCACACGCAGCGCCGGCGCGTGTGGACGGCCACGCGCAGGGAGGGGATGAAGGGGCTGGAGAAAACCAAGGCTGCTTTCAGTCGATCGCCTGGTTTATCAGTGTAATACAGTTCTGTAAATAGAAGTGGAAGTTGGAAGGAAAAATACACCGAAATGCACAAATGCAAAAGGGGAGCTCGCTGGCTGGAAAGCGATGCTGAGAGAGGAGCTGTAATCAGCTGGTAGGAAAATCTTTCTGGTGACAGATACAGTTAAGCGCTGGATTGGGCTCCTTGGTGGGGTTTGGAATCGTCTTCTTAGGACACCTTTGAAAACCGATGAGATGTGTACACCAGGGGCAGGCTGTGTTTGTGGGTACCACCTTTGAGGTGGCTGCTGGAGCTCCTTCCAGCTTTCTGCTTACTCCGTTTTGGGATAATACGGTGCAGGCCGGGCTCGTATCTCACCGAATCGATATCCTGTAATGGAGGAGTGTTGGCATCGTGCGAGCTCAGCCCTCCGCCTCCTTTCTTGCTGAATACATCCTCCTGTAATTCGTAACTTATTTCTTGACGAATACTATCTGAACACAGAATAAAGAAACACACCTGACAATTACGATGATGGGATTTTTATGCTTGTAGAACTGCTCTGACAACATCTACTTTTTCAAACGTTTAAATTTCCTTAGAAAAAGCATTACGGGCTTTCATTTTCTTTTTAAGTAGCTGGGAGTTCAGGTAGAAGAGCTCTTGTACCATCCATGCTCATGGCTAAAAAGACATGGGGAAGTTGGTGAGACAAAAATATGCTTAATATGAAGAAATGGGACTGAAAGTGCAAATTTTCCTAGCTGCGTTGTATGCTGTTTTGGGGTCGCATAACTCTCTTCTTCACTTTCCTTATCCACTGTGAGGCTGTCTGATCTCTTTTGTGAAGTTTTGGGGAAACTTTGAGAGAAAGAACTATGTAAGTGCTAAATATTTTTGTTACAAACATTTATTTTGTGAACAGTGTTTTATTAAAGTCCTAACATTTTCATATCTTCCTTAAGAGGATTTCAGGGGGGGTTTCTTGCCCTTTTCCCTTTAGTTCACACAAATTTGCATAACTAGTTTAGTGGTACAAACTGGAACTTCTCAGATTTCCCATTGTTGCTAAATAAATCGCTACATTACATTGTCAACATGTTTGTGAAGAACTTACGTGTATAAAAACTGCAGATAAGATGTGTGGGGCCAGGAAGTGCCCTGGTCTTTGTGGTGATACTGAATATTGTGGTCTAAGAAATATTAAGTCGCTGCGACGTTGCTGAACACAAAAGGATAATTTCCTCTTTTTTGTGGCAGAAAATCAATGTATAGCGTCAAGACTGTATATTGACAGCTTGATTATAAAGGACACTGAATATGCTTGACCCTGTAACAACACCAGAATGGAACAGAACAAGACATTTATACAGCACCAGCAAGGCTAGCATGCATTAAATCCTGCTTGCTCTTCTCAGTTACATCTGATATTTTTCTATCGTGTTACCTTTACCGTTTCTTTTTCAGATCTCTTTGCGTTCTGTTTGCTTTTCTTAGCTCTTTGGCATTGATACTTCCTCGCGCACGTGTAGCTGGCGGTTGGGTTCTGTACTGAAGCTCTGTCACAGCACATCACTCTCTGCTCTTCAGAAGCATCTTGCATAGGTTATGGGGGGAAAGTATGAGCTTACAGTTGACTCTGTGTGACAGCTGGATTTTATGTGGGTTTTGTCCTTTTAATTTCCTGTAGCAGGTGTAAGGTCGATGCCACATGGAGTGGTCGCAAGTGTCCATGTTCAGACCCGCGCCTAGCGGGTGCCACGCTGGCAGAGCTGGTGGGTCTGCATTGCTCTGCTGAGCAGTGATTTGTCCCTCTGCACACAACAGCAAAGGAGCAATCCCCGCGGCGTGTCTTTCTGACTACCTACGTACGTTTTCCATCTCGTTTCAGATGTTACGTACTCTCTTAACACCAACTGTGAGGTAACTGGGCACAGTGCTGGTTATCCTACCCACTTCCAGCTGGAGTAGAAGACAGAGGACTAAAATGAAAGACCATAGTAAACAATATGATTCATTTCATCCAAAAGGGACAAAACGCTAAAAATGGTAGCAAGAAAAATCTCTGCCTTCTTTATTTTGCTATTTTAACTCAGGGAGCTGCAGTTCCTAAAAGCATATTAGGCAGTTGCAAATGAGGGAGATATAAACCACAGTTGTAGGGTTATTGCTAAAAACGTGTTTGGCGCTATGGAATTCATGCGAAGTTCCAGTTTTCATAGAAAGGTGTAACCTTCTGCTTATGAGTCACTTCTGTAGCTTTGCTGCCTACCTCATTACTGGCTGACCCTGAGCGTTACAAAACTTAATCTCTCCTTTGCCGCAGAATAAACCGTGGTGACATCATATACCATCTCTCCTTGATGTACTCTGCTTCCCGTTACTGTTTTCTCTGACATTTCATTGCCGGCATAGTTCTCATAACACTGTTATCTCTGTTTCATAGTAGTTTCCTTATTTTCCTTTGGCAGTGAGCACAAATTCCAGAAGTTTCAAAAAATCGGAGCTCTCTCCGCTGTTTCCCCGAGCAGAGCAGTAACACCAGCCTGGGTATCCGATACACTCGTCCTGAATGGGATTTTGTTCTCCCTTCTCGTCTCATCGCTTTCTTGTTACCATCTTCATTTCAGAAATGACTTACTGATGGGAGAATCTCTCCCAAAGCCAAGGAGACATGAGCAGCTAAACTTTGTCTTGCTTTTTTTCCTCTCCTACTTTCCTGTTGTTAATGGGTAGATAATAACATTCTTTTTTTTTTGTAAAAAAAAAAAAAGAGGAAAAAGGCTAACATTTACAGATATATCATTCATGTTTCTTCAGTCAATAAGGAAAGGTCAGTTTACGCTGTAAACAGAGCTGCGACCGTAGTACAAGTCAGGACGCCGTCCTAGCTGTAATCACAGTAGTTTGTAACAGAACCAGAGGAGGTGCAGCAGGATAAATGTCATCTGTGGCTCACCATACTGGGGAGGATCCAGGCTCCATGCTGGTACCCAAGGCAGCTGGATTAACATTGTCTCGAGTACTGCTGGAGGTGCTATATTTGTAATTGTTTACCCATTCTGGGTCAAACATCTTTTTTCTTTTCCCCTTTTTTTTTTTTTTTTTTCTTCCTCTTTGCAACAGAGCAGGGCTATTTTAGCTTTGGAGGTGGGTATTCCGAATTGTCCTCGCAGTCTCAAGCTTTCCGGCAGGCGCACATTCAGCAGGGAGAAGTTGCCTTCCATGATCTCAGTGATTGTTTCTAGACAAAGTTGCACAGGAAATTAGATATTTATTTTTTTTTTACATTCTTGCAGAGCTGTTAAAGCGCCGTGTGGATAAAGTTGAGTGCACATTCATCAGGAGAGGAAACATTATCCTTTTTTTTTTATTATTATTTAGAGAACATTGGTGCATACAGATGAACTTGGCTGTGGCAAGTCACTTAGGGAGCAGAAACCTCAAATCTTTGGAATCCACTTACTGTATCATCCTCCCTCTCAGAGCAGCTTTCATTCCTAGGGTCTTTGTAGGAAGAAGTTAAATAAATTAGGGAACTGAAATGTGTTGTGTTTATGTATATGTTTGTGTAGTATCCATCACAAAATGCAGCTGTCTCAGCAAGAGATTTTGCAGTGCTTAAAAGGTGCACCACATTACAAACCAGATGACGGCACACAGGGAAGAGAACCTTATCCAATTAGAAGTACAATTTGCTACAGAGAATAAATGTGGCAAACTCATCCCTGACAAGTTGTTTATCTGTTTAGCTCAGTTGCATTAACAAAGGAAAGCCCAAAGCGCTGGCTCCTTTTGTGCTGGATGCTTCAACATGCATAGGTAAAAGATAGTCCCTAATATAGGTATTTTATAAGGTGATGATAGAAGACAAGAGGTGGATAGAGCAAACAGAGGGAGCACAAGCGAGGCCACTACATTTAATGTTATAAGCCGTGGTCACTTCATCAGTTTAACTATTCTGGAGTGTTACGCAGTCGAAATCTCATCTAAAACACCCTGATTCTTGGGAAGATTGCCATAAAATCTTTGCTGACCACAGGGATTCAGAATTTTCACTTAAATTGTGTTTCTAGAATAATGTTACAAAACCGCACTTTTGCATATTTTATACGTGGCGTTGGTCTAGAAATAATCCAGCAAATGGTGATGGGATGCAAGCCGTTATTAGAGCTTATTTTCGTGTTCTTGTTTGTTGTTGTAATTTGTGGAGAAAGGCCATAAGTTAAATCTCTAATTCACAACAAGTTTTA
Source organism: Pluvialis apricaria (assembly GCA_017639485.1). NCBI lineage: Eukaryota > Metazoa > Chordata > Aves > Charadriiformes > Charadriidae > Pluvialis > Pluvialis apricaria. The sequence goes on from CM030009.1 coordinate 121,479,007, forward strand.
ATGTAAATCATATCCCGTTACAGTACATCATAGTGATATAATACAATATGTTAGTTTGCCCTAAGTGGATGTATTTGTCTCTATTTTCTGGCTCAGATAATAGTTACCATCTGGGTGTGTGTTTATTTTTTGTTGTTGTTGTTTCTTTTAATCATTTGTGGCGCTGCTTGTTTTAAAGCCGAAAATGAGTAAAATTTGAAGCTGATTTAGGAAATTGCCTGGAGAATATCAAAGGGAACATCAGACACTTTAAATGCTTCACATTTTTAACCTATTACTGAGAACATTTCGGTAGCCTTGAGGCATGTTCTTCCCTTCCTACTCCAATCTCTGGTTTTGGATATCTTAAAAAATCAGCAGCACTGGGGTTGAGCATGAGAGAGCAGGGCAGAGTCCCCAGCTTCAAACCCTTCTCTTTTATCTGGACTTAACAAATATCGGATAGCATTGTGAAGGGCTTTGGTGTTACCCATCCCCATGTGCAGGGTGCAAAGAGATATGTCCAGCCTGACTCTGAATCTGAGCGTTCATGTTTCTGGCTGCTGTGAGCATTTGTGCTGCAGTCAGTTTTGTTTTAGGAGTCTGTGTATATAGCTGTAGCATTCATTATCTGTGTATTTTTATATACGTGTATTTTTTCTATCCTTCAGGCTGTTTTATTCAATCCCTTGCAAGTCTCTTTATTCCAAGCCAGTCACCAGTGCATCGTATGTAGGAATATATGTGCCTAATTTGCACCTAAATTTTAGGTAGCTGGTGAAGATGCCCCCGTAAAATAAGTGCATAAATTCCTTATAAAGTCACTGGGGAGAAACAGTTGCTTTGAAGGCTCCCAAAGAGAGATCTTTCCTACCTGACTTTGGCACTTAAGTTGCTCTCAGTAGTGCTGTGATCTTTTTCTTTCTGATGAAATCTCAGGGATTTGAGGTATGATACACTTTTTCTTGTTCTGCTCCGGAGCAAGATGACTGTGGTGTTCAAAGATCCTAAAGAACACACTGAATTGAATTTGGCCTCTGTCGGTGAACAAAGGATACATACTCAGTTTTCTGTTTGGCAGCACCTATAACAATATTTTAGATGTGGATTCGAAGAATGTAAATGTAGGCTCCAAACTTGCACGCATTTAGATAAGGAATAGATGCTTCACGGCAATGCATGTGCCTTCTGGCTGGTTCCTCATGCACAGGCAGGCATATGACTGTAAAAAGCTCAGGTCTCAAATCATATAACTTCTACCCTAAGAACTGGGAGAACATGACCCTATTTATTCTGATGCACCGCTGTCCATAGAAAATACCGTCACCATTGGCAATACACAGCGCTGTGTGTGCTTTTAAAAAAAGGAGCTTAGCTCCTTACCGTTGAGTCTTGCAGCACCCACGGAAGCCAAAATGAATCCTTGTTCTTCCCCAAATGTCTGTGTCTCTGGGTAGGCTTCATGGCATTAGCTTGATGGGTACCATACGTAACACGGCTTGTCCCTTGTAGACCTCAGATGGGTACCACGTGAAGAGCTGGTGGCCATGTGCAGATACCTCCTGCCGTTCCTGCTGGGCATACAGCAGCGAGGGGAGACGCACCTCTTAGCACGTCAGATGGGGACCCTCTTTTGGTTTGTCTTCTGCCATATCCTGGAAGCTTCCATTTTCTTGTCCCATGCACTACTTTGGATGCAGCTTTCTAGACTGCTTCTGAGCCCTTTACCCAATTTAATTTTCCTCATCTCACGCAGAGAACGGCAGAATTTATCCCAGCATCTTTCCCAGACATAAAATACTTGAATCATATTTTCTAATTATTTCTATTCAGACATGGAAATCCAAATCACACAGTTCCTAATGATGTTACACGCAATGAAAGGAAGGGCCTTTTCCCAAATACTTGCCTTTATTGTGTCATGATTAGAGGCAACAAATAAATGAGAGAAAACAAGGTTTTGGTTAAATAGAAAAGTCATGGCTATTTTCTCTATTCAAACTGTTTTGATATGATAAACTGCGGAAAAAGAAATTACACATGAGAAAACACTTGAAATTACTATTGGTATTGTCAAACAGTACCATTTGCTTGAAAAATAGCTAATGTTCACACAACAGAATTCTTCAGAAGCAGTGTTGAGATCAAATCCTCTGGGGCTGACTTGGGATGAGTTTGAGAAGCATCTTTCTTTGCTATGTAATTCTGTTATTGCTAATTGTGCCTCTGATGAAGGTTTCCAGGTACAGCAGGATTTATCTACACCAAATATGTGGCCATATGATAGGTACATGTTCCTCACCACCAATACAGATAAGCATCCAAACTGGGCAAAAGTAAAATAAATTGAAAATTAAATTGCTTGATTTTCTGTAGACACGTACCCCCAATTCTTTTGTTTGTTGTACATACTAGACTTAAGCACAACTTTGCCCATGTGTTAGGCTCCCTCATCTCTTTTGAATTTGACTGCATAAAATACATCAGATAGATAGTCTTGTTTATTCAGGGATTCAAAGGTGGGGCACAGAAGCTTCATGTATCTGCATAGCAAAACTTTATTAAGTGGAACCAGCTATACTCCAAAAGAAAAATGGCCAAGGGCCTTAAAGGAAATTAAAATGAGCCGTAACAATTGGAATTCACACAAGAGCATAAAGGACCTTCCTAAGATAAATAATACACGCATTAAAAAGTGTTGAACAGGAAAGAACGTGATAATGGAGATTACAACTCAAAAGCAAAAACAAAATCAGAAAATAAGAATAGGACTGTTGTTGAGTGAAGAACAAAATTCTGGGACACCATGCCTACGAGGGCTTCACAGGGAAGGCATGCCTGTAGCCTGGCTCTCCTGCCTCCTCCTTTCTCCAGAGGCTGAGCTGAGAATCAAGCTCTAAAACTCTTACAAGGGGAAGACAATAGTCAATCAGGCAAAGATTTCTGAGATACCAGGGGATGAAATCTGAATCCACACTGGATTTGTATAGAAATTCAACATATTGCTTCCGTAGTAGACATCATTATTTCGGGGAAAATTTCTGAAGAATTGTGGCACATTTCTATTCATGGCATCTTAGAAATCAAAAATAGAAAGGAGTAGGAAGACGTGCCATTTAAAAGGATGCTGTTACTCAAACACTTTAGAAAAGACCTTTTAACTCTGTTATGGAGATCAGAGCAGATAATACAGTGATGTCATGACCTTATAATATCAATGCAGTAGTATAAAAGCCCAAATAACTTGAAGAAGGCAATGTCTGGAATTCATGGCGTTACAGATTGAAAATTAGTATCAAAAAGGTCCTGGTTTAAACACAAAAAAGCAAAGGAATGGAAAAAAAGGACAGAAAGGGAGTGACAGAGGGATGGCTCGGGTGGCACCTGTGTTGTCCTCTCATTCCATGGCTCGTCTTCTACACTCCTGCCCTTCTTTCTCCTCTCTGTGTAGTTCCCAGCAACTTAAATGTGCTCCAGGATATTTACACCAGTCTTTACTGTCAGAGAGCAGCAGCAATGGCTTTTTGGCAAGTGAGGGAGAGCCAGGAGCCAAGGTAAGAGCAGGGCCGGCACAGCGAGGGCACGGTCCCGTAGGACCTCATAGCGTTGTCATTAGTTGCCCCTCAAATGGGCTGGGTTTGAGACCTGCGACTGCCTGATACAAGCTGAGCTGGCTCAGGTTTGAATGCAACGAAAAGAAATGTTCTGGTGAAACTGTGAAAGTTGGTGGCTTGGGGCGTAGAATTCCTTCTACGGTTTTTTAAATACAGAAGACACATAAAACTAGAGAGAATCCACAGAGTAGCCCAGTCGTTCTGTACACCGGCAATGAAGTCACAGGCAGCATCTCCATGTTGACTCCATAGGCAATATCCGTAGGTTGTAAGAAATACCAAGCACTCTATTAAGCACAAATTAAGGCCTTTTCTGAAATGGAACAAAAGCCATGAACCATGTTATTACACAGAAGCACGTCATCAATGTCCTAGATTGTTGCAGCAGCAAGAAGTTTGGTAGATGAGTACGTGCTGGTATTCCTGCAAAAGGCTTTGCTGCATGATAGAGAGTACAAGAAAAACAGTCCTTGTCTGACCAAAGAAAGTACCTTCTCTGATGGATCCCAACTAATACACGGAGCTCAGATCTGCTTTTGAAACTGCCCACCACCACCCCCACCTGGAAGATTATCCAAGTGATGTTGGAAAAGCTCTAACTCATTAGTGCTGAAATCTTTTGTGGGCTTATCCCAAGCTCATTTGAAGTCAAAGGGCATGTTTATATTGACTTGATGAGTTTTGGATCCGACACTTTGGCTCTTCACACATATGACATCTAGCTCCCTAATTGTGTGCACATAAAAAGACAGAACATAAAAGCTGTCGAGTTTCTGTGCCCTGTGATTGTCCTCAGTGATGCTTGGTACTCTTTTCCAGAAGGCTTCTGCTACCTTCTTACTCCAGGCTGTTTTGATGACTTAATAAGGAAAAGCTCCTGTCATCAAACAAAGCTCATCCAAATACACATCTTTCTTTGATGCATCCCAGGTCTCGGACTGAATTTCTTCAAAAGCAATAAACAGAAAAAAAGAGAAAACAATTATCAACTTTGTGTGTAGACATCTAAGCTTCTAAAACAAAGCTTTCTTTCATGTCTTCCAAGCGTTCAAGGCTAGAAGGAGGCTTTTGACCCGATTCTCTAGAGAAACTCCTTTAGAAAATAACTTCTTCTTTGATTGCTTGTCAGGGTTTTATTTCATGCCAGTCTTACTAGACTAACATTATAAAAAGGACAATTTCAGGAAATAGCCTTGAAGCCATAGAGTGGATGCTAATAGCTCCAGAAATAAGGAAGCTGCAGGTCAACTGGAGAACACAGAATTAGCTGAAAAAATCAGCATCAGCAGACATGCTGGCTGTGTGTCATGAAGATCGCTTCTTCACACTGGTGGATATGATACACCTTTTGTTCTCATTCCCTGTTAGAGTGGTTATCAAATTTATCCCCGCCAAGGACAGCAAGAACTTACATGCTCATGGATGGGAGTAAATATTTTACAACAATCATTTTCTCATGTTGTCATATTATTTTATTTTACTCCAGGAAATGGCATTTTTCATCCCGTGGATTCCCAAGTTGTAAGGTGCAATGGAAATATTTCATGACTGAAAATATTTCATCCTGCTTACTGTATTTTATTTTTGAATTTCCTCTAGAAGTGGCTCAATTCTGAAGAATGATAAGCACATTAATACTCTCACATTGAAAACCTGGACTGCATGTAGGTTTACAGAATTTTTTTCATTGCTAGCTTTAATGCTGTCTATTGTTTACTTGTATGAAAGTATTTGTAGATGGCTGACATAAAATCTACACCATAGGACCTAGCTGTACTTCTCAAACCACTTGAGTTCTTCATTCATGCATGAGAGGGCTGGACCTTTCAGACAGGTTCTGGGAGGTTTGCATGTAATGAGTAATGCAATTTCACAAACAGACATTAAAAACAAAAGGATTTGTCTCTCTAGGTTATGGGAAACAAAATAATAATCTGTATTTCATATAGTTGTTAAAATTGCTAAAACGTATTTGGAGGTGAAAGGAAAAGGTCCCATTTTCACAGCAGAAGTTCATCCCTCCATATTCCATTGCTAAAATAGAGCTCTCCAGGCTTTTTACTCCTCAGACCTGTCACAACTTTCCGCTGTACTTCATTAACCCGAAGTCAAACTTACTCATTTTTTCCAATTAAAAGCACTTGAAGATGAACCCTCTTCAAGCCGGTCAGTGCTGTTTATTAGTACTTTGGTGCTTTCCTTAATATCTCTGTAGCCATTCTTTTTTATGTGGCACATTTTATTTCTTTATAACCACTTTGGCCAACATATAAGAGATTTTTTTTCTATATATATTTGTAGAGTTTAAGGCCACAGATGATGCCTGTGATTACCTTCTGAAAGGCCATAGAGTTTCACCTGGTGATCCTGAATCAGAGCCCATACTTCATGATGGAGCAAGAACATGACTTGAAAATCCCCTTCATCCTTAGTTTGATTCATGATGGGCAATCCTCCTTGTTCCTTGACAGTATGTTTCAGTGGATAACTAATACCAAAACCTTCACCTTATTTCCCATCTGAATGTACCCTTCTGCAGCTCCCCGCAACTGGATCCCTTTAGTCTTTGTCCATTATGTTAAAGAACGAGAAGGTTTTTCCCATTGTAGGGTAGCACTAGGCTTTGATGAAGTCTCCTCTTATCCTTTTTAGTGTTGGTAGATATGAAGGAGAAAATATTTTAGAGTCAGGAACCAAATAATGTAGCCTTTGAGGAAGCCTCTGAGGAAACCATGAACTGAATTACCTGTAATTGTTTATGCAATGCAATTTCAGGGACGTGACGGTCCTATTAGTGTCATACTGTAAAGATTCCTACCATGCCCTGGAGGAAAACCTGACAAAAGTTAGCAAACAAAGGAAATGGAAGTTATTAATCACAAATCTGTTTTTTTCTTTCTTCAAATAAAAAATGGTGTCAAAAAAAAGCAATAAAACTCCATATTAGTTCCGTTATTCCCTGGGGAAGATGCAAACTGCACCATCCATACAAATCATACCTACTTTTATTATGGAGGCAAGTGGTATTAAATCCTAAAATGGAGCACAGATGATAATTATCATAGATAATCCAGCTAGTTCTAATGACAAGTCTATTTAGAAAGGTGAGTCTTTTTTTGACCTAGCAAAACTAAAAATGTTTGCAAGAAGACAAAAGTAAATCCCAGGAAGCTTTGTAACTGGAGGAAAGCTTTAATTCAATTACTTGATGAAGCAGCTCTGAAAATATTCACTTAAAATCTCAATGTCATTTAACCTCCAGTTTGTTTAAAGAATAATTTGAGACAGAAAGTTTAATGAAAATTAAGCATCTTTAATTCAAGTTAAAACCCTCACAGACTGTGTCTTACCTTAGTCGGCTTACGTTATCTAGCTGTTTGGGGTTTAATGGAATGAGCTTTTAATGAAACTCAAGTTACAACAACATTTCAATGTTCAAGTAAAAGCAACATCAATAACAAGTAAAGCTCTGCAAGTGCCATTGACGTAATTTCTCTCATCCCTTTATGTTTGAGTCTGGGTGGCAGCTTGTTGCCAAAATGCTGTCGGATTCTTTGGGGGCTCTTTGGGGATCCTCCTTTTGCTTTGTCTCTCTTTCGTATAAATATATATATACATATATGTATATGATCAGCGGTGAGTTTCTCTGCTTGCAGTGATGTTTTTGAATTGGGTAGTACTTTCCATTCTCAATGCATCAGGTTCTGTAATGCCTTTGAAATTTTATTTTGAAAACCTGTATTCTTCACAATATCATTGCAGTTTCGTAAATTCTTAAGCTTGACGTTCTTAAGAGTGCTTGAAGGTTCTTTCACTTGCCTTAAAAATATAGATTGTATATATCAAAGTCTCCTGGCTTTATAGATAAGGTACTTTGAAAGTTTATATTATTAATATGGCACACTTGCTTGAAGTACTAAAATAGTCTCTACAAGTGTAGCTGCTTCTTTTAAATACTTCTGTAGGCTTCTTGTAGCTTAAAATTTTAATTACCATGTTTCATAGGCCTGCCAAATAATTAACTCCTTGGCTATATACTCAAGCAATTTCTTAGTTATTAAACAAACAAAATATTTATTACTTGTAACAGAATCTTCCTCCTGTCATAAAAGCAGGTACACATTATCATCCAGTTCAAAATAGCATTAGGAGCAACCACAAGCAAGGTTTAAAGCTGGATACATTATTTTATGTCATAGCATTATTTTTTTTTACAAAGTTTAAAAACAGAAAAACTTTAACAGTGTCTGAACACAGATAAACAAGCAGGTTGTCACCTCTAAGAGAAATAACGAAATTACAGTAGTCCAAAAAACTTTTCTTGAAGTTTCTCAAATGTAACACTCATTTAACATCAAAGTCTTCCTTTTCACTCTTGGTATGTTTGCAAAAGATACCGGTATTTAATATGATCATTTATAATAAGACATGTCTCCAGGGGAAAAACTCCATGGTTTAAAATTACATTATTTTGCAGGAATGAGGTGGGCTATTTTTATGGATGAGCTTATGCCATGAAATAACTGAGATTGCTGCATACCCAGTGTGCTCAATTAAAGAGTTAATTTGTTAGGATCGTCTAGGATAATCTTATTTTGAAGAGGAGAGGCAAAATTGTCTTCAGAAGAGTCACTGTGCAGACATCTCTAAGGAGAGATTTTTGCTTGTCTGGCTTGGAAAAGAGTTTTAGCTTCTTTATTTATTAAATATAAGTTTACAGTTAGAAGTCTCACAGTGAGTATTTTACATGTGGCACGAAAATCCTGACTATGTTTAGACTACTGGGGAGTTTCAGGGGATGTCTGTGACAGAACAGAGAGTGGTAACCAGGTTTCATGAACTTTTACTGTCCTTTCTTCCGTTTTACTGCTTACTCCTGTTTCGCTTTATTCACTGGAGGTTCTAATTCTCCCCAAATTGCTGTATTGGAATCTAATTCCCTCATATTGCTGTGCTTTGAGAGTCTTTATGTTGATGAACAAAATTAGTCTTTTTAGCAAGTAATTACTTAAATTACCTTAATTATATTATAATGTAAGGTCAGCAACAAAATTATATATACTCTAGCTGAATCATTATAATGCTGATGACATCAAGTGCCAAGCACTAACTTCTATCCTGTCTCTCCCAAAGCCAAGGTTTTGTACAATCCCACTGCAGTTTACTCAGTATAATTTAGTTTGAGGTGTTTATCATAGTGGAGATGGCCAAAAAGGTATTTGAGATAATTAGTTAAGTGATTTTGTAATTGCTAAAACATCTGTCGACATTAATTCCGGCAAGGTAGCCATTTTATCGAAATAAAAATATTCTCATAATACCTGTGGCAAAATAGCTCCCTTGAAGTCATTGAAATGGCTACGGGGAAGAATTTGGGGCATTGAATTAGTCTTTAGTTGCACACTGCATAAACTATCTGCCCTTCTGTCGTTTCAGTTTAGGAAGACATTGTCAAGCTCAGTGCAATAAGTCTTTAGCTGCTTATAATAAAACTCTTTTAGCTTCTTCAACACTGTGGTTGTTCTGGAGAGTCTGAATGGTCCTTGTGCTCGCAGGGTATTTGTTTTGTGTCTGCCCTGACCTCAGATGTGCCGACGCTACAGCCTTTTCACTTGTTAGGGCTCTAATGAGAATCCACGGAGGTGTTTGTTTCAAGATTTTGGGTTTTATCACTTCAGACAGCTGTAAGCATACACATCGTCTTTACAGAGTCTGTAAATGAAGCTGAACTTCTACAAATACAGATAGTATTTAGAGCATTTTTAGAATTTAACAGAGAGCTAACATTTTGGAAAATGCCATTGATGCTGCAGTTGAGTATCTGTGGTAAAAAAAACCAACAGTCTCATGGTAAAAACTGTGTATAAAGACTAAAGCTGCCTCATTGCAATGGTACTCCTTTGCAATGGTACTCCTTTCGGAAGTGCAGGCTGCGTGTATACCCTCAAGTAAAGCAGTGTCAATGAACTGGCACAATCGGCGTCCCTGGCACCCGGTAACGCTCGGTTGCTTAAAAGGTTCTTGCTAGAATTTTTTCTTGACCCAACTGACAGTCTCCCAAATGGTTCCCAGTTGCATTGCAAAAGTTGGCACTACTTGGTTCACTGTTACGGATATAGCCTTAATTTCCATGGGGCCAAAGGAAATGCAGTTTGACAGTGGTCATGCAGGTGAGGTCCACCACGTGTAAGTGGTGCTTGGCTCTGATGAGTACAGGAGGAGTAACTGCCGTCCAAGGCATGTTTGGTATAGATGAACTGTGCTATTGATCTTAGTCTTGTCTTGCATCCTACTAATGGACGTCGCGATGATACGGAGTCACCAAATGATGCCATGAAGCTGAAAATTGAGCTCAGGGCTGTGGTGATGCAGAGAAGTTTGCAGTGCAAGTGTTGAACCTGATGTATGCACAGAGTGATAACTGACATGTGTGAGGGGCAAAGCAAAAGACAATGATTGGAGGGAAAGTACTCAAGTGTCCGAAAACCAGATTTGCATATATTCTTCCAAAATTTTCCATAAATATATTGACAAGATGGCACAATCAGTGGAGACTGATATTAAAGACAGAGAAGAAGCAGAGCTCAGAAGATGCTTATCAAGTTAAGGAGGGCATCCAGGGAGACAAAAGTGGTGACAGAGAGGAGGACACGGCAGCAAAAGGAGAAAGTGGATCAGAAGGTAGTTTGTATTTACGGTCATTAAGATCAAAAACAATCCCTGTACCTCAGTAGTTCAGAGCTGGTTTTAGCTTTCTCTGTGATCACCCTTTAGACCAAACATGTTTAATAAGGACTGGTTACTTCAAAGGTAGCTTAAAGTTATTTATGAACTTGTGCTGTATCTGAAGTTTTCTCGCCTCCATGAAAACACAAGAGAAGTTGTAGCTCTGGGTCATTTTCTGGTACGGTTCCCAGCCAGGTTGGCTGAGGACAAAAGGATGATGAGCTCTAGGAAGGCTCAGCGTCTCCAGACAGACCGCAGTGAAGCAGCGTAGAGTATCACATCGCCGCTGGCTCCCTGCTCTGAGCCTGAGCTTCCCCCAGTGCCCGGGTGCTCAGAGTCCGCGTCCCCAGGAACAGCCTCAATTCGGCATGGTGGGAGGGCTCCCAAAATGGTTTAATCAGAGAATATGTCTCTTGGCACCTTTTCCAAACAAATTAGAACAACAAACTGACACCCTCACACACATCCGAGTCTCCCCGCTCTCGTTTTCACATCCGGTTACAGAAGTGGGATGGAAAGAGCAGAGGGATGTCAGGGCAGCTGGACGGTTGCGTGCAGGGAGCAAGACCCGCCATAAGGCAACTTACTGTTTTGAACGAGGGGAAATGTATTTGATTGAAGTCGTGCGAAAGGCATTCAAAGAAATATCACAGTATTTCTGCTTAAGTGCTGGATGTTTTCTCTCTCTTTCCGTACCACTGGCAACATGGCTGAGCAAGAGACCCGTGTTCCTCAGTAGCTTTCTTTAGAGGAGGTAAAAAAAAGGTAATACACAAAAAGACATTGGAAGTAAGGAGTTTTCCTTCCTCTTTCAAAGAATGTTAAGATTGTATTTTTTTTATATGTGTGGCTGATCTTATTTCAAAGTCACTTTGAAATTTTGGGGGGTATGTAATGGATGAAAAGTTCCTTGGGAATGAAAAGAAGTTTTTAAGATTTTAAAAAAATTGAAAGAAACATTGAATTTTACCGCAACCACCAGTTTGTTTCTCAGCATTTTCATTGATATTATTTTTATAATAGAGAAGCTTTTGTAGTGGTAAATTTTGTAGTTTATAACTAAAACCATTTTGGAGTTTATACAGCTGTGACTAAACTTTCATCTGTAGTAATGTGTGTCAAAACAAAAACAATGATATCTGAAAAGCTGAAGCTTGTGAGAAATCTCAGCATTTAGCTGGAGGCAGAGCATGAAGTTAAACTTGTTGCATGATAGCTTACAGCAGGCAATTGACATCACCTCCCGGTCTGTAAGAAGTCAAAGTTAATTGTCGGTGTTCAATAAAAAAAAGACAAATAAGAAAATATTAGCTACAGTAAGATTTTTCAGCAGGTGACTGTTTTTGGCTTCTCCTCTGTTACTTTACTCTTCCAAAGAAAGACTTGGCAGTTGGCAAATGCAGCACAGGCAGCACTACTGTTGTGTTCAATCATGAGAAATTGGTCAGAAATGGATGCTCAGTAGTTGCAAGTTTGTCATTGAGAAAAAAGGAATATGTGCTGTAGAGAAGTGTAGTTTTATCAAGGTTCAGTTGTATGTATAGATACAGATTTGTGTGCATAAGTACACAAACAGCACAGAGAACTGAATTGTGTCTCCTCTTGAAAGGAGCAGGGGAGCCTTCAGTGAATTGTGGAACATCTAAAACTTCTGAAACATCAGATAAATTCACCTAAAATGCAACTCATCTGTGAAATTTACAGCTACAAATTACCGCAGTTTTAAGAGCCTGTTATGCCTTTTTACCTGCTCAGATTTCCCCCACTGCATCTGCTCGGTCCTGAGCCCGCTTTCCCCAAGTGTCCCGTAGGGGATGGACCTTACTGTTGTCAAAGGAACGGCACAGTATCGATGAAAAGCATATGGGATCTTTATGCCTCAGGCCCCAAATTGCCCATGGCATAGACATCACCAAATGACAAAGAGCTTTCATCAATTTACCTTATCTTCAAGTGATTCACTGAAATAATATAGTTCCTGTGTGTTCCATAGTACTTATTTCCCTTCACCAGACAGCAGATGGTAGTGCCTTTCTTTAGATACAAACACCAATATTTTTTGTCTCTATAGACAGGTGTTATGTCCTTAGAAATCAGGGAGCTCATCAGGCCCAACCTGATCTTAAATTTTCCCCAGGAAGCTCTCACACAAGCATGTACGCAAGGACGGGTAGCAGAGCAGCTCACATTATCATCCAAGGATGGTCTGCTCTCAGGTCTCTCTGGCTTCCTTCTTAGTGGCAGAGTCTGGGGGTCTGAAGTACTACCCATGGCACAAGAAGATTGGCCTAGGGTCCGCTTAGTCACATGGACATATACAAGTCCATGGGACCAGAGAAGGAGAGATCAATGGAAGTCATTCACTTTGACCTAAGCGAGGCTTTTGACAATCTCCATAGTACCCTTGTATACAAATTGGAGCTGTATTTCCAAATTGGAGCTGCCTTTTGGATAGGTATGCATGGGTAAGATGCATTTTGGATAAGGTGGATGGAAAATTCACTGGTCTACCAGTCTTGAAGGGTTGTGATTGTGGATGGAGCTGGTGACTGGTTCCTGGGAGTTCCTCAAGGGTCAGCTCTGCAGAAAAGGACCTGAGGACAAATTGAACGTCAAGCCATCAGTGTGCTCCTCTGGAAATGGAAGTGAGCTGCATACTGGCTGTATTCTTTAGCAGGAGTGTAGCCAGCAGGTCCAGCGAAACAGTGCTTCCTCTCTGTTCAGTACTCATGTGTCTAGGTTTGGATAGTCCAGTGCAAGAAACATGTGGATGTACCAGAGTGAGTCCATAAGGCCACTTGAAAGGCCACTAAATTGTTTAGGGAGGTAGAGCACATGGCATAGGAGGAAAAGCTCAGAGAGATGGGTTTTGTTCAGCCTTAATAAGAGAAAGCTCTTCTTGCTGTGTAGAGCTACCTATGGGAGGGTAAAGAGCAGGCAGAGACAGACTCTTCTCAGAGGAACACAGCAGAAAGAGAAGAGGCAACAAACACAAGTTGCAGCAAGGGAAATCCCAGTTAGATATTAAGAACAAAATGAAGTGGTCAGACATTGGAGCAGGTTGCCTAGAGGAGGTGTAGCGTCTCCATCCTTGGAGACACTCCAGACTCCACTGGGCAAAGCCCCAAGCAACCTGATTTGACTTTGAAGTTGGCCCTACTTTGAGCAGGGGGTTGGGCCAGATGGCCTCCAGATGGCCCTTCCAACTTAAATTATGCTGTGATTTTATAAACCACAGGACAGAAATTATTTAAAAACAGCTCCGGTAGTCCAGCTCATTGTTGCAACATAACACTCTTAACACTGACTTTCTGGCAATGCAGGTGCTGTTTTAAAGTGTCTTCCATGGTCCTTTTGTGTCTGGGGCCGCAGTGCCTGTGGATACCTTCTTGCAGTAAACTGTGCTGCTTTAATGGGGTTTCCAGCACAGGGATGAGTGTTGGACCAAGGATAGAGGGAGCAAACAGTGTTGCAGGGCAGGTTGTTAAATAGCATGTCCATAAGGCAAACTGAGTGGTTGGCACCTTCTACTCACAAATGACGTCTGAGATCTTTGGTTGAACTTTCTCTCCACTGTGCACTGAATTTGGCACAGGACAAGGTGGTCTGAGCATGATGGTATCCAGCCAACTGAAGGTCAGTAGGAGATACTGATGGGCAAGGTATTTTTCCTGCTTTCCCTTGATATGTAAAGTTAACATTTAATTGTTGCAACTGCTTTTGCTGCAGGTCCTGATGTTGGCCAATTAACTTATCAATTTCTAACCTTGTACCTGAACTCTGAGGAGCAGATCTATACTTGGTAGAGCTGCTGCATTTCACTAAGTTTCTACTAGGGATCAGTTTGACCTGGGCTATGCTCTGCTGTTGTCTAGTAGCAAAGCTTGAAATTTCTCAAATTGCTTAGCAGTATAACTGCTGCAAGAAGAATTATAGTGGTTTCAGTGTATCCCGATTTGCTGAAGGCCACATCTGACCAGGCTAAGCAGTAGTTCAATTGCAGAGCCAATTTTAAGTGTTCTTTATTATGGGTGCCTAAATTCACCCTGACCAGTTTCCATTGTCTGTCAAATTGTGACTTTATATTTGCCCCAGAAGCCTGTTGGAGAGTGGAAAGATGTGGCAAAGATTTTAAGGGACTGTCAGAGAGCCCCTGGAGACAGAGATCGAAAAGTGCTTTCATAATTATTCCACGGACTAGATTGCGTGACATCAGTATGATTCATGCAAGGTCATTACAATTCATCTTTGTATCTGAGTAGAAAGTGGGAACAGGATACCGAGGGAAAAAAAAAAAAAACACTTGCTGTATGTCTGATTTTTGTATAAAGTGCAGAGTCATAAATAAATGGTTAGGTGCCATCTTGAGGAGTTGGGGTGAAATAAGGTGAAAGGCACATTTAGAAAAAAAAAAAAAAAAAACATTTGTAGGACATTCTTACATTGTTTGATACAGATTATATGTAAAGCTACAATATGATGATACCCAGCACAGTAGCAAAACCGTGTAATAAATAATAAAGAAAATATGTAATGCTTGGTACAGTTGAAACAGGCAAACGTTTATGACCTAAAATTTTGTTAATACCCCTGTCTCTTCTAAGAGGAGTAGTGAGGATTGCCACCCATTTCTAAATGCAGATATTTTGCAGAGTGATTTCTTTTTGCCTGCTTCCCCTCAAGACTTCTCATGCCATCTCTAACTCCTCTTGAATTACTATATTGCTTTTTGTACAATAAATGGCATTTGAGTGTATATTTGAAATGACCAGGATTGGTATTAGAAATTAAATAAAATATTACCTTTTTTTTTCTTTTTGTAAATTGCTCCAATAGTAGCAAATTAACAGTAAATTGATAGAGAAAGGTAAGCACAGATCCTTTAAATCATAGTGAAGTTTTTGGCATTCAAGCTAGAAGTGTCTCAATTTAACACATCATTGGTTTGTATTATTAGAAATTTCATTGGTTTGTGGAGCGTATGATGGTTATGCTCTAAAATTGAAAATACATAGACTCAGGACTTCTACAGCAGGCTGAGCTCTTACGCGGTTACTGATCAGTGTGCAGCAACTGCCATGCCTTGTTAATAAGCACAGGCAAACCACCATTAAAACCCTACTTGCCACTGTATAGAAAGATTTTTAACAGTACTTATTTTCTTGTTTATAGTTCTATATCAATCATGAAATGGGAACTGAGAGACCAGTAAATGTCATTTGCCACTTTTCGAGTGGCATGAATTTATCATCTGCATTGCATTTCATCACATTCATCTGTTTCCTTCCAAACGGGAGTAGGGGATTAGAGTGGAAATGTGTCTTGAATCGTTAAAAGAAACACTGCTTAAAATAGTAACGTAAATTAAACTAGCAAAATAGTTTCAGTTAATACTTAGTCAGTGTCATCCAAACTCTTCTTTTACTGGTTTGAACTTTATTCCCTGAAGATTATCCTAGAACCCCCTCAAAATAGGGGAGACATTTTTGGTTAAATAGTAAAATATTTTTAAAAGCTTACTAAACTTTAAGAGAATCTTTATTTGCTAACCATTATGGCCACCTTCTCCGTGGTATATTTGATAGGAACTTGGCAAGGGTTTATTATGCCTGTAAAGCCCTAGCATGATATTTATTCTTTGTTGTGTGCAGGCTATGCTAAATGTGCCTTCTGCCATGATCATGAAGCTGGTTTTATTCCGATGGCGGTTTTCCCGTCTTTGGGGAGGGTGACCGGGTGAGCTGTATGACACCATCTGATAATGAGCATTTCTCCACTCTTGTGTGCTGCTAGGAGGTCATTACTTGGCACTTAAGATACGGTCTCTGCCTTTCCCCTCAATGGATTGGACTCACCTGTTGTGAGCTTTTTGCTCTTAAAGCCTAATGTTCTTTGTCATTCCTTGCTAAATAAAAAATGTTAAAATGTTTGTGCTACTGTAGCATAAGAAGCTGATGTGTCTGAAGCACAGGTGGTTTCACGGGCTTGTCCCAGCGGTGTCCCATTCACAGGGCAAAGCTGAGTAGCCTCCGCTGGGGGCATGCCTGATGGCACGACAGCTTGTGTAAGTAAGGCTTCTGATGTTCTTTGGCTTGCAAACGTGCTCCTGCAACCTGATGGGACATAGGCATGGTGTGTCACCAGGCTGGGTAAGGAAACAGTTGTACCTTCATCAGGCAATGACGGGTGTTAGTCACAGGATGGAGATGGTTTGCGAAACACTTGGGAAACCAAGTAGCAAAGAAGGTGCCAGATTCGTTCTCATATCTGGAAGCTCCCAGGTAAGAGTGTTGTTGGAGCAGTTAGCGAGTTGGATCCACCCTGCAGGTTACAAATTAGATATACTCATTAAGTCTATTCCATGTGTTAAAATACCTCCATGGTTGAAGATGCTCAAATCCAGCCCCAGTACAGACAAACAATTCATTAGGAGGTGCAAATCCTACCGCAGTCACGCAGATATATTTGGTGAAGGACACTGTGATGCAGAATATAGCTCCTTTAGGATGAAGAATATCTGAACCATTTACACTTGCACTGAGATGTTGCCCTGCAAAGTCTGTTTTCTTCATGGAGCCAAAACTGGGATCTGAATGAGTTGTACTTGAAAGCAATTGCTTCTCTTCTTTTAATTAGTACTGGTTGAATACTATTAGTTGAATAATGTATTTGATGAATAATGCTGTTGTCCATCAAATAAATTATTCAATTAATCTTTTTTTGCATTACCTAAACACTTCTATAGAACGTTGCAAATATCCATTGAATAATCTATTAGAATGATGCATTGCTGTTCAAATATACTGTACAACAAATAATTTTATCTAGTATTCAGCCAAGTTTTCCCTTAATTAAAATTTGCATGTATATAACAACTGTGCCTGAAGAATCACAAAGAATTTAGGTAGTAGCAGACACATGGTGGAGTGAAGTGTTTCTGTTATTATGGATGATTTATGTTTTGTAACTCCTGTGGTATTGTGTTTTAAGAGTTTGTATGTCAGGGATGCCAAGAGCTTTGAAGAATGTATTTTTTTAATTTTTTTTTTTTAGAGTTTCCTTTAGAGTTCTCTCCAGATATATAATACACATTTTACCAGTGACGTGTGGCCACCCTTGAAAGAGGAGCGGTTTGCAGTCAGTTCATTGCGCAAGGGCGGAGAATGAAGAAACAGAAGCTGAGGAAAAGAGCCAATTCCCCGGCAGATAGATTCACACGGCAGGCAGCTGCTTCTCGTCTGCACTCACATGCAGAGAGCTCTCACTCCCAGCGAACGGCTCAAAGAGCCCATCTCAGAAGGGCTGACTGCTCCTATCAGGGTCCAAAATAGCGGGTAGCAGGGGACCCGGCTTCCAGATCTAATATTTACACCAGTAATCTCTACAGGCAGTTCAAATGGCTGGAAAAAAAATAATCAACACGTTGTTTGGAGAAAGCTCTAGGACAAGTAGCAGTGAGTACAGGGTAACGGCTCACTGTTGCCTCCTTCAGATGTCACCACCAAAACGTGTGTGCATACGTACATGTTGGGGATGGGACGTGAAAGGGGATGTGCCCAAAACCCCCTCTGGCTACAGTGGCGCACAACTAGGCGGCCTGGCCTGCTTTGCCTCTTCAGCTCTTGCTAAGAAACTCTCACCTTCCAAAAGGGACTCTGTTGAGTATCTAAACAGGACCTGCGTGACCAAGGAAGGGCCTTTCTGTCCCTTACACAAATGCACAGTGTCCCTCTCCCTGGTGCACGCGCCCTGCACCTTCCTCAGCCGTTTCAGCGTCGCATTCGGGGGAGTTTGGTTTCATTTCGGCTGGGAGGGACTGGTCAGGGTCTGGCGGCTGCTGCTGCTGCTGCGGGGGCCGGTACCGCGCGTAGCGTCTCTGGAGGGTGGGTAAAGCCTTTGGCCCGGGACTCAGAGCCCCGCGTCAGCGACGCCTGGTGTCCAGCCCGGATCCCCTGCCTCATTTCTGCCGGCACGCTCCGGCACAGATAGCAGCTCAGGTTTCCAAATGCACCCCTGTCCCGTTTCTGAAGGTGACTGAGGCCCCTGGAGTCTGGCTTTCAAAGGCCTTTGGGTGCCTCTGGATTTTCAGGCTTGCAGGTTTGGGCATCCTGACTCCATCTCTCTGGACTTCAGCAGCAATCAAGTGCCGTCTCTGCCTCAGCGCTTTCTGAAATCCCTTTGGTGCCTCCCTGTGTTAGCGAGACACCTGAATACCCTTGAAAATGTGGCCCTAGGAGGCATTGCCAGCTGTGGTGTTCAGCATGGGTTGTCCCCGCCGTGAGGTGCTCTGGGAGGTGCGCATCCCACGAGGGGACACGACCGATGGGCGGCTTTAGCAGCGGAAGAGCAGAACTGTGGTGCACGGGGCTGCCCGTTGGGCCGTTTGCACTAAAATTCACTTAAATAAAGAATGAAAAGCTAGTAGTGTTTTGATTTAGGAGGGGAAGCAAGTCCTTTACTCTTGCAATTACGTTTCTTTTTAGCTGCCAGTTAGTAGAATTAAAGAATAATTTAGAGGTTCAGAGGATCTCCATGAAGTATGAAATAATCCGGTCACTGCTGTGTTTGGGGACCTCCAAGACAGTCAAGGAACCTGGATTGAGGCCATTAAGGTCATCTGGTTTTGTCTCACCAAAATCAGGTGGGTTTTGATGTCCAGTTACTTGGTCAAGAACACGTTTAAAAGGGAAAAAGAAAAAAGCCATTTATTCAGGAATTTAAGTCCTGGGTTTTATTGCTAACCCTTGGGAATGGTTTTACAGCAGCTCACCATCTCTCTTGTTTAGACTGTCTGTCTCAAAATGATGTAGGCTCTTGATCTAGCCAACTTGACTGTATCTTTTTATTGAAGTTGCACTTCCTATGATGGTGGATTTAATTTAATGCGAACGAAATTGTGTCTAGGTGACATGATCTGACTGTGTTATGCAAACTCCTACATTATGACATTCCTCTCACACTAACTAAAAGCTTTGTTGCAACATATTAATGTAGAAAGGGTTATTTGTTTTGCTAGTAATAAAGGCTGTATATTTGCTGTTTAGAACTAGTAATAAGGTTGACTTTTACACAACCTTGGGGAGAAAGTTACGTTATTTATTTATTTTTGAAGAGTTAAAAATTAAAAATGCATCTTGTGTATGTTCAGATGAGACGAGAGCGAAGGAGAGTACATACAAATTCCATCAAATACAATTAGCATAATCAGAGGCTGGATGAGAGCCACAAATGATTGCTCAAGGGAAAAAAAAAGTAGTTCCTGGGATCTTGGTACATCACCTGAAGCTGAGCGGGACACAAAGCAGTAGGAACTATTTTTACCCAAGGGCAATTTTTACTGATACTGCCCTTGCAAGCAGCTCTTATTTTATTATTTTTATGGATTCTTTTTTCTGCCCTAAATTTGTATACTGAATTAACCATGACAATAAATGTCAGAGTGGATTAAAATTAAATTAGGAACTAGGTACTCCAAAACAAAAAATCTCTCTCCTTCCTGTGCACTCCCTTTTCTTTAGTTTAATTTAGGGTTTTGGGAGCTTTTTTTTTTTGGCTTTTTTCCCTCTAGATGCACCAGGCTGCAGCTACATAGACTATATTTTCTTTTGAATCTTTTTACATTAAATTTTCTGCACAGATAATTTAACTTCCAGTATCCCATCTTCTTTGGTTTAGGTCATCATTCTCTTCATAGAGTTCCTGAATTTCTTTCTTCTGCTTGTAATATAGCTGGATGATGTTCTTTGTCATTTTTTATTTTTTTTTCCTTTTTCACTCTGGTTCTGATGCAGTGCACACGGGGGCATAGTCAGAGAGTTTACAATGGCTCCTACCTTCCAGAGAGTGATGAGTAATTTAGACCACTTGTTATCCAGGGCTGCCAGACTCCAGCTTCTAGCAGAGCCGATGGAGAGAAGTAGGCATGACACCTAAATTAGGTACCTGTATTACATCGTTTAACTGCTGCCCCTAGATCTTACCAAGTTAGTTATAATAACCCTATTGATGTTAGTAGGTAAAAGCTCAGCGTTTAATAATTCCCCTCATGTTGTACACAGAGTCTTTGCTTATCTGTAAGACAGTCTTTTCCCTGCCTGCTTCTTTCTTTCCGAACTGGTGCTTTTTTGTGTCACGTTGTGTCTCATCTCGCATTTTCTCATCTTCCGCTCACCTCCTTTCCACTCCCTCTGACACATGCAAATGCTCCAAACACATTCATGCACTCATACTTTATTAGTCTTTCTCATATGCATACTTTTCTGGTTTGTTTGTTGTTGTTTTTTTTTTTTTTTTTTGCTGGGCTTGTTTTGTTTGGCATTCTTTTTACATTTTAATACAAAATATGCTTAACGGTGTCTACTTAAAATTGCAGTTGTTTAAACACTCCAAATGGTCCCTTTGGGAAGTGGGAGGAGTGCAGGGAATGCAGACGAAGGCGGCTGATGATGACTTGTATTTAGCACATCTTCCTTTGCCCACAAAACCATGTTTACAGCATTGATTTGACCAGTTTCTGGCTCAGAGCAGCTTCCAACAGTTGCTTAGGCTTTAAAACGAACATAATAATTAAAAAATAAATTAAAAAACAGTGTTTTTTCTCACTTTATGTATTCAGAGATCTCTCCCAAAATAATGTGAGCCAGGATTTCCGATGGGCAGGAGTCACTCAGTTGAGCAAAACGGAGAAGTTTTTGAGAAGCAAGATTGCAAGCACGTACAGGTGGAAATAGGAATTCCTTCCCATCTGGGAAATATCTGTTTTCTGAATATAGGAAAGATTTTGGGAGGTTTTTAAAGTGTTTTCGTTACACTATTCTTTCCCTCTGATACTCTTACGTTAGGCTAATGCTACTAATGCCCCTGGGCTTACAGCTCAAGGTAGGATGCTGTGCTGGGCGTGTGACAGCTTTTCCAGACATGGAAATGTCACAAGTTTAAAACCTCCCATTTTATGCCCTATACATCTGTAAACAGGAGTTTTATTCCAGTGAGAAAGGCAGATTTTTAGTTTGCTGATGGAGTTAGCTCTCCCAGCTAGATCTGAAAGGGCTTGAACTCCCTGAAGCTGGGTATTGAAAAGCTGTAGACAGTCACATTTTATAGATATTTTACTTTTATTAGTGAAATTAAAAAAAGACAAACTAAGACCTACCTAGCTCAACCTTTGGTATATAATTTAAATGTACAAATTTACTCATGAAAGAGAAGGAAATTAAAAGATGTCTCAAGATGACTAGTTCCAGAGGCAGATAAATCATTTTTTAAATAACAGCAACAACAATATCTTACACTTTTCACCTCTTTAAGAATCACAAAGCTGTTTAGGTAGTAACTGCTGTGTACAATACATACAGGGAAAGCTGTTTCCACTGCTAAAGCGTGTCCGTTTTGGTGCTGAACGTGGCTGTGATGCCATGAAGCAACATGGGACTGGATGAGAGTGCTCCCGCGTCTCCTCGAAGCGGCGGGGGAATATTAGGCAGGCAGAAATGTAATTACTGGAGTTGAAATTGGGCCAAGACAATGGGACTGACAATACATTCTTGGAAAATGTGCTCTTTGATCGTAAATATCCATGAAGCAAGCTTGCCAACGGCATTGATTTTGGCAGTGGATTATCACTGATAGCCGGGATCTGCTGCCCTCCTGCTCTGAGCGGTGCCCCAATAGGTTTTTAGACAGAAGTCAGGGTAGTGCATAGAGAGCAACTCTCCAGGATGTGTGCATCACATCACAGGCTTCCTGAATGTGTTGGATTGACCACATGAGAAACACTGTACAGACATTTAGTGCCGGGGCAGCATGTCAGGCACATGCTGGACCTACACAGTTGTGGGTGCCCTGTGTAATGCCCAACCTGCCGGCATCGGCAGCTCTGTGCCGGTTCCCATCCGTACGCTGAGGCTGATCTTGCTCAGCCCCACTTCTGTCATAAGCTTTGGCCGAAATGAAGCATGAGCAAAGTCTGACCTTCCTGATAGCTTTTTTCCTTCAAAACCTACACCTGGGAGACAGTTGCTGACTTTAGCGGATGTAAGATCTGGGTTTCAGTAGCAGATGCATTTAGGTGATGGTGCTTACAAAGTGATGGTACTTTTATTCTTAAATGAAGTTGAGTATACCTATGAGGAGGGTGTTGGTTAAAATGAGTTAAATTTAAGAAAGTGCAAAATAGTACCTGCACATCATCCAAATCTTCTTTGTCTTTGTGTGTGAAATGCATTGAGATTGTGCCCCGATCCTCAACTGACAATTCTAAGTCCTACTGTAATACAAATAATAACCAGATATTTAGGATAGATTAGAATTTACTTTTGGATCCATTAGCATTTCTGTTAAATCTGACAAATGATTTAGAAAATCTATATGAATACAAAGTGCCTGCTCATCATATTTTGTGACAGCTGGGTGAATACTTGACATCTTTGTGCTCTTAAAAGAACATATGCAAAGACTCAATTTAATTTGTAGGGTTGAGGGAATTTATTTGCCTAATTTTGAGCCCACTAGCACATGATGGATTTGAAAGTTCAGTTCTAACAAGAGTATAATTGGGTTCTCATTTCACTTAGGAGAGAGCGTGATAGAAAGGGTGAGGAGAGAGATAGAGGCACGGGGAAAATAAAGTAAGAAAATGAAACTGAGAATACTCATGAAAAAAAAATTGCAATGAGGCTGAAAAAAAATGTAGCAAGGCAGAGCATGAGAAAAAGCCTGCACATACAAATAAGATACCCTTTAAGGGGACAGAAGAGAAAAAATAACGCATTCTTAATCATAATGCCAAATGTCTTTTGAGTGGAAGGAGCTGGTGCTTTAAAATATACTCACCGTGGTAGCTGAAAACAGAGATAAAATATTAAGTCTTTAAGTGGTGGGAAGGAAGAGAGGAATGTTTCTCTAAATACTTTCTCAAGCTCAGTAAGTAAAGCAGCTCATCAAATCTTCAGTCCCACAAGGACAGTCCTTTGCTCTCAATGTCTGTGGTGCAAACGGTGAGCTGCAAGGACAGGACACATGGCCATGGCCATACCAACCAGATCCTGTGGGTGAACCTCGAGCTTGCTGACCGTCAGAAGTTAGTCTGATGTCTCCAGTGGTTTCGTCTGGGACAAAGACCAACCCACACTCCAGAGGTCAGCTATTGACTCCCAAAATACTTAGCTTGGTCTGTTCCCTGCATGCATGAAAAGTCCTAGGGTGATCACAAGCGGCTAACTCCTGCCAGGTGACAGATACCCATTTGCAGGATGGCCGTGATGTCGGCTTACTGGGCAATGTATACCTAGAAATTGAAATGGTGCAGGACCAAGTGATAGGGAAGGAGTCTTCCCACGTGACTCCTGAATGCTTCAGTAAGAGACACAAGATGGGTGGGACAGTTGGTTTGGATCTGACCTGTTCACATGAGCTTTGGCCTTCGTTCAGATTACGGGCACACTCCTTTTTTTTTTTTTTTTGAAAGCTCGGAAAACCCCTCTGCTTTAGCCGCTAACACGCACAGCGTGATTGCTGGCTCTCTGTCTTGTGTTACTGAGGCCCGCTGACATGCGAGTGGCACGTCCACCAGTCCAGTGTAGCATGTGGGGCCGGGATTCGCAAGCAGGACTGCCTGCCAGCATCCTAAAGCAGCTTTATTAAAAGTCCTTAGGGGATACCTCTCC
Organism: Pluvialis apricaria; assembly: GCA_017639485.1. Lineage (NCBI taxonomy): Eukaryota > Metazoa > Chordata > Aves > Charadriiformes > Charadriidae > Pluvialis > Pluvialis apricaria. The sequence continues at coordinate 121,502,990 of CM030009.1, forward strand.
ACATCCCTCAAGTTTATCTTTTAAATGATTCTCTTGGTGGAAAAAAAAGGGCAGGAATTGAGTTTGGTTTCACACTCTAACTCTCAGCATTTACGTTTTCCTATTTACTTCCAAATGAGCTGGCCTCTGATGTCCCCAGCCTTTCTTCTGCCTGGCTTTGGACACAAAGTCCCTTTGCAGCTGGTTACTAATGGGTCCAGCTGAACCAGGGTGAGCTCAAGGCATTTGAAGATATATCTCTGTTCAGTGCTGTAGGACCTTGTTGGCTGCTCAAGGTTTAGGTCAGTACACAGCAAATGAAAGTACTTTTCCTGTGATACTTGTATTTACTTTGATTTTTAGGTAAGAACTACATTTCCAGCTGTATCACTGGCAACTTTTCATTAACACTCCTTGTTGAACAGTAGCTTTTTCATCTTTGGGCTTTGCTAACATTGTAGAATTAAATGGGTTTTTCTGTCTTTTTGATTGTATCCTGATATTCTGTCACCTTTTGATCTCTGTGTCGTGCACGCAGACTGTAAACTCCTTCAGGTACAGGCTGCTGGGGGGGGGGTATATGGGGGTGTATTTTTTCTTTAGAAAGTGCCTAGTACGGCAGAGCCCCAGATACTGTGGTACTGTGAAATAGTAGTACAAGTAGTAAGAATAAGAATAAGAATAAGAATAAGAATAAGAATAAGAATAAGAATAAGAATAAGAATAAGAATAAGAATAAGAATAAGAATAAGAATTTCCACATTACCCTTGTGATACCTAGGAAAAACAATTTTGTTGAAAGTTTATTGAGAGCTCTAGGAAGAGCTGGAAATGGCAACCTACAGACGCAGCAAATAGCCCGAAGTACTGATACATTTCTGACTTTATACAGCAACTTCTACTTAATCCGATCATTGGTTAATTTAATCCTGTTTCATTTGATTGGATCCCCTGGAACCAAATCATTTGTATTGTGTTTTAGTCTGGTATTTCTGATCATTGTCTTTGTTAATTTGATCAGGATTGATTGAACCAGTCATTGAAAATAAATCACATAATTAATCAAATGCAGCATTAGAAAAGCAGATCCTCAGCTAGTCTGTTAGTTTTTACCTCTTGTTTTTCTTCCTCAGTATATGGAGTTTGGACTTCCTTTAGAAAGAAGCAGAGATGAACATTTTAATAACATCAGCATTTCAGTAGTACAAGGGGAGAGATGTATATATACGTATATTTATCTACACGTATCATTATTTAATTGTTGAGTAGAGTAGAGTAGAGTAGAGTAAGAGCAGTTCAGCTGGAAGGGACCTACAACGATGATGTAGTCCAACTTTATATCTCCTCTCAAAGCGTCTTATTCTCACAAACTCTGTGACCCTTTCTGAGGTAGGGGTGTTGCGTAGGTGTTGGGTGGAGGGTCTTGTTTAATGACTCAACTTTCTTAATTACTCAGTGATTTTAAGGGAATCAGCATGTGATCTATGTTTGGATTTGGCACAGAATCATCAATAAATGTAAAAAACAAGATAAGGCTCTGTGCTTTTTTTTCTAATAAGGTCTGGATAGTCTGGTGTAAAGTCAGTGCTTTTCTGAAGGTAACGGTTACTCCAAAAACTGTGGTATAGGTGGGAAAGGAGATTTTGAATTTGCAACAAAGATTATTTTGATCTCTACCCGTTGTGTGGAAAGGAAAATATCCCATTTTTAATTTTTTTTTAAAGTAGGTGTTTGGTCCTGTTTTGACTCTTCTCTCACTCTGATCGATATTTGTGACCAAAGTTGGCCGTTTTGATCTGCACTGTTAGATATCTATAGATTTGTGTTCTAACTGAAGCTTTGCTAGAGCAAACCAAGGCTCTGTTTGTCATCTGGAGGCGATGATTGCACAAAGAACAGCTAAAACTCCCATTGCCTCTCCTGAAAGCCACAGCAAGTTCAGCAGGGGACACGCTGCCCCTCGAGGGGTATTATCTGCAGAGACCCCGGGCTGGTCTCCCTGGCAGTTCATCCCGGGGGGTTACGAGGGCACTGTCTGCCCTGCACCCATCCCAGCAGAAATAGTAGCTTCTGATGGACCATGACCTGCAACAGCGGAGGAGGAGAATTAGGAAGATCAGATCACAACTCGCTGTTCTAGGTGAGGTATCCCTACCAAAGGTCATTTAATTTTAGCTTGCCCTTCCCTACATGGCTTACAGAACCAACCTGCGCTATTTAGGGCTCACAATAACCCCTCTCTCTCCCCCTGTCACCCTGAAGTTTCTTGAGTGGGAGATTATTTTTAGAGGTAGCTTACTTTGTGTTAACTTCCCAGGAGCAAAGAGAGTAGGAGGTTTTAAGTTTTTAGTAGCATAAATTTTCTTTAAAAGATACATAACAGGATTTTCAAAAGCGCAAAGGCTCTGCCCAAACTCGCCACCCTTGCTGGGTTTCCTCTTTTTAATAAGTCCAATGACCCAAACTGGACACCTGGAAGAAATTAATCTTAAAGGAATAAAAAGAAAAGGAACGTAAAGCAATTTGTTGTTGAAGGCAATGTAAGTAGAGTTTAATCTTATGGTTAGCCATTTATCCTCGGATGACAAAGGACTGTTTAGCATCACAAGTTGCCACAAACAGATTAATATTGAAGGATCACCTGATTCACACCCCAAAAATGAGAGTAAGGTGGCTGGAAAAAATGGGTGGCAACGTAGCACAGTTTTGGCAGGCCTACTAGTAACGCTAGCCACAGCTGTACCATTATCTGTTTTACTTTAAATTGTGTGGCTGTGGACAGCAAAGTATGTCTAATAGCCATTTGCTAGATTTATAGCTTGATATGCGATGTGTTTGCCATAAATCTTTTAGAAGGATGATGGTTGAGGCAGCTGAAGCATTCATGCTAGTCCACGAATCAGTTCTGTCGAAGGCAAACAGGAGAACTGGGCAGCTTCCTACTGGTAGCGTGGAGATACGGAAACAAAATGAGCAGGAGTGCTTTGATGTAAAACCTACAGAGCGGAAAAACTGGAGAAAACGGTGACTGTGTTTCCAGAAAAACCATATATTAGCACTCTGTTGTAAATCAAATTAAATGACTGCCCAACTGCCCGGTCCTCCACTGAACTTCTTGTGTTATTAAAGCTATGAATCTGAAATGGAAGCAGGGTTGCATCTTGAGACCTCATTCCCAAAAAGGATCTGCCAGTCACGTCTGGTTGAAACAGCTTGGTGAATGTTTAGCTTCTTTTAAGAACCAACTGGGAGATTGATGGGTTCGAGCTGGTTTTGGACAGACTTGCTCGAGTCTTAAAATGCATTTTCATCTGTCTGCACAGAAAAGAAGATTTTAATAAGAACCATTGAGATAGGTGATTTTGGATTAAAAGGGAATGCAATATATTATTTTAGTATTTTTTACTGTGGAATACATTTGTGTTTCTCCTGCACGACCCAAATTTTTAACAAGACAGGAGCAATTACAGGAATAGCCAGATTTTAGATGTTATCTTGTGTGTAGGAAAAGGGATGGATTATTAAACTGTATAGCCTCTTTGAGAGATGCAGTGCTCTAATCCTGTTTTTCACATCTTAATTTTAGTGACTGCATAACTTACCTTCGTAAGATGCTCTTAATTGAACATTTCAATAGAATTTGAATAAAGTCTAATATATCTGGGATTCCTCCTCCACTCCTTTAAAATACGATGTGAAATTTATTAGTCTTAATGTACATATCCCAGAGCTAATTGTTTTATCTTGTAAATCAGTTTCTCCTCATCTTTTATACGGCTTTTACTTTCAGATTTAAAGAATAAATAAATTCTTGATTGAGAAGACTTTGTTGTTTTGCAGTAGAAAAAGGGGGGCAGCTTTATAAATGTAAAAGGATTTTTAGTTCTTTTTTAATTATTTACAAACGCTGAGTTAAAGGACAGTGGAGTTTAAATTATGCATTAAATTAGCATCTTACTGATGGAAGACTCTCAAAGAAAGTTGAAATTTTTAAATTGCTATGAGCCAAATTCAGCCACAATTTAATAGCTCAATTGATGTTGATGAACTTAAGGCAGTGATAAATCTGGACCTCTAGGCTTATTTTTCTTTTTTGCTGTGAAAGGTAAGCATGCTGTTTCTACGGTACTGACTGTCCTTTTGTTTGAGAGTTGACCGAGTATACTTTGATCCTTTTTTTAGAAAAAGAATTCTCTGTTCTCCCTTAAAGAAAGCTTCCTGAGACCTGGATCAGATTATGGAAACTAAAGTGAGCACACAGAAGTGCTTGTTAGAAAGTGAAATTTATGTGCAAAACTACATGTGCCCTTGATGATAGCCTTATTGATCAAGCCAAGTTAATAAATCAGTAATATCATGCAGCACTGTTCAACACTCACAGGCTTATCTTGTTGGGGTTTTTTTTAATTCCTTTTTTTTTTTTTATGTGCCTGCTGTGTAGGCAGAGAACATGCACTTTCCTGCCACGGGGTGTGTACTACAATTGAAACGCTGAATTCAGAGGGCTTGAATGTAAAATGTCGGCATCCAATACGACAAAAGGGAACTTTTCTAGGAGTAACTTAATACTGGGACTGGAGCCTAAAGTGACACAGCTTTTACTGTATAAGTATTCCTCTCTTTTTTTCTAATGCTTTAGGCCGTGATCCAGAATGAAATTCAGGGTGCTGTTTGGATAATTAAAAGAAATTAATGGGAAATTTGGAACAAAAATGCCATATGGATCGACTTCTGAGCCTATCAGTGGCCAGCATTTGCATTCAAGATAAATGTTTAGTTTTCAAGCAGTCTGCCGTTAGGTCATTCTTGAGTAGCTTTGCCAGTACACAAGGGTTACATCCTTTGTACGCCCTTGGGATTCTGGTCTGACAAGCACTTATTCCATTATTACCCATATTTCTTTTTGCCCTCTGACAAAAAGCACTTATGATGAACTGGATTTATCTGCCTCTACCATGGGATGCCTGCAGGATCTCTGAGAGCCCTCTTGCGTTGCGTAGTGCATGTTCTCTGCAGTACGTGCTGCCGCGTTGTTCCTGACGTTGCGCGTTTTCCTCCGTTGTGAGATGGTTTTGCATTCGTAGCTTTGCTCTGATTTGGGGTTGATCTGCATGCCGACCGTGTTAGCAGAGGAGATTCTGCTCAGGCTAAAGTGGGGCTTCTGTGCTCGAACCCAGTGTCGTGCGCTGATGTCCCTGGTGTCCTGGAGCAGCAAGTGTCGCAGCCGGGACCTCGGTTCGATACCTCAGCTCCGTTCCCTGATGTTCTCGCTGAGAAACGAAGGCAGCTGGGTGAGTACCTGAGCCTCTGCTGGTGAAATTTGCCAAGACAGAATACAAAGTGCCATTTATGAAGCGTTGTTATCATTCCATGGTCCCACATTCATTCCCACCTAATGCTGAGCACCTGACTGGAGTACCGGTGTGAGAGTGGCGGTTGTCCTGGGCAGTGCAGCCCCCAGAAAGAAATAGATATCACCTACAGTCAATTCATATAGTCAATTCACAACCTTCTATCCCATCTTTCTTCCCCTCTTTTCCATAACCTCATTCCTCCTCTTGCCTCCCCAGACCTTCAGCCAGTGTGGACAGGGAGCCTTAGAAGGGGTTAATGAGACAGTCGCAGTTGACCCATTCCTGGTATGGAGTTATCTTCCATTGCATTGTCAGAGCTTGGGAATTTGGCTGCCTGCCTTATTTGGGAGGGGGATGGAGGCAGACATGCGAATAAGATGGCAAAGAGGCTCAGTCCAGGAAAGATGGGGTTGATGTTGGTGGGGGGAAGAAGCTGGACATGCTTATACATCTGCCTTCTTAGCAGCTCACAGACTGGGTGGCGAGAAGCTCCGCCATGCTTCATGATCCAGCCGCTGGGATCAGGGCTGGGCAACGGTCCTTGTGCTGTGCCTGTCTGGGACGTGGGCCCCACTGCGCTCATGGATTTCTCCAAGCCCGCGTCATTGATCCCAAGGTGGGGGGTGTCTTTAAATCCTCTGAAAAACGTGAATGGATGCAGACTGTACCCCGCTGCTAGGCCATGTGTCTCGCCTGGAGGCTATACCTCAGTGCTCCAGAGCTCAAACTGGCTGGTGGCTCGTCACTGGATGGTTTTTAAGATGCCAGTATTGAATTATTCTCTCCACTTGAGAGGGAACTAAGACTTCGTTTGTCTTTTATGCAGAGTAACAACATTTTTCCTATGAGTTAACTGTATTATTCTCTTTCTCGCTGCTCCCACATTAGCTTTGGAAAGAGAAAAACAGCACTGTGTCATCACAGAATTGCCTGGTGATGGGAACTGTAAGGTAGATGAGTTCTTCTCTCCACCCATGAGCAAGTTCTTGAATGAGATTTTACTGCAGGACAGCTCTTTCTGTTCCTCTTGCATGATGGCCTGTCCGTATCTCTTAGGTTTTTAATACATTACGGTACAGCCCTCTCTTAAAACAACAGTTTCATTTCTGTAGCCCAGCCCAACAGCCGGTGCTAGGGAGATATTGCTGTCATCATTGCATCTTTAAAAGCTCTGCATATATCCTTAAGAGCTTCTTTGGCCACAGACTAGACTCAGAAATACGCTTGAGAGCCCGCCCAACACGGTGTAGGAATTTACCCCAGATGAAGATCTATCCCTGTGTGGTTCAGATTTTACACGCATGCCTCATGCGCACAAATAATACCTGTTTCATGCAATATTTAGCAGCGTGAACTACAAATTAGGCCATAAACTCTTTGGTGCAGAGACCACTGAGCTTTTTAGAGCACCAGACACGTTCAGGCTTAAAATCCAAGCAGGGCCACCAGTCATTACTTGTTAGAGCGAGGCATAGCTAACAGCTTTAAAAGGAATTCCCTCATTAAATTGAAGTTGCTTTTACCCATGACAGGCCATAAAACCTGAATCCGTGGGAGGGAATGTTTGCCTCTATGCATGTGTGTGTCTTAGCCTTTTTATTTTCAATGGGGAGAGAAAATAGAGTGGGTTGCATATTGGATACATTATCTTAGTATTAAGCTGCCATTCCCAATCTCTTTTGGATAATTGGAACAGAGAATCGCTACTTCTCATCCATCACTTTAAATGAAGGCCTTAGTAAAATAATTTTGGTCGCTGGGAACCGCAAATAGGATCCCTCTATCCAGATTAGTTCTTTTTTGCTCATGAAACTGTTTGAATAGGTCGTAGCACTCTGAGGCGTAGCAGGATGTATGTCGGCAGTTTTACAAGCCTTTGGGGAAATTGCTCAAATGTGTTTATAAGGACCTCCCAGGAAGCGTTTGGTGGTGATGAGCCTGGGGAAAATTGTATTGGAATTTTTGTTGTTGGTTTTTTATTGTTGTTGGGTTGGGTTTTTTTAATTCCACTAACATACTCTGTAATGCTGGTAGTAGTGTGATGTTTCCATTGATATAAAAGGTCTTGCTAAAAGTTTAGGTCTTATTTCATCAAAGATCTGTAAAACTTTGGACTTGAAGTCAGATTTAGTTGTAGCTATGCCTCCTGAACATCTGATAGTAACCATGTAAACTGATGCAGTATAGACCAAATCACTAATTCCCAATCTTTAGCACCAGCTGATTGCTGTGAACTCGCGAACTTTCTTGTGGATATTCTGAAAAGCCCCATGAATCTGAAGGTTTTTAATGTTTTAATTTAATAAGGTTCAGTGGACCAGCTGTACACCAATTACTGTTGCCTGTGGGCCACGGTTTATGACTATTTGAGCTACAAAAAATCGACAACCTGGCAACTTGTCTGTGTTAGTCTCATGTAATTCTGAAATTGTTCCATCTTGCTCCCTTCTGCCTGTACATCTGTATTGCAGTTAATTTCCTTAAAGCTGGGAGATTGCTCACTGCTGGAGTTCAAAGTGGCAGGCATGAGGTGAAATGCAAGCTTCAACTGAAAATTTTATTTGTTCTTAATGGTTATTTCAAACAAAAGAGGAAAAAAACCCTCAGGTTTGGATTTGGGGTACTCTATCCATGACAAAGAGGACAGATTGAACATTTTAGGGGTGCTACAAAGATGCTGTTGATTGCTTTAGTAATCTTTTTAGTCTGCTGTGAATTTCAGGCAATTAAATAGCCAATGCTGCTGTTTACTAGCCAGGCTTCAACAGACCTTTTAGAAACCTTCTTGTCTTTTCATGTAAATAGACATTTGGCAGTATTTTAAAATGTATACCCAGTAGATTTTGTAATGCATTTCCTTTTTTCATGTGTTTCGTGTTTAATTCAAACAAGCATCTGACATGAAAGCTAAAGATAAAAGTCTAACATAGTACAATTAGTTTCTGTGAAGTCTGCGGATCACTAATGGAACACATCTCTTCCCCCTGCACAACTAGCATAATACAGGCCATTTTTTGGTCATTTGTGTTGTACATTAAAAGCATCAAATAGAGTGCTGTCGTGTGCCTGAGCACATGGACAGAAAGTTCCTTTGTTTGATAACGCTGGAATTAATTTTGCTTTCCAGATACGCAAATTGGTAATTGCTGCAATTGGATCAGAGACATGTAACACTTGTAGTGTAACCCTTCATGTATTAAGAAAAATAATGCAGAAATTAGATCAGAGACCAGAAGTGTATATATATGTAAAAAAAGAAGTTCAGCAAGCTGTTTTTCTGTTTCCACCACCATTATTGTCTAAACTGTGTTTCATGAATGTGTGTTGTGATTTCATACCAACTAATCCCTAGCTCCTTCCGATCAAATAAATACAAGCTCAGGAGTACAGTTTGAGAGAATGTGCTGGACTTGTGCATTTAAATCCACTGAGCCTCTAAGAAGCAGGGTTTGTGAGCATATTCAGTGGAAAAAAAATTTGGAAAAAAACCAGCATTTTGTGGAAGCAGAGGAGAAGTATTTGTTGACAGCAAACCTGCAAACCTCCTTCCTCTTTATTAATGCTCAAGGTATGGAATTTAGATGTAGATTTGGGTGCTAACTCCACCAGTTTCAAATGTGTCTGAGCCGGGGCTGTAGTTTTTTGGAAAGCAAGGTTTCAGTTGCAAAATAGGCAATGGGATTTTTGCAGGATTTAGGAGAGCTGTGTCACACATTCCCTTTCTTACCCATTTTGTACAGAACATATGGGTTCTTTTAAAATTATAGCATGTGTGTGGTTCTGCATTATTTAAGGTACAGGAATATTTTTTTCTCATTTTAGATCGACACTGTTTTAAAGCAGCTTGGGGATGTAACAAAGTTACACAAGATGCTGCACATCTCGACAATGCCACACAATAATGAGAAGCATGTATTTCAAACCCACTTATAAGACTCAGTTCATACAACAAAGAAATGCAACACACAGATGCTACATGTGGAACGTGCGGGGCATGATTTGAGTTGTGAATCCTCTTGTCTGTCTTTGATGATTCATAAAAATGCCCAGTTCTCTATATTGCATTTAGTGTTTTTTTAAAGCTTTGCTTTGGGATAAATAATAGTGTTTCTGGGGTAAGTATCTTAGCTGATTTATAGGCAGAGAATGCTGGTGGTGCCTTTTTTTTTTTTCCTTCTTCTTTCTTTTTCTACTGCAGAGTGCTTTGGCCACTGTTAAACAGTTTAGCTAGATCCAAAGGGATGCTGCTAACATGAACTGGTAAACCACCAACAGCGTTATATCCTCCTGTGTCAAAGACCGTGTACAATGTACAAACTAAAGGTATTCACATAAGGCTTTTCTCAGGACAATTTATAAATAGAAAGCATTTCAAAACGGAGATTTATTTCTTCTCCTCCTGCCCTTTCTTTGCCATGAATACAACAGAATGAATCTTAAAGCTCTCGCTTGTCTGCATGTCCTCTCTTTTTGCCTTTCCTGACTGTCATTTTTATTTCAATTGCAGAAGTTGTAGAAGTAGTTGAAATGGTGGGGGCAGAAGGAAATGTGAATCTAAAACCTGGATATTGTTGTCCTTGGTGCCAGTAGAATAAAAAAATCTGGACAAGTTAAATTACAAAAAAAAACCCCACAAAACGCCACCACACACACACATTAAAAAAAAAAAAAAAAAAGCCAACAAAAAAAAGACCTCAAAAACCATAGAAAAGAATACATTGATGCATTTTGAAAAAAAAAATAGTAATTTGGACATAAGCTTAAAATTCTGACTTTAAGATTCCATAGAAAAAAAGACATGAAGAATCACATTTCCATGTGAACATCTGCATTTAACAAAGTATAGCAATTTCTAGGGGGGAGAATATTCCTGTTGTGGCTTCTGGGAGCAAAGGGAGCAGCACAGCAAAAGCTCTGTTCTCCATCAAAGTTTGCACCCAGGACTCCTTACTCCCAGAGCCCAAGGAGGGTAAAGCTCAGGTGGAAAAGGGAGTGGGTGATAGGAGGTGTCGGAGGCACCTGATGAAGGAGCAGGGCAGAAGAGCTAGCAGGGGTGTTAGAGAGGGAGGAAGAGAGAGCAGGAAGAACCAGGCACCTGCAATGGATTTAAAGACCCAAGGAATGACTGATGGGCTTGGGAAAGGTGTGCATGTATTTGCAGAGAGAATAAATGGGTCTGCTAATGACTTCTTTTCATGGGGTGATTGAGGTACTGGTAATGGGGGGGGGGGGGGGGGGGTGGAAAGTTGCTGGTGCTGACAGAGATTTCATTGGTACTACGTGACCCAGGGCATTTATGGAGCTGCTGTACCCCCATCTCAGAACTAAATTACTTCCCAGATGTAAGGCAAACAAGCGATTGCTCAGACTGGTCTGTTCTTTATGGCTTCCGTCCTCAGTACTCATTCAGCAATAGGCAGCTGGTTTTATTTTCTTGGTTTAGAGGTTCTGACACCAGTAAAAAACAAAACAAAAAACTTCTAATCTTCCAGCAATGAAATATGCTGCGGAGTTAAATAAATGAGACCTGTTGGAGCACCCTTGTTTTCTACAGGCCTTTTCTCAGCAAAGGCATGGTTGTTTGGGAAGATCCCCTAAAACTGCAGGGGGGTGCTGGCTTAGCATTTAAATCCATGTGATAGTTTCTTTATCAAGAAATCTCTTTCAGATCATATCCCCTTTGATGATCATTCAGCCCCGATCCTTCCTCTACTTTACAGTTATTTTAACATCTCTGAAGAACTGCCAACATACCCACTTCAGCATCCAGTGACTGTTATGCTGCTTTTTTTTATTGGCATTCAATTTTAAGGGTTGACAGACAGTAAATACTAAGACTTCTCTTTACTGTTCTACAGTAATTTGTCCTGCAGTTGTAAATAAGTCTCTCTTGTTCTGCCTTCTGTTAAACAAAACTCACTATTTTTGGAAGAGATTGAGCAAACGGAAGATCATCCCATTTTATGTAAGCTGTGACTGAATGGATATTACCATATCTGGTTTGGTTTTTTTATTTCCAAGACAAAAGAAGCAACTTGTTTCTGAAAATGCTAGTTTGTTGTGGATTTTTTTTTCATGGTGGATCTATTAATTTTCCACAAGTATTTTTTTCAAATGTATTGTGTTTTCCATACAGACATGTCATACAAGCCTGGAGGAGAATGGTATTTAAAGATTTTAGGGTATTCTCTTGGACTGTAACAAACAAACAAGCAAGCTGCTAGCTATGAGGAACAGTAATTATTCCCAACAGTCTAAACATTTTTATTCTGTATTTTTCTGTCTCTGTGGTAGACACCTTGCATTTCCAAGACTGAAAATCAGCCTCAAGGACTTGCAACAAGCGTCAGGTGGGGACAGACACCCATCAATCAGTCCACGCCCTGGGACACTGATGAGCCTCCATCTAAACAGATGAGAGAGAATGAAAACCCAGGTATGTTTCTAATCTCATTTGTAATTCTACAAGGGAAAATCGTTCAAAGCAAATTCAATGCACTATCTCCATTTACCTCCGTAAATTAGACTTCATTGTGAGCCCTTTCTTTATTCTTTAGCAGGGTTTTTCTCTCATTGTAAAGACCCCTCGAGTTTCTTCTGTGCTGGGGCTAATATAAATGTATTAAGATGCCTGCAAGTTCATTAGAGTGGCTTTTTTTTTTCCCCTCCTTCTCTGCCTTCACTAGAGGAAAAGGCACTCTGTAATACTTTAAGACCTCTTTTATGTCCAGAACTACCTGAAATGATTTCCAGCTTCCAGACACATATCATACATTGTGCTACTATGCCAGACGCCTAATTACAATCTCTTTGTAGTGGCTGGAGCACCATTATTATACACACAGAGTGTTTGTCAGGAAGCCATGAAAGCACGGTGGGGAAAGAGGTTAATTTTCTTGGAAGCGTGCGCTTAAGCTGCATAAAGCGCAAAATACATAAAACCGCAAACATGCCGCATGTCACCTGATGAGTATTTTAACAATTGCACTCACATCGCCGTAGCAATTTTATGCACTTACCGGTTGGGAACGGTTCCAGACCCTGAACCGCTTTAGATACCGTGAAGGAGAAGGGCGCGTCGGTGCAATTCGGTAGCGGACGCGGGTGCAGGAGGGGAAGGCTGGGGGTGTTTGTGTTTGTTTTTGTTCTGGTCTTCCCCCGTGCCGAGCCCGCCGCCATTGCCGGCCTTCCTTCGTGCCGCAGGTGCAGCGCCCTGGGTCACCACGGTGGCGGCCGGCAGCCAGCCCGCCCTGATCACGCACTCCTACGGGATGACGCAGCCGCCCACCTTCAGCCCCGCCGCCAACGTCCAGGCCCCCGTCATCGGCGTCACGCCTTCCCTCCCTCCGCATGTCACCCCACAGCTCCCGCTGATGCCGGCCCACTACCAGCTCCAGCCGCAGCCCTCACAGCCCCTCAGCAACATGGTGGTCAACCTCCAGAGCCAGCCCTTGTACACCAACAGCCAACCCCTCAGCATGTCCTCCATGAGCGGCGTGGGGCCGGTGGCCCACCCGGGCCCCGGGACGGTGGGCAACGGTCACCTGGCCTGCCCCATGCTGCCGCCGCCGCCGCCGGCCCTGCCCTCGGCCGCCCTGCCCAGCAACGCGCCCGCCACCAACGGGCAGGCGGCCGCCCCGCTGCCCCCCAACGCGGCGGGGGGCCCGGACAACACCAACGGGGTGCAGATGCTGCGGACGATCGGCGTGGGGAAGTACGAGTTCACGGACCCCTGGCACCCCAAAGGTAAGGCGGGCCGGGCCGGCCCCGCGGGGCGCGCGGGCGGGCGGCGGGGCTGAGGAGGGCGGCGGAACCCCGGGCCTCCCCGCCGCTCTCCTTGGGCCCGCCGGCCCAGCTCCAGCGTCTGTCTCCGCGCTTTTCTTTAATGCAAAGCTTGTGTGAGCGAATGACGACAAAAAGCAGTGCGTTAGAAAGAGGGAGGACGAGCCGTGGGCGTATTTTGTAGTGAAAAACAGCTTTCGGGCCCGTCAGATAAGCCAGTGCTCCCGATGGTAAAGCAGCCATCATTCCGTGCCTCTCCCTTTGAAACACACACCCATGTTTCCATCCGACCACTTTCCTTCTGGCTTCAGCTGTGCATTAGTCACAACGCTAACCGTCTTCTTCAACCATTGTCTTCTCCCCGCCTCTAGTAGGAGCCTGCTGACTGAAGCTGAACAACCCGAAACGTTCAGCGTTAAGGGGAAAACTCTTCATTATCAGCTTCATTGGGCTCAAATGCTGCAAAACACCCTGAACAGTCATGAGCGTTCCTGAGAGGTTGACCTTTTCTGATAAGTAGTTTGTAAATGAGCCACACCGTTGGGTCACGTTGGAGTGTTATTTCCGAGTGTCTTACCCTAGACACTTCAAAAATACCTGCGCTCTGTGTACTTAGTTTCTAATTGCATTTGCAGAGTTTTCCCTGCCTCCCGTAAAAATCATGACTGTGCCACACGCGCAGGTAAAGCAAAATGTAGCTTACAAAAATATAAATGCGGACCTATCAGCAAAATCAATTAAATTGATTTTAAAAAAAACACCCCAAAGGCTTCATTAAGTCTGTGATATTTTATGTATACATTTGTATTCAGACACAATCCATGTGTAAATTATTTACTTGCCACAAGCTATTAAGTTCTATTGTGTAGCTCTGTATTAAAGGCAAGGAATCTCTATTAAAAATGATTAGTCCAATAACTCTTCCCGCTCATTACGTAAATTGTACTTTGGTATGTGCAAATCCTTACCAAACGTTTCTTGAAAGGGAGTTCACCCACAAGCTCAGCAGTACTTTTCGAAAGCTAAATATTTGGACTGCTTTGAAATGTCCCAAACGCTTGCTGGATGGTGAGCTTCTGAATTTTTCTTTGAGATCTAGATGGGCTTTAAGTGCTACCGGCCCAGTCAGGTAGCCAAAAATTGACCAACAAGTGCTTTATAAGAGCTTTGGTAATTCCTTCCCTTTAAAAAAAAAAATCGAAATCCACAAAAGCAATTTGTCAGTTCAGGTTTATAAGTTACAAATGCTTGACTTTGTAGAAGAAGAAAGGGGAGAGATTTATACTCTAATCCTGGTAGACTGAGCTGTAGTGGTTCTGCTGGATGTCTCTCTTCTCCGTGGAAGCTATTTGTCTTCTAAAAGGCATCATCTCCACTTTTGATCACCACCTATCCCAATTTACTGCACTGGATACTTGGATACATGATCAAATTAACACAATTTAAAGGATTACTTGGTGTCATTGGAGACGTGCAAATATACAATACGAGGAAAAACACATAAGCTTAAACCACTTTCACTGCGGTAATTTGATCACATATCTGAGCCCTAGTGACACTAACCTAGTGAGACAAATGAGCACGTCAGTGACTGCACACTTGAGGTTAGGAATACTCTCAAATGCCTCGCATACTTAGGGCCGGCAGCATCAGCTGTTATTTACTCTTCCTCCATCAATTAACCTTCAGCATATCTCTGGCTAGCAGATGAAGTAAACTTCAAATCAGAGCCTAAGTAAAAAGATCATAAAATATTTAATCACTCTTTTAATATTTGATTTGCAGAGTCTTAGTCAGCGTTCTTGCTTAAACTGCTGTAAACCCTAGTCTAGTCTAATTGTCCGAGCGCTGCTGAGCGCAGTCAGCCAAGGAGGTGTTCATTAAGGTGAGGAGGAGAGTTCCTCGCTAGAGTGTGCCAGGCATGCCAGACCTAGCTCTGGTCTGGTATTTGGAAACCTTTGTACTTAGGAGAGGCTCATAAGGAGAATATTGAAACTAGCAGCATTTCTAATCCGTGACAACTGCTGAGACATCAGCCATGCTGTACCTTATAAACTGCAAGCTAGGCAGCTGTTTTCCCAGGGATTAGCTAGCTGCTCTATCACTATCAGCTATGGAGTTATTCCTGTTTCTGTAGTGGTTAAAAACAAACAAACATAAGACAATGCAGCATGCATATACAAACATCTCGTAAGTAGGACCTGTTTTATAGAGAAAAAGTAATCTCTTCTTCCATTTCCAGTCTTAAAAGCCCTTATATCTAAAGCTATCATTCCTCTTGTCAAACCTTAAGTCAGAGAAGATGTATGTTGGGTTTGGTTGTTTTGAATGAGAGAGAAAGAATCAAGAAAGAGAAGACAACTGGGTGTCTAACCAGACCTCAAAACCTCGCTAGGAAAAGATTGTTAATATAAACTGTATGGATTTCAATGTGGCTCGATTTTCAAATTATTTTTTGTCTTAGTTTCTGCCCTCGGGGATTTCAGTCTCTAAAGCCTGACTGATTTCACAGTGTTACATGATAGGCACCTTTCTCTCCGAGAAGGAATGGAAACTATGAGACGGTTCTCAGCTGTTCAAATATACAAGTTCAAACTAGTTCTCTACAAATTCCATTTAAATATTCTCTCTCTTTCTTGGGGAACTTTGGCCAGTATTATAATAAGAGCCACTGGTAATGGCCTTAAGATCTATCTCATTATCCTGAGATACTCTGTATTATTATTTCACTTGACAATCCAGTCTTGTACAGGTTTGAATAATTACTCAACTATCCCTTAAGTGAAAGAGCAGTTCTTGCTGGTTAACATGATAGGGTTTCGTATATTTTTAGACTTTATTTGGAAGCTGATTTAAAACGTCATGTTTTATTTCCCATAATTATATTTCATTTAGCTGTGTAAATGTTGGGGCCACATTGTACTGGATTCATGCAGAACTAGGTTTCTTACATAGCTATTTCTAAACAAAAGTAAGCAAATAAGTTGCCAAAAGTTAAAGGCACTGCTGGTATTCCATCCCATTTGCAATAGGTCAAGAGATCTCGCTTAGATGACTGAAAGAGTTGAGTCATTTCTGTGGCTCTGCAAAAAAATAAATTTTGGTAATAAGAATTGTGATATAAAACAGATATGTCATTCTCTTTACAGCGTCACAGATTATTCCCACCTAATTCCATTGAAACTACTCATTAGAAAATAATTTTTGTGTGGATTAGAGGATCTTCTTGGTCTGGATGGGTTATATTCCATGAAGGGATTTTTTTATTGCTTCTGTAATATGTTAAATATGAATGATCCATTTACTTAGTGAATTTATAAAGCAGTCACATTATGAGAGACATAAATAATGTTTCAAAGTAATTATTGCTTTTGGCAATGTGTGAAGAACTGTAGAGCAGCCTTATGAAAGGCATGGGGTCTTTCACCGTACACAATCAACATCAGTTTTGAGAGGTGTCTGGTTTGGCCTGTGGATAGCATTTATGCCAAATACTCCCTAGTTGACTTCAAAAGCCATGTCACCTTAACACAGACATGTAACCTAATATTTTAGAACAGATTCAGCCCTTGTTTTCTATCCATGTCCTAAGTCTTGCTCTGTAATCTAAAGATTAAGTGCCAGGGAATTAACAAAGCAGAATATTCAGAACCATGAAGATATTAATTGGGAACATATTCAGTGAAGATCCACAGAAGTTCGCATAGCCAAATTTTTATGTGACTTCTTCAGAAAATACAGAGTTGCAGATAATACTCGAACATAATTTCAGTATCTTCAGGCTACATGATGTGCCAGAACAAGTTGTCGCTTGCACAACGTGCCTGCAGAGAGGAGAGAGGGATGGAAATCGTCCCTTCAGTTTCTGACACAAGGTACCAGTATCCCATGCCATGGCACAGTGACAGAGACCAATGTCTATGTGCCTGCCAATCCAGTTGAGCCCAAACGGAGAGAAATTAATCAGTCAGATGAGCAGCTAGAAGAGA
The DNA here is from genome assembly GCA_017639485.1 of Pluvialis apricaria. NCBI lineage: Eukaryota > Metazoa > Chordata > Aves > Charadriiformes > Charadriidae > Pluvialis > Pluvialis apricaria. The sequence continues at coordinate 121,520,094 of CM030009.1, forward strand.
TTGGTTTCCTTGGAGAAACAACTGAGTAGCTGAGATTTAGTCCTTGACTTTTTCGTAGGGCAGTATGCTTCTTTATGTCCAAGACTTGTAGTAAATCCAAAATTGAACCCTTGGTGGATAGCCCTGCCGTATGTAGGACGTAAACGGTCCAGCTTGGACTCTGAGATCTGTTACACATTTGAAAAGACACTTTCTTCATAAACTTGTTATGCTTTGAAGCATAGTCACTAACACAAAAAATGAGGAAAATACAGTTCTTCATTGCAGTACGTCCTCCTGCAGTGTAAAATTAGCCGTGGACATAATGGGTTTCAATTTGTGGATTCTCATGGATAATATTGATGTTTGTTTCCGTAGTATTTTTGTTCTATAATTCTTTGGTTTGCAGTCCTTAACTAGTGGGAAGAGAAATCAGATGCTAATTAGTGTTCAGAATGTAATGACTGTAGAAACATAACAATATCAGAAATAAAATCTGAATGTTAATCCTTGTAACACTAATTTCTTAACACTTAATTTTCAAGCATCACCAAATACCATGAACTAAACAATAACAAAACTACAAACGAATACTGTTGCATCATCACTTATTGATTGCACCTTTCACACTTGACTTTATTGCATTGGAATTCTCATTAGACCTCAGACAATATTTACTTTCCTTAATCATGAATAGTAACAAGGTAGACTACAACATTTTGTCAATAACCATCAACTTTTTCTTCACAAAAGGCTGAATTTCCAAAGGGATTTCAGCTTGACCTGCAGTTCTGTGAGTGTACCTAGTTCTAGACATGAATGCTGAGGAGTGGGAGGTGTTTAAATTCAACATGCAGACTAGCATTTGGAAATCTAATAACGTTAATTAAAGGATATTGTGTGATGAAGACTCTGGAAAGCCTGTTTTCTGTTCTCTGCCTTGCACCAGAATACATGGCCTGTGTCACCTTTAGGAAAATCCCCTTTATTTTTGTTTCCATAGATATAGATAGGTAGATAGATAAATAGATTATACAAAATTACAGTTATAAAATAATACATAAAATTTTAGTATGTGTGTGTACGTTTATATGTATATATGAATATGTATGCATATAGTTGTGGGGAAGGAAGTCTACGATAGAAATAATAGTGCATTCTATCTCCTATTTCTCGTAGGGAAGTTAGGTTAGCATGGAGGTCTGCTAGCGTAATATATGCTTCTTACTGTGTTTTCCTGAAGATAGTCTGAATTTTCTGGGGCAGCCTAAATGGTGTCAAGATACAGATGACTAGTGATCATTTTTAAGCTCAGCTTGGTAATGGCGCATAAGACTTCACAGAATCACAGAATGGTTGAGGTTGGAAAGGACCACTGGAGGTTGTCTGGTCCAGCCTCCCCCCGCTCACGCAGGGCCACCTAGAGCTTTTTGCCCTGGACTGTGTCCAGATGGCTTCTGAATATCTCCAAGGATGGAGACTCCACAACCTCTCTGGGCAAGTTACCCTCCCTCACAGTAAGAATGTGTTTCCTGATGTTCAGATGGCACCTCCTGTGTTTCAGTGTGTGCCTATTGCCTCTGGTCCTGTCACTGGGTACCACCAAAAAGAGCCTGGCTCCATCCTCTTTGCCCCCTCCCTTGAAGTGTGTATATAATCACAGAATCACAGAATCTCCTAGATTGGAAAAGACCTGTAGGATCATCTAGTCCAATCATTAACCTAATACTGACAACCCACCACTAAACCATGTCCCTAAGCACTATAGCTACACGACCCTTAAATACCTCCAGGGATGGGGACTCCACCACTGCCCTGGGGAACGCGTTCCAATGCCTGATGACCCTTTCAGTAAAGAAATTCTTCCTAATATCCAATCTAAACTTCCCTTGGTGCAACTTGAAGCCATTTCCTCTTGTTCTGTCACCTGTTACTTGACAGAACAGGTTGACTCCCACCTCTCTGCCAACCTCCTTTCAGATAGTTATAGAGAGCGAGAAGGTCTCCCCTCAGCCTCCTTTTCTCCAGGCTGAACACCCCCAGTTCCCTCAGCCGCTCCTCATAAGACACGTGCTCCAGAACCCTCACCAGTTTCATTGCCCTTCTTTGGACATGCTCCAGCGCCTCAATGTCCTTCTTGTAGTGAGGGGCCCAAAACTGAACACAGTACTCAAGATACGGCCTCACCAGTGCCGAGCACAGGGGTAAAATTACCTCCCTGGTCCTACTGGCTGCACTATTCCTGATGCAGGCCAAGATGCCATTGGCCTTCTTGGCCACCTGGGCACAATGCTGGCTCATGTTCAGCCGGCTGTCAATCAACACCCCCAGGTCCCTCTCTGCTGAGCAGCTTTCCAGCCACTCCTCCCCAGGCCTGTAGTGTTGGCAGGGGCTGTTGTGGCCAAAGTGTAAGACATTTGGCCTTATTGAAACTCATACAGTTTGCCTTGGCCCATCAATCTAGCCTGTCTAAATCCCTCTGCAGAGCCTCCCTACCCTCAGGCAGATCAACACTTCCACTCAGAATATACATTGATGAGATCCCTCTGAGCCTTCTCTTCTCCAAGCTGAACACTCCCAGCTCTATCAGCCTTTCCTCATAGGGGGCCTTCTCCACTCCCTTCATCGTCTTCATGGTCCTTCTCTGGACTGTCCAGTACGTCCATGTCTCTCTTGTACTGAAGAGCCCAGCACTGGACACAGCACTCCATGTGTGGCCTCACCAGTGCTGAGTAGAGGAGAAAGATCACCTTCCTTGACCTGCTGGCAATACTTTGGCTAATGCAGGCCAGGATACCGTTAGCCACCTTTGCCACAAGGGCACACTGCTGGCTCATGTTTTAGCATCTTCACACACAGTAATGAACTTAAAGCAGACTGCTTGAGCAGGTCCTCTAAAATCAAATCTTTTCCAAGATTAATTAGTCGTCAGACATTAAATAATCTTAACGGAATTGCAGAGTTGATGAGGGTATCTAAGCCATCACTTGAGCGAGACTGAAATCCATTTTGCCTTTTTGTGTTGCAGGTGAAGTATTTTCGGTAATTCCTGCCCTGTCTTTTAATGCCACTACTGGTCAGGTCATGACAGACAGTGATTTAGTGCACTGAAGAGTCGAAGAGGACTTGTAATAGTCCTAGAACATTGCCTTGCTAAACGTACAGCATAGAGAAGGTCATTGAATTCTGTTTTGATTGACAGCTCTCAGGATGTGAGTGACTTGAGATTTCCAAGTTTCAACTGGAGCAGGAGCCTCTCACCACTACCAATATTTTATGAGAGTTACTGTGAAAAAAAGTGGGGGGTTGCTAAGGTGTGTTAAAACTCCCTGAAACTGCTCTTAAAAGTCATCTGCTCCATGTTACCTTTTTAATATCTCTTTTTTTAAATAAGCACCAGACTTGCAACTGTAGTTCCTCTGTTCTTGAAAGTACAGAGCTGAAGTACTTTGATTTTACTCTGTTATGTGATACTATGTTATCACTTGCAGATACACGTAGGTAATTAGACAGTGATTGATACATTTGAAGATGTCTTGAGTTTCTTCCCACCCTGGAGTCTAAGACATGGTTTCCTTAGAAGGTGGTTTCTTAACAAATACGGTTTTGTCCATGACAGTGGCCACTAAATGCATTCAAATTAAGTCTGAGAGGTGGCAGAGTTCTGTTGAATTGTTATTTTCTCTCCCGTCCACACAACGCTATACTCACAAAGTGCAAAATTTCTCAGGAGATGGATGATAACCAAAATCTAGGTTCCCTTTTGGCACAGAAGTGGCAACTCTGTAAATACAGCCCAAATTTCCAGGCAGACTCCCTATCCATCCGTCCAGATGCTGTTCCAAAAATCCCTTGCAGAGAGCTGGAACTGCATTTGGACGTTCTGAAAGTTATTAATTGTCCAAGACACTTGCAGAGTCTCTGTTCTCCTTTCAGAACTCCTTATGTTTAATTTCTGGTTTCTCTGACCTTGTCTTCCCCTGGTCCTCTGTGTTGTTCAACTTCTGACACATAGTTGGATGCAACCCTTGTCTGCATCCAACCCTTTAGATGCAACGGGAAACATACCTGTTCCCTTTCACGCTGTCCTCATATGCCAGGGGCCACCTTAGAGCTACCTTTCCTGAACATTCAATTCTCTCCACAAGCTTGGCCTTTCCTTGACTTTCCCACAAAGGTTTCTTCCTCCTCCCAGCAGGATAATTCCACTTCTTTTGCTGTCCTGACTTAAAAAATGGACAGTCAAGTTATAGCTACTACAGAGAGTCAGCAGAGAACGGGGACTTCATGCTCAGTCAAAACTGAACAAGCTGGGTCCATCAGGAGCCAGACTGTGCATTGGTGTATACACTTAAATGTTCTCAAGATGGGTTATTCTGTGATCTCTGGAGATCTCCAAACAAGTGGATTTATGAAATTGCAAGTGGGTTTTGGTTTCCCTACAAGAAAGTGGAAATGCTTTTTTTTTTTTTTGTAATCAGCAGTCCTCCATGGAGCAGTGACTGAACTCTGAAGAAAGAAGTATCATTTCTGTCTTGTTGCATTCAGAAAGAGAATGATTCTGTCCCATGTTAGATTAAAAAAATGTCTAAACAGATTTATGAAATACAAACAAAATAGCGGCTGTTCTTACCCTGCTGCGCCTTGAGATTGCTGATGATAAGCTATGCTGTCCCACGGCGAGGCTGGGCTGAGAGCTGCAGTCAGTACTGATGATAACATGGGATTACATAACACCTTGCGTCTTCAAAGTGCTTTTATGGACATAATTTTTTTAAAAAATTAACTGTCTTTAAATAACTCGTGAATATTTTGGAAGGCTAAAGATACAAAGACTTTGGCTGAAGCAAAAACAGGAATAACTGTCTGGAAACTAGTTTTGGTGTAACATCCCTCAAATCTGCTTGTTTCAGATGTCTTCTGTGTTCACAGAACGCATACTATGAGGAGAGGAATGATTTGTGTTTTGTAAGTTTACGAGCTTTCATAGTAATCCTTTCTTTTCTTTAGTTTTTCTTTCCTTGTTTAAGTAGGAAATAGTTTGGGCAACAATTTGAATGGTGCACACCAGAAAGTTCTTCCCAGCAATGGTCATACTTGTTTCTGTACGTTGTGTTCCTGTACAGTGTCACAAAGATATGCTACGAAGTTCTTTCCGCACAGTAGGATGGTTAAGCTTCTTGCATTCAGTCTGGTTTGTGTTATGCGTATATTCAGGTTTTTAGGTGTACCAAGTGAGGGTAACAAGGTATTTGTATATAGTTCCATCTTAATATTTACAAATCTTACATTAGATTCCCAGAGTAGATATTCTGGAAAGTATCATAAGGTGATGAAATCATCACTAGGAAGGAGGTACATAAGCTTGCAGGAATGATTACTCACAGACAAAACTCGCGTCATCTAGATGTGCAAGTGAAAGCGGTGTGAAGTTTTGTCATATTAAATTCAGAACATTACAGCATGTAGTGTTATACATGCTTACTACAGTATTGGAAAAACCCTTGGGCTGCTGACTACATCAGGAGGTTCAAGATAAGTATTTGACCAGGAGTAGAGACAGTAATGTAAACATACACCTATGTGTACCGACAATTAAGTCAAAAGCATTTGACTAGACAAGGTGCCAAGATACTCAGTCAAGTTTGCCCAGTATGACTGTGTAATACTTTCCAAGGAGCTAAAACAGATCGGAGGGTTTGCCTAAAGACTTTGTACGTTATATTTTGCACAATGCTCGTTGGCATTGCAACATCAAAAAAAAAACCAAACCAAATCCGAGAATGTAGGATTAAAGAGAACACTATGTTTTTATTCATGATTCCTCTGATGTTTCAGAGGAAGACAAAATGTGTTTTGCCCATCAATCTGCACACTGAAGTGTTTGGGTGAGGATAAGGAAGATGGTACGAAAAAGACAAAATTGGCTAAAATGGAAGAGTTCTTAAGAGAAATGTGGGCTGACGCTCCAGTTCAGTCTGACTGATTTATAGAGGATCCAAATCCAACATAAAGCCCAACTCATCTGCGTGACCTTTTCCTTGTGAATGAAGAGGGAAATGTTCTTTGCGTTCCCAAGCTGTGGATGTACTTTAAAACAAGGATCATTTTGCACAAAACACTACCATCCTGTGGAAAACAGATGGAGGAGCAGTGCTAGTAGATTTAGATTCCTGTTGCCTGTAACCTAGGAAATAGGAGATTGTGCTCTTTGCCTTTTCCTGAATGCTGTGCAGACTTTGTTACAGATGTGAATTTGCTAGATGGCTGAATTGGCTGGAGTTTAATTGTTTTTCTGTTAGATACACTCCTAGCATGGCCAAACTGTCCTGTTCTATGAGCAGTGCATTTCTTGGAGGGTTTTTTTATACTTCTGTAGAATGGTTAGAGCTCTGCTTTGGAAGCCATGTTGAGCATCCAAATAGAAAGCACTTTTCCGGAGCATTTCAGAACAACTTTCGCTAGATGGGTAGCACGTACCTCCAGCAGGAATTAATCAAGTGATTTCAGGTTTAGACAGATACAGATATTTAACCATCAGGATGTAGAGAATCCTTGCACTCTGAAGAAATATAGGAATCTCTCATTTGTATAAATGTAGCAAGAACAGGGGCTCATGTTCCTTCAGCTCCAGAATAACATGGTTCTTCATGTATTTTACTTGCTAGAATGGTAAAAGGAAATTTGACATCCTGTGCAAGGATCAGCTATTCAAGGACAGTCAAATCTGCTCATGAGTAGAAATTGAGTACATTGCAAGATCAGTCAATCTGTTAAAGCCCCACACCAATAAGATTTTCTTCTGTGGGAACTTAAATGAGTCCCACAGCCCTTCCCTGGAAGTGCCCCTTATGTCTTTGGATAAGCCATCATTGCTTTACTTTTTTTTTTTCCTTCTTTCTCTCAAAACTGCCATATAGGCAAACCATGTGCAGTGAATGTAGGTGTTATCAGTCAGGGATGCTTTAATTCACTTTCATAGAGATAAAGTGGTGCTGAGAACACCTCTTGGCTTTAAGGGTAAACTCAACATGAATTTTACTAAAGCCAGGAAATTATTTTAGCATATATTTTTGTCCAAACTCTTCAATGTTGGGATGCTAGGTTTAGTATTTCAGTAAGATTTGGTATTTCCTGAGACTGAGTCTTCTTCTTGTGTTTTAAAGAAAGTGTAGAGAAGGGCTATTTATGTACTGAAGATCTATAGAAGTGTCTGGAAATAATGTGTTAACGTATTTAAAAGACAAATTCTAAATATCAAAATATGTTTTAATAGACATATTTAAGAGAAGGAGCCTATTTCAAAAATTCTTTTTGCATTTATTGAGTTAGTAGAATTGGCTGGTTCCTACCCCTTTGAACGCACTGAGAGCTACATTGGGTTTTTAAGATAGCTTCACGCTGCAGTGGGAGGTAGCCAGCCCTGGAGTAGAGTGGGACCACGCTGTGTGTTTGTGACAGAAAAAGGGGTAGCCATATTGCATCCAAATGAAATAGGAGAGGTGGTTCTAAGGGTATAATTTATAATTACTCAGTCTGGCTCTAGATTATAATTACATAGTCTGGAACTATGCCAAGCCACTGAAATTAATATTTCACGTTTGGAGGGAAGAAAAATACGATAGTGTTTGGCTGGGTTGGTAGTTGTCTACCAGCCATGAACTCAGAACCAGGAGACTTCAAGGAACCTACCTTGAACCTTGAACCTACCTCCCAAAAACAGATGAAGAGACTTTTACTTAAAATCTTAAATGCACAACAGAATATGTAAAAAAAGATGTCATAATAAGGAAAAGACATGATGACATCTTTGAATATTATTATATGGTTAGTAAATGAGAAAGAAGAATCATTTATATTCAAAACTGAAGACTTATTTTAAAGAACCCTAATAACAAGCAGTCAAGTCTGTTAGGTAAGATTTCTTCCCTGACTTACCTAAGCTTAGAAAGTAAGAACGATGCTCAGTCATTTAAACACGGGCAGCTAGGGACATGTTTATCCTAGGGCCGTAGTACATCTTACGTGGTCTCTTGGTAGTGGCAGGGCACAGCTCTTCCATAGGCGTGGGCTATTTGTAGGGGTCTTGGCTATCCCAGAACACGTCAAAGGGCATCAGGGACCAGTGTGTCAGCGACCGCACTGAGCTCCTGTGACCCTATGAGAATAGAATGATTCTGTGATTCTGTTCTATGATTCTGTTTAAGTGAGGTAGGCAGACACATCTAGTCCCTGTTTGTGATCAGGCTGGCTTTCCTCAGCTGCCCATGGAAAGCTACTTCTGAATGTCATACATCCAGTGTTTCACCAGGCATCATTTTCATTAGAACAACTAAAGCTAATTTGGGCATATATTGTCAACAGTTTTGATTCATGGTTTGTTAAACTGCTACTTACACTGTCATCTCACATAATTTCCAGTGGTATCTTACACTGTTTAGTATATTAAGGCCTACTAAGAGGGTTAAGGTTAAGAGAGAAGCTTACATACCTCATTCAGAAGACATCAGTTGCAGTAGTGCGGTGTCCTGCAGGGTACTTGAGCTTTTTGGTTCAGCAGTGACTCAGAAAAAAAGAGTGCCGTGTACGCTGTTTCCACCAGCGCTGGGTCTTTTCTCAAAGGTTTCCTCACTAATTCCCAGCTCATCACGGTCCTCATCAGCCTGTGTAATGTGCTCATCACACGCTCATTTTCAGCTTTTGATTTGACCAGGCTGTCTGCTGGGGAAGGTTTCCTCTGGTAGAAGTCTCCAGGTACATGAACAAGTGAGCTCTAAGTGTTACTAATAAAAAATCCTTTAATCCACTTTAACAATGATAAATTGGAACTGAGAACTCCTCCTTACTTTACAGATACATTCAGTTCAGACTTTCACTTAAGTCAGGAAATCATTTTACAGGCAAGAGAAAAGTCCTAAACACACCGATGTGGATGATGGGAATTAAAGGCCAAATGCTCAGTTGCTCTTACATGGTATCTGAAGCACCTACTGATGACTGAAGCTTCCACTGACATGGCTCGTTCATAGCAAATTCACTGGTCTTTGCCATTATTTTTATTTTTAATTCACCCCGGAATTCCCCTTTTAGTTTTCCTCACATTGTAGTCGGCGCATGATGAAATGAAGTAGCTGATCTAGGCCACGGAAGTTCAGACTGAGCAAAGATCTGGCTAAAACGTACTTTTCCGGATTTAGATGGATTTGCTACATTGTCTTGGTAGTAAGTACATCACACCTAAAATCTGTGCTATTATCCACCTGCTATCCTACATTTTATTTCTGCTTCTATGTTGAGGACCATAGCATGATCAATGAAAAATTAAGTCTTGTTATTATTCTTCTTTCCCAGAAGCACAGGAATGTGAGCTAAGGGCTCATCCGCAATGGTTTGTGCTTCTTGCAGTCCCTACAGATCTCTCTTTCAGTAGTGGCACTTGAACATTTCCCACAACACAGGTCTTTGCAGCGTTATACCAGGCATGAAGTAATGTCCAAGCAGAAGGAAGGCCCTTGGAGGCATCTTTACCCTACCTGGCATTTCACGCGTCGCTCCCACTGCTGGGTTCCTTGTTGGAACCTCCTACGTGCCATCATCTTATGTGACCCGGTCAGGCTTTAGGAGGCAACACACATTCCAGCACCTGGTTTCCAAGCATCCATCCGTTATTCGCAAGCAAATGTAGGCTCATTGTTTCATGTCTAATTTTGAAAGTGTGGCCCCAGCGGCAGTTTTTTTGTGCATCAGTCTACTAACATCTGGCTTTTACTGGCTTGGCAGACAGTCTATATCATTAAGTAGAACCGAACTATGCATTGATATGGACGGAGATGATCCTGCACCAATTTCCAAAAGGATGGTAGGGCTATTGGCAAATTGGATAGTTGGAGAAATTCTCCATCTCTGTTCCTTTTCGTGATGTATCAGGGAATAAAATTGAGGGGAGAGCAGAAAACAAACTAATGTGAATGTAATTCCCAAATTTCAATCTTCTGTATATTATGGGTCATTACCCGTTAATTTGCTAAATGGCAGTTTTCTATGAAAGAAAAGTTTTGTTTAGCTGTATAATGATGACAGATGATGTAATTAGTATCATCCCCGCACTGAAAATGATAAAAGCATTTCTTTTGTGTGTCACTGCTCTTAGACAGTATAATATCAAAAATGATAACAGTATGAAAATTGCACCGGCCGCTTTCATATTGTGCATGTAGAATATCTCGGTGATATGATACAAGTAATGACAGGTACTTTGCCATGTATTCATTTTCTCCACTCTCTAGCCTTTATATTACAGCAAAATTAAAGCACACCACTAAGCAAACCAGACGTGCCTGAATGCAGACCCATCTTATGAGACTGTAAACGGCTTGAGTCCCTTTACTATTGCTGGTTATGATAATTAAGTGATTATAAACAGGGTTTTTGAGGGAGAACATTGAATCAGTTTTTCAGTTAAAGAATTTGGGGGGGTATTTTAATTTCAGGCCACATTTGTTGCTTGAATTAGTTTTAATTATATTCTGGATAAGTACTTGCCCCATATCCTGGTCTTGATAGTGGTAGATATTCTCATTTAAATATAAATAAATGCCAAACTTATTTAACATGGAAAAGTGACTGCTGTGACTGTGTAGTAACAATTTTCTCTTTGTTGCCATGGTTTGGATTTTTATATAAGCTTTGCAAATATAATAAAGCTAATGGAGCTCTTCATCCAAGGAAATGGGTATATTCAAGAAAATAAATTACATTTTGCAAGCTAATGAGCTCTACTAATTGTGTTTATCCTTGTGAATTAATACAATTTAAGCAAATCTATCCCCCAAAATCAAGCATTTGATTGCATTTTAGCTGCGTGGAAATCAGAACATCCGGATCAAATCTGAGTTTACTGGATATCCAAGGGGTAGGGGGGAAGGTTAATTTTCATTGACTTGTACAGCTGGTGCTAGCTTCTAGTAAAGCAGGACTTTGAAAGTTGCGACTTTCATCTTTGCTTTTCTTTTCTTTTTTTTTTTTCATTTCGCTACTTCCCACACAGGCAGAATTCTTAACAAAGAGTTGTGTGTAATAAATGCTATGTAATACCATGGCAGGCATGTACGAGTCATGCTAATTAGCCCACATGCCCACAGGACAGGATAAAGGAAGGAAGGAAAAGGGAATAACAGTTGTACTTTTTAAGAGACAACTTGTCTTCACCACTTCTGTCTCTCCCTCCCTTTTCTCACACTTTCCTTTGCCAACATTTGGATTTCTTTTTTTTTTTTTTCTTCTTATAAACAGGTTTTCATTTCAGTGAGGCATTTTGGGAGATGTAGGACAGATTAGAAAACTCTGTGTATATTCTGGCAGATTTTAGGTTATTCTCCAGTTTGGCTTTTTGGAAGAATGACAGGGAGTAGGGAAAATGGGCGGTTTGAATGCTTGAAATGCTACAAATACCCCCAAAAACTCACAAGGTAACTGCATTGGTCAGCAGCAACAGGCAAGCAAGTGCTGGCCTGGAGGTTGGCGCTATAGGAGGGTGACAGCAGTTGTCAGCAATGGGTCCTTACGGAGACAGTTTAGCTCGCCGCGCGTTGGGTTGCTGCCATTTTTAACACCGTGAGAGCATGCATGCCTGAGATGAAGTCTGAGCCTAACTGACTGTGCTTCCCTGGTCCTGACTGCGCTGCAGCCCTGCTTTTTTATCCTGCCAGATCATTTTCAGCGCCGACGCAGGAGTCCCAGCAGTTAACAGCCGTCGCGGATTCCTCAGATAGAGCAGGCTTGAGATCAGAGCTCTCGTGTTTCTCGGCAGCGGGCCCCTCTTCATTTCAAACCAGGATTGGGAGGCAGAGCCAGCCCTTCTCAGCTGCTGAAAAAATAACAGCTTAAAGATGGATAGCACACACAAAAAAGGGCTCAGAAATGAAATTGTTTGCTTGTTTATTGCAGCTCAGGTAAGAGCTTGGATGATCTTTCCCAGTCTGTGCACTGAAAAAAAAACGCACTCCTCCCATCCCTGGCATTCAAGTGCTTAGAAGGGCTGTTAGGACTTGTCTTCTAGAAGTTTTGGATTAATTATATTTGTGTAGTGAGAAGAGCACAGCTCCTCACTGTAGATGCAATTGCACTGTTATAAAGATGCTTAGAATAACTTATTCTGAAGGAGTAAAGAAGAAAAATTAGGAGTGATAGTATGATCCCACCTGTAAGTTGGTATAATTGTGTCCAGACTAGGGGTTGTACTGGAGTAATAACTTTGGGGAAAAAAAATAATAGTCTGTCTCATAAGTGACATATTTGTATAAGGAAAGATCTTGATGCACAGAGCTATTCTGGATTCCACAGATTCCTGTCTCCCCAAGCAGGCATCGGCACAGCAGACCATAGCAACTCCGGAGGAGCCTTGCCACAGATATGTAACTGTAGGGTCCCAAAGTACACATTAATGAAACCATTATCTTGTCAGTGATGTGGAGTGTAGAGCTGTCTTCAGCAGCGGTTACTATAATTTTTCACAAAAGAACAGGGAATTTAGTGACATTTTTAATATTTAACATCACATCACCTTTAAAAAATAAAAAGAGGACGCCAGAGGAAGGATAAAGTACAAAAAGCTTTGCATGAAAAATATTGTTCACCTCTGATGCAAACTATGGGCAGCTGGAGTTTGTTCAGTTCTTGGTGTTGAAAGATTTTGATAGTAGCAGTTTAAAAGTTGTCTGTTGCAGCAAAACTGGATCTCAGAAATGAGTATAGCCATGACGATATGATAGTTTTGGGCTGCTGACTTACTGCACAGACCCACGTGTATCTGCGAGAGATAGAATCAAAGTAGAACCTCAGTTTTTAACTTCTTTTTTCTACAACGTTTGAGTCAGATCTTCAGTGTTTCATGTCTCACCGCGTGGGGTTGTAGGGGTCGCTTCTCGGGCCCCGTTGACCCCATGCAGATTTATTGTAGAATTGTTTCGGTGAAAACAGAGCTTTGATACGTCATGCAGGTTGCCTAGTGACTCCTGCAAAGTGCTGACCACCCCAAGTCTGAGAGAAGAGATGCCTGCGCGGAGCCGAGCTCTATTATGGGTTATAAAGCTGGGACAGGTTTGAATGATAGGAAGAGTTCTGGCAGGCTGTTAGCTCTCATCAGCTGGGAAAATGGAGATGTTTATTAATAAGAACCTTTGACATGAAATGCAGGATATGTGCCCCCTGTGCTAGGCCTATGATTAATAACGTTAATTATGGGGAGTTCATTATAGTCTCATGGGGATGTGATACGTAATTCAGCCAGCATTTCGTTGTAAATTAGCATTAATGTCCACTTCAAGTACAGTAGCTATCTATAGCGATGCAGAAGGAGCTGCAGTCAGGATGTACAATAACATCACCTCCTTATTAAACGATGGTAGACTTTTACCTCAAAGAATTATAGACCTATTAGCATTTCTCCTATGTTAAATCTTTGCTGTGGCTGGCAGTGTAATATTTGTTGCGACTAACCTACTGGTGCTATAAAAACTTTTCTCAGTGGTGTTAGAAGAGAGTCTAGCTCCTTGCTGATTTTATAAAGGAACCAGATAATTTTAAAATCTGGTTGGAAGTAGTCTTGATTGCAGTTTCATTAGCAATTAAAAGAGCATGGAACCTAATGGTTTTTTCACCCCGGTCCAGGGAAATTATGCACAGTGGGCAGCTCTTCACTTGGTGTAAACCATCAGTGATGTAATGAAAGCAATGAACCTTCACTGATTTGCACTGAGAATCTTGCCTGCTCCAAATTGTTCAAACATACTCCTTCCTAAGGCTATGTTTTATTATTAACTTGTTTAATAATGAAAAAATATTTCATCTTACGTGAAATTCATTTTCCCTAGCTTGACTTCCAGGAATCCCTTGTGAAACCGCCTCTGTCTGGCCTCAGTTTCTTCTGAAGCACACATGCTGATTCACTTACCTTCATACAAATGACCCTTGTAATACACACACGGTTTCTTTTCGTCCTTATGTCGCATCTCAGAAACCAACAGATACTCGGAGCCACTGCCTTCCTGTGGTGGATCCTGGAAGTGGCCAGGAGGACCACAGCCATGGTGGCCCCAAATATTTATGCTTTTAAGCAGCTGGGGCAGCAGCTGGTGGCGCTCTGGGAAACATCATGCAGATGCCAGAAATCAGCTGAAGGACAGAAGTCTTCATTAAAAAACTGTATGTATATTAAAATGCATAGGTGTATAAATAGGGATCCAGTCAAAACAGAAAGAATAGCAGAGGGAGGGTACAAGACCCAGATTATTTTTTTTTACCTTTGGAGGAAGCAGCAAGATTGCCAAATTATTATTCTTATTTATTTTTTTGGATTGCAGCGAGTTTTAGAAATGCAAAGCTAGAAGGGGCCTCCTGGGTCATTGGGTCCAATGTTCTGTGATCACAGGTAACCGTGTACAAAACTTCTAGTTTAGGAGAGTCCAAGGATGGCTTGCCTTTTGTGCCAGTACATACCAGAATACTTCCTCTCTGAAATTTATGACCTGCAGGAAAAGATGGAAAGTCATAGCTGTACTGTGCCAAAGGAAGACAGGAAGAAAAATCAAGAGCGTCACCAGCAGCTTAGGTCCTCAGGTTTTTCTGTTTGTGTACCTGGGAATTTGTTCAGTTTTGTTGAGTTGCCTACCTAAACTGAAGCCAGCTCGAGAGAATTGCAAATCAAAGTAGCTCTGCAAGCGTCTGTACTAGAGAGCCGGGTAGCAGCCTGCAGCCATTTGGCACCGAAGGATGCAAGTCGGAGAGATCCAGCACCTGTTGGGCTCTAAACACTTTTCTTAGAATTCGCGCAGCTGACCGGCTCCTGGGGGAAAGGCAGCAGCTGCCGGGCAGCAGTGGTTAAATATAGGAAACGGAGAATGCCACATCCAACTGGAAAAGGAAAGAGGGAGACAGGAATCTAGCCGCAATGAAAATTCTGCTTGGTGAAAAGGGCCCTGGGGTGATCGGGAATCGGAGGCTTTTACACCCTCTATTTTCTCTCTTGTCTGTGACTGCACCTACAGTTGCACACTACATCAGCCCCGGATAATGCTGGACACTTGGTTGGCATTGACTGTATTAATAAGTGTCAGTTCTGGAATGTTTTGGAGCAGCATGCAAGGGCCCTGGCTGTCACTGCGAGTCATGTGCAGTGTCTGAGATGTGTTGTCCTTAATTTGACTTGATTCTTTGTAGCACTTTTAATAGTGAAGATGCTGTGAAAAGCTTAAATATGAAGCGATACAGCTTTAGCACAGATGGAGTTTGAAAAGGACATTCAGCCTTCTCTAATCTTCTACTGAGATCAGTAAGTAAAGCAAAAGGAAGGACAACCTGAAAGATAATAATTTTCATTCTGATAATCTGCAGTACTTTAATTTCACCCAGGCATTTACATGGCCTCTTTATTGAAGAGTCTGAGCATTTCTTTTGCTTTAGCTGGAGGACTGTAAAAAAGGAACAAAAAAGCAAAACCCTTTGCTTAACCACCTTTCAGGTGGTGCCAGACATCCTCGCAGAGAAAGAGAACAATGTGAAGTTGAGGAGGCTCAGCTGCAGATTGGAAGATTATTCCTATTCTTCAGACAAACACAACAAAAGAAGGCAAGAGGAAAGAACGGGGAGGAAGAGGGAAACTCCTGTTTTGCTTCATTCGCGTGCTGCACGCATCCACAAGAGAGAGGCTCACGACACACAGGTATGCCACAGCCTCTGGCCCTGGCTTACCTCTCCGTTCTGGGAGGACATCTGGCCAGCACGCTCTCCTCTCCTCCCACCCCTCCACCTGCACACTGGGCTGCGGCAGCTCAAGCTGGCTGAGCCTGTCGTGGTGATGATATCATGCAGTTAAATTAATTCCAAAGCTGGTCAAGCTTGGAATCAATTAGACAGAAGACGAAAAAGGAAGCTGGGAAAGAGAGAAAAAGAGACCAGGTGTGAAACAGCATGCAAGGAGAGGGAATAGTGGGCATGGTCCTAAAGGTGGCTTAAGCTTCGGTTTGACACAGGATCTGCAGGTGACAGGAGCAACAACACCACACAGATCCCTCCTGTCTCCAGCTATCCATACAGGGTTTCACTAACCCCCTCTTGGCCATACAATCAAGATAGCATCCAGAGCTCAAGAGGAGGGTGTTCCTTTCCTTTTCAAGGACAAGACTTAGATGGAAATAAAGATTCCTAGGCTTAATATACAGCAACCATCTCACTTTACCTTTACCTCATTCCCTGTGTCTTGACCTTGCTGTTGAGCGTAACCCAGGCCCAGGAACGGGCAGTGCTGAGCAGGCATCGTACTCTCTGTTCACAACCTCAGCATCTGCTGCAGGCTTGGGCCAATAAATCACAAATGTTGGGAGGAAAGGACCACCTTCCTACTGCGTGTCCTGACAGCAGTTCCCACAGTGGGCGTCTGATCCTTGACTGAACCTCGAGGCACTGCCATATGCAAATAGTAGTAATCTCTGGTTTGTTGTTCCTCCAAAGTCGGATGCGCCTGCATGTGTCTGTCTGCTTGGAAGCTTAAATAAACCCAGTTGAGGTTTGTTTGCTTTTGCAAGCTTGATTCATCAGCTTGATTTCCAGAATGTGTAAAATACTTCCCAGTTGGTCAGAATGGCTTTTTGCTATCTTTCTCCCAAGTTTGCTTTAGAGAAGACTTTTTAAAAATACATAGTTTTTAATCTTTTGATATCTTGGATGCTGATCCATAATGTAAAACAGCTGGCTTCTAACTCTGATATTCATATTTTCCATTTTCTCTAACTTAATCATCTCAGAGACCCCATGAACAACATCAGAAAGAGTTAAATTACAGCTTTATGTATTGAACCAGGTATAAGGGAAGGAACGAGGACTTTAGTAAACCAGAGTATTTTAGGAGCTTCTTTATGAGGCCACTCAGACAAACGTCAATATAATAATCCCTAGCAGGGCCATCAGAATTGCAGCCTCTAACAACTTTTACACCTTGCCAGCAAGTTACCTTGGGTTATTTTGTACAGCTGTTCCGTTGTACTGTTGTTACATTATTTTTATTCACATACAAGTACTTTACAGGTAACATTTAGAACAAGAAAAGAAGTAGAAGGTCCCTGCACCAAGCAGTCTGTGATTTCTGAGGGCCTCCCTGGTCTTGCAGCCAGGAAAAGTGTTTTTCAGTAACATCAGTGGGATGGTATCCTTCCTAAGTGCCATACCTGGTCAAAAGCATTTGCAGAGCCAGGACCCATACTGTTACATGAGAATTCCACTACTTCAGCTACAGCAGGGAAAATTACGATTAAGTTCTTGAAACTGTTTCCAAGTGCTGGTCCTAGCTTTTCCACATATACTGTTAGCCCTTGAATAGCTCACGAGCCAGTCTTTCATCTACCACCAGTGGAGCAAGAGGCATTTCGAGAGGCTGGCCGTCTTTTCTGTTGATTGTAGAGCAAACTTTAGCAACTTGCTTGGGATAGGGGTGTGACGTTTGGATGCTGAATTATTAGCCTGTTTTTTCTTGCAGACTGCCTTGCAGGTCTCCGTTTCCTCATTCATCTTATCCAGAGTTAGGGGGAAGAGGTGGCTTATGGTTATTTCAGATTTCAAGTTCTTCCAAAATGCAAGGCTTGGGCTTCTGCATTCCTGTTAGAAGTTATTTGAACAGTTCAGAGGTCTCTTCTAACCTAAATTATTCTGTGGTTCTATGAGTCTAAATTTTTGAACAGTTCCTTAAAATTAAAATTAGGTGGGGAAAAGCATAACTTTCAACTAGTCACAGAGCTACTTTAAATCTCTTCTTTGAAAGTTTCCCTTTGGCTGCTGTCTGAGTTGTGCACAGTTTGCCCTCCAGGACCCATTTTTTCTCTGTTGGCAAATCAGGTTGTTAGAGAGATGAAAAAAAAATGCTGGCAATATTTTTGTCTTGACTCTCCTGTCCAGAATACAAATCTAATAGACACTCTTTTCTGGTGCACGTGCGAGCCCGTTAGACATCCCATATGTTCCCATATGAGAAGCTGGCATTTTTGATGCCGAAGTCAGTACGATCTGGATATGTTGGGTGAATTAAGCCCCTCAGACCACATCTACACTAGTAAACTAAGTACATATGAGTCCCTTGTACAGAGATCCAGCTGGCACAGGACAGCCTGCATCCTTCTTGTTAAACTCGCGTACTCATCAAGAGAGGGTGCCTGTGTGTAAATAGTCTGTTGGGAATGGTCCCTGTCCTGTAGGGAGAATGTTATTTGGCTCAGACCAAAACCACATGAGTGGCAGAGACAAGTGGGTTCTAATGCAGAAGAGTATTCCTTGACAATATTGAAATTATGAGTACCGCTATATCCTCAGGGAGCCCGTGCTTACAAACTCCAGTTCATGAGTTCCAAGTAAATGCACAGTCTTCCCTCCTCTCAGTGCATACTTTTGTGGGTCGTTTCGTTGGGTTTGGTTTTTTTTTTGCTTTTCTCCCATACTTACTCTTAAAATAGTTTAATTTTTGTTCTATTGCAAATTCTGCTTATTACCCCGTACTTCACGGGGTCTCTGTGATGCTTTCCATCAAATCTTCCTGATTCATTAGGACTAGGAACGACAGCATGCTGTTCCTTCAGCCCACATACGGACAGCGTCAGATGGACAACATCCTCTGTAGTATCATCTGTCAGTAGAGAAGCTGAACCTTTAACTTCAAATCCTGGCTCTTTGCCCAAATTAAATGAGTGTAGACTGACCGCCATCATTTCTGTGAATTAACCGCTAGAGGGAGGCATGGCAGACAAAGCTTATTTTATTTTTACAGACTTTGTACTGTACTCAATTTTATATACTTTACACATCCAGTTTTTCTAGTCCTTCTCTTTTCCATAAACTAAAGCCAGTTTTTATACAACCCTCACTTGTTGCAGCCTTATCGGGGTATTGGTTATGGGCTGTACATCACAGATGCTGTCTCGTGGCTTTGTTTTTATGAGGCATCTAGTAAACTGTCACTGTGCTTGCGAAATATATTGCATTTTCATACGGTATGAAATAGTGGATTTTGTAGTTCATTTTAGTAGCCAGAATTCTCCAAACATTCCTCCTCGGTAGTTTTAAGTGCAACAGAAGCAGGCAGTCAAACATTGCAATGGCATGTTATTTCATGTAAGGATTTTTTTTTTTTTTTCTGCTTTCAAAACTAAAAAAACCACTGCCAGCAGTGGGAATTGATCAAACTGTAACATTTGTGTGTGACGCCCTAATAGATTCTATAATGCCGTTAGCTTGGCTTACAACATGGCAGCTAGACAGGCATATTAGCTGCATCCTTTTACATGCAGACCTTGCTGTTAAATCGTGTTTGGCTAATCTTCCCTTAGGGGAAATTGGATTTCGGCCCCTCTCCCACCTCGAAACCGGCTATAAGATATAAAATTGGTTTTCAGAAGTCTCTTTTTCTCTAAGGCACTTTAATTGGCACAAGGTAGTTTCTCCTATAGAGAGACTATTGATTAGCATTTTTATTTTGCTATACTTTAAAGTACACCACTTTCAAAAGCATTTCATGAAATACCAAGGCAATAAACCTAGCAATAAAAGGCCAGAATGGGGACTGACTTGGCTTGCTTACTCCTACCTGTCTCATTTGTGGCTTTTTTTTATATTACTTATTTATTATTAAAACTGGCAAATGGCTGAGGCTGTTTTTCATTCTCCTTCTCACCATCGCTTTAGTGAAACCCAAGCTGGACATGGGAGTCAATGTCAAGTACAAAGCAAGATTTGCCTGTGGGGTTGAGGGAACCAGACTTCCAAGTAGCCTTGTCCAGTGCAGCATGTTCTTCAGTGCCCACGTCAGGAAAAAAGCAGTCACAGACTGTGCTTAGTCTTCCCCTCCTTCCCCCGTGTTAGGGTTGCTGACAGTACTGCGGCACCGACCCTGAGGGAGCGAGACAAAGTCATTAGAGAAAATAGATTTGGGTGATTTTTCTCCAAGAAAATATGTCTGCATCTTAACATCTCATTTGGTTTTTCCAGCATACTTCATTAGACTTTTTTAAAACTCTTTGATGCATTATTTTATCTTTGAAAAGATGTTAAAATGCCTCTTTTAGTCCTCAACACCTATTTTCAGCATGAGTACATTGGTGACCATTCTCAGGGCTTTGTTCCTTTGGGCTTTCTTTGTTCCCAGAAATTAAATAAGTTACAATTTTAAATGTGACAGTCCCTGAAGTTAAGTCTGTCTCATGTCTGTGTCAGACTCAGTTTTCTCTTAGTTAATGTGTTACTGACAGCCTGAAGTCAGGAAATCGTAGTGTTCTAGCTACAGAGCATCTCCCGAATGCCACGTTTCTTCAATTTATCTTTTGTCTTCTACTACTGATCCTATCCTAAAAGCAAAAATAACGCTTGGCCTCTTTCTGTTTGCCAGCACCAGGGAAAAAATTTAAGTATGTAGATGGCAACACTCTGTGTTTGAAAACTTGTGTAGTCAATAAAGTAAATACTCAAGTTGCCAGAGCTTTGTAGCAGTAAAGTACATGAGTACTCAAGAGCAAAAATGTTGAGTGAAAACAACTTGGTGATCCCAGTCCAATCTCGTTGCATTACTTATCATCAAAATCCAGGGCTTGGAGGCAGAATAATTTTGACCTAAGGCGAAGCATTCGTGTATTTACTCTGTGCTTTCTTTTATAGAAACCATTATGGGGGTACATTGCTTTGCCTGCATCTTGTGTTTAGTGGTACTTTGCATCCATCTATGCCACATGAGACAGATTTAATTTTAGAATGTTTCAGAAGCGCCTTTTCACCAATCAGACATTAGCTGTACAAAATCACCATGAACTGCTTTGCTTTCTCAGCATGGCTCAGCTTTATCCTCAGTCAATAGACATCTTATCAATCCTTGTTCAAAGACATTCTCTTGCTTCCCCTGGGCTAGTGCTGGTGATAGATAAAAAGTCTGCAAGCTTGGGTTGTGATTTGTTAGTCCCAAGTTATTTGAGGCAAATGGATAATAAACAAATTTTGAAAGTCCACCCAGTTCATTAAAACTTGAAGCAGTCATTTGAAAGTGTGGTGGGGTTTCAGAGGGCTCTCAGATTCACAGCATGGCCCATGATGATGCATGTACAAACCAAAATGTAATATAAAGAACATTTCTTTCATCTTCACAAAGAGGTTTTATCATACAGCCTTAAAGACCTTTAGATCTTTCTACATCTGAAAGGAAGATCCGGCATCTCTTGGAATTTCTCAGTATAGATTCAGAACCCCTTTAGTGACTATTCCTTTGAATCTCTGGGTTAACTCTCATTTTTGTTTTGTATAAAGTTTCTTTTTTTATTACCTTTATACTTACAAGGGTCATTAGAGGATTATTCCTAAACTTCAGAATATTAGCAGTTTCTGACAGCTCCTGCTATTTTCCTTCCTATGGTTAACTTGACTTTTCACTTGAACCAAAAAATAATTCTTATCATTGCTTTATCTTAATTCTAAAAATTTCCCTGAAGAACATCTTCAGTTTTCTTTAGTGTCAGTGTGATAGTCTTCCACCTCATATCAGACAAAAGAAAGGTTTCATAAGAACAATTTTTCCTTGTTAATATTAAGAACATTCTATGGCTACGAATCAAGACTACTCTTTTAGAAGCAAATTCATTGGTACATGGGGACAAACTTTTTAGCAGGGTCTGTTGTGATAGGACAAGGGGTAATGGTTTTAAACTAAAAGAGGGAAGATTTAGACTAGATATAAGGAAGAGTTTTTTTATGCTGAGGGTGGTGAAACACTGGCCCAGGTTGCCCAGAGAGGTGATGGATGCCCCATCCCTGGAAACATTCAAGGTCAGGACAGACAGGGCTCTGAGCAACCTGATCTAGCTGAAGATGTCCCTGCTCATTGCAGGGAGGTTGGACTAGATGACTTTTAAAGGTCCCTTCCAACCCAAACTATTCGATGATTCTGTTCTATAATTCTACTTCTGTAGCAATTACATATTATTAGAAAATAACTTTTTTTTTCACAGATTTGTCTATGGGTACATGGGAAAAACACAAGCAATGCTTCTTTAATGAACATAAAATAGAAAATGTTCTGCAATCAAAATATACTCCGTGAATAACTAATTTTAATCTGTGCGTATGCCCAGACAGCTTGCTTTCCCTATCCACTAGGCTTTCAAGACAGCCATTAGTCTAAAATAAACAGCCATTTCCAACTGGGAAAATTACAAAGAACTTTTGAGAAGGCTGAGCCATCTGAGGATGCTCCAGTACAAGAAGGCAAACCTAAAAGCATTTAAAACACAGCGAGGTTTATTCTCATGGGCCAACATGCTAAGGATTTAAGAGAAAATGGAAGTGTATCAGCAGTGGTATTAGCGTTTATTATAGTAATGCAATGACTGGAAAGTACAGGTAAATTGTGAAACGTGATACATCTGCCATCTGGTTTAGCCCATCAGATTCTTAGAAATCAAAATATACTGTCATGGAGAGACTGTTCTGCTGCTGCCTTAGTTTGCCTCATTACTGTGGATGAAAAGCTTCGATAGGCAGATTTCTCAAATGTCCTGGGTGTGTGTTGTAGGGCCTGGGATAAGAAAAACTGATAAAGGTTCCTGAAGCACAGTAGTAGAGGGAGTGCCAGGATATTTCCTGAATTAATTTGGAGGGTTCTGACAGTGGATTCCTTCTCCTTCTTCCCCTCCTTATCCCGCTGCCCCTCCTTCCATACCATCATTCTTACTTTGGTAGAACCCATCATGCCACCTCCTATAAAGGGATTTGGAAGAGATACCTCTCAGATTACAGTTTCCATGTCGTTCTTCATCAAAGGTTGCAATAAAAGTCACCAGAAATAGAATAACGGGGGCAGGTTTCTGGAGGTCCCCAGTCTGTCAGAATACCAGAGGCTCAGGAATGCCCATGAGATAAAAGCAGATCACAAAGAAGTGATAGGAACTCATCATATGACACTGGACACTGGAGTGAATGTCAAATTATTTATGGTTATTGAAACAAAGGGTGTGTTTTAATGGCTAAATTATGTTATAAGACTTAGAACTATTAAAGTCCTACCTAATTGTGCAGCTGATATCATTTACAACTATGAGCAGTTGAGAGAAAAATTCCAAACACAAACTTTTTTTTTTGTTTAGCTGAAGGAAGCAAAGCATGTATGGGTATGAGTCTCAGAAACAGATGTGCGCAAAAAGGTATGCATGATTTAGAGCAATTATGTATGTAAACTTGATAGTAAAGCATGTGACAGATGACTGAAGACCTTAGGGGTCGCTTGCATACGCAAAATTATCCGCTGATTCTTTGGACCCAGTTTTCACACTATGATGTGACCAGATTAACTCCCACCCCTGTGGAACCGAGATCTGCAGAGGATACTTCTCCTTCTCCTGGGTTTTTCTCCCATCTCTTTAAACAAACATTCTTTTTCATCAACCTGTGTTACACACAAAAATGTAAAGGAGAGTAAAAAATAGCTAAATTGAAAGAGTGCTCTGATCTGCCTGCTTTGCCATGGTGTCTTGTACAGTTGTTAGATCTGATTTTCAGAAAAAAGTGGAAGAAATTCTGCAGGAGGCACTTGTAGGACCTCTCCTAAGCTTATATAGCTCATTGTTTTCATTGAAATCTCCTTCTATTAATATTTCATAATTTCAAAATAGAAAGAAATCCATATGGCAGAAGGATGAGAATAACAGGATTTTCTCTTTGTTTACTTTTTAGGCAAGGTAGCTGGAAAGGTAAATAGGGTTTCTCAGGGAGTAGGGAGGATTTGGTTGATTATTTTACAAAGGTTTTCTATGTTATTATCATTTCAGCATGTTCACTTTCATCCAAAATCAGTTCAGTTTGTATTGAGAACGGAAAGAGATTTCCAAGACTTCTGTAAGGATCTGAAGCTTATGTGATCGCAGTATTTTGGTATCAGTGGGTCTTGCCATTGTTCCACTATTTTTTAATTAGCCCGTATAAACCAAATTTTGCAAGGGGTTCCTGTTCTCAAAGACGGTAATTTTTCTCCCAATTTCATTAAATACCTAATGAGTAGAGAAGAGAGGCTTCTACATTGCCTCCACTGAAGAAATGTGGAACATCTCAGGAGCATTAGGAAGGCCTCACTTTTTCTAGCAGAGCTCAGTCTTCCTGAAATCCAGAAAATCCAAGCATGAGTCTGCCTCCCAAGGAAGCTATCCTTGCAGGCTCACAGACTTACTTGTTCTTCTTGGATGAATGTCCAGTGGCCAAATGTTGCTCCCCCCCTGCATTATGCTGATATAACTGAGTGAGGCACTTGGCTTTTTGACTAATAAGCACAAAATGCAATTAATTGCAAGGGTTCGGAGAAATCTCAGCTGAGGAAGCTGCTTAGAGCAATGCGGCTGCTTAAAGTTAAATATCTGCAGAGGAAATATCTTACCGTTGTATGGGCCGTCAGATTCTTAGGTGGCAAACGGTTTGACAGGGCTGACACTGTGCATGGCCCCAACACACTCGCTGGCTGGAACAGGTCCCTTCCCACTCATTCCCCCACCCTTTAGACAAGGAGGCCAAGACACGAAGTTGTGGTGACTTGCTAAGGTTCACAGAACATATCTGTCACACGGCTTTGAATCACAGCACTTGGTCTCGGCAATCTGCTCCTCTCTTCTGATATGAGAGTAGCACATGCTAACACACATTCTCGTTTAGTTCTCAGCCCCTGGTGTTGGTTAACCAACCGAGTTTCCATTTCTCCTCCCATTATTCCCACACATGCTCCTTTTTTTCCCCCATGTAGGACAGAGTCATGCACCATTGCAGCCCTGCATCAAACCTGGATAAGCTCTACATGTGTTCAACTTGCCTTGTGGGAGTTCTGCCGGGGATGTATGTTTATGGGGGATTAGGGACTTGAAGTAGGTGACACTTCATGATTTCACTGACCGAATGATTCAAGCTGCCTTTGCACATTACCCATCAGGATCATACTGCATTTTTCTGGAGGTTGCATTAGTTTGAGTGGTCTTGAATGTGGAATGAGTTCTTGTTATCGTCACTCCGAAATTGTTTTCTCTGAGGTTTGATACCACAGTTTCTGCTGGCCTGTGATGCTAGTGTATTATGTTGTTACCATGTGCTTATATTCTTATCCTAAAACCACAATAAATAAAATATCTTCAGTGTAGAGAATGAGGACAAGTCGGGCAAGCCTGCCTGCTAAATTACTTTCCATTCCTGTGGTGGTTTCTCTGTGATTGGATTAAAAGAGGTTTTCAGTATACGCTCATCCTGTAACTGCCTCCCCTGTCCCCTGGCTAGGTATAAATAAAGGCTTGGCAGGTTCTAGTACAGCATCTTGTTTAACCTCTACAAGTACCAATATTTACTCAGAAATTTAAAACTGTGTATTCAGCCTTCTCTTACTGAAGGGCAACAGGAGTACAAAGTGGCCAGTCATGTCCATGGCATGTCAGCTCTCCCTGTGGGGTTTCCTTTGCATTATCTCTCGGCTGTCTCCTTTTGTTTAACGTAAGAACTGAATTATGAACTGCTCAGGAATTCCAGACCCATTACCATGGTCTGCTTTGTGGAGGGCTCTCTGTTAGGTATTCAGGGATCGCCTTTCTCTTACCCCCTGGAATGGAGGTAGAAAAGAGACGTTTGCTATTCTGTATTTTCTAGCAGTTGAGTCTCATGATATCCGGACTCACAAATCTGCAGAGTTGTGTCCATACTTTCATTCTGGAAACCCTTTTCTCTGGTTCCTCTAACTTTTGCTGTTGCTGCTGTTGAGAGTGCAATGCATTTAATCATGTGTATGGGCAAAACAGCATAGAAGAAGCAGCTTGGAAACTCTGCATTTTAAAAACAAAATTAACTTATTAAATTTAAAATAATATTGGTATTGCACTGTATTTCGCCCACATTTTCCCATTACAGAAAAAGGATTAAAGTCCTTACAAGGACATGTGAATGAGGCTGTTTTCTAAAAAGTGCATTTTTACTCCAAGAAAACAAAAATCTTCACATCTGAAACGGTCATTATCGGGCAGCCTGGAACGAAAATACGCAACTTGAGAAAGCCACTAAGTATGAAGCAGCCAAAAAGAGATTATAGTACCTCTGCATGGTCTAGATATTGAAACAGACCCCTCTGCCCATTTCTTTGTTCCCTGAATCCCTGAAGCCTTCCCCCGCCTTTCACCATGACACTTCTGCAATCTCTTTGAGCTGCTGCGGCTTCCTACCAGCCTCAGTCTGTCTCTTTGCTGCCCTCCAGCCCTGGCACTGCAATCCACTCTGCTTGCTTTTATTTTGTTTTACCTTGACCATTGGCTGTCCCCCTGTCCCCAGAGGGACCCATGCATTAGCATGTCAGTACACCCGAGTCAGGCTCTGGGCTGGAGTTAGCAGTTCCGAGCTGGGCTTTAAGAACAGAGATCACGAGGTGCAGCTGGCACAGTGGGACATCACACATAAGACAGGTAATAGGAAAGAACAAAATGATTGGTACATCTAAAATCCCACCTCTCTTGAAGACCTGGGTTCCTTTTGGAAACTTGGATTCACATCCTTGAACTCCATCATTTAGGCCTTTAATTCATGTATGACCAAGTAGAGAGGGGGTGGCAAGGAAGAACAGCCTGTTGGGTAGAGATCTTGTCTGACAAATATGAAACCCAGACTCAGTTCCCTCCTTTGTGTTAGGGACTCAAACTCACATCTCCCACCTCTCAAGGGAGCAGCCAGCCTCGATAGCCTTGGTGTGGATACTATCTGGTGGAGTTAGATTGTTCTGCATTGCAGTCGTGGAGCTAGAGCAGGCAAGAAGGTCCATCGTGGCCCACTAAATCATCTGTGAGGGTGGGAGAGGGCCTAAATTTTGATGCTCTCTTTGGAGCTTTTGAACAGTAAATACCTATTTTGTAGAAAACAGCTGTTAAAAGGAAGCTGTAGCCCAGGACATCCCCCATGGGAGAAAGTGAATGGGAAAGTTGCACAGCCAACAGCAAAGGAGAAAAGCACCAGGCTTGGTTTAACTGCAGATCCCAAGAAGTCTTCTGGAGCAGCGAGACAAGAAGGCAGGAAATTCAGAGATGTGGGACAGTATATGGTTGTGGGGAAGCAGTGGCCACTGCAGCCAGTGGGCCTTTCCACTGGCCGTCCAGGGACCCAACAGTGCTTAGGTGTACATCTGGGCATCCTAGTTTTGCTGGTTACCATTAATGGTTGTGACTGTGGTGCCATTTCACTTTTTAACTTCACTAATGATCCTGCGCTAATGATGTGCTGGATGTGCATCTAGTTAAGTCCCCATGTCATAAAACAGGCCGGCAGGACGGTCTGCGAGGGGTCTGGAAATAACTCTTCTGCTCTTTTTTTATCTGAACTTCTTGGTGATATTCTCAGTATGCATTCAAGAAAGATTTGATGGAAAGGCTAAGGCTATCATTCCTTGAAGATGAAACAGGCTCCTAGGTGACTGGCTGAGATCCTGTAGGACTGACAATTTTGAGGCTGCCAAGATTTACTTTAATTATATATATTGTATAATTAATGTAACGTGAGATATGTGTATATAATTAATAATGCTAGGGTGTCTGGAGGCTTGTATAAGTTAATAAATAACCCGAATTAATAAATAAAACAAACACATGGGGCTACTCGTAAAGAGAACTGGAAAGCAACACAAGGAGGGGGCTGCAGCTCTGCGCGTGCAGTTGGAAGAATCAAATTTTATGAGTTCCCTGAAAAACGCCCTGGCTTTCTGTTTGGTTGTAGGGGTGAGTTAAGACGTTCACAGTGATCTGTGATGCCCTACGTGATTTGTGTTCTGCAGGTCTAAAGGAGACCTTTCTTGTATGTGTGGGCGTAACAGCTGAAATTAGGGGAGACATTTCTGGTGAAGATTTTGGAGGTAGAAAACTGACGCACTGGAGGTTGCCTCAACGGTTGCCTTCTGGGATGTATCAGCTGGAGATGAGATCAAAATGTCACGTCTCTGCGTGATGGGGCTGTACTTGGGCTGATTTCAGGACCTAGCAGTTAAAATGGGTCTGGTACAAAGCTTGTTGAACAGTTGCATGGCAATCAGAGAACAACTGTAAATCATTTTGTGAAATACAGCCTGATCTGCATACTTTGTGCTAAATAGTCTTTTATAGTTTAAACTTTTTTTTAAGGCTTAAAATCTGCTAATGATATATAATACACAACCTAGATATATAAATGAGGAAATCCACAATATTATTCCCTTTATTCCACAGAGTATCTGTCTTACCCTGGCTATTTTCAAGCTCTGTTTCTAAATCAAATGCACAAAATATCTGTCCAGCTTTCTTGCTGGAAAACCTTAACTTGGGATTTTATTGTTGCTACTGAAGAAACTGTCCTGCTCAGACTGTCAAAGCAGAGTGGAATAAAGTTTTGCAGATGCTGCTAGTCCCTTATGAACGTCTGTGTGTTCTCCCACATTAAGGCTATATTAGGGGACAATCAAAGGGAATTTTCAGTGTCACCAATAACTAGCGATAGGCAGCTGTGCAAAATTAAGATTTAGAAAGGATGGCTACTTCACAGCAGTGAGTGGAGGTCCTCCAGCTAGACCTCCTTGCTGAAAGAAAAGAGAAAGAGCCACCTTCAGTGCCGCTAAACCAAAAAGATGACAGGAGCAAGTAAGCAAAAGTAAATTTAAAACTAAGGGGAGAGATTTACATGGGAGGTGGGGTGTGCAAGGATACCACAAGGTTGCAGAAGACCTTTGCCAAGTGTAGCAAGAAGAGAAAAAAATAGATATATCCTCTTAAATCTGCAGTGAGTCACCACAGGTCATGTTTTATGGGGGTTTTATTGCATGTTTCATGTGTACCTTGGAGAATAAAACCATATGCATCTGATTAGATTACTTAGTACTGGGAGTGTCAGGTAAGAGCATAAATTGAATGCAATTATTTTTAAAGGAAATTATATTCCTGCTGCTCTCTGTCTGTCTGCTGTCCTCTATCTTCTTCTTTTTATTGTCTCTTTTATCTTGGTTCTAAGATGGTTTTCGCACCGTATCTACCTTGCAATCCCCTAGTTTGTATAAAGGCAATTCACAGCTCAGTGCATTGCCTGTCTTCTCTGATTGTTTACAACTGGTTTATTAACCAGGCTTTGTCTTGGACTATCTTTGCTTCATCGAGAAGGAGGGGGAGAGTACAGTTGTTCGTTTTGCATTAAGCATGTGTGCTGATGTGGAAATATCCAACCGTACCCCTCAGCGGAGATATCTGTGTTAAAATGAAACCAACTTTTATAGGAAAAAAATTAATTTATTACCAATGCAAGGTTATTACTTGGACCATATAATCCAGTGTAAGTATGTGATATTGCCTCCACCTAAGAGTCCTGTATTCCTGATTAAAAAGTGCCAGAGGGGAGTATATGCCTTGCAACCACTTATCTGCCCCGTTTTCAATTTCACCTGCTACAATATTCCATTTGAACTCTTTCTTAGAATTTTCCAGCTGAAGTGAAATATTTGACTTTCGCATTGGGCTGCAATTTTGGGGTGAGAGGGCAGGAGCTTGAGAAATTTCTTCCTTTTCCCCACTGCCTTCCTGTTCCTTCCCCTAGAAATATGTTGCCGTAAGTGCCTTTGGCAAAATAGTGATTAGCTATAATGAAGATCTGTCTGAGAGAGATTACTGCCTTTATGAGGTGGCATTTTTCAATGTGACTGTGCCTGTACCTTCCAGGCAGTTTGCTTTCTCTGTCCACAATCATATTTATTTATTTTGTTCTATAGTTTTAAATATCTAGGCTAGGCCAGCCTGATTTATTCGTATTGTTTAAGTAGACACAACATGTAATGTATTGAACCACAGGTTCTAACACTATATATATTCATCTTTGCCCTCCACAATAATGAACCCATGTATAACTATTCACTTGCTCCCCAGATTCCCAAGAAGAGAATTAATGCTTTGCAGGAAGATTGAAAAACTATGTTGAGAGACATATCTAGTCTAATGATTTTCTGATCTCCCCTGGGCTCCAGACCTGTTTCCTGGGGTAAGATTCATCTCACCTTACTTCAGGTAATCTACAGGGTAGACGTTGACATTTGAGGCAGTTGTCACGGGCTCTTTTTCCAGTCAGTGGAGATCTAGACAAGAGCGTTAATGGAGTCTGGGGCAATTAGTCTGATCCTCAAAATGGGAATTGTGCATGTGACTCCATTGGCTCTGTTGACTACATCTCCACTGTCTGTTGAGACATCCACGAGTGACTGGCCCAGCTAGAGACATTTACGCCAAGTTGGATGCATCTCAGCCCTTATGCCCTACTAAAATCTGAGCCTGTAACTCTGCAAACATCTTACCTTCAGCTCAAGATCCTCTTATTCAAAATCGATTATATACTACCTCCTTTACTCAGTTGCTGTGAGCAAAAATATCATCTCACCTGCCCTCTCCAGGTATTGTGTTCAACATATATGTCTCCTTCCTCACAGCCAGGGTGAATGCACAAGTCTTGCAGCTTTTTCTGCCTTTCTGTGGTACAGGCTTTCCAGGTGATTCTCATAGCTAAGCTTTTTCCCCATCTTTCTTCATCTTATATCTCACCCACTAGAGCTTCATTTTCTTTGGCTTTGACATGACCAGGCCTGTTCCTTTCAGAGCTATCAAAGAAGCTGCTGGTGAGACTGGAACAGGTGGCCCAGGAAAGTTGTGGATGCCCCATCCTTGGAAGTGTTCAATGCCAGGTTGAATTGGGCTTTGAGCAACCTGGTCTAGTGGAAGGTGTCCCTGCCCATGGCCGGGGTTTTGAACTAGATGATCTTTAAGGTATCTTCCAACTCTAACCATTCTGTGATTCTGTGATTCCATGAAAGATTGTAGGCTGTCTTCAGGTTCCCCAACTTTATAAGTCTATGTATTGCTCTCATTTATTCTGCTTCATCAGATATGTTACCTGCATTCACATTAAAGGTCCTTAAAAGTCTATCCCTTCCCTGTCTACCAATTTTTAGTCACTACTGTTAACTACTGAAGAAGCTGCTGTGCTCAAACATCATACCTGAGACATCATGTTTGCTTAGGAGACCATCTCTTTCCTTTTCAGCACTTTCTTTTCCCATGCTGCTCCTTACACTGGGGAAGTATGCCTGTAAGTGTCTCGAAGACCTCCACATAGTTCTCCTTCCAGTCCATCTGGAAAACTCCTCCTTCGTGTTTAGCAGTGGCTCACAGGTAGCTCTAGGAGATCCGTACTTACGCACAAGCTGCATCACCATTGGGACACCTCCATGTCCATGGCTAACGCATACATCAATACCTTCGAGCTGCCTGTCCCCTTGGAACAGTAACATCATCACGATTTCTCCCCTTGAGCCAGGCAGTATTTTGGCTGTATGCAGTGGTCCTCACCTACGCTTCCATTCTGACCGAGACGCTGTAGCAATCTATTACAAGTTTGATGTTCATGTTTCTTGTTGCTTAAACAAACTTTATTCTGGCTTGCATTGCCTTTCCCCTTCCCAGTCCTCATCCATTTATTTTCTGAAGCTCCACTTCTCCCCACACGCACACACTCACACCTACACATGCAGCAAAAATGGGAAATAATTTACTTTTTCTTTTAAAACATGGGTACACTCAGGATTGACCACTTCTTCACCTTTTGAGAGTATCGCTTTGTTAACATCATTTTCAATAGAAGTCTTTATCTGTGCTTTTACAGGTCTAGTCTTCTTAACCTTCTGCAGTATGTTCTTGGACTTTATGATTTTAACCAGATCCATTATTATCTAAATGCTGGGGAAGCAGGCAGGGGAGGGAAGAGAGAATGGCAAGTGACTCTAAAGTGCTGTTCTCGGTAGCTCTTTACAATATACATTAGGAACAGCAGGGAGAACAGCTTTCACGGTAGATCTGAGCCGGTTAAAAAAGAAGTTATGGTGCATAGTCTCAAAAAAAAAGGGGGGGGGGGCTGGCTCATATCTGTCACCATCGGTCTTGGCATTTCTTGTTTGCATACGGTGATCCTGTTGTGCGTAGTCTAGACAGAGCCGAGTCAGGTTTTCCCCCGCTGCTTTACAGTCATGCTGGCTATAGTTTGCTCATGAACAAAATCTCTTTAGGTGTTTTGGGATGCACAAGGCTTAAGATCTTAAAATGCCACTCTCTAGAGTGTATGTTCCTATTAATGGGCTCATAAAGATCCCCTTATTTATTATTGTTTAATTATATGCAACCTGTTGCTGCAAAATAGCTGTGCATAATTGCTATTTATTTCCGTGCTGGCTTGTGTGTATGTGTATTTAAAAGATACATTTTGGGTTTAGTGAATTCTGTGTTACGGATCGTTCAAAGTGACTTTATTTTCCGTTGTCTTTTCTCTAAATGTTCTTCTGATATTTAGAGTGTTAGTGATGATATTATTACATCGCTGTTAGCTATTGAATGAATGATTGCTGTTGTATTCTGAATGTGCTGATGCTGAAAATCTGTGATATAAATAAACTTCCTCTGGTAACATCATTATAATAGCACAAGCAGCAGAAATTTATGGAAAGAACAGATTAAATGCTTAGACTAAAATTCTTCAGTGTGCAACTCTGCTTAAACTGCTGTGTCTGAATTTTGGGTTGCTGAATCAGGTGGAAAAAATCAAACTGACACATCGCTTGTCTGTGCATTTTTGCTGTGATATATTATGTTACTAAAAGAAAAAGCTCAAAAGCTACCATTGATAATCCTGGCTAAAACTTGTAACATAAATTATTAAGATCTGTAGTTTCTTTTCAAAGTGGCCTGGGACTTAATGCGTATATCACAGCAAGGAAATGTAACATCAATATGTACTTATGCATTATAACATGAGACATTTTTATGTATGTAATAAAGCATTCACTATGTAACTGTTTATCTAAGCAACAGATAGGAAGGTTGAGAAATTCACACAGTTAATCATATTTATTTAGCTAATTAACAGCTAATAGCATTAATCATAAAATGCATGAACGTTTGAAAAGTAATTTATATTGAATATGAAAACTATTCTCAAACTTGCTTTCCAAAGTATATTTTGTTTATTTTTATTCATAAAATCTCCCAAGATACCCAGTCTCAGTATTTCACGTACTTATCCCATAAATTGAAAATGCAGGATACAAAGTACCATATCAAGAATTTACCAGAGATACATACACCTCCACTAACCATCTCCAATTATCCTGTGTAATCACTTCTAGGCTAGGGAAATGAGACTCCCAAAGTCAGTGTTGCTTATCTCCGGATTGCTGTAGTCACCTACACTTTGTGCGGAGCTTCAGGATTTCCCAGAAATGGGTTGAAAGGTAATATTATAATTATGCAATGAGATTAGTGCACTGGTCCCCAACCTTTGCTGCCCCTTGGCAGCAATACTGAGCAAGTAATGTTGTACAGTGGGATCATAATTTGTTCTCCCTGTCAGCCTTAACTATTAACTCCTTAATTCCCTGTAGCTGGGAGCAATGCTGTCCATTAACAACCTGTTG
This sequence comes from Pluvialis apricaria, assembly GCA_017639485.1. Classification (NCBI taxonomy): domain Eukaryota; kingdom Metazoa; phylum Chordata; class Aves; order Charadriiformes; family Charadriidae; genus Pluvialis; species Pluvialis apricaria. The sequence continues at coordinate 121,553,599 of CM030009.1, forward strand.
GGAATTAGTGAAAAAGCTGAAGACCTAACCAACGTCTGGGTTTCTAATTCAGTAGGTTTGTTCTCTTCCCTTCAATAACTTTTTTATTACAAGTTTAATAGTGCCCAGTGAGACTCTAATAAATGAATAAGCGTTCATTTCCTGCATAGGTTTTGTCAAATTTGCCCTATTATCTCCCAGGTTCAGACTAAGAGTAATAGAGTGACAAGGCTCGGCTTTGAAAATTGAGGAGAGGGAGATGTGTCTCTCTGGGGGAAGAGCAAGACGACATGAATAAAGACAAACTTCAAGCACAAAATTGAAAAATAAAATAAAATCACATTTTACATATATTTTTCGAATGTTTATTTGTAACTACTTTTAAATTAATCAAAGTAAATGACTGAACTTAGCGGGTATGCGAAAGCTGAAATATATAATCACTCACAGAAAGCGTTACAGCAACACATTAGCAGTGCTGTGGAGATGGCTGTGTGGGAGGCATTTTCGTACCAAATCCTTTTTTTTTTTTTTAGTTATTTATAATTGTTTCAGGAAAAAAATACATCCCTTCAGGGCTTTGGACTGGAAGAGCGGGTGCTTGCTTTCTTTACAGTGGTGCATTTTAAAATTGGCCGTGTTCTCTATGGCCATTTTAGAGTTATCATACTGTGGTACAACTGGTTTACACCAGCTGGATTTTTTTCCAAATGTGGTTTGTCTGGTTTGGGGTTCATTTTCGATGAGCTGAGTGTTAGTTTATTGCAGGAAGGAAAGCTTTCAGTCGGTGACTCCAAACTGACTTGGACCTTAATCCTGCAGTGATTTATGCACATATTTAATGTGTCCTGTAGAGCAGCCAATGGGCCTGGAGTCTGTGCTTTATGCTGCTGCCTTCCTTTGGAAATAGGAGAGAGATCTGCTGATGGGAAGCTTTAGCAAAGAGTAGCCACAATTAACAATAACTTTAAACGCTCACTTAAAGTGGGCTGCAAAGCACACAATTAAACACATGTTCGAGTCTCATCATACTGGGAGACTGTTTCCAAATATTCAGAAATTACCTGGGTTTAAACCTCATATAGATGCTGTTAGAGCTGAAGAAATTCAGTGTGAAAATAATGAAGCTGTATATTTGTGTGCATGGGTACAATTTGGTATTCGATCATTTCAACATTGCACTCAAATTCTGAACATCAGTTACATTTCTCTTTTTCACACAGCAAACGAAGCTGCAGTTCAGCCATATTATGGTCTAAACGTATACTGATATATTGCAATCTGTATACTCAAAATGGTCATTTCAGCTTGCAAGTATTTGTGCATTTAAAATTATGCATAAGACCATATAGATAAGGCCTATCAATTTATAAATTATTGTAGTCCAATTGGATTATAAGAATTATGAGATTATTTTAAAAGTATATATGCTTTTGTAAACTAATCTGGATGCCTAATTTAATGGATAATAGCATCCCTTTCTGGATTTTTGTGGTGAGGGAGTAGGAGGAGAAAGGGGGAAGGTTTTCATCCCTCCTATAGAATACTGTAAAGAGATTTTAAAGGAGGAATTTTAAATTATATAGAAAGGTTATAATTTTCTCTGAAGTCATATGGAACTCAGCACAAAGTGCTGATGACATATTTTCATGTAAATTCTTCATCTTGATGTAATTCATATGGCATCAGCACTGATAAGTAATCAGACCTTTCTGATAAAATCTAAAGTACAGAATAAATGAATGCCATGCAGTTAACTCTTAACTGTAAAGCCATAATATAGCATTGGTTTCAACTGTGTCATCCATAAAATATACCAAAAAAAATGTAAACCAGAGTGACTGCAGAGTCAGAGCCTGACAGTAGCTGATGGTACGGTACAACAGAGTTTTGCACTGTGCAGGATGCTGTGGGACACAATCCACTGTCACCATCCGAGGCTGACTTTAAGCTCGCTAAGCTTCTGCGTGGCATACTGACCTCAGTCATGGGGCAGCGGTGTGTTTTAATATCTAATTAAAGTTATGCATGGAAGTAGGCTTATGGACACCCTCCTCGCTCAGAGTTGAGGATTCTTTGTTCAGATCCCAAATGAATTTTGTTTGTGTGTGTATCAGTGTTTTCTGCTAGCCAGGGACAAAGACATATTAATACTTATTCAGTCTTTTGTAATATCCTTTGCAGTCTTCAAATTAAGGTGCCATGTAAGTATATTGTAGTGTTGTCGGTTGTTCTTGTTATTAATCCTGAAATAATAAAATGTGTATTAGATAGAATCAGGTCAGCTCAACGGTATATTGCAGGCTATAAGCTTTCATTAACAGCTACAAGAAATTTTTTGTTAACTCAGTGTGCGTAGAGACAGGGAGGGAGAGGAGCTGGAGGGGTTGTGATTCGGGCTTGATAAAGAAAGGATAAAACAGGGGTAGGATTTGGATTCTGGTCAGATCTGGCGGCTCTTCAGCTTTGTCCATCAGTTGTCTTCTGGCAATACATTGTGCTGCATGCTCAAACATAATAACGGTCCTTTATAATGGTCTTTTAAACATGTGTTTCTTGGGCCAGGTAGGTTAATGTGCAATAGCTTTTTGTTTTTACTATTTTTTTGCGTTGCTCTCAGCAAAAAGGGGAATGCAGAGTGCTACAGAATGCAGCAGCTTTGGTGATTTTTTTTTTAACTATGATTAAGGAATAGTTCATCTATAACCAGAGCAGATCTCAGTCACCAGGAGGCTGTAGTGACAAAAAGGGGTATTTAATCATCTGGCTAGGATAGGATCAGGAAAGAAAGCCCATTGTTATTGCTGCAATCTGACTGCTGAGGAGAAGCCGCCAGAAGTGAACTACCAGCTCCTACTTCCATCCATCTGCTCCCTCCTTTCTCCATTTTTCTAAATAGTTTTTTGTGCCACTTTAATTATGATCAGCAGAGGCACTTGACAGAAGCTCTTTGTTCTGACAGGCATGGTGGGTCCTGCGATTTCGGCACTCCTCTGGCTGTGAATGGCGGAGGAGCGCTACAGAAACAAGAGTGAGATGAAAATCTCAGGAGGTCCTTTCCCCTCTCATAGATGTCACGCACACTTGGAAGGACAGGCGCGTGTTTGTTTCCCAAACGCTTTCAGCTGGAGTGGCACGTGAAAACCCGTTTCACGTGTCGGTATGCAGTGCCTGGTGCTTTCATGTTCCTCAAAGGCAGCTGATGCTGCTGAAGCATCATGACAACTTGGCTGTCTTTGGGATCAGAAGGTTCAGCATCTCTTGGGCCTGCTGCATCTGCTGGTTCATTTGGCAAGAGAAGCACTGGTTCAGAGTAATGCCTTCCACCTCCCAAGTTAAGCAGAAGAATATATTAATTGTAGTTATGTGTTGTCATCTGTACACTTGGGAAACAATTAGGGAAAACCTTCCTAATTTTCTGTGCAAGCTGAGCCTCGGGTGTTCTGTAATAAACTAGCAAACTGTGACTTTGGTGTTTGGATGTATTTGAACCTTGCATGACTGTTGAGCTAAAAATGAAGCAATTCTTTCTCTCATTCCTTAATCCTGATCTTAACGCTTTACTTGCACGGTTTTCTGAATTTCAGGTTTCTGAAGTTTCCCAAAGTAGCATTGTTATGTGGCTTTATAGAGTCTTTTGTGGGGGATTATATATGTCTGAGAAAAGGAATCAGCTGATTCTCCTACATGAATAGTGCTGCATTTCTTTAGCAACATTTCTCCTTGATCTACACGTTTCTTTTTTTCTCACTAGATTACAAAGAGAAATTGAGTCAAAAAAGTCCTGGTCAGTGCTAGACAAGGAAACAGCGTGTTGTTAGGGATGGAAAGTGGAAGCTCTGTGTCTTCTACTTGGGCCGCTTCCCTTTGCTTTGGATCAAGGGAGGCTGCAGGGGTTGTGCCAGCAGCCGGCGCGGTGCAGAGCAGCACATGGATGCCCTAGAGTGTGCAGCTAAGATGAGTTGAGCTTTGCTAGTTTAAGCAATCAATCAAACCAGTCTGCCTTCCTCATCAGTTAATGCAATGAATAAGATTCATAATGTACCATGAAATGAGAAGCTTTTCTGTGGAGGTTTAAAAACAGAAATGTGACTGCTTAGATAAACGCTGTACAATTGCCTTCAGTTCCAAATCATATGCTATCAACTTCAATTAAGTTGAAAACTATCATAAGATTTGACTTTTGCATCTGGGCAGTGTCTTAAATTGGGGTGTTGGTCAGAGGTAAATACAGTCCAACCACCAAAAACAAGTGGAAGAAACAGTAGGAGACTACACCAAGAGTAACGGCAAGCTCATGGCAGCTCTCAAAGCTGCGAGGCTGATTTACCAGCATACCTGTAAATCAACTTCTCTAACATGTTTTAGGCATTAGAAATTCTGTTATCACCCTGCTGTGGTTAAAAATCACATTGCAAATGGCAATGGCACATTGTAAGATTCCTCAAATGCCTTATCGGGGGAGCTGATGTTTCTTTAGTGTTAATGACAACATAACTTTGTCAGTATTAATTGCAATGGTCCTTCTGACAGGTGAAGTGCCTTATCTAAGCCTATCATTATAGTAGCCATATGCTTACTGGGAAAGTGCAGTATCTTATTTCCCTGAAAGTTAAAGAATTATTGACAGTTTAAGTGACAGCATGGTATAGGGGTAGATGCCATAGTGAAAAAGTTATCTGATTGATAGCTTAAATTTATTTTTTCCCATTGAGTTTAAATTGTCAACACTCTTTGTAATAATAAAACTCTTTTCATGGAGAGAACTATAATTTAATTTACTACTGTGAATATTGATTCCTGGATAGTACACTCTTTATCCTGCAGATGACCTAGATCCGTAGTTCCCTAAGGGTTTTGAATAATAACAGCAGCAAAAGGGTCTGGATTACATAAGAGACTTGATGGAGATTAGTTACTTTCTCTGCTGACATTTTAATTTTATTCATTTAATTTATTCCTTATATTCCTCGTCTTGCTTTGTAAGCTGGAAACCATTGTCAGTTGTATTGGCGTTGATGAGCACTGAGTGTTTTAAACGTCCTTCTTACCAATCATATCAAACCTTGTGTTCAAAGTAAACCAGAAAAGACTCCGTTCACTTAGAGAAGTGATGTCATTTCTCATGAATCGAAATAATCCTCAAAGAGATGGTCTAGTCCAAGTCTGTATATTAGGAGGATGGTCACTGTGGGCTCTTGACAGAATCTCCTTACAACGGTCATCATGGTGTTGGGTTGCAGCTTCTTTAGAACTGATGGGGAGTATTCCCACGATGCAGGGAAACCTGATGGAGTTCCTCCTGGGAATCCACAAAATCCGCTACTGCCAACTCCAGTCATTGAACGAAAGGACAAGACCTCCAAAAGTGATATGGGATTCTTGAAAAAATAGGAAAAGGCAGGCAAGGAAGGAAAGAAGGTCAGTGGAGGGAGGGAGAGAAGAAAGGGTTTGGGGGGAAGAAGGGTAGGGTGTATCATCTGCTCTGTGAATCCCCAGTGGTGAGGGTGCACATGGACCAAATATTCAGGTTTTTGAATGCTCTGTAGCCATAGAGACCAGTGATCAGAGTATTGAGAGCCTAAGAGAATTATCGGATGTCTTGAAATTATCTGTCTGCCCATGGGAACGTGGCAGAGTTGCGCCTGGAAAACCCAGAACAGAACATGACAAAACAGCATAATTTCAGCGTAAAACAGAGGTTACTTCAGCAATTTTTTTAGCAGTATTTCCTTTGCCCAGTTATTTTGAGCCACTCTAAGGCGATTAGAGCGGCTCGTTACTGACGCTCGGGAGCTGAGAAGGCGAGTTGTGTTCCCTTTTGAGAAAACTGTCACTATCTCTGCGTGAGCTCAGATGGAATTGAATAAAAGTCTGTTTTGTGCTCAGAGTACCAAGCGAGCCCTCTTTTTGCTTTCGGTGACTGTGGGTTAATACAGGCAGCTAGGGGATCTGAAGCCTGTTTCCTCCGTCTTGCAGCCGTCTGCTCTGTGAGCTCACTTGCCACAGAAGATATTGTATATGTACGTTAAAGACCTATTTTCCCTGTCTCCTAAGCATTTCTGTGCTGCCCACCAAAGAAACCTTTACCTGATTTAGTGACTGTTTTCTCCCTCAGACACTTTCCAGTCAAGGACCTAAGTAACTAATACTTTAAATCTTACGAAACTCTTTCAGCATCTTTACTAGAAAGAAGGAGGAAAGATGTAATTGCCCAGTTAGGGTTTGTGGTGGGCACATTTATTAGCATAAATAATTTCCTAACTATAATGGATACATAAAATTGCTTTTATATAAAAAGAGAATTCTCCAAATATCGTTAAGTCCCTGAAAGTTATTTTAATTTTGTCTAAGATGAGACAACAAATCTGACAGTACAGCTCTGTATCTGTCATGGACATACAGGGAGAAAATTATTGTATGTGGGAAGTGATAAGCCCTCTAAACCCATCGCTGTCTGGCACCAGGACTGAAATATGAGAAAGAGATTCTTTGAATAATTGGAAGATATTTTTGTTGAAAAGAAAAGTTTTAAAGTTTTAATAGTAGACTTCTGGGTCAGAAGGTTATGTGGTTAGATAGCTTGTTTGTGTACCAGGAAGACTAGTATATTTGACCACAGGTTCAGTTTCCAAGCAGATAATGACCCCAAACATTCTTAGAAACAGTGTAAGCATTTAAGAAATGGTATAACGAAATCTGAAAAGAAAATCAGGATCGAGCAGCCTGTTTCGTAGTTGTAACCTTAGTCATTTGGAGCAAATGCAGATTTTATTTCATTCAACAGTCACTGCTGTTCCATATATTCCCCATCACTTTGTGTTGCACTGTATGTTCATACAGCACAATCTTCAGGCACAGAGAGAAAAATGAACAGTTTTCATTACCTGCAGTTTTTATATAGGTGTGGTTTCTTAATTAAGTGTTGCATTTTGAATCATCAAATATATTTAAATTTCAGCCTTGGCAGTACTCACTGTTATTATTGGACTCAAAATCTAGGTCAGCCTCTTAAAAGATTGTGGGATAGGGAACGTGTCAGCACTGGGCAAAAGCATTATCCATTCAGGCTGCATGTGAATATGCAGAGCTTCATATGAATTTTTATTGCATTAAAGAAAAGGGTTAAGGAAAAAGCCAGAAGGGTTTGGCGGAGAAAAAAAAAAAAAGTCTGCGTTTGTAAGTAACAGGATTTTGTAATTTAGCCCATATGTTAATGGCAAAATGAGCCCTTAAAAGTATTCTTTTCTACAATACTTCATTAATGGCTACTGGTTAATAAGGCTACTCTAATTTCAATAGTTGCCTTAATTTAAAATGCTACCTTGATTTTCACAGGAATGGCTCTTATTCCATGAATAAATTATTACTTTGTCACTGTTTTTGTCAGCACTATTAACTATGGAATATATTCTGGCTGGTCATTTTAAGTGTCTTCCTTATCAGTATTGTGCCTGGCATTCATTATCCTCTTATCTCTCTGCCATTTCTCTCAGTAGAGAGGTAATGGATTGATTACTTTCACTGCTATATTGGTCAGGATGTACAACAAATTCTCTTCAGCTCTACAGCTCATTCATCATGGATATCCTTTAATCCCCCATCCCTGAGTTTAAACGTTTCATTCTCTTCATATATATTGGAAATTATTAGCAAAGACAAGAATCCAAGCAGCGCATCTTTTATCATTCATTTACTGTAAAACATAGTCACTGAAAATCCAGGGGGGTTTCTCTCAGTTACGCTGCTCAGGGGGTTTTAAGTGCCACAGAACCACTAATTCAGCAGCATTTGCATTTTCTGAAATACTGAGTTCTGTGTTGCAAGTGGAGAATTACTGAAAAGAAGATCCACAAAAAATGTTCTTTGTGATATGGTGCTCCCCGATGTGGTGGTAACACAATCTCTGCTATATGGTTGCATATTTTTAAGTCATAGATGGCATTTGAAAATAAAGGTACTTTTCCGATAAAAAAAAAAATGTGCTGTACATACTACACACATACTGTACGGAAAACTCTGTTAGAGCAAGTTGAGTGGAAATCACGGGGTTCTCTCACCTGACAGACGTCTAGCAATTGGAGAACAGAGTAGGAGTGCTTTCCTTGGCTTTTCTAAGAAACTTGTTCTTCCTGGCAAAACTATCATTGCGGAAGAGTCCAGCAGGCGTCAACATTTTGTTCGGTGAAGCACCAAAACTGTAGAAACTCTATAGGACAAGCTGAAAATGAAATTATACAGAAAGACCCTTCTAGAGATAGGGTAAGAACAGAGAGTTCCTGCCTTAGATACGTGAAGGGCATACAAAGGCTCTGTATTGCAAGGGAGGTTCCCCTAAATATAGCCACATAGGAGATATAGCTCTGTATTACTAACTGTTCATCCTCCAGAAGGTATATTTGCTTCCCTTGTCAATGGCACTGGTTCTGATACTGATGCTTATCAGCCCGGCCTGCGCACAGACGCTGATGTGAGGTTATACTAGCATCCCTTGTGCAGAAAGTGCTTAACCTGGGCTTTTTGAAGGCATCATCCTGGGAACAGACAAACCTGACTCCAGAACAAATGGAGGAAAGAAATATTCAAAATCTTCCAAACGAGTATTAGTCAAATATGCAGAAAGGTACCAGTCATTACAAGCTATTTAACTCTGAAGAGCAAAACAAGAAATCGCTGATAGTCCCGTGACTCAGTCTCCATTACAGTTAAGCCCTCCCTGAGTCTCTAGCTGATAAGGGCTTCTTGCAATACAGTGAAGTTCACAAAAGGCCTCTCTAATGCTTTTCCTTCATGTCCGTGCCCTGGTCTCAGTCTCCTCATCAGTAAAGATCAAGATCTTTTCAAAATTATCCCAGACTGGTCAAGACTGATGGAGAGAAGGGGAGAAATTAAAAAACGGGTAGCTGTATGGTGACGTAGAAGAGCAGCGAGTCTACTCAAACAGGGTGGTGGTACTCATGTATTTGTTTTTAAATAGAAGAGACATGTGATCGATCAATTAGAATGATGAGTCATCTAAAATGCTGTCAATATTCAAGTGACAGCACCATGATGCCTCTGAATAGGAAAGAAGAATGAAAGAAGGAAATCTTTAAGGCTATTAGAGAAGGACCTGTATTTGAGCATGTATCGTACAATGCTACAGCAGGCTGCAGAGAACAGACCAAGCACAACTGACCCACTGTAAAGAGATAAAAATTTATCTTTTTTATTTACGGCATAAATAGTAAAGCACCGAAACTTTTCCACTAGTGTATCTGCCCACTGTGAACCACAGAACCGCTGCATGTTTTCCCTCAAGAAAAGGGAGAGAGTGCTTGCTTCTGATGGCAACACACTTCTCAACATGAGGGTTTGCAACAAAAATATATTGCATATCAAGATCCTTTAAGACTGTCTTACCTTTGCAATTAAAAAAAATATAAAATAAAAAAAAAAAAAAAAAGAAGCCCCGTATCATTATACCTGTATTCAGCATCTGGGGAGACAGTCCAGAAGGAAGATTGTATCACTTCAGCCGGGTAGTGAAATCTCTGCAAGCAGCCCCTTGCCTCTTTGACATCTTCTCTTAGATGTCTTGTCAGAGTCTCTGCCTCTGACATCTCTTTTAGATGTCTTTTGTAGTTGCTTTAAATGGAACATGGCCAAAAATTAAGTTCTCATCCTTCCCTATGTCCCTTTTATTGTTATCAACAGTGCTATTATCATCCCTGTCTCTCAGCAGTCGGCATGCTCATAGTTACACTTCTGAATGTTTTACTTGCCAGAATTTGTCTGGTCGGATCAACAAGGTTTTTGTCACTGCTCTAGAAGTAATTAGGAAGGACAGATTTCTCAGCAAGAGAGAGGCACGCAAGCAAATCTAGACCCGTGTTAGGATCCGTGAAGGTTACTGCTTAAAGAGAGATGACTTTTAGTAGGGCAGTAGAGCCCAACAGAGGGAAAAAAAAGGCATATTTCTCTCTGTGCTGTTTTAATTTGTACTGAAACTATTAATAGCTCAGCCTTTTCTAATTTCCTGTATTTTTCACAGTGTGTTGTCCCTTTCTGCTTTTGCTTCCACCAGATTGAAATAAGGAGTTATTTGTTGTCTTTAGAAATGTCATTTGTCCTGTATCACAGTATTTGATTTCCTGGCACCTTTTGCTCAGCTTCGCGGTTCACAGCGTGGATAATGTTGTGTCTCAGCGACCCCATCATATTGTAGTATGACACTGAAATTCTTTTAGGTACGCGTGAGAGGGAGAACTGCTAAAAGAGTTTGATGTTGCATTCTCCCACAAAGAGCACTCTGTATTTCAGCCGATCATTTATTTAACGTTTGACAGCCTCCAAAAGGAACAGAGGGTTATCCGTACACATAAACTCATTCTGGAAGGGAGTGATTCAGCCTGTATTACGGTCAGGCAGTCTACCTCATTTGGCTGATTTCTGCTAGTATTTAAACGATTTCAAAAGCAACCCTTACAGAAGTCCTACTTTCAGTCTGCCGTACCTCTGAACGTAGCTTTTAGGCTCCAGCATTCAGCCAGAAATCAATTATTCACTGTCTTTAGAGAAGGTATCCCCCACGCTTTGCTGCTCTGGACCCGGGACAGGGTTGATGCCCCACCGTGGACTACAGTGGGGTTTGGTGTGGGCTGGGACTTAGGAGTAAAAGCTGGAGGGTTGGTGTGCAGGGAGCTGCAGCCTCACGAGGGAGGTGCCCCGTGAGTTTTTGGGTGCTCCACTGTCAGGCAGTGCTGATGCACACGCTTTCTAGGTTACCCTAAAGCTTGTGTCCACCCGAGTCCTCGGGCAACTTGAATCTTGTCCTTGGAGATTACCTTTCTGCTTGTACTTTTGGCTGAACTCAAGTATCCTATTTCTGTTACCCACACCAAGATCACTTAAAGCTCCACTGTCTTCCTTTGATTTAATATCTGGAAAAGCACCCACCAGTGTGGTATTTCCAGCTGACTAGCGCAAAATAAGGTTGTTTTCCGCTTTTTGAGAGCGAGGAGCTTCTAAATTAGCATCTCTTTCAATTTCTACCTCTGCCGTGGATTACCTCTGTGATCTTACTTTATTTTAATAATTTTGTCAAAAATATATTCAAATGGATGTGTCAAATTTGTCATCAGGAGCACTTAATACTATTCTTGATATACTATAGGTCATCAAGATCATGATTGAGAGACTAAATAATAGCTTGCTGTATTTTCTTCCATATAAATCCTGTGCACTGATTTGACAATTTTGGTCATTTTGCATGTTTCTGCTTTTGAGTATCTTGTGAGTTGCATGAAATTAAATGCCAAAACAAAATATTAATAGAGAAAAATTTGAAATGTTGAATAGCTGAAGAAAAAGTAGCCATATTTTATTGATGGTACTATTTTCAAGAAAGCATCTTAAAATATACAAGATGTCTTTATCAAAATTTGTATTAAAATATGGTACTTAGTTTCTGATTGTTTTGATTTCTATTAGAAATGCTAATTCAAATAAATTCAAGCTGAGAAAACATTTTTGAAAAATTACAGTTGAAAAGAGATCTGCAACCACCACTGAATAGGATATGGAAGAATTAATGAGATCCTTCTTAAAGCATGTTGAAAATGAAAAGCTGAATATAGCGCTGCCAAGTATTAGCACTATTCTTTAAAAACGTGCAGTACAATATTCACTAAGTTTTGATCAAATGTTTTACAAATGGGGGGTATTCTGATCATTTTATGAACTGATTTTATTATATGGGCATTTTAGTATTAGATTATTTGTCTTACTAGGAAAATGCTTTCCTTTTTTATTAGATTAGGCTGAGACTTATTTTAGGTGATTAACTGCCAGATTTGGGGGTTTTGGTTTCCTAGAGGTGTCCTGGACAACTCTTCTCCCGGTTTCACAAGAACGAATCCAGTGTTTGCGATGTGAAGTCTGAGAAGGCTATTATCAAGCTCTGAAAAAAATTCGGAACTTCTCCTTTATAATAACTTTTTAATACAGTATCAGAAAGATGCAAAAGATCTGCCTGGGGACTGGCATTTAGCTATTGTGCTCTTTTAAATTAAATGACAGCTCGTACAGGCATTCCAGGGCTAGGTGTAGAATCCTGTTATTTAAACATTGTCAGCGCTTGGGTTTAATTAACTCTAATTCAGTGTAGTTTCCCCATCCTTGCATACTCTTTCTGTCTTTCTTTCACTGCCTCTCTGTCTTTTCTTTCTGCTGGCCTTGAAAGGCTTCGGAGCGCCTGTCAGGGTTACAGTGTGATTTCAAATGCCTTCGTGCCTGTTGCTGGGTGGAAAGAAAATGACATCCTGGCAGAGCGGCAACGAAGCATTTCATTATCAGCCGGGAGATTCGGGTTGCAGGGTACAGCTGGAGCGCAAAGTCCCAGCCTGGCTGTGGCTTTTAATGTTCCAAATGATGTGTGCGAGGTTTCTAAGACAAACGGAGCCGTGCTGCTTCTCTGATCAAAATTGCGGAGGGTGCGTTCTGATTTCCAGAGCCGGAGTGAACACGTCGTTGGTCAACTTCACCATCAAACGAGGCAGCGGAGGTGGCCCCGTGCCTGTCCTCGAAGTGTCATGGGAAGAACTGGTGTGCCAGCAGGGGTGGGGGCTCTGGCATAGCGGCACGTTGAGGACCACGGCCCTGCCACGATGGAGGATGTGACCAGGGATGAGTAGCAGCTCCTAAGAAAATCAGCCAGAGCGTGTGGCAGGGTTGGTGAAGCCATCAAGCAGTGGGGTGGCATAAACACGTAAAGCGATCAAAGTCTTAAGTTGCCCTTCATACGGTGCTCTTTCAAATTATTATTTTTTGGCAGAAGTAGTTCAGATTAAAGATAACCTTTCTGGAATGCTTTTAAATAAATAAATTGCCTCCTATGCATGTCTAGCTCTCTTTCTCCTCTCTTTGATATGCTACTGTGGTTCCTCAGTCTCTGTGGATATAGAAATTATTACTCTATTTCTTCAACGTGATTTCGGATGGCAAATATTCCTAGGCTCTGAATAGCAATTTTGTAATGAAAGTTGCACTAGAATAAGCCAGGAACAAAACCGTACCAATTAAGATTTGCTTTTATGTAGCTACTATTCAAAAGCAGTCATCCAGCCCTTGGGTTGTAACAGTTTTCCACCTCAGTTATGCCCAGACCAGCGGCTTGGTTGTCAAAAGTAAACCCTAAACTTCCTTCTCTTTCTATTTGAATTCCCCTTTCCCTCTTCACATTCAGTTCACATGCTTTTTCTTTCAGAGCTTTCAGAGCTTTTATGGCTTCAGAAGCCTCTTCAATTCCTCCCGGTGACCTCCTAAATAGTGAAAAAAGTCATGTGCTGATTTTCCCCAGACCAGGAGACCACTTTTTGTCCTAATCAGCTGCTAGCATACGCATGGTGTCCTTCATGCCAGTGGCTCCTATCCCAGGCGCTCCAGATCCGCTGGGAGCGATGCGGGCAGCCCACGGCAACCTCTGCCTTTCAGTGGATGAGAGTCAACCCAACTGGATCAAAGGAGTTGAAAAATGCGGACGGCTAATCAAAGCTAATCAGCTAGCCTTCCTTTGTGCTTAATAGAGAGAGATGGACAATCCTGGGGGAAACCCAGCTGTGCTGAAACAGATGTCCAAGGAAGCGAGAAGACTTTCCCTCTGGAGGTGCCTGTCTCTGTCTGCAGAAGGAGCCTGGATAACGAAGTTAAGGCTAAATGCCTTTTACACAGCTAAATGTAGATTTGATTAATTTCAGCCCAAAATATGTACCCTGTGTAAAATATGCAAGTGTGTTTATCACAATTCATATTTAATAAGCGGTATTTTGTGGAGTGCTCTCCTGTCCTCTACCTGAGGGACCTGTGAGCGCAAGGAAAACAATCGCATCCTCAGCCGTCTGCTGCAATGCTAACAGAGGTGGACTGAAACAACTGTCAAAGCTGACACATCAAAGACCTTTCTAGCATTTCCCAGCCTTGAGAAAAAGCAACCCGCTCAGATGTTTTCCTTAAATATTTTGTAGATTTTCCAAGAATGCCCCACTTCTCATTTGAAAAAAAAAAAAAAAAAGAACAAAGATTTTAATAAAGATAGCTCAGTTATTTTTCCGTCACTCAGGGACAGCTGTGATTCTTCTTATTAAAAACATTGATCCGCATGCGATACCGTTAACACTGGGAAATAAGAGTGACTTAGCAACATATATTGCCGGTGCATGTGTATCATATATGTGAAGTTATAAACTTAAAAACGGGTATACAAAATAAATACTTTAACTTGAAGTTGGTAAAAGGGCAAGAGTTGTGTTACTTTCCAGTCTAGTAGAAATGAATAGGCACGTACAGCACATTGTTCTCCTTTGCTGGTTTTTAAGACGTGAAAAGCAATTTGAAGTGTAGTCTTGCTTTAATGCCATTTAGATTCCTCCCACAGTATTGTCAGCGCCTTTCGTGTGTGTGTGTGAGTGTCTACATAATGTGTTTCTAAAAAAGAAACTTAGTTCTGTTCTGGTTAAAAAAGTTTTGTTGTGTTACGACTACATTTTCTACAGTTCCATGAAAAAAAGTGCATTAAAGGTTTATTGCTGACGTTTCCACTAACCCATCATGGCCAATGCTTCGGGCCATGTGTGGTGTTTTGCTTTAGATGCTAAAAAGGTGATTTAGAGTGGTCTGAGTTAAAGGAGACTTAAGCTGATGGAGCAAACCGTGCTGTACTGTGCCAGAACTTGTCCCAGGTCCAAGTGCAGGCTAGTTATACGTGTGACCCATTGGGACAGCTGGAAGTCTTTCCTAGAGGGACAAGCTATAAGTGTAGGCACAGCACCATCATACCAGCCTGCGTTTGGTCCTGAGCTAGTGATTCCCACACATCACCGCACTGTGTAGTGCTGTTTTTCTGTAACACCCTGGGTCCTTTCAAAACCCAGCGCTGCTACCCTGAGCTCCCTTTTGTGGGCTGGAGGTACCTGATGAGATGGTGCAGGTGTGAGCTTTGGGGATGAGTACATCAGGAGCATCACATCATTCAGAGTGTGATCCGCATCCGTCTAGGAGAAGGTGAGGGGGCAGTTTGCTTCGTGAACTCAGTACTTTGATTAATCTATTCAGATATTAACATGCCTGGTGAGGTAGACCAAAATATCCTCTGGATATATAAATATTCATATACCAACATCTGCCACAGCTGCATAGTTATAATTCTGTTTTCATGGGAGGAAAAAAGTCTCTTTGAGGAAGGTCCAATGTAGCAGAGGGTTTCTCTCTTCATACCTGTCACTTAGGAAGTTGTGTAACTTCTTGAAATCTTTTATACTTCCATTATTTTAGTCTGGTCTATGAGGATTTAACTCCAGCATAACACAGCTATTAATGTTCCTGGATCAGTTGTAGTATATGCATGTGAGGTATTATGTGTTTTTCATGGTATAAAACAACCTCTTTGATCATTTGCAGGCTGTTTCCTGCCACTGGCACAGTTCTGAAACAACCGTGCCTTGCACAATTAATAATATCAGATTTTCGTTGTTGTCTTCACCGCTGCTACCTTTGGCACTTAAGAAGATGCCTTCCATTTTCTATGGCTTGGTACAGTCCCTTGAAACTCCAGGTCTTTTTGTTTCCTTTTCCTTTTCCTTTTCCTTTTCCTTTTCCTTTTCCTTTTCCTTTTCCTTTTCCTTTTCCTTTTCCTTTTCCTTTTCCTTTTCCTTTTCCTTTTCCTTTTCCTTTTCCTTTTCCTTCTTTTTTCTTTTTTCTTTTTTCTTTTTTCTTTTTTCTTTTTTCTTTTTTCTGTTTTCTTTTCTTTTCATTTTTCCTTTTCCTTTTCCTTTTTTCTTTCTCTTTCTCTTTTTTCTTTTTCTTTTTCTTTTTCTTTTTCTTTTTCTTTTTCTTTTTCTTTTTCTTTTTCTTTTTCTTTTTCTTTTTCTTTTTCTTTTTCTTTTTCTTTTTCTTTTTCTTTTTCTTTTTCTTTTTCTTTTTCTTTTTCTTTTTCTTTTTTTCTTTTTCTTTTTCCTTTACTTTTTCTCTTTCCTTTCCCTTTCCCTTTCCCTTTCCCTTTCCCTTTCCCTTTCCCTTTCCCTTTCCCTTTCCCTTTCCCTTTCCCTTTCCCTTTCTCTTGCTTTACAATCTTACTTTATCTTGCTCCAAGATGTCTTTTGACTAGGTTTACTCCTAGCTTCACTCCTCTGAATTTTGCCTGTAAGTCTACTTGGCCCTCTTCTTCCACAAAAAAAAAGAAAATAACCCAAAAATATAATCAGCAGCCTTGTTTGTCAGTAGATTCTATACAAATCTACAGCAGCTGGCTTGTTACGTATTAAAAAAAAATACTTTTTTAAGTTCAGCGTACTGAAAATCTTTGTGGCTTTCTAATTTTTGGTATAGGGAAGACATTGTTTCAGTGCACCACCAAATGTGTGAGTTTACAGAAACCATATCCTCTTTTTGCTTTCAAAAAGGGCTTGAAAACGATTGGTAGAGTCAGAGAGAGTCATTTATTGAATGTCTCTTTCCCTTCTGGAAGCTCTATGCAACACTCCACAGTTGTTTTTAAAGAGTTCTATTCATTTTTCTCATTTATAGATTGAATACTAAAGACTGCGAAAGAACTAGTTTGGGCTGCTTTTTCAACTACAGTGGAAAAAAACCCGTAAGAATCGCTAGAGTTCGCAGTTCCAGTTCTGAACTCTGACTTCTTTTACTTAAACCAGTATTAAAGATTGCTGTTAAAATGATGTAAAATTTGTGTGATTAAGACAAGAATTGTGTAGTCCCTGACAAAAGGGGATATCTTGTTTCTATGTGAAGTTGTTATTGCAGAGTATTCCCTGCAGAACAAGCAGAGATGTAAAGCTCTGATGAATGGCTGTTTTGCAGAGCGGATACTTTCCTTCCAGCTTTATCTTTTTGACCTTTGACATAACTTAGATTAGTTAAAAGCAGCTTGACCCTATTATTTCAGCAGAAATCATTGTTTTTCTTTATGACAAATTATAGATAGGTTAAATTTTCAAGAGCTGTTAAGTGCCAGGCTCAAAAGTTACTTGGCCATTTTGCAAAATTTAATCTAAATCTTCTGGGTTTTTTTTCATTTCTTAGACTTCTTGCAGATAAGGACCCCAGAGCTGATGCTTCAGCTTCAGTTTTATTTTGCACTTACAGCGTTATGTACTTTTTTAAAAAAGTTGCAGCCCACCCAAATTACACTTCAGTCTAGCAATTTAATGTCCTTAGGAATGCACCGAATTATCTTAATCACATTCTTCAGTGATATATTACTACCTTTAAAAATAATGCTAGGAAAAAATCGCAAGTGTACAAGAGGGAGTCGTAGAATAAAGATGTAACAGTTAAAGTAAAAAAGGAAAACTAAACAAAACCCAAGACATAAGTTAAGCTGACTTGAAAATTAACATTAAAAAGTATCAGGAAATCAAGAAACAATGTTCATTTGATGGCATTGCAAGTGTGTGTCTGTATAACTGTATTTATTTTACAATACAGTAGTGGGAACCAAATTCTTTTCTCGGTTAAACTGACACATTGGTTAGAAATGGTAAACATTTACTGTCACCTGAAAGGGCTTTGCATCAGTTCAACTCTGCCGGTTACCGCACAACCGTAACTAAGTTAAAGCAAGCTCTGATTGGAGATAAATAGCTATCGCCTAATATAGCATTGACAGCGTCTTCACAGAGAAATTTATTTCAGGACAATTTAGTCCTTGAAACTATTTTTTGCTGTAAGACACAATTTCAATCAGAGTTTTTTCCAAATCACGCTAATTAGAAAAGTCATTTAACCATCATTAACAAGGTACATATTTCCCGAATTTGTTACGAGAGATGTTGTTGTTTCAAAATGTATTTTATATTTGTTATCCAGTTTAATAAAATTTAAATAGCAAGTAGATATGATAGTTCATTAAAATGTAAAATGGTCAAATACTCTATTTTCATTTTACAGTGTCATGCTTTTAATTACGTTGTTGCTATTTAGTACCGGAGAAACATCTTATTTTCTCGGTCAATGTTTCACATTTGTGTTATGATTAAAACAGTTTGACATTTTGAATAAAAATATACTAATTCGTTGTATTAATTAAAAATAATAACCTAGAGAAATGCTTCCAAACTAACCTAAAGATGTCAGCGTAGTGAGACATGACAGTTGTGCCATATTGTCACAATTAATGACATTTTATTAAGCAACGTAAAAATGTACATACAAATGAAAAAATAAAATTAAGAGCAATTTTCCTTTTTAAAACACTGTATATGAAATCTTCAGTCCACAGAAAGGGTCACACATACTTGGGAAGACAAAACTGACTTTTGAAATATTGACATTTCCTGTGAAATGTAAAGGGCAGCTTTTGCCCAGGTAGATATTTGTTCTTTTTAAATACATGTTGGCCTTCTGCTGCCGGAGTGGGGAGAGGGCAAGTACGCGAGAGGTGAAATCCCAAAGCCTTTGAAGTTTACACATAGATTTTTAATGAGTTTGTTCCCAGGGTTGTTCATTTGTACATATAAGCTGCTAATACCATATAGTTAATTAAAAGTACTGCAATTTTCATAAATATGTATATGATATATGAAAATTAATGGTCTAGAGAAATGAGAAATAATAAACGAAATTATAATAATTATCTCTCCTGAAACCAGTTCAGACACACAGCTCACACTAGTTAGAGACACCAGGTTCTACTCTGTGTCATAGGGCAAAATATCATCGAAGACAAAGTAAATAATCTCCACCTGTTTTGTTCCTGAAGAATACAAAATAAAAATTAAAAAGACCACAGACAATAAACAGTAGTTATTTCATTCCCAGTTCTGTATGTTCCTTTTTGGAGATCTCATCACTGAATTTAAGGCTGCAAGAAAGCATCTGCCCTTCGAGAGGACCTCAAAGGCAGCCCTCTTCTCCAAATTAGTAGTAAGCCCTGTTTTAGTGTGTCACAGATCAGTAAAATAGCTTATGGATGGACATTATTTCCATTTTAAATTTGGCACCCTAGTTTATATTCTAGTTTAAGCCCAAGAAACAAATCGATGGGAGTACTAATGCGACTTTCACTAAGTCGAGGGTACCAAAGAAAAGTTTCTACATCAACTACGTATGCACGTTTCTGATTTTCATTGTGAGGCAGACAAATCAATTCCCATCAAGAATCTTCTACCTAAATTAGATCCCGTTATTTTCCGTTTACCTAAAGCTGTAGCATGTCTCATCTCCAGATCTGCACAGTTCCAACAACGTCTTTCAAAGATACCTGTCAGCCCTTGACGTTTCTTACTTTTCGCTGTCTTTAACGCTCAGATTCAAAACTGGAAACAGTTAATGTTTTTCTCTGTATATGGCTTTTCAGAACAGTGCAAGTGGCTTTATGGACCCCTGTCATCCTGCAGACTACCGTTGGGGAGCTATTGGTTTCGATATTTCGGTCATTAGCAAGAGAAGCTGCTAGCATCTTAAATTAAAATAGATCTTTGATTTCCCGCTAAGACCTCTAGAAAAGAAATTTACTTCAATTCTTTGGTAAAACTTTACAACTTTGTCTTCCCGGTGCAAGCTGGAGCCCTGGTGAGGCTGTCATTTGAACTGAAGCTGTATTGCAGCCTCTTTTGTTCTCTCCTCGCCTTAGATGCCTGCTGGCTTGCAGGAGCGAGCGGGATGACTTGTGGTGACAGCTGTAAAGTTGCGGATGGGAGCAGAGAGAGGAAAAAAGCCCTTGTTCCGTTAGGAGGGGGTTTATATCTCTCTGTTTCCATAACTACACAGAAGGAGAAAAACATGCTTCTTTCATGCTTGTCTAGATTCAAAATTGCCTGTTGTCATCCTTTCATAGGTTCAGCACCTTTGCGGGTTGGTCTTAGTAGCATTTTCGGATTATGAAATGATTGTGAAATTTGTATATTGCCTTCACAGTCGAAATTTTGACTTAATCACCGTGTTTTCTGAGGTGTCCCTTTGTTTTCGTTTGTATTTGAAATGTTTTAGCTAAGTCTTATCAACCATCTTCATTATGTGAAAGCCATTCAGCTCTCAAAATAGTCTTTATAAGCTTGCTTAATTCTTAGAGAGCCCATAAATTTTAATACTCATTAAATAAATCTTTGTCCTTTAATCTCAACAGACTTCTTAAAAGTGTCTTTTTTTTTTTTTTGATTCTGAGTTTGGTAAGGCAGCTACTTAAACACATCCTGATAACTTGATCCTATATGAATATAAACAACGTTTGCAGTTAAATGGTTTCTTACATTATCGGCCAGTCACAGTCACAGCTCATATTTTCCTGCCATGCTGTACAGACTCGCTGTTCATGCAACATGGGTAGTAGGAAGTGACTTTGCGAGGATTTACACAAAAATACTTAATATTAACAACAATACCCTCCCAAAAGTTTGGTATAAAATAAAGATTTAAAAATCAAGGTTTATTCTGTTAAGGGGAAACATGAGTTAGGCAGAAGTGAGGAGGACATTTTACAAAACATTTCCTAAACAGCTACAACACTGTTAAAATACGAAAACTTTACAGTGCTTATAAAAGAAGGAAAAAAATCAATTATAAAGTCTTTCACATCTTTACGACAGGTATAATCTAGAGATTTGAAAATGTTATAAGTAGGGAGAACATTCAAAGAAAATCTGACACAAATTATGGCTTTTTTAACATATGATACTGTGTTCGTAAAGCTAAAAACCACGCAGAAGTTAGAGGGCTGTTGCTCTGAGACCGAGCTGCCTCCCCAGCCACTCATTCCAGCGCCCTCCGCCCACCTTCCCCTGCTACCACTGCCACTCTTCTGCCTTCAGATGCCTCTGCAATCATGCCCCAGCTCACGAGGCACAAAACATAGCTTATTTATCATTTTTTCCAAACCTGTTGTAATTTATAATTATGGGGGAAGTTAACAGCCTTGTATTTAGTATTACTATTTCTTCTGTAACCATGAGTGCAGCCACCAACACATGCTGAAGCTGTAGAATGGGGAAACAGTTGTTGAAGAAGAGTCGTTGGGCTGCAGAATACCCTGAGGGGGGTCCTAGAGTTGACTGGCAGTGTTTTCATCCTTTTATTTTACATTATTTGTTTATACTTGTCTCTTCTGATAGTGTGATGAATGACTAGATCTCATTGCGGAGACACAGCCTGTATCAGAAGAACAGTTCGCTATCAGATGAGATGTCCGCTGGACAAAGAGATGCTGGCCACGTACATTTAACCCAGCGTGTAACATATGCCCGGTACTAAGCCATCCACTGAGTGTATAGGCCTACATACTTAGATTTAGTACTTTATTATTTTTAGATGATGTATAATACCTCCTGAAAGGGTGAGATTTCAGTGCCGAGGATTTCAGTTGGTTTTATTTGCTTTCATTAGGCATCGTATACTGCAGTATATGAATGTTAGAAAATAGGTGCGTTACCACTGGTCGGTAGAAATGGATTTATTTCAAAGAGTTGCGTTGATTACACTTACGTACATTTTAAGAAAAAATTAAGTCCTGCCCCTGTTGAAACCGGGCAACACTGCCTTTGTTTAAAATGGGCAGAGGAACCCCCCACTCCTTGCTAATTAATGTTTGTTAAGTGCTTTGAAGTCTTTGATTGTCAGGTGTTACACCTTACAGTTGTATTTATTCTTTTTTTTACTATAATACGTGCAATTTGTCCTGGATGCATCACTGATTTATTTTCAGAAACCTGTCTTGTCTTATTTTCTTATTTTGGAAAGCAAGCGTTTTGTTTGCCAGCCGTAGGTATGCACACGTCTGTGACTGATTGCCGTTAATACACAATTCACTGCTTTTGTTCTTAGACCACCAAAACTGGTCAGCGTTTGACTATTGCTGACATGTCAGGGAGCCTGTTGATTACACTATCAGTTTCACAGATGGGTGCTTCTTGTTCAAAGCCTTCAAAACTAGGAAACGTTTAGCTAATGCCTTGCACTACATAAAGAGATCAAAAAGGTCTAAAAGCTATCTGCTAGTCTTCTGCTACAAGCAATTAGGATAATACTGAATCCATCCCAGATCACGTAGTAATAAATATTTTAGCCTTCCCTTAAGTGTGCATTGATATTCAGGGCTGCCTGCTGGTAAATAAAACAATCAGAACTAAATTTCTCTTTGAATCTGGGCTATTCTGCGTTTCCAGCACTCATAGATTTTTTTTTTTTTTCCCTTCTCTTCCTGCCTGTCTCTCTCTCTCTCATTTTGTCTCCAGAGAAAATTATTGTCTGCCTGGAAATCAAGTTACAGTGCTAACTGAAATAGTGGCATGTTATATATGGAACAGGGGGCCAGGCTAGCAATTTGCTGGGATCCCCTGGGGTTTGTTTGCCTTGGCCAATACAGAACAGGCTGCAGCCAACTTTATATTTAATCAGGGGTGAATCTGGGGGGAAAAAAAACCCACAAAAACAAAACCAAAACCACAACAGATCCTGATATAGGAAACTGCATCTTTATCTCAACATCTCAGTGGGTATTTTTGGGCTGGATACTTTGGTCTTGCTGCTTGTCCTTGCATGGATCACAGCCAAAACTAAATAGATCAGATTGTCTCCGTAATTTTTCTCATTCTTTCTGTGCATCCATATATGTAATGTAAACGCAGTTCATTTTCAAAGCCAGTCACATACACTCACTGTGCATTTGTAACCCTGTATGATTATAAATTAGCAGGAGTGGATACCATAGAAGACTTTACCTTACAAATCAAAGCAGCAAAGGCAGTCTAACCCCCAAACTCTCCTTTTTGTTATTTTTATGCATGACTGTACCAAAATCTCTCCAAAGTTGTGTTTAAAGTAGATTTTCTAGAAATTAGGGGTGTAGTTCATCCCTGAACATAGACAGAAAATATACTGAAATAGTTCTACAGCCTAATGTAAGGAAATACCAACACTGTAATATGTGAAGGCACCCTTGAGGTACCTCCTAATGTCAGTTCTAGTAATGATAATAGCCTGAAAATTGGCTTCAAAACATGATATAGTGACTTCCCCGAGTTTTTAATATAGAGAGGCTCCATTTACACATAAAGGTGTAGTTGTCTTCCTCACGTGAGTAATCACCACAGCTGACTTTGTTGACCCTTTCTTGTCATCGTAAGGTGAGAGGAATTCGTCTGTGAGCAATGAAAAATTATTTAGCACGACGGGGCATCTCATTGCCAACAATCGTTTGAGTAGAGTTACCACATACCGCCACATATGTGTTGTTCAGTATGGGATTTAAGAATATTTTCCCACTCTCCAGCATCTGTTACTGTTTTCTTTAACAGCGCAGGTGTATAACAGTGTCAACAAGTCTAAGATCTAGACAGGTTGGTCTACACTACAAAGTCCTACTGCCGTAGCTTTATCAGCTCGGCATATGACAACTTCACAACGTGCATTTCACATTGCTGTGCTGACAAAACCCAGCAGAAGATGACTCTCGTTGCCTTTTGTTCAGAGGTTGGTGTAGCTGTGTCAGCAGAAGTACCTCTCCATCAGCACATGCTCCATCTTCACTCGGGAGTGTAGCTGGGTAGCAGAGATTCGGCAGGGCACAGCCTCGCTGAGCCCGTGCTTTGGGGCTGTGGTGCTCCCGTAGTCAGTATTGAGCTTTTCTCAGTTCATTTTATCTGGCTTAAGGGCTTATGAAAGCAAAACATTCAGGAGATGGACACAACCAGTCAAGCATTTTCAGACGCCTTTGGAGCAGTCTGGTGTCCTGTGGAAGCTCCATAATCAACACAGACTGGGAGAGGAGGGCTGGACATACCAGTATCATACAGCAGTGTTTTGCACCTCCACCCCAAGCTGTTGGCACTTCACAGGACAGAGCGAGAGGGTCTCATCATTTGTCTGCCTCCCTCATCTCACCAATAAAGGATCCTCATATAGGCGAGTCCCGGCTTTGTTACACCCCCTTTTCCTGCTCGTGATGAAGTTGAACTGGAATTGAGATCCAAAAGGAAAAAGTGAAAGTATTTATCTGCAAGAGATTAATTCTCACCTTCTGTGCAAAAAAAAAAAAAAAAAAAAAGAGTGTCTGGTCTCAACTAATTATCTAATCTCCTCTGGTAATCCCTGCAGAGACACCCCTGGCAGCGCATCCTACCTGGCTGAGCACGCAGAAGAGGCTGGGTTGTGCATGAGACGTGTTTCTGCCTCTATTTGACTGAAGAGGCAGTTCAGGCAACCGGACATATAATTTTTAGGGTCCGGGAAGGAAAATGAAGATCACAGGGTAGTATCTGAGACACCCTCATCTGTTAATCATTCCCACAAGGGTTTGCTCATTCCCCGTTTTCTCGTTACTATTTCCTTTCAGCCAAAAGAGAATAAGGGACCTATTTCTTGTCCTCAGCCCCAAGGAGGAAGCTGTTCTCCAGAGGTTTGTACTTGTCTTCACACCACATGGAAGCTGCCATAGCTGATGGTGTATTTGTCAACTGGGAAATAACTAACCCCCTGCCCGGTAATCATGGGAGACCCTCGGGGATGACGTTCAGTGGTAGCTGGTCTGCAGTGTCAGGGTACCCCAGGGGAGTGGAGAACAGCCTCAGCCACTGCAACGCCAAGTGTGTCTGCATAACTTCGTCAGACTGGCCTAACGAGGCAACTAGGCATTTAGTTGTCATCTCTTTACGCAGCTGCTTCAAGCTACTTACCAACAGCGTGAGGGCAGATGGAGCAGTTTATTGTGGCACTCTCCAGGCTTTGGGGTTCTCTGTGTGTCTGTGGGCATTGTGGTGAGGAGAAAGAGAGACTGGTCAAAATTGGTGGAAAACCATGAGTTCTTGTGGGGTTCAGTAGGACAGTTCACCATGGTACACGCTTTTCTGTCACTCGTAACTCCTATTTGACTGCTAGGTCTTTAGCTTCATAATTTAATTTCTTGTAGCTACTGCTGTCTATCAAAATGAGCAAGTGTGAGCAGTGCTGGCACTTAATGGTTAAAATGTTTGTTTTACATAACTGGAGCAAAACCTTGGGAATTAATCTCTCTAGTTATTAAGGCAAGAAAGTAATTGGATTTTCCTTCTAGTAACTTTTCTTGGCTTTCCCACATTTTCTGTCCCAGTCATGAAAGGACAAGGCTGTTTGGGCAAGCACTGGTCTCTTACATGTTCTTCACAAGATAATTAGTGATATTTCATCAATTACCCTTTGCAGTTTCATAATAGGTTAGTTTTTCCAAGCAAATTTTAAAACACGCTGTTTGTGAAAACCGTTCTTCCATATTTCACAGCTCATTATATTTTAGCTCTTGCTGACCCCTTTTAAAGCCTTATCTACTAGAATTTAAGTAAAGAGTTCTTCATTAAAAGCAGAAGGAAACCTGAGAGCTTCCATTGTGCCACAGGAATGTGCATTAGAGAGGATCTTTGACTGGGTATCCAGTCCCCACTGTGCTTGAAATACAGAATAAATAAACTTGGGGAATAAGTTGCTTGTTCATTTTTATTTCTGATCACAAGTCATTTAAAAAAAGATTCACTCTATAATTTCTGTTCCCTTTACTTGATCTACACAATTACACCATTGTGGTCCTACGTTTGATCCAAGGCTTATGGGCTCTTCTGTTTAATTTGTAATTTGTCCATTAATTAAGAGGGAGAAAATGTAGTGTGATGGGTGGAGCTGGGGACCAGGAATCAAAGCTTCTGAGTTCTTCCTGGCTCTGTTCCTGACCTGAGGAAAGTCACTTACACCTTCTGGCCCATATTGTCTCTGGGACTCTCAATATAATTATGTTTAAATGCCCCCAGGCAATGATATGAAGGCTGATAATGGCAAGATAGAAAGTGCTTCCTCTCGCAGGCTCTGTAGAGATGTTCAGTTGCAGGTTTCAGGTCAAGTCCCCTTTAGGTTCAACGGCTGCGTGGCTCATGTAATTATGGAAGAACATGGGGCTGTCTATCGTGTACTTCTTTATGAAGAAAGCATTCAGCCCGTCTTTGACGGAGAATGATTTAGCATCGGTGATGATGAAGCAAACAGAAAGGACTGGCTTGGTTTCTGCAGTCTCAATGCGTGTGTGCACCTGGGGCAGGAAGGAAAATCCCTTGCACTATGGATGCAAGAGCATTTGCTGTGATTCCCTGAGGAGAGGGAACATCAGTGCCCACCCTGCTGAAACCTTGCACCTTAACTGTCCTTGCACTTCGTTTTTACCTGGATCTCTTTAAAAAAAAAAAGCAAATCAGAAAAAAAGCAAACAAAGAATAAACCCTCTGTAAGAACAAAGAAAATGAAGGAATAATAACCACTAGGAAATTCCCAGCACATCCCTTTCTGAAGGTTTCAGGAAATTCCACTTGGAGGAAACACTGGAAATTAGGAGGAGCCCAGAAGAGGGACTAGCAGGAGACAGCTGAGATCATTTTTCACTGCCAGGACTGCACTGTGTCATCTCTCCTTTTACAACTCATCGGCAGGCATTATTACCTGGTGAAAAAATTTGTTTTGCAACTCATCCTGAGTCCTCATAAATCATTAATGCCTGGCTAAGCACAGTGTGAGCATTACAAATACTCCGAGAATGAGGGCCCGTTCTGATATAACCTTGTGTCCAATACTAATGCCTGCTAGTTATTTAGTAATACAAAGGGGCCTCAGCGAGGAAGATCGATGAATCAATGCAGTCTCCTGACTTCCTTCTCCTCTCCACCTGCCTCTTCTCTTTCTAGTTCAGAAACTGAGCTACAAAAAATACAGGACTGTTCGTAGTCACCGCTCTGTGGAGGGCACTGTAACAAGTCAGAGGGACAAAGAGGGAATTATGGCCTCCGAATGGCTATAGGAAAAAGAGGAGCTTCAGCTTCTGATTAGTGCTTGTTCTGATTTCGGCTTTTTTATGAGCCAAATTGCACCACTGCTCCAGACCTCTGTTTTCTGGTTTGCATCCCTTAATGAATGCATGCAGTATAAAGCACAATGAAGTGTGTAAAGAGCATAGATAGAAGCTGTGCCCAGGAACTGCAGGACTGGATGTAATTAAAGGGTGCTCAGTAAAGTCCAAGTAATCAGCCCATTACCTGGGGGAGCCATTTGGGGACTTGGATTCTCAAACCAGCTCTTATGATACTGGAGACAGCACAGAGAGCATCACTGCAGTGGCTGAACTTTGTGTCTTGTTATTCGGCAATCTCAGCCATAATCATGAGTTCACGGATGGTGTCTACTGTCCTGCTTACCCTGAGCCCACTTCCCCAAACCCCCAGCCCTTTCGGAGTGCAACAACACTCTTTTTCTTCTCCTCTCCTGGAGCACAGAACCTTTAAAGGTCCCTTCCAACCCAAACTGTTCTATGATTCTGTGATTCTATGATCCATCTATGCAGTTGCTATTGATACAATTATGCTCTTTGAACACTGAGAATAATTGATTGTGAGCTTTAAAAGGAGGAAATGGAATGAGATGGGATGGAGGTTGACCCCTTGTGTAAGTATAACCTTGAACTGGTATGACTTAGTCTTGGTTGAAGCCCTTGTCTTGAAAGGCTTCTGCAAGGAAGATATTGCAAAGGGCTGCCCCAGATACTAGAGAAAAGGATCTTGAATAGGAACTTGAGAAAAGTGCACATGGGGGATGGAGGACAGTAGCTGGGCGAATTTGAAAAGGGGAATGACAGAAAACAAAAGTGAAATTAAGTAGGGGATAAGAGAATATCAGAAAGTTTAGAGGAAAAAGTAACTATCTTTAAGGCATGAAAGGATAGAAAATTGGTCAGGAGGAAAATGTAGTTGCTGTATGTGAAAGTGGGAAAATGGACCAGGACAGAAAAAAACAGTTGTTCATGTGGGAAAAGGGACAGAGGAATACTTCCTCCACAATTGCCTCCAAAAATACGCAACTAAGAAAGCAGCTGGTGCTGTTCCTGTGAAACCAGAGGCCTTAATCCCTTTGACCTGAAGTCAGGTAGAACATCCCTTGTGTCCAAAGCATCCTTGGTCTTTAACCGAGGCCTCAAGCATTCATGATCGAGTAACTTTAGGCACCACACCTCCAGCAAAAGCCTGAAACTTTCCTGCAAAAGAGCGAACACTGGGATTCCATTTTAAGTTTTGCTCAAAATGTATCATTGTACTTTAGCTCAGATGAATTCGTTAAAATACTCCCTGCTATAGCACCCACAGGACAGAGTGGTTTATTTTCCCCTATTATAGATCTGACACAAGCCTGCTGTTATTTCTGTGCCCTCTCTAATGATCTGCTTGCTCTCCGGAGAGCACTGACCCATTTCAGCACAGAATAATTAGCCTTTCAGACACTACTGTGTTTCCATTAAATAGACATAAATGTGCAAGGTGACATTTATTTACTTAGGCCTGAAAAATGTGCACCGCAGATGTTGGGGCTTGGGAGAACTTCAATTCCTTTTCATGCAACAGTTGTATATTTGCACGCTTTCATGTTGTTTAACCACTAGTGCTTTGGCTGAGATGATTCCTGTTGAGTTTCGTTGGGGAAGCAGGAGAACACAAAGATTGTTTGGGCCTTCATTGCACCATAACGCCCTTCGGCGATGCTTTGGCAGCCCAGTGCCCGAGCCCGACAGTGGCATTAAATGCAGTTATAGTTACACACTCCTCAGGTCCCTTTTACTTTGTGTAAGGAGGGACTCCATGTAAAGAACTGTCGTTGATTTACAGATCTGTCTGAAGAGGAATGTGTTCGGGGTGTTACACTGAGAAAATGAGAACCTTGACCTATTGCAAACATAAAATAAAACCAAAATCCTTTAGTATTTAAAACCGGCTCTTTTATCATCTTGATCACTGGCTTCTGAACCGCCAGACTATTGCCCAGGTGAAAAGTATGTTATTCATTTTGATAGCCACTTTGGTCTGCAAAGTTGGAGGGAAGTCTTACCCTTAAAAGTCCAGCCAGCATATAAAACATGTAGGTTGCTTAGTAGTTCACATCCACACATGAAGACGTGGCATGCTATTATTTCATTCTGTTAGTACCAATAGGCTTTATAAAAGGAGGCATCACGCAAGGTAGGTGCTTTATTGCAGGATGGAAACACTTTCATAGGTTATTTTAATCATTACGATTCTTTCATGATGTGTGAAAGTTGATTGTTGCTGTAAATGAAGCCATTGAAGGCTAAAAAATAAAAATGCTGTGATGGTAAAAATCCTTGGAGTGCAAAAAATGGGAATTGCTATAAAAGGCAGTAATTTATTCTCTGCGTGAGATTATTTTTTATCATAAGGATGCTTTTAAGCTAATTCTGAAACATATACCATTGTAGTCTATATAGCTGAGGTATACTGCAAGATGCATTGATAATTTGGCTAAGTTTTTATGCACTGTAATTTATATATTATTTAGAAGTACTATTTTATTCTGTTGACTGAGAGGCTTAACACATTTTTACTATGTTAAGGATGTTATTTTTGCAGGTTTTGTGGTTTTATTATTTTGACCCATATCCAGTTCATATTGCATCATAATACCATATTTTTACTAATATTATTCTAGTATGTTCAAAACTTATTTGCATTTGGATAGAAATTCATTAGCTCTTGATTTTTATTATAAGAAATTATTTTAACTTTTCTGTGATAATGCATTTTCTGTGTTTCTGATTTGCTAATGCTGAAATATTTTGTTTTCGTTTTTAACCCTTCCAAATTTAGGATCGTTTTTGCTTTTTTTCTGTATATATATATTTCAGTTGTTTAGACCTACTGGTTCCTGCTTTTTCTTTTTCTTTTTTTAATATGTTTTGTTCGTAACTTCTGACTGTCTGTGTTGAGCCAATCTTACCGACAAAAATATCAGTTGTTTCCTGTTTCTCTACTTCTTTACAAAAAAAAAAAATGAAAAGTAAAAAGTAAAAATAAAAAACTCTTAATGGGAACCCTGGCACTGTCTGTCTTCTCTGTTCTGCAGAAATGTTGAAGGAGTTGAACCAGCAACGCAGAGCGAAAGAGTTTACAGACCTGAAAATTATTGTTGAAGGCAAAGAGTTTGAAGTCCACCAAAATGTTCTAGCTTCCTGCAGCTTGTATTTCAAGGACCTGATTAAAAGGTTTGCCTTCCTTCCAGCTGTGATCTGCTCTGTTCTTTTGTAGGGCGCATTTGTGTCGCTTTTTTTTCCTCCCCTCTCTTGCAGGTTTATGAAGATTGAATCTCCTGTCACAGAGCCAGTAGCCATTCTTTCCACCTCCTCTGAATGTATTTCCAAACTGAGACTCAGACCCATTTGTTACACATCTGACTCGTACAGTGTAATTATTTCTGATCAGTAGAGGCCGGTTTTGGCCGAAGAAAGTGTTCCACCACTGAGAGATCTAAGATTTAATCTCAACTGCTAATGGTGATTCAGACCACAACTAAAAACTATTGCTGTCGATGTTTTCAAGGGACTCTCTCACATACGACAAAGGTCTGTCCTTCGGGCTACAATAAGGCATCAGCGTTCTGGTGAACGATGCTCAGACATCATGCTAATAAAGCATTTTGAGTATCGTAATCCCTTCACCCTGGAATCTTTGTTACATGCTTTTGTGTGGCTTTTATGGGCAAAGGGATTGATACGTTTATTATTTGGGGACTTCTAAAAGAAGAAAAGACAACGGATGAATTTCTCTAGAAAAGATTGGAAATAAGACAATTTTCTGGTCAAAATATAGCTCAGTCTGCACGTTAGACTAAGGGTAGTTTTTTCCTACAAAACATGCTAGCTCAGGGTAGGTACACTATGTACATTTTCTAAACATCATGTCTCCGCCTTCACATTTTCCCCCCTCTGTTTCTAGCTGATTGATTCTAAACAGTGCATGATAATCTTTTTTTTCCATTACATTGATTTTTCAATTTGTATGCTTCATATACTCGCATAGGAATAAATTGGTACTCTCGTATTATTAGTAAGTTAGAGCAGCAAGTAGGGAGAAAAAAAACCATGAGGATAACTTTCATTTTTCTCTCAATCATCAGCAAATTAATGCAGCTGCTGATTTTGCCTTGCAGTATTTTCCTGAGCAGACTGAGCCTGGACTGTGCTAAAAAATGGGATTAAAGAACATTTTGCTTGCTTCAAATCCTGTATTTAAATTTTGCCAACTAACACAATAGTGACTGTATTTTATTTCAGGATGGCATATTGGCTGGTATCTCCTTTCAGTGTATTATGTCCTTTTGCACAAAGCTGGTTTTATAATTATGGATATATATTACATTTCTATGATATAACTGTGCTGACTGCCTTATCAATTATTCATTAAAAATATGTTGGCCTAGGAAGCATGTCTTTTCCCCTCTGTAAATCTAATGATTGCTAGCTGTAGCTATGCCAGATCTCTCCTGTCCTTTCTCTTCTGTCTGCTCATTATCATTTAATTGTTAAGGCTACAGTATATGCTTTTTACGGTGATAAGGAGTAGAGTTTATAGGAAAAGAAAATCTTAGAATCAACTTACAGAAATCCAATAAATGACTGGTCAAAGACTGTCATTTGGATTTTGCTGTGAAGACATCTGTTTGTGTGCAGAAGTCACCAGACAGCATCTATTTCTAGAAGCACACTGAGTAATGTTGCTGCTTTATTATTTAGTTATCAAATCGAGATATACTTTAGATTGAACACTGCTTGGATATGAACTCATTTAAAACAAAAAAAGCCTTTTTTAATGCTCTGAAAAGACACTATGAAAGCAAAACCCTAGATTTCAGCATTTGTTGTCTTTCAGCTGCTCCCATAAGGCTCACATAAGGCCCACATGCATTACAAGAAAAAAAATAGTGAAAGGTTTAGCCCATTTGCCAACCTCACCTCTTTTTGCCTTCTTTCACATCATCAGCAGGAATAAATATGCCAGAGGTCGATTTGTGTCCACAGTCAGGTCTCTCCATCCCAGTTGTCCTCCATATATAACCTCAGTAGCACACATGTAACCTTGATGAAGGCTAATGGAGTTGCACAGGTGTATCCAAGGCAAAAATACCTTTATTACTGATGATGATGCTTGGATAGGGAAAAATCCAGCTTGATGTCTAGTTGAGTTTGCAAAACTGTCAGGTGAGAAAAATAAATATTCACCTGTAAACTGAGCAAATGTGTCTTTGTGAGACAATAAATTCAGGGCTATGGGGTGGAATTTCTGAAGACTTGCTTTTTACAGGATAGTTGCAGTGGAAAGCATAGTCCTTTTAGAAGTCAATGAAAGTCAAGGACTCAAGTTGCAAGAGAGACTCACTATTTTGTAGGATCATGCCCTTCATAATATAAAATCATTATAGTTCACAGAGTCAATATGTTTATTAATACGTCTAGAAT
Organism: Pluvialis apricaria; assembly: GCA_017639485.1. NCBI lineage: Eukaryota > Metazoa > Chordata > Aves > Charadriiformes > Charadriidae > Pluvialis > Pluvialis apricaria. The sequence continues at coordinate 121,585,865 of CM030009.1, forward strand.
CCTCTCCTGTTAGCGTCTCCTTTGAGATGGTATTTCAAGTTTTATGTGATTTTTATCTTTGTACTATTATAGAAATCAAAGCAAGAAATGGCAGTTTTTCTTAAAGAATGAAGGAGATCTCTTTATGTTAAGTATAATATAAAGGCCATTTCAGTCAGTGCATGCTAGGGTTAAACTCTAATGCCATTCCAACCGAAGGCACTGATGGGTCACCAGAAATGTCAATGAGAAGATGATCTATTCATGAAGGTGCTATATGCATCCGTATAAACATGCAGAAAAAGAATATCTTTCAGAGTATTTATTTTGGCTGTTCTTTGCCACAGGCAAGTTATCGTTAACCTCATGTTCTGCCATTGATTCCACTGCGTGTTGGAGTTGGTATCTGACGGTAGAATAGCAAGTTGTGTCTCAAAAGAATAAAAGCGTAATGCTCAAAACCAAATAAGATCAGTCATCCCCTCCTCAAAAAAAAAAAAAACAGAATATAGATAAAAAGCATAATGGAACTAGAGTTATTGCCCATTTTGAGGAGCTATTTAATGAGAATTGGTCATAGCAGAGAAAAAAATATGTTGTTTTTATTGCACTGTAGTGAAAAGATGATAACCAGGTTTGTTTGACCCAAACAATTGTAAAGTTATTTATTGTTTATGAAACAAATTTGGTAATAAGAGCATACTTTGGGACACCCTTAGTTTTTCAGAAAATGGTTAATCCTGCAATGTGCTGAGAATTCTGGTCCTTGTCCAGAAAAGTTCTTGTTCCATGCGAATTATCTTCTAAATACATGAGCGTAGCCCTTTTGAGGTTAGGTTAGTCTAGTCCTGAGCCTAAGCGCAGCACCGTACCAAGCACTGTGATATTAGAAACAGGTTAACCAGTGCTGGTCAGGAGCTGCGCAGCACTTGAGCCTAAGCCAGAACTCAACGTTCATCTCTCTCCCAACAGCAGCTGACCATAAAACCCACTCTTAGTCCTTTTCAGTGAAGAGGACTGAAATCCGGAAATCTGAAAAGGATTAGGTGTTTTAGGAATAGCAGGTGTGAAATGTTCCTGACGTCTGTTCCACCTCACTGTGCCCACAAAGGGAGGAGAGTGAGGTGCAGGGGAGGGATGGGGGTGTGTGAAGATGGGTGCATGCCCAAGACTGGTCCTGCAGTGGGACATATTGCAATAACCTCAGAGGCTGTGGGGCTATCGCTAACAACCTCAGGTACAATTTTATACAATATTAAACATATTTGGGGAGTGCTAGGTTTCCTTCAGTTCTCTTCATAAAATCCTCTTTAAAGTACATTCTTTTTTAGGTGAATATTTGAGCCTACTTTATGACAGGTATGGGGTTGAGTACTTGGCCTCACTGCTTGCTCCTTCAGGTATAGAGCATACAGGGGAGTTGATATATATTATCAGCAGTTAGGGAAATCATGCGGTTCGTCAGCTTCTTCAGACTGTGACAAGATTACTGCAGTATGGGACTTCGGGAGAAAACGGATGATAAATAGCAGTTAGAATAGGGGTCTGTCCCCTAAATACCATCACGTGTATTTTGAGTGCACCGCCAACCACAGTTGCTTCCAGTCTGGTTGACTTTGGCCTCTCATTCGCACCTATATTTTACGTACTTAAGAAATCAGAGTTCCCAAAGCAAGGGCCTAATTTATGGTACAGGCAATGAAGACAAGTAACTCAAAGGCTTCCAAAAGGATCCTTTTCTCCTAATTTAGCTACCTATGTGCAGGCAGGTAGGAGATCCTTCTGGAGCAATGGGAGGTGCTTGTCTCTTGCTGTTAGTCAACCAACATTTAGGTCCAAGGTTGATATCTAAGGCAGGTTTAGTCTAACGTCCAGGGCGCAAGTGCTCTGACTATAAAATAGGCATCTAAGATCTGAGGTGAAGGAGGAGGCTGTCCATCTTTACTGTTAAAGAGAGAGATGAGGTGATTTGCTTAGACTATAAACTTACGAGGGGTGTTACAGTGCTTCCTTCAGGGGTCCAGCCTAAGCTGGACATCTAGGCTTCCTCTGCTGTCGTGAGGGAAAACGGGAATGTCCGTAGGGTGATTCATCCCACCTTATGATAAATAGCAGGAACTGCCTTCTGGAAGTGCTCATTTTTCATTGCCCACAAAGAAAGGCTAGTCACCCAGCTCTAATTAGATACCCGAATTGTAGTAGACTAAAAGTACATGAATGATTCCTTCCTGAAACGTGTTTGTCTGAATGTCACACACATATACTTGTATAAGTACCCTAAAGAAATAAGTAGATCAGGATCCATCAAAACTCCCATGTTTAAAATGCCCCTCTCTCTGAGCACAGATTTTGTTATTTAAACCAGTCTTGTAGCTACAGCTCCTTTGTTTAGGGGAGGAGAAAAATGAGCTCTGTGTCTGGTGGAAATGGTGGAAGATGTGTGTGTTCTGGAAGGAAGGAAGGAACGGAAAATCCCATGAAGAGGCATCATTTTTTTCCAGCTGCGTTTGGGATAGACAAATACAGCTGCTGGATAAATGGAATGTCTGATATTTCCGTAACAAAGAGAGTTTCACCGGAACATTTTAATTTGCTGCTTTCTTCTTCTTAATCCAACCCAAAATGCTGGAATCTCTACCAAATATGACATTAATAATAGGAAGCACTTGACATAAAAGTCTCATCTTGGCCAAAATGCTGGCTTTTATAAGCAGCCTTTAGTTTTATTTCTCTGTGGTCAGTTACTAAAGACAGACAGATCCTGTTCTACAAGTTTTATCTTTTCAAGATTTGATTTTAATGATGCTTCCTAATCCTGAAGTCATCCTGGCTGCCTAATTGCCCTAGCACAGAGCAGTAAGTCACATACAGAAAGGGGTTCGGTCACAAGAAGCAAGCATTTTTGTTGCAGCGTAATCTGGCAACGCTATGTTCATCCTTCTTTTCCGAAGGAGCAGAGCCAGTGAGTTCATGGCCAAATTGCTTTTCCACGATACCTTGCCTCTTTTTGCAAGTGTTCAGATTTCTTCTTTTTTATTTGTTTTCAAAAATAAGGTTGTATATACTCTCTTAGGGCTTGAAGGCAGGGCAGGGAGAAGTAAAGACTTTCGGGTGAAAGGATCAAATTCCTTTTGCTTTACAGCTACACTGAAGACAGAGATGTCATTCTGCATTTTACACCATTGTGTGGAAAGACGGCATTTGGATGCAAGACAGAGGAACCTGCCGCTATCCATCTGAAACAGTCTGACAAAACTGCAAAAGCATTTAGGTGTCTGGAAAACAGACTGTCTGGTTTGTGTTTACGTTGTAAAAAGCCCAAAATGAGAAATAGCAGATGAAAGAAAAATCTACTCTTAGTGACCCCTTCGTGTTTTCCTGCTTATTAAGAACCTTGCTTTTAACTCCGGGAGAGGAGCAGGCAGCATTTCTACATCTGCATGCTTCAGCTCCACTGTAGAACAGAATGAATGTGGAAACAAATTACAACGTTTCTTTGAAAACAGAGAAATAGGGAGTTAAAAATACAACGTTTGTTTCGGGTGCCAGGAGAGCTATATTGTGCCTAGACAGACAGCGCCAGTGGTTTCTGTTAAACCATTTAAAGGAGCCTGTGAGAACGAGAGGTTGCATGGGAGTCTAAAATATTCTTCACCCTTTACTGCCAGGGTGCAGCTGTAAATTATGCTATGGATGACATTTTTCTCTTAAACGTGGGACCTCTAACTGCTGTGCATTGGGCACAAAATCCTGGCACGGGAAACGGCGTTCTGCTTTGGGTGGCCCCTTTCCGTGAGCACGCTGCGCTTGCTCTGGACATGGTTTAGTGGTGGTTTTGGCAGTGTCAGGTTGATGGTTGGACTCGATGATCTTAAAGATCTCTTCCAACCTAGACAATTCTATGATTCTCTGCTCTGCCTGGCCAAGCCCCTCACTCCCGCCCGCCTGTCGGAGCCGCCTGCTGGGCTTCAAATCCTGCAGCTGCCAGGCCTTGAAAAACGCGTTCTCATCAAGCAAAAATGTATGGCGTTCTACAGAAATGAACTGCAGCTTACAAATATTCAGTGGTGGTGCTGCTGGGCTGCCAGGCTAAGGAACCACCACAAACCCCGTAGCAGGCGTCGCAGCCGGGCTATTTCCAGCCTGGTGAGCGTGGCCATGGATTGGGAGGGTGAGTGGCTTGGGCCGGATGCTGGCTCTGAAATGAGGGACAAATCGTTGTCCCCTGCTCTGAAGAGAAACCGTGGCGAGGAGGAGAGAAGGGCTCCTTTGCAAGCCGCAAGGCGCAGCGCAGAAACGAAGCTTCTGCCTGGTAACGGCTACAGCTTGCAGAGACACCAAGCAGAATGACTTAACCTCCCGCTCCTCTCCCGCATTGACAGCATCTCTATTTACTGTAGTTTTGGCTTCTCGCTCACATAATTTCTAGACACAACTACAAATCCTGCGAATCTTATCCAAGGAATGACAGACTAATCACCTCCCTTGCTCTGGCTAGACCTATCTGCAAGCCACGCAGCTGTCATACAACCACTCATAAGATGCCGGTGCGGGTGACCTCCCTATATGTACTTACGTCTCACAGCCCTGTCTAGGCTCCACTGTGTTGAAATTTAGGGGTGAAAGGGAAGAGTTATTTAACGAGGTGCAGTTCAAGCTAAATGGATCAAAGACAATGAAAAAAAAAAAACTTCCACGGCATAGAAACTGGAGCCGTGTTCTTGAAAGCTGTCATTTTTGGGCCACTTCCAAAAGCCAGTCTTGCCCTAAAACGAGAGCAATCAAATCTCCGACTCCGGCGTGCTTGCAGGTAGCTCCAGGGATCAGCAGTTCACTTCCTTTCATTTAAATCATCAAGGATTAGCCACTTCTGGATTGGGATAATGAATTTTAATTAATATGACGAGGTTATGATCATATCAGATAACGACCCCCCTTTTTTTTTTGCTTGTGTAGCACTAAGCTTCGGTGACTGAAATACTCCCAAGCAGTTCTGCAGGGTGGTGTGCGCAGGGATTGATGGGGTGAGAAGAGCTACCTGCCCTTTCCCGCATATGCTGCGGCCATAGGTGATGCAATATATTACCTTTCATTGATGGCCAAAGCACAGGCTGGCTTTGCATATACTGTAGAAAAGCACTAGCAACACCCTGTAGCTGAGCGAGAAAGAACCAGTGCCTGACAGAATTAATTCTAATTACTGAAATGCTGATTGGGATCTTTGGGCACTACCATAATCATAGTAGTAGTAATAAATAATAATTGTGGTTATCATTATTTTATTATTGTTTTCCCTGTAGACATTGCAATGATGAGAAAGCCTTGGATAGACTTACTTAGATAATTACTTGTATAAATTTCACCACATTCCTGAGAAACAGATTTATTAGCTGCATAATGCCAGCTCTCTGCTAAGCTGGTTTGTGATGGTGTAATAAATATCATTAAAACAAATCAGATAGGAGTTGGTTAAGGGGGTGAGCTTTAAGTCTGATGAGAATAAATTTTTTATTCTGTCATTTCATTTTTAATCTTCCTTCCCATATAATCCACCAAAACCTGCATGCATCTTCTATTTATCTTTAACAAGTAGTTGCTCTCACCCCAGGCTATTTTGCCACATATTTGCTGAATTAGGCTGCCAGAAGTATTTGCAAGGAAGTTAGATCCCGCGCTGTTAATAAGTTGGCCCAGTTTGTTTTTTTTTTACTTCTCCACTAGCACCTTGTGAGATTCAGTTTATTCTCAGTCCCTAGCAAAAGTCTAGGTCACGAAATGCTCTTCTTCCAAGGGCACTCGCTATTCACTTCTTCATTCACTTGCTAGTCCTTTAAGCCAGCATCTTCAAAATCGTCATCTTCTTTCTTAAATCTCAGCAGGGAGGCAGATTTGTGCCTCCGACTGTGATCTCCGACACTATAGCGTTACAGGCTGCCGCTGGTCCCGCGCCTTTAGAAACAGTCTTGACCGAGCAATTAGATTGTGTTCCGTCGGTGAATAGCACTAAGGGTATATAGGAGACGTGGCTCTTTTGTTTGTTTTAGTTTATTCTGGCCATGTTCCCCGTGAACAAAAGCATTTGCTGTTAATCCCGTTGCTCGTCTTGGTTTGTAATGATCATTTCTGTGATGGTGAATTAGCAGGAGCTGCTAGTGCATGCCTGAGCTCACAGCCATTAATTTTCCTGATTTTCCTGATAGAGCAGGTGCAAACTGGCAGCGTTTGACCCTAGTAAGTTACACTAGTCTTGCCAAATTTTGTTTGCCTGGAACAAGGAACGTTATTTGTATCAACATCCTGGTAAAAAGTGAGCAAATGGATTTGTTGGTCAGGTAAATTTTCATGACAAATTTGCAAGCCTGTGTTTAAACAATGTAATTTATTTAATCTTGTGATTTTACTAGTTCTTTATCGTAATCATACAATAGCGCCATTACAATATATGTTTTCTTCTCTCATGAGACAGATGGATAGTGGCTGAGGCTCAAAGATAATATTTATTTACAAGATAGTATAACGAAGGCAGAGATTTGCAAGTTAATACATTTTGAGCTGATAAAATAATTCCAAAGAAGAACCAATGCTAGGGTGTAATTTATTTTTTTAAAAATCCTATTTAATAGAACATTCAGTGCCTTATGACATACATATTGCAATGATGTTGCTCTATAAATGTCCCTTACTGTCATCATTTACATGATTGATTACCTTGCAGCTGCGTAAACTTGAATAACTCAGTAAATAACCTGTTACCACAGTATGCACATGCATCTTGGTGTGTGTGTCGTGGAAATGTATGTTGGTATGTTTGGGCATCTATGCTTTTATATCTTATGAGCGTGTAATTATGATAAATCAAGCTCTTTGGTATGAAATATGACTTTCTGTGTAGAGTGCCGTGTCTGTTCTGTTCACAGCTGAAGGTTGGCCATAATATAACGAAATTTGTTCCTTCTCCCAAGATAAATAGACATGTGGGTTTTGAACCATTAATAACTCTGAAGATGATGAAAAGTCAAATAGTGGACAGTTAAGATGCAGCAACATACTCTCTTCTTTGCCTGGAGTTTCAGTGCTTTAAGAATTATGTTCCACAGTAAACAAGATGTTCAGCCTAAATTGTGTAGACTTGAACAGGAGTTTTTAATGAGCACATAGCTAACAGACTCTTAAGACTCATGAGACGCTGCCTATCCCAGTCTGCAGTCCTTTCTTTGGTAATCAAACTAATTTGACAGAGATAAAAAGAAGTAGCTTCTCTTCATTTAAGTGCTTCACCTTACATAAAAATCTTGGGTTTCCTGTTTTCTGGAGACCAAAAACACTGTCCAGAAAACAAAGCAGCTTAATTTGATTTTTTTTGCCCTGTCTGTCTTGGTAGCAAATATTTTGCTCTAGTGGAATGGGAACACAATTAATGTAGGGTAAACATTTACGTTCCTAATCGTGAGAGCAAGCCAGCAAGATCAGCATGTGGAGCTGATGGGGCAGATCCTGGGAAGGCGCGGGGTGAAGAGGCCAGCAGGCAGCTGGCCGCTGGGACAGGCTGTTGCTTTGGTCTGTGCAGGGAGGGACCAGCCCCAAAATATGGGCTTCGGATGCCTCAGGCCAGGGTGGAGCTGGAGCTGCTGCCTGCACGCCAGCGGTCCCGTAGCCTCCCGTTAGCTCGAACATGTGCTTTAAGTGGAGGACGTTCAAATTCCTGCCTTGTATGAGATCCTAAGCAATAGATAGTCAAAGATACCAAATATTTTTTTTATTGCGCTACCAGAATCAGTCTGTTTCCTGTTTCTTAAGAATAAATTCTGAGTGTAATATGAGCAAAATTGAGGCTATATTATGCAGCTAGCTCTTTGCCATTGTCTTCTGTTGGGAGAAACAGGCTCACAAGCTGAAGTGGTGGACCTTGGAGAGGCAGAAAGAAAAAGACACACACCAAGTCCCACGTGCCTAGGGAAAGCACACAAATAATAATTCTGAACATGTCTTTATTTTAAAAGATAAGCATTTATTTCAGTGCCCTTTTGGAACGCAAAGCTTAAGTACACGTCATACCTTTGAGTCTATGGCACAGTGAGTCATATGGCTTTGAATGTAAATAGGTGTCACAAACTCTGTCAGTCCTCCTGTTCCCAACCAGGCAGCCTGGGAGGAAGCTGAACCAACTGTTCCTAGGCAGTGATGTACATTTACATAAAATGTTTCACATTTTTCGTGTTTATTCCGTGCAGATGGCTCCATTTTGAACATCCAGAATTTGTTTTGACTTTCTGACTATAGCTTGTAAACAGAGAGTTGGCTGGCATCTGTACCGGGTATAGGTAGCTTTTCATATTTGATGTAAAATTGAGTGAGCCTGTAGCCAAACCATTAGTCAGTCAAAGTAATGCTGCAAGCCGGTTAAAGGCGGCATATCCAAACCATGAGGGAAGCCTGAATTAGAGGCGGTAGCGTTGTCCATAAATTGACAAATTGATGCGCTAGCGGTGTTTCACTTACACAGCTACTTTAGCCAGACTCTAAATGCGGCTTTGCAAATGAAGGCATCTCACTATTAAATGTTTTGAACTGAATCCCACAGAAGTTCTGTTACGTGAATGTGTTGATACGAATAATGCAGGGAAAATGCATAGATATACATGTATTTATAACTCAAGATGCAGAAAACTCAGTTGCATTGCTATTAAGCATGAAAACACTAGTGCTGATTCTTGTCTGTGTGTATTGCTTGTATGGAAATGATTTCCAAGGACAAATGAATACCAAAAATATAAAGTTCTATACTTTTTCTTGTGTCAGATCCACTCCTAATCTTCCAGATGAGGTTTTAAGGTTATTTTTCCTGCTAGCAGTATTTAAATGCTCTAGCTTTTTTCTATATATTAGTTAACAGAAAGGGACACCGATTTTGATTTGTTATTTGAGAGTGTAGTCGAGCCATCGTTTCCTTTAAAAGGTTCCCTGTGCCTTTGTCTTCTCTAGTTTAAGTAATTAAGTTGAAGGATAAGTAACCAGAGTATGTTCAAAGGCCTTGGCTTTCTTTTGTTAGACCTAATTATTCCAGAAAATACAAAATATTTTTCAACAGCTCCCTCTTACCCATTCAGAGTGTATCTGTGCTTCCTGCTTATCTGCGGGTTCAGTTCTGCTTGCACGTTGCTCAGGTCTATCACCTTGCCGGAGAAATACACGATTTGTAAATCTGAAAGAATTCCCCAACAGCTACCATAAAATTAAGCTGTTAAATAGCTCTTGGAGCTTGTTTAAATGTAGACCTAAACAAACCTCTTTGCTGTTTAGCTCAAGATAAATCTTTTAAAAGTCCTGTTCTAAATCACTTCCTAATTTTAATGAGTTTATATATCAGCCTTTGCCAGGTTTTTACTGTAGCTATTCTCCAAGATTACAGCCATGATAAAGTAAGGACTAAAATTGTTTATTATATATTATTCTTCAGAAGCAAAACTTTTTCCCCCAGAGGCTGTTGGGAGAGCTATTGATTTTCTGCCACAATGTGAAATGTGTGACCTTTATAATATGAGCAATGATTACAGGGCCAATAAAATGACATCATTCTGTTTAAACTTCAGAGTTCGCAGGGCAAATAGCAGAATGTGCCACATTTAATGATGTCCATGGACGATAAGCGTACATTCCCTGGCTTGAAGTGAGACTGAAACATGAAGCGGGCAGGCTCTCCATCCCCAAAATATGCCCTGTGTTTGTGCCAGCAGTGGGGGAACAGGAGGGAATACACCAGGTACAGCTGTATCTTTTCACAGCTCATACAGCGAGAAGTCAGTGCTTTTCTGAGCGCAGACTTTTCTAAATGTTTGCATCTACCAATGCCACTGACAAAACTCCTGATGTGATGCAGGATGAGCTATTCGGGGCACAGCTGTATACATTCGTATAGATTCTCCCCAATCCACTGCGTATGCATTTAATGGACTAAAGTCTAGTCTTGTAATACAGCTTTAGCCACTCCATTGCAGTTGCTCTAGAGTGGCTGAGAGAAGGCTCTGTCCCAAATACATGAAGTGTAACCACACAGAGCGTATTGATATTCTACTACATGTGAAAACAAGGAACACAGAAAGCTTTAGTCAGGCTTGGAGGGTGATGCCACAACCTGATTCACTAAAATCATTTTGGAGAAGAAATTTATGGAATACCTGCATTTCTTACTTCAGTCACATCAGTCCGTTTTCCCACATTATTTTCTTCCAGTCCTTCAAACACCCATTTTTGACTCATTAAGACCTGCTTCAACCAATTCCCTGTCCGTTCTCCAGCCCATACCAAGCCAGATCCCCAGCATGGGAACCAGGGTGGCTCTGATGTTCCTTTGCGCAGGTTGAACCAAGCCTGCGCTTGGTATTTGGTCCAGCTACATGTGGAGCCGAAGCGCTCACTGCTTAGAAAGCACACGCAAAGCAGCACAACACATTGAAGGCTTTGCAGAGGAAGGAATAGGGATGATTTTCTTTCCCGTTTCTGCCTCATTGTGTTATATCAATAATCTCTGTAGCTTTGTATTATATTTGCCGTAAGTGGCTCTAGTGATTGATCAAACACCTTAGCTTTTCTTTGGCGTTTAATCAATTGCAGCAGCAGTTTATTGCTTGGTGTATTACAAAGTAAAAGAGATTATTACTTAATTATTCTGAAAAATAGCAGCTTGCAGTTGTTGCTAACACGGGTGTGTGTCTACGCTGACATTGGTGTCACATCATCCTTTCCTTTGTGCCTCCTGGTCTCTGCACTGGGTGAGAACATGCGATTCCCGGTGGGTCACACGCAGTCGTTTCCGCAGCCGTCGCCAGCACAGTGCAATTAGTGGCATTAAATAAATAATTGCTTATGGTGAGGCTTCCCACAGTGCAAAGAGCCTGATTCTGTTGCTTGCTGGGTCTCTCCAAATCTCACTTAAATTTTAGGCAACGTTCTTATTAACCAGCCCGCATGAATATGAACTCACTGTCAGGTACAAACCGCTTCCGGAAACAATTCAGCAAGAATTACATGGGTACCAGGAGGCATTTTGATAGCCCAGGGTGCAGCACCGGATATGCACACAACTGGAGATAAATCAGATATGGGGAATGTTATTGGTATGTGAGTGTGCGACAGAAAACAAAATAACGTTCTGTGACATCTTCTTGAGGATCTAGGAAATGGCAGCTCTTCTGTTTTGACACCTGAGGTTTTCTGCCCTGAGTGCAAAATTGAATCCATGTGCAACAGTTCGGAAAGAATATCATGGTGTGATAAAGCATAAGGATTTGGGGTAGTGTACACAACTGTGCCTGCAGGGGTTCCACAGGTATCGTGATCAATATGTATTCTAAACCGTCTGCTTGTGGAATAGGATCTAACCCACCTGTATTCTCATGCAAAGGGATAGTCCAATATTTAGAATAAAAAAATGGGGTTTAGTTCCTTGCTTTGCCCCTGACTTTATGATCATAGACAAGGGTATTTGTTTCCTTGTGCCTCAGTTTCCTTTTGTGAAGGGGAGTAACCATTGTTCACTACCTTAGAGAAGCATGTGAAATTAAGGGCTGCTAGCTGCTTCTCCACTGTGGTAATGAACGCTGTCTAAATACTTTCAGCAGAAAAATGAAATCTCTTTAAAGTTTTGATACTGCAAAGATTCATATAAATTAAAACTGCGCCCTTGACTTGAACAGGGCTACTCAATGGAAGACCAGTGACAAAGCATCCACTGCAGATTTTAAGCATTTTCCCAAATGATTTTAGGGGTTATTGGGGTGGGATGTCATGAGGGAAGAAAACTGAACCTCATATATTGTTTACTTTTCCTCCATTATGGTAGTAGAGGTCTGACCGTCACCTTTCTAGGCAGCTTTGTGAATGCAGGAGGTTGGTAGTGCTCTTGCTCATGCTTAAAGCTGGCATTGCCTGTGAGTAGTGGTGCTTTGGCCAGTCCGTATAAGTCACGCAGCATCGTATGCCGGTTTTGTGTCAATCGTGCAATGGCTTTTGCAAGTACTCTAGCAGAATTGGAGCAAGCAGACGTTGACTGTCCAGTGACTAGAAGTTCATGTTTCTTTGAGAAGGTGCTGGATGGTCCTAACCATTAAAAGAGTTTATTTTCTTACTCCAACAGATTTCCCCTCCCCTCCTTGATGTTACCAAATTTATCATCACTTTTGTCTTTCAGGTGTAACCTGTCTTTAGTGTTGCAGACACATCAGCCAACCATGCATTAAGAACTGGGCCCTTACTTTAATTCAGTATAATTTTCTTTTTGTCCAATAATTTCACGAGCACTAATCCACACTTCAAATGCAGGAGATACTTTGATCCCCAAATTGTTCAGCACTTCATGCAGGAAAAACCGTAGGCCACAGTCATGAAACTCCTAGAGGATGGCTGCTGGCTTCCTGTGGCAGAGCTGGTTGTTGTTTTCCCCCCTCTCCCTTCTTTGCTCTAACCATTTTGTCTGTCTATCTTGTCTTGTATTCAGTTTTCAAAGCAATTGCCATGAAGGGCTTCCTTTTTTTAGTGCCTAAAAGGGAACAATAGATTTTTAGAATAAGCATATTTTTTTTTTTTATATGACTGTCTGTATATGTGTATCATATCTATCATATCTATACTTTAATATAACATACTGAGAAGTTCAAACTAAACAGAAATTAATAATTATTATTGTTATTTTTTATGAAAAGGTCTTTAAATGTATCCTTAAATGCACATGACATTTAAAATTATTCCAGTGCTGTATTCCTGAAAAACTAGATGACCTTTTCTCTTGAAATTGGAGAACGTTTTTTCCTTAACAGTTATATTATGCACAGAAGATGAGATGTTAACCAAGATGTTAAAATGTATTGTTTCCCTTTGAAAGCTAATCCTGTTCCTCATTTTCATTAATGTTGGCTCATTCATTTTTCTTTCTTTCCTTTCCTTTCCTTTTCTTTTGCAACTGTTTTTGCATGAAAATGCAGAGTAGCAATAAACAGATTTTTCGTAAGACTTGCTTTAAGACTCTTCTCTTTCAGATCCAGTTAAAGTTTTTAAGTTCAGTTATTTTAAAGTTCATACTCTTCAGTTCCGTAAACAAAAAAAATGGAGAAATATAATGAGGTGCAAAGCGATTTTCTAGCCCTCACTAATCAATAAATGCCAACAAAACGGGGATGGTGTAATGTCCGTAATTTAATTGTCTGCTGTTACCAGGTCACCACGAGACAGTAGCAGAAGCGGGGAGAAGCTGGAATTGGCCATGTCCAACCTCACTGCGGATGTCCTGGAATTACTCCTGGAGTTTGTTTATACAGGTTCTTTGATCATAGATTCAGCCAATGCAAAAACCCTACTGGAAGCTGCCAGCAAGTTCCAGTTTCACACTTTCTGTAAAGTCTGCGTTTCGTTTCTAGGTAAGAATTGCTCCATCTAGTGAGGTTTTAAGATCTCATTTTAAGGTTTGTAGGCCTTCCTTCTAACAACTCTTAAAAGATCATTAGGAAACCCAAGGTTAAATATAATAAAATAAAAAACCCCAATATTTATTTGGGTTGAGATTTGAATTTAAAATGCTGACACAGTGGCCAGTGGAAAATGTTGTAGAGAAGTGTAGCCTGTTGTTTGAGTGGCAACTGCGTTCACATCTTGGGTAGACTTTTTTCCTGAATCTTGGTTCATACTTGGTATCATGATGACATTTTGTTTCCCAGAGGTTGATGACTACACAGATACCAGGCTGTAACGCTCAGGTTGCTCGTAGCTGTGGCAGCCAATGTTGGGTGCTACAGCAGGCCGGCTTGGTCAAGCACTGAAAGAGTTGGAGGTGGACTCCCACAGAGGAGTCGGGATCTGCAATTTTCTTGCATCTGTGAGAAAATCTTTCACGTGTCCAGTGTCCTTGTAAACAAGGTCTGGTTGAACGACTCCAGGTTGAATGTTCACAGGCTTTGTTCTTTCATACAGAGTTAGGGTCTGATGGATATGTGCCATCACACATGGTGGACGGGAATGAGAGGTTGCTGTGCCCTCCCTTGGTAGCTGGTGTGCCCTGTGTACACGGGGGCGTTTGCCCCAGCGAGGGTGTTCAGATCAACATCATCACCAGTGCCTCTGTCCATCCTCTCATGGCCACATGAGAAGCCCATTCTTCTTGTCTGGAGCACCATGTCATCCTGCTCCTTCCACTTTCTGTATATTTTCCAATATAGGCTTTTTCAAAACAGTGCAAGGTGAGCAGCTCAGTTAACGAAGCTTTACTGGTCTGAACTGGAACCATTCGGCCCCGTTTCTGTCATGGCAGAAGAGGAGCCAGAACTGGAGCTCAAATGAAACACATGTGGGTTCAAATTCCTGCCCGTATCACATGCCACTCCTTCACTAACATGGCTATAATATCGGTTAAAGAGACAGTGATAATTTACAAATTATTAACACAAATTTATTAATACAAAAAGTGTGAGCTTGACCTTGTATGACTTACTTCCCATGCGCAAGTTCCAAATATCTTTTTTAGATACCTGATTTCTATTCAGGCTCCCTCAACTTGGTATGGAAGATGGCCTTCACTCTGGACCCCAAATGTATCTTCAGCCCACATGAACTATAGGTTCTTCTCAGGCAGTTCTCATTTAAAATTGACATTGAGAGTTGCAGAGTGTGGAAGATGAGAGTTTAGAAAATGTTGCACTCATTAAAAAAAAAAAAACAAAAACCAAACTCAAGTGAGTCCAGTTTACTGCTGTGTTAATTTTCACTGCTAAGCTGACCTGGTGGCAAGATTAGTGGTGTGACTAGGCTGATACAATAAAGGCATCAGTAAAGAATCTGTGGCATTGTATTCTCGTCTTTCCAGCTTTTTATATACGCCTTGTTTAAAAGTCTGTTCTCAAGTGAGTGGGTAATGGGGAAATGAAATCTATGCTTTGCAATCCCACCGTGTTGACTGCGCAGCTTGAGTGAGGGCTCTGGCTCTGGCATTGCTTTCCCCCAGCTTCCCTTCCTCACCTTCTAAAGTGATTAGATCTTACGGCCTTTCCAGGAACAGATATGTTTAGGTTGCGCTATCTGTGAAGATTCCGCCACAAAACCAAAATACATTTATTTCACTAAATCAATGCGAGATTTCTCCTTTCCAATAGTTAATATTTGAATTCAGTGAACCATGTTATGGTATGAAATAGTAAAGTTGGTTATAAGTTCAGTGATATATGGGGAGTCACTGGAATTTTGTATTCTCATTTGGAGAATTCATGGAGTGTAATTGCTTATTTTTATTTATAGCCGTGACTGGATTGCTCTACAGAGATAGTAGAGCATTTGCCATCTAAAAGGTTTAGGGAAAGGCATTTTTTCTTCTTTGTGATTGTGTTTTTTCTTTCCATCCCAGCCACCTCTGCTACCCACAAAGCAAAAATATGGTAAAAATCAGGTTTTTTTCCAGGGTTTCTGGAAGATTCACCAGTATAAACAAAAATTCTTTCCCATCAGTGGCCACATCTAAATAGTGAGAGAAATGGAGGGAAGTCCAAAGAGGCCCAAAGAAGTAAAAGCCCCAAACTGATAGGTCTGTTCAACATAGCACAGCCATCTCAGAGGAAATTCAGATCATCATTTTTCAGCCGTGAAGCTCCAGCAGGGTCCTATTTGGTCTCCAGGCAGCTCTTGTGTCTCTGTCCTGGGCCTCTCGGCAGCGTTGGGCAGAGGCACCCCAAATCTACTTCCACTTTCTGGTGGAAACTTGCTGCAAATGTGTCAGGAAAATTGTTTCACTTCAACGGGAGTTTTCTTAACCAGCTTCACTGGGCTAATTATAGCCATGTTCTCTCTCTCCCCCACACACTGTCTCCTCTGCTTTTGTCTAGACCATGAGAAATGACAACAGCTTTGTGTCGACTGATGCAACGATGCTGACAAGTTCGTGCAGGCACCATATGATAGCTGGGCAAATGTTTGCAAACCAGTCAGGACATCATAGGTATTTACTCCATCCATATGGCTGAAGAGTTGAGTTTTTTTCCTTTATCTTTTTTTTTTTCATATTTGTTTTACGCTGTCATCACAGTCGTGGCTCAAATTGGCTTTCAGAAGTTTCATCAGTATCAGGGTTTGGGTCCGTGATGCAGGGACCCCCATCAAAGGAGTGAACAAATTCTGAGCTTGTACTTCAGCCAGCTGCTGATAAAATAAAAGTATTCTTCCTTAAGTCTAAAGAAGTTGGTAGAACCTGTTGGATTCATGCAACAAAACAGGGAAGAGCAGGAGCTCTGAATTTTCTTAAGTCTCCTGGGGAAAGGGCACAAAGACAAAGTTTGCAAAGAGTATGAGGGAGTGCTAAGAGAAAAGCTGAACGATGGGCCAGTGATGAGACATGCAAGAATATCCACCTGAGGGAAGAAGAGGCCTTTATGGTCCTTATGAATTCAAGAGAAAGTATTATGGCTAATTTTTTGTTCATCCAAGGTAGAGAATATTGAGCCAGCTGGAGAACCACGCTGCCCAGCGCTGGAGAAACTGAAGCATCAGCCATATGTGGAGATAGGAGAAATGAGGAACATTCTCAAAGGGAAAGTGAAATCTTTTGGACAATGAATGCCTGCAGAAGTCTTGCACTTATTGCCTATTGTCACATGATTTTGATACTAGTAGGAATACCTGAGGAATAAGATCCCCATCAGAATGTACACAGAATATGATGAGGAAATGCACATTTTACGCTAATTTTAGTGATATCCAAGTCATCATCTAGAAAGCATCTCTAAGTGAAAATACAGTACTTAATGCATGCAGAGAGGGCTTCTATCAACCACTGAGCTTCCATCATAGAGTTACTGCAATTTCACTGAGTAATCCTTCCTACATACCGTCTATCTCTGACTTTATCTCAAGTCATCGCACTCCCAGAAGTGCAGTCTTAGCATTCTGCCTGGCTGATTATCTCATGATGACTCTGCACAGGATCCCACTCCAAAATCACGTCTAACACAAGTGGAGAATACCGGCTGCTGATCTGCAATATTGTGACATACATAAAAACAAATATGCTATCCAGCACTGTCTCAAACCAGTGAGAACCTACTCAATTACATCTGATATCCTTAAAGTCCACTCATAAGGCTCTTTTGAGCTGTCCTTGAGCATCGGGAATAGTTTAGTAGTCAGCAGTCATGTTCTGAACGGACTCAAGGTGAAACTCCACAAAAATGTGTTGTTACAAGTTCAGTGTCACTGTGGCAAAACCAGCAATTATTGTAAACACGTCAGCATCCAAAGGAAAACAGCTCAGGAGCAGATGGAGCAGATGGTCCTTAGCTGTCTTTGTCATGTCGGCATCCAGAAGTGCCCCTGGATTGCAGTCACTTGTGATGGGCCATATTATATAGCAGAAGTCTATATCTAAGTAGTCATGTAGGCTCCCTTTATAGTCAGTGAAGAGTAACAGGCATTGGTAAAGCACGGTTCTGCTCATCCTGAAGTCATTATCCAAAATATGATCAGATTAATCTAAAATATTACCACATTGCATCTTGGAATTGTTTATTTATGAGTGTACAGGGATACTAATGTGATTGCTCAGTTGCACCATGGACAGCTGGAGTCAAGAGAGATCAATCTTGCCCCCACATTTTGAGTCAGAGGTGAAAAATTAAGGATGTGGTTTTTCTGTTCGCAGGATAGAGATTTTCCATACCTCTTATAGTTGTTGCCCCAACCTCTGTCTTGCTCACCTGCAATGAATCCCTCTAGTTCACATGCCAGCCCTCATCGTAAAAAGACATCACTGTGCCCGCCTTGCTGTGGTGCTCATCACATCAAAAGTGATGAGGTGCAAAGAAGTCTCCAGCCTCCTGAATGTACCCCAGTCTGCATCTCCCTGGGACCCTGCTCTAAACATCCTTACAACACTCGCTGAATCAGACAGGGGTAACATCATTTGGGTCTGCCACCGAGCTGTTTCTGGGCAAGGGAAAGGAGTAAAGCTCAAAGGGACAAGGTGGAACTGCTTGGACACCGGTGTACCAGGCTGCATCAGTCACCCAGCATTGTTAGAGGGAGAAAAACCTGTCCAGATCAGAAGAAACCAGTCGTAACCAGTGCGTTTTCTGCCCCACACCACAGGCTCAGCTGGGGATGGTATGGGAATCCCCCCAGACAGAGACAGACCAAGTCCTTTGAAGGCAAAGACTCGTTCTTGCAAGTCTTTTCCATTGTGTGCTAGTAAACAGCTGCTTAATGAGTCAAACTTGATTATTACCTTTATTATAAACCCTATGAGGATAAGTGGGAGCAGTGTCCAATTTGTCTTTGACTTGAGAGTTTGCCAAGCGATGATGAGAGTTTTGGGCTCTGTTAGATGATTATTTTACCCCTGGCCGTATGTATACATGAAACTGCGCCAACAGACGGAACCAAGGAACCTGGAAGAGGTTTTTGGTTCTTTTTCTTTGGAAAAGAAGAAATTTTGGGACCGTTGTGCTTCATAGCTATCAGTTTGCAGCCTGTCTCTGGGCAGTCTTTGAGTGACAAAATCTACTGACAGCAAACAGTGCCGCCGCTCCAGTCTGCTTGAGGAAATGGGCTCCTTGGAGTCAGTACAATCAGCTGATGCAAAATGAGATAACCTAGTTTCAAGATGCTGGATGTGTAAAAGAAAATAAGAAGAGTTGGGGGCGGAGGGTAAACGAAGACACAAAACTCCTAATCACATGCCAGGTTAGGAAAAAAATACAAGTAGATTGTAATCCCGTTTTAATAAAAGCCACGTATAGATAGTGTGCAGGTTTTGAATCTGATGAAGGCAGAAGCAGGGTGTAGGGGAAAATCCCCAAGCATTTCCAGCAGAAGCAGTCTGGTGGGAGTTTTCTTGAAGAGCTGTGGGGCTCTCCCCCATTCCTGTCCAGTGCTCTGAAATAGTGCACTAGGATGTGACACTGCCCAAATGTGATCTACTTCTCTGACAGCGCAGAAGCTTGCCACTGGTACTGATGCTTTTGTGATCTATTGCAGTCTGTCTCTCTCATTTTTTTTTCTTGGTCCTATATCTTAAAAGAATATATTCTGCCTATTAGTAGTGGCTTAGTTAACAAAAGCTGAGAAGAATCTGAGAGTTCGTCTTATAAATGTCTGAAATTGGTGGGTTTTTCTTCAGAATAGCTGAAAAGGAAAAAAGTACAGTCAAATGTATGATGTAGCACACTTTTAACGCAGAGCTACACACTGTGCCATTACTTCTGTTTGCCGGGTAGGAGATAATGCTGTCTCCTCTGTGCGTGATTTTCTTTGAAACCCACTACACAACATTTAACAGAAGGCGTTAGTATAATCTGTGTTTTGCATAAGGGATGTCATCACATTCAGCAGCAACGAAGTTCCTTTGAAAAAAAAGAGGGGGGAGGATTTTTTTTTTTTTTTATTTGAAGTAGCTTAGTAGCTGAACAGGGCAAAAATTATCATAAAGCGACTGCAGCATCCTCAGAAATGTCCTTAGCGCTGTTTGCATTTATTCTTAAGTGTCTGCACTGGTGTTTACATCTTTGCTGTTTCTTAAAGCAACATTGTAGGCGGTAGAAATAGCAGCAGTCTCTTGGCTGGGTTCCCGTCCCTTGGGAAGCCCCAGCTACTGTTATGTCAGTAGGTTTCCCCAGTGCCTTGTGAAGGCTTACACGAAAAGCAGTCTCGGAAAGTGCATTTCTCTCCCCATCCCCAGCTCAGTTGTTAGACGGACTTTGACTTTGTACTTTAAGCCCCAATCCTAAAGTAAGCCAGGGTGCTGCTCCTAATTAAGTCCCTGGAATTAATTAGGGTTGGAGGTTTGTCCGTGGCACTTATTTTTTTCATGATCTCAGTAAAAATGTGAATCTTGCTTTTAATAATTCTCACTTTTTTTTTTTTTTTTTTTTGGCTCCTTTTAGAAAAACAGCTGACTGCTAGCAACTGCTTAGGAATATTAGCCATGGCTGAAGCCATGCAGTGCACTGAACTATACAACATGGCCAAAGCATACGCCTTGCAGATTTTCCCAGAGGTGGCAAACCAAGAAGAGATCCTTAATATCTCAAAAGACGACTTCATTTCCTACATGTCCAATGACAGCCTGAACACCAAAGCAGAGGAGCTGGTGTATGAAACAGTGATAAAGTGGATTAAGAAGGACGCTGCAATCAGAGCTCAGGTAAAAATAATCTCAGCGGCCTCACTCAGCTCCATTCCCATGAATGCCTCTTTTAAAATAGAAACCATCCCCATGCAATTTTAAACATGAGGGTGCGTAGGAGACAGGATGGGCAGTTCAGATAAAAAAAGGGAAAGGCAATGCAGGCTGTGCACAAAATGTGTGTAATTTCAAGATCTGATCCCCATATCTGATCATTTAGAATCAAAATCTTGTTTCTGACATGCATGGTACAGAGCGAGGGCCTCGAGTTGTTGGCTGCAGGCTCGGTCAGGGATAAATCAGGAAGGATTAGACTTGTGTGAGATGCTGCTTTAAGAAGGGGATACATTTTAGTAACAGTGGGAAATAAACATCTGTCAGAAAATCTGTATTTCTTTTGATGCCACATACTGAATGAGTATAACTTCAGTACATAAAAAATAAAGATCCTGCATCTTTATTGGCTGCTTAGATAACCCCTTGGGTATTATATATTTATTAGAGTTAGCCTTCCCTCAGCCGTCTGAGCTATGCAGTCTGCTCTTGACTTAAAAAAGTGAGTGTATTACTGTGCCCAGCACTGTCTCCGGATAAAAGCAAGAGGCAATGACTGTTTGGAGCCTGATGATTGTCCTTGGGACCAGATGACTCCCCTGGTGGTATTTAAAAACCTGCCACTTGCCTTCAGTGCAGCTCTTGCAAGTCGGCTTTTGTGGGCAGTGAATTGTGGTGGTCTGAACCTCAATTTGGAGGGCAGTTCTCCCCACAGCCCCCAAAAGTGGAAGGTTGTTTTCACCCTCTCCCCTCCTTTGGAAGCTAAAGTTTCTGGCCTACCCTGGTCTACGCGGTCACAGTTACGGACCAGACTGAGACTCAAGGAAACACTTTGCCACACATTTTTGATGCTGTCCCAAATCACAGTATCCCACCAGGGTCAAGCCGTCGCAGTTGCTTAGCAGGGTGATCCTGTGCTGGGGACCTGCCACTCTCTCTGACCACCTCCTGCACATGCCGAGGATGCCATTTAGTATGGCCCAATATTATTATTGCCTAAAACATTTGCACAATGTCATTGATTTATGGAAATGGGCCCCTTTTCGGCTCTCGCTGGCCTTGAAAAACACTGTTTCACAGAGTATTTCACTCCTTGCCTAAAGTTTGATGACAGCAGTCAACTCTGCAGCTCTGAGCTCTGAACCTAATGTAACCTTGGGGATTATTCCCAGGGGCCGGAGTGCAGGAGCCCTGCGGCAGGAACCTGTTTGCCTCATGCAAACAGAAGGTGTCGCTCACCAGGTGGTCCAGGTTACATTTTCAAAATTGCTGGTTTAAATATTTCCTTCTATGCGCTACTGTGGTGATGTTATGCACTTATTTTTTTAAGTGGTGGTTTTTCTTGTCCCCCTGTCGCTGCTGCCACCACTGTCATCTCCTCTCTCTTCCTTTCCTGTTGCGGTTGGGTTGGTTTTCTGGAGTTTTTTTTACTTCCAAGTCGCCTTCCCCTCTGCCCTGCTTCTGCAATGCCTTTGTAGTTTACGGTGGCAGTTTTATTTGCTTCTCCAAATTTCACTTTGGTGCTTTGGTTTCATGCATTTCTTTACAAGGGCTTTTAATTTTTAATTTGTATTTATCCAGAGAAGAGGGTCCTGAATAAATTAATATTAAAGATACCAAGCAAATAACTATGTTCGTGTCCAAGCTTACCACTAAACTGGTTTCTTTGGATCGTAGCTCTCACTTTTTTTGTACTCTGGGCACTGCTTGATCTATTATAAAGCTCTTAGTTAAATAAGCACTTATTTTCTAGAAGTAGGAACTCATACCATGAAAAGTACTATCTTTACAATAATGACTTCTGCATTTTCAGAGCCCATGGAGCAAATAACTCTGATGGTGGACAGGAAGGAAGATAGACCTAAATAATCTCATTTCTGATAAAGATGATGAGTGAAAATTTGTGCTTGGTGTGCGGCAAAGCCCACCGTGCTGGGAAGTGCCCGAGCTCCCATGAGATGCACAGGCTGCTCAGAGCTTTGCAGAACTGGGCAACCATGGCAATACCAAACGTGGGGTGGACCTTCTTGCAGGAGCTGTGCATGGATATTTTGACGGTTTGGTGAGATGGAGTCACTCAGCTCTCCTTTGGACTCTTTGGGGTGGGGAACCAGCATGTGGAGGACACCAGTGCAGCAACAGGATTGTTGCTTCTGCACCCAGTTGGTAGGGTCAGTTGGGAGAGTTACTGGAGAGGTTTTAGCCATGAATTGCAACAGCCCCAAGACATCACTCCTGCTCTAGTGCACTCCTCAGGTGACTGGTCTGGTTTTATTTCTTTCTCCCAAAGGCAATCCTGGCAGTTAAATATTTCAGGTCCTGGATTTCCAGAGCCCATACTTTCTCCATATCTTCCCCCTCCTCCTTCCCCATCTCCCTTTGTGTGACAGGCCAGGCTCTGTCATCATGTTTTATTTTCAATAGCTCCAACAGCAGGTTATTAAAATGCCTCTTTGGCAGCTTCTTCCAAGCACTGAATTGGTGATTCTCCCAAAGGTGGATGTCTTGCACAAACAGGGAAAGGTCTACGCTCTTCGTCTCACCTGCATGTCCATCTTCCTTGGCCAAGCCTGGCAGGGGCTCGCCCAGCGGGGACATCCCCGCAGAGGAGCTTGGAGGAGCCTTCTCTCTAAATCAGCACCTTTTGCCCCCAGGGCAGCTGCAGCCTTCCAAAACTCCTTGTGCTTTAATGGCTTTGTGTCACTCTGGAGTGCAAGCTTATGCCTGGGGACAGTAAATCTCACTGCTTGTGTTCCCCACACCGCAGCTCCTTGTGCTGCGCTCTTACCGCAACTTAATCCATTACTGCCTTCCCTCCTACCCGGATCCCTTTCTGAGAGCCTCTGGGAAGGAGATTTTCATCTGAGCCTCCCGTTCTCCTGGAATGGTGTTGAGTTTGCTATCTTCCTGCTTTTCTCTGCCTTTCTAAAAGCTCTTCTTTGGGTATCTAATTGTTTCTGCTTTTGTTCATTCTTTCCCCACCAGGCTGGAGGGCAGTGACGGGGAAGGAACCAGGATTTGCTTGCAAGACAAGCTGAAAAGCTGTGCTCCGGCTGACTTTTAATTTTTCAAATTGTGCTCAGGCGAAGTCTTACAGAGCTTATAAAAGTGCTCTGTGGCATTACAAAAAAAAAAAAAAACGAGCATCCGAGCCTTGTTACAAAAAGGGAATAACAGTGTGTTAAAGGCTACTGATCCATCTACGTAAGACAGAAGGGCAGTTCAAATAATGACATATGTGTTAAGCTAGGATTTCGTAAATAACTGTATCCAGTGCGTTGGAGCAGCGCACCGGCTCATATGGTAATGTTTATGGAGCTATTTTAGTGCCGCTGGTAGTGCAGTCGCGTAAAATTGGTCTAACCAAAAAGAAGCAACCTGTGATGTGAAGTCTGGACTAGGTAGGTAATTTCCTGTACCAGCGAACGCAGAGCGCTCGCTGTGGGAGTCCTCTTGATTGCTTGTCACTGAGTGGAAAGCCTGCAGTCAACTGACACATCTGGAAAAGCTGAATTTACTGGTTTTTCTATTTATTTCTCTTCCTGACTGATGGACAAGATTGTAGGGTTTATCCTAACAGTTATCCTGTTGATAAGCTTATTACAACTCCGGCGAACTCATGCAAAAAATATATTGTATAATGGAGACTTTACTGTCTGGAAACCAGGATGGTCTGAGCCATCCAAACGGGCAAAGATTTCTGCCAGGCCCTAATCAGTCTTCACCTGAGCTCATCCAACAGCTGTCTGCGTGGCCTTGAGCAGGTTGTTTCACCTTTCTGCCCCTATTTCTTACACTATAAGCTGGAGGGAAGTGATACCTCCCACGTGGGCTGTCGGGAGGATCTGGTGGATAACGAGCTGTGTTTTCCACTGGTGCTAACGACTGCTGGAGCTGCGCAGAGCTGCAGTCATGCCCAGCATCAGCACGGGATGGGGAAGATACGAAGGTGCTGGATGTGCAGTAATTTGCTGCCTGCCCAGAGCTCAGGCGTACCAAAGCTCGTTGGAAACTTTCCCGCTTTCTGCTCCAAGTCCAAAGTTGTATCTATTTACTTTGACATCAAAAACCATAGTGACATGTTTATTAATAACAGAAAGCCTGAGAAAACGAGATGTCCGGTTGCATGAAGCTTCCCTCTCGCCCTGAGGAGGGACAAGAAGTGAGGAGAGGACAAACATTTCAACAAGTTGCCCAGAGTAGTGCTGGAAGAGAGGCAGGTACTGTAGCGATGAGGGACAGGTAAGAATCACGGCTGAGTGGCAGTCACCTTTTGTTGCACTCTGCATAATCGTGTGCCCTCTTTTTTAAACCCTGTTTAAAATCACAGTGTCCAGCAGCAAAATGAGATGTCTCCACCATAAAGGCATTAGCAAGCCTTCTATGAACTTGTGTTCTCAGAGGCAGATTTGTCTAAACAGCATCTTCATGGTGCCTGAGAACCAGAGATGCGTAGACAAATTGGAGGTAATTTAGAGAAGAGCAACACAAATGATTAAAAGACTGAAGGAACTGATGTGAGAAAAGAAAAGATTAAAAGATATGAATATGCATGACTTGGCCTAATGACAGCTAAAGAGGGATAAACGTCTACAAGTGTTTGAAGCCCCAAGGAGAGGAGTTGCCTGGAAGGATGCAAGGGGTGTAACAACAGTAAGGACCACTGGGATGAATTTGAGACTTGGCAAATTAGTCTAAGCAAACACAAAGCCCACCCGAAAGCTCCGTATCTGTCAGTGAGGGTAGGGAAAGCTGATGAAGAGAAGAAGAAAAGTATTTATGTCCAAAATGCTACAAATGCCCATGAGCTATATTTTGGCAGTGACTGAGAATGGCATTTCAGAGGCAAAATCCTACAGGGGAGAAGGGGTTGGTAACCGTGAGAGAGCAGATGGAAGATCCCTGGTCTGCAGTTAGGCAGTTGAGGTGGTAGCGTAATTTCTCAGCCACTTTGTAAAGAGTCTCCAAAGTTATGCAGAATGCTCCAAGAAAACGGAGAATATGACAGGGAACAAGCACAATTCCAAGTCTGCTGTGTGGTGACAAGGAGGTAATGATATATTCAGAAGCTGTTACCCAATATCAGCATGTACAAATTGCTTAAGTTCATCATAATAAGAAATTAATTGATCCATCAATGTCCTTTAGGGCATGAAACTTCGGGAAAGGAGTGTTGGGATGAAGCTTCCAAGGGTGCCTAAGTGAATTAGGCACTTACACTCTATTATGGTTCAATTAGGCTTCTTTGAAAAGCCCAGACTACCCTGATGCTTTGAAAACCATTTGTGGGAAGAGCAGACAAATTCAAAGAGAGGCCATAATGAAAGTGCAAGAAGCTCCAATTTCTCTGAAAGTGAAAAATGCAAGGGATGAGCGGTAACCCCTGTGATTTCCCAGGGACAGGCTGCTCAGAGAGCTCAGATTTAAATGAGGCTTTTGCAGACACGCTCAGAGCCTGTACAGGCTTAGAGAGGGAGAAGAAAAGGCAGCAGTAGGAACAGAATCAGTGCAGGAACATGCCCTTAGCTGTATATTGGAGGAAGAAATTGCATTAAATAAAAAAAAAGAGGATGCAGGTGACATTAGCAGTTCCTTAAATTCCCCCTGTACTAAACTTCTAAGTTTTTTTACAGGGATACCCTCGACTGAAAATCTGCTGAATTATTTCTCAGAAGTTTAAATTGGTTTGAGGAGCTCCCTTGTCTCCCAGTCCTCTCAGTATCTTAATCTGTGACTTTTCCAATATATTTCCTATTTTTTTGCAAAGTATTTCTCTGCTGTTGCTGAAGCAATGGCCTTACAAAGACACAGGTATGCAAGCAGCTCCTCACACGTGCTGACTTGCATTGCCTTGTGCTGCACGGGGCCCTGGCTCTCAGGATGGACCTCCGAAAAAAATGTCGTTTTACACTGTAGGCAAGAAGCATTTTGGAGAATTATTGCGCACAGATTCATCCCTCAGTGTATCGTAGGGATGGATGTATCAGGAGTTTACTTGGTTTTGTGAAGCATCTTATAAGCTTCATCCATTTTGTTGTTGGCAACGTGTTTTTGTGGTGCTTCTGTGTGCATACCGGTGTTTGAAAAGGTGACTGCCCATAAACAAAAGAAATGCCACTCACCTCTGTGGTAACTTCTGGGGGAATTCAGGTGGTTTATTTGATGGAGTTTAGTCAGCAAGATAGCAATTGCGTGGTAAGAATGGAGTTTTTTTAAGCCTCGGTATCAGGTACATTCCAAGTAAGATGGATCAATGATTTATCTTCCTGTGCGTTTAAAAAAACTCTCATCATATTACTGCTAGAAATACCTACTCGTGTGCTGCTTTGCAAACAGTTCAGAGAAGAGGACAGCAGTTCGCTTTATGCGGCGCTGATGACATTACGGTGTTTAGTCAGCTGTGCTGCCATAAAGATGTCACGTTGAAACCTTATTTCAGGAAGACAGAGGGGCTGCTCTTTCCATCTTGCTAGGCATGAGATTTATGCATGTGGCATCCTGCCACCAAGCCACGGGCTGAACCCTGCGCCTGTCAACCAGATTTTCTGCCACGTGTTTATCTCATGATATTATGAGGTTGTCGGCTGACACGCTACCAAGCCTTCTGGTTTAATCTGAAGGCAGCATTGCAATTCCAAGAAGTCAATATGGGTAATTAATAAATACCAAGAGCTTAGGTTGGGCTTGGATGTGACCTTGGGTGTAGGAATGTGCAGGAGGTTATTGGAAACACAGCATGTCTTTGTAATAACCTGGAGTTAGAAGTATCAAAGCAAGTACCCTCATTACCAAATAGCAGAGCCGTACCATGAAAATCTAGCCAAAAAAGGCGTATTTCTGAGAAAGGCACAGCAGTGCACCAACAGCTTTGGCTTCCCCAAACCAGCCAGTTCTCTGCTGGGCTTGCACTTGGAAACTTGGAGCTGGCAATATTTTGAATATCACCTTGGGTACCCTGCTGGGGAAGCCTGGGCTGGGCTGGAGATGGTTGCAGGGAGGGACCGTTCACCTCACCACTCCAGTGCGCCTTCTTGCTTGGCCACCACGTCGCATCCCCAGCTGTCACCGTCAGCACAGCCCGCTGGGTGGTCCATTACCTGGTGGGTAATTACCCCGTGTGGTAGGCATCAACAGCTAGCATCTGCTGGTTTGGGGGATTTGGGGTGGTGTTTTTAACTGGAGTGCCCTCTTCTCATTTGAAAGAGTTTTGTGCAGTGGGGAACTGGTTCTGCTTCAGATCTGTCCCTGATGGCTTCGTCCATCTGAGGAGGTCCTTGCTGCAGCTCTCAGATCAGGACGGTGCAAGACGTGCGGCCAGTCTGAACCCAGGGTTTATGTGAGACCACAAATCTCCTCCGTCGCTCTCAGATGAATCGAATATATTCCTACTTCATAATGTTTTAAAAAATTCCCTTGTAATTATGCATAAAGAGCTGAAACAGCAGTTTGTTGGAGCAAAACCCTGTCGTAATGTGGGTAATCTAACTTCTGTGTTTGTATTTCTAGCTGAAGCCTGTTTCTTTAGGCAGATAGCACAAAGGGTCCTTTGTAGGAAGAACAGTAAACTAGAGAGGCACATGAGTTATAAGGCATAAGGGAAACATTATTTTAACCTCTCTGGGCATTACTTCAAAAATGTTAAAAATCTTGAGAGCTTTCCAGTGTAGCATTTAAGGAGCAGGAAATTTGACTCTGTAGCAGTAAACATATTTCCTTTTAAAACTAACTGTATACTGTTGTAGCCCAAGTCTACGCAGGAGCACATTGAAAGTCCTTTTGGAGAATACCTGTGAGGATTTTACTGGATTAGAGATTTGAGAATAAAAAGATTATTTTTAATGTGATACTGAAGAGGTTTTTGTAACTGAGACTTAGAAGGTACCAGAACAAAGCCCACTTGCAAGCAACCGTTCATAATACCGATATAATTAGTAGGAGAAGAAATGTCACAAAAAGTTTAGCAAAGTAAATATCCTCACTCAAACTACCAGCCAGGAACAAAAAAAACCCACATTCAACTTTTGTGTAATCTGGTTTGCTCAAGCTCTGGCCTGCCTGCAGAGATGAGAGTAACTTATGTATGAACTGTTTATTAGGGAAAGGCTTGAAAGGGTCAACTTCAAGGGATAGCATCTCGTGTTGATCATATATTCCTCTGAGTCAGCTGACCCAATGATAACATTTAGGCTTCCTTGTGGTGTGATCATGACCTTCCGAGCAAAGTGCCCAGGGCAAAGGGACGCGAAAATTCCCACCAGAGGGGAGAATTAATCACCCTCCAGTTTGGGTTGACGTCTGGTTGTAGGCGTCTCAATGTGGCATGCTCTGAGGCATGCTCTGAGGAACACGCTCCCTTTCCCAGGAGCTGATGGCTCACAGTTTTAGGACAGAAGGGGACACTGATACTCTCTGCTTCCCCTGGTGCGTGATGCATCCTCTCAGCTCAGATTGCTCTGGGGACTGTGTTAAGCGTGTTGACTAAATCTCTATTAATTATAACATGAGTTTACACATGTCTAGCTGACAAGTAAATACTTGCTTGTATGTACCTATTTAGGTGTTTGAATCTAGAGCTGAATTTCTCCACTGAAACGCTGAGGCAATTAAGGAAAGACAAGATCTCCTAAGATTTTTCTATACCTGTTTTTTGTGAAACACACTGTTGATTGCAAGCTGGTTGAAGACCCTGCCTTCAGTTCAGCCACTGAAATCGGTATCGGTGAAATAGGTGCCTTGAAGCAGACCAGATAGCATCTCTCAAAAGTTGCTGCTCTACTATGTCCCCAGTGACTGTGCAGAAGGCCTTTGCTCAGGTGGTAGCAGTGCCTTGGCTCGTGCAGAATCACCCCGGCCGTGCACGGCACCGCAGGGGTATCCAGCAGCATCACCACTCAGCAAGGGCTTTATGGACTAGATCCTCTGCTGGTGCAAAACCAAGCAGCTCTCTTCATCCAGCGGGAGCTATGCTGAGGTTCACGTCACCTGAAAAAACAGTCCTGACGGTGTTCAAAAACTTCCCTAGCATTTTAAGCAATAAATTCGTCAGCTTTTTGCATAATGGTGTCCATTTTCAAGCAGCTGAAGCATGGTCTCCCATGTCTATTTAGGCCAGAAGGGGCATTAATATTCTCTGCTTCACCCTGGCGTGTGATGCAGGTTGTAGAGTAGTCGTAAGTGATTCCCAGCAAAGACCTGAGAAATATTTCTACTTGTCCAGCCAGTGCCTGCAGCCAAGTAGCAAGAAGAAAACGCCCTCGGAGTTACAGGCGTAAACCGCAACTCCAGGGACCAGAGGTTGCTGTCTGATGAATTTGGCAACATGCCCTGCGCAGGTATTCTGCTGTTTTAATAAAAAACGGTAACATCAGTAGGTGCAGTAGATATTTCATAGCTGTATAAGGAACAACGGAAAAGCAAGAGAGAATGGAGAGCAAATAACAGATGGTAAGGAGGTTGAAATGCTTTATGGTGCTTATTCCAGTCTTAAATGAAAAGGATAATAGTAACAGGATATTTAGTACAATCATAGCTAACGGAGCTAGGAAGCCTTCATAAGGGAGAATCCAAAAGAAAAAGGCTGCTGATTGCCTAAATCACTTGAATATTCTTAAATCAGTGAGGCTAAATGAAATTCACCCTTGACTATAGTGCTTAAAAGAGCTGGTGCAAAAAGCCGTTGGTTTATAAAAGCCTCTCCTGTCTTCTAGAGACACTGCGATGGTACATCCTCTTCAAATCCCTTGGTGAAAAACACTGCGATTATATGTACCCTTAATGCCATCAGCGATGAGCCCCGGTTGCGACTGCACATGGTTGTGCACACACACACACGCAGAGCTGGCTTTTTCCTGCTGTTTGAGCAAAATGAAGAATAAGAATGAGAAGTGACATCGGTTTTGATATGTGACATTAACTTTCAAGCTGATGAAAGGGAGCAACATGTTCTAATTATTATTCCCCTTCAAAATAAGCCACGAGCTCAGACAAAAGAGGAGAGAAAGGAGGGGGGGGGAAATCCAGGAGAGAAACAGAATCAGATTTTCTCACTTATCTAATTAAAGCAAGGTGGGGGAGCAAGAGGGAGAGCTCGGCGTGCTCAGGCAGCGGTGCTGCCTGGTTTATTCTGGGAAAGGTGGGAGATGGAGGCGGTTGCTCCTCCGGGCCTGTGAGAATTGTCCGTCCCTGCCAGAGGGGAGCTCTCTTCCCAGTGCGAATTCACACTCGGTTTCGGGACATCCTGGTGCCTGACGAACGCTGTGTCCTAACTTAGTGGCACAACTGTTTCCCCCTGTGTTTTGACTTGGTTCATGGTACGAATGCTTCCAGCGCAGACCTGCCTCAGGAGCATCATGGGCAGCGCTGGCGCGTCCCACGGCACCGAGGGAAGGTGCTGGCTCCACTATAGACTCCGTATATTTCACAACTTTATTTAAACTGCCCTTTAGCAACTCGTTCTGCTTCCCGAGTGGCCTGTAGTGGGGATTAACCTCCCTGCCAGGGGTTGCCTGGCTCATCCCCGGTATACCCGCTATCCGCATTATTCCCATGTCCCGATGCCACGTTTCATCTTGGCTCCTGTGTAAGGTTAAACGCCTCCAACCTTCTTAAAAAAAGCACTTCCTGAAATCAGAGCTTTGCCACCCACTGCCATATGTCCACTGCTCCCTCTCCTACAACGTACCATTTAATGACATTAAGGTATCTGCAGCCAAGTGCCTGACATTTGTGACTCCGGGGAGGGGGAGCAGCCGTTTTACCTCCTAGAAAGCGCCTTGGAAATGGATTTCAGCAAGGGAAAAGAGAGGAGGGTCTTCTTTTCTGGTTTGGAGGCTGATGAAGTGATCTCAAGCCCTGCTTGGCCCCATGCCGCACTGGAGGTAATAGCAAGGAGCCACGGACTCGCTGCTCACATGGGTGTTTGGTTTTGGGGTTTTTTTTTTTCAGAAGAGGAGTGCTGTCATTTTTCTGTCCCTTTTGCATCACCCAAACAACTTTTTTATCCCCAAACAACTGCAGGGTGGCCAGGCCTCAACTCTTCAAGCTGTCCCTAAAATTGCCGGCCCCAGTGTCACGGAGGGCTGGTGAGCAGGGGGCTGAGACCCTGCTCATCTCCCTGCTGCCGTGGCCCCGCAGGCACGTGTGGGCTTCAGCTCCCCACGGGTAGCCACATCCTCGCTTTCACTGAGCTTGCACCAGGCTGCCATGGCTCTCCGGCAGGAAAACGGTGTGGATTCTTGCTGTGAGGAGAAATCCTCTGTTTTCCTCCCAAACGAAGCCTGCTTCTTCAATTTGGGTGGGGAGAGGGGAAAGCCCTGGAAGCGGTCCCAGGTGTCACTGCATCCTCACCTGCCTGGCCAGCCCGTTAGCTGGCTCAGGCCACATCCCAGCCCTCCCATCTTGCCATGCCCCTGCCCCGTTCCCGTCCCTGCTCCTGCTGTGACTTGGCGCTGGCACGCTGCGGGGACAGGCACGCTGCTGACAAAGAAAGCGGAGCCAAGTAGCTTCTGGAAGACCAGAGGCATCTGCAGGCCAGCAGATGCTGCTGGCGCTCAGCGTTTCTCAGGACCCGTCGCATGGACCTCAGGAATATTTATTTGCATCCTGGCCTCAATCCCAGTTGGGATCCTTGGATGCTGCCGCTATATGAATATTTATTACAACAGCTGATTATCTTTCCTTGCTGCGCACCCTTAGTTTGCATCCTGTTTCTGTGCATTGCTTCGCGAGAACCACGGTCTCCTATTGTTCTGCTTTTCACTGTACTCTTGTGCTGTGTTGTGATATAAGCAATTATATATAAAAAGAATAATCTAGGGATGGACTCTTGGTTTTTTCATTGCAGTATTCTCTCATGGGGTTTTGTTCTCCTTTAAGCCATATTCAGTGACAGACAGCTTCATTTGCTCGGGTGTCCTTTGCCCTCTGAGGTTTAATGTATTTATTTAGAAGATGAAACTTACTGTCAGTATTTGTATAGCACCCTCTGGAGTCTGACTTCCCCAAAATCTAGAACTACATGATTTGTTTCACCAACAAATAAACCCTATTTTAAAAAAGATTTTTAGCAAATTGGCTGCTGTTACTCAGTCTCTGCCATAGCAGTTATGAAATCCATCCTATTTACTGGCTTTTGTTTCACATCTAGAGTCCCAGAAAAAACTTGTTAGGGTTTTTTTTTACAGCGCAATAACCACACTCACATTTCAAGGTTAATTCAGAAAACACAAAAGCTTACACTATGTATCCAGTGCACTGGGTGTTCTATTCAGCTGGAGTTCAGAATGAGTTTTTATTTCAGAAATCCCCCCATACAGTGCTATATAATAAGAGTTGCCACCTTTTGAAGACTCTTTTCATTCCCTCTGGGACCGAAACCAGCCTGGGCCAGGGAGCACTGAGGGCAGCGTTGTCTCTGTCCCACCCGATCGCTTGGGCTTGTATGCAGCATCCATGACAAGTGTCTTTCCAGGTTGGGTGACAGGGGACAGTTTGCAGGGAAGGAGGTGGAGATGCTGAGCAGCACAAAGGCTGCAGTATGTTATTATTTTCTTTTCCCCCCTGCAGTATGCTGCGGAGTTGCTGGCAGTGGTACGCCTCCCCTTCATCCATCCCAGCTATCTGCTAAACGTTGTTGACAACGAGGAGTTGATAAAGTCTTCGGAGGCTTGCCGGGATCTAGTGAACGAAGCCAAACGTTATCACATGCTGCCACATGCCCGACAAGAGATGCAGACGCCGAGGACCCGGCCCAGGCTCTCTGCAGGTAAAGCAAAACTTCCTTCAGTGATACCAGCTCTCTGGTCCGGCAGTTCCCAGGCACGGCCAGGATGTGCCCAGGGATGGGACATGGACCACAGCTCCTTCCCCTGGCTCCTTCTTGGAGCCTGATGATATTTCAAGCTCCATTTTTCATTTCTGTTTTGGTCGAGAGCATTTAGGAGCCTCTCTCAATGGTCAGACGTGGGTTTTTAGGTGCGTGCTCCTGAAATGAGTTTTAAATGGAGCCTAATTTTTAGGAATTATGAACTTTGGCAGAAGCCGTGACATGCCCCCATTGTCCTGAAAGTGAACCCCTTGTCCTCCATGCCTCAGTTTCTCTTTAACTGAAAAAATAGGTGAATAATTTGCTGCTTTGCCATTCAGCCTTTTGCAGGGAGCAGCTGATTAATATTCATAAAACAGCTTCGCTTTCACAGCCCTATGTAAACACATTATTTTCATACAGTGAGTCTTACAGAACCCGTCCAGGCTGTTTGCTGCCTCCAAAACAAATGGATCATACATAATATATTCCCTTTTAAAAACCCAGCAGCTATTGAGAACCGTGCTGCTTCAAGAAGTTTCTCACCTGAGGAACGAATGCATTTTCCTTTTTGGAAAAACACATGAAAAACAACCAAGCGCCCAACTCGCCAGCAGAGCCGTATCGTGGTAGTGTGAAAAATATCCTAAATATTTGTCAAACAGAGAGTGGTACAAATATCAGGTAGGAAAACTGCATCCAAAAAGGAGTCAGATGAAACGGGTGAATTGTTTTAACATGCTGCCTGTACTTCTGCCTCCCATAAGTACAATCACAAAGCCAGGCAAAACTTTCTGTCGCTGCCACTAATGCTAATGTGGCACGGAGATGGCATATCAAACCACGGCATTTGCAGCTTCCGGAGACTGCCTCATCAAGGCACCTTTCAGAAGGATGAAGTGTAGAGGACTTTCAATAACAATCTACCCTAAAAAGTCTTTCATGGAAGACGACTAACGGTGTGATGTTTGAAGGGATTTTTGAAAAGTGCTTATTTTATGTATATAAAATTGTAGGTGTAATATGAACCATTTCCAGAAGCTTGTTGATGAGGGAAAAGTGATTCTCTCGGGGTAAGAGAGGGTGATTATAGTTTTTTAGGTCAGAGTCTAATTATATAGAATCATGTTATTTTGCATATCAACGGCATTCACGTAGGCACAAAGGATCTCTAAACACCCTTTGTGGACTCGCTGCAGCATGTCACATGCCCTCTCGAGGTCATTGATTATAATCAAGTTATGTCTTGCACAGGTGATTAGATTTTCTGGTATGGCACAAAAATAATGATCTCTTGTTACTGAGAAATATTTATTTAAAACTGTACAGCACTTTAACTTAATAACTTTTTAGAGAGTAACCTTGCTTGAATGACACAAATATATTTTTTGAAAAAGCTGATGAAGAATGATGGTAATCCATTACTCTGAAGACGCATTTCTCTCCACTGCGGCTCCTAATCTCTCTTGCTGGCAATCTCACTTCTGCGCTTCTGACCCTGCCGCCTGCGCACACTTGTCTCCAGGCTGGGCACCGTAACACATCACGGCAACGGGTCTGGCTGCGAGCACAGCTCCCAAAATGGCAATTCCTTCCAGCTCGTGGCCTCGGGGTCCTACTTCTGAGCCTACCTCTCCTGGCAACAAGTTGCACAGGGGCTTACAATTGCTGCAGAAAGATTTTTAACACTTCTGCTAAATGCCAAATCTATCCCCAGCCCTCGACTCTCGGGGTTGGAGCCAGAAAACATCCCAGAGTTAAACTGCGACCCATCACTGTGGAGATGAGTCTGGAGTAATACTCGGATCAGATTTGACTCAGCTCTGGCTGTAAAGTGGGAATAAATTGCAAAAGTGGATTGCAAAAGTTTTGTCCGTTTGCATGAACGGAGAATTTGGCTTGCTGTTCACCCTGCGTGCTACAGGCTTGGGGGAGCTCTTCAAGCACAGATAAATCTCAGTTAATAACTATATTAGGGCAGAGGCTATGTCCGTCGTGTTTCCTAGCATGATCCGTGGCTTGAGTACATGTTATCTACACCTGGAAAACCTTCATTCTCTGGGAAAAGCACACCAAAAAAAAACCACCAGAAAATGATCTGTTCATAGAGTATAAAGAGAGAGAAAATCAGGGTGAAGAACCATAACCATAGCCTAAATCTCCAGACATTAGCTTTTAATGTGAGAACACCTTCTTCAGGTTAAAGGCCAAACATGCTTTCTCTGGATAATGGTCAAGCTCCAAAGCTGTCACAATCCTTGACAAAATTCCCATTTTCTTCAGTGGAACAGGAATTGGCAACATGCAGCTCTCAACAACTGTTGAAGTCAATTGATGTCTTTACATGGAAAGACCTTTTTATTTCTTTCCCCTTCAAGTTTTGCCCAGATGGCACGCTCCTTCCCAGGTCCTCCCAAGCACATTCATAGTGTCATTCCTCACCCACTGCTCTCCCTGCCACACACACTCCCTTTTTCTCACCCTTCATGGTTTCATTGCACAATTTAAAACAGATTTTTATATGATACATTAAAATTGCCCTGACTGCTGAGTATCTTTGATAGGCCCCTGCCTGGTTGAGGGATGTAACTTTGTCTATTATTTTTCTTACTCGAATCCTAGGTGTAGCTGAGGTAATAGTCTTAGTTGGGGGACGTCAGATGATCGGCATGAATCAACGTGCTTTAACAGCAGTCACTTGCTTAAATCCTCAAAACAACAAGTGGTACCCGTTGGCCAGCCTACCCTTCTATGATCGAGAGTTTTTCAGCGTGGTCAGTGCTGGGGACAACATCTATCTCTCAGGTAAGCACCAGATTTCATAGAAACGTAGAATTACAGAATGGTTTGGGTTAGAAGGGACCTATAAAGATCACCTAGTTCCAACCCCCCTGCCACAGACAGGGACACCTTCCACTAGATCAGGTTGCTCAAAGGCCTGTCCAACCTGACCTTGAACACTTCCAGGAATGGAGCGTCCACAGCTTCTCTCGGCAACCTGGGCCAGTGCCTCACCACCCTCATCGTAAAAAATTGTGTCCAATCTAAATCTCCCTTCTTTCAGTTTAAAGCTATTGCCCCTTGTCCTGTCACTACAGGCCCTGGTAAATAGTTTCTCTCCGTCTTTCTTACAAGACCCCTTTTTGTCTTGAAAGGTTGCAATAAGGTCTCCCCAGAACCTTCTTTTCTCCAGGCTGAGCAACCCCAACTCTCTCAGCCTGTCCTCGTAGCAGAGGTGCTCCAGCCCTTGGATCGTTTTTGTGGCCCTCCTCCAGACCCACTCCAACAGGTCCGTGTCCTTATATTGGGGCCCCAGAACTGGACGCAGGACTCGAGGTGGGGTCTCACCAGAGTGGAGTAGAGGGGCAGAATCCCTCCCTTAACCTGCTGTTTTTGAGGCAGCGCAGGATACGGTTGGCTTTCTGGGCTGCAAGCTCACATTGCCGGGTCACATCCAATTTTTCATCCGCCATTATCCCCCAGTCCTTCTCCACAGGGCTGCTCTCAATCCATTCATCCCTGAGATTTACTGGGCTGGGAGAAAAGTTTCCTTCTTACAATGTAGGACATGCAGGAGTTTTACCCAGCTGCTCCTGGGGAGAAAAAAAAAGACGAGTGGGAAGGAGGTTGGGAGAGAGGGATTTCACTGCTTTTATCGTTCTCCATTTCTCTGTGGCGTTAACGTTCACTCAAAGCAGTCAACAGCAATATTCTGCAGTGGCAACGTGGAGAAAATAGGTCTGACAACCATCAAGCATGCAAAGAGGTTTCACTGCCATAGAAACACAATTTAAAATACTGGCTGTGGTTTAGTCTAAATGGTGGGTTATGGAATTTCAGACAGACAGGCTGAACTGCTGAATATGTGACCTACACTTACAGTATTTGCTTACAGGAGCATTCACGTTTTGTACTTGTTGTTGAGACCTCTCTTTTGACAGTATTCACCAGCCCTGTAATCTTCTTAGTTTCGATGAAACTGAGACCACGCTCCTTAAAAGGCTTTAACTCCCAGAGTAGCTGTCTACGCTGCGCCCGTAGCATCACGGTGTCTGTTTTTTTGCAGTCTGGTGGTACCTCTGCTTGGCTGGAGGGGGAAAAGCAATTCCCACCAGGCGATGCAAAGATGCTCTGATGGCAGCTGAGTGGAGGTTTGATGATAAAAAGAGGAGCCTGGACAGGGAGGTGCAGATGTGTGCGATCCGAGGGTGTAGTTGGGAGCGGGGATGCACCGTACAGTACCAGTAAGGGGTTACAGCTGTTGCCTTTCCCTTGCCGAGTTCCCTCACTGCATTTTCCACAGTAAATTGCTGCCTGTGGTGTTAAATTCCATTAATACTGCATAGAGGCCCTAAGGATTGATTGGAAATTATTTCTTGGTGGTTTTTTGCCCATGCTCATTTTGCCGCTGGAGCGAAAGCCTTCTATGGAGGCTTTTGGGAGATGCTGACTTTTAGTTATTCTTAGCTGGGGTACTTTCCAATATTTAGAGCCATTTTAGGCTGTGCCATACCTGCTAACAAAAGCTGTTGAATCCTAAATTCAAAGCTCGTTTCAGCTCTTTCCCCTGAATCTGGATGAGCGACCTGATGGTATTTGGTGGCTACAATACGAGAGCTGAAAATCCCGCATGGCTGGAAACCTTGCTGAGTGTCAGTTGATACTTTGCTTTGCTCAGACTTACAAGACACAGGAAAAAGGGAAAGGGAACAAACAGAAGCGGGAATGAACTCTGCAAGCTCCAAGTACTGGACCCCACACTACATAGCGTAGGTTTGGAGAGCAAAATACCAAGGAGGAAGCCTGGTTTTCTCATTAAACCACAGAAATAAGTCTAGTTTCTTTTCCTGGCTCAACCACTGACTCCTAGTGTGGTCTCAAATAAATTATTTCACCTCTTTGTTCTTCAAAATGGGGATAGTGAGACAGCCACTAAGTGGCTACCTTGAAAGCTTCAGTCAGAAGTTAAAAAATGACCAATATAAATATTTCACTGGAGCATCTCGAACTGTTTTACAGGAGTGGTACAGCTGGTTCTTATCTTTATCAGCAAATGAAAATAAATAAGAAATTTGTCCCTGAAAATTGGGCATTAAGCCTACAGTGCAAGCACTGACTTTATTCTGCTCGTGTGTGTGTTGCTTCAATCCATCACTGCATTAACCATTTTAGATTTCAGACTGGCCTCTGTCTCGCAAGCCAAGATAGGCTCTGCCTCCTGACACCTTCTTGCAAGTGTTGCAGTAATTTAATAGACTGGAAGTTATTTATGAACACTGAAAAGGGCCTATCCCCTTATGTACATGTCCCTCATAGTCTGACATCTTGATTTCTTCATGTCATCTTATTAAAAAAAAACTCCAGCCTTTGGGGCGCATGAATAAATGACATAGATATGCATCATCGGAACAGATGCTCAGTATTGAGGGTGATTTATTTTAATTAGTCAAATGTCATTTGAAGAGTTTTTACTGTGTAACTGGCTTTGATTGCTGTGTGCAAAGCTGCTGCCGTTCCAGGATCTCACGTAATTCTCCCCTTTTCTTTCCCTCACCCGCACGTCGGTGCCAGGCGGCATGGAGTCGGGTGTCACGCTCGCTGATGTCTGGTGTTACATGTCCTTGCTCGATAACTGGAACCTCGTGTCCCGCATGACAGTCCCAAGGTGCCGACATAACAGTCTGGTGTACGATGGGAAAATTTATACCATTGGAGGGGTCGGTGTGGCAGGCAACGTTGACCATGTGGAAAGGTAAAAAAAAAAAAAACACCCAAAACCATGCTGTTTGCTGGAGCTTTTTCTTCATGCTATGCTAAAAGACCATTTCCCTTTTAAAGGACACATCAAATGGGCTGTATGTGTTAAAGTACGCTTTTATAACAGCTAAAAAAGGAGGAAACTATGCAGGATTAGATTTGTTTTAAAAGCTTCAGTGGAAAGCATTGTTTCAAAACCAAAGACGAAAGCTGCCAGTTTGTTTGTCGGTTTGCTCGGGGGAGGGAAGAGAGGAATTAAGCTTCTTTGGACACTTTACACATTATACAATGAACTAATAAACTTCCTTTGAATTTAGTACTGATGAAAGGCTTTACAGATCACAATAATCCTTTTTCTTTTTGTCTTTTTCAAAGCCCCAAAAAAGCAACAGCAGAGTAAGGTTCTCACATGCACTCTCCTGGTAAGGCACCTCAGCCTTGACCTGGCTGGAAGGAAGATCCTCCCTTTGTGCTCTTGCCCTGGGGCTGGGACCTGCCAAGCTCCCAGTAAAAAAAACGATAAATGGAAACAGTTTTGAATTCCTGGCCTAGAGGGGCTGAATAGAGATGGGAGAGAATGGAAATTTCTCTTTTCAAGAAGACTCCAGATATAGAAGTTTTCCTTTTCTCACATGGAACTTAAAAAAAAAGGAAGGAACAAAAGCACAAAAGAAATATTTCACAAAGTAGAATTCCAAAACTAACTAATTTGATGTCAACCATAACATTCAATAAACCCATACATTTTATATGCATATCAAAATTTTCATTAAAAAATAGAAACCCCTTTGAAAGGCAGTATAAGAATATGCCATTCCAAAAAGATGAATACAGCCCTAGCCTTACCCAAACACTCAAAAATGCATTGTGACAATAGATTAATGATACATTTTTTGTGAAATGTTTTTCCTTAGTGAATCTGGCAAGCAAAAATATGAGTGTTTTTTTATTTTTTTCAGTTTTAAGTGCTGAATTTGAATACTTCTTCAGCAACATTTTGAAGCAAGCAGTTCCTAATAAAAGTTACCTTAACAGGCAAGCCAAAAATGGATAGGTCATTAAGAGAGATTGGAGGGGGGGAGAACATTTTTCAAAAGGTTAGGATTAAAGATGCTTTGAATTTATTATTTCTTGATTTTGATGTTGCAACATTTATGTTCCATTTATGCAGGGAGTGTTTATTTTTTCATTTAGGTAGATATTGTAAGTACCAAATACCAAAACCTGTATTTAATGTTTATTAATGTTTCAAAGTCAAACACTCAGGAAATTAGGAAATGCCGAAAATAAAGTTTACTTCTGCAGATCTACTTTATGGTACAACCTTTAATCATGTGATGACTTTTTATTTCCCAAAGGATTTCTGCCTAGTTCAGTGCATGGGTCAGAGCAGCTTGGGGAACGTATGTACAGCCAGGGAGATCTGTCTGGTGCTGGGCGATCGCCGTTCACATGTAGTTCTGTGTTCCTCTACGTTCACAAATTTGACACTATTTTGCCTAGGAGACAAGGATGTGACAAAAGGAAAGGATGTGTGTTGTGGGACAAGGTCTGCAGGTAGCCTTTCCTCCCCGCCTGGGCACGGGCTGAAGAACGGCCGTTGGTGATGATGCTCTCAGCAAGTCAGGGCAATGCAGGCAGCAAAGAATGACTGAGAAATCATAGCGGCGAATGCAACACCTGAGCGTTGCTTTGCTCCTTACTCTGAGCTTGAGGTGGGCACTGCCCTTGGGACTTGCTGTGAAGAAAATCTCACCATTTCATGCAGATTTGTTTTTGATTTCTGAAGGTATTTGTCCTGTAATTCAAGTCAGGAAATCTTTAACTAGCAGAAATGGTTTTGTGAACAAGGGAAGGACAGAGCCCAGGAAAGAGATGCAGCCTTTCATTCCATCTCTCGATAAAGAGGAACATCGAAATACCGCTGTCGCGGCTAGGTGTCTGGAGAGATGTCATTGATTGAATGATCTCTTTTTATTTTTCCCAGAGTCTCTTTTCTTTCTCTGCTCTGATTCTCATGGTGTCTCTTAAAAAAGCATCCAAAACACTGGTCAGCTGAATGAACCCCAAATCAAGCAAAGTCTCCCCCTCTCCTTCCTTCATTTCAGTCACCCAAGCCCTTGCCACAAATGACATTGCAGCCTGCAAAGTCACGCTCAGGCCCCCGGCGTACCCTGCATGGCTCAGTGAGAGCGGCCGTGCTCGTTTTCAGTTGTAACAAGCCCACCAAGAGACTTTTGTGTGGGAAAGCAGCTGATTTCCTCCCTATCATTTCAGTGCATGCTGTCTCGACCACAATAAGGATGTCTTGTCATGGGGATTTGCTAAACCCGTGGTTATAATTAATCTGCTGTTGTCTATAAAGTGACTTGTGAGACGCAGCCATGGAAAAAGTGCAACATGGTCTCTTTTGGGTTATGCCAAGAAATAAGAGATGTTTTGGGATGTTTCCTCTTTTATCCTTTGTATTAAAATGACAGGGATGACAGAAGCAAAGCGTGGCATGGCTGAAGCTGTGCATTTTGGAAGGGATGTTCCTGGGGTCTGCTGTTGGAAATGCAGGTGAGAAAAAGCTGACCCTGGTAGCTGCACTGAGCAAAAAGTCGTGCCTTTTCAGGCAAAAGTATTTCCCGATTGGACCAGTTTGTGCAAGGGTTCAGGAATTTAAATCCCTGTACCGACTTTTGCAAGCAGTGAGGCTTTCTGAATTTGGGTTGCAACTTTAAAAAGAAACACATTAAAATACAAAGTAAAGCCACTTTAATTGCTCAGTTGTCTACAGTCGTAAACGCAGTTAATGCTCACTTCTTGACTTTGCCCTCTCTTTCTTTCCGACCCCTCCCCAAGAGCTACAAGTGACTGGCCTTCTCCCACCATACTTCTGTGTGGGCTGCACGTTCCTCTTCAAATACTGTGTTGCTCTGGATGGAACGCTGACATACCATCTCTCGGGAGGGCAGAGACCTCTCTGCCATTCCAGCCGGTCTAACAAAAGGACTATGTTAAAATAATAAGGTGACACGATCATATGCTCCAAGTCAGGTGATGCCAAAAATTACATCTACCTCTGAGGTTAACGTTTTCCCCCTCAGTGTTGAATTTCAGGGTCCCGCACTTTTGGGTTTTGGTTAGTTTTTCACCCCAATGGAGGCATCTGATATTATAGCCCCGTTACCCACCCAGATGGAGGTATGGAGGTTCATCCAGGCCTGACGCACGATGCGGTCCTGGGCCGTGCCACCAGTGTGAAGGACAATACACTGGACACCCTCCCTCACTGGACCATCTACCACCTCCCCCCGTGCACATGCAGCTTATCTTTCCCAACCACATTTTGCTTTCTGCTTGCTCAGGTAGCTCAAGCGTGACCATGCCCAGCTTTGGCCAGGTTTCGATGCTTTTTGCTGGCATGGTGGAGGGCACATCTCCTGTCCAAAGGGACCTACCCTGACCTCACCAGTTAGCAGCCCCAGACCACGGAGACTGCAGGCTGTCGCCACAGAGCATCTTTGAAGATGGAGAAAATAACAATTTTCTCCCAGTTTCCTTCTTGTTCGCCACCTGTTTTTCCTGGAATTCTTGGAATATTTCATTCTGAACAGTTAAAATCTTTCAAAGATGTTTTTATTACATTTAAAAAAAAAAAACATGTGTTAGACTATCTTAGCTATACATGGTACCACCTGACTGTACCTAATTCATCTGCTGCACCATTAGAGAGCATTAAAGCAAGTAGGGACCACCAGACTCCTAGTGATTTATGGCATCATCTCCTGTGCTCCTCTCTCCGTGCTTTCGGTTGTGTCATTGATGCTGAAGGGCGCAGCCTCAATCAGAAATTCTGGTATCTCTTAAATCAGTGGGTGTTTTCCCATCAACTTCAATAGGGCTGAGATTTTTTACCCTTTATCTGCCAT
Organism: Pluvialis apricaria; assembly: GCA_017639485.1. NCBI lineage: Eukaryota > Metazoa > Chordata > Aves > Charadriiformes > Charadriidae > Pluvialis > Pluvialis apricaria. The sequence goes on from CM030009.1 coordinate 121,628,520, forward strand.
TTGTCTGTAAAGAGGCAGTAAAAATTCTGGCTCGATGGATAATATTACAGGACTATCACAAACAGATGGGTAGGAGTCATTCGTTACTCATCTTAAAACAATATGCATGTGCCAGAGGGCCTGAGTTATAAGTCCATTTTTGTGGCTGTACATGGGTATATGTTGAGGGAGAGTTATGTTTTTGGAATGAGTGTTTAGGGAAATAACGGTGCGACCGCAGTTCTCCATCAAGCCCCTCTGGCAAGTTTCTGTGTGACAGGGAGTGAGTCATTAGGTGTTAGGCGAGAGGGTATTACACTTTCTGTCTTCTTCTGAGATATGAGTTGAGTTGGGAGGCGGCAAAATGAAGTGGATCCACGAACTACGTTTTTAGATAATGGATGGGACCTGTAATATATGCAATTTGAGAGCCGAGAAGACTGCGTATGCTGACAAGACAATGTATGTGACTAAAAGTGTGGAAATGTGGGTGCTTTGTGGTTATTATCTGTTTGAAGGACAGAAGAAGATGAATCCCCTTGACCTGACAGCACTTTTACAATAGGGTTGTCTAAAATTGGGAGATTACTTCAGCTAGCAGTGTGTACTTGGAAGACAGTTTAAAAAATTCAATGTAAAGTATAAGCTTTATAAGCTTTAGAAACTGCTTCAGAACCTACTGTTTTATTGACGTTTTAAGAAAATTAAATATATAGCCTTGTCCAAGGATAGTTTCTTAAGCCCCTCAGAACAGTCAGAAGAAAATAAAAAAGGCAAAAATAGTAATCCATTAATGTGATTTTAAACAACATGTGAATCATCTGAAGAGTAGATCAATATGACACTGTACGGCTTTATTTTAAATAGCAGCTTTCCTGCAAACAGGATTAAATAATGTATAAGAAACTGGAGGGTGCATGTCTGTAAGTGACTGACCATGATGTAAGGATTTTATAATGTGAATAAATGAGCCTCATAAGGCTGTTTAACCTAGAAGGAGAGAAATTAAAGGTTCTGAGGAGAAAAAAAAATATGCTGTTTTCAGGTACTGAAGGGATCAAAAGTCAAGAAGGCCGAGAAGCAAAGGGCACAGCTTGAAAGGAAGGGGGTTCTGCTGTTAATGTTGAGGTGGTAGGGAAAGAGCAAGAAAGGAGGCGTTGAACAAAATGAGTGAAGCAGGAGGAGGATCAGGGCCTTAGATGAAATCCTGAGTGGAGAGTTGTGAAAACCAGCGAGGTTATGGCTGCCTGTGGTCTCTTCAAGCCTGGGCTGTATATTTTGCTGGGTTCGGATCATTTGCCATATCATGGGTATGTATGTGAACCAGAGGATAGTGACGGCACAAGGGTCAGGTGAGATGACAGTGCTCGGTGCACGTGAAGTGACAGGTGGGTTCAGACGCGTCCTTCAGGCGTGGAAAGCCTGATATCTGGGGCACAGCAGGGCCATGGACCGTGGGGTTGCAGGGACTGCTCTGGGGGCAGAATCATAGAATTATAAAATGGTTTAGGTTGGAAGGGACCTTGAAGATCATCGAGTTCCAACCCCCCTGCCATGGGCAGGGACACCTCCCACTAGAAGGCGACCTCAAGGACATCTGTGTAAAACCACATGTGAGTCTGTAGTGTGCAAGGACTGCAAAACCAGGCGTCAGTCACGTGAAAGGAGATGCCCTTGACGTTTCAAGTTCAGCAGATTGGATGGGCTTGGTAGGCCCATAGCCAAGGACAGGCATGGACACACCAGAACTGGAAGGAGCAGTGGAGGAGAGGGAAGAAAAGCCTCTGCTTGGCTCGAAGCCAGCTCCCATTAAGTCTCCATCTACAGCTTCAAACAGGGGAATCAAATGCAAAGCTTGACTAATGGAAAGAGATCAAAGTGATTATTCTTTAAATCAGTTCCCTTCCCGCTGGCCCTGGAGCAGAGCCGCTGTTAAAGGCAGCTGAGGAGCCCCACGAGCGCTCATGGTGGTGGAGCAATGGCAATGCCAGGGATGATGCAACAGATGGGAAGGCCCTAGGGCAGAGAGGTAAAGCAGGTGTCATTATTTCCTGTCCTAGAAGGTTACAAAGATTCAACTTTATTCATTTTTAAACCAATTTAGTTAATCTGGTGCAAATCCTTGTGTGAACACATTAAGAGCTGACTTGAGATAGACCAAAATGATGGAAACCTGCCTTGCAGTGGGAGACTTAAGGAGCTTAGACTACTTAGTTTATCCCATAGAAGGTGAAGAGGTGACTTTATTATTTTCTGCAAGTCCATACGTGAAAGAGAGAGATTTGATAGCAGACAGCTTTATAATCCAACAGAAAAAAAAAACCAAAACCTTACTTTCTGGTGGGTGGGAGCTGAAGCAAAACAGATTAGAAATCAGGTCTGTAGTTTTGCAAGGAGGGAATGAACCAGAGGAATAAATTCCCGGGAGATGGAAGGACTTGATGGACAGGTGTCAGGAGCACTTGAAGGCACCGACTTCTTCTCTTCGGCCCCAGGGGTAAGTCAGGCACTTAAGTATAAGAGGATTGCTTCACTGAGCAGCCAATGCGAAACCCACGTTAGATGCCTATGTTAGGTGGGCAAGGACTGGCTTCCACCTGCTTTACGATTCACTGACTTTTTAAACCAGATGACCTTCAAGACAAGAGTGTTTTTTAGGCTGCCCAACTTGCACCTCTATCCGGTAGATTTGTAGCCTTTGGTTTTCAGCAGATGAAGTGTAACTGGTTATTTTTGGTTTCCCGGTGACAGATGAAGGAGGGTAGAAAACAGAAAGATCAGTTCTGTTGCCGTAGAGCATAAAGTGAGAGCAGTGAAAAATGGGGTCTAGAGGACCTGAGGTCCCAATAGTGAAATTCATCCAGAAAGGGGACTATTGTCTTTGTAATTTGAACCTTTCTCCAGTATTCCTTTAGACAGGGTCCTCAACCACACCCATCCCACAGCAAATGGGAAGGGTGTAACCCCTCCTTCCCAAAAACATAGGAGGAGGATCAGAAAGCCGTTGGCAGGAACGTATCTGTCTTGGGAACTGTGGTACTCGTGCCAGCACTGGGAAAGGCAGCACGGCTGCTCGCTGTCCCGTCGCAGACCACTTCGACTGGCCACAGATATTCCTGGTGTGAAGTCAGAGTGGATGGTGTGAGACAATACATGTCAGGTGACAGGTATAATTTAAATCTCAGAAGCCAAGGAACTAGAAAGGCACATTAGGTCAGTTTTTGTCAGCTCTATTTCTTAGTGCAGTTTTAACCAATTCTAACCAATTTCTTAACCAGTTTTTATTATACAATAAGACATCAACAATTAAATTACCAAGCCCCACTTTACTACACTTAGAAAAGTATAACCCAAAAGCAGTGTATGCAACTGTTCATATTATGTGAGATTTTTTGCATATCTGCTGGGATGGACATGAGTGCTGCCCCGAGTGCTGTGGGTAAATGCAGGAGCTGCAGCGTGTGGTGCCTTACCTGGAGGAGCTGCTTGCGCAGTCAAACATCCGTCTGCTGGCTCGAGTTTGGTACCAAACATTAAGAATCAGCCCAACGTAGGTGTGTCGCCTTGAACGCTCCCAGCACCATGTTGTTTAATCTTGTTATATTTCTACCCTTTGATCACTTTGTTGTAGATCAATTTAATTTCTCAGTAACTAATTTAGAGCATTGTAAATGGCAGTTCTCCGTGCTCATTATAAGGGACTTTCCATACTTTTTTTTAGTTAAAGTTTGCCTCCCTCTTGCTTTTGCTTCATTTTTATGAGTGTGTTAATTACTTTCAGTTATATTACTTGGAAACTCATTAATGCATTTTCATTAAGCACATTATTTTGTGCTGTTTCCACCATGTATATCTTTTGTCCCTTTTATTTTCCCCAAGTTCGGGCAGTGAGAATTTGAGGAACATGTTGCAAAGGGAGAATTCCCCTGTCACTAAATCTTTTACAGATGGATACATGGCCGTGGATTCATTTCATATTTGCATATTGCATATCACTAATATTAAGAGCAAAAGCCCTGAATGGGTGATGAGGGCTTCTGTTCTTGCAGTCAACAATTTTGAATAATTGCTACGCAGGCAACTCCTGTTTGACTGAATGTGCCATTACATGGAAATATAGAAGCCTAAAAATCACATTATTTTCCACTGTCTCCAAGACTCATTTTAGAGCAGCTATTTGGATCCCTGCCACATTATCTTTAAAAAAAAATGACGTCTGTACTTGTGACATTGTCTAAAATGAATCTTCATCCATGGATTATTAACTGCACATCCCTTATGGTCAATGGCTTAATTAAATCAGATACTGATGACCTTAAAACTAATTTAGCACTTTCATGCATACTCTTTTCTGTTTGCTTCGTGTCAAATACGGATGCAATGGTGAAATCTTATTCCAGCATTAACGCTTGCAGCATCCTGCAGTGAAGCACAGTAGTTTGGTTTGCACAATGAAAATTAAATGGAAGCAACTTATTCGGGCACAAAAGGTGCGTCGCTGGTCAGTTAACTGGAGTAAAAAGACCTATCGTGTTGCATTATGTTGTGGGTGAGATGTGTTCCACAAGCTGAACAACTGAAGTATATTAACAATTGCCTGCCTGCGGTTGCTATTGGATATCACTGCACTGATTTGCAAGAATAATCTCATTGTATACTCATTAATAGAAATTAATTAGTGGAAGACATCTCAACAAAGATGTCCTGAGTTTCTTTAGCTTAGACTATAATGAGATTTGAGAGGCATATACAGAAAATAGAACCATCTTTCGCTGGGCTTTTCTTCATGTTTTAAAACCTTAGGAAAAGCATTAATTACACTGTTTACCACGTGGCTGAATTTGTAGGATGTTAAAAAAAATATGTTTCCACCTCTGCTTTTCTTGTGCTTGTCAACCTGCCTTTCTGTTATATCCCAACCTGCTTTCTCTGCCTGTCTATCCTGCCCAGCGTTGCGTCATCTCCGCTCACTCCGGTTGCTGTTGTCCTAGGTACGATACGATAACCAACCAGTGGGAGACCATCGCTCCTCTGCCAAAGGCCGTCCATTCGGCCGCTGCGACCGTTTGCGGTGGGAAGATCTACGTCTTCGGTGGGGTGAATGAAGCTGGCCGAGCTGCGGGGGTCTTGCAGTCCTACATCCCTCAGACTAATTCGTGGAGTTTTATAGAGTCTCCGATGATCGGTAAGGGATGCGTGGTGGCAGAGTAAACCCATATTATAACAGAGATCTCTGTGCTACAGGTATTTTAATACCTTTGCAGAAAGCAAATGAGTTGGGGGGTGAAGGGAGATACGTTTACAACACATTGGCAAGAATGCATGGCATATTATACCAGAGATGCAATTATCTGGATCTTTACTGAAGGCAATTGTCACTCATTAATACAGCTAGTTATCAGCTAGAAGTGATGAGTTCAAAGGAGAGGAGAAAGGAAAGCAGTTATTAGATATGGACAACTAGTAATTTTAGATCCAAAAAATCGCAAAGTGCAGTGAAACTTCATCCTGGCATCATGTGTTACTCCATGCAGTTTTGCAACACTGCTCAGTTAATGGATTATTGCTGATGGGTTTGCTAAAAAGCCGCCTGTCCTGTGGGAAGTGGCGGTCATTCTTAACTGGGATTTATCAATGGTGTCCAAAGGCATATGTGCTTCAGAACCTGCAGTCTCTGAGACATGTAGATTATTAAAACTGTGTTTATTAGTTTATGATTCCCTCAAGCTTACCAAACATTGTACAGAATTAAGAGCAAGACGAGAGGCCAAACTTGCCACCCTGCCAGTCAACATCAGAGGTGCAGACTTCCTTCCAAAATTAGGATAGCGCTCAGAAGTTTGCAACTTATTTTCTTTCTTTCTGTGGCGATTTGCACCCTGAGAGTTTAGGTTGCTTTTGAAAATGAAGTTTAGCATTCAGCTTCACGAGCATGTTACTGCAGGGTGACGGCTGACCTGGGCCGCCTGCTCTGCACTGGGTGGCTGTGGGCAACCTTCGGTCTGGCTGTACTCAGGTGGCCAAAGAAACAGCGCTCGTACAGTCATCACAGAGAAGCTTCTTCGGGGTGGCTTGCTTTTCCATCCTAGAATCATAGAATCGTAGAATGGTTTGGGTTGGAAGGGATCTTTAAAGCTCATTGATTCCAACACCCTGCAATGAGCAGGGACATCTTCAGCTAGATCAGGTTGCTCAGAGCCCCGTCCAGACCTGACCTGGAATGTTTCTAGGGATGGGGCATCTACCACCTCTCTGGGCAATCTGTGCCAGTGTTTCACCATCCTAAACCTCTTAGTCACATTGAAACAGTGGCATGAGGTGCTTCATTTAAAAAAAAATCATGGTCTCATTATTGAGCTTGGTAGAGCAATAGGAGTAGCAAGTAATAAATATAGAAGCACAGTTATAAGGTATTCAGGTAAGGCCTAAGCATATTCAGAAAGCTAAGCTGAGCTGCTCTTTTTATTGTAGCTTGTTACAATTATTATGACTCTCTTCTTGGGGTTCCCTGGTAGATCGGGTCATGAGGAGCTGATACAGCCACGGCTTTAGCCTCCCCTGCGCAGCCAGCGCTGCTGCTTTCCGATTCCCTCGCTGCTGTTTGTGTCCAGCCTAACATAACATGACATGCATATGATGCAGCATGAAGCGCCCAGCGGGAGGGCGTTAACCGGCAAAAGTCATGTTTATGTAATACAGCAGCGCAAACAACCCTATTGCCTGGCTTTTTCCATCACGTGGCTACAGCTGCTGCTGTTCATTTAATCCACTGACTGACAGTATGAGATTTTCCTGTACTCACAGCGTATTGCAAAAATGAATGCATTATGCAAAGAGGTATTCTTTTTCCTTACCAAAATAGTACAAGTGCCACAGGAACTAAGAAATCATTCCCTGGGCTCGTTATACTGTCTAGCAGGCGTCAACACCATGCGTGCTTGGAAAAAATCATCCAAACCATCCAGAGTTGGGTTCGTCATCCATTGTGCTAATGGACATGCGCTATTATTTCCTAACAAAAATACATGAAAGACATTGGTGAAGTTAAAAGATGGTATTTATGTTTTCTTGGTGTAAGCAAAGTTAATTAGTTAAGCTGAAGGCGTAAAATATATGATGAAATGCGGAGTTGCTGTGTGTCTTTGTTAGGAAATGTATAGCGTCAATTTATTTGCAAATAAAGTAAAATAACACAGAGCCTGAAAAAATGCATCCCGTGGAGAATGTCTGGGAAACTGAGCTGAAGCGATGCCTGATCGTCACTGAGAGGCTTTGGGAATATTGGAAATGTACTTGAATTTCTCCAGCTCTACAAGAACCATAGTATCACCTGTGTTTGTGAAGTGCCCCCCAAGAACTGGATGCTCTGCCAAGTGCAGTACAGTCAACATTTATCGAAAACAAAGAGGGAGTAGAAGGAGTCTTGGGGTGCGTTTTACAAAATGGAGCTGAGATGAACCCTGTTATGACCACTGCTGGGGTGCCTTTGACAGACTCAGAGCCTTTTTGTGTTGATTTGTGAGTTTTTAAGGAGGCCCTCTGAGCTAACTCAACTGAGATATCTGATGGCGAGTTGTGTTGTTTAAGGTCACCCCAGCGATCAGTGAAAACTGACCCCAAATAGGACAACGGATTATTTAAAAACACCTCAAGCATGCTCAGATATGCAGCATTAGATGCAGGTATTGAAAGGAGCCGAGGCTGCTGGAGATTTTTAGACTGGTAGTACCTGTCTCAAGTCACTGTGGTATTTTATGATGGTGTGTTGAATGCAGCATGGCACACGTTTGAACCCAACAGGTCCATCTCTTCCAAAGCGTAGTGTGCCGACCTAACCCAAGGCAACACTGGCATCAACCGCGGCAAGGGGGAGGGTCATTTTTTGGCTAATCTGAAGGGAGGTGAAGCAGGCTGGATACTGACATCCTGCCTGTGCAGAGGAGATATGGAGTGGGGACTGATAGCAAGTCCACGCAGCTCAGCCCTTGCTCTCTTCTGCCCGGGTTTCTTCTAGGCACAAGCAGCAAATTGACTCCCAGTTTCCATTTGTTCTTTAGCCTTCACCTGCCAGGAGGTGTTGGGACGTGGATGCCCGCGTGCAGTAGGTATGACACTAGGCTCACCAACACGTTGCACATGGATGCTGTGATAGCCTTTGGGAAGGTGTTGATTACACACATCCATGTTTGGAGATTCCATTCCAACATTCCAAGATGTTCTCCATCCTTTGCCCCAGTTCAGTCCTCCCTGCCTTTGGAGCCAGCAGATGTTCCTGAAGCAGCGTGTCCCACAGCTTGATGTTACTGGAGTAATGGAGCTTCCCAGGGCTTTCGCACTGCATGTTTTTGATAAACCACCTTGCGCTTCCTCTTCTTGTGTTTTGAGCTGTAAGAAAGAAGTTTGCTGCTGTCGAGCCAAAGTCCTACAAGAGTAAATGAACCCAGGGTACATACTTGCAACACCTGCCTTTCCATTTCTTGCAGGCTGTCCTACATAGCTCTGCTAAAAATGTATTTCATGCCCAGCTTCCTGAAGTTTCTCTTACTTAACAAGATGGCCATAGACATGCAGAAGTCAGTGATTGCAAGTAAGCCTAATTAGCTTGTCACTGCCTTTTAGTTCACTTTGTGCCTTCATGCCAGGGTACTAAAATACACCCTTTTTGAGACCCTGAACAGTCAGTGTCTGTACTGGTGGAATTATAAGGTTTTATTAATGTTTCTGGACTGCAAGAAAATCAGGGTTTAATCATCTCCACTATTAAATTTTAAAATCTGGTGAGAACTGTGGGAACACAGAGGCCAAAGATCTATGAGAATTTCTGGTATCTAATCCAAGTATCTCGTTCCTCACCATACTGTTTACTCCCGCAGTGATATGTCCGACCAAAGTGGGACATTCACAGAGCTAAGAACGCAAGAAATATCTGGAAAACAGCATTAGCAGCATCTGTGCATTTTTACTGCACTGTCCCATGGCTTATTTTGGTTAAAATGCATAATGATTCCCATGAATTTATTTTTAGACTTTACAAGAAAAATCAGATGTATGTCTTGGCCTGCCTCTCTCCCCAAGGCCAATAGTTCAGGATCCATGTGTGGGTTTGGCCAGCCCTCACCTAGAAGCCTCAAAGCAACGAGCGTTTCTTCTCGTCCTTCAAGATATTTTTCTTAGTGCTTTTCCCACTAGTGAGCTTGAGTTTTTCTTTCCTTTGTCTCACCCACTTCTCCTTCATATCTGCCATATCCTCTATTCAGAATGGTTTTTTCCACTCCTTGATGTGTTCCCCTTACACATACGCTGCCCTCTACCCAGCAAAGTCAGTATTTTTGTGTTTGCCCTTTAGCAGATGTCTTCCCTTTCACTTTCTACCCCTGTTTCATCTGTGCAGCCATGCTTTGTCCAACTTTCTTCAGTTCATCAACATGTCGCCCGTAAATTTGGTGCTGAAGTTGCTCCACGATGGCAGGTGGAGACTTCTGCTTTGGCATGGGTCATCCCCTGCCACGCATACACAAAATGCAGCGTTTGCAAGTGAGGACGCTCAACTTTGGGGTCTCTGAGGATGGTTTGCTCGAGGGTCACTGGGGGGGAACCACAGGGCTCTGCGACCGGTTGTGTAGTTATGATAAATCAGCTAACAGGAGAGCACCGTGCCAGAAGAGCTGACATCCGAGACCCTGCTGTTAATTGCAATATCTGCACTTTGGCCTCACAAGCTATGTTAAGGATCAGACCGCAGTCTCCCGGCAGCCGAGGGACGTTATCTTATCCATTACTATGCCATTCTTGAGCTTGTCTGCATAGTATTCAGGGAGGGAAAGAGGCAGTTACTATTAAAATAGATTTAGTTTCTATTAACCAGTCTCCTTTCTCCATCTGCTTCATCATATGCATCAACCCCCCCTCCACCGGCCACTCGCGCCTGCAGGTTGGTGTTGTATCTGGACCGGTGGCATGCCCACATTTCTTCCTCCTGATGAAAATGTTTGACTAGCTTGGTTTTAATAACCTTTTTCCATATGAAGTGCCGCTGTCATTCATTGTAATGCCACTTCAATCTCTGACCGAGTGCTTTACTGGAAGGCAACATAAGATCTTTAAGCAATCATGAAAGGGAAAGCAGAACTGTGCTACTTGACCATATAATGTACCGAGAGATAGGAGAGCCATGAAACACATCACAGACAGCACGCTGTCATTATTCAGTGAGGAGAACACCAGTAGGTTAAATTATCAACCCCATGTGAAGTACACCTCCGGCTCAAGGATTGTCGTTGAGTGCATACCCCTTCCTGCAATGACCTGTCATGAGAATAGAAATACTTGCATATTTTCCTATGGCAACAGCAAAGAAGAATGATGTTATGATGTTATCCACTTGGAGAGAAGAGTACCTTTTATCTATTATTTCCTTTACATTTATTCTGCCTTTTAATCTCAAGTGTCCTTGCTGTCCCGGACAAATCCCATTTAAGATTTTCCAGCCTGAAATGGATTACTATATCTGACAGCCCCAACACTTGAATTTTGGAGGGGAAAGGAGGCTGTTTCTCTGTTGCAATGCTTCCTCTCCCCTCTCTTCCTTTCCTCCAGCAGATTTTTGAAATAACCAATGTCCCCGCTGTATCCCACAGTAAGCCTCTGACCCACAGGAGCTCATGTTCATGCTCAGTAGCTTTGACCAAAAAGCCCAACCAGAACATGTTTTTACAACATTAGGCGCCCCAACCACCCACCTTGCACTATGGGCATGTTAAGGACTTAGAGCAGCGACAGAAGTTGGAGTCTCCGGAGTGTTTGCATGAGGTTACCAAGCTCTGGGAAGGACAACAACCTGGGAAGAGTGTGGGTAGCACCTGGGAGGAAGTAAGGGTAAAGACTGAAGGTGATCATCCGCACCTAGGTAGCAGGAATGACAGCTCGAGTTTTCCAAACTCCCTGTATCCGTGAACAATTTCTGCCTCCATGGTAACAAAACAAAAAGAAAACCCACTGTTTTCTCTCTACCTGTCTCTGGAGGGGTGTCCCTCGTGTCTGTCTGCCATATCTTCATCAGGATCAGGCTACTGTTTGCTGCAAACTTCTCCCTTTCTCTATCTCAGGCTTACTTTATACCAATTTATGAAATTGTAGCTAAGGTGAAAAGCAGTAAAAAAAATAGATAGGTGATGTATTGAAAAACTGATGAGAATCAAACACAATTGCCTCTTAAAAAAAAAAAGAAAGAAAAAGAATATCAGACTGTCTGCCTATTTAAAAGAAAGAAAGAAAAAAAGTCACTATAAAAATAACCAAGGGGTTTCCCTCTCTTTCTTTAACAAAAAGGAATGTGAAGTCAGTGATTCAGTCTCCTGAGAAGTCACTGTTTCTGCCTTGAGGGAGGCCCAAATAATTTCCCTGTGAGATTTGGGAGCTGAGTTCTTTTTTTTATGCGAGAGTTTCATTCTCCTGCAAAACAGTGCTAGTCAAAGGAAAAAAAAAAAAAGAAGGAAGATGTGATAATTAAATATGGAAAATTTCTGATGAGTGTCTTAAGTGGAAAAAATGTCACATATGCAAGTCTGATTTGGAAAGGGATGCGAGACGGGTTGTTAGGACAGATAAGTCTTTCTGATGAATTATAGTGGCTTAGTGACACCGGGAAGAAACTGAATACTCCTTGTTCTATTTTCTGGATGAATTAGTTTCTTCCCATCTGTTCCCAAGGATCAGTGACATTTTCCTAATACATACGTGGTTTTTTGACATATGCCTGTAGATACCCAGCGTAATAGGAGCCTAACTTTAACCCATAACATGTTTTGTCTGTTTTCGTGGCGGGTGCCGCAGCCCCGTACGTCCCCCTGGGCACGCACCGATGTGGGGTGAGATGAACTGAGCCAGACCACCCCATGGCCATGCTGGAACTGGAGCAGACACCACAAAACCATTATTTTCCCTCTAGTTTAACCAGTTCAAACCCCAGTTAAGGAAATGATCTCTCTTCTGGAGAAATTCATCCGCTTTTGCTTAACTCATGTCAAATTAAATCTCTTGTTAAATATTTAATGGAATAAGGTGGTTTTACAAGAACCTCAGGGTTACAACGCCGGCTGTGCAAGAGGTAAGCAAATGCCAAAAGTAAAGCTGCTGGAGCTGGTTTAAGCCCATCTCTTTCCATGTTCCTAAAAGGACACAGTCATAGTGTTATAGATCTGGGAGGAACATACAGACCCCTTCAACATTATGTAGGGGCCGTTACCAGAGGTGTAAGAGTGTAGTAAAGACGATATTGCACCTCCTCTCCAGCGCGCTGCCTCGACTCCCCGCACGCGGGAGGAGGGTTGCAGGGGCTGAAGCTGGCAGGACCGTGTCCAGGCTGATCCTCCACTGGAGGTGCAAGAGAATCACCCTTTTCTGAGCATATAAAAATGCAGATTTTGAAGAGGCTTTAACGTATAGCTACATATGGATAATTTCTATAGAAGTGTCCCTGGACACCAGCGTAGGCACCCAGGGAATGTCTGCTTCATCCCCCAAAGGGTTTAGGCGCTTGCTTCTTAGAGAACTGGTTGTGAGGCTTATTTTAGCAATGTATTTTCCCGTCTTTTGTTCCCCGACACTGCTGATTGGTTTCACTGAAACGTTGATTAAAAAAACCTGTATCGCATCAAGACAGACACCATCATGAGAAATTTCAGCCCAACTGGCTCATATTAAATAATGTGCATATGGTGTGCTAGCAGCATACGGGACAAGTCAACTAATTAAATTAGAATTATTTTATTTGATAATTTATGGTTAGTTTTAGCACTATTTCTAATAATGCCACAGCTAACACAAGAATTTTAAAGCATCCTTGGAAACTCTGATTGAACTTGACTTAGGATAAGGGACTTGCGCAATTTGAAACCCCAACCTCACACAGTTCGTTGCTAAAATAGAGGACTGCTTGGAGGTACACACACATCTGAAAATAAAAATGCAGGTGCATTTACAAGACGGATGAAGGGGGGGGGGGGGAAATCGGGTCTCAGAAAATCTTCTGGATTATGTGGGTGACCTTCCCACAAGCCAAAGCAGAACACAAAAGAGACTCAACTATTGGATATTATTAAGGGTGTCTCCGCACTGTGGGTTTCTTCTGTACTTAGCTGCTGCACAGGCATGGGAAACATCTGAGTTAAAATTTGAAGCAATTCAAAATTCTGAAACAACTTGACATCTTAATTTCATATGTAAGAGTGGAGCTTTCACAGTGACTCCATTAGGCTTCGGGAGAGGATAATTGTACTTTACCAGTTTAGCGGGAGGTGCGTACTGGGGCATGAAGGACTGATGAACTTTAAAAGTGCCTTTGAGAACTTGGAGAGAGAAGAACAAAACCAGGAAACGTTTCCTCATTTTTCTTTCCCTAGCCTCGGAGGTTTAGAGAAACGTGACTTATCTATAAATAAGGGGAATGTATAAATAAAAAAAACAGTCTCCAAACCTGAGCCTAAAACTGATCTCAGTGTTGCTTTCCATTGACAGATAACAAATATGCTCCTGCAGTCACTCTCAATGGGTTCATCTTTATTCTTGGAGGAGCTTATGCACGAGCAACCACCATCTATGACCCAGAAAAAGGCAATATTAAAGCAGGTCCCAACATGAACCACTCCAGGCAGTTCTGCAGGTGAGAAAAAACATTAAAACTGAATTACCGGTGCCTTAACATTTTCTGCTGATAAATAAGCTAATACTACCTAACAGTGAAGGGGACAGGGGAAGGGAGGTGTGTACCATCTGGGGGTTTGCCTCATCTCTTTTTTTACACGTGTTCAGGGACACAGCATCTCCCAAAGTGCACATCCAGGACCCTGCCATGGTTCATGCGTGTCTTCACATTCAGGCACGCTGGATCGCGGGGAGGGACGTGTGTTGGGCTCCTCCAGCAGAGTACAGGAACGCTGTTTTCCTCAGTTTGCCACGTGTAACCGGAGGATGATAAATACCCGCTGTAGGAGAGGCCACCATAATGTGGAACATGATTTTGCTAACTAGCTAAAAGATCCTTGAAAGAAAAAAAAAAATACTGAGTAAGCACCACACGCTGATATTAATTATTATTTATTACGTGCTTTTGATTGCTTTTTAGGCTCGCTTCCCCGCTCCCAGTCACAGGTTTAACAAACTTCCCAAATTGGCTGACAAAAATAAAACTTGGCACCCATCGCAGGTACTGGCAGCACTTAAAGGCCTCTTAAAAAGTATTACATGGCTGTTACAGAAAGATGGGCTTGTTTCAGGCTTTAAATGGCACCAGTCCCTCGCAGAGCAGACCCGCGCTGGGGACTGGCCGAGCTATCGGTTTCACGGGGAACAGCCGTGGCAAAACCAGGGCAGAGGGGTTGTGCCGGGCAAGTGCCGGGGCAAAACACTGACCGGGGTGGGAGAAATAACAACAACGGGGCAGCAGCCGGGCCCACAATGCACCCACCTCTCCAAAACGTGCAGCCAGCAGCTCTGCTCCTTGCCCCGGGGGTGTCCCTGCTCCCCGGCCTACGGCTGAAAAACACCTCCGTGTTTTAACTTGTCGCATTTAACCTTTCGCTTTGGCGGAAAAAATTCCTTCTTAAGAAAGCATGCCCGGTTTCTCTCTTTTTGCTGTTTTTTTTCTGGCTTTTTCCTTTTTTTCCCTTTCTTTTATTAATTTAAGGAGCGCCCTCTCTTGGCTGCTGAAGCATATTTTGTTGTAAGTGAAGGGGTCGGAGCAGCCGGCTCCATCCCGGGTGGCCGCGGCCCGGTGTGTCCTGTGTTAAGGTCAAGTCTTCCTTGTCCCTCCGCTCTAGAAGGAGGCAAAGCAGGATGAGGAGGAGCCTGCAGTGCTCAGACAGCTGCTAATGATATTTTTCTCCTGAAAACGAGAAATAAAGGGTACGATGCAGCTCAGGATTAGAGCCCTAACCACTAAAATGAAACACAGGGGACGTGTATGTTTGGTACATTCCCGTATCGTCCCACAGAGAGAGATGAACTGCTCTTTGAACATCTCTTATTTTGTAAAACATAACAAAAAATCTGTTAATTATGCATCTGGAATACACTACAAGAGAAATTGCATAGTCGTGGGTGATTTCAACCGGGGGCTGTTGGCTGAGCATCTCACCCGAAAGCTTCCCAAGGTTTCCAGCGTGAGGGGCTGCTTTGCTCTGCGCCCTGCAGAAGGAAACCCAGTGGGAGACCTGGTGATGGACCAAGGAGAATAAAACGGTAAACTAAATATTAGCTGCTGCTTAGGCACTGTAATAAACTGGCTTTGCTTCAGCAGAATATGACACCCATCAGTGAAAAGTAACTTCAAACTTTTAATTTTTATTTTTTTTCCAAAGCCTAAAGCAACAGTGGACTGGAAACCTACATTTATAGTGGGGTAGTCACCCAAAAAATAGGAACAGTTCAGTACATCCCGATTGGATAACAAAAAAGGCACACTTTCAAAAATTCTTAAAGGTGCTGGGGAAAATATTTAAGCCAAAAAAGAAATGTAAAACCTATGACAAAAAATAAATAAATCAGTATGTATGGAAACAGGGAAAATGGGAGGTTAGCAGTAACAAATATGTTAAAAACTGGCTGCTGCTACAGGAGGCTGAGGGAACCAGGGAAGTCCTAATGGCTAAGAAAAGAAAGGCATTCTAAACCTTTTGGGATCAAATTTGTAATTTTAATCAGTTTTAAAACCATTGCTGATGAGGCTGATGAGGTAGCACAGTGTAGCACAAACCAGTCGGGTGGGTATTTCTCATCTGTATTCAGAAGGGTGTGAGAAGATTTGGTTCCATATTCTGCTGCGAGGGAACCAGCAGCGGTCACCGTTGGCAGCAAGGAAAAATGTGAACGAAAAAGGTCAGAAATTAAGTTCTCAAATCAGGCAACCCGGCCGGCTTGGATGCAGGTGTCTTTAGAGACTTTGCTGAGAAGCTGTTTGAACCACTAATGTTGATTTTTAATAACTCTTACAGTTCAGGATGGATCAGGGCACTGCCAAAGTGTTTCCATATTTTGTAAAGGGGAAACGGAGAATTAATGCAGCAATTAATTTTGCAAAGTACCAACATCAGGCTAAGTGGTCTCACTTAGCGTGATGTTGGTCCTCTGCAAAAGACCAGCGTGGTTAATTTGGGATTTTATCAACACATAACTAGATACTAATAATGCAATCAACAGCTATCAGTGCGCTTTCCTGGAAAACGGGGCTTGTTAAACCAACCTGTTGGCTTCTGCTTTTTGAGGGGGAATTTGGTTCTTTGTTTTGGTTTTTAATAAAACACGCCTGGCTGCTAAAGACAACTGTGATGCTATAATATACTGCGATTTCTCCAAGGTATTTGGCTGGTATTATATGGAATTAACAAGGCACACATTAGAGAGATTAAATCTGCTTCACTGACAGATCTCAAAATGTAGTTGTTAATGAGAAGATATCATTGAGCAAGGCCACCGGTAGCAAGCATTGATTCTTCTTCAATGCTATTTAATATATCTACCAACAATCCAGGGTGCAGAAAAACTCCCCTGGTAAAGGTTGCAGGTGGTATAACACTTGGTGGGTAAAAAATATTACAGAAGGAGCTATTCTAGCCAGTCACCTGCGTGTCTCAGTTAGACGGTCTCAAGCTAGCGGCAGACTTTTAAAGGCAAAGTAATACCTGGAGGCAGCACAGTCGCGAGCTGTACCTGCATAGCAGCCCTGCTCCCCTTGGAAAGGCAGGCACGCGGAGGAGGACGTAAAGGAGAACACTCGGATCTACACAACGTGAGCTCTCATCCCAATGCCGTGGATAAAAGGTCAATGCAATATTGGATATATCATATGAGCCCTGACACCGAAAGGAAAACAAGCCGAAGCCGGGAGGAGAGAGTGCTGCTGCATACGGCGTCGGCGAGACGAATGCAGGTCTGGAGTCCACGTATCAACATGCGGAAATATCAGCAGAAGCTCAAAGGGAAGCTGCAAAAAATGACCCCGGGTTGCGAATCAGATCTTTGACGTGAAATTTGAGGAGTTTATCAAAGAAAGGCTGAGAGGTGACTCGATCACTGGGAGCAAGTGGAAAAGCTTTCAGTCTCACAGACAAAGGCGTAGCAGGTTACACGGGCTAAAAAGTCAAGTTACGCATCTCAGCCTTGAAGTGAGGCACTTTCCCAACAGCAAAGACAATTAAACAGTGAACCGCCAAGGGAGGGGGCGAACTCACCAACACTCGGTGTCTTTAAGAGGAGATTAGATACATTTCCAAGAGAGATACTGCCTGGGGAAAAGTCCATGGCCTGCGTATACACAAGCTCAGATTAACTGAGCACAGAGATCCCTTCTGACCTCAGTCTATGAATCTATAAATTCCTCATTCCAGTCATTAGCATGGATCACAAAAAACATGGTTTAAAAGCAGCAACATAAACAACTTAAAAATTAACTGCATGCTATTGATCTCCTCTCACCAGGAATCACTCGATACCAAATTTGCTGGGAAAAAATCTTGACCGCATCACTTTTATTTTTATCTGCACTGTTTCTACGTGTTAGTGACAAGGGAGCATGATGGCTTCGAGCATGGGGAAATGTGCACGATATTCCCTGCGTGTGAAAAATTAAAGGTCCATTCAAATGGTTTTAATATCAAGTTAAATTACTTTTAATGAAAACTGAAAAATAAATGGTTCAGGTCTCCAGCTCACAATCAACAGGAGAGCAAATTGAGCATCATTTTCAGATTAAGCCCGGCCTGATGGAAGTCAATAAGAAATTTGTGTTGACCTAGAATTAACACTTTGAGGGATGGTGCCAAATGGGCAAAGAGCTACAATAGGTCTGAAGTGTTTTAAAATTCACTGAGAGTTCACACGCAGATCTTGAACATCTTCCACGTGACACGTGAGGGAAATATTTGACATTTCGTCTCGGTTTGGCAGCCCCTGCTCGTTGGCGGGATCTTTGGAGGCGGAGGCGGCAGACAGGGATGAAGAGCCGGGATGCTCACACCTTGCTCTGCCGGACACCTACCTCCAGAAGGACTTGCAGAAACATCCCTCCCCTCCAGCGCTGGAGAGTCCTCCCTCTGCAGGCAGACGCTCTCCCCTCCCGCCATGCCCTTCACGGGTTTATTTTTCCACGAGCAAAAAGAATACTGAATGCGTTTCTGTGCATGATTAAAAATTCCATATTCTGCTTGCTTAGGATGCAGGCGGCGTGCAAACAGGCGTGTGCTACAGAGAGCCTCCACGGGGCAACAGCGGCAGCGTGATGGTGCCAGCAATAATTCCAGAGCAGCTAATTTAGTACCAGCAATTCCCAACAGACACCAGAAAAGCATTTTCTTCCTCCTCCTCTGACTGCTAACCAGTAAGATTTATTAGATGGTTCTGCCGAATGGAAATCTTTAATAAAACTTCGACTTGGGCTGAACAGCACAAAACCAGGGTCGGTTTGTGGATTTTTTTCTTTTTTTTTTCCCCCCTCTTCTTTTTAAATAAGCCCTTGTTCTTGAACAGCGAAGCATGGTGACTCCTGTGCTTAACTACGAGGCATTGCTAATGTACGGCACCAGCCGCAGACTCCCCCAGCTGATTCCTTTCCTCATTGCGAAGTTCGTGGTAACTCCAGGCCCTGGAATGGGTTAGAGCAGAGCTTGTTTGGACGGATATTCCCAGGTGAAGCTATTACAGAGCACAGTTCCTTAATGGCCGCGCACTTCTCGAGCCCGCAGACGTAAAGGCTGCTCTGTTCAGCATGCAGTATTTCCAGCTGGAAGTGTTTGTGGTCCAGAAGGGAAAACCAAAATCTTCCAGCATATCTGGAAGGAGACGTGTGGCTGGGACTATGCTCCACAGCCAGCGAGTGAGAACTGCCGCACCAAACTAATAGCAATAATTTCTGTAGCAGTTCATGACATGAAGGATTTCGGTGTGCATCAAAGCGTAACTGATACAGACAGAGCACTTGGGCCATTACTGATGTGCGACGGACTTTGGAATAAAACATTGCTGTTTTTCAGCAACAAGTAACGATGCCACATGATGGTTTTGGATCATTAGCACGGGAAAGCGCTCACGGAGTAGGGGAGAATACAACTGGAGCTTGGCCAAGACACCCACACAAATAACACCGCTTCAAGAAGTGGCATGATATCCTCCTAATTGACCATGGCTAATCTGGACCCTCATTTATCCATCTCATTGTAAAGATGACACCTCTGGCAGCACGACACGGCCACCCGAGCTCCAGCCCTCTCAAACATAACCACCCAGCTGCCAACCCAGCCGCAAACAACCACGCAGGTTGTCAGCACCCCTACCACACTCAGGACGACGCTTTGGCACCCTGAGCACCACTGCCCACGGAGGTGGCGGCGATGCCTTTCACTTCCAACGTTGCAAACCACCGGGCGGGCTTCACTAAAAGGTCCCTGGTTTAAGCAAAAGCTCACGGGGCGCTTGCAGCTCTGCCCAGCACCGCATGGAGCCGCTTCCCGCGGCAGCGGGTACCCTGCAGGCTTCTCTTAGCCTACTGCTTACTCAGTGCAGGTGACGAGCATCGTTCAGTTCCACCTCCAGGAAAACCTGCAGGCTCCCCTTATCCTAGGGCTTACTCAGTGCAGGTGATGAGCATCGTTCAGTTCCACCTCCAGCAAAACCCTCTTGAAATCTTAGGGCAGGAAGGAAATTCATCCCCTACTAAATTCAGGGATTTTTTTTCTTCTTCTAAGCAGATTCTGTGTCTATCGAATTGATAATATTTAATAACCTTTATGGAACTGCTCCAAATAAATTAGTGAGTGCATGTGCATGCACAGGCAGGAGTGAGGAGGGAGAGGAGCTTTGTTTGTGGACTCAGAAGATATTAAGTTTCAGGGAATCAAAACAACATGCTAATTCAGCTGTTTCAAATCTCTTTTACAAACCTAGACATTATAATATAGGATTTTTACTTTTTGTTTTTCTTTTTTTAACATTTCCTGATAAGGCTGATGTGATCTTTAGGACTAAGCAGGAAATTTTAAAATAACAATAATCAAAATTAATGAATGTTGCTGGTAGTCCCACTGCTTGGTGCTATGTGTGGCCATCACAACAGGGAGAGAGCAGGGCTGGAGCAGGAGCTCCCAGGCACGCGGCTCTCAAACCCTACAGAAAAGAGGCGCTCACATCCTCCACTTTGGGTTGCTCCCAAACTACTGCACATCAGCAGACTTTCACTGTAAGATGCCTCTGAATGAAAAGTCCATAACGCTCTTGGGGGGAAGGTGGCCACCAAACAAATGGCTGGTGTGTGCTGAGCCCTGGTGCTCCCCGCCTGAGCTGGAGCACGAGTGGGTTTGCTCACATGTGATTAAAAAGCAATGCAGAGTCAAATTCAGGAATGAAGGCAAGTCGGATCCTGAGCTGCATCTGCAGGGGCATTACTAGCAGAGACAGAGATGTGCTCATCCCACTCAATGCTTGTCAGGCCGCACCTGGAGTACTGTGCCCAGTTTTGGTCCCCAAAATTCAAAAAAGATGGGGACAGACTGGAGAAGGTCCAAAGGAGAGCCATGAAGCTGATCAAAGGGCTGGAGAACCTGCCCTGTGAGGAAAAACTGAAGGAATTAGGTCTCCTCCCTGGAGAAGAGAAGACTCAGGGGGAACCTCATCACAGTATGCCAGTACGTACAGGGTGGCCACAAGGAGGACAGAGGCTCTCTCTTCACAAGGACACACATGGAGGAGACAAAGGGCAACAGGTACAAGTTACATGAGGAGAAGTTCCATCTCAACATAAGGAAGACATTTTTTACAGTGTGAACAGTCAGTCACAGGGACAGCCTCCCCAGGGATGCGGTGGAGTCCCCGTTGCTGGAGGTTTCCACCATGGGATTGGACAGAGCGCTAGGTAATCTCATCAAGGCTCCCTTTCCTACAAAAGGTTGGACCAGATGCTCTTTCAAGGTCCCCTCCAGCCTGGGCTGTTCTATGAGTCTATGAGTCAATGAGTGGCTTTGTCCATCAAGTTGTTTAATGGCCAGCTGTCAGAGAGGGATCTTCTCTGCCACCTCTTTGCTCAAGCTGGGGAAGGACTGCAAGGTGGACAGGCAGAGAGGAGATTTAAAGGGTGTTCAGATTACACAAGCACTCCAGCCGTGGACAGCCAGGTCCCCACCAGCCCTTGGTGCCCCTCAGCCTCGTTGGGCGTGTGATTCATAGCTTAGTGGAGATCAGCAGATGGACCAGATGAGCGGTGGCAGTGTCGTGGGAGAGTCACAGTATGATCCTCTGACACTGCTCATGGTTTGGGCAATGAAGGATGCCCAGGCACCGCGGGTGACTCCGCTGCAGGGCTATAGGTGAGGCTCCTTTAGTAAGCAGCAGTAGTTACCCAGGGAGTAGAAAGCAGGCTCGTTAGCCTGGCGGGTAGTAATTTGCAAAATGCTGACACGTATTTTCTCGGAAGGATTGGTTGAAGTCACCTCCATTTTGATGCCGATCACCTTCACCCCGGGCGTGCTGCTGGAGAGGTGGGGGTCCCGCTGCCCCCGAAGCTGGGGAGGTCGCTGCCCCCGAAGCTGCCGGAGGGTTTGTGTCCCCGCAGCGAGGCTCTGCGCCGCAGAGGTTCCTTCCTTCCCGGGCTCTGACAGCCTGTAATCATTTTATCTCTCAGGATTAATGGCACCGAGCAATAAACTCGTATCCTAATTATTGTAATTATTCCTTTCTTTGTACATCAGCCTTGGTAACGATGTTTTTACAGCTGATGGGATGGAAGGGAGGGGAGAAAAGAAATATTGTCACAGTAATGAAGAGAGAGCAATGAGCATACTCCTTTCCACTCACTTTCCTCAAGGTTTTAGAGCCCACTTGAGTTTCCTGTTCCCTAAGGTCCCAGAAATTAGCAGTGATTGTCCTAATACCGCAAAGTAGCAGCAATCTAGGACTAAATTCCTAATTGATCTTAAGTACCTACCTGCCACTTTAGCTCCGGAGATGCCTGAATGTCTCTGAAGTCCCCTGCACACCACAAGTACCCGCTGCGTACTCGGAGCTGCCTATTCCTTGCTAGCAGGAGCAGCTCAGTTTTTCTTCACCTCAGGCATGACTCACGAGCTAAGCGTTATGCCAATCTTATCTACGGGAATTGCATACGGAGGGGGCAGAAGCTAATCTCATCACCATTTAAAATTCATACGGTCTTTCAGAGGGTGGAATTTCTTCCCCAACGCATCAGCACCGCGATGGGAGGCTACAGCACCGAGCCGCTTGTCTCAGCCGCTGGCCACCAGTTTCGTTCAGTGCTGTAGCGCGGGCGCTGGGGAACGGGAGCAACGTTTGTCCGCCCGCTGTAACCCCTAATCCAGAGCGCGGGCTGGGGAGGAACCCAGAGCCAGAGCCTTTCGGGAAGGTGTGCTTGGCTACTCGGCTGCTCCACGGCGGCAGCCGCTCCGGCTCCGAGTAGCTGCTAGCAGACATGCCACAGAGGGGACTTTACGAGAAGAAATGTGGGCAGCTAAGATGCCACAGAGGAATCTGTAAAGCCCCCACGTCCCCGTTTAGAGCCCTAACACTAGACGCCCAAGGGGGTACCGGGCACCTAAGGCCGGTCAGGCCTCAGGCCTAAGTCTTCAGCTTTGCAGCACACAGGCAGCTAGGAAGGGCTGGTGGTTGCTTGGCTTCTGTTCCCAGGGTCACCTACAGTGTAGATGGAAAGGTCTTCGTGCAGGGTCCTCCCTCTGTCCATCCCCTTCTTTCCCATCCAGATCAAACGCGCCATGCAGAGCAGTCTCGTCGGGTAACGAGCAGTATTAGACAGGCCCCGTATGTAAGTGGTAAAAGCCACTAAGGTCCTCTCCTGTGCTGGTGTGAGGTGCTGTCATCTATACCAGCATGTCCACACCAGAAAATTAAAACTTAGCTGAGGCCATTCGTGGGCACGGAACCTCGATCATCAGCGCTGCTGGAACCAGCCCCGGGCTCTGTGCTCCACACTGGTATTTCATTTAATTGCTCACTATTGATAGTTCTGCAGCCGGATCTTTCTTGGGGATCTTTTCGTTGTTTGGGAGTTTGTTCAGTTTTTCCCACATCACCCAACAAAATTGCTAACTTAACCCATTTGCCTTTTTTTTCGGGGGGGTGGGGTGTCAAGCTTTGAGTAAGAGTACTTTTTTAATGAGTGAGCAGCATTTCATTAGAGAACCAAGGCAGCAAAGCTGCTCTGTACTGCAGTCCATCTCTGACACTGGACCCTCTTCTGCCTGGCACATCCCAAACCACATCCCAGTTCAAATAAGCTTTCATCTCCTTCAACTTCACTATTAAGAAAACAAAGTGAAACAGGAACAGGAACCACTACCTCGTGGCCTCATTCCTAACCTCTCACCCTGCTGGGTTCCACAGCCCCTCCGCCACACGGGGACTGTTTCAGCACAGGGTGGGACCATCCTCCCCTCCTCCTCACGCCGCATTTCGCAAACTGTGACTCCCAGCCTGGCTTGTGTTTCAAGAGTAACTTCTTCCAGTACAGAGATGGGCTTCCCACCCCCCAACAAATATCTTAAGTCCTAAACCGTGATTTAATTTGCACATTTGTCTGATTTACTGGGTCAGCTGGTCCTGCCATCTCCGCTCCCTCCTGGCCGTAGGGACCTCAGCTCCGGCTCCTTTGGAGGTGGGCTCGTTCTCTTTCAGAGCCATCTTTCAGGATGACAGTTGCTTTACCCAAGTCCTCGTTCTTCCCCATTTCTCCCTGACGTTTCAAAAATAATTACCAGTGGTTCAGTAAGTTCATTAGCAAACTCCCTTAGGACCCTGGGCTATGTATCATCCAGCCCTGCTGATTTGTGGATAGGCTCTAATCAAGTGTTTCAAGTCTCTCTCTCCTTCCTCCTCCTTTCAGATTAACAGTTATTTTGACAAGATTCTCATTATTTCCTATTTCCTGGCGGTACCCAGGGACTAGGCTTATTTGAGTCCTCACTGTTGTCATTGTGGGTTTATTTTTAACCTCGGGCTCTGCTTCTCCACAAGGACACCAGAGTTTTGTGTTCTTCAGAAACACGTAGCTTTGTCAGTGCCATTTTAGTCTTGGTTAATCCTGGGTCTTCCAGCGCTCTCTGTCTTTTGCCTTTATCGCTTTTCATTACTCTTCTTCCTGCTGCTCCAAAATAAGCTAAAGAAGTGACTTTGCTTTCACCAAGCCTACAGGGTTACTACCCTTCTCCAGCTTCTTAGATCTAGGCCACCTTCTTGGCCGCAATTAATTTCTCGTCTTCCCCTCCTTCTTTTTCTCCCTGCTGCCCTCTGGCACGCACGCACTCTCCAAGTCCCTTTTCCTTCCCAACACAACCATCCACCAGCTGCTCTTGGAAGGGACCCAACCACCAGAAGACCTCTTGGACCTTCCAAACACTGCCGGCCCCGTCTATCTTAACGTCTTTAAATGTTGGGGGACAAACTGAGGCTCCTCGGTAGATGAAAAGCAGAGCCGCCCCCACCTTTGTGTTCCCCCCGGGCAGCGGGAAGGCAGCACGGAGCACACGGCAGCCCTGCGTAGGCTTTTCCCACCCAGCTGCCTGCCGGCTCCATCGTCCTTCTGCCCTCTTCAAATACACACACAGGAGCCCAGCCCCTCGTTGTCCATCTTCATTAGCCCAAAGCGAGCGCCATGCCCTGCGCATGACTGCTGGAGAGGCCAAGGGGTTAAGCAGAAGGAGGGAGGAGGAAGAGATGAGGCTGAAAGGCAATTTTTATTTCAAATACCTTTCACACCTATGCACCTTCCCTTCTATTGAGGGCCTACGGACCACAAGATTAGCCCAGCCTCATTGTCCTTGATTTGCAAGAGATGTCTGAAGTCAAACGCTTTCATTTTTAAAAGGCAGTAAGGTTTTGTCGTCGTCTTCAGAGGCCAGCAGACAGCTCCTGTGCCAAACCCTCAGCTGTATGTCCCCCAAGCATCAGATCGTGTGCCCTGCGTTGGCCTTTGACACCAGCCCTCCTGGGTGCGCAAGGAGGTGCTCTGCCACCATGGAAGGGCCTGAAGCAACAGAGCATTTTTTTTGGAGAGTTTTTATTTCCCCCTTCGCAGCATTCGTTGATAATTAGAGGAGTAACTTGAAGCACGGGTTTATTCCAGCCGAGGCGGCAGGGACCCCAAATTGCTTAGATTGCTTTTGCGCGTACACAGTGTTACACAGACACGTTGTCCTGCTATTTTTGCTGCAGATCCCATGCGTGGGCTGGAGAAACATCTCACTTGGACTAATTTCTGTTGTTTAAATTAGAGGCAACATTTACCTACCTGGCAAGAACACAAAAGGGATTAATTCGGGGGACAGAAAGGGAGAGGGAAGAGAAATGCCCACACAGCATTATATAGATGAGAATAAAAGGTGTATTCATTGTTTACCCCTTGTTACGAAAGGCTGGGTTTGTTTTAAGCCTAAAAAGAAAATTGTTGGGTAAGAAGACTTAACTAAAACTCTCTTTTTTTTAAAAAAAACACAGCGCTGTGGTCCTGGATGGAAAAATTTATGCCACTGGTGGGATCGTTAGCAGCGAAGGACCTGCCCTGGGAAACATGGAAGCTTACGACCCTAAAACAAATACGTGGACACTTCTACCAAATATGCCCTGCCCTGTTTTTCGACACGGCTGCGTAGTAATCAAGAAGTACATTCAGAGCGGCTGATGTTACCCAGGAGTTGGATGGAGAACTGTTTGTACCTGTTGAATGCGGGCAAGAAGAATCCTACTACTTAAGAAACCGAAGCAGCAAAGCCAGCCAGTGAACATATTGCTCTAAAGTCTTGAATAGTGTCTACATTGAATGTAGAAAAATCATCCTCACCTTTTGGTGAACAAGGAGCAGAGAGCTCCGTGCTATGTAAGATATTGTAACTTAATAATACAAGGGTGTCACTAGATGTTATAGTGGCACTTGTTCTGGACGTCGGCTTTTGGTCAACCCAGGTGCAATAGAATTTCACATATTTTTTAAGCTGGGGAAGAGAGGAAAAAAAAAAAAAAAAAATCTGCATTTTACTTCTAGAGCTCAAGCTTGATTCTTAAAATAACCATGCAGATTAGTTTTACTATTACACTTTAGGCATCAATCTATTTGAAAGGTCAAAGTGTCCTTACCACTTTGATTCCTACATTTGTTTTTAACAAATACACGCTTTTCAATACCAATGACTGAGAGAAATCTTGTGTGACAGATGGCTTACGTTGATGTCAGTCTTCCATCAGATCAAAGGAATCTTTCAGTTCTCGAGAGCAGAGCCCAGAAGCGGGGGGGGGGGGGGGGGGGGGGTGAGGTGGGGGACTGCGGGGAAGAAGAATAGCCATTGGTAATAAATTCCATGTAAAATGATGAAAAAAAAAAAAAAGAAAGGAAAAAAAGGTCTGTTGGGCTGGATGAGTCTCTGCTCCTGGTGATACTTGTGTGGGCACGTGTGGCCATGCCCACGGGTCGGGGGTTGCGGGGGGAGGCTTCTAACCTTTTCCTCCCCGTTTCTGCTGACGAGCGAACTTGGCAGTGCTCGATTCCCGTAATGCAAAACGAAAACGGTTTCAATCCCAGAGGCATTCTCCCGATAAAACTGCTCTTCGCTTCTTCTGATTGGGATCACACTAAAACATGCAGCGTAGTGTGGGATTTCCACGTTCCCAACAAATGGAGGAGACGCCTCCTGTTGTGGCTGCGCACTCAGTATTGGCTCTCAACCAAAATCCCTGACGTTGGGATGTATGCCACTATCTTTTATGTAAAGTCTGAGAAGTTTTTTATTTTATTTTTCAAGTTTCCCCATAGGTGCGGAAACCTTATACTTCTCTTATTTACAGATTTTAAACACACGAGTTTAAATCCCATGGTAGAAAAATGCATAGATTAAGCCCAGTATAAAAGACTTAAAGCGATTACTATGTAGAGTTGTAAGTATATGCACAGCACAGGGGTTATATTTTTATATATATTAAAATATTGTCTATCCAGAGAGCATTGTGATGTGGAAATTCTTTATAAATTTATACATAAAAGGATCAAATGGGAGATGGACCGGGTAACACAGAGGGGGCAAGGGAAAGAATCTTAAAATTCACAAATAAGTAGTAACCCCAGGCTGAGGATTGTCCGATTTCTTTCCAAGTAGAGGGAAAAAAGTTGCCATACTTGCCTTTGCAGACGCAAATCCCAAATGCCATGCCGGTAATTCAAGAAGGAGGGTCCTATACAGGGCGTGGGTGAGATCTTACAGTCAATATCTAGTTGAATTTCATACCAAATACGCTAGCCTTTTTATACAGAGGGAGGTCTGCCTACAGCTTCGGGGAAATCAATGCAGATGGTTAGCTAATCATCTTATTTTATTAATAATCGTTTATAAAATAAAAGAAAAAAAAATGAAATTTGTATCTTGCAGTATTTAAAGAAAAAGTGCTCAAGTCAGCTGAGTCGAGCTATAGGGTGACTCAAGTCTCTCATTTTGACAGTGAGGTTCCAGCCTTTGTTATGCAGTTGTTTTATTTATTCTTTAAAGAAAAAAAAAAATAAGCACAACAAAGTTATATACTAGTATGTCATTTAAAGTATTTATGTCAAACAGGGTGCAAGTGTGAACCTAAAGATTGGAGCACAAGTTTCTAACTGCCTGGGGCAGGACTAATTTTAGTGTTGGTGTGTGTCTACCTCCAAAGGAGGTGCTACCTGTCACCAAGACCTAAACACATTCAACATTTCCAATTTAGCTTATTTCTTCATTTCTCACACTGGAACAAAACTGGCTATTTCTGTGAATAATATTAAAAACAGGGTTATCTGTAATGGTATTGTATATAGTTTATGTTTACTGTTAAGTTCTTGTTATATTATAATAAATATATTTATAGATCTAGATTCAGCATCCAGATTGGATTAATTTTGTCACGACTGACCAAGAAACAACACTGCATGAACAGTGACTTCAGGTTTCACCCCAGCCATGGATGAAAATGCCTCCCCTCCATCCAGCTAGCTTCTCTTGCAAATCCAAAAATTTATTGCTAATATTTAAATGCTCAGTAGCTTCCAAAGTGCTTCCATTCTCATTTGGGAAAACATTCTTAGAAGTGATTTTTGGATTTTATTCAGCAAGACTGTTTCTTCTTCATCTGTTTCCCCAAACTCACTATTAAATAAAGAACAGGGCTCAAGATAGTTGAGGAAACTATCTTGAAAAAAAAACACTGACAAAGAGCTTTTTCTTTCTTTTTTTTTATGTTTTGTTTTAAATGAAAGTTAGGATTTGCACTGCACTGCTGCCGGCATGTCTAAAAAACGAAGGCCACTTTTGCCCTACGGTCAAAATTCCTTCGTATCCAGACTGGGAGCTCTGTACCTCACCGGATACATCTTTCAGAGAGCACTAAAGTGCAACGGTTCATGGTGTCTTTGATGTTTCATTAGGGTGTCATCTGGTAGTTGTAAAACTGGATATGGAACGAAGATGAGCCAAATATAACTAGTCTCAAATACCACCGCAGTGGAACATTTCAGCTGGATCTTAGGAGGCAATATCTGTTCTACACATTAGCAGGAAGAATCTAACAGACATTGAAATTGTCTCCGGTTCTTACAGAGTACATCTATGCAAGTATTTAAGAGCGTGAATGGCAATTTTTAAACATTTTAGTTTGAGGTTGAACAGCCTGTGAAGATTACTAAAAGCCTTGCAATTCAATATTACACAACCATGCCGCAGTCATCCAGACCAAGTGGAATGAGTTGCCAACCTTTTCATCAACGCTCTGCGGAGATCTCTTACTCAGCACTAGTCAATATTACTTGGTAGGATGAACAAGGCACAGGCTATTTGCTTTGCTTGTATGTGGAAATTATTTTAGTTCCCCTCCGGGAAGTTGGCTGAGCGCATTTGCCAAATGAATCATGTGCACATACCTGCTCAGAGATTTTTCTTCTTGAAAGCTTTAAGAAATTCAGGGGACAGGCTGGCTCGGCAGCCCGGTAATGATAAAACCTCTTTTGTTCGCTGGTTTGACTCTCCCCGGCTCACCTGGGAAGGTAAGTGATCTCCAAATGGGGCTGTTCACCGCGTTCAGGTAATCACCTCCCCCTGACAATTTACACAAGTCATCCGCCTTTCTCCGGTTGTTTCATCTAGTGGCAAACACACTGTACTAATAAAACCTCAGCAACCCCGTCTTTTAATTAACTGCAGCTAGGTGTTAAGGCTGAGCTTAGCACAGTGCAATTGGAGCAAGCTAATTAGAGCATTCGTTACACTTCAGCTTGCCCTTGGTGGAGTCCGCAGACAAACTGAACGCCGGCACCAGCCCCCGCTTTCTGCAGCCGCGGGGATTAGCCGGGAGAGGAGCCGCAGCCGCGCTTCCGCCTGCCTCCTCGAGTACCTCTCTGTTTAAGCGGCAGAGACGGCAAAGGCACCAACCCCCTTCACGTCCTTACCCACCCGCCCGGCTTCTCGTGAAGAACGGCTTTGAAAGTTGGAACCCATCCCAAAGCTCTTCTCCGCCGTCTGGAACGCAAGGGCATGGTCTCGGAACAGTACTGCCTCCCCATCACCCACTGAAAAAGGGGGACTTAATATTCAAGCGGGGGATAAACCGACAGACAGCACACGCAGGCAAGTCCTGGCAGGCTGCACCCTGTGCCAGGTCCCTAGGAAGACGCTGACGCTGTATTCACTTCGACATTTTTTTACAACTTGTCACGCTAATACAAGCTTTTTAAATTGGATGAGACCCTTAAGCTCACCCCTTAATGCCTTCTTTCCCATTTCAAGTCGGCTCAAGAACAGGAGCTGAAACACGCTTTCGGCTGAAGCGGCGATGCCAGGAAAGGCGGCAGTAAGTTCCCGTCGTCGGCAAGTGTTCTGGGTTGATAACTTAAGACTGCGGGAAAAGCCAGAAAGAAAACGGTCTGCAGGGAAGCAGATGGATGCGTCTCAGGCACAGTGATTCCATCACTCATTACATTAAGCTGGACAGCGATACCAATACAGAAACACCGTTTTTCCTCCGAAAAGCCAATCTGTTTGAGGCATGATTAAACACTCGCTGAGGTTAGAATTCATGAAAGCAAGAGCTGCCATGGCGGGCTCCTTAGCCGAGCCGTGCAAGCATGACAAGCAGCCCAGCGCGGGCTCCAGCTGCTGGAGACTGGAAACAAAACAGAAAGTGGCAGACTACCTTGAAAAACGACTCTCCCTTTGCTAGTCACCCATGTTTTTTCTTTTGATAACACACACTACCTTTTAGTAATTGCTGTTTAGCTAGCGGATTTCTTAAAGAGTAACAAATTCCAATTTTCTTTATCTAAACAAATCCTACTTCAATCGGTAGCAGCTTTACACACAGAATTAAATGTTTTTGGCTCAGTTACGACCTGGGAGAAGGAAGCTCCAATGCTGTCATCAACCCAAGTCTGCCTCTGAATTTTTCATTAGTGGTGGTCTATACCACGAAGGTTTGAAAGGCTGCCTGCTGGTTTTATTTTCATCATCTGTTATTTTGGACCAACATTCTCTTTTGCCTTTGGAGTTCATATCCCAGATCTTACACGGCAAGATTCATACTGGCAACGGTATCCAACTCTTTCACGAC
Organism: Pluvialis apricaria; assembly: GCA_017639485.1. Taxonomy (NCBI): domain Eukaryota; kingdom Metazoa; phylum Chordata; class Aves; order Charadriiformes; family Charadriidae; genus Pluvialis; species Pluvialis apricaria. The sequence goes on from CM030009.1 coordinate 121,659,117, forward strand.
CTGTCCAGAGACCAGCACGAACATCCCAGCGTTTTTAACAGCTTGACAGGCAACTTCAGCGTGTAGCTTGTAAGCAAATTGATACAGAACTAGGAATGGTGATGACAACTGGGGCCAAGCTTGAAGAGTGCCTGAAGTCACGCCTCGCACTACGGGCGATACACACACGTTCTCCGTCGCCCAGCATCAGTGATCTTTTTTCACGTATTTGAGGCTGAGCAGGCACCTAACTGAGGTCATAAATGACACTGCTACATAAGCTTCAGCTTCCCACCTCATTAAAAAAAAAACAACACATGTTTATAAAAATAATAGCTCTCACAGGCAGAAAGGAACCAATTCCTCTCCACATCTTGGGAACTTAAACAAAGCAGTCCCCAACTGGTAATACGATGTCCTTCTGCGGGTGGGCAGCATCAGAGTAAGGATCGGTGAACTGAACAGTGAAGGTGACGCACCAAATGCTTTATGTCGTAAGAATACAATGAGCATTATGCTCTACCAGAAACACTGTTCCTCTACCCAAGTTAAAATAATCAGCTCTCACAAAGCAAGCCTAAATTTCCAAGCCCACTGGAATTTCTGTAGCCACTCGGTTCCCATTAAAAGAAATTGTCTTTTAATAAGTTATTTCCTTTCATGTCCAATTAATACAGTGCTCCATTACTTGTTGACACTGGGTTCAATTTTACCTGCTTCAATTTGCGCGCAGCTTTTCTGCAAGCTGCCTGTTTCTGTGCTGGAACATATAAATGCCACACACAGCCTTTCCAGGGAAAATAAAAAGTGGAAATGTGGCAAGGAGTGCTTGGGAATGGCTCACATTTCTGTTTTCTATTTGGCAAAAGGTATCCTATGGGAACGAAGACGTCCAGACAGCACACTGCCTGCAGAGGATATTAGAGTTTCCCTCGTGGATAGCGGTTTTCAAATTTAGGAGGTAACCGAACACTCAACCACCTCCAGAAAGCCCAGAAGTCTCTGCCCTGCTGATATTAATTTTTACTAACACCTGGGTATTTCAGAATGAGTGCTGATAATGTGACAGTTATCAAAAGAGCAAGTGAAATGACTGGGTAATTACAGGGCATTCACCTGACATCAATCCCAAGTAAAAATGGAAAGATGATATCTAACTAAACTGATCGCGAATCAAAGAGGTAAGAATAAATACGACGATTTTGTAGAAAATCAGCTGTATCACACAAACCCGATCTCATTCTCTGACAGGATTACACATTTGATTGATAAGGGAATAGACTTTCAACAGCATGTGACAAAATACTTTAACTTTCTCACTGTACAGTATTCAGACAGCAAATATTAACCAGGCCAAGAATAGGCAGATTAATTGAGGAATATCTAATCTGTTGGAGGAATTCTCAATTTGGTATTATCAGAGTATTTCTAACGGGGGATCCTCCTCTTCCACAGCTCGTGAAGGAAAACATTGACGATAACTCACTAGTCACAGACGTGCGGAGACAGAGGTTAGCGGAGCAGAAGGTAACGAGGACTGAACAAGTCACACGTACTGTGCTGGCTCCTCGGGCTGGCTGGGACCACCAACACAAAACTTCTTTTAATAAAGCTAAGCGGGACCTCAGAGAGGTGGCAATGAGGAAGGCTGACATTCAGGATGGAGAGCAGCATCATGAAATGCTGCAAGCCTGAGAAGAGTCAAGCAACGAGAGCTCCCAGCCCGATTTCATGGCATAAAAGGACTAAATTGATCTTTGGATGTGTAAAAAGGGGAGCAGTGAGTAGGAATCAGTGATTTTCAGCTCTATATATGGCACTGGTGGGACCAATGCTGGAATACCACATCAATTTCCTCTGTGAACAAATGTTTTAGAAGATGTTGAAAAATTGACCTACTGCAGAAAAGAGCCACAAAATTGACTTAAAGGCTGGAGAAAATGCAGTGAAAGCCATAAAGAGCTCATTCCGCTCAGAAAAAAAAGGCGACTGAGAGGCTACTTGATCAGAGTGCATTAGTATCTTTGTGGGGAGAAAAAAAAAATAATCTGTGTAGAGTCTAGAACATAAAGAGAAGACAAGCAGTACCTGGAAGTAGAAGCTGGACCAAAACAAATGAGGAATGAGGCACGTTTCTACCCATGAGCTTAACCACTTGATGAAAAGCTCACAGAGCAGGGTGGATGTGCAAACTCTGCAGGTCAAGACTAGATGCCTTTCTTTAAAGGACTGTTAAGCCATGCTTAACTTAGTAGACCCTACGTATACACGAGATTAAATCATATGTGCCACAGCACCAGATTCAACAGTGTTTTCTGCTGACGTTATTCTCCGTGAATAAACCTGTATTTTTGTGACAAATTCTAAACATTTAAATCATCATTAGGTGTCAGCTCATTTTCCACTTCCAAAATTTATTCTCATGTATTGAAAAGATTAACACTGCTCGGCTTGTGCTTTCATGGGTGTCCTCTGAATCTTGTGAAAAGGAAGCTTTTTTATTTAAAAAAAAGCTTTCTGCCTTTGGGACATGCTTTAAATTTTAGAGCAAGACTCTGAAGCACTCTAACCCCAATATAAATGCTAGACGTCAATTTTAAACCAGTTACATCTCCAGTGCTTCACGAAAATGTAACTTTACGTGCGTCTCTTTCCAATACTTAAAATATCTACACAAAATGGTAATTTATTACTAAACTGATGTTAATAGTCACATACAACATGTGAATATTCACATTTTATTTCCTTTATCTCACTAAACTTTTCGTAATGTCACAGAGAATGCAGCAGACATCACTTCAAAACTCATTTCAGAATTACATTCATGAGAAACCTGAAACAGATTGGCAATTTGTCCTTCCCTATCACCAAAATCAGGTATCACTGCTCTTCCAGGTAGCCTCCACATACAGAAGGGATTCTACAAAGTGTAACAAAGTCAGCAAGAGAAGGCAAGACCTTTATGACAGAACTAGAGCTGGGGGTTTGGAGATGAGCGATAGTGCCTTAACTAAAACAGCATCATTTTCTTTCCCTCTACAGCAGAAAGACTCAATTTCTTACCAAATTAATTTAGTCCAAATTTAACATATTTTCTAGGACGAATGCTTTGGTCTCTGCTTTACTTCCTTTGCTGAAGAAATATGTCAAAGGGAGCCCCTTTGAAATTTCCCTAGGTCTGTCTTTCCTGTCAATCAACAGTCCCAAAGCTGACAGGTCATCTTCTACAGACTCCTCCTTCCACACAGACATAGTCGAACATCGCTGCGTTATAGCACAATTCAAATTTTACATTAACGCAAAGGGGTTTTCATCATGACATAATTCCTCTCCACAAAAAACGAGGATGACAAATGGTGTGAACATTCCCAGCAGCCATGCAGTCTCAGGGACCTCTACACTTCTCACGCGTACTCTGCCAAATTCTCAACTGCTGAGAGACAGAAGTAAACAAAACAAAATATGGAGAGGAGTCCACTGCAACAGAACCGACTTAACTTCTGCAGTATGTCAACACATCCTAAGTGCTGCAGCAGTGATGCCCCAAATGCAGAGCCCAAACCAGCTCCTCCTCTGCTCTCAACCTGCCCCGCTCTTGCAATAGAATGTGAGGAGCCGTCTAACACAGCTTAACTTGAAAATGCCTTTCGCACCTGCAACTTGAAAGCAGCTTTATCACAGAATCACAGAATGGTCAGGGTTGGAAGACCTTCAGAGATCATCCAGTCCAACCCCCCTGCCACAGCAGGGACACCTCCAGCAGTTGCACAGGACGGCGTCCAGGCGGGTTTGGGATGGCTCCAGAGTGGGAGACTCCACAGTCTCTCTGGGCAGCTGTGCCACTGCTCTGCCACCCTCAAAGGAAAGAAGTTTCTCCTCACATTTAGATGGAATTTACCGTGTTCCAGTTAGTGCCCGTCGCCCCTTGTCCTGTCCCTGGGCGCCACTGAAAAGATTCTGGCCCCATCCACTTGACACCCGCCCTTTAGATATTTTTAAGCATTGATAAGATCCCCTCTCAGTCTTCTCTTCTGCAGACTAAACAGACCCAGGTCTCTCGGCCTTTCCTTCTAAGAGCGGTGCTCCATTCCCTTGATCATCTTTCATAGCCCTCTGCTGGACCCTCTCCAGCAGTTCCCTGTCCTTCTTGACCCGGGGAGCCCAGAACTGGACACAGTACTCCAGATGCGGCCTCACCAGGGCTGAGTAGAGGGGGAGGATGACCTCCCTCGCCCTGCTGGCCACACTCTGCTTGATGCCCCCCAGGAGACCACTGGCCGCCTTGACCACCAGGGCACATTGCTGGCTCATGGTCAATTTGTCCACCAGGACTCCCAGGTCCCTCTCTGCAGAGCTGCTTTCCAGCAGGTCAACCTATACCCTGTACTGGTGCAGTATTATTCCAAATCAGCATCCTCATATCAGCAAACCTTAATGCGGATGGCCAGGTTTACACTAACATTCCACTAGAAGTGGTGAATCCATTTTAAATTTTAGGAGCTTCTCGTATTTTTAAAGGAAAAGGATTTTGCCTACTATTTAAAGAAAGGCTCAATGTGGCGTAACTCAAATGCATTCCTAAAATAAATGGACTTTAGTGGTGGTCACAGCCATTTACTGGCAGTGGGTTCAACTGAAATAGACTCCCTATGCAAATGATCACACTGTAAAAAAATTACTCACCTAGAAATGCAATGAGGCTGAATTAATTAGTGTTAAAGTTTATAATCCCTCATTTTTACATAATAGTTACATGACCACAAGTAATACATAAAAGGCGGAGGGAAAAAAAAATAAAAATGAAGTGTTTGGCTTCATTAATCAGTTTACTGATTTAGCTTGCAGAATTTATTCACGTGCAGTGCTAGCTTAAACCCCCATATATTACAAGTCCAAATCCTACTCAAGATACAGAACAAAGGGATCCCATTTTTAATTTATTTAAATGCATTATCTGAGGGGCTTAAAGAAGGAAACAGAGGATGTGCAACACTGCAAATTTAAGGAAACACGGGAAATTTCAAAACTACATTCAAGGCAGAAACCAAGAGCAGAAGGAATCGGCATTAAGCACCGAGCACCTGACAAATGAGTGTTGCACAAGCTTTTACTACGGCTTTACTAACAACACGTGATGCAAACCAACTGTTCCTCACTAATTCATGCTTTTGAAGCATGACTCAAAGTTCATTAAGTATTTTTACAAGAATCCTTTCGTCAGTGCCCAAACAAAGCACAGTTTTGTCCCTTTTGACTGATTGTTTCTACAGCCACCGTCAGAAATCGGGCCTGAAACTACTCCCTCCGTTAACGCGGCCATGGCCACTCCTGAAAGACAGAAACAGATACGCAAGACGTCATACCCTGCATTCTTTATTCACCGACCGCAAACCCCTTGGACGGTGTTAAGTGTGGTGTCTGCAAGGCCATTCAGATCAAACCACCACACCTGACCACCCTGATACAAAATGAGCCTAGGCTCTCACTAATTTCTACATTATTATACTTATATAATAAGTGATATAATATATATTTAATATCTAATTGTGCTTTCAAAGCTGTGTATAAAAGCAGAATTGGAGTCAGATGTTAAATAAGTTACTACTATCCTCTTCCTCAACTAGTCGTTTGCCCAGGAACTGACAGTGTAAGGCGCGCAGGAGGGAAAAGAGAAAAATGAGGAGGTGTGTTCCATGTCCTACACCTCAAGAGAGGCCATAACAGATCTATGGAACCGCTTCTCATACTCCGTTCCACATTATATACATCACATGCAGTTTGTTAGCTCCGGATAAATTGCCAGCGAGTTAGATGTGGGTTGATTCTTCACTTGCATAACCTCTAGCAGTTTGCTCTCCTATGCATGAATTATTTGAGGGGGAACGGGAACTAAAGGAGTTCCTACATATAGTAAAAATTTATCTTTTTTAAAAAAAAAACACATGAAAACTAAGAACAACTTTGATAAACAGGGAGGAAACAGAGTGTTTCTTTAAAACAAGGTCTAATGAGAAACTCTGGTGTTACTTGGATGCTGACGTACTATACGCAGTCCCGGGCGCTACCCTGCAACTGAACACAGAATGTTTCCTACGCACAGAGCATAACTTCGTAACGATTACGTTATTCACTCGCCAATGTGCAATGCTAATTTTACTTCTTCAGTCAAAACCAATAATAGAAGTTTTTTTTTCTTTAATGGACAAACACCGAAAGCAAAAGTTACGGATTAAACTGCTCAAAATAACTAAACAGCAAAATCCCAGAGTAAAACATTTGTACTGCTAAATCAAGGAGGTCTGGTAAGAAAAAGACTGAAAACAGCTAGGAGGCAGCATTTCTTTTAAATACATTTTTGAAGGAGCTAAAGCTGTGTTTTCTTGTCATCTTTATTCAAGTATTTCACAGCAGTTATATTACAAATTACAGTAAAATGTTCAAAATTTCCAGAAGTTCAAAAAAATTAAATAACTTACTTCAAACTAACGTAAAATGAAGTCAAAATGCAAAACATCAATTTAAACACAGTTCTGAATAAAACTATAGAATCCAAAATATACCATAGTTGATGAAGGAAGTCTACTTAATCCACAAAGTAGACACACGTTAATGAAACCAAACAGGACTCCCCAATGTCTAAATAACCCAATGTACAAGATACAAAAGATGCAAGTACAAGCCCAATTTCAAGCTTATGTTGTGATTACAAAATAAAATAAAAACAAAATAAATGACTATCAGCTGCAGGACCTGCCGTTCAGGAGACTGAAGGTAAAACCAGAGCTGACCCACCAACTTAAAAAAAAAAAAAAAAAAGGAAGACAAGATATTACAAAACCCAGTAATCCTATAAATACATTGGCATATGAGGAAATCAAGTAACAATACAGAGGACACAAAACAAAACAAAAAAATTAATCACAGGTGAGATTCAAGCTTGCAAATACAATTAACTCCGTAGCCATCAACTTCACCCAAGAGCAACTCTATTATCTCCAAGAGAGCCCCACCAGCCCCAGAGAGAAACCTCCTTCCTTCTCCCGGCCACAGCTCACTGACCCCAGCACAAGGACTCACACAGGAGTTTATTTGCAATTTTCACAACAAGAAACAAGGAAGAGAGGTCAATTTGTACAAACTCTTGCCAATGCTATGTGGCAAAAAAATTAAAAACATACAGAGAGTAAACAAGTTTAGACCACATGGATAGATTAACAGCTGTTTTAACTCTATAACCACCAGACATCTGTAAAGGAAAACAAAAACTGAAGTGTGGTTATTTGGGCTAGGAAGGCGAGTATATCATTTTAGGTAAGCTGTCCACTAGAACATCTGATATCAGCTACTTTTCTCTAAAACAACATGGCAGCTCCTCAATTAGTAAAGTTGCCTTTTACGATTTTTCCCAACCAACAACTGACAGTGAAAATTTTCCTTTAGAAACCTGACCTTTTCGAACCCTTTTTAATGCTAGGCATTAGCTTAAACTTGCTTTTCGCACTCACTGGTGACTAAAATTCTCAACTCTTTTAATTTATATAAATTTATTATCTTCTTAAAAATGTATGCAGTTTTATCTTCCACAAGTGCTGCTGTTACTTGAACAAAAACTTCTTTGAGTAAGTGAAACTGGAATAAATATTTTTAAAAAATTCTGCAGCAAGAACCTGAGACTTGCAAAAAACCCTTTTATCAGAAACTTGCTACAAAAAATCTGCTACATTTTATTTAATCAAATCTTAAAGTTCGTAACAATTTCCATCAAAATACAAAATGCTGTTAATGTACCAGACACAAAAATATCTCAAACAGGTATGATGCTAATAAATACTAAATGAAACATGGAAAAAAAATCCCATAATCAAATCTGAGATCAAAGAATCTCATTTAAAGTGTGTTTTCTGCTTGTTTTTGTTGTTTTTAATCGCACTTTCCCACCTAAAAAATACAGTGTTTCTGCATGGGTTGCATTTAGAAGGTGTAACTAGATGCACATGAATGCTTAAAACCTTTTTCTGCCATTAGCTATAAAGAAAAACAGTGGCATTCAGGGGAGAAAAAGATCTAAGACAGAATTATGTTTAACCATAACGTACAAAGCACTTTGGATTACTGCAGTAGCCCAAGGCCCGTGTTTTGTTTCTCTGCAGCGCTATACTACTATATTAGCCGTAGAGGTGGAGACAAGTACCTTAGCTTCCGTTTGCAAATGGGAGCAGAGTGATTACAGTCCTCCATAAACACTGTTGGTAACTAAAAGACAAAAAGCTGAGGTAGCTCAGTATCTCTGCAGTAGTCCAAGACGGTTTTCTCTAATCAAAAACTAATCACACTGTATTGCATATTTCTGGAAAGACACTTCCGCAGCTACGTAGGGACAGTCACAATGAATGGTTAACGATGGTAACACCAGCCAACTTCTCTAAAAGACTTTCCACGTAGGTTTGAAATAAACCAGCCCAGGTAATGTTTTAATACTGAGCTTGTGATAAAACATGTTTTTCTTGAAACTGCCTACACTGTTCTCTCCGACTGCCAGAAAGGAAAGGTTTTGAACTACGCAATTCAGACCCAGAGAACTTTGGTCCGAACAGATCGATTCAAAAGGCTGTCCTCCAATCCCCCCACATTAGCAGTGCTTTGCATGGACCGAGGTGTGAAGCCTAGTTTAAGTTTTATTTTCAAGTGAGCTTGGGCTCCAGGACTTTGACCGACTACAGCGTCTTCTTACCTGCACTGCACAGTCCAAGCTATATTACAAACACGGAACTTCAGAAAGAAACCTGCCAGTATTAAACTTGGTTTTCTTAAAGAACTCAGAATGGAAAACAAGGACACGGTGGGAAAATGCTTCATTTTTAGCAACACAGAAGAGTGTCACTGTGTAATTTGTTTCTAAAACAAATATATACCAATGAAAAAGTAATTTCACCATTTTGGTAAAGTATGTGGCTTTTTCAGTGTGTCTTAGTTTAGTTCTGTAGAGTAAGACAGGCATTATAGAACCATAATACTAGTTGCCATCCAATGAAGAGAATACAAATCATCCTTTTGGAGATCTTCATTCTGAAGACAGCTTTCTAACATTGCCATTTGCTATAATCCAAACCAAATGATGAGCCTTATCTTTCTCAATTGACTAAAAGGCACATTAAAGGCAGTTCTAGAGAGCCTCATCTTCAAACTACTGTACATCCAGTTACTCAAGATTCCTACCACAATGCATCATTGCCTTCTTTAGAACAGATTTTTTTTTTGTCCATTACCCCAGAGAAGAGAAAAATTGGAAAAAAAAAAATTAAAAAAAGTTTGCCTGTTTAAAAATATTCAACTTAGATCTGCTCTTTCCAGTTCTCTTGTATGTGTTGGTCTCCACTTTGCCTGAAGTTTCCCCAAAGATAATGCATGTAGAGTGAACAAGAGCAGAAATGAGAACAGTTTCTGTAGCACCAAAAATCTCCAAGCTGTGGCATTGTATTCTTTATTTATATCAGATACAACTATATGAAGTTCCGTTTGGTTCTTGTAGGCTGGTTGGTTTCAGGTACCTGAGACAATAGCACCAAATTCAACAGAAAGAAAAAGAGAGAGCACTTAAGACCAAGGCTCTGCACATACTTGGTGCAAATGGAAACTGAATGGCTCAGAGGACTGCTCTCCCGCGAGCAGTTTGAGAGGATAAACCCACCCATCTTGACGAGTTCACAGGAATGTTTCAAACACATGAACTGTTCTTTCCATCTCCTGCAAGAGACATCAATTATACATAAATATACAGAGACAGAAATAAAGTTACATCACAAAATGGCGGTTTTTTAAAATCTGAACAAATAAATTAATAGGAAAATAAACATTTCTGTTTATTAGCTGCTATCTGCTAGCAAAATACAGTAAAAGAGGAAACGAATTAAAGTATCAATGCAGAAAAGCGCTCCGCTACGATGGTCCATGAGAAAATCCAAGTGTATTAGGATCACTTATATAATCAATGTACTCAATATGTACTGAGAAAGCATCGAAATGGCACATTGCATGAATTCAAGTCTTACTGCACCACTTACGCTATCGGCGACCCAGCTGTAAATGTATCTACACAATTTGGAAAATCAAAGTAAAGATCAGTTTCTACATACTCCTGCTGGATAAATGTCTTTTTAATCTACCTAACGTTTGGCACAGACTTTCAACATATTTTTAGGTGACGATGGGAGAGGAACAGCATGAAAATGGTTTGCAAAGTATTTTGCAGGAACTCTAGAATATCCCATGTTAAGGCCTTTCCAGGTTTTGTTGTAAAATATTCATGGAGAAAAATATTTAGTGTTCAATTAGCCAACTGGAAACTAGCAATTGTCCTTTTTTCAGCAGTGCCAGTTATCGCTGAATCAGCAAGCTGATCCAAGCTCCTCTACAGCTACAGCAATGATGCTGGAGGGAATGCACGTCCAGTTGTGATCAGCCTACGCCAACGGTGAAATGACCAGCTTACTGTTGACGCAGACAGGAGGCCTCTGACCGCAAACACTTTAAGAGGCAAAGGATGACAGTAAAGCAGAAAACTGGCTTACATCACGCGGCGTTGGACTTTCCCAAGGGACTGACCCAATACCTACCGATCTAGAGACAGTTTGCAAACTTTTAAGGTCTTCTACGAAAGTCACAACCAAACCGCATGGAGCGGAGGTACATAACTTTTTTTTTGGCCTAGTTACACAAATGCAACTAGGGGCAACTGCAGCAATGGTGTCTCAGTCTGCCTATAAAGCAGCCACTACGTTCACTGTTATTCATACCACAAATGTGGAAACTGCTTCTACTCCATTTTTACTCTGCTAGCATGTGCTTCTCCACGCTGCTCTATTCTCTCCTATTTTCCCTCCATTCTTTTAGGTTAAATTCTTAATCCTTTTCTGAGGAAAGTATAATTAGAAACAACCTCGGTTTTTTAAGTCATTACTACACTAAATTTTGTTCATCAAAATTCCCTCAAAATCTATTTGAAGCTTTTGCCATCTAGTACAACAATAAACTGCTAGATTAACTTTGTTCCTGAAAAAAAGAGTCTCACAAAATTCAGATAACGAATAAAAGAAACTGTACATCACCTCTATAAGTTGTGATTTGTCATAGTCTCTACGATGTCTGTAGATGCACTGACTGAGGAGTGAATACAATCTCTCAAGTTGGTCAACAGTCAGGTTATCACTTTTCTTAACCACCAAATCAAGCAGTTTCTGTTGGAACAACAAAAGGTAAAATTATGAGGGTTTTTATGCTCACTTTTTAAAATTTTTTTCAGGACAAATCAGAAATGCAATCTCCTTCTGAAGCCCTATTTTGGAGGGACACATACAAATAGAAAAGACCACACCTGGTTATCAGTAAGGCCACTGCTTCCATGTAGTTCCAAAAGGACTCAATGTCTCTATTCACTTCTCTGCTTATACCCACACTTTTTTCCTCTTGTTTTAGATTTTATATTCAGTATAGCTGGGGCAGTGTTTGCTCTGTTTGAATCATACTTCATCCTATTTCATCTTGGTCAATAATTATGACAAAGCAAACCGTAAAAACTGCCTTGATAGCTAAAGCAGACATCGTGAAGAACTTGCATTGGCATGAAATTGTAAGTACCAAATGGAAACACATTTGAAATTCCACAAATGTTGAAAAATGCTACAATAAAAGAAGAGGTGGACAACACATGTAAAACTGCTCATAAACAAAAGGTGAAAGTGTGTATTTTGCATAGCAGCAAATAGTAGATTTTAATATTTTTTCCCCTCTCATAACACTTCTATTGATTCCAAAGAGATTATCATCTGTACTCCACAGCAAGTGGGATCTAAATTTCATAATAGGTCAAGCTAGTTTCTACAACAGAAGACAGCAAATTTTATTGTAACTTTGCTTTAAAACAGACAAAACTGAAAGAAAATTAACTAGCAGGGGTTCAGTCTATGACGCCAAAACATCAGCACAAATTCCAATTTGTTTTCCAATCCACTAACGGTTCTTTCCACTGAGTATATGTACATGGGAAGGGAAAAGATGATGGTAACTCCTAATTACTAGGCACCCAACGGTTCCTCAGTAACTGGCATATCCAATTAACACATAAGAATACCTGCAAAACCCGCAATTAAAATAGCAGACTGCTGTGCCATTACTGGATCTGTATAGTTAGTAATGATGGGACAGTAAGGATTCAGTAGTTTTATTAACTTTTCATCCCAAAACCACTGATCGAGAAATCCTATTCAAAAGTCACTGCTGCCGTAATATTTGTTTGCAGTCAAAAATAAAGGAAATGTTACTTCATAACAGTGGAAGGAAGCATTTTTCATGGACAGTTTCATTAACATTTTGACTCCTTTTTCAGTTCCATTACCTTTAGTCTGTCATGGTCAACAACTACAGAGGGCAAGGGATCCAATGGTTCCTCTGGGACCTGCTCCAAACTTGTGGGCTTTGACTGCTCCATAGCAACTTTTCGTGTTTTCTTGCTTTTGAATATACCTGTAATTTGAAAAACAATTATCGGCACTGTCAGTCTCTCAAAGTGAACAGCTTGGTTTCTTTCACTTTAGTTTGATTTTGCTTGTTTGGTTTGTTGGGTTTTTTTGAACCAAGCAAGCACGATTGCAGCAGCGCACATTATTCATCAGCTTTGCAGAATTCTGAACGTTTACAGGTGCACAAAACCACAGTTCAGAAAACATCTTTAAAACTGAACTCCAAACTCCCAACAGAAAACTGAATATCACTGAAAAAGTTTTTCCATTGTATCATTTCTACTTAGCAGCATCAAATTATACAGCTTCTAAGCAAAGTTCAGATATTAAGCTAATGAACAAAATCTTTCTGCCTAAGTGAATCAAATCCTCATTTTTCTCTCCAAAGCATCTCATGTCTTCATCACCACGGTAATTCTAACATCTGTTCTGCTCCTAAACCTTCATGCTTTTGTGACACATTTCTGTTTTCTTCCACCTCTGTATTAAAGCTGCTGTCCAATCCTGTTGTGGAGAACAAAATATTTTTATATCTCATGATTCTCTCCCTACACTCATTCACTGTTTTTCTCCTCCTCAACTATTTAAAATACTTTTTTTCCTGAGGACCCCCTGTTATTATAACCATCCTTAATGTATATAAAATTCAACTATGAAATTTAGAAATGTAAAGACTTAACATACGTCATACTCTTCTGATGTTCTTAGGACCTTTCTTCTACTGTTCTCCTTACCCTTAGAGAAAATATGTACGTACAAACACAGCCAGCATGTATATAGTGATATTCTCATAATTCAAATCTCTCATTAAAGCTCATTTACTTTGTAAATCTCAGCGCTAACTTTTGAAGTAAAAATTTTATTCTTTTAGATAATTCTGAAACGCTAATTAAAAAGGCAATCATGCATAAGGCCTTTATTTCTCCTCCCTGAGGAAACTATGTCTCTTGTCTTCAAAGGACATGGCCCTTTCTTTTATGCACCACCAGGTTTTCCCTTCTCCTTCTCTTATCTTTTTGCTGCACTGTTGCTGTGTTGACTAACTCCAAAGCCAGATATCTTCTCCATTAGATAAACAACAGTTTATCTGGCTTTTGCTGAGTTAAACTGCTTTAACTTTTGCTATGAGCAAATGTTTTTAAAGGAATACATTCTGGATTTCTATGGTCTTTCATCCAATGTCAATGATATTCTTATCATAAATCTCTAACAAAATGAGACCAAAGATATCATATAGATCAAAATATAGATCAGATAGAACATACAAAACATATACTGTATATTTATCTGCATTGATAATATTTTTTAAATCTTTAATTATTATTTAAATGTTATGTCAGTATTCACAATATTTCCCATAAGCCTACAAAAGTAAACAGAATATTGTACATACGGAGATACACTTACTTGCCTAAGATAATATTACAGCAAGTCAAGGGTGGACTTTAATTTATCTATGCAGAATTAAATGTTGCAAGCATACTAAAAGTTTCAAATAAACAGACAGCAGTTCATAAAATACTATCATATAATAATAATGGTAACATAAGATATTACAATTAAAAACAGACACATATTAACTTGGACACTAAAATAAGGACAGAAACATTGAAATCAAGCTATACCTTCTTTATCTGCTTCAGCATCTTTTGTTTCAATGTCTGTGCTCTGTAGTGTTTTTTCATTATTGCTGCAATGTGGTAACTCAGCTTTCACTAGATCAGCTCCTTGACTTTCACTGGAAGCTTCCGATTTCTCCTTTGGCTGATCTTCAGATGAAGGTTTTTGCTTGTTACTAGACCCATCCCTGTTGTCACAGGGTGAAACAGCATCAACTGATTCCATTTTACCATTGTGACATGCTGGAACAGGTATACCCTCCGAGCTGTGTACAGATGTCTCTCCATTCACACAGTCCCCTTTTGATGTAGAGTCCTTCCTTAATTCCTTTTCAGCACTCAGCGTGACACTGTCGGTTATTAACAGAGATTCATTTGAGCTCTCTTCTTCTGTGGATGCAAAATTGTTTTCCTTTCCTGATGTCCCATTGTTAAGCCTCTGCTCTGCATCTATATCCATAATATCACAAGAGGATTCATCATTTGTCATAGAGAGATCTCCTGTTTCCTCTCCATTCTCCTCAATGCAGTCAGTGCTGATCTCTAGCTCTCCATTTTCCAGCAATTTGCTGTCCTCTCCATGATTTTCATCATCAGCAAACTTTGCATCATCTTCATCTTTCTTTAAATTATTGACTTTCCTCTTCTTAATAATGCCTTTGCCCCACTGCGAGCGCCGTCTTGATTTTCTCCTTATTCGAACTGAATTATAATGAAAAAAAAAGAAACTTTTAGATGCACAGGTTCCCCTCAGTAAAGAGACCAGGATATTAGAATATGATGTAGTGTGTGTGAGGCAATCAAATGTGTTCACATTTCAAGGAAAAAAAAGCAAGCTGTCTGTTGATTTCAATGGGAGCAAATTACAGATACAAAGGACTTTTAGAAGTATAAGTAGTGAACGCGCAGTCATGTACACAATTCCCGCTCTAAACCATGAAAACAAGGAAGACTTGCTAGCTTTTCCTGCTTAATGTATTTTATATATATCCATTTGTAGGTAAAACACTAAAAGAAAAGAGCTGAGCAGTGATGTAGAACTCAGACAGCCACTCTCATTTGAGTAATGCAGACTCTAAAGACAGTTATTCTCGTTTTCCCTTTTTAGAACCCCAGCGATTTGAAATCCCTGCAAGCTCTACCTGGGATGAGAACCCGTAATTTGCCTAAACACGCAGCTGCATTCTTAAAATTCCTAAGTAGGGGAGAAATCACATTATAGTAAAATGAAATCAATCCTGCATTTCCTAAATGACAGTCAGCAAGTCCAGCTAAACTCTCACGCAGTAGTATTCGAACATACATTGTGTGTGTTGGTTTTTATTACCGTTTTTAATTAGGACAAAGCAACCACAAGAAGTGCTGCAGATGTCCTCCCAGGAGTACTGAGGTTTACACTGCATCAAAGCCAGTAAACGCAGGAAATTTTTCAGCTACCTCAAAGTATGCAAACAAAGCAGAGCTTTGGTTGAAACATTGCTATTATTCTAAAACTGATGTTATGTCACAATATTAAAAAAAATTGATACCTCCAACCAACCACTGAGACTTACGAATGAAGAACAGCATTTCATCACCAGATACTGCAGAACACGTCCTCCTAATATGTAACAGTATTTGTGCTGACAAAAGCAATTATGTAGGTACTTTTGGTTTTCACCCATATTTAGTCAATAGAATTCACTTAAAGTTTACCCATCCCAGACTCTCACTTCTTGTTTTAATGCAGTACCATCACCACCTGAGCTACCCAGACCCGTAAACAAGTCACCAACACTTCACAAATCCTGATTCTTTTTGTCTATATACTTTTAAGAATCAACTTTTTTCTCCTGTGATTCAGACAAAAGCCCTTCTGCTTTCAACCCCTTCCAGCCCAGCCACTGAAGCTCTGACTCCTCAGACTTTCATAAACCCAACTAAATCTCTCATTTGCATTTATTTAACACAAAACTGCTCACATCACTTTCACGACCTCAGTGAGATTCGTAGTCCCCTAATATTATCTTTGCGCCCATTCACCAGTTTTCACCCCCTTGATCATATCGAAAGTAGACTTCTAGTCCTCACATTTAAACTGCCCCTTCAAAATGACGCCTTTTTGTTCTCAACCAGGCTGCATTGCGCCCTCTGTGCAAAGGAATGTCTTTTGGGATAGGAGAACAACATTTTTGTTCCAGATCCTTAGCACCCATAATATCATGACACAGATTTTTCTTTTATACAGGCAGCCAAGCCTCTAGGAAAAGTGAAAAGCTGAGCAAGGAACACAACATTTAAAACCAAGAAACACTACCAGTCTGTCTTTTTGTCCTGCCCACTTCCCCCAGCAAAGCTAAGGGAGCAGTACAAGTAGGAGGAGTGTTTAACGGAGCAAGGAACCACACAATCAAATGTAAAAGTTGGGACTAGATTTCATCATCTAGATTTATTCTCTTTATATTTACTGGAAGAAAAAAGGCACTACTGCAAGAGTAACAAAGACCTGAAAAGCTACCATATGAGGCAGGAAAAAGTAAAATTTATCTCTGAATCTTCCAAGACAATTGGATATGATTCAAAAAGGAAGAAGGAGCTACCACAGGGTAAAACTGATGCAAAACTAAAGGGTTAATGGGCAGGAACTAACGGGTTAATGGGTTGGTGTTAAAAAAACAGCTTAACCTGGAGTCTGCTCTCCTCTACCTTAATCTTGATATTTTGTAAGACTGTGTACTAGCAAGAGCAGAATGCCACACTTTTTATTTTATAGTCAGTATGATTCATGACACATTAAAGTTTTCAGTAAGTAACAGAATGGGATAGCCGTTTACAGAAGAAAAACTTCTGAGTTAATGTTGTTAAAAAAAATTAACAGAGTATATGCAACTGCAAGTTAATGCATTAACACCTTCTCAATTATTCCTTTTAAAACTACTCATCTGAAATCTACCCGTTGATACCCAGACTTTTGGCAGCATTTGTGCCAGAGGCAGTAGAAATACTATTGTCAGAGGAATCCTGCTTTATAGAACTGAGTTTCTGTAACTCAAACTATTATAATACCAATTATTCACACATGAATACATCCACTTGCCTTCTGAATTGCTGAACTCTTCTCTCTCTATAATCTTCACATAACCTCTATAGATTTGCCAAGGGGATCCTCACTTCAGGTCTAGCTTCCTTCTGGTTTGCTTTTTTGTAAATCATTATTCAGAATTTTTAATGACGATAAATACCCGTTTGACCGTGAGTCACATGTAACATTTCACTTATGTTCGCATGAAGTTGCTACCAAAAACAACCATTCCCCACTCTTTTTTTTTTTCCTAAGCACCACAGTATATGCAGACAGCATTTTTTAAAAGTGCAATGTAATAAAATGTAATTAATCACGCCATAAAAATTTACCCTACATTTCATTGAGCAGTAAGTGGGGTTTCTCAATTCTTATATGCCTATGTTGAGACACTTTAAGAGTCTGCTGAAAGATCCCTAAACTTAAGGCAGACAGTTTTTTCCCCAGAGATGGCCTCCCACGATTAAAACCTAAATTCTGTATTTACTTCAGAAGGACCAGTCCTCTAGGCACAAGTTCAGTAAAAAGAAACCTGTAGTGGACTTTCAGAAATTCTCACCCACTGGCAGGTTCTGCCTCAAGATTCTCAAGTCTGATACACCAAGTAATGACATCTTCTGGTGAAATAAGCACCCTTATCCAGCGGTACACACCAACCCTGTCCGGAGCAGGGTACAGTTCTTGGGTATTAAAGAACAGTGATGGTCAAAAAAGCCAAAACAATAAAAACAAAAAATCTAAATCCTCCCCACATTCCTGAAGTATTTCTGCAAGATCTAGAGGTAACTGTCACCTTTCTGTTTAGTATGGTCTCAGGGAAACAAATCTCAAAAACACAAGTGAATGGTACAGAAGCTTCAAAGTTGAGGTACACACTGCTGCTGTCCCGCTAATCCAGCAGCGCAGTGACAGACCTGCAGACTATACAGAAATAAAGTTAACAGTTGGAAAAGGAAGCAGGTATAATTAGAAGATTCAAAGATTGTCAGTCATTAACAAGCAAGTCTGCTTGCCTTAATGTGGAGGAACTCTAATGAGAAGATGCAGCAGTCAAAGCAGGTATGTTTCTCTCAAAATTTCTGTAGTTTGACTACTGCGGTACATTGAGTGCAGCACAGTATTAGCAGAGGCTACAAGTTCACTTTATGCTGCAGAAAAGACGACCCTTATACGCCTCTGCACTGCTAAAAAGTCCATCAGAGAATGTGAATCCTCTTGTCATTAAATGATAAGACTCACATCCATCAAACAGTAGATTCTCTGTTGTTACCTTTATTTCACAAAGAATTCCTGGGGATTAAAATCCAATGGAGATTCTCATGGCAAGTAAGATCACCATGGATCTCGATTTTGTGTCTGCAGTATCATCAAGAACCACTTGAAGCAATACACGTGTTTCAAGTTTTTCTTCCATGATCAAAACCCTAAACTTCTTTCTGATGTCTTGTGTGTAAAGTAACTCAAAGCCTTGAGAAAGCACTTATTACCAGCAATTTACACCCTCTTATGCAGCATCCAGGATATCTATATATCTGCCACAGTAATTTAGCTGCTTCCAGTAGCTCCACATTCCTTACCAAGGGCCACTGAATAGTCCACTTGAAAGTCTCTGGGGTTTTTAGTCACAAAGTCCCAAACTGCAGTCAGAGATAAGCAGCAAGAAAGAACAGAGCACAGTTCCACAATGGCTTAAAAAGCAAAATGAGGTGCCAGCTTCCACTAACAGACAAAGCCATTTCTCCCTCCAAAGCCAGCTACAGCAGCATTTCCACTACCTCATTTGTGCCGGCACTACTGTTTCTGCAGTAAAACAGATAAGGGAAGTAAAATCCATCTGAAACGGGGTTTTTTGGTTTTTTTTTCTGGGTTAGTTCTCAACATCTTCAGTTCCCCAACTGAGCTTTCCAACTGGTGAATGATGGTGCTGGCACAGGGGAGATGGTGGAAATAAGCAACCAGTAAAAAAGCAAGACAGCACCTTTAGTAGTAACCTGCAGTTTGACCAGCCTGAAGTGACTGTGGGACCAACCCCTCAGACACATGTCATTTTCTTCACCTACATGGAAGGCACTCAAGGCACAGACCTGACAAATACATTTAAAAAATTGCATGCAACAACCTAACATAATAGTGTGGGCAGGGGGATGAGGGCAGTGATCGTTCCCCTGTACTCGGCACTGGTGAGGCCCCACCTCGAGTACTGTGTTCAGTTCTGGGCCCCTCACTTCAAGAAAGACATTGAGGTGCTGGAACATGTCCAGAGAAGGGCAACAAAGCTGGCGAGGCATCTGGAGCACAAGTCTTCTGAGGAGCAGCTGAGGGAACTGGGGGTGTTCAGCCTGGAGAAAAGGAGGCTGAGGGGAGACCTTCTCGCTCTCTACAGCTGTCTGAAAGGAGGTTGTGGAGAGGTGAGGGTCGGTCTCTTCTCCCAAGTAACAAGCGATAGGGCAAGAGGAAATGGCCTCAAGTTACGTCATGGAGGTTTAGATTGGATATTAGGAAAAATTTCTTCACAAAAAGGTTATTCAAACATTGGAACAGGCTGCCCAAGGAAGTGGTGGAATCGCCATCCCTGGAGGTATTTAAAAGACATGTAGACGTGGTGCTGAGGGACATGGTTTAGTGGTGGTTTTGGCAGTGTTAGGTTGACGGCTGGACTGGATGATCTTAAAGGTCTCTTTAAACCTAGACAATTCTATGATTCTATATTTATGACCATCAGCAGCATATATAACAGTTTATGTTATTTAAGGAAATACTTGAAGAACCTGGGCAGTTCTACTCAAAAAGGAGTCGTCAAGCTCTGTAAGTGGAGATGAAGCATGTTTAAAATAAAAATAAAATAAAAATCTTTGATGCAGTACCCCCAGCATTTTCTCCCCCTAGTCAACTGCTTTCCCCAACCACCCCCTATAACGCTCTCAACTCAAGCTCTTCCTAGTGTTTCTCACAAAACTCTCCCAATATCTTCTGTTCCTCCCCACCCCAGCGGAACAGGACACATCTGCGGTGTGCATGCCATGCCTGGCCAATACAATGGGTTTTTTTAACTGATCAGCTAACAAGGCCAGACAGAACAGGTAGCTACCATTTTCAGTCTACAGCCTTTTCTCCTTCAGTAGATGTGTAGATTTATGATTTATCCAGCTACCAATTTTCACAAAACCTGCAGGAATCTAATCTTTCAGCCCTCAACTCCTGTCAAATCTGTCTGAACCTGGCTAAATGATTCAGAAGTTATTAGGGGAGCAGAGGTGGACAGAGAGCACAGGTAGTATTTTCTTGGGAAGCTAAGCTAAAAATATAATTTACATGAAACCAGAGTAATTATGTTAGTAAAGTACATGACAAGACAGTCATATAAGAAAATTAAAGAGAAAAATGAAGTCAAAAGAGAAGAGACAATCAGATTAACATCACCTGTGGAGAGCAGTTTTAGACTTCCCACCTCTATAGATCTGCTCACTTTCCCTCTGCTGAGTAGCTTTGTGCAATAGCAACTATTACGGCTATTTACATTTTTGGTACCTTCAACTGGCTCTATGGACTCCTGAACGACACCTTCCCTGCTGCAACAGCACCATGAACAAATGCAAGGTTCTCCCGCAACTTCACAAGCAGAGAAGAGGCTCCCACTCTAACTAAAATTACATTCAATACAGTTTACAGCATTCATTTATATCACATATCTGAAAGGCTCATGGCTGCTGAGTGGCTTCTGTGTCAAGGAGGCAAAATTGAAAGAAAAAAAACCAAAGAAAACTGAAGTTAAGAAATGAGAAATAATCATGAGAAAATCAACAACTTCTGCAGACAGAAACTTTACGCCAAGTCTTTAACTATTTAAAGCAAATGTTGCCAGTTTTCAAAAGGAAGGAAGGAATAGGATATATCTAAAAGGTCTGAAAGCTGTTTTTTATTACATCACTTGTGCGTACCACTTTGAGGAAAAAAATTTAATTTGGAAGAATTCATTAAAAAAACCTCGTTCTAAAAAGTCTCTCTTTTTACCATGTTTATAATGCTTTCACGAAAACCTACTTAAGACAGGCTAACAATCTTGCATTACTCAGTCAGAAAGGAGATGGATAACAAGAGAATACAAAAAAGTCACTGATCAGTTAAATTGTAGGACCCTCTTTGTCCTCTGTCAGAGAAAAAAAGACACCTGATTAATTCAAGAGGCAGATATTTAATAGCGATGAAAGAAAATTTCTTTACATCTAGATACCAGTGAGTACAAGTTTGATGGGATCCCAAAAAACAACAGGCAGTTAGGATTTATTAGAACACCCACAAATCCACTAAATGGCATTTTAAATTAGAAGAATTAGAAAGCCTATGAGTTTTATAAGTACTGTTAACCAACTCAGAATCAGCTAAGATGGTACCTCCTTCAAAATCAAGCATAAAAAAACCCCCAATTTTTATTTCACAAATGTTTATAACTTCCTTTTAAAGCATCTGGTTGAAGCCAGCGCCAGATACAGGAGATCAAACTACTCTCATCCAGAATGGTAACTCCTACAGTACCCAGAACAAAATGGTAAAGAAATAAAAAGAGACAGTTGTCTCAGCTCTCATGTCCTCAAATTCCAGAAAATAATTTTTAATGGTGTTTGTCAAGTTACAGTACTTGCCTCTCTCTCACACAAGAATTAACCCAAGTCAAATCCCTCTTCTGGAGAGCAGGAGGAGAAAAGAAAACAGTAGCAAGTGCAGGATTTGTGACAAAGCCTCAGCAGCTACTCAGATTTTAATGTTAGCATCTGGATGACGGTTAATATGCCAGCATCCAAATTCTGAATCCAAATGAAGAACTAGTCCAAAAGGCAGAAAAGAGTTAAAATAATAAAAACTATATGGCATCTGGTCTGCTATGTCCTTTGATAAGGCATTACTGCAGCCATATGAATGCCTGAACTACAGCGATCACGGACACCACTGTAGCAGAGAGGTCAGAGAAAACAGACTAAACAGATGAAAATCAAAGACTGAGAATAAAATGGTTTCTGAGAAAGATTATAAACAAAAGACCTTTTCTTTCTAAAAATCTTTTTTAGAAATACTCCTGCCAAAACAAAACCTCCTTTCCATTATAAAGCAGAAACACATAGCTTTGTATGATAGCAAAGATCACCATTTAGAAAAAAAAAAAACCACCAAGAAACCAAAAAACCAAACCAACTACAAAAAGATGCACAAAATACTATTTATTTCAAAACTCGATTTTCTGCAGCAGTTTTTTATATCCTTGTTTGATCTCCCTACAGTTCTTTCTATAAAGACCACCATTCACTTCAATTATTGGGAAAAGTTAGCAGTGTGTTTACTTCATATTTCATAAAATGACTTTTTTATAAAACTTATATTTTTAATACTTCACATAACACAATATTTTAATTTTAATTGCTCCAAATGCCATTTTCACAGCTAACATATATATCATATGGCATAAAGGACATCATCTCTATGAAAAAAACCACAAAATCTGCAGTCTTTCACTACAATGTATTATTGTTAAATACTGCAAAAAAAGGTAAGCATGTAATACCAAATCTTCCCCATACAGTTTACTTATACTTAGCACTAAAGGAAGCAACTGCAAGACAGTAAAATAATATGCAACATACTCCATCTACTGGCAAAACAGAGCAGCAGGACAAAGTTTTACTATACTGCATCCCAATAATTAAGGACATGCTAATGTTTTATGTGCTAACGTGTATCTAAACCACTTAGCAATGATTAATTTCCCAGACACACCAAACTGCACATTGCTGGTAGTTTCCTTTCCACACATACATCCAAAGGCAACACGAGCCTCTTCTCATCGGTGCCCAGTGACAAGAGGCAATGGGCACAGATTGAAATACAAGACATTCAATTCAAAATTAAGAAAAAGAAATTATTGTGAGAGTGGCCAAGCACTAGAAGAGGTTTCCCAGGCATGTTGCGGAGCCTCCATTTTTGGAGATATTGTAAACACAACTGGACACAGCCTGAGCAACCAGCTCTGAGCAGGGGAGGTAGACTAGATGATCTCCAGAGGGTCCTTCCAACCAAGCAATTTTGTGATTCTATGATCATATAACCACTTATATCGGGCTTTTGACCTACATCCCGATCTAAGTTCCCACCAGAACACTTGCACCTTTCTCAAAATACACTGTCAATATGGAAATGTTTTTAAATTATCTGTGGCAGAACAATCCCAAATGGATTTTCAGCAACTTCTCGCAACCCAATACTTTTAAAACTCATCTATATTGTGATACTCCATCACAATACACAGGTGTACCTTCAACAAGGGAAACTGAAGTTGCAGATTAAATCTAACTCAGGAACGCGCGTCACCATGCCTTCAAATAGAACAAATATTTTGTGCCACACTTCCGAAAGCCCATCTGGTCTAATCAAATAAAAAAAAATCTCAAATACATTGGAAAAATTAAATAAATCACAAATAGGTATCTAAAAAATGAAATAAAGTTTCATACAGAATACATAACCTCAGAAAACAAATGGAACACGTGATAAATTAACTCTCGTTCTCTATTGTAGTAGCCCTGAACAGTAAACAGAGCTTTAAAGTAGGGAAGGCCACTGCACTGTCCGTAGTTCACTCTGTTCTCAAGTGTTTCATCTGAATTGACCTTTTTGACGCTATTTTCTGAAATACTGTAAACAAAGCTTCTAAAAAATTAATTTAATCAGGAAAATAATATTATGATTTGTGATCTTTTCCTGTAGATTTATCTAAGGAAAAAAATTAATTCAAGTTCAAATAGTAGAAAAAAATTGAAGATTTTTCAGAATTGTTAATTGCAAAGTACACTTTTTATCCTGTGTAATAAAAATAAATCAACCATTGCCTTTGTTACTCTGCTTCTGTAATACACTTTAGTCTGAAAAAAAAAAATCTTAGTTCTTGACCGTAAAAAAATTTCCACTCTACCTCTAAAATCATCTCTGTTCAGAAATCCCTTCTCTAAACTTGTTTCTTCCATTTATACAATCACAATCCACCATGTAATTTACTGCTATATGATCTCCCTACAATCTGCTCTGTCCTGCTCTCACTTTACCCCAGGTCCTTCCTCCTGACACCCTTCTAAGGCTCTAAGAACTCTTCATAGTTCCTACTCTCTACTGAACTTACCACATCAATCTTTAAGCATGCCATGTACTACTTGAATCCCCTCTGCAGATTTCTGATTGCTCATCAATTCCTGGTTCTCTCTCTTGATTACTAGATGCATCACATCCATCCTGGACCAGCTACCTTTCCCAGACTCAGCCTTAAAAGGCAGATTTTCATTTGATCATAGCCCCAAACACCACTAAGCCTCAAATTTTCAAAATTTCACCAAAATACTAGAGGAACAGAGCCTTAACATTAGCTCCTTTTTTGTTTAGACAGAGGAACATTGGCAGTTTCCTTCAGTCTATGGCTCTAGTCTTCAAATGACTGCCACTGCACCCACAACATTAGGTGAAGACAACAGAGGTACCAGAGCTTCTTTTAACACAAGTCGCCAGTAATGGCCATCTCTCTTCCCAAGAGCCGTCCGGCTTGGAGGTCTATAAACCCTACCGTCTGCTGCACAGCACACAGAGCCAGGAAAGTGCTCTGTAGATCAGCCAGAGTGAGATTCTCCATCTTGGATTTCATAGGAAACAAAACAAAAAAAAAAAAAAAAAAAAAAAAAAAAAAAGACTCCCTTCCCTCCTCTCTGTTTTTGCACAAGCTGCCAAATGAATAAAGAACAGCTTGGATCCACATCATCAATTTATTATAAAACAATTTATTCAAGCCATAACTCTGTTCGATTGACTTTAATTCCTTTAACGGAAGAAATTACAGCTTCAGGAAATAAAACCATACAGCTCTAATTAATTAAACTATTTGACATCAACACTATCATTCATATACAAACAACGTTCATCTCTGGGCAGTTATCACCATGCCTAGAAAACTCTTTCTCATGAAGGAAAAGTACCATGAAGGAGAGCACAAAGACCAATGAAAATTTGTCAGCTCCAATTTATCAGTTTGCCTATTAAGCAATAATTGATAATGCTACTAATCATATATTAATAATGGATTCCACATCTTCAGCAGAAAAGCCATGCACAACTATCAGTATATCCCTCATACTTACTCTTAGTCTTTGTTTATAACCAAGATATCTGTTGTGTGTTTACCTGTTCTAATCAACTTACCTCTTCAAAATAATTAGCAGTGCCTCTGATTACCTACACCCCAGTTAAAAATTCACTCCTCACAGTTCTAGAGATTTTGATAAATTAATTGGACTAATCCAGTAGGCTGCAGCAAGAGTATCTTAACATCCTGCAATAATGGGTACTGACTATTGAAAACCAGGTGCCATACAGGAAAATACAGTTAAATTTGTAATCTCTTTTCTAACTTTTAGCATTATACTGCATATATTGAAGATAGGAAGTGAGTAACTACAGTGCATGTGGGAGAGTATGAAGCAGCATGTAGGTATGTACCTGTGAATACACACACACACAGAGTAAACAAATCTTAACGCTCATCAAACAGATAAAAGTGATCTTCTCACTGGATCAGAATTGCCTTATACTGAGAATAGTCTTTTATGAATAAAATGTAATATTCACATTATAGTAGGAAAACAGTTATTCTTTATCACAAAAACAGAAATCCTGCTTCTTTACAGCTTCTTGGGCAGTGACTTCATGCAGTCAGTATTTCCTAAAGCTCTACGTTTCATGCCTAAAATTACTTCTGGAGATAATCAGTAAACAGTAGTCGAAACACATTTGAAATGTTTGCCAATGGAAGTACCTCTAGTTTTGCACAATTATCACCCAAGGTACTCACATGCACATTTATTCGCTGAGTTGGGCCACACCGCCATTGTGGGTTTTTGTTTGTTCCGAAACGCATCTTCAACTCTAGCTTCTGTTTTCCGTACAGTGGAACCATGCGGATTTATTTGTTCTGCTGTTACCGATAAGCCTGCATACAGAAGATAACCATACCTATTTAAATAAACCAAGCTGCATAAAACTACTGAATTTAAAAAGAAACTTGGAATATCATGCTGCAATAAGAACACATCGATTAATATTTAGCTGGACATTCAAAACAAAGATTAGAATCAAGAATATTTGTTTTCTACTGCCAAAATAACTTAGGTTGCATGGTCTTAAAACTGTCAGTTCTGATGGCTTAGAAAAAGATGACTGTCTCTCACACTTGGGTCCCCAAAGATTGCACTCTTCTATCCATATTTGCTCTATAAACAAAATTTTTATTGACAGTTTCAATTTTTCCTAATTTTAAACAGATGATTTAAAGTAAGTGGCAATTCATAATGGCATTGTATGCCATATCAATAACAATATCTGAATAAAAACCTTGTATTGTCACCATGATCTATGTTACGTAAAATAGGTCCATTTCAGAGTGAATACAAGCTCTTACATTAAGAAAATGCAATTCTGTTTTTAACAAAAAGTCTGTT
Source organism: Pluvialis apricaria (assembly GCA_017639485.1). Classification (NCBI taxonomy): domain Eukaryota; kingdom Metazoa; phylum Chordata; class Aves; order Charadriiformes; family Charadriidae; genus Pluvialis; species Pluvialis apricaria. The sequence goes on from CM030009.1 coordinate 121,685,812, forward strand.
TGCTTTCTGTAATATAAGTTCATCTCATAGCTTCTAATATTTCATAGGGTATTTTTAATTAAATTCTAAAAATGCAAACTTTCATATTGGTTATGCACATTTTAACGACATAAATGAATCTCTGGAGCTTCATATTTGTGAACTGAAATTTCCTATCCATCCACTAAAACAGTCTTCAAAATGTATATCATGCCTCCGATAGGAACCAGAGCCAAGTGATCAAGAGAAGACAAGCAGCTCTAAACCTCACGGATGCAGAAATTGCAAGATGCACAAAGGAACTCTCACCTAAGAGTTAATAGTTACAGTGTAAGTTTCTAGGTACCATTACAAATATTTGTGTTCAAATATCAAACATATTTCATTACTCAAAACATCCACCACTTCTACCTTGTTGTCTGTTGGTTTCAAAAAGAGGCTGTGAATTCCAATAATCCAGTTTTTTGCTTATTTTTTTTAAATTTACCAACTTAGAACTTGTTATCCTTAGATTTACAGTCTTTCGAGAACAGCACCCCATTTCAGTAATCCAAGAACAAGAAATTCTAGTTTAAATTCTAGATACCAATTTTATTATACAGTTTATTATTCTGTTATGCTGCAGTACTTCTTTTGAGATTGGTCACTGGTCTCAGTACTAAATAAACATGGCAGATCTATCAAAAAAACCCAGAAAAATTGTAGAAAAAGAAAGTGATGTAGAAAATACCTTCCATTTTAAAACTATGTGAGGTGGCTAAAATAGCTTGCCAAGAGAAATTTGAAGAAAATGGATACAGAGCTTTTTACCTTTAACCCTCATCTTCAGTATCCTGGAAATAAATTAAGAGCTAATACATGGCACAATTCAGAAAATCAATGGTTTTTCAACTGGGTAAAGATTAAAAAGCCTACAGTACGTGCTGCTTGTCTACCAGACTGCTCTGTGATTCCAGACAGAAACACTTGATATTTCCAGAGAACCCATTAGAAACTTCATGCAGATCAGCTTGCTCGACTCCATCCAAATCTCATGTTGAATGCTGAAGTCTTGCCAAATGTAGCCAAGAAAATGTTGACCAAGATCTATCCAAGTATGGGGCATGTTCTTTCTGCCAGAAGATACATTTCCCTTCTGATGGCCACAGCCACCCACTCTGACTCAATCCGTGACTGCAACAGTACCTTGACCTCTTCTGAGAAGGTATTAATACGAGTTTTATAGTCAGAAGAACGACTAGTAGATGCGCATGATAAACCTGGACTTTTTTTTCCCCATAGTCCACTGCATGCATTATTGCCCTTCTTTCACAAGAGTGCTGCTGACAACCTTAAGAATTTTAACTCTGGTAAGGCTTGAAGGTAGGCTCCTGTATCAAACCGAGTCCAGACATATTTGCAAAGAAATGGGGACACCGACTGCGTTTTTTTCCCCATCAGACTTTATAGATCCTAGTCCAGAACTTTTAAAGGACGATGAAAAGAGAAGCTTAGGGTACACTGAGCTGAACAAAAGCCTGCTGTGCATCATAGCGTGAATCGCAGAATGATAGGGGTTGGAAGGGACCTCTGGAGATCATCTAGTCCAACCCCCCTGCCACAGCAGGGACACCTACAGCAGGTTGGGCAGGACGGTGTCCAGGCAGGTTTTGGATGTCTCCAGAGTTGGAGACTCCACAGCCTCTCTGGGCAGCCTGTGCCACTGCTCTGCCACCCTCAGAGTAAAGAAGTTCCTCCTCATGTTAAGATGGAACTTCCTGTGTTCAAGTTTGTGCCCGTTCCCTCCTGTTCTATCACTGGGCACCACTGAAAAAAGACTGGTCCAATCCTCCTGGCACCCTCCCTTTAAGTATTTACAAGCATTGATAAGATCCCTCCGCAGTCTTCCCTTCTCTAGACTAAAAAGACCCAAGTCCCTGAGCCTTTCCTCATGAGATGTTCCAGTCCCCTGACCAACTTGGTAGTCCTTTGCTGGGCCCTCTCCAGCAGTTCCCTGTCCCTCTTGACCCGGGGAGCCCAGAACTGGACACAGTACTCCAGATGCGGTCTCACCAGGGCAGAGCAGAGGGGGAGGATGACCTCCCTTGACCTGCTGGCCACACTCTTCTTGATGCACCCCAGGATGCCATTGGCCTTCTTGGCCACCAGGGCACATTGCTGGCTCATGGTCATCCTGTTGGCCACCAGGACTCCCAGGTGCCTTTCCACAGAGCTGCTCTCCAGGAGGTCAGCCCCCAACCTGTACTGATGCATGGGGTTATTCCTCCCCAGATGCAGTACCCTACACTTGCCTTTGTTGACTTTCATAAGGTTTCTCTCTGCCCACCTCTCCAGCCTGTCCAGGTCACGCTGTACGGCGGCACAGCCTTCCGGCGTGTCAGCCACCCCTCCCAGTTTTGTATCATCAGCAAACTTGCTGACAGTACACTCTATGCCTTCATCCAGGTCACTGATGAAGCACACTGTGACTTCAGTCTCAACACCCAAGGCCTTGCTTGGACATCTCTTGTTGATATTAAAAAGAAGTACTTAAGGGTTCAACTCCCCACCACTTTGTCTCACACACTGGTCAGGCAACAAGGCTGGCTGCCCAATTCAGCATGATTTCATCGGGTAACTCCACTCAGGCAAACAGCCTGGTATAAACAACCATTTATGTGATCAGTTGCACAAAGCTTTTGGACAGCAAGAGGCATAGTTTACACCGCTTACAGTTTTCTTCAAGTATTTCCTTACTAAAACATTCCATTATTTCAAAATATACTCTTATTATGAAGCAGATGGGAAGGAGGAAGATCTGTGTATCACTTCTATACCTGATCATCTGGTAATCAATCCAAAGAAGAAACCAGAAATCCCTTAATAACATCGTGGACATTCAATCAAAAGAAGAAAATTCAAGTATATGCCTTGTCCAAAATGTTCCAAGACAGGGTAAATGTCAAAGTCTAGACAAGTAGATGCACTGTGATTTTGCTGATCATATTCTTGCTGAGCATATTCTCTACAGCAAAATGGGAGTAATGGCAAGGTTGATCAGCATTCACACCCCTTCCACCCACTACAATGACCATTGCCAAGAGGACATGCCTGAAGTGCCATCTTCTTGATGTTCTACATCACAATCTCTGACACAACTCTTCATCCAGGGATAGGACAATCTCTTGTGCTTGCCTTACAGTATGAGGTTTCCTCAGACCTCAAGAGCCTGACACATTTTTCTTCATTCATAACCAGTTAATCTAACACAGCTTCTTCCACGCATTCCAAACCTTCTGTCCTTGCTAATCCAGTAAGTGATCTTAGCTCTCCATATTCTGCAGCTGCGCCAACTGCAGAGCTCACCATCACAATGTGGTCCAAAGGCCTGAGCACCTTTGAAACGCGATCTGTGACACTAAGATTCTGTGCCAATGCGTAGAATGCACTTTGAAACCTGTCCATTGTTGTGCGTGAGCTGCTGTCACTCACAAACAGCTGGTACTGCTAGTTACCTACCTATATCTGAAGGTCCACTAACCAGCATCTGACACCAACAGTATCTCCTTTTTCTGATTGAACAAGTTCATTGCATGACACCATCAGCCTTAATGATGACTTCTGAAAACCCACCTCTTTCAACAGGGTCTTCAGGTTTTGCCCCCAGAAATACATATTAGTTGGTCACTGCCGTAAAGAGAAGGGCAGCGTTACAGTCAGCTCTTGCAAGACTTGCAAGGAGGGACTTACAAGCTATATAGTCACTGTCTGTAACAAAGAGCTCTTACAAACAGTTACTTTAACCTCGGAAGCAATAACCTTTAACAATCATGGGGGACTCATAATGGATAATTAACTGAGCATAGCTCTCAGCGTGACACTAAGGACGGAATTGTGAATATTCTTATACTTCTAATAGAAAAGTACAGAGGAGAAATGAAGGCATTATATTAGTTCGATTTTACAACCGCGGTGAATTACAATTGGTTCTCTTATCCACAATTCAAGACACACACTGGAAGCTTGTACAGAATTAGACCAAAAAAATGCATGACCAAATGGGCAAATAAAAGGAACTGTATCCGTTTAAACCTGAAGAGAAAGCCTACAGATACTTGCAGAGTTCAAAGAAATTTATTAATAAAGGGTATTCAATCTACTGATAGAAGTATTTCAAGAACCACCAGCTATAAGTTAAGACCAGCCAAATTCAACCTAGAAATCAAATAATGAATTTTTTTACCAAAGCATGAGGGAAAGCAGGAAACAACTTGCGAAGGCAAAGCTGAAATTATTGAAATCAGTAACCCCCAAATCAGCATGAAATTTTGTTCTAATGTTCTAGTCCGGTGATTTTCAACCTTTTTCAATTTTCAAAACTTTATAAGTTTTCCATGGAGGTAGAGAATCTTTCATGTAAACAGAGGCCTGCTGGGAATATGTTTGGGCCTTTGATTACCTTATGTGGTCACTTTAGAAGCTGTCCACAGACTTGGAGGTCTATGGACTACAAGTTGAAAACAACTGCACTAATTTAAACAAAAATTAAGTCAGTGATGTCCTCCAGTGTAGGGGGCTATATTTCTTGATTCTGGACCATTAGATTGTCAACATTACGCTCCCCTCAATGCGGATGGAATAGTTGTTTCTTAATCCAAAAATCAACTGATTATCACCAAAAGTACCCTTGTGCACATGCCAGGGTGAACTGAAAATCCATTGCTTTAAATGCCATTCCCCCTAACTAGAATTGTTATTACACCGCACCACATGCCATTTTTGGAATACAGCTCTGGTTTTGGAACATCTTCAGTTAGTATAGCAATCCCAACACTCACCCGCTCACCATGCTCTACGAGACTTTTTGTACCAATAGGCAACGCATCCTTCTTTTGTAAAGAAGGACGGTGCCTTTTCAGACCAGTTCACATAGTTGGAAAAAGCAGACAGGTTTCAAGCTCAGTCACCCTTTAGCATGCACTGCCTGAGTCTGACGTGCGTTCCACATTTCATCTTAAATTTTAGTTTTTATACGGACATTTGTAAATTGTTTTCTATCCCATTTGTGTTGTGTTATGATAAATGAAGTTAAATATACCTCTTTTTCTTCTTGCTTCCTTGATTTCTTCACACATCTTATTAAATTCTGGATCCAGTTCAGCAGCAATGATAGCATGAGCAGTGTCCTTCAAAGTACAAGCTCTATGTCTAATTATTTTATCTAGAAAACAGGACAGCACATTTGTTAATTTTATCAAAATTACGCAAATTCCTTGCCATTTCTATGTTGTTCTGTATTGTATATTACAACACTGATACAGACAGAAGTAACTGGGAAATACTACGAATGTATGAAAATGTAGACGGATCAACACCACAGCATGCTCAAAACTCATAACCCAGCTATTTAAGAAACGTAAGAGCCTTCAGAAGTACAAATTGTTACTTTAATCAACATGGCATTTATAAACAAATTCGAACAGTGAATGATGAACACACCTAAATCAAGCTGCAATCCTTAGAAAGTTGCTAGAATCAGCAGGCATACCAGTTTGTACAGGCAGATCTACACAGTATAACAGAGTACAGTGCAGAGTCCCAAAAGTAACAAAAGACTTGTCCAGGAATTAATTTACCCACTGGGGTCCAGGAACATTCATACAATTATACTGTGCACAAAATCACACTGGACGTCTCCTGAATCTGTAAGGTAGACCTGGCTTGCTTATATTCTTCCCCTGTTTTTTCTTTTTTAACCTTAAATTATTGCTTAATTCTTATTTAACAACTGCTAGAAAATTCAAAATTGTGCTAAAACAGATTATTTTGTTGCTTATATTGAATAGCTGCTTCTCATTTTAATTCATTCAGACAAACGGGCAAGAAACAAGCCTCAAGTTTGCTCCATTTTCATCTCTACTTGGGGAACAGGACAAAAAGATATTGCCCACACTGGGAGCCTGAATGCGACTCATGAAGAAAACATTTATTCAGAGAAGACCGTTTCCCATACCTTTGAAGCACACAAAAGAAAGTATCCCAATGTTGTTGAAATTTGAAAAGTAATTGTAACTTAGTAAGTAAGCCCATATCTGGAGAAAACTGACATCTAGACTGTTGCTTTTCAATTAAACCTACAACACTCATTGTTTGCTTTTAGTACAAACATATTTAATTTGTCAATTCATCCATACTGAATTACTTTTTCCAGTTGATGGAGGTACTTCAACAGGAAACATCAACATTAATCTCTACAACATATTATACAATTAGCAGATTTAATCTGTTTTAATAATCGCTAAAGACAACAATTAAGAATATCAGTGAACATTTATTAAACAAGGTTTATAATTCTAGAAACATCAAATTTTACAGCTGGAAAAACTGCTGAGTGAAAAAGAACATCCAGTATTCCAGCTCAAATGAGCCCTACATAAGCTTTCTGGGGAAATCTATTGCCACTTAAATCGACTGGAAACCAGAAGTTTTTATCCACATATATTTGTGAAACATTATGTTTTATGATCACAAAAAATACACTGCATTCTTTGCAGATGTAACTTTGCGATATTAGACTTCAAAAAGTTGGTCAGATAATAAAGTTTAAGATGCCCTCACAAAAGAAAGAAAAAGGTTAAAAAAAAAAAAGAAGAAAAAAAAAGAAAAATCAAATCAAGGGTATTTGATTGAATTACTACTTTCCTCATATTCTGTGATGGGCAAGACTTTTCCACAGACAGTGCTTCAAGGAGGCAAATACTATTATTTCTAACAGACAATGCTTATGTTTCCATGCCTTTAAGAACATTTCCTGGTCCAACAATGGAGGGAAAGGAAAAAAAAAAACCACAAAACACCACACTATCTTACTATAAACCCTATCTGAAATTTTATAGCAAAGTTCGAGGAAAAAAACCCAAAGAAGCCAGTTTTGAATAACTATACTGTATATAAAGCCAGCTAGTCTGGCACTCCAGCCACTAAGCAGGTATATACTATGATTCTTCTGCAAATTTAAGCACGAAGCAGAGGCAAGCATATATGCCCAGCTTTAAAGAATGCAAACATTTATAGTTTAATATTCAGTTAATGCACCTGAATGCATGTAATGCTTACTCCGCATAGACATGATGTGCTGTTTCAGCAGTGTATTCACACACCAGCTCAAGAAATCCTGCACGCCAGAAGAGCAATACATCATCAGTTGTTGACAGTGCGGAGGACAGAACTATCTTTCATTACCTACTCGATGATGAGAAACTCCAATCCAAAACTTAACCTAGAAATAGCCAGATCCATTTCTCCCAGTTCAGTCCTGATGGCAAGGAAAACCAAAATATCCCTATTTTCATTCCCTAAATATATTTCTTAAGACTCTATCTCTTTGGACAAGATCAATGAAAGCTTGGGGAACATTCAGTGGCAGAAGTTATCTTTGCTATTTTATGTTTCTGTCACACTGAACCTGCGACCTGTGTTGTTTATGATCCCAAGCAGATCTGACCTTACAAGTCTGTAGTCCCATAACACCTGCTCTAAAACTTCAAACAATCTCTTCAGACTACATTTCCTAGAATTAAACAAGCAAGCCCACAGATCAAAATGGCCTAAAAACGAAAGGCGTATATTAATGTCATTGTTTCCCAAAGCCCATCGCTAAGTCACAAACATACGCCAGTCACGTGCAGGAGGTATGTCTCGTAGTCCTCATCTTCTAAACAGGCGCTCTTCAGAGACACTCAGAATCCCAAGTGTCCATCAAGGCTTTGTTTAGTTCACATCAATTACACATGAGATGTCCTCAAAAGCGTGTTATCAAGAACACAGAAAACCTTTTGCTGTATATTATCAATGTATTTTTTTTTAGTTGTAAAACAAAATGCATCAGCAATTGAAGAAATAAAGGTTATCTTCCGCAGATATGAAGGAGCACTGGGTTCAAAAGGCGATGTGAAACAAGTGTAACTGTCTGACCCAACTATACTATCTCTAGTCCACACTGTCTCTAGTCCACACGAGACCTTTGCAAAAATCTCCCAAAATCAAAAATTTGAGAAGCAAGAAAAATAAAGAAATTCAGGTTTTAACCCGGTAAAATGATTTCACAAGATTTAATGAAAAACTTTTTAATACATAGGATTACACTTGCAGATGGACCCAGATTTCCAAGTATCACTTGTATTAAATACAACTACATTAAAAGGGTGCTTTGTAGCTGTTTTATTGATGAAGCTGCCAATGGAAAGGCTTTTTTTTTGGCAATGTACACTGTAAGGCGGCCCTCACGAAGAGTGCGCAATATGTTCTTTCCTTAGTTCTGAGTGTGAACAGCTTTTACGCGCATTTCAACCTACAAATTCCATTTTAATTGAAAGCATCCCATCACACTTTGTCAAGACAATACCTTCTAATCTCTCCTAATCAGCTGCAACTGACTTCCTTGCCTGATGATTTATCCTGTTCTATTTCTATCCCCAAATACATAGTTCTTAATTTCTGTGGGTGAATTTAATGCTCTAAGCCAATGTGGAAATAAAGCAGACCACTGCCAGATTGCGTGCAGGATTCTCTACAGAGCTCTACAAATTACGTTGGGGTTTTGTTGCATACACAAATTCTATTCGCTGGAAAGGAGCTATCACATTCGAAAAGGAACTACAAAACCTAATTTATTAGAAAACAACTCTGAATGCTCTTACAACGTCCCCCAGTGCACCACATGCCTCAGAACACTAAAAGCACAGACCCTTAGGACTTGCTTATCCTAATGATCACACAGCACGCAGTATTTAAATGCCTGAATAGTAACCAAATACGTGATTAAATACCAGGCTTTCAAGTTTAGGTAGGCCAAAATGAAGCAAGTCCTTACCTCCAGGATCTTTGTCTGGATTGTACTCCAATGCATTGCTGCAGATCAGGTCAATATCTGTTAGGAAATCCTTGGCTGTTAAGTAGTTATGTTTATCAATTTTGGTTATTATTGTTGATAGGTCCATTGGCTCTTTGATAACTTCAAGGTAATCTGAAACCTATAAACAAACAGCATACAGAAATGACACAGGACCATATGCATTACATTTGAACATTGCCAATGTCACATCTTTACACTCTTACTTATACCACATGCTTAGCTCTAATTCATTAACTAACCATTAACTAACAACAAATTTATGTTGAAAACAGAAGTAAATAGGACTTCCAAAGCTACTCTTTCTTCAGTAGCTCACCAATTTTTCTTTCAAAATTAATTTAATGGTATTTTTTGAGGGAAAACTTTGTAATGTAAATGTACTTTTAATTTTGTTTAGACTGTTTGTTGGGTTTGGTTGTGGTTTTTTTGTATAGTGTTATAGCACTGTCTTGGATTAGAAAAGCAAAACAATCAGACTAACTCAAAACACTAGGAAAAACTAGGGAGGCTATATTTTGTTCACCTTAAAGGTACAGTTCCCATTAAACTGAACAGCCAAATTATCAGCTGTAAAATATCTTCTATTGAACAGTTCTTTCAACCACTCATTCAACAAACAAAAAGTCAGATTTTATCAACTGAATGCATTATACTGACTGTACAGGAGGACAGTCTAAAGAGAAAGCCTTGTGTCAGAGTTCACTGCGAGTGTAACTCGTAACTGGCAATTTCGCATCCACTAGGGTACGCTGAAAGTATTTAATGTAGTTAATGGTACCATAAGGGGCACAAGTTTGATAGTCAAATGCATCAGCACAGCTGCTGTAACAAAGTTCAGCAAAAAAAAAAATAATCTACAAATTTGTTATTTACTTCAAGGAAAAAAAAACCCTATATTTGAATGTCTCAATGTGATTAAGATTACAATCGATTAAAAATACTGGCAGCCTCAGAAACAGTATTATGTTTTTTCTTTTGAAATCGCCCATGGATGATGGTGGCTGCCAAAATAGTGAAGAGTTAAATACATATTGAGATCAAGCCATAATGGCTCCCTAAGAAATTTTTTTTAATAAAGTATCTGTAGGCATTCATACAAAAATATATTACAATATAAACTAATATTAATGCATTACTTCAGTGGACAGCAGTTTATCACCTAATTCCTTAAATATACACATGGAAATGTACAACGAAAAACGAAAATGGCAGAAAGTCTCTTTTTGTCTCCCTCTGAGGAAACATGATGATAGTTGCTTCAGTGATCGGAAAGCCAAGCCACGGGCTTCCTTTTCCTGTTAGCACATCATCAGAAAGAATCTTCACTGGAAACTGTAAACATTGCTGCTGAATTAGTCAGGAAAATCCTTGACTTCTCACACAGCAGCATCCTCTGCAATGCAAGTAGGAGTGGAACAAACTTAACCCATTTTCTAATAAGTCAAGCAGACAGACGCTCGTAGAAACGGATAGTCCCATGCTTAAATGCACCAGGTGGGACAAAAAGGATGACATTTAATTTCTAGTGATGTGTTATATTAGCAGGGGTTTTGGCAAGTCTTTAAATAACAAATTCACATTTCAATTCTCTCCATCTACAAAACGAGGATGGTAATTTGTTCTTACTTTACGTGCCCTTTAGACCACAGGTTCTTTGGGGAAAGAAACTGCCTTTACTATGAGTACGAAGCGTTTCCTACAATAATGGACCTCCCAAGCAGTTTCATAATAAAAATCAAAGTTACTGCTCAGACCACGCTCACATTGTAAGCTGCCGTATTAAGGAGCTCTTGTCAGTCTTTCAAAAACAGTCAGCTACAAAACACTACGGAAAGCTCAAATTAAGACAGGACTACATGGGCCCATAAAAGATGTCTGTTCCATCCTGCATGGAATTTACACTGCAAATCTCCTTTTTACAGTGCTGTACTTTTAATGCCCCATATTCATCTCTTAAGTGTCTTCCAAAACAGATGCTTCTCTTCAGAAGAAATTAAGCATTTCTTTTTTAATTGGCAAGCTTGCAAAGCTTGCAGTGGGCCAGTGTCTGATCTCAAAGTCAGACCAAACACAATCCTTTTCATATAGCAGCACCCGAAAATAGATTTGCAGATCGAACTGTCTCATCAGTTAGGTGTGCACACTCCATAATCGACCAGTTAATGCCTTATAATGTGCTACCATCTGTGATTAATGGCATCCACAAGCATTACTGCTGAAATTATTCCACAACACTATTAATGCTGAATACATTACAGAACACAGATCACTTTCCCAATATTATCATGACTATGATTACAGTGTTGTAAAAGCCTTTATTAAAGAATTATATTTATGGTTTCAAATATTTCAAGAGCACTGGTAAGGATAGGAGTGATGGCATTTTTAAATGCTGATTTCAGTTATAAAATTGACAGGAGTGCACTGGGTTTTTCAATAGGTCACTGATATAGCCAAAGAATGTGTTCCAAGTCCTTGCACCACAGATGATGAGGCTGTGACTATCTCATCAGCTAAAAGTCAGCATTTTAGATTGGAAACATCGTGGATCAAACACCTATTTTTCTCATTAACGTATCCATTTCCTTTTTTTAATTTATATTCTTTTTCTAACAGTTTCAACTTCATTGTTTGCACATTACTGAAACAAGACCTCTTCAATATCCACCGGTTTGCTGAAGATGTTAAAGCGTTTGTCTGTGGCCAGCCTCTTGGTAACATCCCTGAGAAACAACCGCAGCTCTCTCAATGTGTTCTCTTCCTGGTCCTCCATTCGCTGTTTTTCTGCTTCTGACAGCTCACGGGCTGGACACGGCAGTGCAAGAGGAAGAACTTCCAGAGCACGAAGAGCTAGGGAAAAAACAAGAAGTCAGACAATGGAAATATTAACAACACAGTGGCTCTTGGGATGATGTCACTCCAAATTTCATTATATATTTAATCTGCCTCATCGATCTAACTATAACTGCATCCTTAACCCCACAGCTGTCCAATTTCCAAAACCGGTAACTGTAATACACAAAATTTATTCTGGACATTGATTAACACTGTCAAATGTTAATTACACTAACTGTCATTCACCCACATCTTTTGAAAAAGGAAAATACCACGAAAGAAAACATTCAGATCACATTATTATTGGTTTTACTGTAACTTAGTTTACCAGCCTGTTTCCTTCTTGGTGGGGGCATTGCTGCCTCATCAAGAATTAACCCTTTGAAAAATCGCAATCTGTCTTCTTCACTTGGTCTTTGAATATAAAAAACCTCTTCATACTGGATTCTGAAAATACATTTCACCTGAAAAAAAAAAAAGCCATATGAAAATTGAGCCCCCCCTCAAAAATACGTAATTAATGGCCACATTAAAACACTAGTAAAAAAACTTTTCAAAATTAGCTACAGGAGAGAAGACAGTAAAGTCTACCCAGAGCTGTGTACACAGCCTAGGGAAAACAAATACTTGTAACTCTCACTGAATTTTCTGTAGTAACTAAAGTATCCCATGATCCTAACAATGGCTACCTCTGCAGTGAAAAGAAGAGGAAGGGCAGGATTAAAAAAAAAAAAAAAAGAAAAGAAATCAAAGAAAACGTTGAGGAAAAAAACAGGAACTCCCCTCCCCCATCCTGAAGCTCAGAGGATGTAAAGCTAAAGGTTAGGCCTTTATACTAAATCTGCATTTAATTACACTGGAGTAATTTGTCAAAATGAACAACCGAACAATTTTGTCTTCTCAGCAAAGTAGCACAGAGATTATGAAAATCGGTAATATGGATGTACACCCCTCATTAAATGGAATTACAATTATTCAATTAACATCACATTTTCAGTTTGACATATTTTAAATTAAGTTAGAAAACCAGTGCAAAACAGAATGTTTTTACACAATCAAAACGTTCTGACAAGCACATAGCCCCCTAACATCGCCTCCTTCCACAGCAAACTTACCTCTTCAGGCAATTCGCTATACATGGACTCAGAGGTAGACAGTAGAAATATAGGGGAGAAAGATGGTATATCTTGCAGCAAAGTTAGAAAAGTAGCTCTCACAGTTTCACTGACAGCTTCCCACCAATCACCAATATGAGGCATGTAAACAATACTTGGTACTGTTCTTCGAGCTTCACGAAAGATCTAATTAAAAGAAACAGTGGTATTTAAACTAAGAAACTGATTATTGTCACTTGTGAGTAATAAAATTCTTGTGGAATAGGAAATGACTCAAGTTTGTGGCATTTTATATACAAATGTTCCAGTAAAATAAAATTATCTAATGATAAAGGCTTTCTAAACAAGTGTTTGACTGTTAGCTGTATCATTCAATTATATTATGTTAATGTGCTAGGGAGACTACAAACAACTATTTGTCATATACGTTTTAAAACCTTGCTAAGACTGAACAATCAAGACGAAAATTAAGCTGTTTTGCAATTCATGCAAAATCCACCACAAACTGTTTTGAAACATAAAACATTTAAAACTAAGTAATTGAACCCAGAACCACAGCACGCCAATTCATACACAAGCTAATAAAATGAAAATCAGGAACTAGATTAAGCTTACTTGACATTAGGTATGTCACTGAGGGGGCAAGTTAAAAATGTAATTACTCTCACTAGTCAGCAGAGAGATCTCAATCACCCTCTGGAGACTCCTTTCTTTTAAACATGAAAATAGAAGGAGCCTATGAAAATCTGGCTTTTAAGTTGCATTCCAGTTGGCTGCCTTTATATTGATGCGGAATGACATAATTTACTCATTACAAGAGAATCTGAAACGTCACCTGTGCACACGATTCTTCAGGCGTTTTGGCACTGACTGAATAAAGTGCTGGCAAATCTAGCCTGTGTACAGAGAATTTTTCAAGAGTGTGCAATAGTGCTGGAGCAAGGTGCGAAGTCTGACCCGAACCTCTCTCTCCAGATAGCAGTAATCTTGGTCTGTAAGAGGTTGGCTGGTGGTAAGCTGACCTGCAGCAAAACAACAGTTACAAACTACAATTAACATGCTGATCTTATTAGATATATCCATCCATTTATAAGATTTATTTTAGAATCTAAAAGGCCTTCAGCAATAGATAATAATTTCCTACAATAGCCTTAAAAGATTCTATTAACTCTAGTATACCTCAACACTATGTCAAGTCTCAATAACTCGAGCTTTGTCTCTTCTTTGATTTCAAAACAATTTAATTCAAATTCACCTGTGCAAAGCTATACACATATTAAATTCATGAAAACTTTGATTATAACCAGTTCATTTAAAACCAATTCCTCGATCATATAAAAAGACTTAAGGGACTTCCGGTGAATATATCTATTTAATCCTGTCTAGTTCAGTCCTAACAATGAAAACATCTCTTCAGTAGCCTCAGGAATCCCAGGTCAATCCATTCATCCCTTAAAGTGCTACCCAAGATTTCCAAGAACCACCTAACGCTTCCATACTTTGTTTATTTAAGAAATAGGACCTGAAGTAGGACTGAATAAAATCACTATTCATCTTCTATTCTAGCATATTGATACGCTTCGATTCAGCAGATTTCCAGACAGAAGAAAGATTTTAAAGGAAAAATTGCAAAGGTAAACTTAGTTTTTGTTTTTGCTGTTGAGAAGAAATACTAAGGAGTCTATGCAAGGATTTTGGGGGTTTTGTGTTAGTTTGTTTTTGGGGATTTTACCCTGTTTTGGGAATGAGTGAGACATGAAGAGAGAAGTATTAGGTTTTTCCATTAAAAGTCTTTTCCATTTATAGAAAACCTATTCTGAAACAAGAATTTTTTAAAATTAATTTGCATTTTCTCTCATTAAGGCATTTTTATCCGCACATCAATCAGCTCGGGCAGTGAAACAAGACTGGCTGGGTTTCTTTCAGGTTAAATATTTTGTAATAGCTATGAATATTGTTGACCTTTGGCTTTTCAGTTCTGGTGGCAGAGGTTACATACACAGATAGCACCCAAAAATGCTCAGAAAGATAGATTAAGGGAGGCTTACCTCATTTATGAAAATAAACATACTCTTTGAGATTATTTTATGTAGACACACATCCACACAAACATGTATCATTGTTTTGGTTTTGGGTTTGCCCTCCTGCCCTCACAACAAAAGCTGAAATTTGGCATTAAAATACTCAACTATGTACCTCAAACTATTTGAACTTAAATCCTTATTTTTAAGCCTAGATTTAAATGCTGTTCAGTCATCACTGTTTAGCACAAAAATTGTAGCAGTTTTCCACAAGATGGCTCTACTAAACAGTACTACTACTGAACGGTTCTCAATCTCCTTTTCTTTACTCAGCGAACTCCCTGCAGAACCCACCGCATAAAGCAGTCCAAAACTACTCTTAATACAAAACAAAGAAATGTTATTTTTTTATTGTTAATTACTGTAGCCAGTCCAATTTATACAGGAGAGGCTCATCCAAATTTCACACACACTATCTAAATTCCCATTTCCCGAAACGTTCTATGAAAAACAATGAGACAAAGATGTCAGAAATGCTGAATGAATTAATTATACAACGCACCCAAACAGCTGCATACACTGAAGCTCAACAATATTTTAGACCAAGAAAAAGCAAACAATCTCTCTAAAATATTGCTACATACCTCTCTCTCTTTCCAGTTCTTAATCTTTCAAATCAAAATGGCTTGTTACAATTAAGAACTGCTGTTAACATCCATACTTCTAAGCTACATTTGACTGTTGCAAAGTATTTCTGATTACTGTGTCCAGGATGAGGCCTTTCCTACGACCATTCACATATCTAAAACTCTTGTCCATACACTTACACATTTCTCTTACAGAACACCAGTCCCACCGCAAAGCAAAAGATCACCTTTGTTACCTCTCCCAGTGTAAGAATTTCACTGGTTTATTTCTCTGGTTATATGCATTGAGAGAAACACTCACGTTGTAAAATGAAGGTAGGGTTTATGTATAGCAGCTGATGACTGTTTCTTTGGTGATCCTGAGTGACAGCTCGTCTCAAAAATTGATGAAGCATTCTCATCTTCACTATCATCTAATATTAGACTTGGTACATCTGTTCCAAGAAATATATTAATTAGGACCTTCTTCATGTAAATTATAACACATTTTCAAATGTAGAAAAAATGAGTTAAAACTGTCTAAATATCAGAACACAGAATAGTAAGTACTTATTACTTCAAAAACCAAAACAAATTAAATATTGTAGAAGTCTAATCATAATTTCAGTTTATTTTTGAAACCATCAAGCAGAACAAGTTCGCGAATACAACAAATGTTTAACTTGTTAGGAAATGCTTCCTTTGATTTTTATTTCACAGCTAGAGGTTTTTCAAGGATAAAGTTATAAAATCTCTAATTCCTCAGTCTATAAAGAATTTTGTACTTATTTAAGTGCCCACATTTTTACAGGTATGCTTCTTCCAAAATTATTCTCAGCAGGACTACCTAGACAATGTATGTTTATGAAGAATTGTTTTCCACCCTCTGATAACCCGCCAAAGAACATCAAATTACTTTTTATCAAAATCAGTTCAATTCATTCCATGTTCATATACTATACCTTAATCTATTTTAATTCCTTTGCTAATATAGTAGCATAATGAACTGAAGTACTTTCTGTATAGACCTTCAGAAACAAAAAGCTAAAAGACTGATAGCATTCAAAAGACAGACTGCAGGGATAGACAACTGCAAAAAAATACAAATACGGCATTAAACCAAAACAACCAGTCAACAGTTGAAAATCAGGTACAGCTAAATTAGCTACTGGAGCTGCAATGGGACTAAGAGTAGACTGCTGCGATTTGATAATGGGAAATAAACCGCTACAAGCTCTTTATTTGCCCCAGGAAAGGGGTTTAGTTGATATTAGCCTAAGCAAGCCACTCATTCTCATTCCCAAAGAGAAATCAGTCTGCAACAAGGGGATGAAAATGGTCACAGCTACTCAGCTGTACAGTTAGAGCAGCGCAGAGGGCAGGACTCCTGAGGAACAAAATGCTCTGCGATGGATGGGCAGCATTTCTGAGAGCAGCCCAGCACAGCACGCTGCTGTTCAGGGCAACCACCAGACATCCTAACGGTAGCTCAAGTTGGTCACAGCCACTTAAAAAAACCGACTGCTGTGAAATGAAAGTGTAAAATACAGAGAGATCTAAGGGTTATTATTCTCAAATATACGACCCACTGCATGATTTGCCTGATTTACACGAAGCCATGGCACAGGTCCTGCTACCCTGATCAAACCCCCACCACGGGACAAAGGCATCAACTTCAAGGCAGCGTGAAGTGTTGGATGGAGACGCCATCTAAGGACCGTGCATCTAGACATAAGCTCCCAGGAAAAATTGTTAAGAGACAACAAAGGTTCCCTTAGTTAGTTGGCTGTGTGATGTAAGAAACTGGATTCAGAGTAGGCTGGGCAGGAATGATATTCTGCTGGTATGGGAGGAGGACGTTTCATGTCCCTTGGCAAGGCGTGATGCAGTCTCACAGCTGACAATCATTCCGCAGGGGGCAAAGATGAAAAAGACTTGCAGACCCCAACCAGTGGTCAGAAGTTGGTCCACAGAAAGAAAAAGCAGGACAGAAGCTGCTGAACATTTAGCTCCGGGCAAGGATAGAGTCCTTCAAATCAACTGGAAACAGACAGGCCTCCTAACTCTTGGCTCACTGCACTCCCTGAAGAGGTAGAATTTTTGCTATATCAAATGTAGACCACAGGGTAAGTCCTACGCTCATGCACTGGACACAGCTTTTGCTTCCTAAAATAGATAATTATTAAAAAAGGCAGCCCATCTTTTAATCCCAAGCATCAAGCCTCTGTGACACCCTTTGCTTGTCTGATTCACGGAACTAGGAGAAACAGAAATCATTAGTGGACTGCAAAAACAGGTAGAAAACTAGATTTGCAGATTGTAAGCACACCATTAAGCATCTGCCATATACCTGGCTCTGAATTCAAGAAAAACTGAAGCACTAGTGTGTAATCTACATTTACACGTCAAATCACTGTACATGAAAGTGGATTTTGCTGTTTTTAACACAGATTAAGCTTATTTTTTAGTATTTTCTTAGATTTAAGGGGGTAAGAAGAAAAACTAAGGTACAGGGGCAAATGCAAAAGAAACCTTAGTTCTTGTATCTTCAAAATTGATTATCTACAAATGTTTGGCAGTAGCCATAGCAGCAGAATTACCTAGTAAAACTACTACTTAACTCAATGAATGCTTCCAACTCACTTTTGTTAGCAATAATGAGCAGTAATAAATAGGAATGTAAAGAATGTAACCAGAGAAAATATTCTGAACAAGATCTATACAACAAAGACAGAGAGATCTAATTCAATTCATCAACACTACCGACAATCTTCAAATTGAGCATTACCAACAGGTTAACAGTATACAGAGAGACTTAAGCATCTTAAACAGAATCACAGAATCTCCTAGATTGGAAAAGACCTGTAAGATCATCTAGTCCAGTCATTAACCTAACACTGACAGCCCACCACTAAACCATGTCCCTGAGCACTATATCTACACGACCTTTAAATACCTCCAGGGATGGGGACTCCACCACTGCCCTGGGGAACGCGTTCCAGTGCCTGATGACCCTTTCAGTAAAGAAATTCTTCCGAATATCCAATCTAAACTTCCCTTGGTGCAACTCGAAGCCATTTCCTCTTGTTCTGTCACCTGTTACTTGACAGAACAGGTCAACTCCCACCTCTCTGCCAACCTCCTTTCAGATAGTTGTAGAGAGCGATAAGGGAACAACTTTGGCTACGAGCACCTAATACGATCGAGGGAGCCTAATCTGATCTAACCGCAGCTGCAAGACAGCTCACTTCCCCCTGCCCACCACCACACGCTCCCAGGTCCCATCTCATGCCAACTCCAACACTTGTTAAAACTTTCAGCTGTCCCACAGTCAGCAGAAAACTAACCTGACAAAAATACATCATTTTTGGATGAGTTTTCTGGCTGAAATGTTTTAACAAAGGGCCTGACGTACTAAAGTAAGCACAAGGGATGAAGCAAAAATGCACAGCTGGGCTGGAGGAACTACCGCAGCCAGCACAGGGATCAGCTTAAGCTGCCTGGGCTGCAGTCTGAAAGCGAGCTCTGGAATAGGAATGAAAAGAAAGTCACGGCTGTCACAGATTTGCTTTATGACTGGGCTATTTTCAAGTTATTCACACACAACCACAAGTATGGTCTACACAGTTGGGGGGGATCCCAGATAAGAACAGTAGAAAATAGTATGCCAGAATAAGTAGGTATCAAAACCAAGACATCTTGTGGGGTATTTAACTTCCAAGAAATAACCAGGGTAACTATTAAAGTATGTGTCAGAGAACAGCTGGGTTAAAAAAAAAAAAAAACAAAACAGAACCTATTGACTCACTGCCAGTCAAAACAGTCAGTCACATTCCTTCGTATTCCCTGCTTCCTCAATGCACTCGCATCGCTCCCATTGCAGCAGGGTTCTGGCACACATCTGACCCCTTAGCAAGTTGGTTTTACTCACTAATTTGGCAAAAAGCTAACATGACAAATCAGCAAATAGTTCTGCACTTGCTAAGCCAGCAGAATCAACTCAGAGGATCAGGAGCGCATCAGGCGAGTTCAAGGGGAGGGAGGCCTCAGGACTTTCTCGTTAACCAGTAGAGACCATTACACAGGCTCAGGTATCTCGGCTAACCAGTCTCACCCGCCGAGCTGCGAGCTTCCCATAGTGCTCCTTGGCTACCTGCTTCTGCACCATCAACAAGCAAAGGATGGGGGACAGGTAAATGACACTCAGGACAGGAGCACCAATTTCAGGCCCTAACATACTGAGCAACAGTGCTGGCTCTTTTCTTTTGTTCCACCATATGATAATGCCCCATTATTTCTTGCATTTAAAAGGTAAATTACTTGGGGGTCTCTTTTTTTTCAGATAGCACTCACACCTACGGGATCTTGGTCTACATAGGTCAGTTTATTAAAGTCCACAGCAACTTGGAACCTGCAAAAATAATTAAGCAACATCCAAGCAAACTGTATTTACATGCTAAGGTAACACTGAACAAAAATACACATCAGTTTTAAGGCTAGCAGTTGAATTATTTCCAAATTGAAACAGCATTTGCAAAAAAAAAAAAACAAACCACCCCAACTTCCAACCCACATACCTTCACTTTTGTCACCCTGGCTAAATTCAGCATGAGGAAACACTTTGTGTAAAACCTCAAGAAGGTTAGTGAAGGTACGTTCCAACAGTGGTCTGATCACAGGAGATAACGCGTGTCCTGAAGATGTCACAGCACGTTGGGAAGCAGGCACAATATTCTGCATTGCATGATAAAAATCCTGCGCGCTGAGAACTACCGAAGAAACATCAAGCTGTAGTTTCTGACTGCTCACATAAATCTGGGGATAACGTCGTCTCAGGGCAATCAAGGCAGCCTCAGTGCAAAGTGCTTTTATGTCAGCTCCACAGTACCCTAGTGCACACAAAAACAAAAATATCTTCCATGAAATAGCATTGCTGTGCTACATATATTTCAAACATGCCTAAAACAATCAGTAATACTTAATTGTCAAAGTCCAGAAAGCATCTGCCAAAAAGTATCAGGTCATAATCCAGTGACAGTGTTGTGTACCAAGAAATTATGTACAGGTATACTGAAACATAGTAAGAAATTAATTCCACACTGAGGTTAAAATGACCTACATTTTCACTATATAGTGCAATATATAGTGTATTTTCAGCCCAGGGTTACAGGTCTGCCATCGCTCTTTCTTCTTTCTTAATATTGTCTAAAGTATGTGTGCAATATTAACAGGCTAGCCCCTCTCCTCCTTTTTTACTTTAATATCTCTACACAAATATATTTTTAATAGCAAAGTAATTTGTTATACGGGATGAGCATGAACGACTTTATACTGCTCATTTTCTCAGTCTGTAGAAGTTTAAAGAAAAATATTTCATGAGTAGAATATGGAAGAGATGAAATCTCTTGCTAGAAAAGCATACTGTGGACTCTTGGAAAAACATGAACTTTTACTGTCAAGAAAAATGTTTCAGACTTCTTAGAGTTTCCATAATTTTACTAATACAACTGGAAAAGTAGAGCAACCATTAAAAAGCACTAGAATTTTAATTCAGCCTAGCTTCTAAATATCTACAGGTGACTACCTATAATTGCTTAATCATCATTACTGAAAAACACAGATCTGATAATTATGAAACACTGAGAGACTTAATACCTCTGTGTCTTTTGCAGTACTAATGGTTTGGGGTTTTTCCCCAGAGCTAGAAATTAGATTTCAAATTCTTCCATATCTCTCAGCAAGAGACATTACTATGCCACTGTATTTGGTAGCACCATAGCTCCATCCTTCAAAAAATGTAAAACATTATTCCAGTGGGAAAACTCTTTTAGAGCATTATAGTCACTATAGGAAAATGTCTCGCATTGAGGTATCACCACACAAAAGTTCATGGTTTTGCAACAAAGTGTTTGTAGAAGCTAATTAATCAATTCTTTAGTTAAATTGTTCTCGATTAACTTCTTTTTTTAACCAGACTTCCTCCTCCCCACCAGGTCTTACACCATTTGCACTTTTTCTACGCTATTTTTGTATTGATCATTTGGCAGCACCAAGTTCCAAAATTGAAGCCTGTCTCGTTTCTCTCTTTATCCTCTGATGTTCTTTCAGTGCTGCTGCCACACGTATTCTTATAAGACCCACACAGCAACAAGGAACGAAGCTGATTCAATAAACAGTGTTGAAAAATAAAAAAGAAAGCAATTAATACGGAAGGATAGACAATTTTCCACCCCCGTCTTTCAGATATATAAATTTGGGGGATAATAATAAGAGATACCAACTCTTCAGCTGTAAAGATGACTTAAATTGGCCGAGAGTTCAAATTTCACTGAAGTTTCTCATATATATGTGAAAAGAATTTTCAAAAAGCATAAAAACCTTCAGATTGAAGATCACCGTAAATATCACACTCCTCCTGCAACTTTTAAACTGAGCTTTCCATTTTTATAAAAAGGTTAGTAGAAATAACGGTGTAAACTTGATGAGCACGTACTGTGACTTATCTAAAAAGCATGTAGCAATTCACATTCACAAGTTACTTGAAAAAAAATAGACGTGACATTTGAAATATGTTCAAATACATCCACTATATTAGTCAATAGGCAGCTAATCATTTTCAGCACCAAGACTTCTTTGGTTTTTGGTTTTTTTTTAAACTAACCCCCATCAAGAAATCAAAACCATGCAGGCACACTCCATCAACCATGTGAACCCATTAGACAGTAGCTACAGGTACACCAGAGAAATCAAAACCAAGGTTTTTCCCCTAAATTCTGCTTTGTTCTTTCAGTATCAGGTATCACATTCCCATTTAAATTGGTCCACTTCTCATCTAACAAGCATACTGGAATTAAGCAAAAAATTGGACGGGGGGGGGGGGAGGGCACTAATCTGAAGCTTAAATCAAAGATATGCTAGAGATATATAGCACCCTGAATGCCTGTCATCTTAAAAACTAGTTTAGCATCTTCATGACAAAAGATTCAGCAGCTCAAGAGCTATATCCTTTCCAATTTTTCTATTAATAAATGCTGTAATATCACTTTCTAACAGTCATTTTAATCACCGCTTGTACATCTCCAAAGAATTGCAAAATTAGGAAATAATAGCCTGTAGCCTATTTTTAAAATTAAATTCTCAGGTGATCAGATACACAATTAGTCTCCATTTCTACTTTTCATTTCTCAGGAGCAATTACATTTGAAGAGTAATAATTGGTGTCTCTTTTTGAGGGACTCTCTTGTGCATACTGTACATCCATTTCAGTGACAGGAAAACTGCAAAAATCCTGTATCTTGTGAAACTAACATTAAAGGGCTTTTTGTTTCTAAGAAGTAAATGCACACTGATTAAGAGGAAGGAAAACAAGAGTAAAGTATTGTCAAAGCAAAATAGAATGTATCGTGCCAACAGTAAATAACCTGAATTTATTTTTGCCCAAATTGACACTATAATACAAAACCAAGGTTCAGTGCATTTGCTTCCATTTTTGAAGCATCTCACAAAGGATGTTCAATTTGGCAGGCAAAATGTACTGGAACAACTTAACTTAGCACAAAACAAGTATTCTTGTCAAGTAGCCCATTTTGCTCTACCCATCACCACCGCACACTGCTAAACATTTCTGAAGTAACAACTTTTAAAGAGCAGAACAGCAAACAAGCAGATTCCCACGTAGGTTTTTGAAGAATGCATTTTGATCACTGAAATTTTAAGGTCATACTCTTCCACTTCTACTGTGCAGAAATTATGTCCTCTCTAAAATTTCTTCTGCCTAGTAGTCCATAAATATCTACAATAAACAGTTAGTGAGCTAGGTCAAACATTTACGTGAACAATCTTGGCCACTTCTTACAATTTACGTCACGTAACTCCCTATGGTTCCTAAAATGGACTGCAGGGAAAGCAAGTCAGCGAACAACTCAGCACGATGACAGAAATGAAAAATAACTACTATGTTGGGCTTTTTTCTAAATTGTGACAAATGTCAACACTAACACCAAAACTTCCCCCTCCATCATTACATTATGATGGGGAAAAAAAAACAATCTAACAAAATACCATTTTGTCACAAAATGCTCCTGCAACAATAAGCACAGAATATTTTTAACAAACATTGAGAATGATGGTTTGCTTCTCTATAATTCTATTTAAAATTATTTAAATAATCCTTACTACATTGTAAAAAGAGTCAACTGCGAGATGATAGGTGAAGGAATTCACAGTTTTTTGGTTGTGAACATGTTTTGTTTCCTACAAGCCTGAGTTAATAGGTAACAGTCTCTCTACCTACAGAAAGATATCATTCAGGACAATGAAGTAAGTGCAAGAGATAAGAAAAGACTTATAAAGTTCAGGGCCCATCTCCAGTACACACTTCTATCGAGGAAAAAACATAATCATTACTTGAGTTTATTGAAGGTACTAATAAGACATCAGTGTGTGATCTTCTGAGCAACTCCACGCGCTCCCCAGGCTGCTTCGCTTTGTCTCACACACGTTGCAGTTGTGCGGCCACATTTAGTGAAGCGGTTTCTTTAATTCTCACATACACAGAGATCTCCTAAAAGGTACGTAATCCGTAACACCTGGGACAAAAATCAACCCTCAGGAAATAACCTATTTTTTGCAAGTCCTGGGGCTTTTCCCTTCTAATTTCTTTATAATTACACCCCTGGATCTTAAAAAAAAAAAAATCTGAGTTGCACATACACCCAAAAGTCGCGCATACTTCCCCAAAGTCATTTACTTTTCTAGTATTTCAGCAGTTTTCTTCATTAGGATCCATGCGCTTGTAGTTATGAGTTGCCAAGTTTGCTGAACTGGAGAGGTATAAACCATGCTGGGCGAAAAGCCCGTCGAGTCTAGGCAGCTTTTACTTGGGGAACAGGGGGTGTTGTTTTGGGGGGGGTTGTTTGTTTTTAAAGAAAACCTGCACACAAGAGGAAACAGCAGACCAGTATACACCGTATCGATGCCACAAGTGCACCAGTAAGTCCAACGTGCAATGCCCACAAAGAATCCGGAAAGCCTATTCAAATAATCAGTTGCCGCAGATTTCACTTATAGAAATGATGAGGCAATCTCAAGATGAAGAAGATAAACATGTCTTACTTCAGGTGTTTTAAAAAGTCCTTGTAATAGTCAAAAGGTCTTAATCTTGGATGTATGGAAACATTTAAATTCCGAGACACAGAATGGAGGCAATCAAGTGCACAGTAGTTGGACAGGAGGAAAACCGAAGAAAACAGAAAAGGGTATTTTCTTTTTGTTAGCTGACTTTTCCACAGAACTGACAGGCTTTCCTGAGCACAAAGAACATCTTCCAATCAAACCTACAAGTGGCTTTCCCTATGCACTCAAATTTTAAAAGACATAATTGTGTTCTCCACACAAAAACATGGTGAATTTTCAAACTGGGTTTTATCCCATCTATTCCCCTCTCTCCCACTAAGCAGCACCATGTCTTTGCACAACTCAAGCAGAATTTACATGAAATGGGTTTGGCACATGCTGTCTTATACCCGGCAAAGCTTAAACTGGAGTTTGCTGGATAGTTATGTTTTCTCCTCACCAGAAGATGCTGAGGTCTTTGTGCATCAAAAGCGGAGGGATGCTGCTTCGATGATAGATGTCCCTGTGGATGAAGAGGATAATTCGGATGTACTGTAGCTGACTGAATGGACTGATGTTCAATTTAAAGTTCTTATTTCTCTGATGATGGATTCCAATGCACAGACATTTGAGACTGTCCTTTTTCTGAGAACTTCAGTGCTTGTCCAAGCAGATGACTGACAGAGGATGCATCTTTGCATGACAAATTGTTGAGAAGAGATTGTGGTGTGTGTTTTAGGGTCATTTCCTCTGTTAAATTCACTATAAAATATTTGGGTTTATTTCTGATTAGCTTTTAAGCAGCAGGTTTATCTTGAACAACCATCCTCCATTCAGTACAGCAGGTCTTTGGGCGCTCCAAAGGTATATTTAACGTACTCATGGTGTGGCGCTTTTTTTTGCCCCCTGCCTATATCTACACTTTGGGGTTGTTCTGCGCTGACAATCTTGAAAAAAATTCATCTTTAGAAAGGCTGGTTAGTTTGTTGGATTTCTGTCAGAGGAGAGCATGCCAGTCAGTAAAAATGGAGAAAAAAAATAAATAGAAAAAAAACAAGTACTGATTTTTTTTTCCCCTCCATAAGTAGAGAAAAACCCCGAGTCTCCCTATCTCTTCTGTAGTATACTAACTTCATGGAAAGTCTACCTAAAGATTCCAATTCCCACTTCATTTTGCTCCTCTCTGAGGGTATATATAAGGACAGTGATGTTACAGAAAGGAAACATGATTGTCTTTTCAAACGACTACTAGCTACTCATTTCGTGTTTTAGTAAGACAGAAGCACATTTTGTTATTACAAAAAAAGAATTTTGTTGAAAGCACAGGAGTTTAGAAAGGTAAAAATAATAAGATATCCTGATACATTTAACATACTTTCAAAGTTTTACACAGAGAGAATGCATCTATAGTAAAAGTACTAACACCATAACACTCACCAACGCATTTTTCAGCTAGTTCTCCTAAGAAAGGATCTGACAATTTGGGGTTCCAATCCCTGGTATGAATTTGTAAAATGTGCTTTCGTGCCTGAATTAAAAAAAAGAAAGGGGAAAAAAAAAGCGATATCAAAATTAACAAGCCAAATCCATGTCATAATATTTTAGACAAAAATATTATTTATTCATGTGAGTATAAAGTTATTTTACTTGTTTTTGACATGTCACTGAGACACATTAAAGGAGAACATAAAACTCAAAAGTCGCTCAAGAGCAAAGATTGTCCCTTCTTTTTTAATTTCATATACAAGCATTTTTTCAGTATACCAGTTACACATTTTAATTGCTGTTTAATCAACAACATTATTACACATGAACCGATCAAAACTAATGTTCTGGTAGGAATTACCATAATTTTATAATTTAATTTTTAATTGCTGCACCTATGATTAACAGCTCTTACTGTCAAATGCCTCATCAATTTATTGCTGAGTAGCACAGTACATGAATTCCAAAACTATTTCATTTTAAAAGTCTATAGAACCCAAATACGTCTATCAATATGCAAAGTAAATTTAATTTTAAGTATAAATTAATGAGATATTATGGCTGAATTTATAGAAGTCTGGAACAAGGAACTGAAATGTTCCTGTTGCCATTATAATAACGTCTGGCTTTGCGTGTACAATTTTTAGGTGCTTAGCAGTCTACATGACAATAAAGCTATTTTCTCTTACCACAACTTCCAAACCCTCAATTGTTATGGCTCATTATACAAACCTATACAAAACCAGAGTTTTTAGATAAGCAATTCCGTTTAACTTGAACAATCTACCTCTCTGTTTACATTCTGAAGATTTGAAGTTCAATACAACTTTATGTATGCTCTCGGTTTGTTTTTACTAAAATTGTCTTCCTAAAATTAAAACGTTCTTACAAGTAAGAATGCATAGTGTTATTTCGTAAGCTTGGCTGTCAGGCATTCAAATGTTTAATATACTAAAAATGTTTATTAATAAATCTCCTTTCTAAGTTTTACCTTTTGATCAGGCAAGTTGAAAAGAAATTCCCTGTCAAAGCGACCAGGTCTCCTGAGTGCAGGATCTATAGAATCCAGTCTGTTTGTAGCACCAATTACAACTATTTCACCTCTATTATCCAGTCCATCCATGAGGGCAAGAAGAGTAGACACTATAGAGCTAAAAGAGAGTTTTCATAAAAAGAACGTATAGAGAACACCGCAAGAATTTTTACTTTTTCAGCTGCAACATTCATAATTTCAAAGAAAAAAAAAGCTAAGTTTAAAAAAAACATGGCATAACTGTCTAAAGTCTCAAAGCAAGAAGGACCCTTTTGATATAATCTGTATTATACTTAGTATTATGACTCTGGTAAGGATTACATCAAATTCTAACTTCCTCCTTTAAAAGTTTTGAGGAATGTGCACTCAGGAAGCCATTTATTGCAGCTCTGAAAAGGTCTCTTCCGTTCCCAGTGTATGCATCAACCTGTTCAGAGCAACTGTGGCACCAGGCAGAAGAAAGGTGCATCAAGACAAAGCCACATGTTCCCACAACCTCCTAGTCTGCTGGCTCCAAAATTTCCCTCCTGTCCCCCTCAGTTGAGGTAAGGGACGGATACACACAAATGCCACCACCTATAAAATGAAAAATACAGGTGCATTGCTATAAAAAGTGCAGCAAAACTGAGATTGAAGACAGCCAGGTAAAATTTCAGCCAGCAGTAAACTGTTGTAAAAAATGTTTGGAAAAAAAAAAAAAAATGACACTATAGCAACTCAAGATATGTTTGCACATCACTCCGTCCAGAATTAAAAGGACAGGGGTGTCCAGTTCATTCATAGAACATTACAATTCTTCATTTTAGAATTACATTTTTTTTCAACTAGTTATTGCGTTGGGCTGGTAACAGACCATCTGTTTACAGTACGAAACCAGCAACCAAAAGAAAGGCTGTGGAAATCTTAAAGTTAATAATGTGGATGAAGGGTCATCTCTATTACAATTCAACTCCCAGCAAATTACACTCTGTCTGAAGAAATGAAAAGATGACTTTCGACACCAAAAAAACTCAACAATCTGTCTCTTCTAGTGTAAGTACGCTTAAGCAAAAATGAAAACCTTTCTTGGGAACTGAGTAAAATTACACTTAAGAGTTTACCAAGATAATGTAGCATATACCAAGATAATGGTAGCAAACGAGAAATGTTACCTGTGAATCTGATCTTGTCTACTAGAACGAACTGGAGCCAAGCCATCTATTTCATCAAAAAAGATTATAGAGGGTCTCATCAAGTATGCCTGGTACGCAAAAAAAAAAAAAAAAATCCAATTTACTGTTAATTCATAATTTATCCATCAACACTGAAAACAGTTGGTTTTTATTACAAAGCATTAACATGCTAAATTGATATTGAGACACCTTTGTTAAAAAGTGTAGAGTCTGAAAATAAAACTGAATTTTCAACTACAGTACTGTTTCAAAGCAAAAAAGACTGCATTCTCCTTTGAGTAAGCAAGATGGCACCAGTGCATCAGTTTTACTGTGTGTTGGAGAGACTAAAGACAAACTGAGACACCTTATACTCCGTTACAGAAAACGGTATCTTATCTGCTCATAACTTGTTTGCTTAGAAGTGTCTGAAAACAGCTTTTGTTTAAGTAACTGCATTTCACTGCTTTATGTGACTCTCTCTTCTGTCCATCATCTTCCAAGCCAAGTAAGGACACAAAAATATACACGTAACCGATGCAATCCTGCATCCTACTCTATGTAGCATTTATCTTGAACATGCCAGTCAAACTCAAAGTCACAGATTTAATTATTTTTTTTTTACCCAAACTACTTTGCTTCATGAATGGACAAGTCAAGTGACTTCTTCCTCTCAGTTTTCAGATCAAGAAAAACTGTTGTCAGCATTCCTCTATCTTTTCACCTGAATATATAATTTGGACAAATCCTGCCCAATCTATGAAAATTTACAGTTCTTTAGTTTCAATCACAAATAACTTTAGTTGCCTAAAACACAAAAAAAACCAACATACACAGAAATTATATGAAAAAGATGTATTTTCTTCTAACCTGATCAAAAAGGAGTCGAAGCTGACGTTCAGATTCACCAACCCACTTACTGAGACAGTCTGCTCCTTTCCTCATAAAGAAAGCCACCTTTTTGTCTCCTTGACTGCATTCATTAGCTAGAGCTCTAGCTACCAAGGTTTTACCTGTTCCAGGAGGACCATAGAATAAACAGCCCCTGAAGATAAATGGATCAACACAGTCACAAACTTATTTTATGTCTCCTGAAAAACTCCAAGTCAAATTTTATAATGAAGACAGGGAGCCTGGAGAAGAAAGACTTAAGTTCTACTATTATTACTTAGCGTATTCAACATGACTTCATAAAATCTAAGTTTGTTTTATGCTTTCAAATCAGTAAATCTTTGCTTGGTAGAGAATATTAATCAAAGGCATATTAAGCTTCCAAAGGATTGTTTTACACTAGTTAAATATCTCCTCAAATATTAAATCTTAGGTAACACTTGAATCGGTGTTTGTTACTTCTTCAGAGAGATGTACTTCCTTTAAATGACAAAAATATCCCCAAAATTTTCAATTTATTTAGATTATGTGTACCCATTTAAATCACACACCAAGATGCCTGATTAATAAACATTAAAACCATAATATAACATTATTTAGATTACTTCTATAAAAGAAACATCAGCATTTAGCTTGATTTAGTACAATATTTGTTAACATAATGGAAAAAAGGCAAAGTACTACTAAATAGAACACTTGAGAATTCTTTGACTAAATCACAAAGTTTACCTTCCTATCACAAGGAAAATAAACTAGATTTTTGTAACTCTTCATCCCACTTATTACATTCTGTGATAGACAAGTGGGGTAGCAAACTTGTAAGTCTACTTGAACAGTAAACACTTCAGGGAAAGAACCAATCTCCTATGTGTTTTCAAATGAAGCGTTCTTTAGAGCTTAATAAAATAAAACACAACAGTAAGAGTAAATACACCTACCTTGGTGGCTGAATTTTGAATTTTTCAAATATTTCTGGGTAGAGAAGAGGAAACACTACCATTTCCTTAAGCGCAAGGATATGATGGCTCAATCCCCCTATACTATCAAAACGCACCTTAGAAGAAAAACAAAGCATATATTGTAATAGCTTTCCACAAAAGTACCTTTACTTATAACATATTTGAAAACAAATTACAAACACTGCATTTATCAACAAGAGTTCCCTGAATTTTGAAAGTGTAAAAAAATGTTGAGAAAGTCAACTTATGGCTGCCCACATGAGGTTTATCTGGTTGGCAAGTTAACTGTGCCAGGGATGCCTGGACATCTCCAGAGATCCAGCCTAAGTCTGAGAGCATTTTTTAAGCTCAGGCACAGCATAACATGAATATAGTCAAAGTACTTCTAGACAATGGTTCAGCTCTAGTAATAATTCAGCAGCTTGTGCACAACACACACCATAAGCTACTGTGCATCATTGTTTCTGAATAGGCTCAGGACCCACACGGCTAGCACTGAGATAACCAGCCCAGGTGGGCAGTACTTTTGTCTCCTGCACTGCTCAGCACATCCCAGTTTCTACTGCTAAAAGTAATCGCAAAATGACTGTAAACAAAGAAATACAGTTGGGGAATTAATATTTTGGCTCATTTACAGTATCTATGCAGCCTGTTAATTACCTACAGGCCAAAAGCAAGTGCTTTGTAGCCCAAAGGAATAAACAGACAACAGTTTTGGAAAAAAAAAAATCAAAAAAGATCACTGAGCTTATTATAAATTTACTTCAACTCTAATGAGAGGCTGTGGTGAATTCTGGTTATGCATAATTGGGGGAAGGAGAATAAAACATCTTAACAAAACCTACCGATTTATCAACAATCATAGGGTCAACATCAGCCAAACTTGCCCCAACTTTCACACGTTCTCGCAGGATTCCACTAGCTAAGTCCTCTGCTCTAAAGTTTAAAGGCAGGCACCTGTTCAAAAAAAAAAACAACAACCAAACCACCAAATAAATATTGTTCTGTTTTGATCATGTTGCTGGAATGGGAAGAACCAAGAGATTCTACTGCCTAAAGAGACAACCTTCCTGGATTGATAAGGTAACCAAAACACACCTTTTTATTGTGGGAGTTATTCTTGTATATCTGAAGTTCCTTAAATATAAAGATAATTTGATGCTTCCATACAGATATTTCAATCTGGAGAACCAGGCTGGACTGAATATTTTGATTAAACACAGAAGAAACAATGTTGACCAGAAGAACAAGACACTCTCCACTGGTAGTGATGAACTGCATAAGTTCAGTATGGTGAGAAAAGGATTAACCATACAAGGAAAACAATTTTTTTAAAACATAGCTCACTAGAGTCCAAAGAAAAGAAATAAAAATAATTCTTGCAGATCAGCCATAACTCACATCCACCTGTTCGAGCTTCTTAGTGCATACGAAGAAGCTTTAAGCCCCTACACAGATATTACGTCAGGACAAATGCACAGTTAAAGGAAGGAAGAAAGGTACCAGTAATATACCGGTTACACTTGGAACTACATTTTGGTAGTTGTACATCTCTGGAATTCCTCATGTTGGAAAAAGGAATGGTGTAGCAGACAGGAAGAGACAGAAGAAGAAAGATGAGGAAACACTTTTCTGTCTGTTCAGTTTTCCAAATAATGTTTCTGTGGCAGTAAGTAAATTTACTGATACACCTTAAAGATTTTCCACTTTTAGGTAACTGGTGAATAAACGTGAGGTCAAAAAAATACATGTTGGGTGTACAGAATGCACGTATTA
The DNA here is from genome assembly GCA_017639485.1 of Pluvialis apricaria. Taxonomy (NCBI): domain Eukaryota; kingdom Metazoa; phylum Chordata; class Aves; order Charadriiformes; family Charadriidae; genus Pluvialis; species Pluvialis apricaria. Next base: position 121,717,690 of record CM030009.1, read on the forward strand.
TTACACCGCAGGAAGAGAGAAGAGTAAGAGCCAGTACTGGGAGTACAACTGAACTAAGTGGGATCAAGTAACACCAAGAATAAAAAAAAACATTTTAACCGACAGAAGTTGTTTGTCTTATAACGCAACCGAATCACGTATTCTTAGCTTTCCATCCTTTTATCACTATTTCTTAATTATCTACTCATAAGACTTCAAAATCTACGTTAATGTATAACCAGCAATCTTCTTACACTGTCTGCAGGTAATCACAGGTGGAATCAAAACAGTCTGCAGAACTGATAGAATATTATAGAATAGTTCTGCTTGTTTTCTGCTGAATAATAAAAATCAAACCCTCCTAAAGACCAAGGATGTTTTCATACCTATTTCTTGCTCTGGCCATGCTTTTAGATTTTCTTCTTTCAAAACGTTCCTCATCTGAAGAGGTTGTATCACTGCTGTGAATGGCATGCTTCTTTCTCCTATTGAAGTGGCAAAATAAACATAAAACTCGGTCCTTTTTGCAGTAGAACAGCACATTTTGATTCTTTTATAAAACCAAAATTGAAACAGCAACTACAGTATTGTTCAGGTTTAAGATGCATGCAAATTTTAGTTTCATTAAGTAAGTATCAAAATAATCTGGGAGGGAAACAACATCTTTTACTGTCACAGGGATATTTGATTTCAACATGAACATTACTAAAACAGTAGATCCCCATAAGATATGTGGTCCTGTCCATGTTACCTCAGCAGGTACAATTGAGTATTCAATCCATAAGCTGCCGAAGTTCATCAGACAGCAATTGTATACTTAGGAAAGCTTCCAACCACTTCAGCCACCTCCAACACAACAGAATAATCAAGATCTTCTTACCCATTTTCATGTTTCCCTTTAAATATTCTTTGATAATTCCACACTTACTAAAGCATATGGTCTCTTTTTATGAGGTCATTCATTTTGAACAGCAGAACAGTTCCACAAAACACCTGTACAGTAGTTTAACTTCTGATCTGAATCTAAGTACAATTACTAGTCAAAGTCTGCATGAACCAGTTCTTATTTTACTACGACCGTATTTCAGAAAACATTAAAGAATGTGTATTACGTCTTCTGTACAAAAAGGCATCAGTTTGAAAAAAGTCAGCCCTTTTTTTGCTTTAAAAAGTTGGCTACTAGTAAAAATTCACATATTTTTAGTGAATATAGTGAGCTGCATCATTTGTATTAACATGACAATGCACTGACTAGCTGTTTTTTGCCAAAGGTCACATGGTCAATCAGTTTTACTGTTTGATGACCAAAAATTAGATACATTTAAAAACATATCAAAGAGACTATCATGCAATCAGGAAGAATTTTTACGACAGTGTCCTGTCAAGAAGGGGAAAAAAAAAAAAAAAGAGTGGCACAATAAGCGTGCTAAAACTAAAGGGATAATAGCTTTCACACTCTTTATATCTTATTAGCAAGTACAAGTCTTGAGATTACTAAACAAAATGTCATATGCTCTTTAAGAAAAAAGAAATGCTCTTTAAAATTAAGTGGGTTTATTTATATTAAAGAAACTTGTAGAATCACAAGATTCTGCTAGTATTTTATTTACTTTTCATATTTTCACTATGTCATTAAATTAAGTAATAAGAAGGCAAGAGTTTCAGCTGAGACTAACATTCGTTTACTTGGATTCTGTTCATGGACAGATGTCTCTTTTTGAAGTTTTCAGTAAGTTTATTTTTTAAAAAATATGTATTAAGCTCAGATTCTCATCTATTTTGTTAAATAAAGCCTATCGACAGTTTCCAAGACAACTTAGTGTATTCCAGACTTCTTTGACACAAAAGACAGAGTCAAAAACGATGCTTGGCAAATATTTTATTAAATTGTTAATATTACTTGGATGAAATTTGAACTGGAAGAAAACAGAAAACATGAGCATGATTCATTTTTGTAGACTAGAAAGGGGATATTTGTTAAGCTGCTGCTTTGGATTTGAACACTAAATATATGCCCTTACAGAAAAAGCTACAGTGTGCAATGCGCAACTCTTTCCAGTACTTGCAGCACACCTGTTTCCATTCTGTTCATCACAAAGCTTCTACTGCTATTACGAAGCACTACGAAATTCATCTTTGTATGCTGATCAGGATCTGAACCTAAGATACAATTCAAGACCCACGCACACACGTGAATGAACTGTACAACTCACTCAAGAATGTTTTGCAAATCAAAAGCTAACAGAAATGTACTGAGGGAAAGCAAACAACTGCGTACCAAAAGACTGACATTTACCTGATATGGCTTCTTCTTGCAGGAGATCTGTGAATATCAAACAGTGTATTTTCCCTCTTTTTTTGATGAGCTGGCACTGAGTAAGAGAAGGTACAGGTTTGTAACATCAATTACAAAAGAATAATAAACTAATTTAAATGCAGCGCAAAAGTGCTAATTATTGCTTTACCAATAATGTTATCGCTGGTTTCTCTGAAAGCTCAAATTGAGAAAAGAACTTGGGGGGTGGAGGGAAGTCAAACCTCTTATGCTTTATTTCACTGTCGCCACACTTGGCTTGACACAGTCATGGGAATTCCACCCTCAGCCTCCTCAAATCATCACAGCTGTGGGTATCACGGCACAGAATGTAATTCATCCAGGGCACTAACATTTTTAGTTTATTTGCAGGACATGAAACTCCATACAGAAACCTCTTCACAGCTGATAATATGGGACGTCTTGAAATTTCTCTTAACAAATAAACTAGAGCATTTCCCTATCAGTGTCTTAATTTCCAAGCTGCCTTAAGATACAGCACACTGCATCCACCACTGTAATCTAAACCAGTCTAAAAATGCACAGAATACCTTACTTTCAACAGAAGGATTAAAAAGGCTCAAAATCAAGCGACACTATGCTGAACCCTGTATCGATCCCTGATGTTATGTCCTGTGAGGCAGCTGAGGACTCGGGGTTTGTCTCGTTTGGAGAAAAGGAGGCTGAGGGGCAACCTCATTGCTCTCCACAGCTTCCTGAGGAGGGGACGTGGAGAAGGAGATGCTGATCTCTTCTCCCTGGGATCCAGTGATAGCATACGTGGGAACGGCTCAAAGCTGCATCAGGGGAGGTTCAGACTGGACATTAGGAAACATTTCTTTACAAAGAGGATGGCCAAGCACTGGAACAGGCTTCCTAAATAGACAGTCAATGCCCCAAGCCTGTCCGTGTTTACAAGGCATTTGGGCAATGCCCTTAATAACACGCTTTAACTTTTGGTCAGCCCTGAAGTGGTCAGGCAGTTGAGCTAGATGATAGTTGTAGGTCCCTTCCAACTGAACCATTCTGTTCTGAATTTCTCATCACAGAAAAATGTGATAACTGCTGCTACACAATTTATCTACAGTTATGAATTAGGCTTGCCACTCAAGAAGAGAAGCAGGCATAACAGTAACTATTTTTTTCCATGTAATTACTTAATTAATTATGCTGCTTTCTGAATTCAACTTCTGACAACTATTTCTTGGGTTAAATCCCGTTCACCTCCAACCCTGAGCCCAGCACACGGCAGCACCTGCAAAGTTCAATGAGGCAGCACGCACTAGGAATGCCACCACCATTGACAAACCGATAAATTGTGTCTCAGTCTCTATTCACATCATGAACAAAAACAGAGGCAAGACGAAGGTCACCAAGTGCTGCACGGGAACTCTGTCAGGGATGAGGAGCAGCCATCCAATTTTTCATTTCTCACACCCATGGTATTCTTGGAGGTCAGTAGAGCAGAACTGCACGAGCGCTGTCTAGTTCCTCACCTATTGGAGGGGCCTGGTATCGTTCAACAGTTTTTCTCTGTCTGAGATTATATGGCCGATCATTTTCTTCTCCCTCGGCTTCTTCTACTTCTATATCTCCATCTTCTTCCTGAGACTCTGTTGGGGGGGAGAAATATTTTCAGATCACTTCTAACTTGATGCCAGAGCTACCTTCATCCTAAAGATTAACATTTTAATGGTCACCAAGAATTATTCCCTTCTTATTAATTTACACTAATTGGTAAATAACTGGAAATTTGAAGACCAAGATAAATCTACAGCACATTGCCAAATTTCCTTCTAGTTTCCCACAGAATGTTCTGGAAAAGCAACAGAAAGAACAATAAATGTAGTCAAATTAGTTTTAGTTGTAAAGTACTTCAAATATCACTTCTATCCACCATCTTTCTCCTTCAATAATTAACCTTCAAATTAAGAATAATGCCTTTCTTCTCTTTTCCCATAGAAGCCTCGGAAAATCAAATATTTGACACAGCATGAAAATAAGTACAACTTTACGATTCACAATATCATTTTTACACAAAGCAAATGAACACACTGTACAAAGGTATCACCTAGGTCCATCTGTTAACAGGATCAGAATTTCCACCCGTGGATCTCGGAATTAAGCCTGCATTCTTATTACTTGGGACAGACCGTACCTCTTACAGCAGTTTCAGTTCAAAATCGAGACACACTACGCTGAACCCTGTATGGATCCTGTGTGGAAGTTTGAGTCTGATTTCTTAGAGAAGCCAAGCATGCTGCTAATCATGCCATCAAAGTTAGCCATAATCCCTTCTTTCTCAACGCTTTTTGAACCCACTGGCCAGTTTTATCTAAATTTTTAAAAGAAGGTAGAATTTCAGATACAGTTGTTATACCTTCTAAAATTCAGCAGATGGATAGAAAACAGAGACTTCAATTAGCATCTTCCCCAGAGGGAGGATACAGAACTGACTGTTACACATTCTTCCTGGTAACTGCCACATAGCGTATGAGAAATAGCAAGTCAGTTAGAACACGCAGAGTTGTAGACTATATGCATCACATCCTGGCTTCCACCAGAGGATTGTTACAGGGAATATAAGGAAAGCTCCAATTACTTAGTGTTATGGAAAACAGGAGTAAGGGAACATAGTATATAAACACTTGCAAACCAGGCTTTGGTCTGCTACTTTCAGATAAACTTGCTTTCATTTAAAGAAAACTATGTAGAGAGCCCTAAAACTTCTCCTCCTTCTAAAGAGGAGGAATCCTTCAATGCATACTTATTTGCAATAGTCTTGTTAATTGGTCTATTTAATAACTCCAAATCCAGATTCAAAACCAAACTACTTTCTGGAGTGCAACATATTGCTATCTTATGTCGATGAGAGCTTTGTTTTCTAAGTATTTCGGACAAACCCTTACAATTTTTTATAATCCGTACCTTCTTCTTCCCCTTCCGTGGACACTTCATGGTGGTTCTGAATCCCATAGCTATTTCTCCTCAATGATTTCCTCCTTCTTTTCACTCGAGAATACATATCCATGTTTTCCTGGAATAAAATTCCCATACGGTCCCGTCAGTACTGTCATCCCATGTCACTCACAGTGTTAGCCCACAGTTCAGTAAGTAATATTCCACCCTAGCCCCCAAGTCTTTTTCCAATAGAGCCCCCCACAGGTAGACTACAAAGGCAGTCTCATTTAATAGGTGGTAAAATAAGTCTCTCAGATAGTACCTAGCCCATTTAATACATAGTTAACATCAGTATCAAGCTATTTTAGGGAACAAAGCAGATGACAGTCCCTCTTCCTGTTTTCAGACTACCACAGTGTGCTCCAAACCAAAGGAGAACCACCACAGTACATCACGAGAGCATGGCAGTCAAATCATCAATAAAGAAAACATGATTCAGTATAAATCCATTAATTTTGTCATGAATTTGAGTTTATCAAGTTTTTAATGTTATCCACTGAAGAAGATCTGAAGTTTTTTGACACAGCTACAGACAAACGTATGGAGACTGCAAAAACAAACACGCTCCCCCTTGATATTACTTTTGTCCAAGATCTGAGACACTCTGCACTTACAAATTCTGTATCTGTCCACATCCGTAGCCGTTCTACTTCCCCAGACCGCCTATTTCTCCTGATGTTAATATTATCCATTTCCTGTAGGACAGCTTCAGCAGTACTAAAATATATGCAACATTGAACACAAAAAAAATTTCAGTCTTAAAACAGTAGATATGCAGAACTTTTTACATAGCATCCAACAATTTAACATATGTAATTCTATGGTCTGTTACGGCTATTGCAGAGTCTACAAGTCAACTAAATATACAAATGAATTAGAATCTGAAAATTTTAGGATAGCTACTTGAATCTATCAATTAACTACAGAACCAATCATAATAAAGAAAACTGAAATATGAACCTACAGAATATAAACTAAGGAGTATGCAAGAGAAGAAATGCTGATGCTATTAAAATTCGGGGTTCAAATTAGGCTATAGCATTTTAAAAAAAATTTAAAAAATTTTTTTTGCTCAGTGTAAATTGTAGCACGTAAATTTGTAACTGCTTCAGTGTTAGATTAGGTGTCAGATAAGATTAAGTTTGCAGAATAAAGTAGTAAAGATTTTTACCTACATAATCACAATACTGGGAAAGCAGTTAATGCCTCCATCCCATAAGCTTTACAGCTTCTTGCCCTGACCTCAAAGACGCTAACACACAAAGGATTTTTTTTTTTCATGTTAAATCTGTAACATCTAGAGAATTTCATCATTCATTATTTGACCACACTACTACACCATTTCTCATCTACTATTTAATTAGTCTACATTTTCATTATCTGAAGTATTTGTAAACAGCTGTCAAAACAATGGTGGTGTATAAATAATAACCTTGGCCAAGACGCTTCATTGCTAAGAAAGAAAACAACAGAGTATTAGCCAGGCCAAGTCAATTATTTGGCCACCTGTCCTGAACACCAAGTTACTGCTCTCCATTCCGATTATGGTAGACTTCCACTGGAATTCTACTATAATTGTATAATAATTGTAAGAAGGCAGAAACTTTCACTTCCTTTCTTTCAAGGTGTTTAAAAATAAAGCTAAAGAGTGAAATCCTTCCTAGAAAGAAAGTCAATGGAGGTGCTGGTGACGGAAGTCAGTAAAGTCAAGATTTCATTATGAGCGCCCCTCTCAATTTTAAACGATTCTTCTAAAATATCTGTGATGTGTGACATAAACGCTTCAAGCAAAATCATGCTATAGTTTGCTATCAAAGAAAATAGGGTTGGAGAGGACCTGGAAAAGTCCACGGGCTCTGCCAGGCAAGAACAAACTACACAATACCTAAGTCATTCCTGACAGACATTTGTCTAACCTGTTCTTAAAAAACCTCCAATGATTATGGGACACACTGTTATCAGTATAAGTTCATATATAGACTTCAGTACCATGATCTTATCAAATTACAATCTTCATGGTAGACTTTTTCCTATTGTTGATGAGGAGAGGGAGATTCAACTGCAACTAGAAAAATAAATGTAACTCAATATAAATTTGTAAACTGATACCAAGTAGTTACTGAGTAAATTGAAAAAGAAAATTAAATTAATAAATGATTCAACAGAATACATTTAACAATAAAGATCATACTTGGCAATTAAATGCTTATGTTTAAAACATTTTCCAAGCACTAGAGCAAGCAGACTCTCACAGATGTGACTATTAAAACCCGTTTTACAGGTGGGAAAATTGAGACACATTAAGTGACCTGCCCAGGGCCACACAGAAATAATATTTCAAGAAAAGTATTTCTGGCTCCCATTCCTATGCTCAGACCAGACCGTGCCTCCCTCTCTGACCTACTTTGTCTGCACAGTAAACGTCAAAAGTGCCACCCACCCTATGTGAATTAGTAACAAATGGTAAAAAACAAAAACAAAAAAAAGAAAGCTACAAACTTTTGATATTTTATGATCAAAGTCATACAAGCAAAATCTAGAAAGCTTCCAAGCATTGTTGCTAATCAGCAATTTACATCACATTTAAGGTATCACTACGTAAACAGGTTACTAAGACAAACTAGGGTGTGGATTTACAGCATGTCAGCCGCTCTGCAATAACCGCCAACGTACAGTTTTATCCAGGTGTAAACACAGAGTAGCTTACTCCTCAATGAAAGTCTGGTAAGTTGCTTTGCATTTAGAGCATGGATAACACAGGCAGTTACAGCACAGGACCCAGCCTGTAACTCAAACCACAATCTAGCTTGCCTCAACCCTAATACATTCCCACAGTAAAACACATAGATGGCATTGGAAGACAGGGTTTTCTAACTCTTTAAAAAAATCATTAAGATGCTTTGTGAATACAACTGAAGTATCCCCACATACCTGTTTACTAGCTGATCAAACAATAAACTCTGATTCAAAGTTTCAAATCTGTTTTTCCTGGACCGACAACTTTTTCTGACTTCTATATCTCCGTTTATGCAAGCATGGTCCCCATCTCCCTTTTTTTCCCCTCGAAGGGGATGGCTTTTGAGAGCTAAGAGAAATTTGTATTACTACTTCAAAAAGCAGGAAACAACATTTTCACATACAAGAATTAATAAGAGAATACTTAGCAAGGACAATAACCAAAAGTTATGGAGCACAGTACGAGCATCCTTATATTCACTAAAGAAATATAATTTTTAAATTCCTAACAAATTTGTTTTACACTCTATTTCTTCAGACTCAAGCTTGTTTCCTTATATGATAATCTTATTTTATGGTGAAAATTTGTCATTCAAATATCCAATATTTTTAAGTTAACATCAATACTAATATGCACACTTGGCCCACAGTTTCAATTCTTAAGACTTTCAAATATAGTATCAAATAGTCAGATGCAACATATTGATTTCACAAGCAAATCTATATCAGCTACTCTGTACAGCATCAAACAAAGAGATCCCACTGCTGATTGTTCCTTAGGCACCACAATAAATAATAAAAATACGCTTAATGGATTAACACTTACATACAGTCAACACAGAACTAAATGAGACAGGATTGATGAAAAAGGGATACAAAAGAAAGTGGTTTTAGCTGAGATATGCAATGAGATGGCAAGTTTGTACAAGCATACAGGAAAACTGTTCGAGGTAGCAGGAGCTGCAGACAAGGCAGGTCTCTCTAAAGCAATAGTAATGTTAAGAACCACAGAAGGCCAAATCTTAAATGAGCAAAGAGAATCAGTAAATTAAAGAGACCAGCTGGGAGAGGAAGGCCAAAATTAGTTCATAACAGTAAATTTAGGAGTTAAGGAAAACATCAACATCATGGCCAAGAGGTCTGAATTGAGAAGAGAAATGGACTTTCATCTAAGAATGTTCCCCATGTCCACAGAGAGCATCAAAGATGTTGACAGAAGAAAACTGAGCCAAAACGGTAACTTTTCTGTTCAAAATGGTCAGAGTAATCAGTAAAGTTATTAAAAATATATGCAACTGAAAACCATTGACATAAAATTGTTAAATGTAAAAGTAGATACAAAAGGTCCACTGTAATACACTTACATAAGCTACGTCCATTTGGTAGTGTAGCACCAGGCTGAGAAGTTAACCTAGGAGAGAAGTATATTAGACACGCACACAGTGTTAAAGCTCCTTAACCAAGCAGAAGTTACACAGTGAAAATAGAACTTTGAACATAGAATGTTACACGATACACTACAACTTCAAAATCTTTGTGACACGTAGCCTCTGAAGAGTCTGCTTCATGATCAACATTGGAACGAGGACAAAACTGCCAAATACCAATTATACGAATCCCACAATTATCTAAACATCTCTTTTATTAATCCCTCCAACGTTCCCTCATGCCATCTCCTATTAGTAACTCCCCCTTAAATTTCAGAAAAGGATCTCCATATAGCTCTTCAAAGGCAATTACCATTCAAACACTTTGGATAAACTAGTAGAAGGATAAAAAGCTGTTTTGTACTCACATAATAAGAATAAATTTAGCAAAATTACCAACTCAAGTGGATGGGATTAATTTATGCTGGGTGTGCTTAAAATCAGTAAAAAATATTTTCATTTTCTCTATCGAGTTGATATTTTGAATTTCTTTTTAAATTAACTTTTAGGAAAATTAACCCCTACTACTTCATAATCAAAGACAAAAACATGTTCCAGAGTTTTGTACAATTTTATTGCATTGGCAGTTGTTCCTTCATTCACTTTTAATCTTTAAGAAACTGAAAAGATTATTATTTATTAGACATGATTTTACTAAAAGATAATTTAGAGTAGAATACAAATGAATAGAAACTCTACAACCACTGGCAGACTGTTAGAAGTAATTTGTCGACACTGCTACGCAAAGGAGCAAAATAAATCCAGCAAAAGAAAAAAAATTAATCTCTCTTCCACCCTCAGAAACATTAAGTACTTTACAGAGAAGTGAACTGTATATACTGCACACCAGTACTGGACAGGGAGGAACTCCTTGTTCTCCAACTAGAAAACTAAAATGAATTTGATGGGAAAGAGAAAAAGGAGGGGAAATCTTAATAATACCAAATGCAATCTGAGCTTGAACATGACCAAGAGTTCAACAGACTACAAAGAGTTCAACTCAGAGGCATAGAAGATGTGGACTTTGCTATTATTTTCCTAAGAAATGCATAACAAGTCCTTACAAAACAAAGGTAACCAAAGGGTTTTTGCAAGGGTTTAGTAGCAACACAGAAAACCACGTTCACAAAAATCACATCCAAATCCAACTTTCCAATAACATTTTTGTGGTCAGATATTTTAAGTATTTTAGAAACCACAACTGAAGAGGTAAAATTTCATTATAATAAAGGTTTAGCTATAAAACTTTTGGGAAAAGTCTCAGCGACTCAAGATCACTATTAGGCCCAGCGATTTGGATTTTGGCAGAAAATGACAAAAAACCCTCAAGATGCAAAGACATGCCACAGTGGGTTCTACATGAGTAACAACATGAGTTTCAGTATCCTGGCCAAATTGCAATTAACACAGTGATCTAAATTTTCCCAGCCACATCAATTTTTTTATCTCTTAGCATTTCTAATAAGTACAATATAAGTCTACACTTATATAACAAAAGAAATACAAGGTGCATGAGTTTCAATATATTCCCAGGAGACCATGGCACATAATATGCTATATTTAATTCATCCTGTTTTCAAAGGGAAAAACAAACAAAAGAAGGGATCTATTTTAAGATTTACATAGTTTTTAAATATACTTCATCCTAGCAGACGACAGTCCAGTAGTGAATTACAGCCATTTTTACATACAAAGCGTTGCAAGAACTATTTTGATTTGTACATAAATCTGAAATAAGTATCTACAAAAGAATCAGTATTAACTGAACGCTCGTGTCCCAGGAACATACTGTCTACACTGTCTCATAATTACCTGTAACCATGTGAAGAACTTTATGAACACAAGAATGCTGTGTAAAATACTAATCAGAGGTATAAAATAAAACAAATTAGGTCTCCTTTGAGTTATAAAAATGTGGCAGGTTTGAGGCTGTATTTAATAAAAGGCAGTAATTTACTTGAGTCCTTACAACCAATCAGGGAAGAGAGGCTGAAAACAACAATGGAAAGAACCTCGACCATTATCCATTCCTTAAAGATGATAATACTGACTTCCTAATTAAAATGTCATGTCTTCTTATAGCTTGAGTACATAAAAATACCAATTAAGTCACTAAATTTGGATATATCAAGAATCTAGAATTCAGACTGCATCTCAAATGAAATTACTTTCCCGTTTTGCACAAATTTGCATAGAAAGGAAACACAGAGATGACAGGATTGATGTAACCCACGTTCCTGGAGTCTCAAACTAAAAGAAAATCGTATGAAAGTAACACGCTTCAAAAATACACTCTTGAGCATGAGCTGCAGCTCACTGCAGAAATAGCATAAGTGGGTTAACAATACAGAAAAAATCGGTAATACTTCATTTTTCTCTTGGCACCACATTACCTGGACTGTCCAGTTGAGATGCTCCATTCCTCTCGCTGCCCAGTACTGCGTGATTTTGATTTGTCTTTGCACACAGGATCAGCATGTTTTGAGGTACGTTTGGCGGGAGGAGATATGTGGCTATCACTCAAACTAGCATCACTACCTTCATCTTTCTGAAAAGAAAAAAAAGCATCAGACCATACTTAATTGACCCATTTGTATATATCCTTACTGAAAAAGTGGAAACTTAAGCTTAGTAAAAGAGAAGTCTCTATCAAGCTCTTAGTAAACAGCTTGCACAAAACATTAAAAATTATTACTCTGAAAACATTACTGAAAACTACGAAAATATTTAATTTAAAATATTAAACTTTTGTATAATAGTTTACATTTATTTCTGAACAAGTATTCTAGTTCTCTAACTCACTATATTTTGTGTATCATACGTGACACTGCTACTCTTACCTACCTGCGAAAGACCTAACAGTGCAAACAGAGAGAGAAAAAAAAGACTGAGGAAAACAAAGATACTTAGAAAAACAGCATTGATTTATTCTACTGAAGTTATCTTTGTCTTTAAAATGCTTAAACAGTCACATTATGCCCTTCCTTCTTGGAAGAGTTTTGCAATACCTTGTTCTCTTCTTTAGACTGCCAAACACACAGCTAGGAGTAACTGAAAGTGGACTTCATACTTTTACAGCACTTTTTATCTAATGTGTTCATTAAGAGCATTATACACACTAACAATGTTTGTCTTAACACCTTTAAGAAGCACCAAACCACTACCGGAGGGGTTTTTTTCTGTTACGCTTATCAGAGGTAACACAGACAGAAACTCAAAGATAGTAGCAAGGGATTACTTCAGAGCTGTACATAAGAAGCGTACAGACAGCAAACTTTGGAGGATCTGTTAAGGTGAACTACAAAAAAAAAAAAATAATCAAGATTCTATAAACCATGAATTTTAGCTTATGGAAACAGTCTTGATTAAAAACCTAAATACCCTTTTCTTGCAACAAAAGAGTAACTAATTTCCAAATATTAAGGTCCAGGAACTGCCAGTAAGCACTTAAACTAAGAACAAAAGATAATTTTACTTATATGCAAGGAGATGATCACGGAAGCCCCATTTGTTCATCAGGCTTATTAACAGCAACAATCTGATTTCAACATCATGATGCATCACGCATTCAAGAAAATAAAATTTAAAAAAAAAAAAAAGTCTTTCTCTTAAGAGAGGAAGACAGACTACCACAGCACAGCATTGAGAAAGCTGCAAAGCCTAAAGAAATCCAGACGTACGGGTTGCAGTTCAACGAGACAGCTCAGCACCACTGAACAGGGGACCGGCCCATGCGCTCCCTTTGCCTCGCCACACAGCTCCACTCCAACCTCCTTGGACCTTCTTCTGATGCTTCCCTGACCCACCCATAAACCAAATCAGCTCACTAAAGCTTCTGAAGTTCACTTCCCAACTGTTAGATTAGCTTCCTACCTGGTTAGTGAGCTGAATCATTTCACTGAGGGATCAGACAAGTACAAAAGGTAATGCCAGAAAAAAACACGAGGTTGAGGACGGGACCGCTGTCTGCAGTGAAATAGGCTGTCTGCATCATGCCTTAACATTTTGTCCCCCAATATGTATTTTTAACAGATATTAACTAATATTAAATACTTATAATACTACTAATAAATTAATAAATACAGTATTTATTATGACATAGTATTTATTTACTGAATATCATAGAATCATAGAATTGTTTAGGTTGGAAAAGACCTTTAAGACCATCAAGTCCAACCGTAAGCCTAACACTACCAAGTCCACCACTAGACCATGTCCCTAAGTGCCACATCTACATGTCTTTTAAATACCTCCAGGGATGGTGACTCAACCACTTCCCTGAGTAAGCATACAGCATGTTGCAGGTAAAGACAAGAATCTGACAAAAACAGCTCCCCCCTCCACAAAATGAGTGTGTCACTAGAGCTAAGAAGGATGAGAAAAGGGAAAAAAAAACCCAAACGTGTAAAAGTATGTGGGAACTCTTGAATCCCACAGCTACTTCAGGCGTGATTCTCTGAGACGCCAAGTACTTGGCAAGGACGTGATTTTTATTTATACTATAAATACTTTTGATAATACTAACAAATACTAAAAACTAGTATTAAATGCTAACCAGCCCATGTTCACATCTCATTTCAAAAGTAGTTTTAACTTTGGTAATTTTTAGCCTGTCAAGGTAGGTCCAGGGAAAGAAGTCGGTCTATATTAAGATTCAATCTTAGGACTTATTTAATGCCAGTAAAAAAAAAAAAAACAAACAACAAAACCAAACCCAAACTTTTTTCTTCCTCATTATTTCACTTTTTCAGGAAGTACATCAATATAACTCAAAATGATATCTATACTAAAAGATCATAATTAAAACTTTAAATCAGATGAAGCAGAATTTGGGATGTAAAACCAGGACTTAGTCAAAGTGGTAGCAGAGGTAACTAGCACCATTCCTAAATACAAAACACCTGCACCTTGCATAGCACTGTAAAATACACGTGCAGCCACCCAGCTGTTTTCCATGACACTCTGCAATTACAAAATACCAACTTTTCACAAAATTTTAACAGTGTACATATTCACTTCTGAATACTGTAAGCATTTGTGTATGTAATTTTTTATTCAATAAGCCACAAGTTTATTTGTGGACTTAGAGAAATACACCATTGCTAAGTCAATTTTAGTAACTACTTTCTGAAACTACAAGAGCTACCCTGTGCAGGACAGACTAAGCAGAGTTTCAAGACAAGCCACAGAACCAGTTTTAAACCGGCTAGGCGAGACAGAGAAAATGAGGCTAAGAAAGAGGAACAAGCATGTAACCAAGCTTTACGAGGGCTAACATAAAAGCTACTTTGCGAGCAGTGAAATTAGTAACGCATAGGTTCCTATCCTCCGTCCCTACCCTTTCCCATGCAAAAATCCTAACTCCTCCCAGGACTTCTATGACTGCCTTTCTCCGCATTTCCTCCAGTTCCCTGCCTCTCTCTCAAAACTAGCTAGATCCCTGCCAAGTCTCAAAATCAGCTAGTATTCCTCATTTATCCTGTCTATTAATTGGTCAGAAGCAATACAGCAATGTAGTTACTTCTGAGCTACACGCATGCCAAGTGGTCAGCTGGCAGGTAAAACAAAAAATTAGCAATTAACCTGGAGAGAAAAACTGCTACTTCAGGTCTCCCTCTGCTACTGAGCTACCAATATTCACAAAATTTATAAAAGCTGAGTATCTTTGAGATCTCTAATACTGTCACATGAACAGATACTGGCCAACAGGTTCAAAAACTGGCCGGGCATGCTTACCCTCAATGCGATCACACCAGTGCAGCTGCCTAAGAACTAGACTAGCAATGAAGGGGTTTACTTAACAGAGGCAATGATTTCTGGGTTACTCTTTGTTTAGGATATTATTTTCAGTTGCGGCTCATTTGCCTGCATATTAACTCTACACATTAACCTAGCAAGTACAAAGCAAGTTTAAATTTTAAGATAGTCAAGCCCAAATATTGACTTATGTTAGGACACCTGCTGTAGAAGATGCACTAACATACAAAATGTTTTACCACAAAGTAGTGCCAAAGCTACTACAATGAAAAATCATTGCCATTTTAAATATACTAATAAGAATCCAAGCTCCATTTTCCAGTTAACAGACAATCTTAAAAATTCAAGCTCTAGGGAATCAAATCACACCCAGACTGCCATCCAGAACTTTCACCTACCTACAGTAAAATATGGAGATGGAGCTTTCATTACACTCAAGAGATTAGCCCAACTGGGATATGCTAGAACAAGAAAGGAAATTAATTTCAATTTGAGAAGCCTTTACAGAGAGCCGTCTATCCACCGCTTCCTCCCATTTATAGCAAAAGAGGTCTAACGATTCCACTGCACTCAACTTGCTCCCTCAAGTAACCGGGTCTCAAAGCATTTATACCTTTAATGATTAAAAATAGTACTTCAGTTTCAACTGAGAAACTTATTACTTAACAGTACACATCATGAAAATGTTCTGAGACCAGAAAGAGAAATGTATGATACAAGCATCAAACTTAAAAATTAAGAAATTAATAATGCAATTGCAGAAGTAGGAACCAATGCACTCAAAGGTCCTAATGGAACACTGGCACTGAAGCAAGCACGTTCACATGCTGAGAGAACACAGAGAAATTAATAAAATCTTAATCGTGTCAGAAATTGCCTGAAAGCATACCAAAGCAACAAAGAAAAAAGCCAGCACAGAAGAATCAAAACATGAGTTCACATACTGTCAGGACGTACAAAGAGGTAAACAAGATTTAGCGCAACTGCTTTGATCGAACAGAAATGAGAGACCCACCAAAGTCCATCTGTGATCCAGAACAACCAGAACCCAGCATAGCTTCTTATGGAAAGCACTCTCACTAATAATGAGTAAGGGAATAACTGGAGTTAACAGGATACCATACGTGGCCTAGACTGGCAAAACATAGTCTTCCTTATCTTTGGATTCAAGAGTAAAATGGAATGTGACAGCTGAACGAATGCTGCAGGTTAGCTGCTGAGGCAAGAGGCTTGCAGAGGTAGTGGGGCAAGCTCTGGTAACACACCTTCACTGAAAGCACTTGAATGATGGTAGCGATAAATCTAGAAACAAAATCTAAAATGAATAAGTAAATAAAGCAATAAAATAAATATAGCTGCATACTTATCTCTGTGTTTTCTCTACTTTGTACGAAAAGAAGAAAGATGGAAAAAATGTTTATTATAATACACACATTCATGAACAGGCTACAAAAACACTGATATACAATATTACCCATAGTCTCTTCCATACCCATCCCTAAATTTCAGAATAGTAATTTGATACCAACAGAGATTTATTTATAACATTTAGAGACAAGTCCTTAAGTTCTGAAGAACAACAACTGGAAATCAATGAATAAAACTGACTTTTTCCTTCTCTTAGAAAAAAAGTGACTACACCGACAGTCTTTCACCATGACTATAGGACACACATACCAAGGGAGTCCTCACCGACAAGGGCTTGCCTTCAGGTATATCACAGGGACCAGCTAGCTAAAGCACGATAGCTGATTAATTTTCAAGTTAAAATGCAAAGACTACTTCTAGCATATTAAAGGAGAGAGGGCAGGGTTTTTTTGTTTCTTCTGGTTTTTAAGTAAGTTGACATTCTTGGTCAAGGGAATATCCAAAGAACTCCTCACTACACTACTGGTCTGAAGATCCCAAGACAACCATTATCCAGCAGTCTTGCTAATACAGGATGAGTATGAACCACCTCTATCACTGTGATCTCCAAGTACGTGAACACAAGTTCACTGAGTTTTTAAGTAAGGGATGCAATAACGTTCAAACCACAACCACACCTTGCAATTTCTCAAAAAGACTCTCTGTCTGGTTTGCCACAGGTTCAGCTGTACTAAAACCCAGGTATGCAGACATGAATACTTGAGTTTTCTACCATGGTCAAACTTGCTCTCCTTGCCATACATCTGGTGGGTCACACCCTTCTTCTGAGTAACCCTCTGCCGCACCCAGAAAGTTAGTGTGATTGCTCATACAACCGCGCAAGTCAGACTTAGGAGTTTTCAACCCAGTGCTTTCAGCCCCTCAGCAGCTATGTTCTTCTCTTTTCTATGACCTCTTCCCATGACTAAGACATGAAATTAAGACACAATTACATTCAATCGTCAATCGATCAACCCTATTCCTCTGCATTTTGTTAAAAGCCCAAACTATTCCAATTATTTTTTCTTTTTGCCCCACTGAACAAGCATGAAACACCCCGGAATTTACTTTTGCCTTAACAATAACAAAATAAACATTTTCAAGAAATCTGTTTCAGCTACAGGTTTTCAAAAACCTCTACTTCTAATTTTAGTTAATTCTTAGCTTCTGATATTTAAAAATAACTTCTTCCTTTCCATTTGACTCTGAAAAGCCAACAATGACTTCAGACATCTCTTGATCTTATTTTCACTAACTCTAGAGAAACTGGATCCAGGTCCTCCAGCAATTTCTAACAATTTAAAATGTATCTTGTTGTGTAACAACACATTTTCTGAGATGTCCCAGAACAATGACAATCTGGATTAGTATTTTAAAAGTACGTGTGAAAAATCTGATCTACCTTTTCCCCTACCAGTTCATGCAAAATTCTCATGGAAATGGGCTGTCCATTAAAAGAAATAAAATACATACTCGGGGATATTTAATGCATTTAATAAACATTTTTATCCCAATAGTATAAAAAGATAAAAGCTGTCTTCCCAAAATAAAACTTGTATCCGTGAAAAAAATGGGATTGTGTCCCCAGTGTACCAATTAGTTGAGCTGATCACTCATCTTTGCCCTCAGGTAACTATTCAGCTAACAAATAACTTGCTTTTTCTGCATTTAAACTATAACGTCATTTCAAACATACCAATAAATTACACCAAAACCACTATCTGTCTGTCCAGTGATTCTGGATAAGCCACTTGCTCCCTTGTGTATCAGTTTCTGCAAAAGTAAAAAATATGGATTAAAACATTAACTTCTACAAATTTATCGCATTAAAGATCTACTTTAAGATCTATTGATGAAAGTTAGGTAAGAGCTACGTATCCTTCCTAATGCATTTTCAGGCTAGGCATACTAAGCAATTAAAAAAAATCAAAAGGCTTCATAATCTCTTTGAGATATTTTTAGTTTTGCTCTTATTTGGTTCCAAGTTCTAGTAACTAGATCAAACGAATTTTCTACCATGACTGAGATAATGTCATCTGACCAGAATCTAGTAAATCCCTTCAAATCCTATTTCAATTTTTTTTTTTCAGTTCACCACTTTGCTTTATAGCATCTTCACCAAAAAAAAAAGAAAAAGGGACTACAACTGTCCCTGCGCTCAGTACAAATTTTCAGTAGTTGAAACACTTTCATCAGCTCGCTCAAACCAGGGACCACACCTTGCCTCGTGCATCTGCGCTATGTCTTAATTTCAGGATGACACATTGCACTACCCACTCGCTCCCGCACCGACACATCCTCACAGGCTCCTCTCCCCACCCCAACCCACACTTTCCTGGCAAATGCCCTCAGCCCCTCTTCCACGGGAGGGGTGACTACCTGCGTGGTGGGACGAGGTAAGACCTGATACGCTTGTCTGGGGGAAGAAGGTGGCATGACTCAACCCCAGGTCACAGTGTAATACAGCAGACTGTATTCATGCGAGTACACCCTGTACTGCTGCATGCTAAACATCTACCTTTGTGTCCTAAAAATCCAGTGTGAGTATACTGCCTGTGCCTTCAAATGGCAAGAAGCTGGGAAAAAATGTATTTGGATTAAAGCACATTACCTACCTTACTAAGAACTTCAAGTTTCATTAAGGCCCTCATGTGCTAACCTTAATGATAGCTTGAAAAGAGACAAAGTTAGCTTAAAAGAACCCATCTTCTGGTCGCCGTTCTCTAATTTCCACTTGTTTGCACACATTCATTTATCAGACATTGACTCTCCACAGGTATTAAGGAAAAAATAACAAGATTCATGCTTAAGTGCTTGACGATCTTGGAATAAACAACTATTAATGCTGTATTTCATTGGTGATAAAGATAGTAAAGAATGCCTCAACTGCCTCAACATTCAGCTCCTGTATTTTTTTTTCGAGTAAACAATACTTACGTCAATAACAGCCATTAAGAATACAATCATCTAGACTTTTTCAGAAGAATAAATTCTTCCCAACCCATTCAGGTTAAAAAAAAAAATGTATTTTTTGCATGAGAAGATCTGCTTCTTTTTTTTGAACAGATTTCCATTTTATTTCCTGGAACTCTTCCATTCTAGAATTCAGGTTATTTAATAAATGCAAAAGCTTTTGAGAAAAGTTAAAAGTTTACAAGTTGAAAATAGAAACCACTACCTACAACACCGTTAATTTTGTATTTTCACATTTGCAACCATTCCCCCTGTCTAGACACCTATTCACATCCAGGTTGAGTGCCTTTGAACGGCTGTTGATCTGACATCCAAAAAACTCTTGCAATCTATGGGCTGCTTGTAGGTTCAGGAGCGGAAAGGGTGAGTGAGCTACAGCAGAGCCCATAAATAGCAAGCTGAGGTTGTCCTCCACCCATCGTCATTGCCCCACTCCAAGCATTTCCACCAGTGCTCCTCTCCCCTCCTTTGTGCCCTCACTAAAATTAGGGTGACATTGTTAATTTTCAGCTGATAATCAAATCAGACGGACAGAGGGAGAGGCAAGGGGAAGCAGGAGGGTTAGTTTCAGCTGGACCAGCAACCTGATGCTGATGCAGCTGATCGAATGGCCAGGCAAGCATGAGTATTGGCAAGGCTCTCCGCTTTCACAACAGTTAACTACTTGCAGCACATGTGAAATCACACACCTTCAGAAGAGCAAGTCTACTGAGAAGAGGTCTCTACCTGCTGTATGGGGGTCCATACCTCACTCAGAAGTTTTTCTGGAAGATCCACGTATCAGAAGTTTCTAAAACCACTGATCTTCCTAATTTAACACTGAAGGAATACTAAAAGCTAGACGTTTTTAGTCAGAACCATGTTAACCATTTCAATGAGTTTCTAGATCATTTGTACTCGGCACTGGTGAGGCCCCACCTCGAGTACTGTGTTCAGTTTTGGGCCCCTCACTACAAGAAGGACATTGAGGTGTTGGAGAGGTCCAGAGAAGGGCAACGGAGCTGGTGAGGGGTCTGGAGGACAAATCTTAAGAGGAACGACTGAGGGAACTGGGGTTGTTTAGCCTGGAGAAGAGGAGGCTGAGGGGAGACCTTATCACCCTCTACAACTATCTGAAAGGAGGGTGCAGAGAGGTGGGGGCTGACCTCTTCTCCCAGGTGACAAGTGAAAGGACGAGAGGAAATGGGTTTAAGTGATGTCAGGGGAGGTTTAGACTGGATATTAGGAAACATTTTTTCACTGAAAGGGTTATCAAACATTGGAATAGGCTGCCCAGGGAGGGGGTGGATTCACCATCTCTGGAGGTGTTTTAAAAAAGGGCAGATGTGGTACTTAGGGACATGGTTTAGTGGTGGTTTTGTCAGGGTAGGTTAATGGTTGGACTTGATGATCTTAAAGGTCCCTTCCAACCTCAGCAATTCTATGATCCTATGATTCTATATTCTGTTAACAAAGACATTTAAAAGAAAAATCATTGTTTATGTAAACATTCACGAATTATTACAATTCAGAAGTGGAAAAAATGAAAACATTCAAACAACAACTTTTTTTCCTACCATTAGTCCTCAAAAATCCATCTTGTGTTTGCTGAACCACCCCATCCCAAAGAAAGGCTGGAGGACATGGTCTCCTTTTAGTACTACTATAAACCAAAATAAAGAAGCAGAATGACCTGAATGAGGATAACAGTAGAACAGAGAGACCCCTTGGAACAGAGGGTTCCCCAAGGTTTGGACATGACCAGATAATCGACTCAGTAGACTAAGCAAGGAAGTGCCTGTAGCAAGTGAAGCTACAGGAAGGTGGCCTTCTGTGTGAAAAAGCGTGGGATTAAAAACACTTCTGTATCTCTAGCTACAACGCACTTGAAGATAGTCTTTCAAAAGAAAAAACAGATGAAAACTGTGCAAAGTTGTAATATGAAATCTTCAGATTAATGTATTGAAATTTAAATCATAATAAAAACAACATTCAAGGTCTGAAAGATAAATCAGAGAAATAATAGAAGTTAGTTATTAAGCATTTGGAATGAGGGATTGCTGAAGCATGGCAACAAATTTCAATTCACGTAATCTCTTCCACGTGTACAGAAAGAACAGCTTCTTCATTTCGGGTTATTTAAATAGCTCAGCTCAACTACTTATCCATTAAAAATGAAGCAATTGACTGGAGGTTGGAGAAAAGCAAAAAGCCCATTTCCCAAATTATGAAAACGCCTAAACTGAAGCATCTGCTCTGCGTGCAACTGGACACAAACCTTCCACCAACGCTTTACATTAGATGGGTCATTAACATACACTACTAGAAGCATAAAGGTAAAACCACAAAATTCAGAACAGGCTACAAAAACTATGGAACTTGGACAAGCTCATAAATCCTGTATTTCTGGTAGGAGTACTAAAGCTACCTCCTTTACACCTAGTTCAACTAGAGTTGAAGATATTCTAGCACACATATACTCAGCAGTGCAAAATGAAAAAACTTACAGAAGATAACACATTCATCTTACAACTGGTTGAAAAGTAGCCTGTTTTAATAGCTACCAAGCAAGAAGAAATTAAATTTATTCAGGAAAAAGAGTCCAAGCGGGTATAAATGTAAAACAATTTAAAGCAAAATTAATGGTTAAAATAAACCATGAAAATCCCAAAGGTAATAAAGACAGTATTTTAAGAGTAAACTCAGAGATGGAAAAAAATGTTTAGAAAAAGCAGCAAAGCATGAAGAGTACAAAAAAAAAAAAAGAAAACGATAGGATGAAAAAGGCTGAAAAAAATATTGTCAGCTCCCTTCGCAGTAAGTAGGTTCATGAGTGATATTAACCACACACAGAGTAAGGCATTAGAGCCAAGACATCTAATAAACTATCAGCATCCTTTAAATGGTCAGAGCTACAAAATAAGAGCAGTGAAAGCTTCGGTTCACTGATGCCTACTTGCTGGATGCTTTGGTTTGAGAAGGGTTTTATAAAGTATCACACAGAAATCGTTTAAAGTATCAGTAGATTGGAATGAAAACTTTTCCACAGTATAGCAAATACTCGACAATTTAGGGCAGGATGTGCAAAACTATACCACATCCAATTGAAACTGCAGGGGGATGGAGGTGATCGGAATGTAATTACCTGAGCTAATTATCTTGCATAACCCCAAGCTGTATGCCACTCTTGCAAAATTGCCACGGGATCTCTCACGGCAACGGGTTAAGCCTTCTGCTTTAAGTTTTAACTGAGAGACAGTAGTTGGAGAAGCAGCTTTTATTAATATTACTTTGGGACGAGCCCAATATTCAGAGGAAGCAATGCAGCACACCAAACATCAACACCATTTCCTGAGTATTCTTTGGAGGTCTTATTCACTCACTGGATTTGTCCTTAGATTGCTTCCTTTCCAGGCGCTGTGAGAGTGAGACAGCAAAGACAGCCCCCTCGACCAGGACACACAACCGCCTCCCGAAACAACCCACGCACTCCTCGCGGGTGTCCTGACTTCTGACAGCGGCCCAGACTGATTTGGGCAGATACACGGGACGAATTCAAACTCAGGACACCCCTTGGAAACATGGAAAGATTACAAATGCTGACTGTATGGTATTTTGACACAAACTTGGACTTAGATTGCTTCCAACAATTGCTCAATTTCCCACTGTTCACAGATGTATTAATACCATGCTACCAAGGAACAGACTGCACGATTCGTTTTAGATCACTGATTTTCTCCTGCTAAGTCCCAAAAGAGCAGCAGTCCACTAAACCAGAAAGAACACGACATTTTATTACGCACTGAAAAGATGAGCTTTCTTGGGAATCTTCCTTTAAATGAAATTGTTTGGAATAACTTCACACGGCTCTGTATTTCAGGATGTATTTCAAAGACCTGTAAAAGCGTTAGCCTCAGCACATTTATTGATGTTACTGTAAACTCAAACAGTAAGACAATGCAGTTCTTTAAACACACAGATATTTGACAGAAGCTTTTTTTTCCCCCTGAAGAGATTTACGTGAGGGTGGTCAGCAAGTGCAATTTTTCCAGCAGAAGGAGGAAATTCTAACTTTTTCTATAGCTTTATTCCAAACCACAGAACATCCAGAACACTGCAAGACACTTTGCAAAGAAGACAAAGAGAACATGGTGATCTGAATCAGGCTCTTTCATAAAGGAAAATTTTGCTTTTAGAAAGCTCTAAGGGGTATGTTTAAAGCTAGTATTTTAAGATAAATAATAAATTAAGTTCATTTTCTGTGTTTTCAATAGCTGACCATTAAAGACTTTTTAAGGAGTAACGCGTAGCAATAAGCTTATTCTACAAAAGCTGCGTTATCACCCAGAAATCAAAAAAAAAAAAAAAAAATTATTTATTTTTACAGACTGAGAAATTACAGTAAGAGATGCTGAAGTATATCGGGGTTACAAAGCGCAAAAATGCTGCTTAGCTTTATACGTTCCCACACTACAGCACTCCGCGTCCGTCCTCGAGGCCACGCTTGCTCCTCTGAGCAATTAAGCACAATGGAGAGCTCTGGGTCGCCAGCGAGCGAGGCGAACGACGACGTTGGCAGCACTACTTTTAGCTCGGATCGCGTGTTACAATTATCACAGTGCTCTCAAGTAGCTCTTAAGGCACCGCTAATGCTTTCTTGGCTAATTAAATTAAGCTAATCTTGTATACATTTCTAAAATGTCTAACTAATACGCTGACATGATTTAAGAGTGTTTACTTCACGATAAATTCATTAGTTTTCTTGATCAACATTTTTGATTTGTGTTTTGAGATGACTGAGAAATATCATTTCAATTGCCAGATAAGTGTTACCAACAATCCCAACTCAATATCTGAAAACATCAGACAGTAAATCTGGAGCGCAAATTTAACCAGTTATGGTCACGGTATCCTCAATGCTTTCGTAGCGTGAATGAAGCCCACTGGATTTTATAAGTCTTGTGTTACAACTCTATGTTTCTGAAAACTTTGGAAGATTTTGATGTGCTTTTCTTGTCAGAATGCTTTACTATAAAGCCATAACACTTCCCAAGTTTTAGGAAAGAAAAAAATACATATAATTTATATAAAGATAGAATATAAATTTATGTAAGGATAGCTTCAACTTCTATTAAATAGTGTGTAAATCAATCACAGCCCAGCTCTTCCTCTCCGTACCCTCTCTATGCACTCTGCTATGACATCATTTCAGAGAATAAACTTCTTGGCTCCTTGATCCATTTAGTGAGGGATTTTGTTCGTTTTAATCTGGCTTCTCGTCAGTGGACACACATGTATTCATCTCAGTCGCTGACTGCATGTTCGCCAGTCAATAATTCAAAACAGTTTATTTTTCAAAGACTGACGTCATTGCTTTTTCTAAGACGAGCAAGTACTACAGTGGGAATACAGAGAATATGATAAAGGCGTTTAGACTATTATGGCCCATTTCCACAGAATGTGTGTTGCTTCCAGATTCAGATCAAACGGAAACGGACACAATTAATATGTAACTCAACATAATATTGAACTGGAAGACTAGAAACTTAACTTGAAGTTCTTGGGAGAGGAGGGATTCAAGCCTATCCTCGTAAATGTAAGCAAAAAAACCCCAACCCTACATATACCAGACAAAATGCCAAGAGGAAAAAAGGAGAAGGAAAAAGGAAATAGATATAAAAGAGGCCAAAGGCAACTCCTAACCCCTCACCTAGTCTAATCAGCACCTTACAGGACACCATTAGATTACTAACTCAGTCTTTGTTGCTAATAAGGAACAAATAGATGATCTTTGAAAATACATTCTGAAGGGTAATTACAAGCATTGCCACTGAAGAGCGTTTCTCTGGGAGTCCAAGTCAGAACCTCCATGGAAGAAAATTAAGTCACATAGTGCAAATAAGAAGCGTACCATCTCTGCCGCAGCTCCAAACTCTAGCTGCCCATTAACCCGATTAACTGCTGGTAGTAAGGCCAGTTTCCTTACGTGACACATGAAAGATTTCAAAAGGACACACTGTTCCAGTCAACTTCAGAAAAAAATACATACAACTGCATGAAAATGATCCAAATACGCTTTCTGCACAAAACACAGCTTCACTATCTGTCTGCCGACAGTCACTTCCAAAAGCAAAGGCTTTGTCTTCCTACTGCTATACTTATTCATGTTCTAATCACCGAAATCCGTCTCTGGCACTACTTCAAGAAGGTTCAGAAGCTCAGAAAGACGCTGTATCGCTGAGAAATACTTACATCTAAAGAATAAAAACAGTTGTAAAAAGACAAATTTAAAATATGGTGGTGTAGAGATATAGATATATATATTACAATATTCACTGGGGGGAAAAAAACAAACCAACTTTCCTGGATAACTTCTGCTCATCTTTGGCAATCACATCTTAGAAAAAAAATAAAATAAACCCCACCTCTTAACGCATGAGATCTGTTGTGAAGTGAAACAAGTCCACTCCCATATGCCAAAAGATACACTTAACTTCAGAAGAAACGCTTTTTTAGAAGCATGGGAAACATCCTGGCATTTATTTACAGATTTTTATGACAGTATTTTGCACAATCCCCTTTCCTTACACCATGACAATAACATAATGTAAACATTTTAATAATTTGTAGTATAAAAACGCTATTCATAGATGAAAAACACTTGAAAAGAAGCCCAACCTATTTTTTTAGCAGCAGTGAACTCTCTGCAAAGTACGCCAGTAAGGGTTACACCAAACCTTGCCTCACAAACCACAAGACCTACGATATGAATAAATAGAAACTGCATACGAGAACAAGCAGAACGGCTTTTTACAGCCATGGTGCTGCATGCCCATGAGTCTAATGAAATTAAACAAGGAAGGAATGGGGGAGAAGGAAGAAAAGTAAGATGGGGGGAAGGGAAGAGCTGTGAAGCATGAAAGACCTGAAAGAGAAGCACAGAAGGTACAGGATATCCGATCAGTGATTTTACTAATTTTTAATTTTTATTTTTTTTTAGTATTTTAAAACTAAAAGTATGGGGCAAAAGGTTTTCCGACAATTCCAGGTGTCATCCTTCTGATCTGCCTCTGGCTGCTCTTGCTGTTTTTGTACTTGTCTGATTAACTTCCTCCTCAGCAGAGGCTGGGACACGGTCGGTGCATGACTGTCAAACGCTCTGACCCTCAATTTTCACTTCCATATTTACATTGCTTTCAAAATATGTATGCCGATCCTGCAACTATAACCACTAGTTTAAATCCTCAAAGCAATACATGAAGTTTTATCAAGAAAAAACCAAAAAGCCCTTCCTATAATTAAAACAAAAAAGCGCAGTCGTTGTCAACAAATCTATTTAGAGACAACAAGGGAAAAAAAAGAAGCTCCCGAATTCTTCTTTCCAATTAGAATTTTCCAAACCGGGCTGCAGAATCCACTTACCATGAGCCCGTACAACCAAAGCTATTATAATAAGTTAGGTTGGGAAAGCATTCAACTTAAACCTGACAGCAAAATTACATCCTTCCCCGCTTAGCGGTGTGGGGGGGGGTGTGTGTGTCACAAAAACGGGGGACCTTTCCCAAACATCAGCCTTCTCCCGCGGGAGCCGCCGCGAACGCCGGCTTCAGCCGAATTGAGGTCATTTAGGGAAAAGGGAAAAAAAAAAAAAAAAAAAAAGAAGAAGAAGAAGGGGAGGGAGGATTGGAAGTTGCTGCAGGCGCAGCTCCCAACTTTTGTCTGGCAGCCGGCGCAGTGCCGGGCGCGGCCGCCGGGGGAGCCCCGCGCCGCCGCCCCGCCGGACCCCCGCCGCCACCCGCGCCGGCCCTGCCCGGCCCGGCCCGGCGCGGACACCGGCGGCAGCGGGGCAGCAACTTCGCCTCCTCTGTGTGTGTGTGTTTGTGTGTGTGCGGGGGGGGTGTGTGTGCGTGTGTTTGTGTGTCTCCCCGGGCCCTGTCAGCGGCCTGCGCCTCTCGCCGCCCCGGCGGAGACCGCCCCGCTCCCCGCCGAGCTGGGAAGCCGGTTGGGACGCGGCGGGCAGTTCTCCTCAGCCACCCCCCCCCCCTCCCCACTCCCCGGCGTCCCCGGGGCTCCCCGCCGGCTCCCCGCTCCCTCCCCACGCCGGGCTCCCCGCCGGCTCCGCCGTCCCTCCTCCCTCAAGCCGACAGCCGCCTCGGCAATGCCCCCCCCCCCGCCCGTACCCGCGGCCCCCCCGGCAGCAGCGGCGCTGTCCCCAGCGTCTCCCCGGCCAAGGCCCTCACCGCCGCCGCCGCTGCTGCCCCCCCCGCCCCCGCCTGTCTCTCTCTCCCCGTCCTCCGTCAACCCCGCCGGTCCTTACCCGCGCTGCCGCCGTCTCTTCCAGCCCGGCCGCATCTGCCTTGGTGCCCCTTTTGGAAGAGCGGGTCCGGGACGAGATGAAATGGCTGCCGGCTCCGGCCGCAGCGGCCGCCGCTTTGCCCAGGGGGCGCAAGGAGCTCTTCCTGGTGTTCACCATGGCCCCGGGGAGGGGGGACACGGGGGGCTGCCGCCGCCGCTGCCGCCGCCGCCGCTGCCGCCGGCGCGGAGGGAGGAGGGAGGGCGGACAGGCGGGGGCTCGGGTAGGGAGGGGAAGGGGAGGGAGAGGGGGAAGGGGGGAGGGGGGGAGGAAGGAAAAAAAAGTCCTCTGGGGAAGCCGCTCCGCCGGGCAGTGCCACAGACGGAGCCGCACCGGCTCCTCCCGTCGCTGCCGCCGCCTCCTCGGCTCAGTCTCGCACTAACTGGCCGCCATTACTGTCCCTTCTCCCTTTCTCTCCTCGGTCCGCGGCGAGGCTGTCGGCTGCCGCCAGGGGGCGCTGCGCCGCCGCCGCCGCCGCGCGCAGGCCGAGGCGGGCCCCCGCCGCGTACGTTCTAGCCCGGCGCCGGCGCGCTCTATGGGCCTGGCGCTGGCCGCCGCGGGGGAGGTGGCGGCCGGCGGGGTCCCCCGGGAGCGGGGCGGCGGTGGGGCGCCGATCGTTGTGTCCCCGTCCCCCCCGCCGCGCCCGGGGAAGGGGAGGCACGGCCGGGGCCGACCCGCGCAACCGGAGGGAGGGCGAGTGCCGGCTTCACAGCAGGCGGGGCGGTTTCCAGGGGAGCCGGGGAACGGGGTGGGGGGGGGGGTGCGCTGTCCTGTCAGGCTGAGGGGAGCGACGGAGCCCGGGCGGCGGTACCGGCCCCGCGGCGGGGCCCGAGGGGCCACTGAGGCTCAGGTCCGGGCCGTGACCTGCCCGAAGCCTGTCAGGAGCTGGCGAGCCGCTGGACGGGCCTGGCCCGGCGCTCCCGGTGTTACCCGGCGGGGCGGTGGAGCCGCCGCCGCCTCCTCCTGAGGGCTTGAGGCGGGGGACGGGGGTGCGCGGCGGTGAGGAGGGAGTTGGAGGGCAGGGACGAAGCGGCTGCCCGGTGGGGCGGGCACCGTTGACAGCCCAAAAGGGTGCTCTGCCCCGCGAACATGGGGGACTCGAGCCCGCCGGCTCTGCTCGCCCGGGGGGGGGGGGCTCTGCCCGGGCACTGCCAGGACAGCTGTGGCGAGCAGACCCTCCAAGGGCGGGATCGCCACCGTTTTCCGTGGAAAAATGTTTCACAGCCCGGTGAGTCTCACTGGCAAGAACTCCTCGTGACAGACAGGCTATCGGGGATGCGCCCCTGCTTTGCCTGACAAGTCACCGGTAGTCATTCTGTATTTTTGCCCGGTAACCTCAACTTGTGTTTGACGTTCATTGCTCAGTCGTTGGAAAGCTTGTTTTTCTCTCACCTCCCTCCTCTATCGCAGAACCAATAAGCACATTTTTGAGGGAAGAATAGTATGTATTACAGTACATTGGATGCGTAGATGCTTTTCCGGCTGTTCCCGAGCTATAACGCCGTCCCTTCTCGCTGATGTGCAGTAAGAATCGCTCCTCTCTCACCACAGCTTGTTGCCCTTTATTGAACTTATCGCAGTGCCTGCACATAAGCCCCAAAACGTAAAGCTTTGTAAAATAAATGTAGCTGAGTAATAGAAGCATAGAGCTGTAGGTGACAAAGTGTAAACCTTTTAATTTTCACGCTGATTTGTTTGGCACCGCTGGGCAAGTTATTTCAGTGCTTTCTGCTTCTTTAACAAAAAAGAATAGTGAATAAAATTACTGATCACATGGCTCAGGCTTGCTTGATAAGGCTCAAGCAAGCTTTATCACAGTATTTTTATTGTTTAAAGAGGGAAAGTGCAATAATGTTTTAGTAAAGAACAATAAATGTAAAAACTACTATTCTGCTTTGCCTGCATACTCCCACATCTTTCTTTTCAAGATTAAAGTCTGAAAAAGTATGGTAGAGCATGTACTTATAAAATACGCAACAATGACATTAGGATATATCATAAGAAAATGGGCTATTTAGAATTCCAAGCAAAAATTTTCTTACTGTGAACAGTGACAAATTTTCACTTTTAGGAGACACCCCAAAATACAGTG
Organism: Pluvialis apricaria; assembly: GCA_017639485.1. NCBI lineage: Eukaryota > Metazoa > Chordata > Aves > Charadriiformes > Charadriidae > Pluvialis > Pluvialis apricaria. The sequence continues at coordinate 121,747,668 of CM030009.1, forward strand.
TATTTTGGAGTAGGATCGATGGTCTTTTTCTCACCCTGCATTCTCTATTTAGAGCTTTTAATCTGTATTAGCAACAGTACTTCATCTCCTGTTCAAGAATCTGCAGGGTCTTTCAAAATTATAGTCGTTCTGCTCCATGAGATTAGTTTTGTTATGTTTCATATCCTTTGTTTCTTCATTTATTTGTTTAAGGGTTGTGAAGGGATGCAGCCATTTCATACACTTGGAGGCTAAAGGAGTATTTTCATAAAAAAACTACGACGGTTTTTGAAAATGGTATCTGGAAATCACTTCCCTTTATCCTTCAGCAGTAGGAATAGAAGCAAACTGCAAGTGACCATCCCTTACCAAACACATGGTGGGAATGAACCAGGACAAATGTTTACTAACTGTTAGTATCACAATCATATAATGTAGAAATAATGTACTTTTCTGTTTCTGTCCTGTACTACTGATAGGCCGTGTAACTCAGATATGGTGTCCAAATTCTGCTGGTCTGAAATGAAAAATAGTATGCTGATCTTCTTCAACTTCTTGTATGCATCACAAAAATATCATCCCCATTTTGGGAAAACCAACAGATCAATCTGTGGCCCAAAAAAGGACCCAGACTGCAGCAGTTACAGTGAATGTCATAACTCAGGATTGCAATGCATTGGCAGGACTGTTTGGGGAAGCTTGCATAACATCTGTTTGCAACATGCCTGATTCAAACCAGCACTCCTCCTTTCATGAACGCTGATGACTTTTTAAAAGTAAAATAAACTTGGTCGTTATGCAAGCAAATTGATTTTCCTGGGTGCCTATCCAGATCTGCTTGAAGCAACAGAAAACCCACAACTTAAAAGCTATCTATTTTCTGTTTACTAAATATTTTTACCATAGTTGTGTCCTTTCTTCTTTTTTTTTTTCAGTGTTCTGATCTCATTCCTGTAAGCCATACTCAAGTGAGTACTCTTTATGACGCCAGAGGGACTACTCTTGTAGAGGGATTGATGTAGGTAAAAATCCCTGCTCACTGCTTTGGATGTTTTTAGTGCTGTATTCTCATTATGTTAGCATAGTAGGGAACATGTAAAGACATGCTTCATTTTGGATGTTTACTCCTTAGATTGTTTTTCACAGATGGTTTTCTTTTCAGGTTTCTTGGTTGTCTTGTTCCTCTTACAAGGTGTAGCTAGTTATTTTGACTCAAGCAGCTTACGGCTTTATAGCTTCTACGTGAGCGCCATCGCCATTTTTAGTACTGACAATATAAATGAATAAATCATAAATTACAAGGTTTGCATGTTAGTTTTGTTTGGAATTTTTGTTTGTAATACTACAAACACGTTAACATAGGATTAATATTTTATATCACACATACTTAGAGATTTCAATGTGGTTTAACAATGAAAGATGAATTACTGTGGAAATGGATTTAGAGTAATTTCACTAATCCAAGAATTTACTTGTTTCCATTTTTTATATCTGTTGTTTGTTTCAAATGTCATACGAAGACACAACAGAATTAAAAACCTATTTTGACTCTCTTCAGCACTCTACACGCAGGACAAGCTTTGTGAAAAACATAAGAACTCTGAGTAGTGAAAGACAAAAGACAATGAAGAAAGGAGGGGGAGAATGACTGGAGCCATACTCCACTAAGTGTTACATAAAAAACTTGTGGAGCTCATTCCCAGTTAGATTCAATCTCAAGATTTGTAGTTTGGTCTTACAGGCAGATGTCTAAATACTTCTGAAAATAAAAGCCATTGGGAAGGACTATGTTTCAAATGGAACCAATTTATAACAAATGCCGAAGCTTACAGTAGTGCTCGGCAGTCTTTTATCTCCAGTTGTTCAGAAAAGAAGATATCTGAAATATGTATTAAGAAGGCGGCACAACATCTGCTGTGGCAGGTACACCACTGGGAAATTGGAAAACCATGAAAAAGTACTTGAGCAAAAGAATCCCTTTCCATTAAACAAGACTCGAAGAATGAAAAATTATTGGGACTTAGCAACGTAGAAAATTAAAAAATGACCCAAGATGGAAAGCCTTGTTTGCTCTGCGAGTAGTATTTAATGGCATAAGAAATATTTGGAGATGGAAGACTTTGTTGCTACCTGTCCCTATTTTACAAGGAAATTAGGAATGTGTTACAACAAAAGAAAAAGTCCTTCATCCCTTATTCAGAACTTTTGTAGAGAGGTTCAGCCTAGTAAGGACCAGAGGGCTCTATTCAGCGAGTTACCATTTGCTTCAATCAGGGGCAATTTACCAGAGATTACTTTGCAGTATCTCTGAATAGCTGTACCATCCCAAAGAATGGAAATCAAATCATCTTTTCAGGACTCTATTTATAAGCTCTTGTGTGCTCCTCTCTGTCATGCTGTCAGCTCATCCTGGTTTCAGTTGAAACTTGAAATAAAAAAGATTCACAAGAGATCTTACTTATGTACACCTGCCCTAAGTCCTTTCCCGAGGGGTCCTTGGGAAATTAAGATTGTGTGGTTTCTCCTTTGAGAATTGTCCATTAGAGAGAGATGCCCATGGGATGTATGTGTGGAAACATCAATCATGCAGTGTCCAGTAGTCAGGACTGGTACTACCTTGAACTTGAAAACATAAGGGGATGCAGTCACTACACACTGTAAGCATTGTGCGATGTTATTAAAGATGGCCTGTTATTTGAAGGCTACCAGTATCATTTCAAAATGTATAATGGTTTAGAATTAAATAGTTAATGTTCACTCCTGTTATCAGCACAGCTATCTGAAGATTGTTTTCCACGCTACAATAGATAACACTACTGCAACTTGAAGCGGGATCAGAGAGTAGATTTCTTAGATGACATTAAATGGGAGTGGTAAGACTTACCTCCTAATACTTCAAAATTATCTTCCCATCACATCCAGCCGTTAGCTTCCATAACATTTTTCCCATTGACGTAAGGTTACAGTAGATAGTTTTTCTAATACTAATAATTGTGTGAAGCTCACCAGCTGATGATACTGTAAGCCAGGAATCTGCAGGGTCTGTTTTTCACTATCATTCAGGCTGTAAATTGCTTCCATCTTGGACAAAAGTGGCAAATCATCTCGTTTTGGTGTTTATGATCATTAATCATATGAAAGCAGTACCGCCAGCCTGTTACTATGCTGGGTGACGTATAGCTTTGGAGTAAAAAACAGACTCTGTCCTAAAATGCTTACAATAAAAATAGGCATTTATTAACACATTTGTAGATAAGCTTTAGGAGCATGCGAATGCACAATGGCTTGATTAAGGTCACATGGGGAGCCCATCGGAAACATTACTTGCTCATAAATCTCCCTAGTCCTCACACGCAATCTTAGCTTTAGAAGTATGTTTTCTTGTTACACATCCAAGAATGATTCTCACGAACTACACTACCATATCATCATTGTAATTTCAATTAAAAGTGTCTTTGTTTTGAGAACTCACATCATGTGTTATTTCCAAATATATCTTATCTAGTACAAACAGTTGCTCAGGCTGTCTTGAATTTTTCATGGTTTTATGCAGTACACGCTACTTTTAAAATTGAAGCGATATTCACTTTTCTTGTGGATTTACTGTCCAAGAGTCCAGCAGCATGTACGGATACTCCTTTCATTGCATGGGGGTAACACCCTCTTCACAAATGCTGATTCATCCAACATCTCCCATAAAACAATGACTCACTTTTCCATTGCACAGCAGACTTCCCAGAAACATTTGGTTCCTCAAGCTATTTCTCCCCGTGTGGCAGCCTACAAGGTTTAACATTCCTGCAAGGAACATGTGGGAAAAGGACACTGTGCAGAGGAACGTGCTGTCTTTGTCAATGGAATTGCCAAGTACAAAATAACCAGATTCTGTTCTCCTATTTATTTCACAGTCCCGTTTCCCTCCCGTTCTGCCCCAGTTCTGTATGCGTACGCTTACTTCAGGCTTCAGGCAACAACTGCTACCTCAAGTTAAGGTCAATCAATATGGCCGATGCGCTGATGTTTAATTATAGGTAGCTGATGGCTTTCTCTGGGACGGGGTCACCTTCTTAAATACATGGTTTAAAAATATCCCTTCAAAATTAATGTTCTGCTTGGTTTTAGATACATTATGTGCACTGGTTCTTCTGCGACCTTGACGGGATGGGTGGTGACAGCTCAAACACTGCTTTACATTGTCAACACCGAGATGCACTCCTACGTTATAGAACAAGTTTAGGGGTTGTTACTATCTTCCACGCCAGTGCATCTGATCTCTCCTGACAAAGAGGGCATGAGATGGTTGTATTCATCTCATGAATACCCTGTTAGAGTTTTTTCAGAGAACTCCGTCTGGGCTGTGTGCTCCTATTCACCACACAGTAAGAAAAGGACCATTTGCTTCTGTTCATCTCGTGTACTATTTCTTGCCAGAGAATAAGCTGTATGAAATGCACAGAGTCTAAAAGGATTTTAGTGATGTCTCGATTGTAACAACACTCTAACTTGAAAATTTCCAGCTTTTAAGAAAAACTGATTTTTTTACGTTCTACTGGAGTTGAAGACACAGTAATATCTTAAGATTTTTCTTACTCCTATGCTTTGTCAATAGTTTCAGTCCTGAGGGAGAACAGCTGCACTTAGAAGAGCTTTTAAGAAACCACTAAATTCTCTAGGACACCGGTTCCTATTGTAGTAGGTCAGCATGTCTCCAGCTGGACTCTGATTTCCAGTAATAGACCTAATCTTCTAAATCAATGCGTAAGTGCCGTTGGGAAGCCTGCATCATTACACCAGGTAAGTCCAACCTTGCCTCCTTCTATGCTTACCTTTGGGTCTATATAATTTTTGCAGAAAGGGCCCCCAAGCAAGGCTTAAGCATATTGCTGAACTTCTGTGCTTAATGAAATGGAGCCAATGTACTTAAAATATCGAAAGAAAGTATAAACCAGTCCAGTACTGCAAAACAACCTGCTGAAGCTTTACCTGGAGCTTTGTAAATTCCTTGAACTCTTCAAGCGGTATGATATTCTTAAGTTGTTAATACATAAAACCTCATTCAATGGAATAAGTAAGTAACATTTCTGACAAAAAAAGTACCTTCTGTCCCAGAATTTCAAAGTTATTTAAAATACTAAACAAAACCACGGAGAACAGAATCTCAAAAATCTGTATTCTGAAAGGTAAGACTCCGTGTATTTTACACTAAAACAAAAGGCAACTTTCTTACTATTTTCCCTGAAGATTCATAGACAGGAGCTGTAATTAGATCTCATCCAGTTAAAACTTAGCGATTAATCCAAACTGCCTTCAAAAGGTTTAGTGCATTGTGATGTAGATTTCAAAGAGGAAGAAATTATAACTGTCAAGGGTCAGGTTTTACTTCTTCTACTCAGCTTCACTGAACTCTGAGACTAAGCATCTTACTGTTTTAGAAGAATGAGATTTTGTTACGATTAAGGGATTGCAGGTCCCACATGAAGACGACATTCAGCGAAGCACTACCTTCGCTTTTAGAATTATCGTTGATTTGCGCTTGCAAATTCGCAGTGGATCTCCCATTAATTAACGTGAGCTAGCTGGTTGTGGCAGCTCGATTCAGGTTAACTCGAAATGTTTTACAGCGCATCACTAATTATTGAAAAAGAAAAAAACCAAAACCCAAACCCCTTATTAAAAAGCATGCAGGTGCAAGCAGTGAATCGCCGGGAAGGCCGGCCGCTCGGCCGGGTGTTTGCTTTGGATAGCTCCAAGCCCCGCCATGCCGCTGGGGCCCAAGGCAGGGCGAAGCCACAGCCGGGCACCGGGGCAGGGACACTCCGCTATGTCTTTTCTTGCCTCCTCCAGGATCCCGTCCCGTTCTCTCCTTCCTAACGTACCCTCGGGACCGCGGGGGCTCTGCTTTCCAACCACCGCGCCGCGCTTTTGTCCTCGGTGCAAGGCCTCGGCAGAGCTCCTTTTCAAAATATGTCAACACTCGCCCTTAATTAGTCCTCCCAGCATAATGAGGCATTCCTCATCTCCAAAGGGTTCAGTGTGCGGCTGTTGGTGCCGTCTGCGCGGGGCTGGAAAGACAAAGAGCCGGGGGCAGCTCCGCGTCGGCGCGGCGAGCGGGGCCCAGGCGGCGGTGTGGGCGCAGCCGCCCGGCCCAGACACTGGGCCCATTCTCCGCCATTGTGGACGCTCGCTGAATGCCGCTTTTTGTCCTTCGCCCCTGCGAGCGCACACACACACACACACACACACATACACAAACTGCATCTTTTGTTCTTCGCTCAGGAGGAGAGATCTGCCTTTGCGCTACAACGCTCTGGCCCGGGCACACAAGAGGTTTATCCGCCCCTCCAAGGGCGACAGCAGCCCCTTGCGCAGCGACACGACCCCCGGCTGCGGTGCTGCACCAAAAGCCCCTGCCCCGACCATTCTGCCCCCTGCCCGGACCATTTTGCCCCCTGCCCTCAGCGGGGTGAGGGGAGACCCGGCCCGTTCTGGCGGGAAGCACCGTGGCCGTGAGCCCCGCCAGCCCTTGCCTCTCCCCGGGAGAGCAGGGCAGCCTCCGGGGAGGCCGCGCGTCCCCCCCCGCCCCCCGCGGCGGCGGGTGCGGATCCCCACAGAGCCCCGCTCGCGGCACCGCTGGGTCCCCCCCCTCCTCCCGCCTCCAACCCCGCCACCGCCATGGCGGCCGAGGCGCCGCCCCTCAGGCGGCGGGGGCGGAGCTCTGCCCCCCCCCCCCGCCCCGCCCGCTGCAGGCGGGGGCAGCGGCTGCCCCGGTCCGTTGGCGGCCGCGCCTGCGCGGTGGGGCGCGGGAGGCTGAGGAGTTGGCGCGGCGGGGAGGCCGGTGCCGGGCTGCCCGCGCTGCGGCGGGCGGGTGAGTGAGTTGCTGCGGGGAGTAGGTCGGGCCGAGGGAGCGCTTCTCCGCCGAGCCGGCGCTCCCTCAGCACCGGCCGGGGTTTGAACTTTGCCCGCGGCCGTCGCTGGGGCCCTCTGTGAGGGGGAGGGAGGGCGGGCTGAGCCTTCCCGCCGCCTCCGCCCGGCGCTTCGCCCCGCTCCGCCGGCGGCCCCCGGTCCCGTCCCGCCTCGCCTGGAGCGGGGCGTCCCTCGGGGCGGGCAGGGCCGGGGGAGGGGGGTCGTTACCCGGCCCGGCCCCTTTCTGGGGCGCCCTGGGGCGTTACGGCTCCCCGTTATTGTCTCATCGTCCCTAAATATACCTCGCCGCCGCGGCGGGGGCCTGGCGGGGCGCGTTTTGGGCAGCGGTTTTGGCTGTTTCGTGTGCCGCTGGGCGGGCGGGGCCCCGCCGGTGTGGGGGGTGCGGGTGGGCTCAGGTGCTGGCAGCCCGGGGGGGTGTGTGTGTGTGTTTATGTGTGTGTGTGAAGGTTCTTTCCAAAATGCACTTCTGGCCAGCTGGGGAGGAAGCGTCCGTGCTGGGATTTTGACCTGAGCGTATCGGTCACCTTCAGGCCCTTAGGTCTGATGCTCATCTTTGCTTTTAATTTGCGCTTTTCTGGAGCCGCTTGTTCCTCTTGTCACACGGTACTGTGCAGTTTTCAGTCGTCGTTTCCGTGCGGCGCAGCGACAGACTGTGCTCTGCTGTGAACAGTTTTCAAGTTGAGAAGTTTACTTTCTGCCGAAGTTAGTACCCCAGGCTTTCCTGGGGGAGGGGGCTGTGTGCGCTTGCTTGAATATATCATAGAATGGTTTAGGTTGGACGGGACCTTGAAGATCATCAATTTCCAACCCCCCTGCCATGGGCAGGGACACCTCCCACCAGCCCAGGTTGCTCAAAGCCCCATCCAACCCAGCCTTGAACACCTCCAGGGATGGGGCATCCTCAGCTTCTCTTTTATTTCTGCCCGTCAGAGCAAGGAAAGCATCAAAAGGTAGTTGCTGTTTTGTTTTTCTTGCATTAAAATAGTTGGATGTGTGGGCTCAACTATATTACGCACAAAAACATCTGCTGAAACTAACGTGTCTATAACTGGGTAGGTGAGAGCTGCATGTTTCAAAGAGCTGGCAGTGAAAGGCCACGGCTGGGACAGTGCCCCGTCTGTCCCCCGTGGAGCTGGTGGTGGGGACGGAGAGCAAGCCCTTGCGGCAGGAGAAGCTGCGCTGTGCCGGGAAGGGCCGGGGGTGTCCCACCATGCAGTGGCAGATGCGGCTGCGGCGTGCTGCTGGCAGCTTCAGCTTCTTCCAGCGTTTTGATTTCTGGAGGTGGAAGTTCAGTTCTGCGATACTTTTTATCTCAGACACAAACCGAAACTCCGGGCGTTTTAAGTGACATGTAGGAGCGTCTGTCAGAAGTTGGCAGGAGAGGTGGTTGGTGTTAGTTGGGTCGGCGTGCTGAGCTGAAGTGCTTGCAGCGCGCTCTGATCGCTATCTCCTAATGGCTTTTTGGTCATAATAAACATCAACGTGCTGTATAGGCTGATTTCTTTACCTTCATATATTAACACAAACATTTCTTGTAACTGTAATTGTTGTGCTTTAGAAGGAACAGCGACTTTCACAGCTGACCAGTTTTGAATACTATTCATGCACATTTGAGGCCAGCCTAATGTAGCAAAAGAATTAATTTGAAGAGCTGCTTCATTGTGTCTGTCTCTTTTTAACAGCTCTGATGACAAGGCACAGAGAATCAACAAAAGCAGATGGCTGGAGGTGGCTTTTGTTGCTTTGGGGAGTAGTCTATTGAGTAGTGAAAGATTAGAAGATAAGCACATTAACACGAAGCACAAAAAAATGCTTTCTGCTAAAGTGTGTTAAAACTTAGTTTGGGGAGAAGTTTGAAAAATTGTATTTTTTAAGCACTCTTAAATTCACTATACTTGATACTGAAAGTTCATTTTTTCCAAGTGCAGGTACAAAGTTCTGAGTACAGCAATCAGATACGCTTATAAGGTCATAATGTACCAGCACAGGCTTGCCAGATACATATAATGCTCTGGCAGAACATTTGCGGGGGGGAAAAAAAGGAACACTGTACCGCATCTTGTGTGACATGTCAAAGGTATGCTAAGTATAATGTTTTGACCTAATGCATAATGGCGTTGGTTAAACTGAAGGCTGCCTAGACTTTAAAACCTGTTATGGACACATTGACTGAATCTTTTTGGTCATTATGGGCATTTTCTGAAGGCTTATATACATTTCTACAGAACGTATCTTACAAGGATTTAACTTTCAGGATGGAAGAATACCAATATCAACCTCCTGAGGAACATGATTTAGTACTGAATAAGGGGCTTTTGTTAATGCTGCAGTGAATGTTGTTTCCCTGTAACCTCTCCATCTTGTTAAATTAGATGTGAAGACCGCTTAAAATTTATTTTAGTCTTGCTGTGCGTACTGCTTTCATACTACTAGGAGTATGATTGCTGTCACTGCTTCGTTTGATGGTGTCTAAAAGCCATACACCGTATCATGACTTAATCCCAAACCTGCAGGAGCAGAACATCATCTGTGTAACCTATACCCACCAGTCTTCAGGAATAACTCCTTAAACACAGTTGCAACTTAAATTTTCTGTTCTTCCGGGGGCTTGTCTAATTTAGGGCGATTTTATTATTTTTTTGAGGGTGTTTTGGGGAGACTCTGGCTTTTTGTGACTTTCTATAACTTTTTTCAGAGAGCTCAGGAGTGAGTGTAATGAGATCAGTATGGCATTCTTCATTTCTCTTGACTCAGCAGACTAATCCTGTAGTATAGTTAGTACTTGCAAATCCAGGATTTTCTTTCCAGCTAAAGGGTAGACCAGAAATGATAATTCACAATTTCTGGGATGCTGCACCAATATGTTGAGGTATGGTAGGAAGAGGAACCGGACACATCTTGCACCCTTCAGTAGCGCACACTGTTAAGGTGAATGTCATTAGAATGCCTGCAGTGCCAGTGCAGTTTCTCTGCCACTGTCTCATAGTGTGAAAAATCAGGGGAGTTTAAACCATGCTGCTCAGAAAAGCAATGTGATTTATTTTTTTTCCTTGCTTACCGTAAGTGTGGGCATGTATTTTCCATTCCCATGATTATTGCGGAATTTATTTTGTACATTTATGAAAAAGTAATCTTCCTTTTGAATGTCTGAAACCGGTGCATGGTTCATGTGTCATTAAATTAGAAACTGCAGGAAAACAAAGAACCATCTGGAGACTTGGTGGGGGGGAGGTTGATGTTTATGCTTAAATGTGCTATCAACACAGGAAAAACTATAAAAGTGTTTAAGATAGAAAAGGAGGAAAAGTGTGCTGGGCATTTTGTCTGATTGAGTTTTTTGGAGGTTTTTGTTTTTTTGTTTTTAAACCATCTTCTTTTCATAATTAGGCAAAGCACCAGAATGAAAGACATGGACAATATCAAAACTGCAAAGAAAGAATGGTAGGTGCCAGTTCCCCCCTCCCCATTTTCCTCCTCCTTTCCTATTGCTGTTTGTGCATCCTGTTGTGACTTTTCAAACTTTATGTTGAATTTTAACATTTTAAAATGTTTGTCTGTATCCACCTGCTCCACATATACTGAAGTTTTAAAAAAAAAAATACATGGTTTTGCCAAAAGATTTTTCACATACCTGGAATGTTTCCTAGATGCAAGAAGCTGCATAAATATTTTTTTTTAAAATAGAAAGACAGCCTTACAAATTGCTAACTCACTGTTCACTTCTACATTTCATATGGAGGTGTTTGATTTTTCCAGTTATGTTTCCAAGGTAAAGCATAGTGAATACCTAAATTAACGCTTCAGGTTTCTTTTGTACTATTAGAAAACTAAAACAGCACACTTTTGAAATTTTTTCTTTAATGTTGTTGAGTTTTTCTTTTGTTTGAAGATGTTAATCTGTAGGGATTCTTAGTGTTGCATAGATGCACTGCAAACAATTCCTTTTTATGCAAATGTATCTAATTACCATTCAAGTAAGCATTGCTGCTCTTGAATTCAATGCAGAGTTTTATGTAAAACTGAATATTTTTCAAGAGCTGGGATTTTTTTTTCCTGAATTGCTTAAAATAGACTTTTCTGAATCTCCAATAGGAATAACTCCTGCAGTGTTTACCAAAAGCTGCATAATCCTCTTACTATGCAAAGAACCTAAACTGAAAGATAATCATTCATTCAAGTTGCATATTTCTGCATTTTGATTGGTGAAAATCTAACAGAAACAGCTGTCACATATACAATGTTCTATAAAAAGATGTGGTTGATGCATCTTTTTTTATACTCTGGCAGTCTCCACAGTATTGAAGTCTTCTATTGTGTTTCTTCAGTGTGCTCAAGGGGTGTTGAGTCACTTGTTCTTGAGTTTCTCTAATGTACTTTTCAAAGACGGTAATGGTGGTTCTGTGCTGGTGCTGGGAATGGAGGGGTTCAGGTGGGGGTGAGGGAGTAAATCCTAGGGTAATTTTCATGTATGAGTTTTTTAAAACTTATGGCAAAGGAAGTCACCCAAGCCTGTATGATGGAAATGCTTTAAGGAAGGCCTTTCATTGGTGTGCAGTTAAATGATGGCCTGAATTAGAAGTACGAATCATCTAACTTGCATTCCTTGCTCTGAAACCAAGTTTAGAAGCTTCTGTATAGATTAATTCACTTTTTCTATTGTCATTGTTTAACTTGTGCTTCTGAAGTGCAAATAGTAGCAGTTAGAGATTTGTAAGAAGTTTCTAGTAACGTCACAATGCAAAGTTGACCTGATGTTTTGTAACCAAGTAAGCTGGGCGCAGGGGAGCATGTCTTTTATGCCTCTTGGTAATGACATTCCATTGTAACTGCTTGTCTTCTAATGTGTTCTCTGAAGCATCATTTTTACTTATGTCTTTTTTTCTGCAGGATGTGTAAATCGGGAACCAATGATCAGATTTTGAGTGGTACAGAACAAAACTGTGACTACTTGGTAGATAACCTTTTTGAAGAAGCTCAGAAGGTTGGTGCTATATGTATGCCCCCAACTACAGTCAAGAATCAGGTAGGTGGTGAAGAAAAAAATACTCATGTTTAACATAATAGCACTCTAGGAGTACTCTGGAAAACAAATGGAAGAAATCCAGCAGTTTTGTCCAGTACATCTGTAAATAAATGCACACAGAATTCAGACAGCAGTAGGAACAATCTCCCATCTCTTGGTCAACCAGGCCTCTGTTTCTGGCTCTTACTATTTTATAGTGGGTTTAAGGTTATTCTAGAACTTGGGCTGGTATTGGCTAATGCACTTCTGCTTTATTAGTAAGGAGAGTGAGCTGGTCATGAGGTGTAAGGAATGACAACTGCTGTTGCACAAGAAGTTTAAAGAGTTGCAGCCTTTTTATGCAGAAGCATAGCCCAAAACTTTTTCATTTGCTCTCATTTGTATAGTTGTGGTAGTTGCGGGATGTTTAGTATGGGTTTGTATCTCAGTGATTCTCCTTTTTGTATTTTTCTGTTACTCCCCAAAAACTGATAAGGGGCTGGAGAAAAGGCTGTGTAGAACAAAGATGTCAAGGAGAAATTTGGCGCAGGCATTGCTGGAAATTACGCTCATGGATCCCCAACTGAGCCTGGGAGAAAAGGAGTGTCAGAAGCAATACTTTAAATTGCAGTTCTGAAATAGTGTTCCGTGGTAGTTCTTGTGTCAATGTCTAAATGGGAAGTTGGTGTGGAATAATTAGTCCACGTTAAACTTGCATACTGGCTCACTGTAGAGGCACCTTCCCATGATAACAGCTCCTTCCATGTGCATTGGTGCTGTGAGACACAAGATTTTTTAAAGGATTCTAATCTTGCTGAGTGCTGTATACCTTTTTGACAGATTACCCAACCAAAAAAGAAGGAATTTTATTCAGCAGTTTGCATGTGCTTTGTGTTTATGTAGCTCTCATCTAACAAGTTGAACTGTGCAAAAAAAAAAAAAAGAGAGAAAATTGTCAAGTATTATTGAGTCTAGTTCAAACTCATTTCCAGCTGAGATGAATTCTGCGTTTTTTCTGTGCTTCATATACCTTACAGGTGGTCAAGTATCTCTCAAGACAACATTATTTCAGGGGTCAGACCTGGATTACCAAATGCTTCCTTAAATGGCATGGTGCATAAATATGAAAATACAGTCCCAAATATATCCATGTTAAAGTTGGAGAGATTTCAGTGAGCAATGTGAAGGCTACAAGTTGAAGTAGTGGATGTTCTCTGGCAAAGTTAATGAATTAACTGAGGATTTATTTTTTCATTTCCCTAACATCAAGCTTTTGAATATACCCCGGAATGCCAGGGTAACATAAATGTATGACTATCTGAAAGTAAATTTTCTCATACTTGCTGCATTTCCTGAGTGTAAGGCTTCTGCATGCATTTTCTCAATGCCTTAGTTTCAGGAAATCTTCCTGAATGGTCAGAACAAGGCTTTACCTTAACAAATTCCCAGCTGGACTATTCTGGTAGTTGGTGTTCCAACACCAGGCATGTGTGCTCTCAGATTAGCTCTGGAAGAGTTGCAGCTGGCTGGGACCTTCCAGCTTTTTTTTTTTTTTCTTTTTCTCCCCTCCCCTGCTGAATTGAAGGAGTGTTCTTGATCTCGGAAAGCAAAATGATTGGGGGAAGGTTTATGTCTAACTCTGATTGACACAAGATACTTAGAAATGTCACTTACCCCTTGCAGTTGCTCTGCCTGTTGGCACAGGGCCGAAACAGATTATAGTGAGCCTTCTCTTGGTATTTTTAGTCCGTACAGTGGATGATTTATGATCATAGGGTACTGTTGGGTATACCGAGCTGGTTTTACATCAGTGTTACAATGAGAATCGTTCTTACTTTACAGGTTGATATAATCATTAAACTTTGGAAAAACGGGTTTACAGTAAATGATGGTGAACTTAGGAGCTACACTGATGTTGCAAACCAGCAGTTCTTGGACTCCATTAAAAAAGGGTGAGTTTTATGTTCAGCCTGAGTTAATGTGCTTTGGATAGCACTTAGCTTATGCTCTAAATTTTTTACATAGCTGCTTGGCTTTGCTGCACTGCAGTATCCCTGTAGGAGCGTAGGCCACTGCCTGTCTCAGTTCCTGCAGTGCTAATGGCTGTTTTAACATCAACAGGTTTAATATAGCTTTCAATTGCAGTCGTCGTACAGTTGCTGATGAAATAGATAAAAGCAAGTGTTGGTAGGGGGCACAGCAGGTGCAGAATGAAATAAAGAATAAATTAGAGTGCCCAGTAAGAGCTACTGATCAAATGGTCCTTTGACTAACAAACTCGATGCACAAGTGTTTGAGACTTTCTGGTTTTTTATGGTCTTTGTTTTCTTTTTATTGATGAAAGGTCTTAAATGGGCACAGTTGCTCCATGTAACATCAAGAAACTCTGATCAGTCTTAAATTTCAGACACTTTTCCTAATACAAACTTGCTATTTCAGTTATTTGTGTGTATGTAGCAACCTTACTCTTATCCCCCTGTTTAAAAATTAGCATGTTATCCTGATTTCTGGTAGTGTTTGCAGTTTTGCTTTAAAAAAGCAGGTTAACCGTACAAACCAATGTAATTTTGAGCCTTTAGTTTGTAGTCTGTTTCCTCACCCTATACAAATGGAGAGGAGAATATAATTTAATAACTGCTTTTCAAGTATGTGAAATTACTAAGCCATTGTATATTTTGTCTTTTCCATACTTTCCTAGCCCATCAAAAATAACTAATTGTACTCTATATTTCTCCTCTATGGCTGTCACCCGTGTTAGTTGTAGTAGCAATTAACTGTGCTGTTTAAAGCCCTTTGCTTTCTTTGTGTCCATGCATCAAAAGTTTGCCACCTTTCTTCCACTGTTTGCTGGTGAAGATGCTAATTACAAGATGGTTCCTGTGTAATCATTGATGGTAGAAAGCACTTAGCACAGCCCCTGCGCCAGCTGAGCCCTAGCACCCGAAAACGTAGTGTCTGCATCAGAGCTCATAGACAAAGGCATTGTTGTGTTGCAAATAAAGCATTACCGAGGGGATGTTACTGCACTAAAGAGTGTAGCTGTTAGTGATGACCTAATTCTTAAAAGCTGAGATTCATGTATATTTGTAATTAAACATATTGTGTCCGAACTCTGTTCTTTCTCTTTAAAAGCCAATTGTCTTTTTTTCTTCTCATTTTACTAGGGGGATAAAATAATTGAACCTTTTGCAGCAATGTATGGCAATACTGAACTTCCTACACATCACGTGCTTTGGAGTGGTTACTGTTGAGCAAATTTAAACATCATTCAACAACTTGCATGATGATGTCTTTTTTTTTTTTTATCGTTCACTTTCTAGTTAATTTGCAGTTCAGGAACTTGAAGTTTTTTGTATGTCGTGCACTTAACATGACTCTTAGTAAATACTTGTGAAGTGTTTTGGGTTGTTTTGAAAGCATCGTCCTTAAAAGGATAAACATAGAACAGGTATTACTCTATTTTGTATGTTGAAAACAGTATAGTAGTTCTTTTTCTGACTTTTTTTTTTTTCTTAAGGGAACTACCTTTTGAGCTACGAAAAGTTTTTGATAAGGAGGAGGTAGACGTCAAAGTGGAAGATAAAAAAGATAAGGTGTATTTGTCATCGAAAAAACCAATGTTTCATCCCTTTTCTGGACATGGTTACAGATTAGGAAGGTGAGTAGTCTGATGTGATCCATGATTGAGTGGCTGAAGGGAACTATGCCTATGGAAAATGATCTCATAGTCCAGGTTGGAAGTGACCTCTGGAGTTCTCTAATCCAAGCTCCTGCTCAAAGGGGGGTCGGCTGTGGGGACAGATGAGGTTGCTCATGCGTTTATTCAGTTGGGCCTTGGAATCCTGCAGGAGTGGAAGCTGTGCAGCCTGCTTCAGTGCTGGACTTTTCTCATGGGGAAATAAAGTTTTCCTTATATCCAGTCTGAATGTCTGTTGTTTCAACTGATGTCCACCATGAAGAGCCTGGTTCCCTCCTGATGACGTCCTGTAGGCCCTGGTGGGCTGCTGTTAGGTGTGTCCCCCTGACACCATCTCTTCCACAGGCTGAATGAGTCCCTCCATCCTCTCCTTGTAGGGCAAATGCTTCAGCCTGTGACCATCTTGGTGGCCCTCCGTGGAACTTGCTTCCTTTTTGTCAACATCTTTTATTTTGGGTACCAAATCTGAATGCAGTATTTAGGCGTGTCTAATGGTGCTGCATGGGGGATAATCGGCTCCCACAATCTCCTGGCTGTGTTGCTGTTAATACAGCCAGGATGCTGTTGGCTTTCTTTGTTCAGGGTCTCAATATTAGCCCAACTGTTTCCAGCTTAAAGGCTGTCACTCCTCTATTCTGTGATTTAAGAGAAAAGAATCTCTTTTAAAGCTGTATGTGCAATACTTTGTGTAAGAAGAGGGGAGTATGACGATCCCATAAAGGAACTGAAGAAGAGGTTATTTTGCATTCTTTTAAAATTCTTTAGTATTAAATCATGCATTTATTGCAGTAAGGCATTTTAGCCTGCTACAGTGATTCTCTTTCCTTTGCTCCATGACTCTTGTGGTTGGGGAGGGTCAGCCACTAATACCAGTGCTAAAACTGGACTTGATTTATAACCAAACAGTACTGTATTTTAGAAGGCTGTTGTAGAGGGGCAGGCCAGGAGTTCATGTATTTGATCCCTGTGACTTTTGCTTATTCCAGCTCAACTATCTGTTTCACATATCCCTGTTGTGTAAGAGCAGACTTCAGCTTAGGGAACAGAACACATTCAGTGACCAGGAGGCTACAGGAAGCCTTCACTGGTGGGACTGCGTAGTGACCTGCCGACTGGGGTTAGACGACTGTGGTGAAACCTTAGGTGAACAGCTTGTTTTGATTAAGCAGAAAGGGCCTGCTGCTAAGGCCCAGTGCTTGTGCTGAGGCAAAGCGTGACCTGGATAGAAATGGATGAGGCAGGGCAGGAAGGTAATGTGCAGAGTAAGAGACTGATAATTGTAAAGGATGAGTGGTTCCAGGCTGCCTCGGAGAAGCAAGTATCTGGTTTATCAGTTTCATCTGTTTCTGTAGCACAGTCCATTCAATTGCTACATGCTTGAGTAGATACGGTCAATAGGGAAAATCTTCTCTTGAGAGATAGATGAAATGCTGCAAGACTTGCTTTTGGTAGCACTGAAATCCTGAGCAAACGAGGGTCAAGAACTTAACCTTATTTTATCTGCAAGTAGACCTGTATATAGCAAAAGGAAAAAGATCTTCGGTGTGCTGGGTTTCTGCTGCTAACCAGTGCTAAATGGCATGTTGTTCACTTCCTTGCCGTGCTCTGTCATGCCTACAGCAAGTAATGATCTTGCTTCCCAATAGGTGAGTTAGGTTCTGGAAACATGCTATTCTGTGAATTTCAGTTGACTGTTCTTGTACCCTGAGACATCCTACAACTTGCTCAGCATTTTTTTTTTCTTCATGGACTGGATAAAATGCCCTTTTTTTTTTCCCCCCTACTCTTGTTAGTGCTATGCTATCAGAGCCCTTTCTCTGAAGACAAGTAAATATTTTTGCTGATGTTGGAAACATGAGCAGTAAGTGCTCTTACTCCATAAACTAGTGCTCACTTCCTGATGTTAATAAGTGTGCATTGCATGAATACGCTACTCTTTCAGCAGAAAAGCTTTGTGGGGAAATAGTAGTGCTGAGACCTGTAACAAGTTTTAAGCTATAGAACTCCCTTTCCATGGTTGCGTTTGTGTGCTTAATCAGAAATGAGAGGCAAATGACTCAACAGTTTACTTCAGCTTAGAACCTGGCTAAACTTCTGCTTATCAAATAAAAATTTTTTTAACAGTTTTTCTGCCAGTGTTCCCATATGGGTGGACTATGTGGTGGATGAAACATGAACCGGTCTGTTGACTGGCTCATTAAAACTTTTGTTGGAGAAAAAATGGAGGCACTAGAAATTATATGTTTGTTGATATAACTCAGCTGAGCTTGATCCTGTCCTTGTTTGTTGTACAGGAGAAACAAATGAGGCTTATCAGACTTTTCCAATATACCTTTTGAACCTATATAACTAATGGGTATATTCTGTTTTATTTACTGCTGCTCAGCTGCCTTTAATAGTTTGGGACTATAACGAGATTTGCAACCATGCTTTCCTATTAAGCTTATCAATGCATTTTAAAGACTGCCTCAGAAACATGTTCATTAAACTATTGACTGAAATCCCTTGTAGCAAAGTGGGCTTGCTCTGTAGCCTCATTAGGGTAAAACATTGCGTGTCCAGCTTCTTAACCGTTAGTCAGGGTAAGGCGTGATACCTAACTCTTGGGCTTTTTCTTTTCACAAAATTGACAGGAGGCTCTTAGGTCCCTTCGATCTTTAGTTTACTTCTTCTTTTGATAACCTTATAAAAGGTTTAAAAGGGGTGATAATGCTTTGATCTTAGGCTAATAAGAGACTTAGATTCCTGGTTTATGGCTTTAGTCAAAGCTCCCACCACTAGATGGCTTTATCTGTCAGTTCTGCAAGAGCGAAGTTATTAAGTATAGAAATGCTTTAAACCTAGGGGAATATACATCTTCTAACTTCCTCTTGCAGCTTAGCTTATGTCTTTGCTTCAGTTTCACACATACTTGCTATTGAAAGAATCATCTGCAGTGCCTACCAGAAATTCCGGGGTGTGACCATGAGGGAAGTCGGTTTGAGAATGACACAAGAATCTGTATCCGTTTGAGACAGTTGTCTGAACTCCAACTGTGACCGATGGACTAAAATGTAGTTCAGCCCAGGCTAAACCAGACACCTGGCAGCTGCACGGCTGACTGCCTCTCCAGCCTCTGCTGTACCGGAGACAGCTATCTCGCACATGCGTGCTTATACTGCAGTGTCTGAACCTGGAACTGAACGCCACTGGTGAAGTAGACAGCTAAAGCTGATCATTGCTGGACTGAAGTATGACTTGAACTTTTTTTTTGGCTCCTTAGACTGTTTAACATTATCTTGCTGGTGCTCAAGCTTTTTTTCCCAGGTCTGGAGGGCAATTAGGCTTTATTTTGTATTGAGGTGGGGCATGAACAGAAGCTGGCTGTGAGATCAGTAGATCAGTAGAGGCAGGTGGGTGCTAGTAAGTCACCTGCGCTCGGAGTACCAGAACGTTTTACAGATGTGCCTCTTGGAACCTGTTGGTGCCAAGCCTTTGTGCCCCAGCTGATTTCTGTGTAATGCAAACCACTCAATTCTGTGCCTCTCATCTGCCTCCAGTTGCAGTGAACATCTCTTATGACTCACTTGGGAATGAGATTCCTTGATTCTCATTCTTTTTGCAGACTTTCAGTGGAAGAAATAAAAAGTGCCTCTATTGGCTGATAGCCTAGAAGTTAAGGCACTTAAGTAGGCAGTGGGTGATAAGAGTTTTTGAAATACCTCAGACTGAGAAGGACTTAAGCCCAAGACTCTAACTTTATTAGCCTGAATATATTAAGTCATTAGACATCTTTGTTTCAACAATAAATTAGCTATGACTTTTCTGCTTTATCATTGAACTAAGATGGGTACAAGAACATAAGTATGCAAGGATGGGGTTTGTCCACGAAGCAGATGTAGTATTGTTAAGACTGTTACTCTATGGCCATTGGTTACCGACTTCTCCCTGAAGAAACAGTAACTGATCAATTTTCTGTGCGAAGAGAAAGCTTTTCCGCAAAGCCCTGTGAAGTGTTCACGTAGTCAGTGACCATAGCTGAGTTCAGAGAAGAAATGGCAACTCCTTAAATCACTGCTATTGTTTTGCAAGCAAACATCTGGTTGTACTCACATAAGCTGAGGATGTGCCCATTGGATCAGGCCTTATGATGACTTAAACAGTACATGCTGAACAAGCTTAGTCCTGAAAGAAGCACTAAGCTCTAGACATTTCTTCAGCATAAAAATTTTTGCCAGTATTTTTTTTTTGTTTGTTTTTTAAGACCACGCACTTGAACTGAGGTCCCTGTCTTCTGTCAAGTCATTTTATGGATCTTTGCCCTTATGGTAGGGTCAGCTGTCAAAACTGCCTTAGAAAAGAACCAAAACGCAAGTGCTGTGTGCATCAGCCTGGATTTTCACATTAAGTTAATTTCTCTGATAAATGAGTAATGCTCTAAGCTGAAATAGATGATGCTGGGGTCTAAATCAAGGCTAACAACATTCAGTTAAATTGAATTACTGTAATCACATTATGGTGAAAATTAGCATTGAGTATGCAAATTTAGTACTCAAACCCCTTAAAGTTTCACCTATGTGATTAGTACGAAAAAATGCACGAGGAATCTTCAGACTGTTTCATCTCTTGTGTATTCGTATTTAACCCTTTGATATTTAAGTTCTATTCCATCTTGTAAAAATATTTAACGTGAGTAAATTGAAATTATTTACCATGTTGAAGTATTCAAGAGAAAGTATTGGCATATAGTTAAAAAAAAAAAGCTGACATTTATGTTGTTATTCCTATATTTGTTAAAAAAAGTCGTCATTGCACCGTGATACAGGGCAGAAAGCTCCAGAAGCAGAGGTCTGGAGGGAGGTTCAAGCTTACATGTGTACACAGAAAGCATAACCTCGTATGGGTTTTCTTTTCAGTGCTACTCCAAGGATAACCTCTAAAGTAAGAGATGATCATCAAGGACCTGACAACAAAAGACACCTGCCTATAGTACCCTTAAATGATTTGGAGCCTATCACTAGCATCCAGATCTGGTTAGCTGATGGGGAAAGGATAATTCAGAAATTCAATGTTTCTCACAGGTAAGACTTATGTTAGCACTGTCGTATATATTTGCATCTGAACTATTTGTTCTAAGCCTGTATGCATGATAAGTCTCTAATTTCTGTGAATAATGTACCTCCTCAGTTCACTTAACATTGGGCTGCTGTTCAGCTCTGTCTAAAAACCTCCTTTCAAACTTTGAGAAATCTTTTAGCTGACATAAGGGGAGTGTGAACTGATGTCAATAGTCAGCTCAGAACTGAGCATAAATGAAAATCTGAGGAAATTTTGTAGGTTAGTGAAAGTTAAGGTGTATGTATTGCTCATTACTAGAGGACACAGCTTTTAGGATGACAGATCTCTCGCAAAATTACTACATCTGGAGCAAATTGCTTAGTAAAAAGCCTGCTAGTCATTGGGCATAGACAGCACCACAGCTGGGAGCTGGAGGATGTGACTTAGAGTTGAGCCAGAGAAACCTCTAGGCAGGGCCAGAGTCAGCGCACTAGGCACGGATGGTTCATCACCTGCATGTCAGCGTGGACAGAATAGAATGCATCCAATATGTTTAATTCTTAATTAGTAAAATTTCTGGTTCTCAAAGAGGCTTATAAATGGGGATAATGTCAGAAGGTGTCAGTGCAACGTATGTATGCAGGAGGTTTGAGAAAGCAGGATTAACTGTTTAACATCAAATTGTACAACTACTGTCTTTAGAGGCCTTTCTCAAATTTGTAATTTGAGAAATTACTCCAGTACTCTACAGTCACATCATATGGAAAGGGGATGTTGCCTGTGCTTCTCTGTGAAGCGATTTAAAGTGATCGTAGATTTAATGCAAAGCTCAGCAGATGAAGGTTAATGATTGTAACTTTTTATTTAACTTGTACTAATTTATTACTGTTAGTGGCCTGAGGTATGAACTGAAACACTGTTGTGATGTACTGCTGAAGGGTGAATTGCTATTTTAATTATAAATACTTCATTGGAGGTCTTAATATCGTAATTATTCCAGGTTTCACACATTTAAGTATATTTAGAAGCTTTTTGTCTTCATGGTAAATAGCAGTTTGAACAGCTGCTAAGTGCTTTTGGAGGAAAAAAAAAAAAGTGAGATAAGCAGAATAACCTTACTGATGTGATGCTCTTTTTGAAGGAGTTTGCAATAAATATTCCATCATAACATATCCTCTTGCTACAAGACCAACGTGTTTGTGCTGTATACGGTATTTGTGTATGACCTAATAAGAAATAGGGGGAAATCCTTTTAGAAGAAATATCCTTAAGCTTTATTGCATGTATAGTACTCCTTTCAGTGGAGAAGCGGGAAAACAGTCAACTCTTTGTTAGTTAAACTATAGGTAAATAACCTGTAGCGTATATATTGCAGTGCCTGGGTAAACTGATTACCCTTTTGCAGATAGAATGTGTATGTGCCACAGTAACTACTACTTTAGATATAACTTGATTACTGATGGAAGATTGAAGTTACATCATTGGAACAGAAGTTCAGGTGACATTGTAATACTGCAGTGTGGAGAATGGAGGGGACGTGAGTGAAGCAGCTATCAGAGCAGTGCTATAGGAATAGCACACATAGTTATGTTTTGAGTCGAGTTGTGTCCCTTCTTGAGCAGTCGCTAAGTTAGTGTGACCCTGGAGCATTGGGTACGGAGCCTGGAAAGGGACTTGCTCGTCGTAAAACAAATAGCTGGTGGCTAATTGCCTGAGTCGCTCTCGGAACCCAGTGAACTTTGATATAACGTGTGTAGACACCTGTAAACGTCCAACCAAAACTTTATTCCTGCTTGAGGTTTTTCAGGCTCTAGGCTTGTAAGACCAAGCACTGTCTCTTAGTTGAGATCTGCGTGCGCAGGAATTAGATGCTGGCTCTTTCTGTCCT
This sequence comes from Pluvialis apricaria, assembly GCA_017639485.1. Classification (NCBI taxonomy): domain Eukaryota; kingdom Metazoa; phylum Chordata; class Aves; order Charadriiformes; family Charadriidae; genus Pluvialis; species Pluvialis apricaria. The sequence continues at coordinate 121,770,195 of CM030009.1, forward strand.
AGTAAGTAAGGCTAAGGCATGAAAATTCAGTCATTTGTGCTGCTAAACTGTTGTCTTTCCCCAAGCCAAGCAGCACTTTCTCAAACAGTATCTAGGCTTGGTTCAGATGTTAGCTCAGGTCACAGACCATTCCCAGGAGACGGTAAACCCCATGGGCTACCCTGGGTAGGGGGGAGAGGAAGGATGAGTTCAGTAATTTGCCAGTAGCCAGAGTCTACTGGTTGGCCTCAGGATCAGAGAATGGGCATTGACACTATGTACATTTTACTGGTATAGATGTATCCTGTCGTCTTCATTTCCTAAGTAAATTCGCGAATCCTGATTCTTCCACAGCAAAACCTTTGTCTTGCTCACTTGTTGCAAGGTTCTTCACACCTTAACAGACAGCTTGAATCTGTAATGAATTCACTGCTGCACCTGCTTTGGTGGAAGGAGACTATATTTAGACCTAGTTAACTCATAAGCTATCCAGACAACTTTTGCAAACCCTTTTTCTTTATTATGGTTCTGCTACGTGTACCGCACACTGGAGGCATCTTTATACGAGCTCTTGGCTACAGAAACCTCAGGTAAGAGCTCCACCAGCTGGTTAAGAAATGGTAGGCTTGTGTAACTACCGTCTGAGCCATCGCAAAGCATTTGAGTGCTCAGAATAAGATGCTTATTGTGTTTTTTCCTTTGGTACCGCTCTCAGAGCATGCAAACCTCGGTCCTTGTCTCCCAAGCGGACCAGGCACTTCAGGATACCGCCCCCATTCTATATTCCTCCATTCCTATGCCATCAGCATTATTACATTAAGTGTCTCCTCCTCTTCTTGTGGTGGCTATGTGCGTTGTGCGTATGGTCTGCGTTGGGGTTGGAGTGCTCTAATGCAGAGTTTTCTTTTTTTCTTCTCAGAATAAGCCATGTCAGAGACTTCATAACAAAGTATCAAGGATCAGAGGGAAGCGTTCCCTTCACACTGACTACTTCTCTGCCCTTTCGAGAGCTGCGAGATGAGACACTCACACTAGAGGAAGCAAAGCTGCAAAATGCTGTTGTTGTTCAGAGACTCCGGAAAACAACTGAACCTTTCAGACTCTTAGTGATAAAAGCACCTGACAATGACTATAAAACTGCTGCTACACCTAACGGACAGCTCAAGAATGAGCAAAAAAACGCTATCAAAAGTACGAGATCAAATTAGCTTTTAACTGGTGAAAAACTACATACAGGTGGAACTAGACAAAACCAAAAATGTAACCAGCAATATCTGGATGCACTCTCATCCTCGTGTACTGTGCTCTTAGAGAGCAAAACGTGTGCTGTGCTATCATCTGCTATAATAGAAGTATTTTCAAGTAAATTTGGTGGTCAGAGCCTGGCTATATAATGTAGCAGAGGTAGAAAGCTTCTTAGTTCTTTAATGAGTGTATTTAGGCAGAACAGTTCTCTGAGACTTAATTACTACTGATAGCACCTTTTAAGGAAAAATAGTATTTATTTTTGCACTTTGGACTAAAGTGAAACTGAACTGATTGGTTTCACTTACATTTCGGTGTAAGCTGCTGCAGTTTGCATTCTTCTCACAGTAACTTTTAGGCAACAGATGCTGCAGGGAAGCTCACATTTGAATTCTTAACTAACTTGAAAATTTTCATTATCAGTATCTTCAGGATTTAACTTTTATCGCAAGATCTGCAGCGTAATGTTCTATCAAGTCTTCACATGGTGGTAGATGCATGTGTGAGAAGATAGAAATGAGGTAGTCTGGTGCATACTGCATATGAAGTGCCTCAAAATAAGTTCTGAAGGAATTGTTATTACCAATGGTTGAAGTGGTTTCTGCCTCTCGTGTGCTGCTACGGGTGTCTTACAGATAGGGTGATGTTAAACTACCTAGCTCATTAGGATAAAAATCTGCTTTTAGCCTTGTCACGCACAAACTTCAGCTTTTCTGGAGATTACCATACAGGAATAGTGGCTTAGAGGGACACAGTTGTTTTTGTACTATATATTTGCCTCTCCTGAACTGGCCAGCTGATTGAGAGACTACTTGCATGTGGCCAAGTTTCAAAGATGTTGAAAACCCTTATTTGAAAACTAAGGTTTCTTCCCCCCTTTGCCTCATTTCCATCCAAATCTTTTATTTTCCGATTCATGTACTTATAAAATTTGTAGCCAACTACTCCATGGTTTGCTAAAGGAGAAATCAACATAAAGACTAAATATTTTGTACTGTTTGAGTAGCATGTGGGTTTGTCAACAGAACTGGAGTCTCTAAGTAAGACTTGTCCTGGGGCCTTCAATGAGTGCTGACTAGTTTGTGCTACCTACGCAAATGGAGGATTTTGGGGGTTGTACTTCTTTTGCATGGCTAAATGAAAGATGGGTTTGGGATTTCCTGGTTTTGTTCTAAATAGAAAATGACTTAATTGGGGTGCTTGAATTCTATCTAAAAGTCTTGTTACTTCAGACTAGGGATGCGCTTACTTCATTCCCAGCGATGTAAAACTGTTTTGCTTCGGCATCTCTCCTGGTATGTTTGAGGGCAGTGAAATGAAAGTCAACCGCACAAATACCTATTCAATGTATTCGGAAAGCAAATCTCTGAAAACTATGCAGTTAACTGTTTTCAGCGCTATAAACTTGATGTGCTACTGTGTCATTCAGGTTTATGTTGCAAGTAATGCAATTAAATTTTCTTTGCTCTTGCACTGACTCCTCTACTATATGAAAAGCCTACCAGATCTCTAGTAGTAGGAAGAGATGTGCGGACAAATCCGCTAGTAAAATTGAAGAGACAAGCCACCTACAGACACAGATCCAACCCTCAGTTTGCAAAGCTTCCTGAACAGTGAATTTTATTAATCAGTGCTTTTGAATTTGTCTTAATGTCAAACGAAGTATTAGAAAACCACACATGCTTCATTGTAAGGTCAATTGTTCTTATTTAAAAGATGCATGAAATGTCAAAGTAGCAGTATATTACTCCTGCATTTGCAACATGGAAATTCAAATAATTAAGTAGTGTAAGATTGATTGAAATTGAAGGGGGGGATCAATTTTTAAGGTAGGTAAATCCATTTTGCTTGTTATCAAAAGATTAAGGTTTTGGAAAGGAGCAGTAAGTATTTAGTGTTTCAACATTGATTCATGTCTGCTACCAGTATTTTAAGAGGCCGGATAGCTTGATTCTGTCTGGCTAGATATTGTGCTGTACTGAAATCAACTGTTTCTGGCTACAGATTTGGTGAACTTGAGTGTGTATTTGCAGTTTGGAAGTGTCATGATATTAATCACAAAATGAGAGTAAATCTTTAAAAAGTCAAGGGTGATGCTGACTGCACTAATCCCATGTTAGACTAGAAGGTGCCTTTAAAAAAAGGCAACGAACTGTGATTGGATAACTTATATTTCCTGATTTGGAGAAGATCTTTGGAATGAATACAAGGCTTTCCTAAATCTAATTGGTTTCGGTCAATTTGTAAAGACTGATTAGCTACCTGTAGTGTCTGGACAGCCTAATCTCTTGCTCAGTGCTGTAGACGGCTATTGTGCATTGGTCAAACAACAGTAAAACTGGCTTGATCAATGCCTGAGTTTGTGAAACACTAATTCTATCAGTTATTCATTGTTTCTTCACAAGCCTTCACTGTTTTGAGTAAAGCCTGTGCATTAACATAATTTACAGCAAAATTGAAATCACCTGGAAAAGAACAAAGAAAGGAAATGTTTTCTGCAGTTTTTCTCCTTCGTGAAGAAACATGCAAATGCAGGTAACAAAGATTTAATGTGTTACAAGGACATTGTGTGAAGAGAAAATGAAGAACCTAAATGTTGAATTTAAATGTTACACGCCTGCCTTGTATCTAGCTTGCTATTTTAGAACAAATTATGCATTGGGGGTAAGGGACTGAGCAGTCCACCTCTGTTTTGAAGCCCATCTGGCCTCAGCCTTTAGGGACCCCTTGGAGCCTAAAACCTTCAGAGACTTTTTCAACAATGCCTATTAAAGCCACAATTCCAGTTTTGCATTGGAACGTCTGTTTTTAAGAAAAACTCTTAAATGCCTTGTTCCTCCAGAATTTTGCAAACTTGCTATAATTATCCTTGTCGAATGAGGTTGCGCAGGATTTGCCTATCAGTACTTGGTGGCGTAGTTTGGAGTGTCTGTCCGCTACCCACCAAGTCACCCTGTCAGCAGCAGAGCTCTTTGAATCAGTGGAGCCGGGAAGCCCCGTGCGTATAGATCAGCCATCATCTTCCCAAGACGAGCAGGTCGCCGAGTCCTCCCATCTTTGGTTTGTTTAAACCCTCTTCTCTCAGGCTGTCTTACTGTTGAAAGAATTCCTACTTCAAAATTTAACTTTTTTTTTTTTTCTCTGTGGGGGGAGTGTGACTACAGCACCGTTTTCCTGTGGGCAGAGTGTTGGTGGTGAACTTGTACTGCCCATGTAATGGTGTCGGCTCCAGGGCCTTCGAGGGCGGCAGCAGCCCTTTCCCCAGTGCGCGACCTGGGTCAAACGCGGAGACTTGGCGTGGTTATAAATTCATATAAACCAAACAGTGCATCTCTTCAGAAGGGCAGAGCTGCTATTTGTAGACTTTGGATGAAAACAGCCCCACAAAGCTTCACTGCCGTGCACCCCATCGTGAGGCGGGAGCCGCCGCCGTCGGGGCGCCCGTGAGGGGACCGTCAGGGCGGGCGCTGTGGCGGCCTTTCTCCGGGCGCTCGGGCTGGTGAGTTCGCAGCCTTCCAGCGCCATCAAGCCTGGGTTTTACCTCACGGGCGGCTCCCGCGGCAGCCCTCACAGGAGAGAGAGCGCGGGCGGCGTCCCTGCTCTCGCCGCCGGGAGCTGCCCCGCTCCTCTCCACAGTGGAAGCGGCATGGAGGGACGGGGGTGTTCCAGCCGCCCGCAGGGGACTCGGCAATGCCGCCCTCGCCCGGGGCGAGGAGAGGGCTCCTCTCGCGGGGAAGACCCTCTCCCGAGCCTGGAGAGCAGAGATAGCGCCTTTGCCCCTCCAGGGCGCTCCGCGAGGGTGGGGGAGGACACCACCCGCTCTCCCTCTCCTTCCCCCCGCCGCCCCGCCCCGGGCACGCAGGTGTTGGAGCGGGGTGGGCTCTCCGCTCTGCCATGGCGGGGGCTGCGAGGGACACCCCGCCGCGCCCGCCGGAGGAGGAGGTAAGGGGCTGGGGAGGGCGGAAAAGCGGCCGTCGTGGGGCTTGGGGAGCCCCTCGGCCACAGCCCCGGGGTGAGAGAGAGCGGGATTGGGGTCCCGGGCGTGCGGAGGGGTCCCGCCCGCGCCCTCCTGCTCCGGCGCGCTGTTTTTTGGGTTTTTTTTTTTTTAATTATTATTAATTTTATTGCCGGTAGGTTGGGGGGGGGGGGCACTCTCGGGGGGGTTTGGGGCAGCCTGAACTTGCTGCTGCCGCCCCCTCTGTGGTGCCTCCCGCGCGGCGCAGCCTGTCTCCGCCAGGTACCTCAAACGGCTCTTAAAGCCTCACCGCCGCCCCCTTCTCTCTCACCGAGAAGCTCCGCGTAACTCTGGTATTTTCCCTCGAGTGCACTATGCGGTATTTACTCTCCACTTCGGTGGCAGGAAAAAGCTCATTCGCTTTCCACTTTCTCTTCCCCCCCGGGGCTGTCTCCGATCAAGGCCGACGGGGGCGCCGCGGGCGGGAGGGGGTCGCTCTCCTCAGGGTTCCTCATCAGCTCCTGACTTCCAGATGGGTGTTGCGAGCGAGAGAGAATCTAAATTCTGCCTCTTTAGACTCGGTGCTTGCCGAGATGGGAGCAAAGAGGCGGGTAAGAGCTGAGTGAGGACCCCCCGCGCCTCCCTCCTGAGGGGGCACCTGGTAAATTCCCCCTCCTGAGGGGGCACCTGGTAAATTCCCCCTCCTGAGGGGGCACCTGGTAAACCCGGGAAGGGGCAGCTTCGAAACAGAGGGGCTGAGGTGGCCTTTCACGATGTGGCGGAGGGCCTTCAAGCTGTGGAGCTCAGCGGATGCTGTGGGCATGTACTGTTCTGGCTTGAATTTTTGTGTTTGGAAAGCATCTGGGTGAGTTGGTGGGAGAAATCTGAAGATTTTAAAGAGAGATGCTTACAGAGCCCCTCAGCCCTATGTTCCTGGCAGCTGGGAGAATATCCTGGGAAAGCACCACTGTATCCTGCCTTGTTCGTATGCCCTTTCTAGCTGTCTGCACCCAAGCACTGCTCCTGTTATTTCTTCCGCTTAGGGGTGAGCTGATGCCACTAAGAAACCTGAAAAGAGTCCTCAGGATACTTGGTATGAGGGGCTGGGGATCCCACCTGTGACTGTCACACTCATGCTTTCAAGAGGCAGTTGGATGGTCACGTAAAGAGAAACATTACTAGAATTAGTTCTACGTTGAGAGAAAAGCTGACTCAAAAGCTGCTCCTTGTTAGCTACATTTTCATTGTTTCTCTGATAAACCTAGACTAGCATTTATCTGTGAGTCACAGGTTTTGCTCTCTCTTCTTACTGCTTTTAAATTACTTGTTGGTTCAGTTCTGGAGTCAACTGATAAAGAATAGCTTAGGTCAAAACGTGGCTGCTCCCTATGCCCATAACGTTCATGCAGTATCTTCGCACAGTTGCAAAGAGTTGGTTTCAATGTGCTTAAATACTTTCTTTAGAAATAAGATGATGTGTTATAAACATCGTATTCAATTTCTGTTCTGTTGGGGAAAGGAAAACTTACAAGCAATGAAAAGTATGGGTTTAACTTACAAGAGAATTAAAAATAAAGGAAATACATTGTATGAGATGCATTAATCTTCTGTAACAATTTTAAAACTTATTCGTCTATTTAAAGAGCAAAATCAAATCTCTCAGCTATTATGCTTTCTTAGTTTACCTTGAAACACAATTAACTTTGGTATGACAGGGACACATATAAGTAAAAAATTGTCAAGTTCATCTGAGAACAAAAAAGATTGTAACTTCATCTGACCTTCCTTTCTCTTACCTCCCACCCCATCCTCTCAGCTTTCTTCTAAAGCTTGTAGAAGCAATTTGATGTTGACATTCAACTACACCACAGGGGTCTCAAAACAAAATTTGCATTGTAAATACTTGGTATTTTAGTCCTTATTTGACCACTGCCCACACATTCACATCTGTAGCGAATTTTCAGAATATTTCAAGCTTACTGACAAACTTACACAGGTGAAAAAACTTTCACTGGTTTTCACAGAAATCAAGCAATTTCTGTTGCTTGAGGAAGCAATGAAGCAGGGAAATTCAGCCTTAAGAAAAAAAAAATTGTTAGTTGCTCATAGGCAACGCACAATCTTTGGTCACACTGCTCTGCACAAGTGTGATGTTGTCCTCAAGACAGTTTCTAGTGTAATTTATTAGCAATATCATGTAAACCCAATCAAGGCTGGGGGACTTACTCCTTTAGATCCTGTAACGGACAGCTGCCACATGTATCTTTTCTACTCTCAACTGTAAGCCCAGGAAGACAGAAAGAAGGAAATATTTCAACTTTACTGGTGCAGAGACCTACCTTCATTTTTACCACTGCCTCATAGGATACTGAGGTAGAAAATGTAGTGATTACCATGTAACTTCAATATGGAGAGTCAAAATAGATTATGGGCTGCCTCTTTTAGAAAGCGACACCACAATGTAGAGTCTGAATGATTATTTCTCAGCAGATGGAAACTATGGGGCACTCAATGAAGTTACCAGGCAGCAGATCTACAATGAACACAGTGACATTTCCTTTCACGGTACATGTCATTCACATGTAAAGCTGCTGTGGCATATTATGGCTTAATGTACGAATGAGTTCCAAAAGTAATTAGGCGAAATAAAAGGAAAACAGGTATTGAACAGTAACCTCTGTTTCACGAAGTTCATGAACTGCTGATTTCCTGCGTTTCTGTGGCTGACTGAACAGGACACCTCTGTATGCTATGTCTATCTGACAGCTTGTTTTATTATGAAGATAACTCTCATAAACAAAATTTAGTAAAAACTTCGCTACTGCTTTGACCAAAGTATTAACTTTGCTTCAATGTGATCTGGGACTGTGGTTCAGAAAGGTGAGCAGCATCCGGGGGGAGTGTGGAATCACAGTGAGACTTTTTTTTAAAAAAAAAAAAGTATTGAGGTTGCAAATTTTCAAACCATGAAACTGATGTAAAGACAGGAGTACTGCCTACAGCCTGTAAGTTTAGATCTTGGTTGTCCGTTTCCTGTACCACAACTTTAATTAGACTAATTCTTAAGAACCTAACATTCTCTGTGTTATAAAAATATTTTGGAATCATGTATATTATATAGAGGCATTTATTTTTTCTGTGTTATCATGTCCTTAGGTATTGAAAGGACAAGGGACAATGTTTTTAAACTGAAAGAGGGACATGAGGAAGAAATTCTTTACTGTGAGGGTGGTGAGCCCCTGGCGCAGGTTGCCCAGGGAAGTTGTGGCTGCCCCATTCCTGGAGGTGTTCAAGGCCAGGTTGGATGTGGCTTTGCGCGACCTGGGCTGGTGGGAGGTGTCCCTGCCCATGGCAGGGGGGGTGGAACTGGATGAACTTTAAAGGTCCTTTCCAACCCAAAACATTCTGTGATTCTGTGGCAGCTACTAGGGAAAATAAGTGGGAAAGCAGCCTTATGGATCTAAAAGGTTTTTCTCAGCTTGTTTTGGGGGTGGATAGGATACAGGATTTACATAGCAGTGGTTTATGTCTCTTGAGTTCAGCTGGCAGTCATCTTGCCAATGCTTGGAGATCAGAAGGGAAGCTATCAAAGGAAAATAAACTTTTAAAGTCATTTAATATCTGGGAGGATGGAGGTGAGGCTAAGAGAAGGGAATGATTAGAAAATAAAAGTGTGATAAAGTTTAAAATTACACAGCCCTTGGAGCAAAGCTCGAGAGGTCTGTGTTGTGAGTCAGGCAAACAAAATTCTATAGACCCCACAAGTCCAGTAAAGCTCACATTTAATAGGACTTACGTATGAAAAATGGAGGGTTACTTTGTACAGCAGATATGTATATAGTCTGTTTGTTGTGTTTAAAATCTCTTATCAGATGAAATAGTATATTGTTCTGATGTAGTCTGTCTTGTGACTGTTTGCCACTTTTTTGTTTTTCCTGGAAAGAAGAAAAATTGCCAATATGGAGTACAAGTGAGGCCTGCTGTACAATACCGTTTTGCAGCTCATGCCCCGACGCTCCACTTTACTTAGGCGTAATAATGGGATGCCTCTCCTTCTTTCTCTGTGGAAACACAAAAAGGAAAGAGTCCCAATACTGGTGCTTGCTTGTTCACGCCTACTCAGATAAAGCCGTTCAAAAGAAAATTATTAGATGATGAAAGGCTCTGTCTACAAAGCTAAAAATTATCAAAACTGTGTTAGGCAGTAAAGATGATGGTACTTAGTAAATTTTAAAATGTTTAGAAATTAGGTAATGTATCAGAATATTATCATGGTGGTGGATCTTATTACCATATCTGCATTTTTATTCTGATAAAATGTAATTAAAAAGAATTAAGGGCTTGTGTAGTCAGTTAAGAGAGAGAGCAGACCCAGGATTAATGCTTCTCTTCTTCACATTTCCTGGTTCCTGCTGACAGCAATCTTTAAAAGAGGGATTGAAAGCCTAAAAGTCTAAATTTGGGTTGTATCCCAACATATCTGTTGACGTTTTGAAAGGAATACAAGATTAATAAAGAGTCATTTTCTTTCTGTATTTTGAATTTTATGGCATGAAATTAATTCTTAAGATTTTGTTAAAGGCTTTCCACTACTCTGGAACTTCTACTATTGGAAAACACAGTGTTCTTCATTAGAATTTCTATTAGACTCTGTGCATTTTTTGTCTTTTAATTACGGTTATGAAACCTTATTTTCAGCCTTTATCTTACTTTTATTTGACAACTCTATTAGAGAATATTCTTGGACACTTATGGTACTTTTCAAACATCAAAAGGCAAATGAGAGCACAGTTTTGCAAAATTTTTTAAACACACCTAGAGTGACTTAGAGGCCTTCCTGAAGAAGACTGGGGCCCCAAAATCACTTTCCCTGTTATGCCAACTTTCACAAAAGGTATAGAGATGTCAAGTCAAAAGGAAGATGTACAAATTCAAGTGATTTTGCCAGGGTCACACCAACATTTTGTGACAAAGTAAGGAAGGAACAGAGCACAAGTGTTTGGGATCTATTCAGTCTGCATTTGACTGTGAACTTCCTTCTATGAATGTTGTCTAATTACTATGGTAATATATTAATATATACGTCAATTATTATAGTCTGAAAGACTGCAAGAGGGTTTTTTTTTAAAGTAAAAAAGTTTTCAACCTTAAAAAAAATTCCCAATTAAACATTCAAAGACAAAACTAAGCTCAGAAAATAGTGTAACAATATGTGCAGTTCTTTGCTGCTTCTTGCTTGTTTGTAGACTTGTTCCTTCTTAATAGCTTGAGAGAAGCAGGTAGGTAAGCCTAGGTTCCCTTGTAGGAACACTGTCATCTGTTTTTAGGGGCTGAGTTAAAGAACAAAACCATTAGAAATCAAAGCAATGACCATCCAAGTGCCTGTTGATGATAGGGGGTGAGGGCATTATGAATTCATTAGTGGAATACCTGTGTAGCGAATACCTGAATTTGGTGTTAACCTTAGACTTTAACCTTATGACTTCTCTAGCTTTTAACTTGTGTATCTTGATTTTTCTCATCATTTATTCTGCTTCATCTTGAACAGGAATACAGGCTCTCGATTTGCGGCAAATTATGCTACGCCATAGGAGGTGCCCCAAACCAAGTGGCAGGAAGTGCTGCTGCTTTCTTCCTACAGATCTACCTGCTAGATATAGCCCATGTAAGTAGCACGAGAGACCTTGACAGATTGTAGACTTACCTCAACTCTGAGGTTTTCAACAATGTCCCTGGAATGATAAAAGGTGAATTAGCTAATAAAGCTTTTAAATTGTCTTTTTATCATTGCCTCTAGCTGTTCAGCATCCTGGAAACTGCATAAACTTCTGCAGAAATAGGTTTTTTTTCTTTTTTTGCTAGTTTCCTTTCTGTCTTGAAGTGGCCATTGCTTTCTTTTAGTTTGGGATCATTAGTAGAGCTTTAGGCATTGCAGAGCTCACACACTTGCAGACACAAGAAAAAGCAGTTCTCTGTGTCAAGAGTCAGAGAGTGTAAGATATGAGACGTCTGAAACATTAATAGCACCATGTTGAGGTTGTGAAGTTTTGTTCATTTGGTTTAGTTAATCATTGCAGTTGCATCCAGTAGTCAACATAATTTCACATAAATTGGATTTAGTTTGTCTAGGATAATTGCACTGCAAAGAAAGCTGAGTGATCCTTCCTGAAGGTTCTTTGCTTCCAGTCTGTGGTGTTCTGGTGCAGAAGCAGACCTGGTAAAACAAAGCAGTAGGAGTCATCCCATTCATCTGACTTTCAGCTGCTCCAGCTAGATTTCAGGACAGCAGAGAAACAAAGAAAATCAATCCATAAGCATTTTTTACAGTTTTGGCTTGTCTTGTATGTCTGCTTGGTAACTAGGTGGGACATACAAAGTATTATAGGATAGAAAAAAGGATTTTAGGGAGATGAGGCCAAATTGCAGGGGCTGTGAGAACAGCTGTAGCTGAAACTACATGAGTGGCTTTCAGCATTTATGACAGTTTTTGTTTGCTGGAAAGAACAGAAGGTTCTAGATCAGATATTGTTATCCGTTTGCTGTTTAAGATGTAGATAGACAGGATATCATGACCTGGGGAGTGGAGGTGTCCAAAAGATTGGGTGTATGGTTTTCCTGTAGAGGTCTGATATCAGAAGCTGAGGTGTGACTTACGTGATAAGATTGGCAACACAATAAGCCTGGCATGTAAAACTGAGATCTTCAGTGTCTTGTTGAAATCAAAGTCACAAGGTCTAGAAAAGGGGCCAGTTTTGGACAGCAGTGTCAGAGATGTCAAGCGGATGGTGTGGAGTTTGAGGAGTTGGAGGTGGAACAGGTAACTTGGAGATGCCGCAGGGAGGTGGGTGCAGCTCTGACTACGGCTGTTTCACACTTACATCAAGGATGGCAATACAAGCCACTGGAGATGATGAAGCATGAACTGAGGGAGAAAGACACTAATACAGTTTTCTCAGGGTGCTTATAAATATGGCGATTTCCCCACTCTCTGCTTATCACAGAAACTGAAAATTCTTGAAGCTAGGGACTGTTTATCTGTTTGTGTACAGTGTCCAGAAAGCTGGGGTCCCATTCTTGCATCTTTGGGCACTACCTAAATAAATGACATAATAATTGTTTTGTTAACAAGCTCCTACTGAAACCCAATAATTTTGCTTAATGTTTGTAATGATACACTTACTACTTCATTAAGAGGCTTAATTATTTGTTCCTTGATGGTTTAATTTGTTCTCTGAAGTAATCCTGCAGGGGCAGGATTTATTTCAAGGCCTGATAAACAGCTCTGAGATCCTTTGGTTTTTTCCACACATTTTCAGGGAACAGCACGTAATTTTATAGTCACTACCTGGATTTAATTCTTGCCTGCTTAGAGGGCAGAACTGTTTTGACTCTTTGAGAGATTGTGGAACTTGCTGGGTGTAATCTTTCATACATAATCTGAATCCTTTCTAAGAAAATTACATTTGTAGTCACTTTCTGTAGCTTACAGTTTTTCCATTTGAATTTCACATTCCACCTAAATTACCTGTATAAACTGCAGACATAGAAATGTAACTCCAAACCACATAGGATCCTTGAGTCAAATTACTAGAAAACAACAAAATCTCTGATAATAGGATCCTGGTCTTTATTCCTTCTGAGATGGGTTAATTTAGCATATTTTGTCTTGTATTTTATTAATACTGAGAAGTTTCTGGCATTGGTGCCAACAGACACTGTCTAGATTTAGGGGGCTAAGAAAATGCAGCCAATGTATAAGCCCATACCGATGATGAAGACAGGGTGACTACACAGACTCCACTCCTAACGTAAGAGAGGTTTTAATTTTCCTCAAGGCTTTCTTCCACCTCTGTTTATCTAATATCCCCTCCCTTTCTGTCTGTTCAAGTTGTCTGAACAAAATACCAATGCAGAACCCACCTAATGTTCAACATCTTTATCAGCGACTGTTCAACATCTTTGTCAGTGACATGGACAGTGAGATAGAGTGCACCCTCAGCAAGTTTGCTGATGACACCAAGCTGTTTGGCGAGGCGGACACGCTGGAGGGGAGGGATGCCATCCAGAGGGACCTGGACAGGCTGGAGAGGTGGGCCCAAGCCAACCTCATGCAGTTCAACAAGGCCAAGTGCAAGGTCCTACATCTGGGTCGGGGCAATCCCAAGCACAAATACAGGCTCAGCAGGGAATGGCTGGAGAGCAGCCCTGTGGAGAAGGACCTGGGGGTGATGACTGATGAGAAGCTCGACATGAGCAAGCAATGTGCGATCGCAGCCCAGAAGGCCAACCGTATCCTGGGCTGCATCAAAAGAAGTGTGGCCAGCAGGGCAAGGGAGGTGATTCTGCCCCTCTACTCTGCTCTCGTGAGACCCCACCTGGAGTACTGCATCCAGCTGTGGAGTCCCCAACATAAGGACATGGACCTGCTGGAGCGCATCCAGAGGAGAGCCACGAGGATGATCAGAGGGCTGGAGCAGCTCTCCTATGAGGATAGGCTGAGAGAGTTGGGGCTGTTCAGCCTGGAGAAGAGAAGGCTCCGGGGAGATCTCATTGCGGCCTTCCAGTACCTAAAGGGGGCCTACAGGAGAGCTGGGGAAGGACTTTTTCCAAGGGCATGTAGTGATAGGACGAGGGGGAATGGCTTTAAGCTGGAAGAGGGCAGGTTTAGATCAAACATTAGGAAGAAGTTTTTCACTTTGAGGGTAGTAATGCACTGGAACAGGTTGCCCAGAGAGGTTGTTGAAGCCCCGTCCCTGGAGTTGTTCAAGGCCAGGCTGGATGTGGCCTCGGGCAACCTGGTCTGGTGGGAGGTGTCTCTGCCCGTGGCAGGGGGGTTGGAACTCGATGATCTTCAAGGTCCCTTCCAACCTAAACCATTCTATGATTCTAATCTGAAGTTTTCTGTCCCTGTGTCCCTCATAACTGCAGTATTTCCACCTCTGTATCTTTCTGACTGCTATTTTGTTCTTGTTTTGGCTGACCTGTCTCTTGAGAAGCAGTAGTGACTGCCTCAGGGTTGGTGGGCTGCTTGCCACCCTGGCTGTGGGAGGGCACAAATCAGTAAAGGTGGATGAGGTGAACATCAGCAAACTGCTGTGGGACACAGCCCAATGCCCATCCCAGCCTTGTCCAACAGCGCAGCGATAGGATGCTTGGAGAGCCCCTGTCATTACGTGCTGGAGACTGCCATTCCCAATCCTTCCCTGTTCATAAGCTTTCTAGGGTGGAGTATTTGTCCTGGAGCTGGTGGTGTCAGGAAGATTGGCTGCCCCTGCAATCTCACCTAATTTGGGCTAAAATTTAACAGGTGTGATTACAAAAAGTGCATAGCATCTGCCTTTTACAAAGGTCATCCAGGACATTCAGAGATTATTGCTTCTTTCTTTCATCTCTGAGGGCATACCTACAGCAAATTTTGTGGGCAAAGGACCTGCACGAGCTGGAAGCCGTGTGATGCTGCCTCCTAAGGCAATAAGCTTTGCAGAAAAGCGGGGGATACTAGCTCAAGCTTGGTGTTGTATCAGCTGCGTTCGCCAGGCTTCCCGCTGCATTGGAGCACTGACAGCATGAAGAAGCATATAGACGAAGGGGTTTTGTCTGCTGTTGCTGTTTAAGCCTCATAGGCTGTTTCAGTGGTCTCTCTCTCTCAATAGTTGATTTGAGGAACATTCATGTTTATATAGATTTCAATGACTTTTTTCAGGCCTATAGTTTCAGAGGCATGAACCAAGCACTTGGAAGAGAACCCACTTTTTTTAACTGTAGTGTGATATGAATTCCCAAGCTTTCTACAGATATATGTGAAAAATAACTACATTGTCTGGGGTAAACTGTATTTCTATATAGGCACTTAAGTATGGTCCTCCTGGGTTAACTTCAAAGGTTTTTCTACTTGGCTGTTTTATTCTTATGTAACCCGTGAACATTTTTCAAGTGAGGTTTGTTGGACATGCGCTGGCAGTTTTGATTTGAACAGATGTGCCTTATGCAGTTCAGTTGTCGCAGTTCAGTTCTGAGTGGAATAAAGTCTGCCGTGCTACAACCTCTTCCACCGACGCATGCCACTGGTTGGCAGCCTTATTGGTAATCTCAGGAGATGAAAGGACATGAATGCATGTAAACAGCTCCCTCTACTTTTTTTCTGGATCAGGTCAAGATAAAGATATGGGGAAGTGGGTCTGTGTGGGGAACAAAGTGAGGGGATAATTACAGAGGGACTCTATCAGTTTTTAATGAGTAAAATACGGATTTTAGTCTACTATTTGACTATCTAACTTGTTCCTAATTCTAAACACATTCACAATCTCTCCTTCCTTGCACTTTTCCCCTCTGATCCCTTCTTACATGGGGCCTGTCTCAACATCTCATTTATTTGCTACGGGTAACCAATAGTAATTTCTATGACAGCAGCAGACATGTTTTGTAAATGAACTATCATTATTCTTTAAAACACTGAGGGTTTTTTTCTGGAAAGTTGCTTTATGCTGTTTCATTGTATTGTAAAACAATGGCTCTTGTTTACGGTATTCTGCCTGTACTTTCAGATTACCCCGTTTCATGCCTCTTTGGTGCTGTTCATTGGCAAAGCCTCAGGTGCAGTTACTGATCCTGTTGCAGGCTTTTTTATTAGCAAAAGCAGATGGACAAAAATTGGCCGGCTCATGCCTTGGTAAGCATAAATGTGTATATATATTTACATACATATATATGAATATTGTGTGTGTGTGTGTGTTGTGATCATAGTCACCTCATGGAATTAGACTCATTTTTCTTTGCCTGTTTCCCAGACAACAGTGATTGTATTCATTCTACATATATAAAATAAAAAAGAAAAAATGTCTTGTCATCTATTTCCCTTTAACTTGTTCACCCATGAAAACACGGAAGAGATTTTCTACCACTGGAGACACAAACAAAGCCAAGACACTGCGTTGTCACACAAAACTGGAAGCTCAGATCTAAAATTTTCTTGAATCTGTGGTTGAATTTTCAACTTTGTTTAGATTCCTTTGTTTGGCTTCACTCCTCCACAAAGTTGGAACTTGTTTCCACTTGTCTCCTAGTGTGCTTTCACTTCTCACATCAGCCTTCCAGGAGCTCCATCAGCTTTAATTCTCTAGGCCTTTCAACTCAGTAAAGGACGTATGCATACATGTGGAACAGATGTGACACCATGGCATTGAAGGGCTCAGCAACCAGCACCGCCCTGACACTCTGTTACATTCTTCCCTACAGCAGTCATCATGCTTCCCTTACATCGCAGGAATCAAAATACTTAAAAGTCATGGTGATTTTTTTAGTTACAATGAATGAGATGCTGTAAGATTTTGATCAACGTTTCTAAAGGGGCAGTGTGATGCTTCACTGTGACATACTTATCTGTTGTATCCACTCTAGCTAATACACTTGTATGTATGCCGTCCACGTGCTATAAGGAGAAGTTAGAAGAATGAACGTTACTTGTATAGGAAGGAGATTGACAGGTGTGAAGCAAGAAAATTGGAAAGGATTGGTCCCTGTTAGAGGAGCCCAAGCTCATCTATGCCATAGGGCATTTATTTGTTGGGTTTTTTATATTTTGGAAGTCAAGGGGAGACTGAGTAGTTTGTGAAATAGGGAGTCTTTCATCACTGCTCTATCTCATGCATTATAAGGATGTATTGTAAGGTATTCTGAATTAATTATGAATTTTGAATTAATATAACCCCCCAAACTTGATTCGCAACAAAAATCTAAGAGTAGATGTGGTATCCTGGGCAAAGAAGTTGAATTTTCATGGAAAATAAGCCCAGTGTTTTAGCTCTTGCTGTTGTGTGGTTTTAGGGCTACAGAAATTTGTCCATGGTCATCTTATATCTGGCAAAGAATAGAAGGCAAGTACATGCTGGAAGAAGGCTGAGATCAGCTGCTCTTGGCCGCAGCAGCAACAGGGCCTTCAGGTCAAAGTTAAGCTTTTTGTAAAGAGCCCCATGGGAATAGAGGAGCTTGTTGCTGTTTCTCTTTTCAGGATTTGGTTTATGGAGTGCTTTTTAATGAGCACTGAATTAACCAAGTAACAAAGTTATTAAAAAGGAAAATAATGGCATTTTTATGCAAATGCTGTTAGATGTATTCTGATGCCTTTTTTTTTTTTCAGTTCTCTGAAAATTCTGCAAATGCATGTGTTTAGTGTTAGCATCAAATTGATGTTAGAATAATTCCTATCCTAGCAGAAGCATGAACTTATCAGCCCTTTGCACTGTAAACCAACTTCTGTACAACTTGAACTTCTTACAGGAAAAGTGTTTATCTAACCCGGCCTTTAATATGCCTTCATCAAACAGCTGCTTTCTTTCCAGAAGAATTTTATTTGGTTTTTTGGTAATGGTAATTTTTTTTTTTTGTGGGAATTTCATTCCTACACTTTGGAGGTCAGACCACATTTATGCAAAGCAAAAAAATGGGTCTTCCATTATCTTAAAAATACTTTAGTATTTTGATATTATTCTGACTTCTTAAGTATCTGGAGTGAAACAATGGAATTGGCTCAATCCGAAAAGTTTGCCAGTAAAGCAAGAACATTAGTAAAGAATGTGAACGTTTAACTATAGCTTAACACTGTACTCAATATAATAAGAAGTTGTCAATCACTATTGATCTCTTTTATACAATGTGTTTAAAAGGTATAGGCAGACATTGACTTGAAATACACAAACCTGGTCAAATATTTTGTCAAAGCAGATAATAGTGGACAATCCGATATTCAGCAACTTCAGCGAGGCTCTGAAAACTCAGTGACATTAATGATGAAAGGAAAATGTGGAAAGGGGATGGAAGGGGGGAAGAATACTAAGACGGTTATTGCTGAAAAGTTGCATGAAAAACTGACTATGGAAATGTTTTACTGTGGTAACTCTGTCTGGACACCAGTCTGGAAGAGCTCACACTTTTGGAGAGGAAGGTAGATTCCCTGAGATGTGTGAGGATTTTACCCTTATTTGGGTTTTGCATTGCTGGTCAGCTGTGGATGAACCGTGGCCTGGGGACTGGAGGGACAGAGAATACCAGAACCTGGCCACTTTCCTTGTAAATGCTCAGCTCCCAGTGATGCTGTCCACCCCAAAGAGCAGTGTGGGAAAGCCATTGTTTCACTAAACTATTTACCCACATTACTCTTTTGTATTCAAGGTTTTCAGTTCACGATTGCAAAATAATCAGCTGACCCTCAATGTCAGTAGTGCTGTTGTGAAGGGATTAATCTGTTTTCTCTTTTACGTGTTTGGATATTTTTTGTTGGGATCTTGGTCATCTAATTACATTGTTTAATGTCCGCTTTACAAGAATACAGGAGAGCCCTGATGCTGCTGCAGCTCAGACTTTTAGGAAATAATGGCATCTGACCACTTTTTCCATATCATGGAGTTTGACAAGTGTTGTTTGCCTGAGATAGTTTTTAGACTAATGTAATTAATTGCTAGTTAATGGCAATGTCTGGAATTTAAGTTTCTGTGGTTCTTTTTTTAAAGCCACCTTCCTCACCACAAGATGATCCTTTTGTGTTTGAAGTGATTAGTTTTGCTACTGAGTTAAATGGAGCAAATTATCATATACCCAAGAATATACAGACTGTAGGGACTTTTGCAGTGGGCTGTCCATTAACTTTTATGCTGTTTTCAGCATTTTTAAGTGTATCGATGTATTTGCACTTGCTTGAAGTAGCAATGAGTTGAGAGGAAAACTGAAGGCATTAAAATTGGAAGAGGGAATCCTTGGTAATAAGCAGGCTCCTGTAAAAATTGCTGAAGTATGTGAAGATGTGTGACAATAGATCTTAGTTTTCAGTGGTTATTTCTAATAAATGTGTAGTCTGAGACATGTACTAAGGAATGGCAATATAGGTATGCTGTTACAATGCATGTGCAAGGAAATTGTGTCTGTTCTGAGTGGGATATTAACTTAAGCATAGCTCTTTTCCCTCAGATTTGCTGGGCTTTTTCCATTTTATGGAAGTACTTGTATACATTTTATATTAATCTGTGTATTTAATACTTAAAACCATGGCATTATTGTAGTAAGAAAAACTGCACATAAAACCAATTGCATTATATTGATTATTAGCAGAAAAATTTAATGTGCTTTGCTATCATTATGTTGAGATTGTTGAAATGTGTTAATCTTCTTTGCAGGATGCTGGCATGTACACCCTTCACAGTAGTGTCCTATTTTTTTATGTGGTACCTGCCTCCTTTTGTATCAGGAAGAGTGGCATGGTACCTGACTTTCTACTGCCTTTTCCAAGCACTGACCACAGTAAGTAGATTACAGGCATGATGTTCTCACCAAAGTTGTTTGTTTTCTGTCTATATTCATGCATTCAGATTTAGTAAACTGAGATTTACCAAACCTTTATATTTTATTTCAACTTCTAGTGAGTTTAAGAGATAGGCAGATGTGCTTTTTATCGAACTCTCTGCTGTTTGATTGTTCCTGCCAATGCTTTCTCTGGCAAATGACCTGCTAATTCAGACAGATTACCTCCAGTCACTTTCATTTGCAGTGCCCTAGATACTCCACTCATTCTTGTATAGATCCACAGAGACATTTGGATTCCTAATTCCAGTTAGACATCTAACTTCTCATAACTGTTTTCAGGAGCAGATTAGGAGACCAAGTAGGTTTGTGGCTCTAATTCTGGGTGTTTTAACTCAAGCTAGAAGGCAATGGAAAGTCAGGGTACCAGGACTGAAGTAGTACTGATAGTAGTCATCGTGGTATTTATGCCTGGATAGGAGAGTTTGAGCACATGAATTTTTTTAATGCAGCCCAGAACTTGCAATATTTATGCAGAAGCCGTCATTTCAGTGGATCCCAAAGAACTGCTTTGACGTGTTCCATGCTGTACATGTAGAGGTTGCATCACCCCATTTTGCTTTGTAGCCAGTATCAAGGTGAAAGAAGGTATCTTCCGTGCAAAGCAGTATCACGCAGCAGACTAAGACTGAATGTGAGACAGCCGCATTGCAATTTGGCAGGGTGTATCCTGGCTGATTGAATTTCACTGGATCACATTTTGAAAAAGTGGTTCCCAGATGTTTAAAATGTTTGTATTTCTTGATTGACTTCAGCTTTTCTCCTGTTTACAGATCTGTTGGACCTGGGAATTCTGTATTCCTGTGTTAAGTTGGAATATTTTCCTAGGCCCTTTGTTTCCTATGTAGAAAGATGGTCTGGAAGACATTCATAATGGCTTAAAATAATTCTCTTCCCTCTCTCTTTTGAAGGAAAAACACAGCTTTTCCATGGCAGAGCTTCGAAAATGTATACACTTGCCATGTTTGATGGAGGTGAACAGAAATGCATTTTGCACAGAGTAGGATGCAGATTGCAAGACTTTGTTTGCCTGGCTGCAGATCTCTGTGGTGGTGGAAACACCGCAGAGAACTTGATTGTTCAAGCAGGTTCATGTCCCACTTAAACTTCACAACAGTCTGAGAGTTTGGCCTGTATGTTCCAAGATTTTTGAAGTTATATTTATTTTAGTTCAATACTATGGGGGCAGAGTTCCACTCACATCATGACCATCCAAAAGTTCGTCTTTAATGTTCAATAGTTATTTTCACTGAAGTACCACTGGAGGTAAGGCCTCTCCTGCAGTAAAAGCAGGGCTCATTTATCCAGCATAAATATTACCAGTGCATTGTTTCCACCAAGATTTTACAGCAAGGTATCAATTGCGTGCTAGATACAGTGCTGTAAAAACAAACAAGCAACACTCCTAATCTACCTTTTTGTCAGTGCACAGACATAGCAATTGGGTGTTTCTATCCATTCTTAACTCAAATTAAGGAGTGTATGGCAAAATGGTGCTGGAGACAAAGTAGTTTTCACAATTATCTCCTGGAATTACATAGTGAGACAGATATTTGAACTATTTGGGGGATTTATACAGTCTTCTGCCTTGAATAAAATGGGAAAATTGTATTGTCTTCTTTATGGCTTTGCTTCCTGTTAGTTAGCTCAAGCTAGGAACTTGATAGTCTCCTAGTGCAAAGACGACTAGATGCTTTATAGCCTAGCTATGAAGGACGGTTTCCGAAGGAAGCTGAAAGAGCACAGTATTAAGGTAAAGCCTCTTGGTAAGATATTATTTATTATTTGTATTATGAAAGATACTTTCTTCCTTTTATGTGCTTTACAAATCAGAAAGCAAAGATGGATCTTTGTGCTAAAAGATACAATGTTCTAAATAAGTGAATTCCAAGGTCGCATTAAACCATTTTCCTGAATATCAAGGGAATACAGCATTTACCCTGACATTTCCTAAGTGATGTTCTTTCTTTCCATAGTTATTCCAAGTACCATATTCTGCCCTCACCATGTTTCTCAGCACAGACCAGAAGGAGAGAGATTCTGCAACAGCATACCGTGAGTGTGATCTGGGCTTTCTCATGTGGATTAGGGCCGAGTTTTATTTAAAATCATTCTTTATCTATAGGAAGTTCCTAATGGTTTGTGTCCCTAAACTGGACTTTTATATGGGGTTTTAATATCTGGTGAAAAATATTTGGTCTTGTAAATGCTTCCAGTTTTCTAGCTAAATAGAAGACATTAATGTTTTATTGCCTCAAATTGTCTCATTAACTATAAACTCTTTTTGGTTTATTGCTAGCCAGATGAAATAATAAAAATCACTCTTACCCAAGCCAGGGTAGGGAATAATGATTTCATTTAAAGGTGATTTGTAGGGGAAAAAAACGAAGTGCTGATTTTCTTTCACATTAAACTAAAGAAAGTCTGAGAGTAATTTGGAGTATTTTCTTTCGTATTTTCTTTTTTTTTTTTTATTCGGATTTCCTTAGGTTTATGTGTTTCATGTTAGAAATTCAAATCCCAAACCTGTTTTCTCTGAAAAAAATTCTAGACATCATAGAACCAAGACAGTTAACCTCATCAAAAAAAGAGAGTAATTTTGTGTGCATGTTCACACTAATTGAAATCGCGCTTTTTGTTTCATCTGTGTTTATTTAATTCTAACATATACCAAGTAGTTTAAGGATAGACCTTGCTGTAATATAGCTAGCACTCTGACTGTATTAGTTAAAAGAATCAGGGCTTCCAGACCATATCTCTGGCTCTTCAGCAATCAAAACCAGGCTGTTTTGATTTGAAGCAAATCGATCAGACCAAAAAAGTGCAACAAAAATATTTTCAAGATTTCCTATGTAGATTATAAATTGAATGTAAGAACAGTTTCTTCCCTTCCTACTTTCTTCAGCTCTGTTCTCACACCCTCTTTACTGTGTAACTGCTGTCTCTCATGGCCACGAGCATTAAGCAAGGTAAAGAGAAAAGAGTCAAATATCACACGAAAGACTTTTCTATGTCTTTACATGTCCTTCAGTGTTGCTTTAGAAAAACTTATAATTTTTTTGTTGCATCTGTTTTCTCTTCCTGGCAAGAACCCTTTCCTCTTCTATTATTCCTTCTAACCCTCAACAGACTTGCTTGAGTATGTTGAGAATGAGACCATAGAGGCACAACTAAATGGCCAGAGGTGCTAAAAAAATCATGTCAGAAATTCTAGATACAATATCCCCTGAGCAACCCAATCCCTTTCTGGCCACATGGAACAGTTGTAATTTGCATTATCATCAACTATCTCAGGAGAAAGTCAGGGCTAGTAGTCACAGGACAGGACTAAACAGCGGGAGATTCCAGTTGTGTTATATTCTTTGGCACTGACTGTATTCTGAGTCATCTGGCCTAAATTCTAACTAAATCCATGTACCTAGTGTTTTCTATTGTCTGGTTTTATGTCTTCAGAGGCTGTGTTCCAAATAAATGTGTTTTCCTATCTGCTAGTTTCATGCAAGGCTTCATAGGCATGTGAAATTTATGCTCATAAAAGCTGTTGAACTCTGTGGCTGAGAGGTGTTATACATTTATAGTGTCATTTTATTGTTCAGAAAGGGTTTAACGTTTGAGCGTACAGCTGTTCTCCTAAGCCAAGTTAGGGTGGTGGAATGACTTTTCAAATGTTGGTATTTTTTTATATTTAGAAATTATATTTGTTTGGAGCCAAGTTTTTTTTGGTAATGGTTATGATTATGTGAGAATTTCTTCTTTTTTTTCCCCTCTTTTTTAAACAAGTGTTTTACTTAAACATTTTTGCCTCTCTTTGGGTTTCATAGAGAATTCTTGTTGATAGACTTTCTTGGATGCAGTCAGTTGCTCAGGCACTTCTTCAATTGTTTAAAGAAAAACAGCTGTGTAATATGAAATGTGCTTTTAAAAAAAGGTTGGGATCAGAGGATCCATTACCCTCTACTGGAGACAAGCAGAACTGCAGAACTGCTTGTTTTGTCCTGCTCCTTACTGTGAATGGAAGGTAGAAATACTGGATTCCAGACTTGCTTTAACATAAATCCTACTTACATTCTGGGCAAAACCTAACTTACTTCGAGGTACTATCCGCTTTCTGAAAGACCAGCTTTCTTGGCTAAGGTGGAAAGTACTACACTGTAAATTCTGAGCACACAAGACCCTTAAAATATGCCTGTGCCTCGGCTCTTGCTGCTTCTTAGAAATTAAGGTTTTATAATGGTTGTATTTCGGTTGCCTCTAATGATGCTTCTAAGTGTTATTCTGCTCAAGTGCTTGGTAAAATGCAGATGTAGAGCCCTAGAAAACGGTTATAGATGTGTAGGTGGTTTTTTGAATGAGAGGTGTGACTCAGGTGCACTGCCTTTGCACTGAGTAGTCAACAGTTTGGAAGCTCTGCAAGGCCCAACTGAGACTAGTTTGTGTCCAAACACTTCAGATCAGGCTGAGGTTAGGATTTCCACCATCTGCCAGCATTTTTGTGTGTATGGACTGAACTCTAACGTTGCTAGTAAGACTGGATGTGAAGTTTGGGGAAGAAGCATTTTTTTTAACTTCCCATCGGTTTAAATTAATGTTACGTGAAGCCTCTAATTTTCCATTTAGAAGCATTGTCTGTTTGGGAACATACAAGCAATAGTTTAAATGATCCAAGTCTCCTAGGGAGCCTCTCTTTCCTTTTCCTTCCTTGATCTTCCATAGCTACGTACAGCCCTCATTACTGCACTGTGTACACCTCGCAGTCTGTGTGCATTGCCGTCCCATTAGGTGGAGAAGTACTTTTATTCCTTTACACAGATACATAAAGAGGCATGTGTCCAAGGTCGCCTGGGAATGCTGTTATAGAGCAGGGAACATGAATAAACTGGAACCTACGAGCTTTTGAAATGCCTGTCACTTCCCAGGGAGAGTACGATAACACCAGGACACAACCTGCTCTGGAAGCAGCCCTTCAAAATCCCCCATGGTGCTTCTGAGAAAGGAACACGGCACCCCTGGAGCCACTGAGAGAGGACAAGTAGAAATGATGATTAGGTCAATGAGAAGAGCATTCCCTCATAAACACCGAGTCTTGGTCCCTGTTCCTAGTCTGGTCATATAGTCAACCCTATGTATCTTTGTGCAAAACGTATAAATAGTCTCTGTAGCTCGGACAGGGATTCAGTCTATCTCCCTGCCATGGGGATGCTGGGTATGGCCATATTGTGTGGAAATGGGAGTGGTAGGTTTGAAATCCCTCAGGGTGAGAGGGGTCTAGAACCCAGATTCCCCACCACTCACCTGTGATGGAGCTGTAACAACCAGCTGCCTTGTTGACTGATTTTGATTAAATGATGCGTGAACTGGATGCCCATGGTTAGATCTTTGCTTTCCCAAATGGAGACTTTAGTTGTTTTTTCAGATGAGCCCTGGTTCTGATGGTGCTTGGAGTGTTAGTGATCTGAATCCTTCTCTGAGGCAGAGGTAGCTAGTTCTGCCCGATTGTGGCCTTAGGCAGTTAAGAACAGCATCTGCTGTTTCCAAGAGCTTTGGAGCTGTATTATTTCCACCATAAGCCTGACGTAATTATCATTTTATCTTACAGTTGGAGAACCTAGAGGTCTGATCAGATAAGTGGCTTGAAAAATGTTTCACAAGTTACTGTCAAGCTTGAGATGAAAAGTCTGATGTTACGGCTCCTAGTCCTGCTTTGGAAAAAATGGCATTCAACATTTAAACTGTGGTTCTGCTCTGGTTCTCAAGATGAAAGGTTTCTATGTTGTCCCTTTGTGGCTCTTAATCTCAGCCATATCCATCATGCAGCCTGTATAAAAGAGGCTCTTCCATGGAGGCTTCTAAAAGCTGATCAGAAAATAGACGACAAAACTCTCTTTCCTTGAAACTGTTCTATTACTGACCTTCCAGTTCTGCTGTTCTTCGTATTGCTTCTCCTGCTTCTTCCCTGTAAAAAAAACTGGTTTGATGAGGTTTCTCTTCATTGAGACAAATGAGCAAGCTTGCAGACAGTGGAGGAATTGAGTTCTGGTCCTCAGTGCACCTTTGTGCTTCCTTCTTTAGGAATGACCATGGAAGTGCTTGGGACCTTGATTGGAGCTGCACTACAGGGGCAGATTGTGGCCAGTGCTCATGTCTCTCATCACTGCACTGTGAATCCCACAGTAAACACGACTGACTCCTGGCATGACGCTCCTAGCTTTCTAGACCCCTCAGATCCCCTGTCTCATCAAGTAAGTGTCTGTGGGAGCACACTAAAATTTCTTAGGGAGAGGGGTGGGGGTGTTTCTGTAATACCATATCATATCATCCAGCCAGATGAGCATGAACGTGATTTCCTTGAAATCAGTAATGCTACAGCTGAGAAAACGACCTTGTTGCAAACAAGGCTTCCCATCTATTGTCTTTGCAACCACTTCTCAGCATGACAGCAGAATTACACTGAGCAGCTTTGCTGAAAATGCCAAACTGTAAAGTAGCTAGGAGATATATGGCCATCCTTTGTTTTCACTAGGGGCTAATTTACAGTTTAAAATAGAAGCTTAGTAAGAAAAGTTTACTTTATGCCACTGGAAATACTGCATCTAGTTCTGGGGTCCTCAGCACAGTAAAGACATAGACCTGTTAGAGTGGGTCCAGAAGAGGGCCGCAAAAATGATCAGAGGGTTGGAACACCTCTCCTGTGAAGAACAACGGAGAGAGTTGGATTTGTTCAGCCTGGAGAAAAGAAGGCTCGCGGGAGATCTTATTGCCAAGCTGTGTGGAGCAGTCAACATGCTGGAGGGAAGGGATGCCATCCAGAGGGACCTGGACAGGCTGGAGAGGTGGGCCTGTGCCAACATCATGAACAAGGCCAAGTGCAAGATCCTGCACATGGGCCGGGGCAATCCCATGCACAGACACAGGCTGGGCAGAGAATGGATTGAGAGCAACCCTGAGGAGAAGGACTTGGGGGTGTTGGTTGATGGGAAGCTCAACACTAGTCAGTAGTGTGCGCTCACAGCCCAGAAGGCCAACCGTGTCCTGGGCTGCGTCAAAAGAAGCATGGCCAGCAGGTTGAGGGAGGGGATTCTGCCCCTCTACTCCACTCTCATGAGACCCCACCTGGAGTACTGCATCCAGCTCTGGGGTCCCCAGCATAGGAAAGACACGGACCTGTTGGAGTGGGTCCAGAGGAGGGCCAGGAAGATGATGAGAGGGCTGGAGCAGCTCTCCTATGAGGATAGGCTGAGAGAGTTGGGGTTATTCACACTGGAGAAGAGAAGGCTCTGGAAAGACCTTATAGCAGCTTTCCTGTATCTGAAGGGTGCCTACAGGAAAGCTGGAGAGGGATTTTTTGCAAGGGCATGTAGTGATAGGATGAGGGGGAATAGCTTCAAACTGGAAGAGGGGAGATTTAGAATAGATATTAGGAAAAAATTTTTCACTGTGAGGCTGGTGAGGCACTGGCCCAGGTTGCCCAGAGAAGCTGTGGCTGCCCCATCCCTGGAGGTGTTCAAGGCCAGGTTGGATGGGGCTTGGAGCAACCTGGGCTGGTGGAGGTGTCCCTGCTCATGGCAGGGGGGTTGGAACTAGATCTTTAAGGTCCCTTCCAACCTAAACCAGTCTATGATTTTATGATTGTAACTGAAAGAGGGTAGATTTAGTTTAGATACAAGGAAGACATTTTTCACGATGAGGGTGGTGAGGCACTGGAACTGGTTGCTCAGAGAGGTGGTAGATTTCACATCCCTGGAAGGTCAGGTTGGATGGGTCTCTGAGCAACCTGATCTAGTGTCCCTGCCCATGGCAGGGGGTTGGAACTAGATAAACTTTAAAGGTCCCATCCAACCCAAATAATTCTATGTTTCTGTGAAAAAACGGTGGTTATAGCAGGATCTTTCAGTTCAGCAACATTGCTTTTCAAAGTAGTTATCACTAGGGATCTCCTGTAAAGATTAATGGCTGTTATGTGAATGAAACTGTCATTCCTATTTGGAATCTGTATTCTTTTGAAGGTACAAAGCACTGTTGAAAGTAAATGGTTGGTAACAGGCAATTAGCGGGTGCAGGGCTCAGTGGTTAACATGTGAAATTAACCTAGAGATCCATGCTCGTTTATTTCATTTTCCACAGCAGATTTTTCCTGTAGTCCTGCACAAGTAATGTAATCTCTTCATTCTTCAGTTTGCTATTTTTTTGAGAAACAGAGAAGATTTTATATCTGGAAGGAAATCCTAAAACCTGATCCAAACCTCAGTGAACACAATTTGATAGTCTTCCATTGTTTCCAGTGGTCTTGAAACAGGCCCGGAATCAAACAATTACCTTGTGTAGTGTTTTTTCTATGTCAGTTGCGGTATCAGCATTTTGTTGGTTCCATTTTACCAATTTCTAGATTCAGTCTTCCTTTTTATATTTTCATCTATTTCTCTGTCAGTGTGTGTACTAACCGGTATATAAAATTCCCCATGAAGAAGATTCCTTGACCTGAGTCCACTCTCAGGTGCTTGGTGGGAATCAGGATGTACGTATTCGTGCTTGGCTTTTTGTAGTTGAATAGCTCCTATTGCTGCTCTTCAGCAGCAGTAAAACCACAAG
Organism: Pluvialis apricaria; assembly: GCA_017639485.1. NCBI lineage: Eukaryota > Metazoa > Chordata > Aves > Charadriiformes > Charadriidae > Pluvialis > Pluvialis apricaria. Next base: position 121,798,309 of record CM030009.1, read on the forward strand.
CTAAAGACACGTTTTTATGCATGCTTTGAATTTGCATAGCCTCGCACCAGCACTGGTAGCCCAGGAAGGGGACCAAGCCTTGCCTCCCCCCACTCCCAGACACTATTCTCTGCCTCTGTGCTACCTGACGCTTCTTTTTTGGCACAGGCCATTGTAAGGCTTCTCAGAGAGCTGATCTGGGAAACTGCCTGGGAAGCACTAGCCTGCTTCTGTAAGTGGCTGTGCCATTTAATAGCTGATTAAAGTATTTTTGAACCTGCTTGTTAGGTAACTTCCAGTGTATATTTTAACAAGACACAGAACATCATCCTGTCTTCCTTTTTTAGCTTCTAGGACAATGGCTTGATGTAGAAAACTACTGTGCTCTGTGAATTGTCAAGAGGAATAGCTTGAAAAGTTGTGGAGCAAGCTGAATTCCATTGCACAGCAGACTCCCTGTCTGAATCTGCTTTATGCCATAATCACCGTCTTCCACTTTCAAATCTCTTAAATGGCTTTCAAGGAAAAAAAAAATACATCATCTTGATTTATTTCCCTTCTGTCTAACCACGTGTGCTTTCCTGTCCTTTTTGAGGTAGGAGGGAGATGGAGAAAGAAGCTTCACAATGAGTTGAATGTCAAGTAGTTTTTTATTTTGAAAAAATAGCAAAGATATATAGCCTAAAGCAGCCAGAGTTTGTAGGTAGAAGTAATCTCTTTCATTAAACTAGCTGCTAACACTGGGAAACAGTGGAAAAGCTTTTAGACACACAAACATTTTTCAGATCCGGAGAAGTCGCAGTGTGACTGGAAAACTTGTCTTTTTTTTCCCCAACTATATGGGTTGATTTAATTAGAAATATTACCTTCCTCACTTCCTTTCTTATTTACAAGCAGCCATGTGTTCATTTTTTGTGAGGATTTCCTGTTTATTTGTTTTGGTCTTTGGTTTTTTTGCTTCTTCCACTGTTTTGTGTGTCACCTTCTGAGGTTTTGTAGATGAGTAGTAATCCCATGGTTGATAACAGTCTGGATTATGATGTCCAAATGTTTTGCATGGGTAAGGTTCTGATCACTCCTTGGTTCTTTCCTGCTCTTTTTTCCAAACAGCCCTGAGGCCTGGGCAGAGGCCATAGTCTGAATGAACTGCTCTGGCAACCCACCTCACTCCCTGCTACCCTGTTTTGTGAGGACCAAAATTTTTTGCCATTCACAAAACCTGGCATCAATTTGGTTGGATTATGGGAGCGTGCATGGTCACCAAGCCTTGGGGGGAGCCGCTTGCGTCGCATGACAGCACACTTGCCTTTTGTTCACACCATGCACAACAGAATACGCACCTAACTGAACGATCAACAGGAGATGGTGGACCTTGAATTACGGTTGTATAGCTGATGGATGTTGAGTTATAAGTTGAGGCAGGATTAGGGTCTATGAACCTGAAGTACCTCCGTCAGTCTAAAAAATATTTAGAAGAGGCCGAAACTTGACTGTTTCTCTTAGTGCCATTCAGGAGTATGGCTCAGACTCTTTTTGTCACAAGGACTAATTTTTGGCTGCCCAAAAGCACACCTAGTTTAAAAGAAGGCCTAGTGAATGACTGATACTGTTTTGCTCATTATTAAAGAAAGGAAGTGGAAGAAACAGTTATTTCTAAGCTCTCCTGAAGTTGTTACTGTAAGCTTAGAAATGGATCTTTCCTACTGGAAACCAACCATGGATATTGATATACCTTGTAGATGAGCTAACAAGTTTTGTTTAGGGTCAGAGAATCTTATTTGGCCTACCATGAATATGCTTGGTAGTTTAAGCTCAAATTACACTTAATTATGACCTGTGAAAAAAAGCATTTAATTGGTTGCTTCAAGCAAACTAAGAAATAAATAGACATGAAATGTAAACTTCATAATGGAGTCCTGTTACTATCCTTTTCTTTCAGCCCCTTCTGTCCTGGCTAGGGTGCTTTTGAGGCTGAAATCACTTCATTTAAGTGAATTCAAGTATCTACAACACTTCAGTCTGTAGTCTGTGCAAGCCATAACCAATAGTATAAAAGTACTCTGTGACTTAATTTATAGCTCTGATATGAAAAACCCCAAACCCTTATCCCAAATAAAGAATAGTCCTGAATTCCTTTATTTCACCATATCCTCTTCTGAAATGTTAATATCTTAACAACAGCTGTTGTCTTGAAGATTATCTGTACTTACACGGTTCATCTGACTACCTTTGCGTTTATCATAAGTGACTTTATATTTGGGAGTACATTCTTGTAATTGCATGCCTATTTACCAACTGCTACCTAGATTTATAATAATTCCATTTGCAAAATATTACCAATAATTTGGAACTCAGTTTTTCTATCAAATAATCATTGTGTCATAAAGCTCTATAACCAGCACTTATTTTATATTTGATAACACAGTATAAAATAAATTATTACAGAATACTAAAGCAAAGTATTTTTTTAAGCTTTATTCAAGAGTCAGTGTAACGAGTTAGAAACAATAAATGTGGTCTAATGGTGTGGGGGGTATCCTTGGAGGCTTTGTTCCCCTCGCTAATAGGAAGCAAAGATTTCTGAATTTGCTTGAGTATTTCACTAAGTAACTGGGAAAACAAGCGTGCAAGCTACCATGTTCTCAGAACATTGACGTGAAAGTGTGATTTCTAAAATTCATTAAATCCTAAAGGAAGTTATTATTATCATTATGTATAAATGCAATAACTGTAGTAATTATGTTTACTGAGGCCTTTCCTACCCAGCATGAAGATACAGATTGCAGTCTGTGTTACTAGATCAACTGGATTTACTAAAAATCAGAATCACTCTATGGATGCTGCATGTTTTTGATAGATGACTGTGTATGTCTATAGCTTGTCTCAACATAAGCAGATTTTTAAAACATTCAGGTTGCCAACACAGTAACCCTTTTGTTCACAGCTCCTTTTTTTTGCAAGAAATATATACTTATGTGCCCTGGATTTATCCTAAAGTAGGTGTTGTTTATAAATGAACTGCAGAAGTGAACATTTTTCAGAGAAGTAAAAGACAGACAGTTGGTTGTATGTAGATGGGCATTTCTTCATTTGCAGATGACTCACCAGAAAGAGACTGAAATTTTCATAATGACTTGTCATTTTCCTGTCACTATTTCAAATATGTCTTTTTTCTTTCCAAAGGCAAAAGTTTATATGATTGCAGCAGGGGTCATAGGAGGTGTGTATCTTCTTGGAATTGTCATTCTTTTTCTCGGAGTAAAGGAAAAAGATGGTAAGATATATTTAAGTATGCCTGGATTTAATAATAATTATTTCACATTCATCTCTGAAAAAGATTGTTATTTTATGTATTCTGCTCCTCTTAGATCCTTATGCCTTAAATTCAGACAGAGCAATTCCTTTTTGTAAGGGGCTCGGACTCACCATGAAGCATGGTCCATATGTGAAGCTTACAGCTTCATTTCTTCTCATCTCGACAGCAGTTCAGGTAACTTCAGACTCTCCAAGTCTGTGCATTGGCCTCGTTCCAGTCCCAGCATGGGAGAGGCTGTGGCAGCTAAAATACAAATAACCTTTGGCTGGTGACCGGAGGTGGTGATCTAGGGGGTGGTGCCTTCCCCTACAAATCAGCAGGGAACCAAAGCCCTTTTTTGGTGCCTGGGGGCCTGTGTGGCTGGAGATGGTTCTTTCAAATGAGAAGCAAAACCGAAGCCCTGACCATTTAAAGATGGCTTTTTTTTTGGTTTTTTTTTTTTTTCCCATAAAAGGTGAGGAACTAGTCCTAGTGACCCAGATTAGGTCATTATATGTTATCCATCTACAGTCTCCCATGGTTTCAGTTGCTTAGAGAATGCTTTTTCTCTTCTCTCTGTTCTTCTCTATAGTGTGTGCTGCTTCAAACCATTGCCCCTTTCCTTTGCATAGGTAGCTGTTCTCAGATAGTGGCTGAACTGGTTCTTATGGAGTCTTTTGTGATGGAAGGCATTAGGTCAGAGTAAGATGAAGTTCAGAGACAGGAGGTCTTACCTATCTCAGAGCTAGATAGAGCTAATTTTCAAATGAGGACCTGCAGTTTAATGTGGCTCTCACAAAAAGATGCAATATGTCCTCCCATAGAGAGGAGCTGTAGAAAAACTCAGTAAGAAACCCTTACTTCCCATAGTCCGGCAGTCTTTTTAAAGTTTGATTTTTGAGCTATGTTCAACTCAGTATGTTATTTTAATGTGAATCTGTACGTATCAATTGAAGTTGGCTTTATTCTGAAAAGCAAATAATATTCACATTTTTGTCAACAGACTCTTAGTCACGTGAGCCATTGATCAAGTGAATATCAGGACAGAGGGCAAGAACAGGGCATGTAAGAGAGCAGCGCTGTGTTCACTAGCAGTCCTGGTGAATTAGTAAGTTCTTTGGAAGGGTTGCTTAAAAGTCTGTTTGCCAAAGAAGCACTGAAGTTTCCTGTTGGCCTGGATTTGGGCACAGTTGGTAGACTGTTCTTTACAGCATCTATCAGTCCTTGCTGGAAGGTCCAAGGGTGAGAAACAATAGCAGAAGCATTTCTGCTTACATCTGGGAGCTGCAGGCACTGTGAGCAACAGTAGAGACAAGGAGAAGATAGAAAGATGAAAGGTCCTTTGTGGTCCAGATCCTTCCAGCATCCCTTGAGCCAGTAAGGGTACAGCACACATCTGGTTGCTGGCAACCAGCTACTTGCTGACAATACCCAGAGACGAAAAGATCTTCTGTCAGTCCATATCTCTTTATTTTTCTATTTGTACAGACTGAAGGGAAGGTGTGAGGGGAGGCAGAAGCGGGAAGCTGTATTGATCCAGTTCAGCCAGCATATGAGCAACCCTTGCTATTGTTATTCAAGGGGAGGGCACTGACTTTGTGGAATTTTGTGAGTGGATTACTGATGAGCGAAGGAATAGGCAAATAAAGATGCATTGGCCATAATCCCAGAGTGTGATATTCTGCATCTAAAATGAAGGCAGTGTAAAGGGGGACACAAGCTAGGGGAGGCTTTGGTGGCAAAGGAGAAGGGATATAACTTTTATCCTAATTTGTATACAGATGATTGGACACTTATAATCTACAAGAGCACAAAGGAGCAAGAGTTGATCATACTGCTAAGGCACGAGTATTAAATCCTCCTCTGTCATTCCACTTCTGCAGAATTGCTGAAGCTGGGCCTGAACCATATTCTGGTGTTCAGAACCCCCTTGAGTTCTGCAAAAGCATGGTGGCAGTGGCTTCATCTGTCATTATAACACACTGCAGCTAGATCCTCCCATCCAGTGAGTGCTCAGACTTACGGAGATATCTGACCCAAAGCTACGCTCCAGAGCCAAGGTTGTATACAAAACCAGTAGTTAGCTGCTTTGCTAGAGGAAGGTGGCCTGAGTGTAATTCCCTCTGAAGAGTAACTCGTTTTGGAGTCAGAGCTTCTGGAAGGGCAATTTCTTGCAGTAATCTGTAGCTATGGCTGTGACAGCAACACAAGGAAATTGCAACATAAGGAATAAAGCCTTTAGACAGAATCCTCTCATAAGACAGTTCCTGATTTGGTCATTTTTATGCTGTATTAGGTGCAAGGTTTACCTCTTGCTTGCCCCAGTATTATTGGCATGTTACTCCTGTGATAGCAGGAGAGTTATTGCTTCTTTAAATTTTTGCAAATGAGGGAAGAATGAGACCCCCAAATCCTACATTTAACAAATCAGTCACCAGCTATGTATGGCTAGTATGGAGTGTGAAATCTTTTTTGTCTTTTTTATTTTTCCTTTCTTCTTTGGTGGTCACCAAATGTCTTCAATTCAACAGCTGGAGCAGAGCAACTTTGTCCTATTCTGCACTCATGCTGCTGGTCTTCGCAATCACTTCCAGTATTTGGTGGTGACCATCTTGGTGAGTTGTACTTCTGTCCCATCTTTTTATTTGATAGCTGGTTCTCACTGGTTTTTGGCACAAAATAACAGACGACAAGAACAGGGGTTTTGTCTAGACAGAGCTGTTAAGAAGCTACACTATCTTTTGCTTTGCCTGTTTGAAATAAAGCTAGTGTTCTCTACTAAAAAATTAATGCTTTGGAGCTTTTAATTCACTCCTTGTTGTTTTTACCTGTAAGTCACTTCCTGCTCCTATAAAAGACAAAAGCTGCTGCCAGAAAGGAGTTCTGGAATTTTAGCTCCTTTTTCCCTTTGCCCAGTCTGATGTGCTGAAAATTAAACAACTTTAATTTGTGTATTCATACACATGAGCTTTCTGGGCTAGGCAGCTTGCAAGGATAAATATTTAAAATATCCAGAGATGTGAAGATTCCTCTCTAGAGCAATTGGCAGTGTGATAAAAAGATCCTTTTACAGAACCTTTTTTCTTGACATGCAGAGGTAGAATTCTGCTTGCTTAGGTGATACTTACAACTCAGTTACTCACTGTTCCTGCATTGCATGATTTACTTTATGATTACAAGTAATATTAGTTGAAAACTGCCATTTTCATCCTTCTGACCAAAGTCCTTTAAACGCAAGTAGAACATTTAATGTTGCATAATTACTGGGATGTACATGTACTGCACTTTTGAAATATTTTGTAGAGAATTTGTCTACCATATAGAATACTGCAGCAGTCATTTTCAGGGAAGCTGTTGCATGACTTCTCACTCATTTGACACAGAAATTTTGTGGAACCATCTTGGGGGAATGTCATTTCCACTTCTTGGTAATGGCTTCCCACCCTTTCTACCCCTTTCTGATTCTTCCTTTCCCACACTTTAAGACAGATGTTTTCCAAGGATTAAAACCAAAATGTTGGAGTGCAGGGGATGACTGTTGGGTATCTTAAGGCTCTGCAAGTAATGGACACCAAGAAGAGAGACGAGACAGTAGAGTTAAAGTCATTAAAGAGCGTAATATAACTGTAACAACGAGATAACATTTGAATTTAGGTCAATTGTGAGACTGTCATTAGCAGCAGTGCTTCAGTGTATTGGAACTATGTTGTATGTGGTTATTGCTGCTACCAAGTGAGTATTGCAGTATATGACATGGAAATGTTGACTGTAAGCGACTATTTCTCTTACAGGTTGTTTCTAAGAATAAACATGTAGTATGGGATATGTAGTCTAATTATATCTCAAGATAAGTGTGTCTTGTGCTTCAGCTTTCTTCCTGTATGATGAAATAGAGCTTAATTCACTTATTATTTGCCAGGTTCGGATCATGAGGCAAAAGGCATGAGCACACAGTATGACTATTTGCAATATGTTTGAACTCTAATGACTGTCTCGTGTATAGCTTTAACTGCTGTGGCTTACATTAGGAAAAGGAAATTTTAAGATACTGCCTTCTGAGGAAAAACCCTCTCATGGATAGCTTTTGTTCATGATATATAATAGTGAATTACAAAAAAATTACTCAAAGCATGAGGAGAAATAGGAATCTGCAAGTTCATCTTCCTTTCAGACCGTAATGTACTAGACAAAAAGATGTCTGTGAGCCCTTCAGCTGACAAAGACAGTGGCAGTAAGCACAGTACAGATATGGTTTTTTGTCAATTGTAGGTATCAGCAGCTGTGAGCATTCCTTTCTGGCAGAAGTTTCTGCAACGATTTGGCAAGAAGTGTGCAGCATGTGGGATTTCGGTAAGCAAAACCTTGGAGAAAAAAAACTGCTTGTGCTCACTTCATTTGACAACTGGAGCCACTTCAGGAGTTCTTTCAAGTGCTTATAACCTCAAGCTACCTGAAACTTGCTCAGTTTCAGAGTTTGTGTTAAGTCATTATACCAAAGTTTAGACAGATTCCAAGTTTCCAAGAGAAATTTTTGAGAAATGGATTGATGCTGAAAGGAGATCCCAGCTTCTTTAAGAATCTGCACATCTGCATTTCACTGGTCTCAGAAGTAAACCCCAATGAGGTTTTATAAATTTGGACCTGTGTTGCCTCAGGTTGACAAGTTATCTGTTGTACAAGGCTTGTTTTGTCTTTGTATATGGTGCTGAGTTGACCACATCTGTAATGCAGTCACAGAGGAGGAAACAGAAGTCTGTTACGCATCCTTCTCTAGAAAAGTAAGAAGGCAGGGGTGCCCCCATCCCCCTGAACAGAGACGGACAGTTATTAGTGAAGTAAAGAAATAGGTGACCTACCTGAGAAAAGAAGGCTAGTTTAACTTTGACACAGCTCTGCAAAGCCAGCTCAGCGAGCCTGCCCTCGTCTCTGATGGATTATTTTAAGTCCTTCACTTAGAGCAGACAGCAGCAATTTTCTGTCATCATCCTCAGTGAGTCATTGTATAGGCCTGTTCCTCTCCATTTTTCCCCTGTTTACCTTCAATTACTTATGAAAGAGGAAAGAAAAATTGTCTGCCTTGTGCACAACAAAGCATGAGGACTTGAAAAATCCAGCCTGAAGCTATATGCCAAAATTTGAACAAAGCTGAAAAGTTTAGGTCTGGGGACAATTGTTGAATATAATTGAACAGTTATAATTTTTGGAATTAGAATAGGTGTGTTAGAATGACTTCCAAAGAATCAGAAGTAACTTTAAAACCCAAGTTCCAAATATGCTGAATTGTTATCTGTTTTGAAGTAGGCATCTGGAATCCAAGTCCCATTCTCATTTCTTTTTACCACTTGAGCAAAGAGAATTGCCAAAAGCAGTATTGGACCAGGGAACGCAGATTTCCTCCTTAGGAAATCTCGTCCTCTGTCTGCTTGGCTACAAAAAATGCTTTCTTCAAGCAACTTGGCTCTATAAATTTAGTTTAACATGACTGGAAAGCCTGTCAGCACCTCTGTAAACATGGTTTAACTTAATTTTACAGTTGAGTTGCTTGACTGTATTATGGTCTAAGTGGGGGCTGGATTGAAAAAAAGCCACCTCTCTATTTCACCTTGTAGACATTACTCAAGGGACTCAGTGTGTGTTCAGTGACGGATTTTGTCTGGCAATGCATCACAGGGGCTTCCTATACTACCACCTTGTGTGATCTGTATAACTAATCTGTTCTCTTTCAATATGAAATAAAATCACATCATTTAAGGCTCCTATGTGTGGTGCTGGGGAACGTTCTTCTGGAAGGGAAGGAGACAGGGGAGAAAACAAGGTGTTTTTTCTCCAAAACCTTACTTAGCTTTCAGGGTGAAGATGTAATTTGTAATTCAGTTTCCTGAAAAAAAATTCACAGTGCTCCAGACTTATTTTTCCTGTTAAAGTGGTTCTATGTTGAAGAGACCCCTGAAAGAGTATAGAGGACAGGATAGGTACATAAGCAACAAGAATCTTGGCTTCCTTCCACTGGTATTTCTCCCTTTTTACTCATTCCTCCACAAGAGATGACCAACAGTCTAAGTACAGACTAAGTATCTAAACTTGCTAGAAGTTTGCAGCCTAGACTTTCTGGTAGTACAGGATCACACCCAAGCAGGATCCTTGATAGCATTCTTCCCATGATCAGGTTGGTGCACAGGCTAGAAATTATTCTCTTCTGTTTATTTGCTTCTGCTTCCACCTGCTATGTTCATTTAGATTGTCTGCTCTGCCCTCACGGGGCAAACATTGAACTTACACTCAGTAAGTCTCCCAGCTGGTGACTGGAGGTCGAGTTGCCATGAGAAATTTTAAGATGTGTGGCAGCTTGTTGGTTCATGGTTTTGGCAAGATGTCTAAAAGCGGAAGATAGCTCTCTCTCACAACTGTAGCTCCCAACCTAGCCAATAATAGCTTTTGGCTGTGGGTTTTGGAGGATTTAGCAAAAAATAAAAGCAAATCAAAAAATGTCACCAATCTTTTCACCTCCCCACACATATGCAATTGTTCATTTGCCATCTATCAGCACTGCGGTACCACCTTTAGCATCCCAGTAGGGTCGCCTTCCGTAGTTCTGTCAGGGAATGGATGGAAGACACGTGATAACTGTAGGATATCGTTTATGGCTCGGAGGGCAGCAGCCGTGTGACTAGGGAGCAGGGTGCCAATAATGGAGTATTTGCTTTACATGTAGGAAAGAAGGAGATGCATTAGCTGTTTATTGCAGCAGGAACACTGCCCCCATGATTGCACTACCATTGCATGAGTGAGACTTTAGGGCATTGTAGCTTCAGTCCTGTGGGCTGTGCTTCTCTTTCAGTAGAAAATTACAGTTACAATGATTATTATTATCGATCTAGATTTTTGTTTAAGTGCTTTGGTTTCTGAGTGGGTGCCCCATGTGGAGCATAAGGCAGTCATAAAATTGCTTATAGGCAACATAAAATCTGGTATTGCTGGAGTGCTCTCTTGTGGTGAAATAACGATTTTGCCACAACATTGGGCTAATGCAAGGATTATCTGTCTGCGCTGGGAACTTGCAGTCAGGAAAGGTTATTTTCTGCCTCCTTAGGTTAGGAGCAAGTGCTTTAGATGGGAAATGCATTTAAAACATAAACATAATGGATTAGACTCCAGGACTCCCAGAATCACTTATCATACAGAACTGTAAATAGCAGTGCTTAGGGGAATCACTCTCTGTGAAAGCTCTTCTCATACCCTCAGCTCCCAAGCTGCAAGTATAGAGGATTGAAACACTTAATGTTAAACTAATCCCCCATCATTAAAAAGCCCTGTAGATAAGCCTCTGGTTCTGCATTCTACGTGTGCTGTGCCCATGGTTCATAGGCGTGGGAGATGGAGCATGTGACGGGTATGGGGCAGCTGGGCTGTATGCATTCAATCAGCATTTAAAAGAGTGCATTTTCAATCCTGTAAGCCCATTGCCTCAAGTTGCAGTTGAGGAAATCTGGTGGTGTTAAGTACTGCCAGAAAACAAATCCTGAGCATCCCAAATTAGTTTGGTTTTGAGGGTAGCCTTAGTGACTTGTGCGATGTCCTGAGCGTATCTGGCTGTGTGGCGTGGGAGTAAACCACACTGCCTTCCCGGTTTTAGTTATTGCCAAGTACCTAGATTGCTTTAAAGTGGTCATTGGAAATGAAGGTGTAAGCGAACTCTTCTTCATTCAAGACTCAAGATGATCGGTGAAATGGGATATTTACAGTTTTAAACTACCATTGAACCCCTGCCCCTCCCCTTGAAACGCAGCGTGGTGATGGCTTTGTCTCTAGTAGTAAATTAAATGGTTCCATTGTCCTAGAATAGAAACTCGTGCTAGGCATTGCTGTGCATGAACTGTTTTGCAACGTAATCTTATATTTTGAAGGGAATAATCTGCGTACCATTGAGCAGTGCATACTGTAAGTTAGATGTACTGTTTTTCTTCTTCCTCAGTGGATGATTCCTTTTGCAGTCATGCTAGTGACCATTCCAAACCTGATCCTGGCTTACTTCGTGGCCTTCGTCTCTGGTCTGAGCATTGCAGCATCTCTTCTGTTGCCATGGTAGGAGAATTGTACATTTGCGGTGGGAAAGGGGTATATATCTGCACTACATGCATGTACTATGGCATGGAATTTGCCTCCGGAAGAGGCAGAATTTGGCAAGAGTCATTTCTTCCAATAATCTTTTTCTGCTTTTATAATAAAGGCTATTTGCAATGACATGACTTTGGCCTGTTGTTAACAGGTTACGTCTACTGTAATCGTAGCTGCTCTTTGTGCATAAGAGTATGTAAATGAGTCAATAATCTAAGTCGCTATAGAACTTGTGATAACGGTAAATCAGTTGCTTAGGTTTGGTTTCTAACAGAACTACAGGAATGATGAAGTTAGAGAAATCAATTAATGCTGAGCAATTGAGAACGTAGCAGAGGAAACATAAGCCAAGCTATGTATCCCTGCTTGAGCAGTCCTCTCTTATAGATCAAATAACACGAGGATATGATTAAAAGAAACTGAGAATTCAAGGTCCTTTGCTCTTGAGGACTGAAAATATGTGGGGGAAAAACACTACTCAAGGATGAGCAGAATGGGACATTTCCTCTCCAGAAAGAATAATTATTATTCAGGTCATATTGACCAGAAAGCAAGACCATTGCTGAGAGCGCTGTTTTGCGTTACTCATTTGTACAATGCCATGAAAACTCCAAGAGATCATGGAAACGTAGTTTGAAATAAGCTGTCAGACTACATAAGCTTTTCTGGACAGAGGGTGAGAAGCCCTTTTTTTCCGACAGTAAATCATGACATATATTGGAAATAAAATGTCAATTCACAGTTGACATTTGAGCAGCTTCCATTCTGATTCCCCATTATCAAATTCACTCTCTTTGGAGTAGAGAGAGGATAGGCCTCATTGGTTTCTGAAAATTTTGTTAGTTTGTCAAAAGGTTATTTTAGAGTGAAACTATTCAGAGATTCAGAGTCTCTTGAAATCTTAAGAAAAGTGGGGTTTGGGTTTTTTTTTTTTTTTGTAATATCACAACTTCTGATTGGAATGACAGTCAGTCTAAAGAATTCTGTCACCTCCCAGCATGTGTTTGATAGTTTTTCAGTGGTTTTCTACTATGTAATATGTGGTCATGCATTTCTTACGTGAATTTTTGCCCTCCTGTTCAGCAGCAGGACTTTTTGAATTGGATTCTTTCATCAGCATGAGTACATCAATCAGATCTTAAAAAAGGACGATGGGTGTACTCTTTCGGTAAGTTTGGAATTTGAGAAGACATTTTCGCTTGAGTTTTTCTTTTATCTTGCTCATCTCTAGGTCAATGCTGCCTGATGTTGTTGATAACTTTCGCCTGCAGAATCCTCATGGAAAAGGACATGAAACCATTTTCTATTCTTCTTATGTTTTCTTTACCAAGATGTCGGCAGGAATTGGCTTAGGAATTTCTGCAGCAGGACTGGAGTAAGTAAAACTGTTTGCACTTAGTGAATCTACTCTGAAAGCATTTTGAGGTTACTCCACCTTTACCCTGTGGAGTTAATTGCCTTTTTGCCCTGAGCCTGAAAGTGCCAGCAGCTCCAGATGGCTGACCACTAAAGACAGGATTGTTATCATCCAGGCCAGACCACAGAGCAATAAGTCGCCTGCCCTAACATGGTTCAGTTCAGAAAGACCTGACTTCCCTTTAGAATTTCCTCTTTCCAAATTACTCATGTAAATTTTAGTGGCTTATATGAATAAAGAACTAAACATGAAAGCTCAGCAGATGAAGGTCCCCACAAGTGATACAGCTACTTTGTGCATTCCCTGTTGCATATGGCTTGGACTATGTATACGAGTTTGTAATCTTTACATGGATTGGAGTGCTTTCAGGGGTGCCTAGTGGCCTGTTCATCATAAAGGGATCACCATTCCCTGCATGGTTTTAGGGAACTGGACACTGATCAGAGTCAGGAACAGATTCTTTCTCATGGCTCTGTCCATCGCCTAGAACATGTCAGTTTGGAAGATGCTGTGTGTTCTCCTTCCACTTTTGCTTTGTCTGTTGTGACAGTTGAGAAAGCGATGAGCCATCTCCTGCCCTGCTTTTGTACATGACCTAGCAGAGAGAGCCTTTGCCTGTAGCTGCTACAGCACACAAGCACGCAATAAACACTTAGAAGGGAACTTGTCTGAAGTACTGTCTAGCCCTTGGCTCCAAGTTAGGTTTTGGTAACCAGAATGTTTTCCTTCAGGGCCTTCAGCTGAAACTGCTAAATAACAGTCACTGCTTGGCTGAACATTTTGGGCTTAGGAATTTTAGATGCTTACTGCTAACACCCTCAGACAAATCGCTGTTCACCAATTAGCCCCTTTTCAATTACATTGTAGTTAGCTCCTAGCAATTTGCCAAGGCAGATGTTTGTGGGAGAACACAAAAAAGAGTGATGCCAAATGAGCTGTAGCTTTCATAGGTGCATATTCAGGGGGAAATAAACTCATTCCACGAATTGGGAATGGGAATTTGAATGTATCAACAGTTGTGGGGCTGCACGGAAACCCTGAATCAATGAACTGTGTGTAACTAACTCTGAGCACTTGAGCAAATTTGCCTATCTTGAGAAGAGTGCTTAAGTGTGTGTTTAAATTAAAGTTAATTATCACTGTTGAAATTGGTCAGATTACTTGCATACTTTTAAAGCGGAGCCTAAATACTTTGCTGAATATTAATTGGAAACACATAACTAATCAATTTCCTTACATGGGATTCCATACTACTCTTAGTAGTTAAATGTTATGTAATAATAATGAGAAAATGCAGAGGCAATTGAGCACAAAAATGAGATTTGAAAAAGAGAATTTGAAGCATGTAGTAGGGGGAAGGAAAAAAGAGATGTGTAGGAAAAGCGGGAGAAAAGTCTTGAAGAGTGTTGGGGGAAAGAAGGAAGCCTTCAGATGAACAACTGCCTTTTAGCTTTGGACATACACACGCCACTCTCGTTTCAATTGTTCAGGTTTACTGGATACAAGCCAGGGATATGCAGACAATCCGACGATGTGATCCTCACACTGAAAATCCTCATTGGAGCGGTCCCTGCTATCCTCATCCTTGTAGGTTTATTTATACTTCTTTTCTACCCAATCACTGAAGAAAGTCGGAAAGAAACAAAGCTTGCGCTTGAAGTGTTAAGGTAGGTTTGAAGTGGCAGCAAACAGCAGTAACGTGACCACAACAGCTCTTAGTTGTACTGGGCAAAAAATTATTAACTACCAACATATACCTCTATATTCCTTACAACAAAACAAAACAACACTCAATTAGCTGAATTATTAACTTAATGGTATCATTACATACTCCAGTATCTTATTTTTGTAGGGTAGTACTACCTGCTTAGAGGACCGTTTATCAGATATATCAGCTGCTGTATTTTACTTTTTTTCTGGGGTGTCGCACAAAGCACTACTGGGGTACAGTGTTTCAAGCAGAAATGAAGAATATTCTACATAGATTAAATTTCTGGAGATAATGTGAATAGTTACAATTTACTTGTATACAGAAGAAAATGGGATTCTTGACTGCATTCTTGGTGTTTATGGAATATAAGAAACATCCAAACCATGTAGAGGCGTAGGCGGGAAAGATCGTGGGGAGAAAAAGGACAGCTTTGAGCCGTTCTTTCCCTTTTTACCCTATCGCTCTCCCTTCATCCCCGTTCCTCCCTCTCCAAAGAAAATCTTGCCTAGCTCAAAATCATTCACCTCTGTCAAGTGAAGCCGTGCTATACTGAGGACATACATAAGAACAGTCTATCCTAGCAGATTGATGGATTAAATATCAAAATATGTCGTTACTCTGTCTTGTTTTTATTATCCCAAGTTACTGGAATTGGAAACCGATTTCCATGCTAAGGGATCAATTCCAAGGTCTAACCATGGGTATCTGGGACCGATTCATTGCCCTAAGGTATCTGAGATACCTGCATGGGGTTGGCAGATATGGCACAGCCCTCTCGGGCACCAGCTGCTTTCTTGAGTGCCAGCTGCAGACCGGAGGGGACAGCATACACAGTCTAAAATGGGACTGGTCCCTCTGTTTAGGTACTTTAGTCACTGTCCTAACAACCACACCTTGCTGGTGGTTCTCAGGTGTTTGAGATTGTCAAACTGTAGCTTGATTAGTAATAAAAGCCCAAAGTCTGTTCACTGTGCACCTAAAAGCAGTCTGTTCTGCTTTTAACAGAAGGAGCCATCAAAGCACGGAGAACCTGGATGACCACAAAGAGGACACCTCTGTCTGAAAGCTCCGAATTCAATGAGTTTCCAAATAGTCTCACATCCCACGCACAAACTCTGTGAGGGTCTGCCGGGTCATTTCTCTGCTCGCATTTTATCAAAACGGATAAAGGATGATTCTGACACAGTCAGTAATGAAATCAAGAGAGGACACCACTGTGCAAAATACATATCTAACTCCATGCGCTGTGCTAAACAAGACATTACAAATGTTCGGGAGTGTAAGCTATTGAAGGGTTGGGAGTTTTTTTTGTTTGTTTTTCAATGATTAGTGGAAAGCTGTGATCTCATTGCAATAAGAGATTCTATGGACTTGTAGGTCACGGGAAGAAAGTGTAAATGTGATGCACCACCTAAATTTTAATTCGTGTGATATATTTCACCCTTAAAGGCTGGGGTGGATTTTGAACATAATCTCTACCTATAAATTGCACAGTGGTGTGCTTCGAAAGCACTTGGCAATCCTGAAGTATACTATATAAAGTTAGGATCTATTTTGTTTTGAAATGAAGCAAATCACTGATGCAGACACATCTTGAGGATTTTCTCATAAAGGGTTTTTTCTGAAAGAGATTTTGATGTAATTTGACTTGATAGATTTTATATGAAACAGAACCTTACATTTCCCATTACTGGAGCTCCTTGCTTCTGAAACCTGTAAACTGATCTTTATCAGAGAATGAGTACTTAACATTTTCAAAATCGACATCTCCACTCAGGATACCCAAAATCAGTAGCCCCTTCCAAAAATTAGACTATGCTATTCAAATTTCTGTAAATTTTGGCCTTTAAGTAATCATCATACTCGCCCATTTCTCATGTGGTGTAGGCTCTCTGCTTCACAGAACACCGTGGCACGGCTGGTAATCTCGGCTTGCACACAGTGTTTTATAATAATGAGATGACACCTGACTTTTAAATGGTGATTTTTTTTTCAGTCAGGGATGTCATCGTGCTTTAGATGCATTAACTGAAACCTCATTTCTACTATAGATTCACACTGATGAACACATTTTGTAGATGAAAGACATACCTAACCTCAGGCACTTTCTGGAGCACTTAAGTTCAGACCTGGTCATTCTGGGCTTCTTCTGTAGTCAGTGGAGATGGAGACCTCCAGAGGCTGGCTCCAAGCTTAAGCTGAAATGACTGGACTCTGAAGACGTATCTGAATGGAGGGGACAGTGATGAATCCAAGAGTTGAAGGCTCGTTCGCCCTGAATGAATCAGCACAGTGCAAGACAAGGCAGGAATTTACAGCCCGCTGGCTTCACTGTGTGAATACGTGGGAGGGTGCCTTTATTTTGTACTGGAAGTGCCTTTGGAGGACTGGCTTGCCGCTGTTTGCAGCAGGTGTCACTGGAGGCAGTGACCACGAGTAATTTGCTCAGGGCCATCTGGGACGTGACTCAGTGCTGGGACTGGAGACCGGAAACTTTTACTGAAAGACACCGAAATAAAATCAGTGCATCCACTGAGAGTCTCATTAAGTTTAATACTGAAACCTTTTCAGGCAAGTTTGAAGTCTAAGGCCTGATGAACTGTCCTAATTCAGCAAAATGCTTAATCATGAGTGAGCTTTTAAGGATATATTTTGAATGTCCGTGGGTAAGAGTTACCTATGTTTAAAATTTCTGTTGAATTGACATCTAAGGCTGGATTGGTTTTTTGGTTTTGTTTTGGTTCTTGGACACATTAAGATTTGTATGCCTGGGGCGTATGTGTTTACAACAATAAAAACCATAAGCCTGTTTACAATTTTGAGTCTGATGGAACTTGAAATAGCATATTTACTGCACTTTGAAGTAGGTAAGTTATGTAGTAATATCACATAGCTCCAAAACATCATAGAAGACAGTTTTGGGGGTTTGATTTATTCTGCAATATTTGTGAATTTCTGAATAGTCTTCTTTAAAAACAACCAGAAGTCCCAGTAAAGGCTGTTAATGTTTTTTAATGGGTTATGTTTTCAGCTGCTATAAATCTGTAGCTACAAGGCAGTGGATCCGTGTCAGTTTACATAAGCCGAATACTCAGCCCAGTGATAAAAGGGTTGCAGAAACTGCTGGCTGTGGTTGATCGGAGTAATTTGAATGTGGCTTAAGATATTATTTCTAGATCAGTTGTGCAGTTGCCTCTAAATTACACAACACCCAACCTGAATTCAGCCTCTTGCAAGGTAAGCTGAGTTGATTGTAAACTGTTTTCCGCTTCTCCGGAGAGATAATGTGATAATTATCTAACAGAGATGTGCTCAGTCCTCGCTTTGCATATGGTAGCAATAACGGGAACAGCCAAAATAAAATAGAAAGCTTCCGTAGATGAAATGTAAATTAATATTTTTATATTTTGAAAATCTTATTGTTTTATTTGATTATCACAGTTGTACTTTTGTTAAGAAAATAAATGTATTTTTGTAAATAAAAAGAGGGGAAGTGCAGGGTAAGGGGTTTTTTTTGGTAATTTTCTTTTTTTAAGGCTCAGTGTTGGTGCTGTAAAACGAATGAACTTTGTATGTCTCCTTGTCAGTTTTAAACGACGTGTATGCCTTATGTACGTTCAGAACATGTGACTGAAAGAAGCAGATTCTTATATTGACGACCGTTCAGATTAAACGCTAATCTAATGTAAACCTTCTGCCTTGCAGTGATTGGCAGTAACAAGGACCGGGTTCAGTCCCCGGGGGCTCTCGCTCGAGTAACACCCAAATACAGCCGTAAGAATATGGGAGACTGGGTTAAACCAGCTGGCTGCCTGAGGGACAGCACTTCCCCGCCTGCACGCAAGCAGTGGATTTACACAAATAGAGGAAGCAAAGGAAGGGATAACAGAGTTACGCATCACCGGATAGCCCCCCGTAAGGCAAACCATGCCCTTGCTGAAGTGTAGTGATGGCAGCCGAAATCTACACTGGGCTGATTGCTGGTACGGTCAGCAGCTGAGCTGGGCACTACTCTTCTCTTCCAGTTTCATCCCCCTTGTACTTTCTGCCTAAAAACGATGTTGAAACCTTCCCAGGCTATATCGCCTTCCTGAGTCCTACTGCTGGTGGTCGGTGTCACCGCAGGTCATAGCTAACCGCGGAGGCGAGCTGCCGCTCCCCGTCAGGCGCTGTTGGAAGGGGTTGCTGGTAGCCACCATCACCAGCCGTGTCTCCTGCTGACCGTGCTGTCCGCACCCTGTCTGCCCCTGAGCTTGCTGGCCTGCCACGGCTTAGGTGGATTAGATCACTTGTGCTGAGTCCCCCGCTTTAATAGGTGAATGCCACCTGGGACATCTGTCCCTGGGGAGGCCCGGAAGGCTGGGACCTTCGGTGTCAGGTCACTGGGTTTTCAGGAAGGGCTCTGTAGATTTGAGTACTAATTCCTTAAGTCACTCCTGCACCTTATAAGAATCGCTGCTAGGTTCAATCCCTGCTGCATCCTCATGCCTCTATTCGCCTTCTGCATTCCAAGTTCAATAGTTGAAGCAGACAATGTTTTAAAGCCAAACCTTGCTTTTTTGTGTCCATGGTATCGCTTGCTCATCTCCTTTTATACTTCCTCCCTGGGCTGCAGATAGAAAATGCAAAAGTAAATCAGTCTTCTTGAAAGGAGGAGTTTCCATGAGGGAAACACAGGTCCTTTAAGACCTGGTTTGTGTTGTCCATGTCTTTGAAGATGAGGAAGAGAAGACAAGTTAGTTCAGTCTTATGCTGTAGGGTACAACCAGAATCAGTCTAGTGCATAGTGGTCACATACCTTGTATGAATTTCATATCATAGTTATATAAAAGCCAGTCTGAACGTGTTACAGTAGAGTCATTCCCTTCAGAAAACTTATAGACTGGTTGATGGAAAAGTCAGTTGGGTTCGTACAAGTGGCAGGTGAGGGAGGGAGTTTTGTTTTCCTGCAATTTTTGAGATCACAAGTTCCTCACGATGCTGTCCTGGTTTGAGGTGAAACAGGACCAATTTTGTTCAGTAATTTCGCTTTTTAGCTGGGCCTCTTCTAACTACTGAAATTAACAGCGCATTGTGCAGACAATGTTTGCTCTCAGAGTGATCAGACCGATGTTTATAGCTGATGCCCGGGCATGGGATGCAGAGAGGCTCTGGGTTATACTCATCGCTGTAACCCCCAAGGGCAGCTCACTCTGTTACGTGCCCCGTTGGAGGGTCGGAAGGGGAAAAGTGCAGTGGGGTCCCACCTGCGGGGAGGAGCGGACAGGACAGGGGACCCAAACTGACCAACGGGGTATTCCATCCCATCTGCCTCATGCTCAGTGTAAAAGCTGAGGGATCAAAGGGTCAGCCCTCTTCCTTCAGTGGGCGATGTCCGAGGAGGACTCTGTCTGTTCGTCTGCCTTTGGTCCCCATCCTGAATGCAGATCCGGAATCCAGTTCCCTCCATCACTGAGACCAGCCTGGGACTGCCCCAGCGCCAGCCGGTGTTGTGATCGTCATCCTGGGAGCTTGATACGGTTTGGTATATATTTCATTATTTCCCTTATTTTATTATTAATATTTCATTAAAGTAGTTTAGTTCTTTCTAAACTTATCAGTCTCTTTTTCCCTCCTCTGCCTCTCTCTTTGAAGAGGGGTAGAGGGGAGCATCTGTCGGTCCCATCTGGGGTCCCCTATGTCCCCAGTGGCCGATTTGGCCTAAACCACAACATGCACTGAATGCTTCTTTTTAACTTAACTCTCTGCAAGGCCATGGTTCAGATACCTAGCAAGAGTGCTGAGTATTATGGTTACAAAAATGTGTATAGGTTATAGGCTTAAAGTATGAAATCAGATAGCTTTCACATCATTAAGCACCAAATCTGCCGCATAAAACAGATGCTAACTCACTGGGAAGCTTCATTCAAAAGACGAAGCAGCGGCGTGTGTCTGTCCCTGAGGCGGAGGGGGAGGCTTTTTGCTGTGTTGCATCTGAGAATTTACACTCTCTGAAGACACAAACTGGCACGACACAGAGCTGAACAAAGAAGGGAGGGAGAATGGTCCTGGAGCCATGGCACTCTGCAGAGAAGTTGTGTCCTCAGTATCATTTCAGAGGCATTTACGGAGCAGCAGTCTCTACCCCGCCCTGGAGAGCAGCAGCTGGATGGCACGGAAACGTCGGTGTTTGCTCTAGAAGTGTGGAAGCAGAAATAAATCTTATTTCCTGATCTATTTCTTGTCCCAAATGATGTTAGACAAGACTATGAATTTCAGCTATGCCCTTCAGCTCTCTGTCCTCATTTTTGCTGCACTCTGCTGTAGATGGTGAGGAAGACTCAGGCCACATGGGAGTGATGGTCACTTGCTCAGCTTCACCGATGGAGGTACGCTTTGGAGACCCAGCACTCATCCCCTGCCAGTTCGTCTCTGCTGAAGTGCATATATCATCTACGTTCAGCAAAGGATCAAAAGGATTTCCGTTGCACATTATTATTCACCATCACGGACTTTCATCTCTGTTTTACCTTGAGGATGTTTTCACCTGCC
This sequence comes from Pluvialis apricaria, assembly GCA_017639485.1. Classification (NCBI taxonomy): domain Eukaryota; kingdom Metazoa; phylum Chordata; class Aves; order Charadriiformes; family Charadriidae; genus Pluvialis; species Pluvialis apricaria. Next base: position 121,819,357 of record CM030009.1, read on the forward strand.
TAGGGACAACTCGGGTCACCAGCTTGTCATCGTGATGATGGAACCGGGTTTACACTGGCTGAGAAGTTTCTGTCCAAACCGGCTGCAGACCATGAGGAAGTATTTCCCTCGTGTTTCCAAAACAAACTCACCTTTTGGCCATCTTCAAAGTCATCAAGAAGAATGTCCACATTTGCCACATTCAGCAGCTTCAACGGTTCTGCTGGTGCCAGCCACGCTGGGTTGTGAGTGTCGGTGCATCGACGTACCTGCTGACATCGGTGTGGGATGAATGCAGAACGTAGCCACCTCCAGACTCCTGGCAAAGTCTCAGCTGGGCTGATCTGGCCAGGCAGAGAGAATGGGAAACTCCAGAATTCCCAAAGTGACCTGCCGGGGTGAAAAAACAGCCATAAGACAAGCAAGCTCCCTAAAACCACCCTGCAGTCCTCTCCTGAGGGCTCTTGGATTGACATCGATGACTGGGTGGAAAGATGTTGGATGTGGAGATGCAAATGCCGCATGCAGAGCAGAGGAGCCTCGGAGAACCAGTTAACACCTCCTGGTTACCAGAAATTCACACACTCAGCTTGTCCCTCCCTGGTCCCATGCCTCAGGCCCTGTTCATACAAAAGCAGATCAATGGAAAAAGCAGCAACTTGACCTAAGAGATGAACAGGGACTGCGGGAAACAGGCTGGAATTTCACTGCTGGAGGATTCCCTGGAACTGGACAGTCAGCAGAAGCAACGCCGTAAAAGCTAAGAAAGACGTATCTTAATTATTCTGGCTGTGCAACTGAAATAACGAGGAGCTTGATAGAGGGCACAGTTAGCAAACATGCTGGGATGTCGGCCTTCTCCGTGTCCTGGCACAGAAGGGAATGTGTTTTGGTCCTGGCGCTGGGAGTACTCGTTGCAGACTTGGTGTCTGCCAAGCCAGGTAGGAAGTGCCTGACAGACCCTGGCAGGCTAAATGAGAACAAGTAGGCGAGCGTAGGGTGTAACGCGCAAGGAATTGATGCAAGATACACGAAGGGAACCAGAGTTCAATCTTCCTTTTCCTTCACCTTTCGTTTCAGACCCCACCGCGTTCTTCCTTGTTCTCCAGCAGACAGTGTTCTACTCGTTGCCTGCAGGGTGGGCCTGAGGAAAGGAAACTCAGCACAGGAGTTGGAGCCCTCAGCACAGGAAAGACACGGACCTGCTGGAGCGGGTCCAGAGGAGGCCACGAAGGTGGTCAGAGGGCTGGAGCACCTCTCCTGTGAGGACAGGCTGAGAGAGTTGGGGTTGTTCGGCCTGGAGAAGAGAAGGCTCTGAGGAGATCTTATAGCCCCTTCCCTCGAGGCTTCAAATTATTGTTTAAAACCTCCCACAGCAGCTTTTCAGTGCCATTAATTTAGCCTCCAACTTAACGCTCGCCAGCAGCCAGAGGACTGCCGTGAGCACAGACCTCGAGCAGAGGCATCAGAGCTCTGAGGGAAGATGGTTATCGGCGCCTCAGCCTCACCCAAGCGCCTGGCTGACCCCATGGGACACCCCGGCCCTGGGATCCCTGCTGAGCGGCGGCCCTCCCTTGGGAAGGGGACGATCCTCCGCTGTCCGGTCGGCATCGGTGCTCCTGCTGGATGTCTGTGGATGTTACACATACGAAGAAGACGGTAATGCTGAAACCCCAGATACATTCCACAGAGCACATGGATAATACCTGTAATTAGAAGATAAATTAGAAGCTAGAAGTAATAAGCTATTAACTGCACCTGACAATTAGACACATCATATATAATGACCATATTAGCGTACAGCCGGCACAGCAAAGTGGGCATCTGAAAATGTGCCAATGAGGAAATTCACGTTATCCCAGGCCCATTTGTTCTTGTGACATTGAAACAGTAATTTTATTGTACCTTTTATTTTAATAAGGTCTAATTGCTAGAATCACGTTACAGGTTCTTTTAGTGGTTGCTTTTAGACCTAAAGGATGCAACAGAGAAAAGGACATTCACGTTATTATCCGTTTTATGAATGCTAATTCATCTTTTAAAGTTTGGGGACGTTGTAAACAGAAGTCTGATTTGAGATGAGAAAAATTCATTTAAGGTTTTATCTTTTTCAAAGGCACTGAGAGCACAGGCTTTGTTTGTACGGATTTGAATAAAATCCACAATCAGTCAAGAACTATGAGAAGTTTCAGTAAAAGAAAATGAAATGAAAAGTCAATACATGATAATAAGATTTTTAATAACAATTCATCAGATATTTTGAAAACTATTAGCTGTGCATTTCTGGACATAAACCCGAGTAACAACGTCTCTCTCTTCAAGATAAAGGGAAATTCCATCAAGTGCTTTTTATCTCCCACTGTATACGTGTCCCCATCCCCAAGCTTATGTACATCAGACACATCCTTCCTCACCGTCACGGCATCAACGGGCAGCATCTACAGCTGTGGACACAGGGAAATGGGCCGCAATGAAAACCAAGCTCAGAAAAAGACTTAAAACCAGGTAAATTAGGAACTGTGCTTCAAATGCAGCTCCCAGAACTCAGGCTTTCACACAGCAGGAGCGAGCCTGAAGCTGTCCTGAAGGTACCTTCCTGTCCCTTCCAGCACCTAATGGCTTCAAACTGGAAGAAGGGAGATTTAGATTAGGTATTAGAAAGAAATTAGTCACTGTGAGGGTGGTGAGCCCCTGGCCCAGGGTGCCCAGAGAAGCTGTGGCTGCCCCATCCCTGGAGGTGTTCAAGGCCGGGCTGGATGGGGCTTGGAGCACCCTGGGCTGGTGGAGGTGTCCCTGCCCATGGCAGGGGGGTTGGAACTCGATGATCTTCGAGGTCCCTTCCAACCTAAACCATTCTGTGATTCTAAATAACAATGCACGTGAGTAAGATATTGGCTTTAACCAGTTTTGCACTGGTTTCTTTCCTCTTTTTTTCAGATGAGAGATGGTAATGAAAACAAAGCATAAATCTCTAAGGTTTTGTGTAATGTGTGGGATTTTTTTTTTTTTTTTAATGTAATCTTTTCTAACCCTTTTGAGGAACTGTCTGGAAGAAATAAGCTGGTTGTCCCACTAAGTTTATTCATAAATAATACTTGGCACACTTGTAGCATTACATCTCACATAACCTATACTAAAGGTTGTTATTAACCCATATTACAGTTCAGCTGAAATCGAAAAAGCACTTAATTTACCAACGGTATCTTAGCAAGAGTGCAGCAGCCTTAGCTGCTGATTCTGCTAGTTCCTACCCCCAGCCCCCTGGCTTACACTTCCAACAGCTTCTTCGCATCCCTCTCCAGAGTTTTGAGCATTGAAAATAATGTCTCACTGCGGTTAGTGTTGTGCTTGATACAGCTTCAGCAACTCGGGACTTTGTTTACCATTCAGCCCATAGATTTAGAAATGACTTCGCGATTAGAAATAAGCAATTCTCTTACTGTGAGGGTTTATTTTTCCTGCGATTCCTAGGGTTATATTGCAAATGCAGCATTTGTCCACGTGCACATAACGCACCATGAAGAACTAGCGTAATCCCCTGACAGCCTATTACCAGCTTTTAGCGGGTGAGTCGCACGCGCTGTGTCTGCTCTAGTTGCCCGACACAGCGATGCCCTGTGTGCGTGTCGCTCCCGGTGCTCACCTGGGGAGCAGGAGGACTCCTACAAATCCGTCCGCTGCAGCCTGAGGCTGGGCACGCTTCTGGTGCGAGACACTGTCTGTCGCCAACCGAGAACTAATACAAATAGATAACGATTCCAAAATAAACAGCTGATTTTTATACACGGTTTGGCTGCATAATGAAATTGTAGAAGCAGCACTTGAGGCACGTGCCATTCGAGGCGCCCTCCCGGGGTGAACGGGGCAGCGCGGGTGGCAGAGGGTTCCCGCAGAGCCAAGCGCGCTCAGCCCTGACCCTCTCCTCCTCCCGCGGGTTGGTGGGACGTTGGAACCAGGAACGGGCGTGGAAAGGACCGTCGGGCGGCTGAGAAGAAACACGGAGCATCCCCAGCCCCCCGCCTGCTTTGGGCACGCACCCAGCGCCGAGGCTCTGAATTCAGTTGCTTTCTGGTAAGAGTAACGGTGATCGCGGACCACCTCCTGACTGAACAGTGGCAATTCCTGAGAAGAGATGCTTGTTATCGACAGGATGAAGCCCACAATCGCCAATATTTTTTTGCCTGTTTTCACAGAATCATAGAATCATAGAATTGCTGAGGTTGGAAGGGACCCTTAAGATCATCAAGTCCAACCATTAACCCAACCTGACAAAACCCTTTCTAAACCATGTCCCCAAGTACCACGTCTAACCTTTTTTTAAACACCTCCAGGGATGGCGAATCCACCCCCTCCCTGGGCAGCCTATTCCAATGTTTAATAACCCTTTCAGTGAAAAAAATTTTCTTAATATCCAATCTAAACCTTGCCTGGCATAACTTGAACCCATTTTCTCTCGTTCTCGTTTCCTCCTCCCCTGTTCATCAAAAGCTGATAAATTCTGGTTGCACCACACAACACTGAGTGCTCTTTGCAGCTTTCGCTAATGTTGTATCTTTAATATCGTATTTTGTGGACAGATGATTTTTTTGACAGCGGCTAAATTCCCAAATAGGCAATAAAAAACAAATAATTACATTAGTCCTGAGACAGCAGCTCCAATTCTATAATCTCGTCACCCGATTCCTTCTCACGCAGTAAAAGCCACTGGGAAAGCCTGATAAACTGCTTAATGTTATCATGCTTTAATTTTATGGGCAGCAATCTTGGATTACTGTCTTATCTGCAGTGCTGCAGTCCACGCTACATAAACTTGCGCTGGTTTCTAAATTTCACCTTTGCATTCTTCTCTTTCTGTCTCACTACAAAACCCATAGAACATTTTCTTCTGTCAGCCTTTAAATCGGATGTTCTCAAGGTAATGGGTTATTGGACTTCCCTTCTGCCCGTTCAGCACGTATTAGCTATGAAAATTAAAAGAGATGTATCGTTAGTATTAACAGTATTTTTTCAAATGTAACAGGGGAAAAAAATTCTATATGAAGACAAGGGATGTTTAGAAATACTAACTAGCAAATGTTTAGTTATTCAAAGGTAACTAAAGTTATTTTACGCCTATAACGATGCCCTGGGTCTGGCTGGGATGGAGTTAGCTTTCTTCGCAGCAGTCTGTGCGGTGCTTTGGACCGTGACCGAAACAGTGTTGGTAACAGCCCCCTGTTTTGGCTGTTGCTGAGCAGATTGCACAGCGCCACGGCTGTCTCCTTTTCCTCTCCGTCCCACCCCAAGAAGCCGGGAGGGGACACAGCTGGGACAGCTGACCCCAGCCCACCAAAGGGACGCTCTTCACCATACGATGTCATGCTCAGCGACCAAAACTGGGGGAAAGAAGGAGAAAGGGGATGTTCAGGGTTACGGCGTTGATTTTCCAAAGTAACCGTTACGCATGATGAAGCCTTCCTTTCCCAGAAGCTGCTGAGCACCTGCCTGCCACTGCGACGTACTGAATGCAGTCCTTGTTTTGCCAGCACAGCTCCTGTTCTACCTATTACCCTGTCTTTGTCTCCACCCACGAGTCGCTTCTGCCTCTCCAGATCTCTCCCCGGCCCTGCGCAGTGGGCTGGGTGGGGGCTCGGCTGCCCGCCGGGCTCAGCCCACCACACACGACGACACACGTGACAGCCGCTGCCCCACATCCACACACAGAGGCATTATTGGTGGGCACAGGAGGGGAAAAGGGTCTCGCTTCTGCACACTATGGATATTCCACAGGGCCATACTTCGTCCCAAACTCCGCTTACCTAAACCAGCGCTCACCCCCTCAGTAACACCACTGCAAACCCCCACGCGCTTCTGCAGGCACTATTTCTCACCAACAGTGGGACAGCTCAGGCTTCGACAGAAGTGACGAAATGGGGGACAACACAGCGTTTGCAAGGGTTTCTTTATTATGCAAGTTTACTATCGTCTAAAAACACCAACATATTAAAAACCAAGATGGAATCTTTAGCTCGGAAGCTTGTAAGAACACACGTTTTCAAGCACTGATACAAAGACTTGGTCTATACTGCAAGAGGCATGTTTAAAAAACACTGCTCAGTAGAAAAAAAAGTTAATGTTTCCAAGGATCAAATAAATAATTTACAGCGATATGCAGAAAAAAAATTACGGAAATCCGACAGAGATTTGAGACAGACTGTTGTTTAGAATTTGCAGTCCTACACAGTAAATTTAAGAGTCTCCCATCGCTAAGACGGGCATTACAAAAATCACTGTCAAAAATTACATTTTACTGCTGGGCTGTTCTGAAGCGCTGCTGCTGTCTAAAGCGTTGGAGGAGCAGTCTCTGAGGACTTCCAAAGAACTCGTGATATCCAGACTTTCAGAAGAAGCGGGTCTGCAGCCTTCCGTAGAACTGATGATGTCCAAAGTTTTGGAAGAACGGGCACTGTAGCCTTTCGCACTGGCATCTCTTATGACAATCTCCTGTGTGGATGTAAACATTAACGGAACAAAGCCCTCGCTGTCTGCCGTGAGGACAATCCAAGACGAACCTGTGAAGACACATAAACGTCTGTCCATACGTTTTCCTGTAATTAGGTATGTTTAAGGTACAAAACATTTCTTCTAAAATCGAAGTGAAATGCTTCTGTATGTTTACAGTTTTTCTAGGAAAAAGTATGGGGTGGTATAATCTCAAAAATAAAAGACGGCTAACAACTATGCAAAAGAGCTTTCTGACCAATTTTGCCACTAGGAGACAAAACTATAATAAACGCTCGTTTCAAATAAGGAGGAGGAAAGAAATTCTGAATAGAATTCCTAAGCATCCAGACTTGTTTTTAATTAGGTATTCATAAGCTACTTCCCGGTGCTTAAGCTGTGCAGATACTGTAAAAAGCAGAAAGTTATTAAATTAAATGACAAATTAATATCATAAAACCAATTTAGAAACCACTTCTATTATGTAATTTCAATACAATTAATTCCAATAAACACAAGGAAGAAATACTGTACTGTACTGTGCAAACCCCACCTCTCCGGTCCATTTGCTATTTGACTTCACATCAGCATTAGCATTATTTCTACAATTTGAAATCGTTTACTGAATCCAAACCACTGACTTCCACCAACTCATGTAAACCAGAAAATTTTCATACTCGTATCTGCTAAGTTGATGAAGAAATAAAATGGAGCTTGTGGAGGGCGAGGGAATTCAGAGAAACATTTCCAGCTGTTCGTAAATTTACATTACCTAACTTCATGTCACAAGTAAGGTCATGAGAAGATTGTAGCTTAAAAGTACGCAACCCTTTAATCTTTTGGCTTAATGTCTCATTTGGACCAAACTTTAAAATCGATACAATTCAGGAATTTGAAAATACCATTCCTACTTCGCCCATTTATCTGGTAATGTTTGTAAAATTAATAAAGAAACCTACTGTAATACTGTTCGCTTTTAAGATTTATCTAGTAAATACGTGATGATTACTCATTCCCGGGCAACCGATTCTGTTCAGTTTACATTTTTAAGCTAAAAATGAGAAGTGGAAACCAACGTAGGCAATGGGGCCATTTTTCTTGCCAGAAAGAGTTGTTGTTCAAATCTCATAGCTCAAAATAACATTCCAGTCTGAAAAATTAAGAAATCAGCACCCACAAAACTGCCTACTGTTATCACTGCGTCTATCGCGGGTTTCTGGGTTGTGTCACGACATTATTAAAATAGTCACCGTGTTTCAATGCGTGTAACCAATCCTGCAATGGGTAACACACGATAGCGGTAAGGACCTTGTCAAGATTCAATTGTTAGTGAATTATCCCGTTACAGTTTTATCTAGCTCTTGGAATACCAAATATGATCCCACAACTACTTAAAGCAAAATAAAGCTGGCACAACGGTAAGAAGAGCAGCCTTAAGGCTTTGGGATGGGCGCTCGGGAACCTGCAAGCAGGCAGCAGACACGGCAGGCGAGCAGCTGGAGCACAGTTCAAAGAATCTCCGCAGTGGTGGGAGATCGTATCCCAGAAGTGCAATTCCTACCTTTGCCAAAAGCAAGACGCTTCGGATTGACGCGCACACAGACACGTGAGTGGGATGAACGGGTAACAGCAGAGGAGACCACAGCAATAAGAAAGGTAGTTTTTCTTCACAGCAAAAACTGAAGTGAAATGCACTGCTAAAATTTACAGAGCTACTTTTGTGTTTATAAAAAACCTAGAGGATTTGGTAAAGGAGACGAGATGCTGGAACTACAGATTAAAATATAGAAAACTGTATTCCAAAACCACCAGTCAACTCTAATCTCCTCATTACTCACACATCTCCATTTAGAATAGCTGAAAACATAAATAAAATACTGGGTGACAGTAATTTTCCTGTGTAATTAGCTACTTGCTAAGGGGGTATCAATACATAAGTTTGCTCATTTTTTTTTTAATATAACGTAAAGATTCTTCTCAGCAAAAGCCCAGAGAAGCAGCTTCATGTTATAAAACAAATGAGCAAGCTTTTGTTCGTAATCTTTCATTATGTATTCCTTGGGTTTTTTTTCCAGATGGGATTATGGATATTGCTACCGCTCACTGAGAATGTTGCGTGTGTTTGAAGTGTTTGCATTATTGGATAATTACAACGTACCATGTTGCATTTCTACAAGAGAGAGATTGAATATCTGCTGGACTATATTTAGACGGAGTTTACCACCACAAAGAATAACAGCTCGTCTTTCATCTGAATCGCTTCTGGAAAGCTGCTTCTGTAAATTCAAGAAAGAATCATTAGATACTGTGATGTATATTTAAGCAGAGATGTCAAAATGGCATTAATCAAAACAGGATCACAGACATGCCTTCAACTACATCATTTAAAGAAAGTCAAACGCTACATTCATTCAGATCCATTTGCAAGATTTATACTTTCAAGTCTCAGCTCTCAAAGAGATGATCTGGGAGTGATAGCAGCAAATAACTCTGCCAATTCAGCACGTGCCAGAACAACAGGAGAGGAAATCGTGCGCTGCTGCTGAAGCAACCATGAGCTTCACCCACAGCGCGATCCTGGCTCTCAGCCTCCCACCGGGGAGGGACATTTTCCTGGGGAGTCTGTAAAGCTGCAGGTTTTCCATCCTCCCCCCTCCCTGACACACAGCTTAAGAAGAGGTGAGAACTCCTGCGCATGAATGTCTGGGACGAGGAACGGACTAACAAATCAGAAGGGCTCGTTTGTCTCGCCTCTGACCATCACCGCCCCAAGCCTTAAAATCCAAAAAGGGTCTTCAAAGAATATCCCCCACGGGGCAGAGCAAAGCATTTTTAAAATCTGCAAGAGATCAGTTGCTACCAAAACGACAAACTCTGTCTTTGCGTAGGATAAAATTCACACAACCACATCACTTCCCAGGGAAGCACTGATAACATCTCTGGGTCATGACAAAACCACGATAAAGTAAATTCTGACTCCTTTCCCATGCTGTGGACGGACCCCTCCATCCACAAGGAGTGTGCACGGTTTTGGGTTTCCTCAATATTTTGTAAAATACAGCTAATCGCTTGGGCAGTAGAGAAACGATCAGGGCTCAGCGCACGAGGTGAGGATCCCTGTTCGCCTGGTAACGATTTCTGAGTCAAATATACCCTGACTGAAGTTAAAGCACAGCATTTCCTGCCAGAATTTCCAATGCCACTTGTATTTCAAAAGTCAAATGCTTTTCTTGCCACAAATCATCAGCGATCAAAATATGTAGGCAAAACTGTAGCATTACTTGAATTTGCAAAGCTCCCGCCCGCAAGCGTAGCTGGATCTAGCGCTTGGAACACCAGCACAAGCTAATAAGTAACTCCGTTTCAAACTATACGTAAAAAGAGAGCTGGAATATAAAAACGTAACAAAAATTTGTTCCACCTCAAATTAAACTAGGCTTCTAAACAAACACCTCAGATAAACGAGACCCCGGACTTGCTGAGGGAAACTTTCACTTTTCAGAGAATAATTAAGATTTCAGAGAGCTAGAAAAATTACAGGTATTACAATTATTAAATGTTTGCAATGGAAAACAGTGAAGAGAGTGAGGGAATATGATCCAGGACCTAAGAGTTCAATGCTACAAAAGTTGAGAATAATAATTTTTTGCAATAATAAAGCTGAAAAATAAGAGCTTATTGAAAGGAAAACTGCAGTTTAAATGACTTTGTATATTGACTAACGTTTATTAATCTGAATTCTAAACGGGAGCTAGCATGTGCCATGTTTTGATAATCAGGTAACTTACACTTTCTAGCATGAGATTTGGAAGTGCCTTCTTTCAGCCACAGAAAGTGTCTTTCACATGAAATTTGATTTAAATCCATTTGTAAGCTATGTTAATGGAATTATCTATTGTGTCCCTAAGGGTCTCTTTTCTTCTCAGATGGTGCTCTCAATACTACTTAGCAACAATTCCATTTCAGAGCCAAAGTTTTTTTTGTTGTTTTGTTTCAGTCTTCCTTATTTCAGTTGTCCCCACAGGAGGACAGGAGAGTGATACCAATTCCCATACATGGCAATTTTCACTTGTCTAAATTTCTAAACAGAAAGCTTCAGAAGTTGCCTGTGAAAAACATTACCTTCCCAGAACTTCATACAAGTCTTTAATTCTGCAACTGAACCGTCACACGGGGGTTCTCTGGAGTCCCACCGGTCCCGGGGCAGAAGGTACACCTGCCTGGGTCAGAGCCAACGAGCTCAGCCCAGCGCGAGGGCGAACCGGGAGCCGCACACTCCCCAGTACGACATCGCTTCAAAAACGCTAAAAGCCTGCAGAGTAACGGGACTTGTAACATTAGCCTCACCTGCAGGAGCAGGACGGAAATCTAATCCTACTGAGCATTACATGATAATGGTCTTTTTTTTTCCCAGAAATGCTCCGGTTTTATCACTGGTACAGATAGCTGTGCAAGAATGAAAGCACTACTACAGCGCCCATCTGAAACGGGAATAATTTTAGGTACATTAGTTTAAGTTTAGTTTAAAAAATTACCTGAAATATTTCCCTCATTCTACCTCCCATCAGAGAAAAATACAAATACGTAGCTTTAAAAGTAAACGGGGATTGAGATGTAACTACAGGAACAGTAGGGAAGAAGGACAACAAAAACAAGCCGGGCTTACGTAAAGCCTAAATAAGTCTAAATAAGACTCCTATCGGATTCACCTGCATGCAGCGAGATCATTCATATCATATGTACCGAATTTGCACGTACTGAACATTCATAGGATGTCATCCTCACCGCCTATTATCTGACAAGAGCTTGTGTTTTAATTCCATACAAAGAACACACATCCATAAACAGATTTTATCATTAAGGCTTCCAATATTAGAATTACCTGGCAGGTGATGTTAACGAAAGCGGGTTCCTGAGAAGATGGGTAGACCGGAAGATTTCTCTTCCCAGATTTTAGCAGCTCAGTTAATTCACAGACATGATGCTGTAATTCTGTGAAGTTACCAGACAGTTTTTCTACATTTTTCGAAAAGTAACTCGCCTCCTTTTCACTTAATAGGTTATTCTTGTAAGAATTTGGTATTTTGGAAGCTGCATCCGCCTGCCTTTTTGGAGATGTTGGCCTGTTAGGAAACGCCAGCGATGCGGCAGACAGTGCCACAGTCCGATTAACTGGTTCGGCATCGAGAGACTCAAGACCTGGAGGAAAATTCACGGAAATCTTTTTATCTTTGAGGTCGCTCATGTTCAACAACAAGCTTTGCTCATAAACAGGACTCTTAATTTCTTCAATGAGTTTCCTTCTGCTGGTAGGGGACTGAATGGCAGCACGATCTGGTATCAAGAGTCCACGGGTGAGAGGGTGAACATCTGCAGAGAGATCATGAGGTATGTTTGAAAGGTTCAAATTGGAGCTCCCACTAACTGATGAAGACGGCGAAGGACTCATTTCAAATATTAGTTCCTTAATCATCAATCGGATCATGTATTTGTCGGATCTTGAAGAGGGAAGAAATGCAGGGTCAGTGAATTTTTGTCTTCCAACCAGTATCAGTAATAATTTGTTGGTCAAGAAGCACAAACCCTTTGGTTTCTCATTTTTCTCTAGCTGAATTTGTTGAATATTGGGTAAATTGGATGAAGTCAGTGAATAGACTAAAATAACATTGCAAGTATTGGAGGCAACCGATACAGTTTGAGTTTTGGCATCAAACGCCATTATATCAGGAACCAGAATGCCTGGGATGCTAACTTTTTTGGTAGAGGTAACCTTTCTTTCAAAAGTCACCAAGATGAGATGTGAAGAATCTTGGCCGCTTCCCGTTAGGTAGTCCTTGGGCCTCAGATGAAGAAGAGGACTGGAATCAGCACCCTGCTTGCTAGAAAGTATGTGAGTTAGATCCACGGGAGATGTAACAACAGACAAAGGCTTCTCAGAGTCCAGTGACTTTTTCCCCCCATCCATGGAATACTCTTCCTCACCGCATAAGCTGGACTGCGAGGGGAAGGACTCCGTTTCAACGCTCGCTGGAACTTCAAATGCAACACCGGCATTTAAGCCACAGATCTTGTCTAGAGGAAGCTCAGTGGCAACAGCAACTTGGAAATTCAGAGTCGCTTCTACAGCACAGATGTAGCCTCCCACATCAAAGATGGGGCAAAAAGAACATGGATTCAGTGTTTTCTGAGCATCGTCCCAAATATAAGAATGAAGGGCACTGCCTACCCCCACTACTAAGCGATTGCCTTCCTTTGTCCAACAAGCACAGTGGATGAGACCGCTGCCTTTAATATCTGCTTTAATTCTGGAGTTGTTGAGATGAACAGAGTGTAAGACAGAGGCATCCCGGGTGGTCAGCACAGCCAAGATCTCCTTCTTTGGATGCCACACGCAGCCTTGGGGGAGCACTGGAAACGGCTCGCTGATGTCACACATCTGAGAAACTAAGAGCTTATTTCTTTCCGTAACATTAAAACAGAGCTGCCAAACGGTGATATGCTTTTTATGTTGAACAGCGAGCAGAGCTGGGGCATCAGGGGGACATGGGCCCCAATACAGTCCATGGACATGTTCAAACTGACCGACAACACTCGAGTCACCAAATTTTGGTTCTCCATTATGAAGGTGTAAAGAAGTTAGTATCACCTGTTTCCCATCTGTCCAGGCTATACCATGCACAGGGTGAATTGCTTGGTATAAGGCATTAAGGCCAGTTCTCAGAAGCTTCGCCTTTCCTAGCTCCATGATTTGTAATGTGAGACATCTAAACAAATTAGACAAAAAAGAAAAAAGTTATTATAGAAGATGACGATACCTGTATGATTATTTAGCTTATGACCCTGCCAATGCTGGACTCTTCCTTTCAATGAAGTCAATATACACATAACGTTCATCTATGCTTAATCCCCAACCATAGAACTTTTTGTTAATGGTGTTTCCACAGAGAAATGCAATTTTAAGAGAAAGAAAACTTGCTGTTTACATAGGCTTAGTCCACTGCATTTTCATCACAAGACCAGTTCTTTCATTATAATCGACAGGCGGCTGCTGCTTCTCAGAATATTTTCAAATTACTTCAGTATTAAAAATTTTCAAAATATCTCCTCTCACTCTCAGCTTCATGGACCATTTGTGATCAGATAAAGTAATCCCTTACAAGTATAACTGAGCATTAATGCATTATCTATAAATCTGATCCTGTATTAAGTGCGTGAGAACAAGGCATTTGTATAGTTATTCCAGAAAGCTCTCTAAAAAAGCAAATGCAATTTTGAAGAAAGTTAGGATCAAAGCAGATTTTTCTGAAGAAATGCACGAGAAAAGAATTTAAAAGACCTTTGAAAACAGGAAAGGGACGGACCCATCTACCCAAGGCACAAATCTTACAATGACTGCATCCGAATTACTGGTTTATAGGTAGAAAATAAAACCACAGAAAACCTGCATTCCAGTATTTTTGAAAAAATAGGTTACATGATTTGCCTGGTGTCTCAAGAGAAGCCTTTTCAATTCTCTCTACATAACAGCTTCAAGAGGGAGAATGGGAAACTGCCAGCAATTATTATTCTCTGTAATTGGTAACCAAGTGTCTGAGACATCCAGAAGCCATATGCAAGGCACCAAAACTTCAGAAGGGCTCAGGATTTTACACATATTTCTAGTTTTTCAGCTGTGAGCAATCCCTACTCTGTGCACAGAAGCCAATTCAAAGGAATTGATGTTTTCCTCACTTAAGATTCTCCGTAGGATTTGGCTCAGCTGCACAGCCATGGCACAGAATGAGTTGCAGCTTTAGTAGCAAACATAAAAAACAAGAAGTGTTTGAGAAAGTCAAATTGTCAAACTGGAAGGGTTTATCACAGTGTGCAGAGCCTGGCACTACTCGGTATTTTAATTAACTATTTGTGGATGATCCCAAACTTGGAGGAAGGGGATTGAAGAGCAGACTTCACAGACTAAAGTTAGATAGAAAAAGTTATGTTATGATGATCAAGATAACTTCTCAAACTAATAACAAGAGCAAAATAATATACTTAGTGAAGAAAAAAAACCTACATGGGTATCTCTTCAGGAATAATTCCCTGGGTAGCAGTATAGCAAAAAAGAATCTGGCTTACAGGGAATCACAAATTGACTATTTCAGTAATGTGAGAATGTTGCCAAATAACACCATTCTAGAATGCTTTTAAGAGGGATGCCTTACACAAGGGAGGTAATTACCTCCCCTCCTCAGAGCTAACAGTATTTCCACTGGAGTACTGAGTCTAGTTTTGAGTTTAACTGCCCAAGGATGATAGAAATGCATAACAAGAGCTCAGGGATCAGAGAAACTTGAGAAGTGGGTTCACTCAGTTTGGAGAAGATTGTGAGTGGAAACTTGCAAACACCCACCAGGCCGCTGACAAGAGAAGACTGATCCATTGTTCTCCAGGTCTACTTGTGCTGTATAGCACAATATAATAATCAGCTTAGTTTCAACAAAGGAGATTTAGGTCAGCTATTAAGTAAAATTCTACCTATAAATGTTAGCTAAGCATTGAAGCAGGTTACCTTGGAGAGGGGGAGAAGGCGCTCCATGAATTTCATAACCCGTAAGAGCCAATTAAGTAAACGTCTGTCAGGGATAAGTTTAAGTACGCTGGATCCTGCCTCACGGTAAGAGACCACTCGCGATACTTCCCAATCAACTTCTCCACCATCTACCTGGCTCTCCTCTAAACCCCAGTATAACCGACCTCAATCTCGTTAAGCAACCGCCGCTTGTGGGAAAATCAAAACGTTAGTTGTTCGTTCTTTAGGACTCTGAATCACACATACACTGCTGGGCAATGCTTACCAATGGAAGGGAGATGATAACGCGCCTCGTAAGATATACTGAGACACTAAGCCTCCCGGGCCATCTGCACAGTCTCCTCCAATGCAAGAGACGTTTCACGCTATCCCGAGCGGGCCTGGAAAAGCAAAAGCAGCAAGAAACCTACTGGTCATCCCACTCCAGTCACCTGCTGCCCAAACCCCGCTTCCCTCGGCCCACCGCTTCCAGTCACGCACGCCATGGATGTTCCACAGACGTTCCATGGATGTTCCACAGACATTCCATGGTCGTTCCGCGCATCCAGCCGCGCAGGCGATGGCACTGAGGGTGTCGAGGTGTGCCGCTACCGGCGAGGCTCCCGCCAACCGCCTCCGCCCCGGGCCTCGCCTCACGGCCTCGCCCCCTCCCCGGCCCGGCAGAGGCCGAGCTCCCCCGGGGCGGCTGTCGCGATGCTGCCACAGCCCTGCGGGCAGGCCGGGATGCTCGGTGAAACACAGCGCCTGTCCCCAGCGCCTCCGGGCAGCCGGCGGAGGAGGGAGGAGACGCTGCAGGGGACACTCCGGCAGCCGCCGCCGCGGCGGGGCACCGGGCGGCCATGGCAGGGGACACGGTAGAGCGCCCAAACCCGCCCGCCCGCGCCGCTTCCCCCGCGCCGCCACCCGCCCGCACCAGTGAGCCGCCGCTCCCCGCGCGGGCCCGCCCGCACCGATATTCCCCACCCCTCACCAGCGACCCGCCCGCTCCTTCTCCTCCCCGCCACGGCCAGCAGCCTCACCCGCCCGCCGGCTCAGCCCGGCTCCGGTGAAGCGGTCCCCGCCGCCGTGCAGCGGAGCAGCGGCGCTGGGCTGTGGCGGGAACCTCCCGCCCGCGGCCCGGTCCCGCCTCCCCGATGCCCGGCCCCGCACCGCACCGCCCGGCCGGGAGGGGCGGGCAGCGGCACTCTAGCCGGGCACTCCTCAACTCTATGACCCCGCAGGCGGCGCCTACGAGGGGCGGGCGGCAGAACTACAGCTCCCAGGAGGCAACGGGGCGGGGCGGTGGCGGGTGGCGCGCGCCGTCTCCTCAGGGCCGCCGCTGAGGTGAGAGGGAGTTGTCCCCTCCATCGCTCCTCGGGAGGGGGGCACGGGGAGACGTACCCTGTGACACGTCCCACCCGCGCCTCCCTGGCGTGGCCGCATCCTGTGCGGGTCTCGGTGAGGCCTGAGAAGGGACTGAAGGAGGGAGGGGGCACCCGGGGCGGGAGGAGGTCGAGTCGCCAGTGCGGGGTGTCCCATCGGCTGAGGGTGCCTGGTGACACGGGCATCAGCCCTGTGACTGGGCTGGCCTTGCTACCAAGGGCCAGTTCACACACACACACCCCCCCACACCCGGCCGCAGGGTGGTAAGGTGGGTAGCTCATACGACCTGGCAGGGAGGACACTGGTCTGAATGCGAAGCCTGCAAGTTTCAAGAGTTATTTGGATCCTTCTCTGCAAGATAAAGATGCAAAATGAGATATGTACCTGCTTTGTTTTGTGCTTGTGTGTTTGGTTTTTTTTTTTCCTTGAGAGGTCACACCTGAGTGAAGAAAGCATATAAATATGATAAAGAGCTACTGTAATACAAATACTTCGGTCCTGATTTATTGCACTGGGCATAACTTCTTCTAAGTCTCTAAGGCCTTTCTTAAAGTTAATTATTTTGCAAGGCTCTGCCACTTTATCACTGCTTAGTACTGCATCATTGTACAGTTTTGGAAACCCATACTTCTGAAGGATGTTGAAACACTGGCAAAGGTGCCTTAAAGAGCTGCCAAAGGTGTGAACAAAATGCTTGAAATGGTTGCAAGGTCAAATATGTAAGTAGCTCAAACTTACCGAAAGAAGAACACTAGGTGGTGACATGGCTATATTGTGTAAGTGCCTTTACAGAGAAAAAAAATCAGAACTAAAGAGTTCTTTAAGTTAGTGAAGGAAGGTTTAGCAAGAGCCGTGGATGGATTCAAATAATTAAGACACAGCTGTGAGTTTGATTGACCACTAGAACAAACTACCAACAGAGCAGATCCTCTACATGCCTCTTCAAGTTAAAACTTGGTGGCTTTCAGGGACGTATTATTTAAATGCAGATTTTGTGGCAGTCACAGACTGAAATACAGCCTGTGATGCAGGTGAGGACATCTATGCATCTGTGGGTTGCAAGGTAAAATTCCGTGTACTGTCTCAATCCAAAAAAGCTCAATGATGTAATTCGAATGTTTTATACCTGACAGGGCACCTGCAAGATGCTGAAAGATAGGCGGGTGTGTTTTAAGGACTGCAAGGAGTAAGAACTCTTCTTTTACGTGATTATACCGGAAAAGGTTCATGGAAGAGAAATTCCTGCAATTCAAACTGAAAGTAGTTAGTTTGCAGCTTTTTTTGGAAGCTTTTTCAGCAAAGGAGAAGTGGCCATGAGATAAAGACAGGGAAGGCTGGAGGTGAAGAATAGGATTTGTTTGAACTGTTGTATTTTTGAAATTAAAGAGTCTTTCTGCCAGCTTCAGGCACTTGATGCTATGAGTTGCAGTAAATAAAAAAAACCAGTTTTTAAGATAGCGAATACATTTCTAAGGTTGAATTTTTAGTGTAGAAGGATAAGCAGTGGAGCCAAATGCCAGCTTTTCTATGTTGCTCCACAAATACACACTCTCAGGTGTATGAGAATTTATCAAAAAATGAACACGCACAGTTATGGTTTCTCCTTTCTATTTTCCTTTTTCTCTGTCATTAGCAATAGGCAGGGTGCAATTGTATAGAGAACAATCCAAAATTAACCCAGAATTGAAAAGGAAATCTGGAAAATTTCCTGTAGAAATCTACTCTTATGTTCACAATACATGTTAATACACTCTCGGGGTTAGGGCCTTAGTATATTATGCCTCTCAGAGAGGTGAGCAGACATGAGCCCTCCTTGAGAGATAGCAATGGCGATGATTTTATTTGCTTTTGTTCTTTTAGCTCTGGGAAGTACACACTTAGCACAGATACAGGAACGGAACAGCACTAGGAATTTTTCTCTCTCTTGACTGTGCCTGTGTCACATCTGATGGGTTGGTAAGGGTTGTTTTCCAGTTTTCCAGTTCAACTCCCTTCTCTCTACAAGACCGCATATGCCTGAACACTCAACACTTTATTTCAGCAGTTATTGGCATAGAAGGTGCCTGGGGTGGTTGGCCTGTGCATCGCAGAGGGTAAGATGGAGCCTGTGCTTTCAATCTCGTTCTCCCTGTGGATAACAAATAAAAGTGACTGAAAAATACACCTCCTAAGGCACTAATGATATGCCCTGTGTTTTTTATAGATTGATGGTGATGCTGTCTGAAAGTGCTATCAAGCCATCTACGAATAAGAAAACTTTTAGGGACGTGTTTCATCAGTGAGGTTGGCCATGTCGCGTTTTACTCGGTGCCCGGCACCGGAGAACCGGCTCTGAGCTCTTCCCCGTGTGTTTAAGGCAGAGTTAGCCACCAGAGGGCTTTACTAGACAGTAACAGTTTGCTGAGTATAACTATATTCCTCTAATCTCACAAAGAGTCTTGTTTAACATTAATGATTTCACATTTTCCTCTTTTCATATAAACTTAAATTGACCATCCATATTAATATACAGAAATAAACATTTAAAAATAATTTTATCAGGTGGAGAGACGACAAGAATGCCTCAGAAGATATTTTCACATTAAATGTTTATTTTTGTTTCCTATGCCTATAATTATACAAGTAAATATTTTTAAAGACTTTTATTTTCATCATGTAAATCCTCTTATATGTGTAAAGGCTAATTGAGTTCTACAAATGAACTAAAAATATCAGCAAAACTTGTAGTTATTTGCAAATCTGTAAAATATGGTTAGTTGTATAATATTTTGATTGAAATGGAATTGTCCTAGCCTACCAGAGTGCCGGGATGGTGTGTAGGTAGTTATTATTGCACCTAGGTGTTTATTTCCATGCCCAACAGTGTGTATCTTATTTGCGTAACCACAGGCCGGTTATTTTGCGATGTAGAACAGCACGAAAATTGCTGTAGGCTACTTGGTCAGCAGTCACTAGCCACAGCTAGTCACACAGCCATGATGTGCGTAGCCACAGCGGTTATTTCTCAGTAGCTCTAATGTTACTAAACATCTCTTGTTTTCTTTCTTTTTTTTCCCCAGACTTTTCAAGCTGTTTACTGCTGATATATATGATGTGGCTGTTACTTCAGGGACTTAAATGATGCAGAACCCCTTAGGAGATGTATATAAGGTGGAAATGGAGAAATGAAATTATGCAAGGAAAAGTGTTTAAAAAGCTGAAATTAGAGAAGTCGTTTGCTATGGTCATGCTCATTTAAAACACACATTTTGTCTTTTAAAAATACGTGCTTACCATTGAGTCAGGCTTATCCGTAAACACGGAACAGTCTCACAAATCTGTTCTCAGTCCCTGCACTGAGAACAGATTTGCGTTCTCATAACTTAATTTGTTGTATCATTTGGGTGTCTGCTTTTCAAATTAGTTTGAAAAACAACATTAATAAGAATATAGGACAGTCTGAGAAAGAAGAGTTATGAATATCTGTTAAAGGGAAAGAATGGCAGGGAAAGAAGGTGAAATGGATGTGATGGGGAGACATGCTGTAGAGTTATTATTTATGCCCTCTGTAGATTTTTTTCTTTGCTCTTATTGAATATGTACACATTCAAGGAATGTAATGTTATAAGGGAAAATAATAATTTGAAGATACTTCCTGTTAACTTCATAAGCATAATTTAAAAAAAATATATATTTCATCCAGGTTATGGACACTACTGAATGAGCAAGTTGATCTCATAATCATATTTCTTAATGGGAAAACTTAATGAGGCACTGTCATGTAATTTAGACCCCTAAAATATGATGTGGTAAAGCCTAAGATCAGTAGCTAAAAGGTACAGATGTTTTATGTGCTTTTTGTTATTAGATTAAAAATGTTTCTTCTTGATTTTGGGAGGTGATTAGTAATAAAGATAATATAAGATGAGCAATTTTGCAGAAAATTACCTAGACCTGAGTCAATATGATGCTGTAACAAGAAGGCAGAATCCTTGTGGGATGTGTGAACAGGATTATTGTGTGCGAGACGATGCTGTAAGAAGAAGGCAAACATCCTTGTGGGATGTGTGAACAGGATTATTGTGTGCAAGACACATGAGTATCTTGTCTGTTCTGCTTGGCTGAGTAAAGCCAGAAGGGGTCACAGTGTTTCCATAGTGTAGGCAAAACTGATTTTTGTGCTCTATAGCGCAAGGTCTTGCAGGGGGTTCCTTGTGGCTCCAGGCTTTGAGGAATGGAAAGGATCAGTGAAAATTTTTTGGGATTAGGACAGTGAGAAAGTGAGTGGGAATTACTGTCTTTCTCTGCAGCAGTAGCTACCACGCCTCATCTCGTAAAGCAGCTACCACTCCGTGTCTCCTGAAGCCTGCCTTAGCAGGTTGGACTTCAGCAGGTCTAAGACTTTGCTGGTTGTTGTAGAGACAAAGGAGACATAGGCTGTCGTCCAAATTTTTTCAAATTTCGTCCAAATAGTTTTCAAACAGTTGATTGTTGTCTACACTGGGAAGAAGCAAAAACAAAGCAGACAAAGCAGAACAAATGGACAAAGCAGAAAATTCATACAGGGATGTCACCCCCTGCAGTTATTCACACTGTGACAGCCTACTTTCTCTGTATGTAAAAACCTACACTGGTGCTTTTTCTATGTCTGAAACAGGCCTTCAACTAACTTCTACTAACTGCTGCAGTTTAAGAGAGGTACTGGGTACTCGCATAGAGCAGAGTAACGAAAGGTGCAGGGTGGATGTCTATGAGAGAAACTGAAGGAGTGGTATTGCTTAGAGAAAAGAAGACTAATGGACATAACAGTTTTCAAGTACTTAACAGACAGCTGCAAAAGACAAAGGACATAAACCATGAATAGTTAAAATCTCTGCTTTGAAACAGGAAAATGGACCTTCCAGTCCACTGGCATAAAGCTGTATGTGAAACTAATGTACTTGCACTGCTGTGAAAGTGCTAGGAAGTAAAAATTAGTCTCCTGACTCGTCACACAGTTTGTTGTGTACCATAAATAACATGCAAAACCAAAATAACATCATATATATTAAAAATGAAATAGCCTTTTGAGAGTTTTCTGTTTTAAAATTGATTTGGGTAAAGAATTATGTTGTAAATGAGGAATTTTGGTATGACAGTGTTCCTTTGGAACAATCTTTCCAAGGACGTTTTCAGGCATACCTCTTCAGAACAAATAATATCTTCTTTTACGTTACACATCCTTGTAACTGTGGTTAGTCTAGAACCAAGCTAATATACAAATCACATCTTTACAGATATTTAACAATATCATACAAGATTGTTCAATTCTCAATCTTTCTAGTAGGCACCTTGAGTTCCCTTTTACTTGTGCCACTGTATATAGACACCTTTTCTCCTTGATATATCTTGCTGCGAGAACCCTTTCTTGTGGCAGTAAACAATTCAGTCCTAGATACTTCTGTCTCCTACTGTTGCCTTTTTTGTTTTCCTTTTATGTAACTAATCTGCAAAAGCACTACTTTCATCTTTGCTACTTCTTAGGTTAATCCTGCATTTCAGACACACTTACCATGCACAGTTTTCTTTAATGCTATTAGCAGGTACAAGTGTTTTGAGATAACAGTGTGTCAATGTAGATCTGTGTAGCTACATTTTGTGTTGATAACAATATCATTGATATCTAAATAAAATGTTAATAAGGAAAGGTAGACATGGAAACGGAGATGACAGCTGGATACAAGTTACATGAGCATAAAAATATTTACAACTGAATGTGAAATCGTGACTTGTTTGAAGTTCAAGGGAAATTTTGACAGAAATTTGCAGTGGAGCCAGTATTTTGACTTACACTTTTTTTGACTTATTTGACTTATTTTTAGGTGAACTAAGTTTCTGAAGGAAGGATAACAAGGAAAACAATTAGCATCATACTTACAAATCAAATTGTGACGAGTGTGTTATGTGTCAGTTATGCTATCTATGGTAGGTAAAGTGTAAAGAAATGCAATTTGTGTTATTGTAAAATGCAATAAAGTGTTAAAAATAAATTTATTGATAATTACAGAGACAGAGAATTCACTGATAGATAAAAGGTATGAGATATGACAGCCGTGGGCGTGTTAGTAGTTTATTGGTGTGACTTAATCATGATGCCTTCTCCACTATGCTGGCACCACTGTGCAGCTGAGCTGTAGATTGAATTGAGAAACTGATCCACTTTATAAGTGTTTTGGTAGGTATTTTTAGCCATGTTAATTTTTGGGTCCATGCATTTCCATCCAGCGACTGCAGGATGAATGAACACGGGTCAGTGAAGAATGAGAAGGCCTTTCACCAGTATCGCTATGGAAAACTTCACCTCAGCATCCCACAGCTAAATTTCAATTAGGACACTAGAGCTTTTCTTACATGACAAAAGTTTATTCTTTGATTGCTGAAATTAGTACATTATTGTGAATTTTGTACTAATTTTTTAAATAATGTTTGTGGACTGTGTCTTTCTGTACTGTCTTTTATATTTTTGAAATGTTTGATCTGAAGGAAGTGACTGTTGCCTCTAAAGTGAACTAATGGTTTGCATTTGTCTGGAGTTTTGGTTCATTTTTGTCTGCAGTGTTTAGATGTACTGCTTTCCTGGCTGCGTACTACCTTGTCTGTTAAGATATCATGGTGCCTGCTGACAAGTGGGGTGGATCCTTGCCAAAGGACAGAGGTTGTCGAGTACTAATGGTTTTAACTGGCAAGCCTGTATAACACTGCAAATGTCACCTCCTGTGCAGGAAGTCTTTCTGTGCCAGTACTGAACTTTGGCACCGCATGCCTCCAAACATTTGATCACACCTGGCTGTTCACACATATGTGTCAAATAATAGTGGAGGAAAGGGAAGCATAAAGTTCAAGGACAGTATTGGCTCGCTGCAAGCAGAGGCTGAATTGCACCGAGCACTTTGGGAACTCATATGAGAGGTACCCAAATGTCATTAGCTGGGAGATAATGGCAGTCCTCTACTTGTCCATTAGATAATCGCACCAGCAAGGGAAGTACTGAATCTCAGCAAAGTGAATTTGCATTTAACGTAAAGATTGTGCAATTGCCTCAGTCTGTCATAGTATTGACTGATTAACAAGTATGTAAGCATATAAAATGCATATTAACATATAAAACACTAATACATAAGCTAATTTCTGTTCTGTGGAACAATGGAAAATAAATTCATACTTTCAGGTGTGAAATTGCATAACCCCTGGGATTTACCTCGCCTGACTTCACGTGCTTAAAAATTAGGTCAGATGACTGCAGATCTAAAGGACTGAACTGTTTCATAATTGCAATCTGGTACTATATGTTGTTTTTTTAAGAACAAGTTAGATAAACATCTGTCAGGAGTTACTTAAGAATAATTGGCACTCTCTTGGGTTACACAAAAGGACTCTTCAGCTACATATTGGATGGGGTAAATGGTCCAATGTTTGTGGTTTTCTGTTAAGATAGGAAAATCTGAGTGTAAAAATGGCTAAAAATATGTTCATTGTCCAAGCTGAGAAAACGTAGATAAAAATGAGAATCGGGGGAAAGAAAGTTAGGCTTGATGATAGTATTTATACTATTTAACTGGTTGAAAATATATTAAAAGAAATTGATACTTAAGATTTTTCACATAAGTATAGATAATAATATTCTGGACTAGTAGAGGAAGAGAAGGAAGGACTAGTTGAGGGTCATGCAGGGCCTACTTTATACGCTTCCTGCAGTGATCTCTCACTTTAGCTATTATGAAGCATATCAAAGTAGTATTTCATTGTGCAAAGTCAGCATCATAGATTGGCCAGCAGAATTTCAGCTGACTTTGATTTTGTTGCATTTAATTTCTATATTGTTTCATTATTGTTCTTACAAAATTGTTTTCAAAATAAAAAAAAAGGAAAAGCCTCTCTGGCATGTAGAACTTCTGTTGTCAGTGTTTTCACAAGGAGTGGGTCAGTATAAGAAACCATGAAGAGTGAAGCAAACTGCTGCATGCTTAGCAGCAGAGTTATGGAAAACGTAGAGTAAGTTTTAACTTTACTTTGAAGCAGATTGTACTTTTAAGTAAAGATATACCAACTCCTAAAAGTATACTAGGATGCATATAAATGTCCTGGATAAAGATGCAGAGTAATTAAAATGGAAATTTAGACTTTCTGGTATGTTGTTTATTCCCCGCAGGGGAAACATTTTGGAGGAGCTGGTACACCATTTCGTCTTCTGAGCGCCACTGGTATGGCATACTGAGTGTAGTCATTCTGCTTTGACTTCTAATTTAAGCTCCTAGTCTTCCTAGCTTTCCTCTGTTTTAATTACAGAAGACAGACTCCCCTACAGGGTGACTGGACAGGAACCTAGCACCAGTAGTCTCATAATTCTTCCAGAGGAGCCTGTTCTTTCTGCTGGTGAAATAAGGAGACTAAAAGAGGAGGTTAGTGCCTTCATGAAATTTAGGTGAACAACTCCTTTTTTCTGAACGGATTGATTTTGGCCCTATAAAATAGCACTTCTGGAGGATGGTGAATGCTTCTCAGTCTATGCTTTTCTCCTTTTCACAGCCTACTGTCTGCTTAACTTGTTTAGTACAAACTCTCTCTATTTTTCCACATGCCTTTATCACTGTGCAAAAAGCTTCTGTACAGCTTGTGCTTAATAGAACAGTCGTCTTACAACTCTCTACTTCACTGATTCTCCATCTGTTCTCCATCCAAACCAAAACTGAAAATTTATCCTCTGCTTTGCATAAATCTTTTCAGAACTTCTTCCAGTGCTTTTATTACTTTCAATTTTAACTTTACAGCCCTGTGATAGACTCTATATAAGGTAGTTCTGCAGTGCACTGCACTGCTAAATAATTACCTGAAACCAAATATTTCTTAATTCAATTGTTTTCCATTTTTAAGTGCATGTATATGAGTTAAACACTTATTTTCAAATATATGTACATATTATTGTGTTCATAAATGGGGGGGGGTGTTATTCTTTAACATAATACAATTTTAATTGGTATATAGTATATTTTTTCTAAGCCTTCCTATATAATTGTAAGTGTCCAACAATATGAATTGATGTCCTCATTTGTTACCAGACTAGTTGTGCTGAGTGATGATAGCACCTTCAGGCATGTTAGTTCTTACTTAGGTTCAATGACCCTTGAATCATACAGCAGGGGAAAACAATGTCACCAAAGTATAACAAATCCAGAAGTCCATTAAGCATTACAGAACTAAGTGTTTTACTTTTACAGCCAGTTATACCCTGAAACTAATTGTTTTGTCATCTAAAAGTTTATTTGCCTCTTTTTATCTCCACCAAACCAAACTTTGATAGCTGTTCAAAGAAGCTCTTTTCACTCCTCTTCTTGTCAACATCCAGATTGTTTTATAGAAGAGTAATACATGAAAAATTAAAATGCTAGTGTGACAGACTGACAACGACATGTCTAGTGATAATTATAAGTTCTTAGGCATCTTTGATGCCTAGATACTCGCTGATCTCTGCTAGTTAAGATTTTCACCTTCTCAGAATTCCCCTTTTGGCTTTTGCAACAGTGCTAAGGCACGAAGCTGGAAAAAGGTAGAACATGGTATTTCTCTAGCAACAAGGACATCCTTATGAATAATGTATATAATGAACTCAAAGAAATTATACTGTACAAAAAATAGTGTCTTGATGTGTTATCAACCTGATAGGCTCGATCCTGTTCTTCCTCAAGTTCATAAGTTCAGAGTGCAGGACGGTTCCATGTAACATATTTTTTGTTATATTTTATTTTCATTAGCCTCATTTCAAGTGGACCAAACTATGGGACTACCACCCATAGAAGATAATATTTGTGAGAAAAATTTTCTTTTAGTTCTTCCTTTAGTTGAGCCTAAGTAGTCCTCTAAAATATATCATCCCATCATGCTAGTTAGTTATAGTTACATTTTATTTTACTTGGTCATAGCATAAATATTGTAAATACCAAATACTGTTGTGAGACACAAGGATGTTGCTCAAGTGTATTTGCAGGATTAGAAACATCTGCTGCTTCAAAATGTGCTATGGCATTTAGAAATCTGATAATGTCTTCCCTCACTGTAGTAAGTCTGTGAACCTCCATGTTACTTATTTGATTTCAATGATTTGGGCTGATTTGAGTGAAGGAAAGCATGAATTAACCCAGATTTTTAAAGCAGTAATAATAGAAATACCTTTTTGAAGACAATTTTAATGCAAAGTAGTGGACAATCCAATTAACTAAGTAACTGTAAAGTAATAGATGTGTTTGATAGTTAAAGGTCAGATTTATTTTATTTTGGTTTGTTATGGGGTTGGTTTTTTTTTACAAACCAAAATGGTCCTTGAGACTGCTTAAAAAGATCTTTGTGAACAAGGTAGTACAAATGTACCCGACTACATTGCATACCTGTGGTTGTATGCGATTTGGAATGATGATTCCTTTGTCTCTGGGAAGATAATTGCATGAGAAGGACATTATTTCATTCAATGAATTGAAACTGTTCCCTTATTTCAGGAATTGAAACCATTCCTTATAACACTTGTGGCTGCATCACGGGGATGGTACCAATGCCAGACCTCCAAACCCATTAAGCGCCTTCAGACCGTAGACCGTAGACCATGGACTTCTGGATTCAGCCTTGGTATGGGATGAAGTATTGTAACTGGATTTTAGCATATCTGTGCCCTATAAACAGGCTTGTCATGGTTCCCAGGCAGAGAAAAAAGACTCCCCAGGAGTATTAACAAGACCCAAAATGCACGTATGAAAAATAAGTCTTAATAGTAGCTTATGTAAGTCTCATTCCTTTTATGTTTCCCTGAACGTACAGGATGAAGCGGGCATACCTTTCCATGGTTTCTGCTGGGGCCTGTCCAGCGGTACAAAATGCCAGGCCTCACATACGTGGCTGCTCATTACACTTTACACAGCTCTACATTTAGAGGAAGAAAAGTTAGGGAGTTCATTCAGTTCTTCCCTTGTGCCTATTTCTGTCATCATAATCATGATAGTTTAACTTCTATGAATCTTCTGCCTGCTTCTCAGATGTATCTGTATTGCCTCTTGGTTTTGACGGTGAGGTTCATTTGACTAAATGTAAATGTTTTTATTTAAACTAGCTTTTGCAGCCAGTGGAAAGGAAGAGGCACTTATTTACTTAATAGGGATCGTTCACCACAATCAGTTTTAGAAATCTATGTCAGAGCATGAATAATCTGCTATAGAAGTGCTTTTCTTTTTTTGATTGATCATACAGGAGTCTAGATGACGAGTTCAGTGTAGACACCTGTATTTTGCCAAATGAAGTTTGCGTTCAATGTCTTTGGTCCTTAATTTACCTTGCAAGGTGTTTTTTTTCTCTTCTGTGTGCATATATAAATCTATGTGCTGTGTAAGACACTGACAGGAAACAGTGATGCAGCCTTTTTAGTAATTGAACATTTTCATATAAAAATTAAGCACTTCTGAAAACGTTGCCGGTTTCCATGGGATCCAACTGGAACAGCAAAGAGACCCTGAAGCAGTTTTCCTTTTTTTTTCCCTTCCTGGTTTTTCTTAATTAATATAAATGCTCTTTAGTTGTACTT
The DNA here is from genome assembly GCA_017639485.1 of Pluvialis apricaria. Lineage (NCBI taxonomy): Eukaryota > Metazoa > Chordata > Aves > Charadriiformes > Charadriidae > Pluvialis > Pluvialis apricaria. The sequence continues at coordinate 121,847,328 of CM030009.1, forward strand.
TCTTCAGCTTTTGCGTGGACTGTACACCTGTATTAGCTAGATATATTGTTACTACATAATTTTTAGCATAATATATTTTCTCCAAGAACATCCTGACCACAATTAAAGTAGAGGCTAGTCTCTCCGCTCCAGTCCATTGGCAGCCATTAATAACAACAGCTGTGGTAAACTTCACTCTAGGTCTGCTCCTTCAGAAGAAATCATGAGGGTCCAGCCAACCCTAGGATTTAGCTATAGTGTAACCATGCCACAGATTTTACAGTTAAAATACATTGGAAGTAGTGAAGACAGCTTTCTAGTCACTCAGTTTCTGACACTGCAGAATGTCTCAGTATTGCATTAGAAAAGAAGGTCATTAGCATTCTTTGTTCAGGAATTATGTCACTCTGCTCGGTGGTCGCATTGAAATGCTTTTTTTGTGGGAGTGACCTCCACAGACTTCTGAACTGTCAGTTCCGTCTCTTATGATTATCTCTTGTGTTGCTTTGAATATTAATGGTACAAAGCCGTCCTTGTCTGCAGTGAGCACAATCCAAGAAGAGCCTACAAAAATTAAGCAAAAAAAGAAAATGAGTGTACTGCTCTGGTTATGTAATATGTACAAGCACGTTTTAAAAAGTCAGCCAGCACGCAAGCAGAGCAGGCTTTCTTTTTGTGCACTAAAGCCTTATTACGCTAATGACATTAAGGTCTGACAATCCATGTTAAACACACCTTTGGGTAAATGCGAAGGGGGGGCTAAATGAAATGTCTTGAAAGGTTTGAGGCATTTTGTCCCGTATTTAAATCAAGTTGAAAGTCAAGGTGCATCTTTGCTAGTTCTGATTAACTGTATCTCCATTTTCTGAAGACTCAGCCAGCCTTTCCATGCTGACTTTTGTTCTTGTGACATCTACTTCTGTTATCCTTTTTGCTCATCTGCTCTACCCAAATGATGATGAAGAGATCATAAAACCTGAAAAAGTTGGCAAAGAAAATGATTGTGCTGTATTTGGTCGAGAAGGAAGTAGGAGTTTCCATCTCCTTTACTGTCAAGCCAAGATTGTTCAGTATGTTTTCAAATTCATACAGCAAATGGAAGGAAGTTACACCTTGAAGATGATGTGCAAAAGATATCATGAGTTATAAAAGATGATTTACGAAAGCTGATATAATAAAATTTCTTGTCCTTTAATTATTTATCGACTCTTCTCATAAAGAGAATGAACAAAATCTGAATGACATTTTTAATTTAAAAAAAAAAAAAAGAGTCAAGATTAAAAAACAGAGACATCAAAATCATTCAGGTTCACTTTCTGTATTGCATAGAAATAGAAAATAAAGCTACTCCCCTTTGTCTTTTGCGTTGCTTTGCAAACCAGCTTGACAATGAAGCTATGTGTACCATATATGTATTCTTTTAGTGATTAATCTGTTTCCTTCTGGACTGGATATTGCATTTCTTATAGAAAATAGTGAATTCCCTATTTATCTTTTTTTTTTCAGTTTGACATTTTATGAAAAAGAAAAATATTCTGTGGCAACTGAAAAGCATTGTGGGTGCCCTTGTATCACATGTTTTTCTTAGAGCATGTGATCCTGTCAGTACTGAGCAGGGGCACTAGCTGGGATCTGAGGTAAAGAAAGCCATGTTATGTTCTGTGGCTGAAATTTTTAATTTTGGGAGATAAAACTGTATGTTGAAAAGGAATGTGAAAAAAGGAAGTGTAGAAAATCCAGAAGAACCATGCTTAATTTTTGTCAGTCGTAACAAAGCATGTTCCTGGACAAGACAAATCTCCCCTCTTTATACTAGTAACAAAGCACTTTTCCAGGCTGCTGCACTATTGCATGTTGTCATGTCACCTGTTACATCATAAGAAGATTGTCATTCCAAACCATGAATCTTTAATCTTCTCCTCTTAATGCTTTCTTTCTAATTCTGGACAGACTTCAGATTCCATAAGCAATGGGCCTGAAAGTGGAATTTCTGCTGTCCAAATCGATAGTTACATTGTTGGTCAAATTGATAAAGCATACTCTTTTGCCAAACTCTTGGGACTTTTTAGTTTCATCCATTTAAATGTTTGAAATTCTCTGTGTCGTTGATAACACTTGCTTTGAAGTATATCCCACAAAGTATTTCAGTGGTGGAAAAACCTTGTGTAGGATGTAGTACCCTTTTGCTGTGCACAATTATTACAACGATGACGGTCTGAAAAGAGAGACTTCATTGTGCTTATACCAGGGCAGGTGTTATGACAGCCTATATTTAGTACAGGTAATGGTATTACAGTCCTGGGCTTAAAGTGCACATGAGGAGGCCAAGTTCATTGCTTGCATGACTCTGATGATCTTAATAGCCTTGCTGTGGAGGGGTATGAATTTGGCATCCAGTTGTGAACTTCTTTTTCCCAATATATTCCAGTTTAAGTGTTTATTCGTAGTAAAAAACACCAGGCTGTCATTGCAATATAAGCATGGTCTTCGTTACATCCCCTTTAATTATACAGTATTAAAGGCTGGGAGTGATATTTTTAAACATCACATTTAATATTCATGCCTTGTGGCAAAGGAAAGATTTAGGAATGTAAACCTGTACCAATCAGAACAGAATAAGGAGCTACATAACTACTTCTGCCCCAAACTTGATAATTTTGCAAGATTTTGGTGAGTTTAGAAAGCTTCTTGTTTCAGTTATTCTTTTTGCTGTCAAGAAACAGACTCAATTTCGAAAGAGCCGAGCACCGCATTGAACAGAAAGAGGGACATGTTAGGATGATTCTGAGACATTGTCCTTTTGATATCTCTGAAGTCTAATGCATGAAATTGAGGAGTGGTGTTCTGTTAATTAAATTTTAAATAGTCAACTGTTCTATAGAGCTGAAAATAGGTTTTCTCACAGGCCCATTATTTATTATTTTCATACTGAATTCTAAACCACTTTTTTGATTGTGGGCATTTGTTTCCAAAATCAAGAACTGGAAGTACAGGTTAAAAATGGCATCCTCGGTGCCATGCAAGGGCAAAAGCCTGCTGGGAAATAGCTCAGGCCTCTACCACGTGGATTTTTTTCATATAGGCCTCCACTGCACTGTACAGTCAAGAGAGATTGTTGACAAAAATATGAAACCTGCATATCCTTATTTTCTGGAACAACTCTCAGAAACTGCTGTAAGCCAGGGGAAAAGTGAAATGGCCCAATGTGTCTTGGACAAAGGCAGCTCTGCTGATCTGTGTTGTATTTGTAGCCCTTTTTCTTCATCCTTGTGGTAAACAGCAAGGAGATAAGCAGAATATGAATGGCAGAATGTCCAGTAACATCCCAGGCTTGGTTTCTTTTTCATCAATAAGCCTATTATATAGCAGTCTGGTATATAATCGTCATTATTTAGAAAACTACAGCTTATATTACTACTTTTTGATTTCACCAACAGTTGAATTCCTGAGTATACCAATTAAGCCAATATGTGTCAGCTTGTCAGGGTTTAAGACAAGGGGTAAGAGACAGACAGTAATTTCTGGATCTCTCAGTTTGGAAACTGTGCAAGGAGATCATAATTATAGCCAACTACTGTGTTCTGTAAGATCATAATAGACTGCGGTGAGAAAAGCCATCAGAAGCATTGTAGAGAAATAGCTAAAAAATAACAGTATGTATGTTGTTGAGAAGGTAGTATACATGAACAGCCAGGGACAAGGTAAATCAAGAGACCAGTCTGGGGCTAGGTTTTCCCTAGCTGCTTCTGTCCTTACAAGTTAATCAGTGGTGGGTGGTAGAAATGTGAGACTGGCAAATTAGAACATTGAGCTTCATTGTTTATCTTACACTATATAACCTCAAATGCTATATGATACATATATATATCATGTTCTGAGAATGATTTTTTTCTCCAACCTACTCTCTATTGTCAGGTCTGGGACATGCTTGTAGAGACGGGCAAAACAAAATGCCAGAAGGTCTCAAGGAAGCATTTCTATTTGCGGGTAATACAGTGTACTGATTATTTTCTCAGCCTTCCTCTGTAGAGGCATCTAATATATTACTCTGGTAACAGGTAATTCTGCAGTTACTTAGCATTTAAGTGATTTCAAGAGACACTCTGCCATATTTCAGACAAAGGAAAACACATACTTACCAAAAAGTTAGCTATCTCAGTTTACTACAGTGTGGGGTAATTACTCTACCACAAATGCCTCTTTTAAGCTAAAAATCTCAGGTGAAACCAGATACCAGAAATAAAAAGAACATACCGTGTTTCATTTCAATAACAGGCAGATCAAACAGCTGCTGGACTAAATTCAAATGGATCTTGCCATCACAGAGGAGAACATCTTTTGTTTCTTCAGTAACTGCTCCATTTGAAAAACTTTTCTTCAAATGCATATATGTAAAAGAAAATATCTTGTTAAAGGCTTAGACATTTTGCCTGGGTTCTTTTAACCATTCCTCTGCTCTTACTCCTTTCAGTTCTTCAGTCGTTTTGCTTTTGCTTTGTCTGTCTTTGCTACAATTTATAGACGATACCATCATGCAGTGCAATTCTAAGCGCAATCTCACAGTCCCATGTGAAGAGGAATATGCCTCTTCGCTTTTTGCTTTGTGTGCTTACGCAGCTCAAAACTGCATCAGCCCTGTATATATAATGAATCAGGTCATGCATATATGCGTCCATTGGGCCTTTCTGCCTGAAGAATCAATTCAGTGGAAGGGAATATATCATGCCTGGAATGAAGTTGTCCAAGATGCTACCAGAGCAAATGAGTACTCTGCTCAGTTTCAATTGTACGCGTGAGTGGGTTTGATAGTCATTGGTCAGCTATTCCACCCCAGTAAAATAGCCTTAGTTCTGACAGAGAGAGAATTGCAGAGACTGGACATAGCGACAGGCTCTCTGAAAAGCTGTCATAACAAGGTAGCTTGGGAATCCTGTGATGTTCTTTGAGAGAGAGGGAATGTATGGATTTACAGCCCTGGAATTTGCTCTGACATTCACTAAAAGAACACGCTTGCATATTCATGCTCCATGGAGCTTAGCTGGCCTTGAGAATCAACACCTTTGTGTTCCATCATTGTTATTACTGCAAAGTGCAAGGACCACAAAATAGTTGAGCTAATATGGTTATGGAGTGGATATATATTTGCATTTACATTTTCCTATCTGCTATCATTTCAAAGTCATTTTAGCATTAAAAATTTTCCAGTGACTCAATACTGTTATAAAATAGATGTGAATTGGTCATTTTCTTCTAAATATACTTTGCTAAATATACTTTGCTAGATATACTTGCTGTGCTTTGTCCTGTGAATTTCATTTTGTTCTTTCCTCTCTGTACTTTCCACCTGTGTAGTTCCCATGTGTTATGGGTTTTTTTTCCCTTTGGCATCCCTTATGTTTGCAATCCGCTCAGATTTAACATATTTGTTATTTGAATGAACAGTCTGTGTATCCCATTTCCTCGACCTTTCTGGTTTGTGCATTCAGAGGGGATCCAAGTTAATGTTTTACAATGGGTTGAAAAGACGTCATATATCCTAACTCCTGTTCTAGTCCTACCCTGTCTGTGTCTACTTCATACACTTGAATCTTTTCTTGCTAATATGAAACTTACAGTTGAATGAATTCACAACCACATCTTCTATTTCTGTGCATAGTAATCTAACCTTTGACTAAATCAATGTCTCTTTTAATGCTTGTCTTCATTTCTAATTCTGCTGTCTTTTGCCTCAGTCACTCTCTCAGTGAACACATGCCTTTTTTGCTGTGTAACAACCTTTCTAAATCAATCACTTTCATTTTTCTGTACATATTATGTATGCTGTCATGCAACCACATTGGATTCTGTAAATCAGAATGTCTACCAACTGTTGCAAAAGTATTTTTTCCCCACTCTATCATAAATTGGCCATGCAGAGAGTCTATGGCTGATTGTTACTTATTTATGTATTATGATTGATTGAAGATGTAAGAACTGTAAAAATATCTTTCCGTTAAAAATGTAAACTTCCCAACTTTCAAAGGTCTTCTAATCTCTTTCCCCTTTCAAAACAGCCAGAAATTTGTTGCTGTGTAATTAATAGGGAAATACCTAAGGAATGCATCAAAGGAGTATCATTTTCTTAGTCATTATTACAGCTATAATATATAACAGAACTTCTTTGTCATTTTTAGGTCTCTTCAAATTATATAGTACTATATTCTATTGAACTTAATTACACTTAAAACTCAATGGGCTGAATGTTCAGCAACGAGCATGTGTTTTGCATTTACATTGCAAAGATGCTATTCGCCTGTACAGATATTTGTGCAAAGTTTGTCATTGCTGCATATTGTGGATTAGTACATCTAACAACTATTTCATTTTCCTGAATTCAGGTTGAAATAGCAGAGTTTATTAAAACTTGTACTTCAGTTAATGAGTTGTAGAAAAATGTGGACTGTAAACGAGACCCAAGTGGTTTATTTTTTCACGCAGATACGCTTCAACTCAAGAATAATCAGAAAAAATCTAGCTCTGCCTCTGTTGACTTGAAATCAGTTGAATGGAAATTCATGTTAAGGATGACTTTGTTCTAGTATGTCTCCTACTTAGCCTTGCAATTTATTATCGGAACAGCTATTAAAAGCGGAAGACATTTTTGTATATACGAAACTACATGGCATCTATTTTTTATCCTGACCAGTTTTTCAAGTATAGATGTCAAAGCTTAAGTTTCAAGTTGTTTGTCTTTCATCACTTGTGAGAATTCATATTAGCTATTCTCTCTGTCTTTGTCATATACTTCTGTTTATAATGATAAACTGAATCATCTTTACATTTTATTTTTGTCTCCTGGCAAATTCTGTCAGGTAAAGAATCTTTCTCTGTTTTAATCTTCTAATTATTTAGCCTTTCTTTTTAATGTTGAGTTTAAGTGATGATAATATGGCTTCTCTTTAAGGAATACGTTCACACACATCATATCATCGTCATATCATATAGTAACTGATTTAAATGCATGCCTTCTTGAGAGGTAGGTAACTGTTAGTATTCCCTTTTTATAGATGATCAAATCCTTACACAGGAAGATTAGGAGATTCATTCAAGGTCGTGCAAGTAATTTGTGTCCGAATTAGAAATACAACTGAAATCTCACCTCAGTACTTCCTATTTTCATGCTTTAACCGAAAGACAATTTTCTAGTCAAATCTAAATTTAATCTACCTCTTCCCAAAATATGTATCTCTGGTTTTGCTGTGTTGCTATTTATGTCCAATAGAAGCCAGAGGACTTGCCATTGTCAGATTAAAAGTCTGTAATGTTACTTGTTTTATCCTAAACCAAAGTTTATTGGTAGACGAAGAACATATTAATCAAAGAAGAAATAAATATATTTCCACATACATGAGTGGATATTTACAGATTAAGTTTCTTTAGCCAACTTCCTGCAGTGTGTCAGGTCCAACTCTCCCTCAACAAAAATCCAGCAGAAAGAAACCATCAATTCAAGAATTGTTTTCCTTTATCCATGCCAGCCTGCCCCTTGATCAGATTTTATAACCTATAAAGGGTCTTCTGGGCAGCAGCCAGTCCATCACAGTGTTGCCAACTGTCTTTCAAAACTCATGGTTTGGAATGCAAATATATATGGGAAGAAAATAATTTACTAAGATAAAAAGAGTTCCTGGATTAGATGTTATACTCCATATGTCTACATGATAAATAAACATGTCTTTTATTACTTTTTTGAACCCCACTGAGCAGTCAGCTAGTTCTGCCTCTTGACCTTTTTCACTATTTATCTTATATTTCCTAATGCACTATGCTTTCCTGGATGCTGAGATCATCTTCATGAACTTAAATGCAACGACTGATGAAACAGTGAGGTAAATAAGAATATGCTACCAATCAGAATTGTTTTTACTAACACTGGGTTAGCGATCGATTGCAGTTTGAATGTGTCTTTCTTGCACATGAATGTCCAGAAATGTGAAATGTTTTCCAGATGAGGCCTCACGGCTGTGTTGCCCAGTATTGCATTACTTACTGGATGTACCTCACTGACGTACCCACAGATTGTCTTTGTTCTTTTCATAAACGTATCACATTTTTGATTCGTAATCATCTTGTAGTCACTTCACACGTGCAAGCTTTTGTCATCCTTGGTTGTTTCTGGCTAATGAATACCCAGTTTACAGGAGAAATTTCTTCTATTAATCCTGGAATATATCACTATGCACTTCAAATTAGCTCATTTCAATCAATTTTTTTTAATTCTAGATGCTAAGGTCATCAAATTACAGGTGCGATATCCTGATCTTTTATTGACTACTTCCTATCCTACTACTGACTTTATGCTGTATGCAGATTTTATTAGCATATCTTATCAGATCATTAATGAAACTTTTAGATTAGCCTGAAGATCAATCATGAGAAAATCCTTTAGTAAATGTCTTCCATTTTCTTTTATATTACTATCACCATTTACTATCTTCCTTCCAGCTAATTCCTTAACCATTTTATATTTCTTCAATTAATCCCTATTCTCTGCTGTTGAACAAATAATTTCCCCCGTGGCATGATTTGAAGTACTGTACTGAATTACAGGTATTTTAAATATTCTTCATATCCTTTGTGTTAATAAGCTGTTCTTTTATAAATTAAAGGTATCAGGTTAGTCAGTCACATACATGCATTGTAAGATGAATAGTGCTGTAGTTGCCTAGAACTCTGTTTTCATTTTCTTAAACCCTTGATTTCATCTCTTCGTGTTGTGTTTCAGTAGTAATTTCAGTTTTGATACCTTAGTACCCATTAGTCAGCTTGCTTTTGCCTTTCCCCCCACATTCATTGCGTGGGATGAGAAAAAAAATGGTAAATTAAATAGACGTGGGGGATCTGGCCAAGAAGACAACGAAAAGAGAGTTAGATGTCTAAGGAAGAGCACTGAAGAGGAATGAGAAATATGATTTTTTTATATTTAAAGTGCTGTGTGTCATTAAGTCTTCTGCAGCATTACCACTGGTAGTTTTAATTAGGTTTGGCAGCCTGCACTGCTCCCCTTTCCTGTCACGATTTCTACTGTTGCTGTGATTCCTTTTTGATTTTTGATGGGTCCTGAATTTATTTTGATGGAGATCTTAATATCTTGGCTTGCCCTTATGTGGGACATTCCAATTGCAACCCTAATTAACCTGTCAGAGAAGCATAAGCCTGTAAAATGTTTACATTGGAAGAGATCAGAGGTGCTCAGGGGTGCTTAAATCCCCGTGCAGTTTGCATTTATAGTGCACACCAGCATTTCAGATGGTACGATGCTAGGATTTCTCTACTCTTGGCTCCTTTTTAATAGTGCTGCAGCACTATTTCAGGTATATTGTTATCTAAGATATATCCCTTGTCCTCATGCTTGTGCTTCCATGATCTTTGTGTTTTGAGTGTGTTTTTTTAAACTCAGATTTTTACTTTCTTTGCACAATACAAAAGCTTGGATTCATTTTTGACATTACGTATTCCTTTTCCTTTGCAACAAACAAATCATCTGGTCTAATAAAAGGTATTGTGCCTCCTCTACAAACCCTGCTTGTCTGCTATTGATCAGTTTCAGAACATTGTTGTCAGAATTTGTTCTTAACAAATTCCTCAACCTTTGCTCAAAATGTTATCCATGCATTAATCACACCTTGTCTTGACTACTGCAGGTCTTTATTTTACAGTCATCCTAAATCTCTTCCCTCTAAACTTGAGGATGGCTGACTAGTTTCTTACTCCAGGGAGCAGCCACATCACCTTCCTCTTCCATCATTTTCATGACTTTCTTTCTATTGCTCAACCCGAGTCAAAATTGCCCTTTGGATTTCAGAAAGGTTCATGGTCTTATTACAGCTGATCATTGCAACCTGGTCTCTGCTCATTTTACTGTGCCACCCTTATACCCCCCTTCTGTATCTCTACTTCATGTAATTCTATCAGAAAAACTTTATTGCTGTATGTTTGGATCCTTTCTATTCATCTCTCAGCTCTGTGTAAAAAAATTGTTTATTTTATAGCTGACCTTGGCAATAAAGTTTCCCATAGTAAATTGTATGAAGATGCTATAAAAGTACAAAGTGACTTGTATACAATTATTGGTGGGTGCTAAGAAAAGGAAATCATGGTGACTAATTACTGAAAAGATATTTATTTCCTGTTTAATTATGCAATCAATGCTCTCAGTGATATATACTTTTGACATAATACTGCTTGTGAGCAAAATCTAGGAGTTTTAAGATATTCTTCAGTTTAAGATGAATCTTATTCCTCCTGGAGAGGTTTGCCTAAATGCCATTAATTTCAAATCCAGATTGGCTTTATTTCCACTGTAATTAGCTTTTGAATGAGGCTATTTTAAATATTCTGCAGCTGTTCCTTTTCTTGGAGAAAAGGATGAAAAAAGTATCTTTTTGCAAAATGAAACAGAAACAAATCTGTGACAGATCATCTCTTCTTTTTTTTTTCTTTTTAAATAATATCCTTTTACTGCGTATGTCTGTCTGCTCTCCTACACTATCCTGAATCACAAGTCTGTATGTGATGAAAGAGCAATAATATTTGCTTTTCAGGGTTGAATGATCAAGTCACCTCTGGTGGCTGAATGCTATTATACAAGTGATAGTACAGTGACATTTCCAAAGTGTGAGTGATCATGTTTTTCTTTTATGGCTATGGGCTACAAAGAATATAAATTCTGGTAGTACTGCATGGACGTGTCTTCAGAGGAGTTATAGTTAGGCTAGCACTAACAGAATAAACAAAGATTTTGAAGACTATTTAGTGGGCAGACATTATGAATTATTAAGTAATACACATTTGTTTTATATTATGGTTTTCTAAGCAGAACTGGAAACATACGTAAATGTGTCAATAATGCTTCTGCACAACAGTGTTCATAATTACCCGTTAATTATTGCTACATTTTTATCTATTATGTTTTAAACTTTCCTTTTATGTTTTTAATGCATAAATATGGTTATGCAGTACTGATCATTACATTTTATAGTACAATAGTTTTCTCAATCAAGATTGAGCCTCTGCCGTGCTAGGGATTATACAAACACTTAAGAAGACATGCATTTGGCACAAAAAGCTGAAAGATAATGGCCATATTATTGACTGGACTGCAGTGTTCCTAAAGCTTAGAATGTTTTCCACAGGCTGATATTTATATCATAAAGCAATAAAGCTATTTCCTGACTCTTTGCACTGTGAACACAGAGCCTGGCTGGAACCCACAGCCCAGCTGGTCTCTGAGCTCACAGAGCGCTAATCAACTCCTGAAGGAGGAACAAGGTTCAGATGTCTGAATCCAAACTAATCAAAACAACTATTTTCTGAGAAAATTATTAGCTGCCTATGAAGCAAATATTTCCCTGTCTGTCTGGAGGCCTTTTTGCCATCAGTCTATTTTTCATTATTTTTTGGCATCATGCTGTGATCCTGTTAGATTTCAGAAGAAGGGCTGAACTATGCAAGGCATTAGTTGTGAGACTTACACAGAAAAGCTATGTGTGTCAGAAAGACATTAAGTGGCACTTTTCTGAGTCATTATAATGCGGTACTAGTGGTGCTTTCTGCTGGCTCAATGTGAAACTAACCTTTTCTGATAAGTAAGAGTCTTCCTTTCTAAATGTAGTTAGCCTAGCTGTATTTTAGAAGCGCTAATAATTTTTTCTTTGCTTCCAAAGAAAAAAAGAGGTTAATTAATTCTTACTGCTTGTGCAAGCAAATGTGCACAGTGACTTCAGATCTTAGATTAATATTAAGTGTCAGAAACAAAACTTCTCTTTGGAAAGGTTAATCCAATTGAATCCAAGAGATAGGGCTGCTTGCTAAGTAAATAAGTTGATTTATGTTAAGAAATCAGAATTAATTTGAACATGCTGGGGTAACAGAAGGGCTTGCTTCTTGGCAAATAAAATCCTAAATTATTTAAATAGACATGTTGCTTTTTTTCACCAGAATTTGTAAAATGTATTCAAGTTAAATTATTGACTACTTCAGACCAAAAGCTTTGCTTTTATCCAGAGTACCTAACATACTAGAATCTGCTTAAATGCCGAGTAAACAATTGCTAAAAGTAATGAATATGGCTGAATTGAGTCACCATTCCCTTAATGAACGTTTAAGGAGGGGTACTTAGGTGCCTGTCTGGATTCCTTTAAAGTAAAATGAAGTCAAATTTGTTTGACAAGTACATACTTCAGCATCATCAGAGTGTAATGTATTACTTTGACACAATGCTGCTTATGTGGCAGTAGATAAGAATGCATTTTTAATTGGCATCTACGTCCTGAAAGGGACCCCAGTTTTAGCAGCAATACCACTAGCATCAGCATGACCAAAAATATTATCAGTTTAATGTTAGTATTACTGTGAATAATAGTAAGAATAATAGAATAGCCAGAAATAATTACCCAACCTACATTCCTTAGTTGAAATTCTTATTGAAGCCAGTAGGAATTTTGCCAAAACAAGGGTGGGATAGAACATTATAATTTGACATTTGGCTATTTATTTAATGAAACGATAATTACATATTTACAGGTATTTTTTTTTTCAGAAAATTTGAAGTGGTAACATTTTTTACAAATTGTCTGTGTCCAGCTCTGTGAAGATTAGTGGTGAGAAATTAAAGTAGAATTAAGCCAACTTCATGTCATGCCCATCTGAATTTTCCATACATTCAGATTCGATACTTTGTTTCAGCCTTCATCAGACTCTAGCTATCTTCAAACTTTGGATTTGAGCCAGGGTTTAAATTTATTATCATAGAATCATAGAATGGTTTAGGTTGGAAGGAACCTTAAAGATCATGTAGTTCCAACCCCCCTGCCCTGGGCAGGGACACCTCCCACCAGCCCAGGTTGCTCCAAGCCCCATCCAACCTGGCCTTGAACACCTCCAGGGATGGGGCATCCCCAGCTTCTCTGGGCAACATGTTCCAGTTTCTGGTGGGCTACTGTACCACCCTACTCAAAGGCTCATCTCTACACTAAATTAACATATAAACCTTTTGTACATTAACAACTGTTTGGCTCTGTTTCCTCTCTTTGACAGATGCACAAAAGATCAACTAGTATCCAAGACAGTTGTGCTTAATCAAAGAAGAGCAAACAGACACAAATCTCCGATGTGAAGTATCCTCTAAGTTACCCATATCATCCTGAGTTATTGTTTCAATGACAAATTATAATACTATTTTAAATTAAGCTTGATGCCAAACTCAGGTTACATTTCTTATGTGTTGATAAGAATTAAATGGCATCCTCTTGATTTAAAGCTCAATAAATACAAGATTGTTTAAAAATTCAATGTCCTATCACAATGTTTTTAAGCTGACAAAAAAGTTACCTGATAAGTGATATGAACGACAGGTGGTTCCTGTGAACATGGATAGGCTAAAGATACCCTTCTCCCATTTTTAGCAAAGTCTGTTATTTCAGAAAGACTCAGTTGTAACTCATTGAAGCTGCCACAAAGCCTCTCTAAATTTCTAGATATGTGACTCATTCCTCTTTCACTTGGCAAATTGTTGTTCGTAGGAGAACTTGATGTTTCTTGGATCACATTGAACTGCACTTTAGGGGAAGTTGGTCTGCTGGAAAGCCTGGTAGGTGTTCCAAAACCAAGAAGAGACACTGAACGATTGGTAGGTTGAGCATCCAGTGTATCCAAGGGCACCGAGGGGTCACCTGGGAGCCTTTTTTCATCCAGGTCACCCACACTTGATGAAGAGCTCTGCTCATAACTAGGGCTCTTTACTTTTTCAATGAGTTTTCTCCTTCCACTAGGAGATTGAATAACTGTGCTTCTTGGTGTTAGCAGCTCCCTGGTTTGAGGTTGGTCTTCTGTGGCAATATTTTCAAAGAACTTTCTTTTTCCAGGAATATTCACAGAGGATTCAAAGTTATAAAACATGTTCTGCTTAGTCTCAGGCAATGCTGAAGAATCTTCTTCCAGCATCAGTTCTTTGATCATCAGACGCATTACATACCTGTCTGAACTTGAAGATGGAATGAGACTAGGCTCAGGGAACTTTTGCTTCCCAATCAGAATCAATAGGAGTTTATCTGTCAAAAAGCATAGGCCCTTCGGTCTTTCATATTTTTCCAGCTGGATTTGTTGAATATGAGGCATGCAAGAAGAGGTTACTGAATACACCAAAACAATGTTAGAAGTATTAGAGGCTACTGCCACAATCTGAGCTCTAAGGTCAAAAGCCATTATATCAGGAACCAGAATACCTGGGATGGTGACTTTTCTGGTGGTGGTTACCTTCCTCTCAAAAGTCACCAAGATCAAGTGGGAAGAATCTTGACCATTTGTTGCTGCAGAGTCTTTGCGTTTCAGAGTAATAAGAGGACCAGGATCAGACCGACGGTGGTTTGCAAGGATATGGGTTAAATCCACGGGACCTGACGAAGAAGAAGCAATTGACTCAACACCTGATCTATCTGAATCTGTGGACTTTCTTCGCAGGTCCATGGAGTATTCCTCATCACCAAGCACCAGAGCAGACTGTGAGATTAAAGAACCAGTTTCTGTACCAGATGGCACATCAAATGCAATGCCCGCATTCAAACCACAGATATTATCTAAAGGAATCTCGGTAGCTACAGCAATTTGGAAATCCAGTGTGGCTTCTATAGCACAGATATAACCTCCCACATCAAAGACTGGGCAAAAGGAGCAGATATTTAGAGTTTTCTGAGCATCATCCCATATGTAGGAATGCAGGGCACTGCCTATAGCAACTACTAAACGATTACCATCCTTAGTCCAGCAAGCACAGTGGATAAGCCCACTGCTTTTGATATCTGCCTTAACTCTAGTATTGTCAGTACGAACAGCATGCAAGACTGAAGCGTCTCTTTTTGTAAGCACAGCCAAGACCTCCTTCTTTGGATGCCAGACACAGCCCTGAGAAAGCAGTGGAAACGGCTCACCAACTTCACAAGTCTGAGAAATCGAGGGTTTGTTCTTCTCCGCAGTGCTGCAGCCCAGCTGCCAAATGCTAACATGCTTTTTATGCTGAACAGCAAGCAGAGCTGGGGTGTCTGTAGAGAAACATGGGCCCCAGTAAAGCCCGTGAACATGTTCAAATTGACCAACAACACTTGAGTCTCCAAACTTTAGTTCACCGTTATGATAGTATAAAGCAGTCAGTATCACTTGCTTCCCATCTGTCCAGGCGATTCCGTGCATGGGGTGGATGGCCTGATATAAAGCATTGAGGCCAGTTCTCAGCAGCTTTGCCTTTCCCAGCTCCATCTTTTTAAGCTTTTTGTCTACTGGTGGTTGTTCCAAAGTAGGAAATCCATGGAATTCACTTGCAGATCACGAGGAAAATTTTATCTTGTATCTCCTTTCCTTCCTTCCCAGAATCAAGCTGGTTTTTCTGCTAATAATCCAAGAGCCTATGTTGTGAACTCCTTCCCACTAAGACCGCAGCTGCTCTTCTAAGTATAAATCCATGTCAAAGCTGCTTTCGCTATGTCTTTTCCTGGGAGGAGTTATCATCTTCATGTGATGGCTAACAAGGTTTAACCAATTACTATACGTTTTCGTAGAAGTCTATTTTTAATTCTTCACTGCTGGGAGTATATTTAAAAATAACACTCTAATACCTTGACCTTCAGTGAATGAAGGTCTTTAATGAAGGCTGGAGAGAGATCATACACTGTTAAGCCTAAGTATTAAGCTACAGCCTCAAATAATGACCTGACACTTCTTTCAGCCAGCCTTTGAAGGATAAAAGAAGATTTAAACATACCTGAGAACTGTACAAGGCAGATTGCAATCTCTGATGGACAGCATCGTTCAAAGATACAAGATCCTAAGTGGCTATGAAGGGAAGTAGAAAAGGGAAATCATGTTCTGTTCTTTTAGTAGTTAGAAGAGAATGAAGCAAGGTGAGGGTTTTTTTTAAAAAGAAGCAAAATAGTGTAAAAGCAAAGGCAGTTTTGTCACACGAACACAAAACACACATGGACACTTGAACACAAAGATTAGTGTTCATTTTACTGGGACAGATCTCCTAGCTACAAATATATACAGATTTCTTTCTTGGTCTTCCCAGCCACCTGTATCTGAGGACCATTCCCTCATCATATAGCCACAATGCAAAGAAGAAGCCAAAATTTTCCTGTTTTCCTCAACTTTGCAGTTTCTACAATATGTAACATAATGTCATGCAAAGATCCTAGAGCTGACAAAGACCCAACCAATGAACTCATGTAACACAGTGGGGCCGTGTGAGGATACACCAATTTGTGTCTGCCGTATTGTTTCAGGACCCGAGCTGGTTCAGATGGACTGCCTTCGGTGTCTCCATTCTTCCCTCCTCAGCACATCTTTTTCTTGGGTTAGCTTGGACAGAGCTTGCATATCGCTGAACATAAATCGTCAGGGTGGGATTCATTACTTAAATATAACCAACCATTACTATTTTCAATGCCCCAGGATATCTGAGACAGCCAGACTGGGCTGGCAGATATGGCATAGGACTTAGAGAAGAGTAGTGCCATTCTGGAGTGGCAGCTGGCAGCAAAGAGATGATCCCTAGATAGTCCCTAGACTGTCTAAGATGGTATTAGGAGCTTATATACAGGTAACTGAATCCCCTCCTCAGCATCTTTTTGTAGTTCTTGTTTTGCCAGCATCTCCTTTCTGCTGTGATGTAACTTGTGTCTCCTGCTGTTTGCATAAAAAAAAATAATGTGAATAAATTAGACCTGGGCAGAAGTTTACAAATTATCAGTATAATCACTATGGTTAAAGATGTAAAACTTAACCATACATGTTCTGCATCTTTGGCTGATTTATATTTTGTATATTTTTATGGTACTACCTGGGAAAAATAGACCTCTTGTTGAAGGCAGTTGGACTCCTGTTGTAAGAATTTTTTTAGTATCGTTTTTCCAGGTGTATTTAGTGAGGATGGTGAGTACCAATAAAGAACTGCAAATTTATGTAAAGTAATCATACCATATTGTCATTCACAGCTACTTGTTTTCTGTAGATTATTTCATGAAGATTACATTCAAAATCAAGACTTTTTTATATTCATAAAGGACAAGCCAGCAGTGATGGCTGGAATAGGTAAAAATTAAAAAGTTAAATATGCAGGTTAGAAGACCCCTTTTTATGCAAGACTCCTAAATTTTTGATGCCTGTTGGTGCTTGCAGTGAAACCATGGTTTTTAATGATTTTACCTTACCCATTGCTGACACATATGCCCAGGCCACACTTAAGATGCCACACTGCCATACCTGTTTCGCTAGGCACGCTTGACTATTCTGCACTTCCTCAAAGCGGTAGCAGGATTATTGTGTCATGTATTAGTGGTAGCTTTTTACCCGTAGTAGTTATAATGAATAGATTACATTAAAACGCAATCCCAGCAGCTCCACAAATTTGCAGAGTCTGTGGAAGACATTTTTGTTTTGCTTTAAAATAATGCTGTTTCGCTGCTTTGCTGTCTTCTGGATGTGTTTTACTGAAATTGATAAAGCTATTCTTTAGCACAGCCATCTCATCTACATTCTGAATGGTGCTTTGAATACCATAACAAAACTATGTTGCAGCTGGATTCTAGCAACATAAAATGTGTCTTGGATGCAGAAACTTCTGCCTCAGTATGACTGAAATGCTCAGAAGATGTTTCACTAAGGATGATGTGTGTTGTGCTAGCTATGCAGACATCTTGAGATCATGGACTACTCATGTGGAACATTGGACTTTCTTTGCTTCTTTTTCATTTCGTCATTTCTTATAGCATGCCAGAGGGCAATCAAAGGCTGCCAGTAACAGAATCATCCTCAATTTTGGAATTAAGGATGTCCCACAAACACTGAGGTCTTGAAAAATATTTGTAGCAGAGCCACAGTGAGCTTTTCATCTAGCTCTGAAAGCGTTGGGAAATAGGACTTCATCTGATGTAGTTATGTTTATTTCTTGTTATCTCCAAGATAATTAGATATAAAAATGACAACATCCACAAAGTTTCACTGGCATGGTAGTGAGGTGATAAGGTAGTGACGCATGATATATTCACAGCCGGTTTCTGCTTTGTCCAGTGTTAAGCTCTTTCTTTCCCCAAACCCTAGAACCTTCGGTTCACCGGGTTTATTCACTTCCTGTATCCTATCACATAACATCTTTATGGTAGATTTTTTCTAGAAAGTCTGAAGCAAATGAGTAAAGGTGCTTAGTAGATAAGGAGTTACTCGGGATCAAAGCAAATTCCAGATGCAGGCACAAGGTGAATGAAAGAGACAATGAACTTCTGTTTGGCAGAGCCTCATTTTTAAAAGCAGGATAAAAATAGAGAAGGGGAAAAACAAGTTCCCTTCATTCAGCTAGCGTATTTTTTCCAGAAACTGGTAAAATATTTAAATAATATTTCTGTGTCACCTTGGCATGCACAGATCTATATAGCACACACTATAAAGGCCAGTTACTGAAAATTGTCTTGGCGAT
The DNA here is from genome assembly GCA_017639485.1 of Pluvialis apricaria. NCBI lineage: Eukaryota > Metazoa > Chordata > Aves > Charadriiformes > Charadriidae > Pluvialis > Pluvialis apricaria. Next base: position 121,865,809 of record CM030009.1, read on the forward strand.
ATTACAGTTTTCCTTTGAGACCCAGGAAAGCAATGTGACAAGTAGTCTGTTAGTACTGTTAGTAATCTGAGACACTCCAGTGAGCAACCACAGTCTTTACACTGATACTGAGCTAGATTTTGATCCTATTAACAACACTGTGCCTCAGATTAACGTTGGTATAACTCAGATCAGAATGTCACCCGTGATTTAAACAAGGTGTTTCAGCTGGTGGCACCTTGGCTGGCTCTGTCCTACCGAGTGGTTCCAGCCAGACAGTCTCTGTTGCTTAGAAGTAGCGTACAAAGTTAGCGTACAAATCTTAGAAGTAGCGTAGGTTATCAGAAGTGGTGCACAAAGTCCAAAATTGAACACCACCCACCGAGCTGCACATAGCTGTTAGTAGCTGTGAGTTCCCATGGTTCCTAATGAATGTTGGAAAATTAATCCAGCCCTCATCATTGCAGAGGTTGAGCTATCCTTTTTTATAATACTGATTTTATATGGCTGTTTTCTCACATTGCTATACTTACTCTTCATCTGCCTTGGGAAATGGTGAATACATTTGGAGTTCAATATGGATCAGGGCTAATGAGTTCCAGGCTCTTTAAGTATATTTACCTGGCTATTTCTTATCCAGTGGGAGATTGGTATCTAAATATCTCTGTGGATCTGAGTTCAGTGCCTTGCTGGAAAAGCTGAGATTCAGACTTAATTTTCTCCTTTATTCACGGTAAAATAACTCTTTCTAGGCTAAATCTTGCTTCAAGTTAATTAATTTGATGTTAATATTCCTGGTGACTTCAGAGGAAGACAGATGCAGCTCAATATGTAATAAAAACATAAAAGTAGTAATTTTTCTAATACTAATTTAACTCAACTTTATAAAATATCTGATTCTTTGTGGTATTTTTCCTTCAAAGATATTTCTATGTAAAGCTACTCACCATGATTTCACCAATTTAAGTCGATGTGTCATTTAGTTTAACACTTTCAAGAAGCTTGAGCAATGTATTTATTTTCCCGCATTGACATTTCTTTGCCTTGAGATCTGATTTAAAAAAATAGTTATCTGTCACAAGCTAACTGGAACAGAATGTAAAAATGGTGCACAGTTAATACAGATACAAAATACGTTATCTGTCAGAGCAGATCTACTGATCACACTATGTAAATCAGTATTCTTTTGACAGTGATATGTCTGTGTGCTGTTACTGCTCTCGGAGTGGGATTTAACCCACTAGCTAGCACGTTTTTGTATGTATGTCACATAAAGTGGGAAAGATCTAATGGAAGATTGTATTTTTTACATAAATATAGTTAAGAAAACTGTTAAGAAGTTTGGTTAATTAAAAAAACACTTATGCAAATTATCATGTAAAGGTAAGGCCCTGATCTTTTCTATCCAGGCTATATTCAAACTAAGGAGACATCAGGCAGGAAAGTCACGGCTTCTTTCTAAGACTATTTCTTTCGTACTTGCAGTGCCATTGTCTTACCTTTCTGGAGTGCCTGCCTGGGCCAAATGTAACAGTCTAGCTTGATCTGTCATCTGCTAAACAGATCTAGTATGGGGACGCCATTGCTAGAGTACAGAGAAAAGTTTTGCAGCTTCTTGAAGTTCACAAATTCTGTGAAAGAAGTTTTTTCTTGTGTTTGAGTGGAACTTCCTATGTTCCAGCTTATGCCTGTTGCCCCTCATCCTGTCACTGGGAACTGCTGAAAAGAGTCTGACTCCATCCTCCTTCAACCCACCCTTTAGATACTTGTATGCCAAAATAAGGTCACCCCTCAGCCTTCTCTTCTCCAGGCTAAAGAGTCCCAGCTCTCTCAGCCTTTCCTCATAAGGGAGATGCTCCAATCCCTCAGTCATCTTTGTTGCCCTACGCTGGACTCTCCAGCAGTTCCCTGTCTCTCTTGAACTGGTGAGCCCAGAACTGGACACAGTATTCCAGTTGTGGCCTCTCCAGTGCAGAGCAGAGGGGGAGAATGACCTCCCTCGACCTGCTGGCCACACTCTTCCCTATGCAGCCCAGGATGCCATTGGCCTTCCTGGTGACAAGGGCACATTGCTGGGTCATGGATAATTTACTATCTACCAGGACCCCCAGATCCTTCTCCTCAGAACTGCTTTCCAGCAGGTCCACCCCTACCTGTACTGGTACCTAGCATTCTTCCTCCCCAGGTGCAGGACCTTGCACTTGCTCTTGTTGAACCTCATTAGGTTCTTCTCTGCCCAGCTCTCCAGCCTGTCCAGGCCACGCTGGATGGCAGCGCGGCCCTCTGGAGTGTCAGCCACCCCTCCCAGTTTGGTATCATCAGCGAACTTGCTGAGGATACACTCTGTCCCCTCATCCAGGTCACTGATGAATATATTGAACAAGATTGGGCCGAGTATTGACCCCTGGGGGACACCACTGGTCACAGGCCTCCAACTTGACACTGCTCCATTAATCACAACCCTCTGAGTTCTGTCACACAGCCAGCTCTCAATCCACCTCACTGTCTCCTCATCTAGCCCACGCTTCCTCAGCTTCCTAATGAGCATGTTATGGGAGACGGTGTCAAAAGCCTTGCTTCATTTTTGTGGTTCTTGGAACGCCCTCTCTTCTCTAATAGAAAGGCAAGAATCATGCAATTCTGACATAGCAGTCCAGCAAGTCTGGGGAAGTAGAGTTGGCAGAGCATTTGTTAATCTCCCAAGCCTTCCCTTTTGTGGTTTAGAGTGAGACTCTTGTGGTTCGTTGGGGTGGGGAGAAGAGAACCAAACCTTTTCAGAAGGCCACTTCATTCTTCCTCCCAGCAAGGCTGTTGGGCTCAATGTTTTTCTGGCTTTCACAATGCTAAAGCAAAACAAGTGAGGAATTAGGAAGGAAAGAACATAAAGGGTGGTTATGCAAACGCAGTCACAGAGAATGAGACTCATTTCGTGTTTAATTGTAGGAGTGGGATTTGTCTCACAAATTAACATTTCTACATTGAGGTATATACATATGGCTGCCTACATGAAAGTAGTACCCAAGCTCCCACCGGGCAACTGAGTTGAGCCTCACCTCACTAACGTATCTCGAGACATACACACTATAGTTGTCTGACCCTGCTTACTGATTCACTTAAAAGTCAGTGGTGAGAAATAGACACTTTTAGGGCATGATTCATTCCATCTTAAAGTACCCAAAATAGATTAATGAATCTTGCTTTATGAGCCTAGCTGAAGTACTCAGATAGGACACGGTTATGGACAGATGAACGCCAAGGAATGGTTGTGCAGTCATTACGCGCCATGTCTGTTATAACTAGCACATTTATCAACGATCAGCCCACTGACTGCCCTTTCTAGAGCTACGTTTCCTAAATCCCACATCCCTCCCACCGCTGAATGCCCTCTCTGTCTCAGACCACTATTTTGTAACTTAATACTCCCATCTCTATGTGGCAGTCTCTTGCGATTGCTTTATAAAGCAATGACGTTTTCGATGGTGTTCTTAAAAAGGAGTATTTCCTGAGCTTGAGCTGTGTTTGTGTGGAATAGAATTTTAAGGAAAGTGATAGAAACTCCAGTACTTAACATTATTAAAATTAGACTAGGCAGAAGAGTATGAAGTGTTCTTTAGGAAACATTCCTGTCTTGGCAAAGAGAGGGAATGAATGATCTAATAAGTCTTTCCATCTGTAAGTCAACATTCGGCTTCCAAATTATGCCAGTCTTTTTCTTTCATAAGCATTAAATGTATTTGGTTTTGAAGGCGTCTCTTACTAGTACCTTCTTTTTTACATAATGAGCTAAAGTTACACTTTTGAAGTGATATTTTCATCATTTGCACCAAACACATCAGATAATTTAGGAATGTCTTGCATGGCTAAATGATAAATAGATCACTCATTTGAAAGTGACTTGAACAAGAACTAAGAACAATAATATTTTTAGCAGATGCATGTTTATCCCAGCTTGATAATTTGTAAGGGTCACTTAAACTCTGTCTACACTCAGAAAATAATTTATTATTGTAATGTAAGTCAGGACAGTACGAGCCTGACATAACCCTGTATTGAAACTGGTTGGTTGACAGTGTAGACGGAGTCAAACTCTTCGCAATGTCTATTTTGGAAAGTGCACTAGAAGGCAAATTGCATAATGTATATCAAAATCAGTTTCTTCTGAATCCCGTGGATTCCAGTACCTAGTCAAGCATTTAAACCGTAGTTGAGCATACTGATTGAGAAGGATCACGGGGTCTCTCTCTGAATCTAACTTTGCTTGATGTATGGAGTGTGTATGATGAAAACGCTTCTGATGGCCAGGTTACACGCATAGTTGTGCTGTTGCTGTCACTGGTAGAGCTGTTCTACTTTAGGGATGATTATGGGGCAATTTCAATAATATCTGAGGAGAGCTGCTTCCCAGCTGCGTTTGGAAACCCTTGTGACAAATCACCTTTGACTTGATCTTCCCTAGAAATGTTCTTGCTCGTTAGACTTAGCAGAATCTCCCTACCTCTCTCCCCACAGGATAGACAAATATATTGGCGACTGGGTTCTAACACACACCTGGTAATTAAAATGCAACAGTGGTAACATTGTGCTGCTATCTGCCTGCTTTTTTTAACAGTTCACCTAGAACTTTCTGTGTAGGCTGAAACAGAGCTATAGTGGATGATGACTTTAATCCATAACCCTTAGGCTAATTTAAGGGCCTGTGGTGCCTAAATTTTTACTGAAAGGCTGCAATGGTTCTGTTTTGGCCTTCTATTTTGTCTCAGATAAGGCCTTAATTTAGAAGGAAAAAATTAAAAATAGTCCTACTTCACTAGTAAGAAGGATTAGAAATTTTTCCACTTGAGGGTCAGTTTAAGCCTAAATACCTGCTCTCCAGGATTCAGCCACCTTAACTACATGGTTGCAAAACCCAGAACGGCTGACTCAGCTTTGCCTTTCTGTAAGAGAGCTAAAGGCCAAATGCTGGGTCAACCCTGATGAGGAGCTGAATACCAGAAAGATTAGTGTTTGTGTTTGTCCCAGAGATGAATGTAAAAAGCCTGAGATTTTTAGTGGTTGTTGTTGATTTGTTGACACTTACCTAGAGTTAAAGCTGTCCCTGGAGTATCATGCAAAAAAAACCCCAACTTTTTACAGTCTTTCTGTGCTGTCCTGCTCGTAGCTGTCCTGCTATGTGTACAACCTGCCTCTCTGCCTGCTGATCTTTTAGTTGTAATTTCAGATCATTTTGGTTGGGAGGTTCTAGAAACTCATTAAATAGTGTTAGAATTGCACATGCAGAATGAAGGAAAACAAATACAGCCTTAATTTTCTGAATCCATTACCCAGCTCCCTTGATTCATTTATCTGGAGGATTGAGAATGCCAGCTAATTTCTTTTCCACAGTTACATTTTCCAAAATCATCGAAAGACTAATCAGAAGCTTGTAGCTAATATTTGCGGTTTGTTTGGTTTTCTCCTGTTGTTTGAACTGCTTCCAATATGTCTTGCCAGTGACATTTCTTCACCAAGCAGAATAAATACCAAAACTATAGAGAAAAGAGTTTTACTGGAGAAAGCAGCAAATGTGTTGCACTGTAAATACAAAGTTTCTCAAAGTCACTGACTTCCTTCTGTAACTTCCATGGCAAGGAAATGACAGAGCTGGAATAATTAGCTTACTGTTTAGAGATCTGATTCCAGTTCTGGTTTGCTCAGTTTGAAAGATAGACTTACTTACATTTTTTAATCCATTTTTTTGCTCTGAAAGATTGGATGGAAGGGAAAATTTAATCCTCTGGGGCTGTCTGCTTATGTTATTGTTATTATTGGAAATTTTATTTGTGAGACCACACTGCATGACCCTGAGTTTAGGCTCTGGGCCCTAAGGTGTTACATTTATTTATAATAAAAGACGACCTCTGCCCCTGAATTATGTGCAATCTAAATAGACAAGGCAGAATGATCATTCTCCTTATATAAGTGAAATACTGAGGCATAGAGAATTCAGAGCATACCTTCAGTTCAGCAAGCTGGCTTTGAAACGGTAGGCAGTGGAGCAATAGCAGTGCAGCAATCTGCATGTGTGCTAATTAGCCTGGATGGGTGCTGCAGTTTCAGATTTATATTGCATCTGAGATGCTAGCTAGTTTTTACACATACCGTTGCGCAGTGCCCAGCAAATGTATTAGCCACTTTGGAGCATTATGCACTGCAAACAGAACCGAAGTAATTTAGGGTCGTGCAGACAGTTTCAGAACTGTGGTTAACCTCACTACCACTTCTTTATTTCCTTCTCTTCTTCATTCTGCAGGAAAAATATTACAGACTCATAAAACAATTTAGGGGAAGGGATCTTTGGAGGCCATATGGTCCAACTGCTTGCTTGAAACAGGGCTGATTTCAAAGTTCAATCAGGTTCCTCAAGGCTGTGTTTGATAACTCATCTTGTGAAGCCTTTTTCCCTACTTTTAGTCGGAATTTCCCTTGCTGGGACTTCTGTCTGTTGCTTCTTGTCCTTTTGTTGAGCATCTCTGAGAAGAGTGTGGCACCATCCTCTCCACCACCCATTAGGTAGTTGTAGGCAGCAGCTGAGATCCTTCCTTTGTCTTCTGCAGGCTGAATTAACCCAGCTCTCTCGCCCTCTCCACATTGCCCAGCCACTAACCACATTGGACTGGTTGGACTTGCTCCAGTATGTTAGTGTCCTTTCTGGTACTGGGGAGACAGAAACGTGTGACAGCGTGAGTCCGTCTGAAGACAATAATCTAAACCCATGGTTTTTTCTAAGTGGTAAACTGTATGGATCTCTTCTGGAAGTGAGCTCCATGAGTTAGGTCCTGGTCTTGTGGAATTTTTGCCTCCATTCCTGAGTGTAAGCTACCAATTTCATGGCTCTGGCAGCTGGTGGTGTATACCCTGATGAGCTGCAGCTCTTCCCTGTGCACACGTGAGGTGAGCTCACCTAGTCCTGTAAAAGGGTTTGAAGATCAGGACAAAGACCTTCATAATGACTCACATTTAAGTGCTGTGATAGAGAATAAGTGAATAGCTGAGTTGGGAAGAGCCTGCTGAGGCAGAAGAGAATGCCAGAGAGAGGGAGCAGCTTTTAAGTCAGTTTTAGTGCTACTGAAAAATTCTGGCTGCAGTTTTGCACTCATAACTACAGCTGCAGGAGGAAACTACTGATACAGATGTGGATGAGGACTTCCAAGAGGAAGATGAGGATTCAGAATAATTGCTTCAGGAGGAAGCTTTATTCTGTTTTGGGGTATTTGGAACAAGTATCATGTGGGAGGAGGTGGCTGTGCTGCAGACCTGTGGTAACCAGCTGTGGTGAGAAGAGAGACAGTCCTCCTATGACAGGCACGTTGAGATTTTTGGTATGTTTTGATCTGCTCATCAAATGGCTGTCACTGTGGGTACACTATCAGAATTGCCCTGGGGACCTGCTTTGAGGGAAATCACTTATTCTGGCCCGACTCTCTGTTTTGTGGGTTTTTTTTATCAAGGCTAGCGAGGCACGGGAACATTCACAGTGACGTGACCTGCTGAGCTGGGCAGGCTGCTGTTTATTTTAGTCGGGTTTTTTCCGGAGGGATGCTGGTTTTGCATGTCCTGGACACTTTTGGATTAAAATTACTTGATGGTGCATGTTGGTTCAGTGAGGGGAAAGGTCAGTATTTGTAAAATAGTTTTAGTTTGCTTTCACTATTTGTTCATAGAACAGGGCTTGGGTTTCAAAGTAATGCTAAATCCTCCTCCATGGGTGCTGGTGAGGCAAATGTGTATTGTCTGCGTTTTTTTGTCACCTCTATGAATTTATACATTTGCAGAATTTGTGCTTTCCACTTATAAGCAATTTAGTGCTTTGGGCTTCCAGAGGTGTTCTTCATGTGCGTATGGAATCTATTACACATGATTTATAAATCCTTTGTAGGTTTAAAAAAGTGAAGAATGGGATTTGACCATATAGGAGCTATGAATTAAACTATGAACTAAACTAAAACACCCTAAACATTTGAAAACTGTCTTCCTAAAAGTGGAAATGCATAGTTTGAAAACAGTGCAGGCTGTAGGGGTTTTAACTAAAGAAAATGAGATATTCAGCTGCTAAACTTTGAGGTTTGGGGTTTCTGCAAAACCTCATAATAACTGTGATCAACTTGTCCTCTTTGTGATCACTGAGGAATCTCAGACGTTGGACTCACGTGGTTCCATCATAACATTTGGGAAGGAGGGTTCAGAGAACCCCCCGCTTTTCCAGGCTGCTGGTTTTGTTGCCGGGGTAGAAAGACGTGCTGTGGGAAGGTCTTGTGGTAAACCGCTGTTCAGGAAGGTGAGCTCTACAGAGCCTGGAAAGCTGACACTAATGGACTTTATCCTTGGTACGGATACATCGGATCCCAAAGGGGGAGGAGGTGGATGTCGTGCAGTAGCTTTCAAAGAGCATTCTTTAAAACACTAATCTCCTGGTCTAGTTTGATAATTTGGTTTTAGCAATTTCCTTGGTCATGGACTTTCCCTCTTAGTCCCTTTGTCCTCTTTGCCTCTTCTCCAGTTCTTTTCCAATCCTAAACCACTTTCTTTTGTATTTCAGAGGCTTTCCTGAAGATGCAGGACATTGCTTGCTTCAGTCTTCTCTTCCAAGATCTTAATCTGCTGTCCATGTGTTAACAACAGTGTCTTTGAGGACCTCGATGCCTCAGGTGAATACAGTAAGGTGAAAAATAACATTATTTGTTGTTCAATATCTGCGGTGACAAAGATTTTAAAAAATACTCACCCAACAATTTTGAGGTACCTTCGACAGATCTTTTTTCTGTCTTGGAATTTGGTCTTGCCTTTCTTTCCATGTGCTTGGGAATATGAGTGTAGGTTATCTAATTAACTGATACTCAAAACAAGCTAAATTTCTGCGTTTAGGGACCCAGCACAGGGCAAGAGGCCATGGGATGGGATGCTTATAAATGCAGTACATTTAGACCTGGATCAGTGCTTGGTTACTCCTAATCCCTTCTTGTGGTTTATGCATTTTGCTGGTGGTGGGTTTTGCTTTTTTGTTATGGTTGTAAGTTTGCCTGAGGATGCCGAGATCCGCGTTTAAGGCCTGTTATTTGTGATGACGCTTGATGTAGACATTCTGTGGTTCCTTCTGATCTATATCTATTTTGTGATTGAGTCCAATCTCCTCCTGTCACAACATGTGACTCGGGAGCAGCTCTTCTTCCACCGGCCTGGAGAGATGTCTAGCCCTGACCAAAGGAAGCACGTACTTATAAAGGCTAAAGGGAACCCAGCAAAGTATAAATTGTTTTTATTCATCAGAGTTACGCCTTCTGACATTCTGATTGTCCCAGAGGACACAGACCTGGAGCCTGGATAAAAGCAGCCCTTCCTTGTAAAGTCAGGGGCCCTTCTTGGACACTGTGTACCTAGAATTTCACTTTGTAACTCCCCTTACACGCTCAGCATTTGCTCTGCTGTCCTTGCTGCTCTGTAATGACTCTGAGGCACATCTGGAATCAGCAATGTTCATGTCTTCTGTGCCACTTGTCTCCTGCTTGGCATTTTCCTATTTCTCAAATGCATTTTTAGTATCTTTCTACTGATCAGAAATTAAATGACATTCTGAGATTTGCACTGAAAAAAAAAAAAAACCCTTTTCAGAATTTGCACTCTTACAGACCTGTTCTGGTGAACTGAAGTAAGCGTCTGCTTGTTCTGTGTGTGCTACATACACGTGCAGAATTAACTGGGATGGGAGGCAGGCTAAAAGAATCCCTGTCCAGTCCTCATTACCGCTTCTGAACTCGTGTGAACTCATGCTTTTTCCTCACTCGCCCACTTTTTCAGGAGCTTCATCCAGCCAGCCCCAGTAATTTCAGAGTGTTTTGGAGGACTCACAATAAAACATATATACAATAAAGCATGTGGGTGAATGCCAGTCCGATTGGAATAGCGTGAAAAGCAGCATGGAGATGGTCGGTATAGTTCAGAGCACAGATGCAGGGGCCACATTATCACAGTTACAAAACAACACAGTAATTCCCCGGTTCAGTCATCCTGACAACTGCCCCGTGTAGATGAAAACACTTTTTCCTCAGTGGAATCCAGTTTGTAACAGATACAAATCCTGAAAAGCGATGTCAGGGCAGTGCAGGTTGGAATTAGACGGATACAGACAGCTCTTTCAGTTGGAAAACTGATGATGTTGAGGTTCCATTTTCATTTTTTAACCCAGAACCCACAGAACTGTTAACAGAACTATTCCTTTACAGTCAGTGGAAACCGTGAGATTCACGTACACAATAGTTTATGAGGAAACGGTATTATTCATCTATTTCGGGTACACTTGTCAGAAGGAGCTGTAGCTCTTGCGCAGGCTTTTGAATTTGTAATCTCACATCACGGGAGCACCTGAGCAACGCATACCTAGATTTTCCTAATTAACACACGGATTAGGACAGGACGTTGCGAATTGCGTTGCAGTTGAAACCCGGGGTACCTCCGGTGGCCCTCCGGAGCCCTGCGGCTGCCGCTGCCGCCGGGGCGCGGGGGTACTCCCTCCCGCCGCCCGGTACCCCCTCCCGCCCGGCGCGCCCGCGCCCCCCGCACACCCCCCTACACCCTCCCGCCGCTCACACCGCCGCGGCGGGCACGGTCGGACGGGGACGGGGGGGAAACGGTGGCAAGACCCCCGGGGATGCGCTCCGCCGGGCACCACCGGGCGGGGCCCCCCGGCTAAGGCGAGCCCTGCCCGGGGGAGGGCAGCAGCCTTCCCCCCCCCTCCCCGTCCCCATCCCGCAGCGCCGGGGGCGGGATGCCGGCGGGGCGGACCCGCCGCCGCCGCCGGGCGCCCCTCAGCCGCGGCGGCCCCCGGGGCGCTCCGGGCGGGGGCGGGCGGTCCCTCCCCGGCCTCCCCGCCCCTGCCCCGCATTGGCTGCGGGCGGCTGACGGGGCAGCCGGGGAGGCCCCTGTCAGCAGCCCGCCGAGGGGCATGCCTGCACTGGGGGTCCGGCCGCGCCGGGGGAGCGGGGCCGCGCCGAGCCGAGCCGTGCTGTGCCGAACCGAACCGAGCCGCGCCAGTTGCCGCCATGGGGGTGGAGATCGAGACCATCTCTCCGGGAGACGGTACGGGGACGGTGGGGGCGAGCAGCGCTGCGGCACGGGGGCGGGGGCGCCCGGGTCCCAACCGTGCGACCCGAGCCGGCGGGTGTCGCACGGGGCTCCGAGGCCGGGGTTGGGGTGGGGGGAGCCGCCGTCCCCGCCGGCGGGCGGAGAGGGAAGGCGGCGCCCCGGTGCGGGGAGGCGGCGAGGTGCGGGAGGGGAGGCACGGCCGCCCCCGCACCCCCGCCCCTGATGCGGGAGAGGGGGAGCGGGGCCAGGCGGCGTCCCGGCGGCTCCCCGGGCGGCAGCGCCGCGGCTGCCGGCGGCAGCAGCAGGGGCGGCAGCAGGGGCGGCGAGGGGGCTGGGGATTTTCCTCTGGCATCCGCTGACAGCTGCACAAACCGGCGGGGCGCGGGGGGCAGCGGCGGGGCCGGGCGTTCGGCCGGGAGCGCGCCCTGCCGAAAACTTTCCCCGGTTCCTCGCCGGGGGCCGCCGGGCGTTCGTGTCAGCATCCCTCCCGGCGTGGCGCCTGCCTCCTCCCGGTTCAACCTGTGATGCTGGCGAGGGCTGAGGTGCAGCCCGGCCGGCAATAACCTCTGCCTGGCGCAGGCTCTCCTTTCCAGGGCCAGTTCGTGGTGTTCTGCTCTTCTGTGGCGTTGTGATACCATTTCATTGGGGTTTTGGTTATTTTTCTATATATAAGAGGACGTCTTTTCTAACATACAGCCATATGTATCTATATAATAGGCCAGATTCATCCTTGGCTGATGTACAACCGTAAATCATTTGTTCAAGTTGATCTCAGCTTAACTTTCTTGGCCCAGTATCTTTCCTTTCTTTGTGTATGCTTTTAAATTGGCTTCTCCCTCTGTGCTGTTTAGCTCTGGGGACCGAATTCTTCTCTTGGTTGCACAGATGTAAAAGCAGAATGCTTATGTGGGTGTAAGTAATGTTACTGGGTTGAGAGTAGAAAGAAGGGTGGAACTTAACCTCGTAATAGTACTTCCTAGCTATGAAATATATCAAGGCTGTCTTTGTAAGCAATATGCTATTCCAAATAAGGTTATATGGATTAGTTCTCTTGGTTGCAAGTCTTAATCAAAATCAGCTGACTTTAAATACTGTCTTAAAACCACAGTTAGTCAGTGGTCTTGAGAATCTCTGCTTTTAATTCAGCTTTGATGTGGATTTATGTAGCTTCATTGACTTTGCTGGTGGTGTACTCACACAGCAGAGTATGTGTCAGTAAGGTCTGATGCTCCTTTTCTCAGATCTCTGTATAATAGTGCCTCATTTGAATCATACCTGTTTTACCAAGGGTAGGATTCATCTCGCATAACTCTTCTCAGGTTAGGTGGCTAGTCTAAAGCAGTCTTCTAGGTTTTTTTCTGTAGTCATCTCCAGAGAATAATTCATCTTTCCTTTCTCTGCATCTGCTGGGTTTCTCTAACAGCACTGCTAATTCTCCCCTGTCAACAGGGGAGGCCCAGGAGACCGGCATAGGATAGTTGCCTGTGTTTTAGATGGTTCAAGTTAAATGCGATGAAACCCACTTTAGGGTTACAGTGGTGCCCTGGCTGGATACCTATTGTACTGCGCTTTGTGCAACCCACAGCTAGAGATACTGCAGCCAAACGCAAGCTGATGAACAAGGCTGCTCAGAAGACGCTTGGAAGCACCATCTTCTCAATTTCATGTTATAAATCTTGGTTCGTCATATTAGCCTGCCCTCCTGCCATTTACTGCTCATGGTGGTTTTGGCATATAAGCCCTAAGTGCATAGTTTATGTGTTACTTGATGTTTTATACCCTGCGATGCACCCTGTAACGCATACATTATCATGTTAATTCAGACTAAAGAAGCCAGAAAGCCAACTAAGATGTGAGCCTCTGTTTCTATCTAAATCCCTGGTTTCTAGCTTTCTGGCAAGAATATTTCTTAATAATTGGTCTCATTCATACTTTTAAGTTCTTCTGAGCCTGGGCCCTTGATTTACTTGAGAAATCAAGGTTAGCTGTTTTAATATGCCATTGGCACCTAATTGAGCCTGGAAAACCTTCCCCTAGCTTTTAGTGCCTTTGGCAGGAACTAGAACAAGTAAAATGGAAATGGTAATTTCGTTTTCCAGTGGCAAGAAAATAATTTAAGCTTTCCTTTTAGAATGAAAATTTTAGGAGGCTCTTACTAGAACTTAGTGTATCACTGCTTTACTGTTGCCCAGTGCTACAAAATTAAACTGCCTTTGTACGTAAAAATCTTTTTTTAAACCCTTCCCGGCTAATTAGAGCTGTCTTGAGTGAAAGGCATTAGAAATGTATTCTTTTCACAGTGTCAAACTAAGACTTTATTTGAAAAATTATAACAAAAACATTCTGGGAATTTTAAGGTTGTAATCCATGAAGTTTTGACAGTCCTTTTGCACTTAGAGAATGTAAATGCATATATAATGCCCACATATATAGCTAAAAACAGGTAAGGAAAATATTATTTGGTCTAACAACTAAATAGGAGCCAAGCTGGGACCTTCTACCCTAAACCATACCCATTGCTGTCTTGCATATTAGTGATTTGATAAAGCATAGTCAATACAAATCTCAGTCTGGCATTTTCCTCTTGAAAGATAAACCTGCCTAGCCACACAGATTAATCAGAAAAAATAAAAGAATAACCTTTTATAATTTTAACAGGACGGACATTTCCAAAGAAGGGTCAGACGTGTGTGGTGCACTACACAGGTAAAGGCATGTTCTGAATATTCTTTTGATACCAACTGCCTTGCATTTAAGAGTGATTTGCCATTTCAAATGTGTTTGTTGTATTTTTTGCTTTGTTCTGTCACTTATAATCCATTTGATTATATTTTCATGTGTTTCTTGTATTTTTCGCTTCTAGCTAGCAGTCCCAGCAGTTCTAGATGCAGGATCTAGATGTGCCTGCTAGTAGATTTGCCAAGTGTAGCGTTCAAATGGTGAGAGGTTAACAGATGAAGCTGTGGACCTGATTCTTTAAGCCATTATACTAGCTCATGAAATCACGCATGAAACAGTGAAACTGCTGGGTTCGTATTTTTCCGGACTCTGATCTTGATACAGATAATTAATGATTGTATATATCTTAAAAGCATGTGTCTGTGTATTGGCAGTGAAATTCATTCCAGACTGAAGAGATCAATACAAGGTCTATTTTACACCTGCTTTATGGACTTGTGTGAATCTTAAGTGGTGAGTTAGTTAATGGAGCTGTTTATGCCGCACCTTTGCGCAGTGGGAAAATGTCCTTTAAATCAGTTTGTAACATTATGTTTTGTATACAGTTAATGTAAATTGTCAAAAGAATGCAAAGACCTCTGCAGTCCGAGTCCCCAGCTGGGAAGTTCACATCAAGAATGATCATTTTATGTGGTGTTTTCCTTAAGAAGGCAAAACATAAGCGATGTGGGGATTGACTGCTACTGATCTGGGCCAAGGTCTGCGCGGTAATGTTTTGCTCTAGCGTTCAGTGTTATTGGAGAGTTCTCACTGGTAACTTGCTTTCTTTCAGTTTTGTACTTGCTTCTGTAGCTTACAGCTGGAGCGAGGTGGAGAACATTTTCCAGTAAATATAACTAATGAAGTAAACCTATTTGTGTTTTCAAGAAGCTTTTTGATATAGTTTAAATAATATCACTCTTAAGAAGGTTATATTGGAGTCGGTGCACTGGCTTGGGATATAGGATGTCTGGGTTTAAGCTCCTATACCTTTGTGTATTCAGAGTATTTTGATCTGATGAGGATTTCTAGTTTGAATTAGAAGTTAAACACATGGGTCTCCCATGCCAGTCTCAGCTCTTACAGACGTTCCTCTGTAACTTAGATCTGAAAATAGATGTTTTCAAACTATTTTTGTGAGGATGCTGAAAGATATGTTTCTGTTCCGGTCCAAACTTCAAAAGTTTTTATGAAATAAAATTGTCACTTCCCACCCCCAGTTAGTTTGAGTTAAATTTAAATGTCAGAACTGAAATAGGCAAAAAAAATTTGAGGCTGGTGACTCCCACAAAGCACAATTTTGCTGGATAATTTCAGAGAGAGTGTGAATGGTAAATGTGGAAAGATAACAAGATGCTGCATACTTTTATTGATATTAGATACCATCTTAGATGAGGCTATCATAAGCTGGCTTTGACATAAAAGACTTCATGAAAACTCGTTAAATCAATTTCCAGCGTAAACAGTGCTTCCTCCATATATCTTGCTAATGGTGCTATGCAACCTCTCTGACTCCCAGATTGGAACAAATATCAGAAAAAGCTCATTGTCTCAGTACCAGCGCTGTTGCAATGTCTGAGCAGTCTTTGGTGGTCATATTTTTAAAGGGAACCCTTGGTTAGTGGATGAAGTGTTTTATTCCAGTGGTCTGTAAAGCATGTAGGAAAGATGACATATGGATGTCTAGTTTTAATTTAAAACTGCTTTATCTGAATGCACTATAACTTCTTTTTATACTGATGCACTTCCAGATATGCCTGGGATTCATCTTGAAATGGTCTCTGTCTTATTTACATGATCTCATTAGACCTCACTGTACTTGGTGCTTATCCTCACTACACTCCTTCGAGTCCCGCTTTAGGAAGTGGGTAGCTAAGTTACAGAGATGTCTGCAGAGATATCCAGAACATCTATCTTTTCATCTAAAATGAGAGTTAGGAAAAATTAAGACACCTAGGTGCAAGGAAATGATCCAGAAATCCCGCTTTCCAGAGCTGCTTAATATTGGGATCATGTAAAGCTCACAAGTTGTCCCCATGTTCAGCCTATGTGTCAGGCTGGAGCTAGGCACAGATACCTGTAGGGAGGCGTTGTAGTCCGGGAAGTGAGGGAACCGTGCACGGGCTGGACTCCACCAAGATCTAGAGATCACTTGGATCCCGAGAGGAGCTTGACCTCACTGGAGTGCTCTGAGCACAGCTCTTCATCCAGCATCAAACACAGCAGAGACAGCCGCTTTCAGTCAAAAACACGGCCTGTGGGAGCCCACTTTACGTATAATAACTGAACAGTTGTTTCAGACATGGCAAATCTATGCTCAGTTGCCTTTTCCAACAGAAGAGGGTCATAGCTCTGTTTGTCACATCCTTGACTGGGACCATTACATTCTTGGGGAGGAGGAAGCTGGAATTTCCTGCTCCCTCCAGTTTAGCTTGAGACATTCAGCACTGAAGAAAGTCATGGGCAAGAAAAGGAGCAGGCAAGAGGGTGAGTACTGGGCTCAGGCACTAATGCAGGAATACTGAAGGAGTTGTATTGTAGTCCCTGTCTTCAGGGATTAATTTTGTACTTTTTGTTTTTGGGGTTTTTTTTTTTGGAATCCAGTGATTTTCCCATGCAGTGGTGCCCAGTCTTGACAGCTTGGTAGGCCATGTAACTTCTTGCAGCAGCCCTTCCACTCGCACACACTATGGAGCGATGCAGCTCCTTAGCACAAACATGGTTGGTTCCATGATTGCCTGAGGGCTAGGATTTTTGCGCGTGCAGAGAAAAAACATTGCCTGTCCACTAATTATTCATGTGTTGAGAATTTCCAGCAAGGAGGAGGAGACTAGGAGAGGCTTGCTTCTGCCAGAGCAAGTTACAAATTTTTAAGGAGACTCAAATGAGGAGTGGGCTGTGGGCTCTGTTTTGTCTTGCTACCTCATCTTGGCTTTGCTCTCCGGGAGTCTCATAGATGTGCATTTACCATGTGATGGGAAGTGATGGCAGAGCGTGGACAGGAGGGGACTGCTGGCACTACAGAAGTAAAAGGCCTATACCTTGAAGCATCTTTGGGAAGAAGGTTTTTAGGAGCAAGCTGTCTACATGAGTTGTGCTGGCAGTCCATGCAGAAGAAGTTCAGAGAGGACCCAAGGCTGGTACCTTAGATGTTTGGCAGAACTTTAGAGTCCTGTCTGCTCATCCTCCAGAATCTTGTGATTCATGAATCGCCAAGGTACGGATTCAGCAGGGTAGTCTCTAGTCTGATTACCTTGCGATCCAGAGAAGTGGGAAGTGAGAACTGGAATCTCCTCAAGATGAAGGAGAACTGCGATCAAGTTTTACACTTTTGCTGTCAGTGCCCAAGTTATCAGGCTGTTATGTGACAGCTTTGCCTCTTTCTCTCCTTATTTGACTAGATGCATCGTCTCAGGAGCAGACTTTGTGATCTGATCCCCAAATGCACTGTGGTGCCTTAATGGACAGACCTAAGTTCCAGTGGCAGGAGGAGTTAAGGCGCAACCTCACCAGGAAACAGTTTAGAAGGAACCTCTGAGTTCAAGCGAATCTTTTTCTTTGGTTCTTTTTTTGGTTTTTTTGGTTTTTTTTCCTAAGGAGTAGTTCTTGGCTGCTTTACAATTAGAGCAGGATTTTTGGATTGCCCAATTGCCCTTTCTGACTGCATAAGATGCCTTAGTACCTAACTTTGGTACTGTAAATCACTTGCTGTTTTTTCAGCTTTGCACAGCCTGAGTTAAGTACACAAATAGATGCTCAAGATCATTGCAGAAGATTAGATAGGAGGACTGTGACAGAACATGAAGTCGAGTCCTGATCTTAGTATGTGATGGAAAAATATGGTCAGATTCCCGTATGTTTTATCTTTGCTAAGAAATATAACAAATATAATAATTTCTTCTTCTCAACCAGCATCTATGTTGTGTCTCAAAAGTTACCTGACACAATATTAAAGTAATGGGATTAATAGATAAGGTAGTGCATTGGCACCGAAATGTATTTCCAGCAGCAATGGTTTATGTCATGTTTTTGTCAGAGATTTCATTGAGCAAGCTTCTGAAAGCCTTTGGCAATCTGCTTACTCCTTCTGTTTTCCATCTGCAAAATGATAGTTGTAGTTTGTCTGCCTCATGTAGATAGATTGCAAGCAATCTGGGATATGAACTGCCTCCTTCTTCATGCCTAACGTAATGGCGTCCTAATCTTGATTGGGTTTTCAAGTTACATTGTAGTACTGACAGTAATACAAGTAAACAAATTACAGTGTCATTAGTCCTGGAGTGTATCAACAGAAATGAGGCGTTTTCCGCAGTTTTGTTTCCTGTGGTTTAAATTTGTTGACTCTGGCAACGGGAATTAGCAGTGCAGAATTTTCAAAGATTTATGAAGGTGATGATTGATACAAAATGTGTATCTCTTTTTAGTTAGAAATGCCCTTAAACAAAACCTTTGCTGAGGTTGTGAATGCTCTGTCCAGAGACTCTGGCAGTGGTAAAACCTGCACTCCAGGAAGCTGAATCTCATTCCTGGCCCTCCTGCTGGATGATGGTGTGCCCTCAAACAAATTTTATGCATGCTTGTCCCAAATCTGCTCTTAATAGTGAGGGGGCAGCTTTTTCTTTTCCAAGTTATTCAGAGCTGACATTCTCTTGTGTTGTCCCATGTAGCTTGTGGCAGAGCTGCATTCTCAACCTCTTCATTCTGTAAATCTGTGATAATAATACAATTACCCTTTTTAAGGAACTGATGGTATTCAGTATTTTTAGTGTGCTGGAATGGACTTGTTTGAGTGAGACTATGAAGGCACATTAATCATTAATTCCTTATTAAACTGGACTTCTATTGGACAAGATTTTCCATAGACTTTTTAGGCTAGGGCAATGGCCACAAAATTGCATCAAATAAATTTTGAATAGTATAGAATAGTTTTCAGTTGGAAGGGACTTACAATGATCATCTAGCCCAACTGCCTGACCGCTTCAGGGCTGACCAAAAGTTAAAGCATGTTGTTACGGGCGTTGTCCAGATGCCTCTTAAACACGGACAGGCTTGGGGCATTGACCGCCTCTCTAGGAAGCCTGTTCCAGTGCTTGACCACCCTCTCGGTGAAGAAATTCCTCCGAATGTCCCGTCTGAACTTCCCCTGGCGCAGCTTCAAACCATTCCCATGTGTCCTGTCACTGGATACCAGGGAGAAGAGATCAGCACCTCCCTCTCCACTTCAGTATTTCAATACTGAGAAGTTGATTTTTAATTCTTTTTTTAAATGCTTAAAGTGAAATTCGCTATTGAAATAAATGAATACTACTCCATTTATTTCAGCTGAGCTGTACAAATTCATTCTGTTTTAGGAAGCGGGCCTTTATTTAAAGAAGAATAAATGATTAATCTGAGGACAAACTCGTATCATCTTCTTTTCCTGTATGTTACCAAAATTACTTTATATTGTTTCTTTAGCTTTGGCAGTGGTATAGTCTTGAGAGTTATGATTGTGTCTGTGAAGCTGAAAGCTTTCTTTTTTTTTACTTTTTTATATAGCAAAAGCATATGCAGATTAACAGCAATTTGTAGAGTATGCTTGATTTATCATGATTAAAAAAGGCATTTTCCATTTAACACAATACAAATACAATGCAATTCCCTTGAAATAATTCTTGCCAAAAAGAGAATAGATCTGCCTATTTTTCTTGGATCAAAATCAACTCAGTCTTAAACATAGGTAGCAATAGCCAGAGATTTGTCTATACTGACATACTCCCCAGAAGACTAACGTAAATGCAGAATAACTTTGCAGAGTGTCATATATTTGTCTATGAGCCTCAATATCTGCAGGACTGGATGTACATTAGCTTTGTGTGAAAGCAGTTTGTGCCAGGTGAGTACAGCAGTATGTTTTTTCTCTGGGCCTGCTTTCAGAAACATCTATATCATTTCAGTGGGAGCTGTGCATGTGTATCTGAGAGAAAAATTGAACTAACTAAGGAATTTAATCAAAATTCTTTGTCTCCAGGAAGCTGTCTAGCTGGGTTTGGAAGAGGATAGTGAACACTGCAATTAGAGTTATCATTAATAAGAATTGTATTGTAACAGACATTATAATTGAGCCTTGAATTATAGCCAGATAAATCTTGCTTACCTAGAAAGAACTTAATTGTTTTATCGAGCGTGTTCCCAAGATATATTATACCAGGAGAATGTGATATCTGCCCATCTTTTGGGGCCTGCCAATTTTCTGTATTTTTTTGCTTAAAGTAATCGCTTCGGATTGCCCTGGTTTGAAAGGATGAAAGCTTTTTACTTCTGCAGAGATCTTGGTGGCAGCTTAGCACTTAGAAGCATCCTTTCTCTTTGGTGTATCATAACTGCAAAAAGTAGTTTTACTCCTTGGTGAAGAACGTAGTATTTTGCTGCCCCTCAGAAATGATTTGCAAGTCTTAAACTCTCTTGATAAAAGGAGTAAAATTCTTGTGTTTGCTTATTTAATGTAGATTGGTTACCTCTGGAAATATTTTAGCAGTGACTTCAGCCTGATAGTGATCAGAGTCAAGAAGCAAAAGTTTGAGGAGAAGAGATTTCTCCTATGCATTTTGCTGCCAGCTCAGTGACTGATATCAGGTATATTACTTGCTCTTTCATTTCTAAAATTTGACAGAAAAGGGGGCTGTGCCTCTCAAAATTGTCATGAAATTAATGTTTGCAAGTACTGTGAGACTCACTGTAAGAAGAGGCTATTGACGTGAAAAAATGATTTGATGACTAAAAAAGGTTCAGAGATTTGTAAGAAAAAATGTAGCAGCTTCAGCCATTAGTGACTTTATATTGAAAATACCAGATTGTTGCCTGGTGGAAAAGGATCAGCGTAATAAACTGTAGCCTCAAGTTTCCCCGTTGCTCCTCCTTTGCACTGAAAGCTGCATTGCTGTGTGCTGTGCCCATCGCTTTCACTGAAATTACTTGTGGTATTAGACGCTATTTAATGTTGGTAAGCGAAACAGAAGAGGAGCTTGGAATTATCCAGCAGCATTCTTATTGGCAACCTCAGCTGAGAAGTGGTGGTTTGACTAAGAACTGGATGTCCCTTCCCTTAAAGGTGGTCCCTGTGGCATTGAGGTGTTATTTGGATGGCTGCTAATACGCTTTGTGCAAAGAAAGGGAAGACTTCAGGATTGCCTGTTAACACTGTCTTATATTCATTTAGGAAAAAGACAGGATGAGTTTCTTCCTTGCAGAGTAAAGAAGATTATAAAGAGATCTCTTCAAGATAACATACATGGGCACTTTCCCCCTGACAGAGACTTCTCTGTCAGCATGAACCGTGCTGAATGATTTGGTGACTGCTAGCTTCGATTTTAGAGCACCTACTAACCTCTACAGGATTTCCTTTCACAGAGGGGTTGTAGCATCATGCTCCCTTCCTATTGTGCATAGAAATGAAACTGCTAGCAAGTAATTAAACCTCCTACCCCCGCCTCTCAAAAGCCTTGTAGAAGTGGATTTCAAGATACTGAAAGTTCACAAAGCAGATTATCTAAAGTCCCAGAGAACTAATAGCCTCTGTTCATCAAGTTTTTAAAAGCTCAGAACTGATCCAAAATAGTGCCATCTTTTCAGTAAATTAGATTCTTGTTTTCAAACAAAATATTTTTGCTGGGTCCTCTTTGCACGTATTTTCAATGATCCCAGTGTGCCATTCCACCTACTTACAGCTCATACCTATATTTAAGGACTATGACTCGAAAAGTTTGCATCAATTCTTGGTCATTAGAATTCCAGGTCCTCACAAGGATGACATCATTTTCTAATAGTTTATGCCCCCCAAAAATGAAAGACTTGCTGAAACAACTGTTGGAACTGGGGCTGCCTTGTTCAGTGAATAGTATTTGTTAGTGTAAAATGTACAAATGATTACTACATCAGCTAAATTACTCTATCAGCTGGCACCAGTTATAGGCTTGTCTCCCTTTATTGACAAAATAGAACTGACATCACTGTACTTACCTAATTAAGAAGTCTAAATTGAGAGCTAGGTACCTTAGGCTACCTAAATAGTTAGCCTTTGGATACGCCTCTTTCTCTATTGATTAGATAAAGAGCTTAATATGGTTCCTAAGTCAGGCAACTCAGCTAGGCAGGGTTTGTGGAAGGGTTAATATTTTTAATTAGACAACATGCGGTGTCGTCTCTCTGCAGTGGATACGTGGCAGCCACATTTCAGGTGTGTTGCCTAAGCAGTTGCTGTGTGGCCAGAGATCTCTGCAGGCTTGTGATCTTCAGAGCTCAGCGGGTTGGTCCTAATGCTGCAGTGATGTGCGTGGGAGATCCCAGGGGGGACCATCGCCAAGGAGCTCATCCAGTGCCCGTCTTTTGGCGCTGGTAGGCAGTTGAACGGGCAGCCTCGGAGGAAACGTACTGCTGGGGGAAGCGGTGATTCGGCGCTGGCATGAGTTCTGCTGAGTCTTGCTGAACCAGTGCCAGGGGGCTGCTAGGGGGCTTTATATTGAAAGCGACATCTCTCAGTTAAAATATATTATTTAGCATTAGTTACTCAAGGGCACTGTAAATCTTACTAATTTTTTTTTTTCACAAGACTGCTGGCTGCAGGAGTTTGTACTCTCTTGCACAGCATTCAGTGCGAGGGATCTTAAGTGTTGTAACCGTGGTGTCGTCAGGCAGAGCCGGGGATCCTGTAGCTGAGACAGCAGCAGATCCATGCAGTCAGGCAGTGTAGTCCTTTATCTTCCATCCAACATTCTGCGTCTTCTAAAACTCAGTGTTAACGCAGTGGTTGTGAGGCACATTGGATTTGTAGCTCTGCTTATGGTATCCCAAGTCTGATTTCCATTTCCAGATCTTTTGCATTTAATCTTGCATACTTACGGGTTCTTCGTTGTCTCTTGCTGCTCTAAATCACTTCCCTTTGCACGTTTAATGATGTGACTACCTTTATTTAGCAAGATTGTCTTCTTTTATTCTGTTCTCAGTGAGAAATTGAAGACTTCTGGTTTGGTAAGGGTGATTTCCTCCTGGGCAGAGGAAAAGACCTAACACTTAATTAGTTTGTTTTCCAATCTATGATTGCTACAAACAGTACACTCCCTGATGCATTGGTTCTGTCTAGTTTTAAACGACCAAAGTGATAATGCTATTTTGCTACTTCCAAACCTATTGAAATTGCTGCTGTTGCAACAATAGCAGCTTTCTGTTAAAATTCTTTACCCCGTGTTAGGAAAAAAAAAAACCCAAACAACAAAACCAAACCACAAAACAAATAAGTGGTTGTTTGGAAATTACACTATAATACTTTATAGGTATTGTAGTTATGGGAACTTATGTTTTCATTCTCTTCTGTGGATAAATTTCTGTTTATACTATAAGCATGGGTTTCCAGGAAGAGAGTAGGTCCTTGTACTGTGGGAGGTGAAATCTGGCCATATCTAGGGCACATGAAAGAAAATAGAAGATGAGTCACACAGTGGACAAGTTCCTGAGGCACCGCCATGAAGTGTTGCCATTTCCAGACTGGAATGTACAATTTTCAGCCTGAAGAATTGAAGTAAATGTTGTTGTTGTGAAAGCTGTAATTTTGGTGGAAAAGCCTTTCCCACAGATTTTATTTTGAAGGTTGAGGATCTGAGACTGAAATTCCTAGGCTAGCTGCCAACTCTATATCATGGAATCACAGAAGCATTTGGGTTGGAAAGTGCCTTTAAAGATCATCTAGTTCTACCCCCTTGCCATGGACAGGGATATTTTCCATTAGATCAGGTTGCTCAAAGGCCCCTCCAATCTGACCTTGAACACTTCCAAGGATGGGGCATCCACAACTTCTCTGGGCAACCTGTTCCAGTGTCTCACAATCCTCAGCATAAAGAGTTTCTCCTTATATGCAACCTAAACTTACTGTCTTCCAGCTTAAAACCCTTGCCCCTTGTCCTGTCACTACAGGTCTTGGTAAAAGGTTTCTCTCTGTCTTTCTTATAAGCCCCCTTTATATATTGAAAGGCTGCAATGAGATCTCCCCAGAGCCGTCTCTTCCCCAGGCTGAACAACGCCAGCTCTCTCAGCCTGTCCTCACAGGAGAGGTCTTCCAGCCCTCTGGTCACTTTTGTGTCCCTCCTCTGGACCTGCTCCAACAGGTCCGTGTCTGTCTTGTGCTGGAGACCCCAGAGCTCGATGCAGTCCTCCACCCAGGTGGGGGTCTCGTGAGAGTAGAGTAGAGAGGGAGAATCACCTCCCTTGCCACGCGTCTTTGTATGCAGCCCAGAGTACCATTGGCTTTCTGGGCTGCAAGCACACATTGTCGGCTCATGTGCAATTTTTCACCCACCATCCCAAGTCCGTCTCTGCAGGGCTGCTCTCAATCCATTCTTTCCCTAGGCTATGGATATGGGGGATTGCCCTGACACAGGTGCAGGATGTTGCCCTTGGCCTTGTTGAACTTCATGGGGTTCATGTGGGCCTCAAGTCTGTCAAGGTCCCTCCAGATGGCATCCCTTCCCTCAAGTGAATCAGCTGCACCACTCAGCTTGGTGTCATCTGCAAACTGGCTGAGGGTGAGATAAGGATATTGAACAGTACCGATCCCAGTATGGACCTTTGAGGGACACCACTTGTTAGTGATCTCAATTTGGACATTGAGCCATTGACTGCAGCTCTTTGGATGTGGCCATCTGGATTCAGCCAGTTCCTTATCCATCACATAGTCCATCCATCAAAGCCATACCTCTCCAATTTAGTGACAAGGATGTTGTGTGGGACCATGTCAAAGACCTTACAAAAGTCGAGATATATGATATCAGTTGCTCTTCCTTTATCCATTGTAGAAGGCCATTAGGTTAGTCATATCGGTCTGAGCTAAAGTATTGTATATTAACCAAAATTTGCAGCAGCATTTGAAGTTGTCAATCTGAATTTTACAGCTTAGCCTTATCTTCAGTTGTCATCTGAATTAGTCTCACGTGGTTTCTGCCCATTTTCATTGTAAGGCAAAATTATTTTTTCTTATTAGGAAGTTATTCTGTCTGACCCTGCTGTAACCCTTTCTTGTCTTTCTTGCTTGAAAGTTACATGATGGTTATCCTGCCACCCACATGCAGCTGCATTAAGAGCATCCAGCCGTAGTTTGCAGTACCTCTGTACCTGACCACTATTCATACACACTTAAATTACAGAGTAGAAGCAGAATTACGTGTAATCTTCTCTCATTCTGAAACTATTCTGCTTTTTTTTCTGGAGGAAGGTGGAATGGTAATCACAAAGACTGACTTTAACCATAGGGGAGAAGTCTTCTTCAATGACATCTCATTCATGGAGAGGAACGGTCTTTTCTGCAGTGTCATGCTGAAACACCTGACCTTGGCTTGGGCTTTAGATCGCTCTCTGGAAGCGTCTCTCTTCAGTGATGAGAGCAGGAGATGTTTGTCTGTCACGCTGCCTGTGTGACTAGCTCCCCGCACCCTCCGTGTCCCCCAGTGGCCAGCTGGCAACAGCTCTGGAAAAGCTACAGCTGCGTCTGTCCCACCGTGCCAGGGCAGTTTCTGAAGTGCACAGACAGCCCCGTCAATAGCTTTTATTTTATGCTCTGCTTTGAATTTTGTTCTGCCGTCATTTGCCCCTTGTCTTCAGTCAAAGAAATAGCAGGGGCAGGTTCACAGCTCTTCCTTAGGTCAGTCAGCAGTGCTTCTGCAGAGCACAGCTGAGGGCTATCATCTAACGTGGGTTGAGCCCATTTTGTCATGTCCTACCTCTTCCTGGCTGGAGCTCAAAAGTCATGACCTTTGATATCTGAACACTTCCAGAGCCTGTAACTATATGAAGAGGTGCTGAAAGTTCATTGGATCAAGATGGAAATGCCTCATTAAAAAATGGTCCTTACCTGTGCCAATAAGACTTGTTCCATGCAAAATCATTTCTATAGCTCATCTCCTTTTCAGCGTTTATATATTCAGATTCCTGCCTGGCTGTGTAGGAGTTTTAAATGCTTATGAGTCAAATGCAAATTCAGGGCTGATACAACCACGGAGAACTGCCATCATTAATCCCCTGTGGACAACTTAAACAGTTGAATCTGATCGAAGTGCTACATCCTTCATTCATAAATCCCTTTGGAAAGGGAAAAGCATTGTTTACTCTCCTTTAAAAGAGAAGGAAATTCAGAAGGGAAATGATTTGTCCAGGGAACACAGCAACCTTCTGATAAAGCTGGGGGTAGAAATTCATGGGCTTTTAAAGTCCTTATCTATTATATTTACCACTGGACTGTATCAACTCTGTGGAAGAGCTGTTTCTTTTTTTTCCAGACCTCAGAAGTGTTTAACTTTTGAGAACAAACTATTTAAATTAAGATGAATGGTGGAAAATCACAAAGTACTTTAGTTTTTATTAGGTTTTCTGTCTTTCTCTAACCAATCCTGATTTGATTGGTTATATAAGCATTGTAAACAGATTAAGGGCTCAGTCCTTCCCCGCTGTAAAGAATAATAGGGGATTTGATTGTAACGATTCACTTTATTTCAATAAAGTAACTAAAGCTTGCAATACATTGATTCACTAAAACTGCAGAGCCATTTCTCGAGTGCTTTCCTAAGACTTGCTATCATAGCACATTCAAAGCTGCTCTTCAGATGCAAAAGTTTCTAAAGCCTTTGGGAAGACGATATCAAACAAAGTAGTCTGGACCTGAGAGAGCTTGTAGCTATAAACACAGGCGCCCGAGGTGATGGAGAGCTGAGAAATGGTTTGCCTTGCAGAAAAAGAGCAATGAAATCTTGGGCTGGGATTTTTCCCTGCACGAGTGTGGGAAGAAACATTGACTGACTGCAAAATTCCTCCATACTGTAGTGGAGTTATACAACCTGTCATCTTTCTATTATTTTCTGTCACTGTAGGACTGGCCCATTTGTAGACTGCAAAGCATTTAAATGATGACAGCTGTATTAGGCAGTAAGGGACATGGTTAGCCATTGTGTTTATAGAGGGCAGTGAGATAAGAATAGCTCCCAGTCTTCAGTGCTGGCCACATTTACTTTAGACTTCGGACACCTCTGTACATTTTGTGGACAAGTAGCTGTGTTGAAAAAGTGGGGGGTACTAGGGCAATAGTTATCTTAGCTCTTCTTTTTCCCTTGAGAAACTGATGTACAATACAGGCCAAGAGGGTGTCAGCTGATAAAAGCCAGGAAAATGTGAAGTGTTGTCTGAATTTGATGTCAAGGAGCCTGCCACCCGAGAGACACCGGACGTTGTCCAGCAGCACCGTGAATGAATGAATGAACGTCCCCAGCTGCACTCTCGTGTTCCTCTCCAGAGTTTTGCAGTGGTGTGGGGAGCCAAGGTGCTAAGGTGGTTGTAGAGAAGAGAAAAGACTTGCCTGTGGGAACGAGGGGAAATACTTATTTCTGTTTCGTTCTCGCATTTCTGACCTGTCAAACTTGCCAGTAGTGCACAGTCTAGGGACTGTCCTGTAGCACACTCTCAGTTTCTCCATTGCAATAATTTACTGGGACAAATTTCTCTTTTTAGCATGCTTTGTATATTTAATGCTGCTGTGGTGGCGACTATGTAGTGGTGCCATTATTTGTTTATATAAATGACATCAGAATAAATTTGTTTGACTTTTTTTTTCCACCCAAGAAAAGGAGGACAAAAAACTTCCTACTTGAATCTCCAGACTAAAGCACATTTTTGGTTTACAGTTGTTTAGTGGGTGGGTGGACAATAATTTCTGGGCTGAGATTATGGTGCACAATGAGAGAATTTTACCTTGAGTAGGCAGACAAGGTGTCTGTGTATGCTGAAAGAATTATTGTTATTAATATGTTTATTAATGCGGTGCACAGTACTTTGTTTAAAGGAAGTATTTTTGCCCTTCTACTGAGCGATTGCAAATTTCAAGCCTTTATAATTAGCTTCTTATCAGACAATAAATCAATGTCACTACCAAGAAAACTTCTGAACATGACTTGCATAAACCTGTCACTGAGCAGGATTCATCAGAGCTGCATTTGTTCCTGATCAAGGAACAGTAACAACTTGGACGTGACAAGTCCTATCGGGGGAAGTATTTAAAGACCCCCACCTTACCCTGAAGTAGTGGCAATGCTGCACAAGATGATCCTCCTACTTCCCCCCCACCAAAAAAAAAAGATTCACGACTTTCGGATTTAAAAGTCAAGAAACTATGTTTTGCTGAACCTTTCTTTTACTGCTTCTCATGAAGCAGTGGTGTTTGCTAATTTAGAAATGCTTCTTTTGGCTGAACCAAGTGAGGACAGACTCAATGACTGCCTCTGTATATGAGGAAGGTACTTAGGACCTTTTTATAGTGAGAAGCCAGAACTCATGCATGGTCTTCTGCCTGCTCTTTGCCAACGAGCTGGGGAGACAACTTAGAAAAAAATGAAATCAGCATACCAAATATTTTTACACTGTGGTGGGTATCCTATACAACAGAATATCATATTAGCTTAAATATGGGATCAGCGTTTGTATATTTAAGGTGGATTAGTGTGGATTTTTATAATTTGTTTTCCTGCTTTTGGATTTACTTGAGTAAGACATCTCTAGTACAGGTGTATGTGTGTGCGTGTACTCTTGGAGTATAAAGATCTTGGATCCTCATGTTAAAAACTTCAGGTAAAAGTGTTTTTGTTAGTATTCAAAACATTTTAAAAATAATTCTGAGTCATTGTTTTTACTCAGTATTGGAGTTCTGAAATTTATTATCTTGTACTTTGTTCAGCTAGTCTCTCCCATCTGTGTTTTTGGTCAGTAATGTGGCAAAATGCCAATTTAGGAGAGGAGAGAAAAGAAGAGAAATAGAATAGAATATTTCAATTGGAAGGGACCTACAACGATCATCTAGTCCAACTGCCTGACCACTTTAGGGCTGACCAAAAGTTAAAGCATGTTATTAAGGGCATTGTCCAAATGCCTCAAACACGCCTGGGCAATTTTGGAGTTATGGGTAGCAAATGTTGTCAAGCTGGCTCTCCAGGAGCAGATATAGAGATGACTGGACAATGTTTACAGAGGATCATAAAGTTTTCCATCATGATCTGCAAGGAATTTATGATACTTTGAGTAAGAAATTAAAAAAGGTACAAAATAAACATGCCAGTGGATATAGGTTGGCTTTTTGAGTAAAGGACTTTCCAGTGGGCCTTGAAATGGCTGGTGTTAGCCCTACTGTAAGTGACATTTTTATCAGTGGAGAAAGACATCAAGGTGAAAAAATTGACAAATAAATCCTGTATAAAGGGTCTCATCCTGTAGGTGATTGATACAGAGTAATAGGGATCGCTACATAAAATGCTCATGAGTCAATAATACATTTCAGTTTCTCTAAAACCCTTTACGAAGTGTTAGGTGGAAGAACAAAGAATGAGGCCTGTGCTTACAGATAAGAGGACTTTGTCACGCGAAGCAGTGACTCTGAAAAAGACGTGGGGAGTGCTGGTTGATTATCAAATGAACACGAGCTCCGGAGCTGTTCTTTTGCCAGAAAGCTGACTGCAATCCACAAATATATAAACAGGAGCACTGAGGGAAAGGGAGGAGGTCCAGAGGCTTCACGCTACTATGGCTGTTTCAAAAACAGTGTGCTCAGTTTTGTAGTCTACAAGGCAGGAAAGGGACATGAGGGTGGTAAAAGTGCTGGGAAACCTTCCTGAACATAACATGCTTAATTTAGTCAGCAGAGGTTAAGGGATGGTTTGGTACTTACATGGGGAATGAAAAATTGATAGGAAAACTGAATTGTTCTGTTAGTTCACCAAGATATATTAAGACATCATAGTTGGAAAGTGAAATTTTGCGAGTTTACCTTAAAATAAGGAATACATTTGAACTGGGAACGCTGATTTATAAGTGAACACCAACCAGTAACTGCAGTCAGTTCATCGCCCTGAGAAATCTTTAAATCGGCTCCAATTCAAACAGGAATTATTTAGAGAAAATCCTACAGCCCGCATTGAAGTAGGAAGTCAGATGAAGAGATTGCAAGGACCACTTATGGCATATAAGTGCATTAATTAATAGTTTTGTCATGTATTTTGGAAGCTTTGGTTTCATCCTCATTCAGTGTTTTTTCCCTCATGTAGATTAGTCCTAGACGCTCCAGATCTTTCCTAGATTCATAGCTTTTAGGGCTCAGCTGGCAATTTGTCTGACTCCTCAAATACCAATGTTTGAACTTGAACTTCTCTAGCTTTAGTCACATCAATTATTTTTCTTTTGCATTTCATTTTTTGTGTGTCCATCTCTTTGATGTGTTTTCCTGTATAGATCTGGATGAAAACTACAAAATAGAGTCGATGAAAATGTTATCTGCTTTTTCAACTTCTTGGTTTTATGATGGACAAATAAATGCTCTGCCACGAGTGAAATTCACTGACAGCAGAGGACAGTCAGCATTTTTTAGGAGATACTCCATATTGCAGAATCAAAGAATGGTCAGGGTTGGAAAGGACCTCTGGATGTCACCTAGTCTAACCCGCCTGCCAGAGCAGGTTCACCTACAGCAGATAGGTGACAAATGAGCTGGTAGAGAGCTCTGGAACCATTTATATCCACTTGCATTCTGATTACCAGCTTGCATTGGGCATCCTTAGAATTGGTCACTTCTCTAAAAAGTAATTGGAGCATATTAAAAGGAGATTAACAAAATGACTAATCAATTATGGAATGTAATATCATGTTTCACTCAAAATCATTTTCCATACTGAGCCAGAGGCCTTAATTATGTTTTTACACCGCTTTGGTTGATATGATTTTTATTAGATAGTGCTTATTGTATGGGAAAAACCAAATGGTTGCATTAAAATAGACAGGTATTTGGCTTCAAGATATGTCTTTGATGTGGGGATTACTGGGTAGAAACCTTTGATCGGTGCTGGGAATCTGACCGGATAGCTGTAATGGCTCTTTCTGTAAAAACAGAATCATAGAATGGTTTAGGTTGGAAGAGACCTTGAAGATCATCGAGTTCCAACCCCCCTGCTATAGGCAGGGACACCTCCCACCCGCCCAGGTTGCCCAAGGCCCCATCCAGCCTGGCCTTGAACACCTCCAGGGATGGAACTTCCACAACTTCCCTGGGCAACCTGGGCCAGTGCCTCACCACCCTCACAGTGAAAAATTTCATCCTAATATATGATCTAAACCTGCCCTCTTCCAGTTTGAAGCCATTCCCCCTCGTCCTATCACTACATGCCCTAGGAAAAAGTCCTTCCCCAGCTCTCCTGTAGGCCCCTTTAGGTACTGGAAGGCCACAATAAGATCTCCCTGGCGCCTTCTCTTCTCCAGGCTGAACAACCCCAACTCTCTCAGCCTCTCCTCATAGGAGAGGTGCTCCAGCCCTCGGAACATCCTCGTGGCTCTCCTCTGGACCTGCTCCAACAGGTCCATGTCCTTCTTATGTTGGGGGCTCCAGATATAGGTGAGTATTAGAAATCCCTAGCAGAAGACAGCAGTATCTACGAGAAGGGAGGCTTTCCATCATGATCTGCAGTGCACAGAAATATTTGCAGCTCAGAAAGATTGACAAAGCCGGTGTGCTGTTCAGGGTAACAAAAGCTGTTTGCATAAATCCCCTTGCAGTCATCGCATCTCATTTAATTGACATCCCACTAGTTTGCTTTCCCCTAAAAACTTTATTTGGCTGAGTGTTCTGGAAAACCCTGCGTTATCAATGTAGTGCAGGCAAAGCACGTTTCTGCAGCAGCTATTTTCAGGAGCTAATGTTGGCCATTTGAAGCCCTGTCCCACCTTCAGCTCTGCCCTGTTTTGCAGCAGCACTGCTTGACTCTCGTTCTGCTGCGTGCTCCCGCTCACGGGGCTGCGGTTATGCGGTTCTGTACATTGCACACACATCAGAACTGTATCACGTTACAGGAAAAACCGACGTTGGCAAACAGCATTCACAGTTTGTGCTTTAAGCATACCTCAAGGACATCTGTGTATGGTAAAAATAAAAATAGCCACACTGGAAAGAACGTGGAAAAATTCTCTAGAGAGTGACTGTAAAATAAAATGATCCCATCTAAAAATATGATGCATACCTAGCACAGAAGCTCACCTTGATTTTAAAGTCCTGCTAACACTGGGGGTGGTTTGGGGACAAATCCTGGGGCCGCCGGAGGACCTGTGTTATGGCTATACCAAAAGGTGCAGGCAGAGGTGGATGGACACACCGGAGCCTGGGATTGCCTGCGCATCCTCGAGCAGCGCAAGTGGCAAATGGTGCAGTCTGGGCATGACGATACTGAGCACCTTGATGTCTTTCCCAACGCAGCCCTGCTTCATAGACGTTGCAAGAAATAATAGAGGCACGGATAGCCTCGCCGCCTATATTTTGGTAAAATACAGCTTCATCCCATAGATGGTTTGGGTATAAGACTTTTCACTTGATTTCGTAATAGTTTTGTTCTGTTTAAGTAGAAAACGATACCTATGTTGTGTTCTTTTCTAGACCTAGTGATCAAATAGACAACAAAACCTTTGTGAAAGACATTAAAGTTCTCTTCTCTGTTCATGTCACACGGTGATATCTCTCAAATGCAAATCCATCTGTAGTCCTGCTTTTTCCGTGCACTAGTCGTGATATGAATTTTATTCTTGAAGTATATATTCATCATTATTTTCAGTACAACACAACTATTCTTTACTTGTGTTACAGTAACCCCTAGAGGTCCCACCAGAGGGTTTCATCATGCTACACACAACTGACATAATGAGGTTAATTTTATTGAGTGTATTTGGTTCCCTGTACCCCAGTGTTCATGATTCATCATTTATTTTGTCGGTGAATAGTGAGATAATGAGATAGCAGGTTGACAAGGGCAGAAATAAATTTAGATTTAAAACGACGGATGTGCCTTGTGAGCAAGTTCAGCCAAGTAGGGCCTCAGTCTGTTTCATGGGAATTGCCAGGTCAAAGCTGACTCAGAATTAGTATTTATGAACACTCTATCAAGATGTAAGCAGGAATAATGATAAATGTCTTATTAATACACATATTAACTGATCCTTTCCACTACCCAGTATTTCTTAAAATATCTATGCACCAAAGTTGAGAAGAACAATACTTTAAATATCATCTGATCAGAATTATGGCTGCCTGCATGCAGTGTGTGTTCTTCATACCGGATAATAAAAATACATGTTTTGTACTATGTGGACACGATAAACTTGTTAAATGTTCTTGCCTGTCCATTTCCTCGCTTTTAAGAGTTGGGGTATTTTAAGTGATAAATGTCATACGTGTTCTCACACATGCATTGCAGCTTAGGAAGTTGAACTTTTTAAAGTAGATGTTTAGGCTTTGGAGTGATAGTAATTACTGTAACTTCATGATAGTTACACTTTATGTCAGGGGAAAACTTAGGAAAATATTTAGAGTTGAAGAGGTTTTAAAATAATTCAGTTGAAATCAAAGAAGTTAGATGCTCAGATGCATTTGAAATGCTCACAGTATGACTACTGCATCTTTAGACACCTAATTATCTTTAAATATCTGCCCTTTATGCTGTGTTTAAATGCAAAACCTGTGCCGTCTGTAGGTAGTGTTGTGTTTTCTGGCATGAACGTGTTGATATACGTGATGTAAGCATTGTATCTTCAACCAACATTTTTATATGATAGAAAGTGTGTGTGAGACCAGATATTCCATTCTTCTATCCTGGTAGGTGTGACATTTCTAATCTGGTTAATACATACTACGTTTTGTATACATTTGCAGTTAAAAGAAGATTGTGTGTGCTGCTCTGTAGCAGGCACCGAGTGTTTCTCAGCTTTTACTGGGCTTTCGGTGTTATGAGTCATGGAGACAGGGGAGTATTAAACATTTCTGGCCACATTAAGTGAAGATTGGTCCCATTTGGCTTGCAATTTTAAGTACTCACTAGTTTATTTAATAAAGATTCTGACTGCCTTTTATTATGTATTATGTGTGATTCACAGGCTTCGGAGACGTGGCACGTTCAGCCTCTCGCTCGAGAGGATCTGCTGTGTTGGAGACAAGCACGTTCTCGTTCTTGAACACCACCCCAGGCCGTGTCTACATTACAGCTGACAAGGGCTGGGAGCGGGACGGTGGTGTGAGCCACCGCTCCTCATCACAGGCTTGCCCTGCAGGCGCTCTACAGACTGCCCGTCCGGGTGTGCTAAGGTGCCTGGCAGAATATTAAACTGCCAGACAGGCTTAGACATAGAGTCCCTTGGGCTGTGCCTGGGGTTGCGCTTGTAGTTGCGCTGTCTGAATATAGAGTAAGTCTGATCCAGAGGGCAGCCTTTGGATGACCCCGGCGTGCAATGTGGAAATACCCATCGTCTCAGAGCACAGCCAGCTCTCCAAGCTGGAAAGTTAGGTCGAAGATACACGACTACGAAGGAAAGAGAGAGAGAGAGAGAGAGAGAGAGCGCGAGCGATTTCAGCTGAGGAAACATCCATGACCTCGACATGCCCCAGCCATGATTTTGTAGCTCTCCACTGGTGATAATCCATGTTGGCTCAGACCCCAGCTGGGATCAGACAGGTCAGCTCCCGCCTGGAGACTTCTGACTGGGGAACAGAAACGGAGCTCTAAACAGAAGGAAAAGAATGAAAAATTTTAGGATTAGACTGAGAATGCTTATATTTGGCTGGGCAGTAGCAATGCCACACACACGTGCAGTGTTTGGGAGCTGTTTCCTGATGGCACCACGTAAAACGCTCACGGAGCAGCATCCAGGCTGCGTATCAGAGCATTCGCTCGACTTGCAAATCTAAGCGCGGCTCTGGAGCCAGCCACAGAGCTTGCTACTGGTCTCACTGGGCAGATTATCGCTTCTTTTATTTACTCTTACTTTGGGCAGACCGAGAGCCTGATGACAAGGATGTCCAATGCATGATTTAGCTTCTGCAGATGGTCAGGACGTGCCCATCTAATTTCTTGCGTGGAGGGGCCAGAGGGAGAGAAAGCAAGGAATTTAATGGGCACTGTAGAGCAGTCGCAAGGAACATCCTCCTGGTGCTCTGCAATGTAATGTGAGAGTCACACAGTGTAAACTGTGTTTTATCTGTGCGGACACTGGGTTGTGTTTGCTTTATGGGTCTCCGAGGGCTATGTAGGAAGAATTTTCTCTACCTACCTCGTGGAGGCTGCGTGTTGCTGCAGTTTGCGAGGTTTGGGGGGGTTACGTTATTGATTCTGTTTTCTTAGGAGAAAAGGTAAATAGAAAATCATTCATTTGCACACCCTGGCATGAGTTGGACCTCAGGACTCCTGTGTTAAAGCTCAAGGTGACTGAGAAGCAGAAGATACTCCGATGTTTAACCTCCCAGTGAAGAGACGTATTTAATTCTTTATTACGTAACTGCTTTTTCAGAAAAATTCTGTATTTTTCCATGCATCTCTGACTATGTTTCCAGTTATTCTAGTAAACATGGGTGTGTAGGAAGAAGGGGAATAATTGCTTTTTAAATGGTTGAAAATAATGCAATTAAACCCCTGTAATCAGATGCTACAGGATGTGGCTATTCATTTCAAGGTCCTTTTTGCTAAAGATCTATCCTGCAGTGATTAACCAGTGGCAGTTCTCGGGCTTCAGACATAAATATCCAGGAAGGCAAAGCTGGGCAGATCTTCAGATCAAATTTATCCACAGCAATTTTAAGGGTGGAGTGACAAGATCAGCTCTGGAAAAATAAGGAGTAAGCTAGCTACTTATCCCAACCAAACAACCGTTTTAACAATCCTTTGGTTGCTTTCAATGTGGGTGCTTTTGGACAAAGTTCTGCTGTCAAACACTCCCCCCCTACTATGGTTGTTATTTTTTAATAGCATCGTCATCGTTTCCGGGAACAGAGAAAAGAGAATTCGATTATATTTGTATCATAGCATCATTCAAGAGCTCCGTTGTGCTTAACTGTGCAAAAAACAGATTAAGAGAAACTCTCATTCGCAGACGGCTAAGGAAGGCGAACAACAAAGAACAGAGGAGGAAGGGACACAGTCGGATACACACATATATTGCTATTACATTTACTTTCTGTTTTCAAAGGTAAATAAAGAGACATCGCTCAGCCAAATCGTCCATTCAATAACTCATTTTTCTGTAATGCTAGGACACATTTGGGTGTTGAGGAGAGGTGTTTGTAGGGGGAGATGGCCTTGGAGAGATGTTCAGAGAGAAAGAGAGCGTTCAGGGCATGGCGCACAAGAGTCAACGCCTTCCCCAGGTCTCCAACATCATTTTGTTTGTTTTGAACGTGTTTTAGCCCACTGGCATCTTTGCCTGTGCTCACTTCAGAGAGAGGTGGTTATACTGTAGTATGTACAGTATGACTACACTGCTATTAATCCACCCCCAGGGAAAGGGAGGACGGTGTGGTACAGTACGTGTGAAAAGACATCTTGTGCTGGCGGCACCGTCATTGAGTCACTCCATCCTGTCTGCGGCTGTGGGGAGCAGTCACTTCAGGGCCGTAAAGCCGCCACGGGCTAATCGTTATAATAATCGCTTCAGGCAGAGACTGGCTCCCCCCATTCAGTCTCCCTCCGCTTTAGGTCTGTAAATATTTGTCCTGTCCGCGTCTATTGTTGGCACAGAGGCATCAGAAGAAAGTTCTCTTAAGCCTTTGCTTGCATATTTGGCTTTGGGCCAGCGAAAGCTAAACCCGATCATCTTAGCCTCTTACTGCCCCTGCTAATTCTTTTTTTTTTTTTTTTTTTCAGTAGTAAGTGATGACTCTCTTCAAGATGGGCCGTAATTTCCTGGGGTAGGTTGGCACTCCCCCAAAGCATACGCATTTAATAGCATGTGCCGGTGCAAGTAAACAGCAGGACAGAGGGTTTTTTCTTCCTTTTTTACACACTATCCAATTTGTTCCTTGGCACTTTCCCCACTCATAGGGAAGGATGGCTGTCTCTGTATACAAGCCAGAGTTTGATTTATTTATTTTTTGCCATCCTTGCTGTAGCTGTCTGTAGCCGGCACACCGAATTTCCAAAAATGAAGGTGTTAATACAAGTATCGCTTACTGCCCCTCCTGCGACATCTATGCCACTGTTATTTCCAAGTTACCCAAAACGAGAAGAGCAATTTGGATGAGTCAGGGAGTCTGCCCTGACTCAGACTGTTTAATGTAGGAGTGTCTCAGGGTCATGCATATTTCTATTAATACAGGGTCAAACTTGGGTAGGAAGCTCTTGGTTTGATTTGCCTATTTTTAGCAAAGCCACACCAATGCAGCAAAACCAGCCAAACTAAACCTGGCTCAGTTTGCTTTGAATTTCTGCGAACAAAAGAAGAACAAAACCCAATCATTATCTTAAGGGAATGAAACATTAATTTTATTCTGTGCTCAGCCAACACATAGTTTTTATGTCTGTGGTGGGGAATTTTGTACAAAATCCTCCTTTATTCTTGCAGCCCCCGATTGGTATGACCATCTAGCATCAGATGTTCTGCTTTTGCAGTAAAAAGTGTTGCAAAGTAACTATTTTTGTGTTTTGTATGCAGGTCTTTTTTTTTTCTTCTTCACACAAATTAAACCACGAAGACCTCTCTTGAATTCTGGTCCTTTCAAAGTCTCTATGCAAGGACACTGAGAGAGGCTGTATCATTTCTCTTTCCTACGCTCTTAGAAGGCTCTTGATGCAAGGACAAATGAAGAAAGACTTTGTATCCAGGTGTGCTGTTTATTACTGTTAAGAATAAGAAGTTGTGGGTAAATATTCTTACTCTCTGTATCTTTTGTGATCCTGCCAAGGTTTATTAGTCCTGGGTCCAGGAGAGTAAGTCCATGTTAGAAAATCTTTCCGGTGCGAGGGTTAGAATGTGTTAATTTTCTGGCTTCCAGGAAGGCAAGCTGACTTTAAATACAGTGAGTGAGGAAAAAAAAATATAGCAAAAAATTGAACAGAATATCTAGGGATCTAGGGAAACTGTGTAGGAGAGTAGAAAATGGTTATAGCAGAGTGTGTGGTGGGAAAAACCCTGTATCCCAAGTCTCCTATCTCTGGAATGGCTCAGTGAGAATTTCTCCTCGGCTGGGACAAGCTAGCAGTGCTAGCATCAGTTCAACTGATTTACCCTGGCTTAAAATCTGACCTTCTGTGTCCCGATAGCAAGGTGGCATAGAACTTCTGTGTCCAGATAGCAAGGTGGGAGAGATCAGAGCAACACTTCCTAATCTCCATGAAGGCTTCTGAAGCAGATAAAAAGGTAGCGCTCCTGCTTTGCATTCTTTAACACTTTAGCAGAGCAAGCAGGATGTTGAAGTTGCTCTGAATGAGATCGGAACAAGGGTTACATGTTCTTGTAACCTTAAAAATACAGGTGACGCTGATTTGTGTTCTCTTCTGAGAGCTTAAATGATTGAGATGTAAGCAACCAAACTGAGACAGCGGCCCAATGCACTTAGTCTGGTAGCACTGTCACCACAGAGACAGAAAGAAAGATCATATCTGGGCACCAGCCTAAAAAGGTTCAATGGACTGTTAAACAAATTAGGGATCAGATAACGTGTTCTCCCGGTCACTGGGACAAAGTCTGTCTGCCTTAGAGTAAAAACACACATTGTGCCGTAGCTAGAAATGCTCACTCTCGACTTCTTGTCATGTGTGAAAATCCGTATCATTTTTATGGCTGTGCAAAGCATTAGATCATCTGAAAAAAATGACAAAAATCTGTAGTTTAAATTGGCCTCCCCTCTTTATTAAGCAATACCAAGAGTCAACACAGGTCTTGGAGCTCACCCAGAGGAAGTTTGGTATTTGATTTGAACATGCACAGTGCATCTCTAAAATTCAAACTTGACGTGGAGGCCAAGACAAATATATTCAGACATGCAGCCTGGACCTGCGGTCCATGTTACATGACAGCCTGATGTCATGGTCTTAGCCTGTGAAGCATTTGTAGCAGAAATCATCCTTCCAGCATGGCAAACGAGGCCTTTCTGTTGGTTTTTTTTCACTGCTAGGCCTTCATCTCTAGCCATTATTAGATTACTAGACAGAGAACCTGGCACAGAGCTCAAGCTAATGTGAGAAAATAGAATTCTCCGTATCCATGCATGCACCAGTTCTGAAGAATTGATAATGCTTATGTGTTTATTGGGTGTAGATATGATCCACCTTTAGGCTGTACTACAACAGTATCTGCATCCCTGCCTTTCCCAGGGCCATCTGTGATCTTCCTTGCTGATGTGATTCTATAATTTCCTCTTCTTTCCTGTCCTTCCAGTCTTACTTGCAGCAGGAAGACTGGAAAAAAAAAAATAAAGAAAATATGGTGGTGTTGGATTTCTAGTCAACAATATGCTGGGAGAAGCAGCTTTGGCTGTTCCACTGAAAAAGTTGCTACAAGATGATGTCATCTGGCAGTAGGCACCAAAACAAGACGGGGTATTGCAGCAGCTAAAAATGACAATCTGCAATGCACCAATATTTAGGTTTCATGGTCCTATAAAGCAGTTCCATTCAAAGAGATGCAACTAAACACTGTTTGAGTTCTGGCTCCTTGCAAGATGCACTGTGCCTGTATTATCCACATAATTTGATTTAACAGAAGCAGAAAAAAATATTACACCTAAACAGAAGCAGTTATATTTGCTCCAAAAATTACTTTTCTGGTTAATGCAGTGTTGCAATCCAAATGCAGCTGGTTTATAAATCACCTTTTTTTTTTTAAATCACACAACTTTCTTTTAAACCCTTGGGAAAGCACTGATGAAAGATGTCTTTCTGAAACTGTTTAGCAAAACATTAATCTGAGATTTGCTGTCTAGGAGTCCGGTGTTGTGATCTCCAGAGCCAGGTGTTCAGATCTTTGCAGAAAAGGGCTGTTTACGTTATGGAAGCCACCTTAGTACGAAGGGCAAATCACAGAAGGGCTCATTTGCAAGCTGTGCAAAAATTTATATGCATTTTTTTTTGCCTGGAGAATTGGCTCCTAAATACCAACCATATTGGGCTTTGAAACATGTGACTCCCTTTCTAAGAAGGCCGTGAACAGCAAGTAAAAAAGTGAAGTTCCATAAAGACAGAAGGCAGTACATAATCCTCTTGCTAGAAGGTAAACACTAGGGCACACAGTGCACAAGCAAGGCAGATGATGTTTTGACTTAAAAAGGCAAAGCACCCAAAAATTACAGAAATATGCATAAATCAAGAATTGAACTACCAGAATTGTTATGGCTGCCTTAGATTTTTGATCCAGCAAATAATATGAGAGCTTTAGGTAGCTCTCCTTCACCCCGTATTCAGGCTGACATTCAGGATATGGTCCAAGCAGCAGTGCCCTATGTATAAGATTAGATATCCATCCATTGGTGACTTACCGCTCTTCACTAAAGGCAGAGAAGAGACTAACAGTGCAAACCTGCAGAGAATGTTGGTCTTGCTGCATGGCAGGGCAGAAGGAGCTCTGAAACAGCAGCCATGATCACATGCCACAA
Source organism: Pluvialis apricaria (assembly GCA_017639485.1). Classification (NCBI taxonomy): domain Eukaryota; kingdom Metazoa; phylum Chordata; class Aves; order Charadriiformes; family Charadriidae; genus Pluvialis; species Pluvialis apricaria. Next base: position 121,906,061 of record CM030009.1, read on the forward strand.
CCTGCTTGACATGACGTTCTCCACTGAGCATTTTCAGAAGGGAAAAACTCGCTTGTAGCAGAAATGGAGCTTTCCCCAACGTACAGGGTGTGATGGAAAGGTGAAGTAGCTGTGCAGGGCAGTAGAGAGAGAGCTTGTGTGGTGTCCTTGCAAAGGGGGTGGTCAGGAAAAGCCACAGATGAGGGTGCTGCCTGAAGACCTTTGTCATGCCATGAGGTATACAAGAGAGAGGAACCACTGATGTGAAACAAGTCAAAACCAGAACTCAGCTCAGCCTTTCAGCTTATCAACAAGTACAGCCGATGAATGATCTCAGCAGAGCCTCCAGTATCAAAGACAAACTCAAAACAATTGAAAGCCATCATTTGGGAGCACTTCATAAGCTATAAAGCATGGGTTTATTTGGAACATTAGCCAAGGTCATGGACGTACAGGAGAAGTCTTCATCCAAATTATGTGCAGGGAAAGACCGAGTACTGATGACGAGGGCATTCTCAGGAATCAAAGCGTCCTGTCTTTCGGGCACATCATTAAGTTGAAAGCAATAAAATGATGCCAAAAATGTTAAGTGGATTTGGTGAAAATGGTGTTTTTACTACACAGTGATATTTATTGTGCTAGGTGGATGCTTATAATAGACAAAATAGGAATGGTGCTCTGTGTCTCTAGGATACTGCCTGAGCCCACAGACTGTGCCGAGCACGTGAGATGTGAAATGAGATGCAGAACATGCTTTTATGTGGTTGGTTCCTGTTAAAATAGAGTTATGGCTTAAGCGTGCCTGGCTGCGTCCTTAGCGATCTTTGGTCACATGAGCAGGCAGAAGCCTGTAGATATTCAGTTGTGTTAGAGAACACAGATTAGATATACCAAGAAAATTAAATTCTCTGCATCCTTTTTCTTGAAAAAGCCACAAATAAACTTGTTTTCCCGGGAGACAGATTCGTACCCATGTCAGTTTTGAGTCAAATCAGCAGGGTTTTTTTAATTACTTGAAACTTAAATTACTTAAGTTCATTGGGTTTATGTAATTTTCCATTTTATTTCCTTTTTTTCCTGGCAACTGTTTGATAACATGAACAGCCAGAACACTTGCAGTTCTGACGAATGATTTCCAAAGACTCAGTAGCCTGGGTGACTGCTGCCCTTGTGAGCAGGATCACTGGAACTCCCTATGCAGGCAGCCAGTAAATCTGCAGATACGTGTTTAAGCATTAAAATGGTACACAAAAGTGAGATAGATTAACTCCCACAAACCTTTTTCTTTGCTGTGCAAAATGGGAAAATGGAAGCAGCAGCCTAAATGAATGAAGCTTTTACACGTTCCATAACATTACATATTATGGATTACAGAGTAAGCCCTGTTACCTGGTCAGGGAAGGTCTGTTCAATCATTTTCAAAAGCGATGTAGAATACCTCAGAGTGTCTGGGTGAATGATTATTTTAGACCAGATAACTGTATCCCTCTCACATAAATCTCAGCTGCTTTGATCCAAATTTTAGGTCAGTTCTGCCTTTCTTTTGTCTGGTTTGGCTGTCTGGATACTTGAATTTTATCTGATATGCCTCCCCTTCAGCACACTCCTTATGAATTTTAACTTCTCTCTTTTCCTTTTATGTTTTATCTTTAATGGCTCTGGCGTCTTTTAGCTTGGATGTAGCAAACAATACTTGGTGTTAAATAATTGGAAAGGTGGTGGTCTTCAAGAACTCCCTAGACCTCATCGAAGCTGAAATTAAATAGTTCATATTAATATCTGGAAAAAAAAGCAATATATTCTCAGTAGAAAACATTTCAGATGGACATAAAGGAATATTTTTTTTTTCATTTTCTTGAGTAAAATGTTTCACTCATTCTGTTCAACCCTGAATTCTATTATTTTCTTTAGAATTTTGGATAAAATTGAACAGAACAATCTGTTATTTTTCTGCAGAAAAACATTCTTTGTTCTTGTGGTCATGATGTGTATATTTTGGCCACTTGATTGTTGGAAACAGATTTTTACTGACTTCATATAGTAAGTTACTCATATAGGATGCTACTTTTTCAGTTACACTTACTGGTGATAAAAGATAGTACAACCTGTGATGAGCGAGCTGTCTGGTCTACAGCAATTCCTGTGAGTTATGCAATGTATTCACCATCTCTGTCTTTGCTTGTACGGATGATAGTATTACATACTTTGCTGTCGAGTCTGAAATCTTCCAGCTTTTCGTTGCTGGTGTCATACTACATTTGTTTATGTAATGCTTCACTGTTTGGTCCACTCTCAACTTGTGTTGTTTTCTACTCTGTTGTGCTATTGAGGTATTTTTGGCAATGTTTGTCTCTGTTGTTTGTGTCTATGGACTGACTGCTATTTCTATTTGTAGTATCTAAACTGGCTTAATTTACAATGTCTTTTGTTTGCAGCAGTCCTGAGTGTGAAAATACTTTTGCTTTTGGAAAAACGTTATGGTTTGTGCAGTCCATCCTTGGACTCCCGCTGAAGTCAATGAGAACTTTGTCTAAACAATGCAGGGACAAACCCTACACAACATCGGGCACAGCTGATCCAACAAGTCCTGGGAGCAAGGATTGGGATCCAGGTCTCTGTCCATCCCACTGACCTCCCCAATTACTGCTGGCTTAGTTTTCTCTTAACTTCATCATTCTCCATTTCCAGCTACCATACAGATTCAAGTGGAAGCACAGAAGGTGATGCCATTGAGTTTTTGGATGTCCGATGATGAGAATACCATCAGAAAAGGTGAAGGACATGAGTTTAAATTCAGGCTTGAGGTCGAGTTGAACTCGTGGTGCTTTTGGCAAGTGTTTATGATAGAAAAGGTGGGCAGTAGCACCCTCTCTACCAAGCACCCTTTGAAAAGGATGAGCCCTTCTCAGGCTTGTGTCTTTCCTTAAAATTGGATTCAAAGCTCTGCATCCAAAATGGAGGATGATGCTAAATTCTAGGAAGAGTGAAAATAAAGGTGCATCCTGGTACTTCCTGTGTCTTGCTAGCTGACTGTAGCACTTCACTCAGTGCACAGACTTTCTGTATCTCACCTTCTGGAACTGCCTGTTTGTCTCCATTGCCTCTCTAAGAAACTTCTGATTCTTCTGTCTGTCTTCTGTCTGTCGCTTCAGTAAAACTCAAGGGGGGAGTCACTACTAGGTGATACTCACCTGATTCTCAGCCCTTTCTCTGAGATGTTTCCCCGAAAACATTTATTTTGCATTCTCCTTGCTTCTTCCCTTCACTAGTCCAAGACATGAGTAGCTTGTTAAGTAGATGAAAATAGATACAGGCACTTGGAAATTCCTATTGTTCTCCAGAGAGACGACTGTCTAATGTCCAGCAGAGCAATGCCTGAGACTCATCTGTCAAGATAACAGCTGCCACTTTTTCCATAGTTCGTTTATAAGATCACCGAGATCAAAACTTAGAGATGGAAAAGACCTATTTATAATAACAAACTGCGCTGTTAATAGCTCCTTTCCACTATGGCTCTGAAGATACTTTAAAGGCTTACTGAATTAAGCCTTTCAAGATACCTAAGGCAAAGTATATTAATTAATAATATTATTGCTGGGTATGGTAGTAACTCTACTTCTGACCTTGGTGAAATGACAGTCGTCGTTTCACAGAGAATAAAGTGAAGGTGAGTTATACTTACACAGCTGTCTGGTGACAGAACCTATTCTTTTTGACACCCAGCTTTTTGCTCTGATCACAAATCTACGTTATTCCGTATTCTTGCAGGAGACTGCTCTGGAGAATAGTCCCGAGTGCATCATTTAACTTAGTTTTAAATTACCGTGATCCAGGTCTTAAACTGCTACATATATTTTTGTACTTTCATTAATATCAGGGGAACTGTGCCAGTTTACACCAATGAGAATCTGCAACACCAGGAAAAATGAACAAAAATAGGAAACAAATGTGGCAAAAGAAGAATTTCATAGCTAATATTATTTCAGAACATGCTGTCAGATTTTACAGGCAAAGTGATATTTATGACACTGCTGGAGTCTGCCTTGGAGCACGTAAAGCACTGTTTACATTGAAAACAATACTGCAAAAATACTCTTTTTTGTGAAAACAGGTGCGTTCCTCATAGGTGGGAAGAACAAAACATACATCTATAGAAAGATTTGTTCCTTTGATGAGTGTATATCTCATATATCTTTTAAAATGACAGCCTAGAAAAATAATGGTAGCCGAATAAGAGAGTCTTCCACCGGAGTGTTGCAGCAAATGATAAAGACTGCTTAGCAAAGTGTTGGTTTTATCTGATCTTACTGGTAGGCTGAACTTCTGACAACGTAATGAGGGTTACCCAATACATAACTTGTTAATAAACCTTTCTCAGAGTTCATTCAAAGACTAGAAGTGGCTTTTATCTTATGTTATTTCTGCAGCTTGTTTACTGCATGTATTACTATACAGTAAGTGTCTAGGTAGATCTAGGTAGGCCTGCGGTCACGGGGTCTAACAGACCTTAGGCAACATAATCTACAGGAAGGTGTTCGGTATACAAATCAAAACCAACTTGGTTTTAAGCTGCATTTTTTCGCTAACCTTGACTGTGATCAAGTTGTTTTGGGTGGAATTAATTTCAACTGTCTTTAGGTACCTAGAAGTCTATGGTCTGTCCATGTCAATGGGGAGAGCGCGGCATCTAGATACCTGTCCTTCTCCTCTCTTGAGCAAGGGATTCGTTCCTTGAGTGAAACAGCAGTGTTTCACATGATTACCCTGGAAACTGTGTATGTTACACTGAAGTGAGGTCCCATGGTGACCCCAAATTGGTGCCAGTGAAATCATGTCTCATTTTCCCCATGTGGAATCGCAGGCGAGAGGAGACGATTCCCCAGGAATTCTCCGAACGCTTGTGAAGGGAGGGGATATTGCATAATGCCTGCCAGGAAGGTTATACCACATCTCTAAAATAAGACATTACAGGAATGTCTGACCAGTCTGGATTAAAAAATTGGATACCCCGGATAAAAAGCCTTTGACTTCTGCGTTATGTATATTTTATGTACATATGAGATCATGATGAAATGGCAGTGTCTGCGTCTGACTATTTAGAGTAATGTAATCTTGGCATGTTGACTGTGCCTTCTTATATGGCTCAGTCAACACCCATTTTTATAAACCGTTTCTTCTCTGGTTGCGTCTTGTGTTTGTCTCACTTTTTCCAAGAATGTTTTTCTTTTTCTCCTTCTTCTTTAGGAGCAGAGTAGTTGCTAAGTCCTTTGCATGATGTTAGACGATTGCTGTGTTTGTCGAGTTTCAGTAAAACACTCCTCTGTGAAGGAGGTACAGCCATGCTATGCATTGAGAAAGTTAGATGTGATAAAGAACCAGGTAAACGGGCCAGCAGGAGAGAAGGAGCATTCACTCCCTGTGTAGCGAGAAATGTTATTTTTCAGCTCCAGATGCCCCAAAGGCCAACATACCATTTTAACATTGTGGCGTTAAGTGGTAACACATTAAGAACATACTTTTTCATGCTCAAATTTATTGTCTCTGGTTTTGCGTAGCCTCTTAATCCAATGCCCTTACTGGATGGGTAGATTTGTCACTAGGCTGTTGCTAGCTTAAGCCAAGGGAATCAGAAGTGTTGCACTGATAAATTAAGATTTCAGCACGGATTTTATTCAGAGAGAAATGGAGGCACATACTGGAAGACTAGACAGTTGAAAATCAAAGGATGCCCAATCTGGGAACAGCTTGTCATTAAAGCACACCTACTGCTGATGCAGTATTGTTATATTGGGTCGGGAAGGTGTTTCTTCTGGCAGATCATTCAATGTCCCCCTTTCCTGAGCAGAGGAGGAATTAACTAGTAAGGAAGCTGGTTCTTTTCTCCTCAGACCCCTCTTTCATTTCTTGGAGCCATGCTCAGAGCTTTCCCAAGAAATGTCTGAAGATCCTTTTCTGCTTTCTGTGGTGTTTTTCCATGCTCCCTGCACCCAGATCTGTATTCAGAAGCACTGGTGACCTAGCTTGTGGCCTTCTTGTGCCATACACTCAAAGACAGGTGGCTGTCATGTTCACCTATTTCAGTGACATTTAACCCACTACTGAAATGTGTAACTTCCCAGTGGAAGCTCATCTGCACATCCATATATGTGCTACAGGCTGAAATATCAAATCCATACCACCATTGCATAGGTAATCATGAAACAAAAATGGGGCGGAAGGAGATACGTGTGTGCGTTGTGGCATAGGATGAGACTGAGAATGAAACCAAGAAGAAAAAAAAAGAGATTAATTGTATTGTCCTGTTACCTTGGTGCACTAGATGGCCAGTATTCTTTGGCCACGCTCTGCTGCATGTGTTCGGGTGGGCAATCTTGCAAAATGTCTTCGCTGTATTACAGCCATGCTCTTGAACTGCTCTTTGTGCTTCTTGGCTGGTGCCAGAGGGCAGGGACAGAAAGACCTACTCCAGTCAGGAACATTCCCTCTGCCTCCAGAACCTGTGCTACAGGGCATGGTATTTAGGGGTAGAGATGCAAGTGATGCAAAGTATTTCTGTAGTAATATATTCTCTCTAAAATGTTGCTTTAGACGTCTATTGTCCCATTCATTAGCATACCCAGATTGACCCGATTCTGCCATGCTTATTCAAATGAAATTTGCCTTATGCTGCAGAGCATGTATATTTTACAGCTGAACTTTGTAACAGTAACAGAATCAAACCTTAGAATAAAATGACTGTTTTAAGGCAACAGGATACCAGAGGAATTGTTTTGGTCTCCTTTAAATTCATGCGGAATATGCTTATTGAGCCTCATATCTGCCTTGAAGGTAAATCTACTTTTTCTTCTCTTGTAAAAATATGCAAATCTATAAATCCATTAGGACAGAATAATGCCTTTCAGTAGAGTGAACTAGACAATTGCATGTAATTTGCTTGGCTGTGAAGTCAAGCTAAGTGCACGGCTCTTTCATATTGTCTTGTAGTTGTACGCAACACTGATATATAGTGCATGGTAATGCATTATTGAATAGTTGTCTGTTGTGTCTTCATTGCATGCTGTCAGCTGCATAATAAATAATTGATTGTGTTGCTCTTACTCCACATTAAAGATATATGAGTATATAATACATGAAGAAAATGAAGCAGCAAGGCTGCCTGTGTTGAAAAGATCAACTGTTACTAAAGTGCGCTGTGGTAACGGGAACTAAAAGAAGTGACCACCACCACTATCCATTTCCCATTTCTATACTTTGAGTCAGTGATTCTTTGTCATGGCAACAAATGGCACATTCAAATTGTTGCTGTTGCCTTTTTAAACAACAACAACAAAATTGTGGTAAAGAGCTGATAGGCTGCAGAGATGCACCCCCCCAGTCTCTTCAACTATTACCCCTCTAGACTGAAAATTCCCTTAAAAAGATTAATCATTTTTTCAAGTGCCTGTAAATTCTCAGAAAAATACGGTCTAAGCCAGCAAATCCCATTTTCCTCATAAGGCTTTGTTTATATTAAGCAGAGGAAACGTTAGCAGGGAAAAACTGAGTTTGTGTTTACAGTGGTACTAAACCTTTCCCTTGAAAAGCCGTGCTTCCCTTCTCAGCTCAGTTGCCAAGGTCCCCGTAGAGGACACAGTAAGATGGCCCACTATTCAAACATAGCATAGGAAATGAAAGCATCCTCGAGCTCACATTCAACACTCTTTCTTTATTTCCATTACAACAAACATCGTTCCTAATGAAAACAATTTTCATCAGTAAAACTGATGAGACACCAAATTTGTCCAGAAAAGAGTTTGCTTTGGAAGTCAAATCAAGGAAACCAGAGGTATACGCTACTTACTGCGTGGTTGTTTGGAAGGAGGCTCATGGCCAGGTATAACTACAGATTACTGGGCACTGTTGTTATGATGAAAAGGTGTAAAACAGTGAACTGTGTTTTGAGGTAGTAATAAAATGGCAAATGAAGATGTAAGAGGTGTGAGATATCTGGCTTATGCAGATCTGGATTCTGATGGAATGACCTGGAGAGCTGAGGCACGTTAGGTCCTCTAGGCATTTCCCTGGGAAGCAGAAACACGAGGGACTGACTGTATTGGCCTCGAAAAGTGTTGCCCAGATCTCTCCATTTAACACTAAGACATACAGGAACTGTTCTTGTTCCTGATGGGAAACCACACGTTTTTCAGGTGTATTAGCATAAGACTCAGCCATGAGCTAGGGAGGAACGCCACAGAATGCAGAGGAGTTGTCTTGCTTTACCGCAGGAACTGATCCGTTTTAATGTAAAATGCGAATAGCACCACAGAAATCAGTAGAGTTCTACTGGTATAAACCAACCTGGGATGTGATTTGTGACTTTATGGATGTGTTTCTCCCACCGCTCCTATGCGATTATGCTGAACTCCTCTGCTTTGCTGAACTGTATCCTCCTCTATACACTGTGAAGGTGTCAATTTTGACAGAAAGGCTTTTGTACAGTTTCTAGGAAACTTCCCAATAATATATTTTCCAGACTAAAAGTGTTTATTAGTAATAGTTACAGGTTATAAATGGGGGAGGGAAATCAGAATTTCTGGCCTGTGTGAAAGTCTCCTGACAAACTATTGACGTATTTTGACATTAGGAACAATATATTTCAAGGAAAGAAAGAAACACTTGAGATCAAAAATTCTTAACCCACAGCAACACTAACTGCAGCAAATGCTGCCTCTGAGAGTCCTAGGAACCAAACCAAATGACAAGTTTATAGCAGCACGGATCTACTACGAGGCATAATTGGAAAGGTGATTGCATTAAAGGGCATCAAAATATAGTCCCTGTCCTGAGGAGCCTCTGGTCTACATAACATGAAACAGGATAGTGTCCTGGAAACGCCTTCTGAGTATCTGCCCCTCTTTCTGCTGCCAACATGTGTTCAGATCAGCTGTCTTCAAGTGTATGTGTTGCCTTTATGTTCTGTAGGTAATTACAATTTGAAAAATAAGGTAACAGAATACTTTGCAGATAAACGTTGCTGTTTTTTGAAAGTCACCTATTCAATTTGTCCCCTAAATACTTGTGAGGTAAGTGGGTCCCGTTGTACAGGATAAAAGGAGAGCAACTAGTGAAATCAAGGGATTTGTCCTGGATTAGGCTCTCCATCTTCTGATTCCCAGAATGTGTCAACACTACAAAGACAAATAATTCAATAAACACTGGAGCCAGTGAAGCCTGGGATGCAATTTGGTCTACTTCATTTAGGTATGGATGGATGAGTTAATACTCCTCACTGGGGCCCTGTAAAAAGCCGGTCTAGCATTTAAAATTAATGTTGTTAACTTTTAAACTTTTGTAAGTTAGTTGTTGACTGACAATGGTAAACAATTCCAGTAGGTTATTGCAGTCTTAACATCTAAATCTAGGTGGGATGAATCATTCTTGGAGATACCTCTCTTTCTCTATTAACTGTAGAAGCAGCTCAGATGACAGGTTGAGACGCAGTTTCTACCTTTACAGAATCCCAGAATGGTCAGGGTTGGAAGGGACCTCTGGAGATCATCTCGTCCAACCCCCCTGCCACAGCAGGGACACCTACAGCAGTTGCACAGGACGGCGTCCAGGCGGGTTTGGAATGTCTCTGGTGTGGGAGACTCCACAACCTCTCTAGGCAGCCTGTGCCAGTGCTCTGCCACCCTCAAAGTGATGAAGTTCCTCCTCATGTTAAGATGGAACTTCCTATGTTCAAGTTTGTGCCCGTTACCTCTTGTCCTATCACTGGGCACCACTGAAAAAAGACTGGTCCAATCCTCCTGGCACCCTCCCTTTAAGTATTTATAAGCATTAATAAGAACCCCACTGAGTCGTCTTTTTTCTAGACTAAAAAGCCCCAAGTCCCTGAGCCTTTCCTCACAAGAAAGATGCTCCAATCCCCTAATCATCTTTGTAGCCCTTTGCTGGACCCTCTCCAGCAGTTCCCTGTCCCTCTTGACCCGGGGAGCCCAGAACTGGACACAGTGCTCCAGATGCGGCCTCCCCAGGGCAGAGCAGAGGGGGAGGATGACCTCCCTCGCCCTGCTGGCCACACTCTTCTTGATGCACCCCAGGATGCCATTGGCCTTCTTGGCCACCAGGGCACATTGCTGGCTCATGGTCATCCTGTTGTCCACCAGGACTCCCAGGTGCCTTTCCACAGAGCTGCTCTCCAGGAGGTCAGCCCCCAACCTGTACTGATGCATGGGGTAAACTTGCATCATTAACATTAGCAGTGGCACTTTACACATGAATTTTCTAGATTCAGGTACGTAAGCTTGACAGAGTATCTATGGAGGGCCTTCAGTGTTCTCTCTCTCCATCCATCTTTTGTGCAGATAATGGTTTGGGTGTGGTTTAGGGCATGGTTTTGTTGGGGCCACAGGTGTAAGTTAGGTGTATAAATGGCTGGGCTGGCTCTGTGGATTTGTGTTATGTGGTTGGTTGAATTCCCAGCTGAATCATTCTCAGGTGAAGGAACCCTTTTGTAAAGAGGAAATTGGACTGTGGTCCAGCTGCAGCATTCATGTGTTTCCATTCCTGACCTCTCCTTAGTAATACAGGTTCTCTGACGACAAATAAAGATTGAGCCTTTCTCTTGGTAGAAGCACTTATAAGATCTTCTTCCTACACAGATTTCTTTTCATTACACACATAGGACCTTTATGTCAGCATGAACCCTACTGCTCTGTCAAACTTGGTTGAAATTGGCTGAAAGATTCAAAAGTTATTAGGCAAGTACAGACAGTGTCGGTAGCCCTCTCCCCTTAGGAAACAGACTTAAACGATGTGATCTTAGCTGAGGCTGACTGACCTCAGTTAATTAATTCATGTTAAAAGAGTAGTGCAGACACACCTATGTTTTAATAAGAAATAATAGCTTGTGTTAAACCTAGACTGAAGTCTTGTTTTCACTGCTGTTTTAGCCCAAACGGCATTGTGTTTTTGGCAGTTTAGATGGATCCGTGGCCACGTTTGTTAACAAAATGCCTTGTCTGCTCTTTGATCTGCAGCTTCAATGAGTTAAACGTCAATGATTCAGCAGAACCCATGGTCTGAAACATCTCCTTTTCTACAGCCACCTAACTTTTTAAAACTAGTTATTAATTAGGACACCTTGTAGATCAGAATGTTTTCAAATCTGCTTGTACAATGAATTATTTTAATACAATGATTGTTACCTTTCAGAATCAAATGTAAGGTTATTATAACAAGTAAGCATACAGGCATCTAGATGTCCTTGCTCAGCCAAAACTCTTATTGATTGTTCTGACTCTGTAAAACAATGTCGTTCAGTTCCAGATTGCGGGTTTTTTTCTCCTTGTTGTTAGCTGGATAAATAAAGGTGCTAGCAGGCTGAAGATGGGCATCCGTCCTTGTTGAAGAATATTAACCAAATCAATTTTTTCACAAAAAGAAAATCAATTGATGCATTAGCAAGAGAGAAAATAAAACATTATGCTGGTTTAGCTCCCAGGAGCCTGAATAGTCGAGTCCAACTTTCAGAAATAGACATAAAAAAGATCTAAAGTTCAGATCTAAATCCGGATCGGAACTTCTCCAGGGCACATGGGGACTCTGACTCATTTCTAAACTAGATGTGCATTTAAAGGGCACTCATATAAAAATTGACCCTCCTGCCAGAGCTTCGGCGAATATGGACACATGTGACTCTTTGAATCCCAGTTTGTGCTCCAAAAGCAATAAGGTGGGGTGGTGACAGAGGAGCTTACGTTTCTGAATTTATCACCTGATGGATTTTCAGCCATTGCTGAAAATAGGGTATTGCTGTAAACACAGGAGAAGCAGCCTCTTTTCTGCTATAAGGTTTTCTTCTGTAGGCTTTTGATGGTGAAATTAGAGTCAGTTTTTATATGATATATATTAGACTGGCAACTCAGGGGCAGATAGAAACATGATTTTAAATGGGAAACATTGTCCAGTAGCTGTGGTCAGGATCTCTGAAGAGTTAATTCCGGTTCTGTTACCAGTTTGTTGTGTGGCATTTAGTGAACCATCAGACCTTTAAGCTAAGTATTTTAATAGGATTTAGTTACAAAATGAAGTGAAAACATATGAAAGTGTTGTGGAACTTTGCATCTCAATCTGAGCTTCCAGACTGAGGCTATTTTATAATAAATATCTTCTTCTACCTCCTTGGGCTGCTGTGAAGAATAATTAATGTTTGCATACTGCTTTGAACATGCAGAATGTAATGACAGTACTAAGTTTTAATATTGAAACTATTAAATATTGGGATTCTGTAATAGTCTCCCTCCATTTCATAGAATCATAAGGTTTTATGATGTGTTTAAAAATAAAATTGCTGTGAGGAAGGTCTGCCATTTAAATTTAAGATCAAATACTTCAAAAAGGATTATATGATATGCCTGAGAGTTCCCCCTGAGCTGCTTCTCCCTGCCTGCCCTCCTCCACACGCAGGCTGCTTTTCTACATTACAAATGAACCTGCGTTTGGCTGCAGCCAGAGCGCCTGGTGCAGGCAGCTGGTGCGACTTCCCAGCCTGCGTGGAGGGGGTTTAAGGGTATCACTGAGCCAATATATTGCATAATATGTACTTGCATTGGAGCATACGTAAAATACTTCACTATTACACTGTGAAAACCTTAAGGAATATGGCAAGCGCTAATGGTGAAGGTTATGAAACGTACCTTATGGGCAGGTTATTCCATGATGTGTCTTCTAAGGCCTTATACACACACCCCCCCCCCCATGTGTGTGAGGATGATCAGAGGGATGGAGCACCTCTCCTATGAGGAGAGGCTGAGAGAGTTGGGGCTGTTCAGCCTGGAGAAGAGAAGGCTCCGGGGAGATCTTATTGCGGCCTTCCAGTACCTAAAAGGGGTCTACAGGAGAGCTGGGGAAGGACTTTTTCCAAGGGCATGGAGTGATAGGACGAGGGGGAATGGCTTTAAGCTGGAAGAGGGCAGGTTTAGATTAAACATTAGGAAGAAGTTTTTCACTTTAAGGGTGGTGAGGCACTGGAACAGGTTGCCCAGAGAGGTTGTTGAAGCCCCGTCCCTGGAGGTGTTCAAGGCCAGGCTGGACGTGGCCTTGGGCAACCTGGTCTAGTGAGAGGTGTCCCTGCCTATGGCAGGGGGGTTGGAACTCGATGATCTTCAAGGTCCCTTCCAACCTAAACCATTCTATGATTCTATGATTCTATGATTCATTTTATGTGCATCTCTAAAGTACCAACTCTGACAAATGTTGGACGTGGTCAACAGCCAATTTGCCTTAATATGGCATTTGGTTTTAATACTGATGTACAATATCTAGACACAGAACCCCACTGGAATGATCGAATACTGCGTATTCATTACTGCAAGTCCAGAATGTCATCACCACTAATTTAACTACTAATGAATTTGGAGACATCTATGTCTGAGCTAGTTGTCTGGACTTCCCTTATATTCATTGCAAAGAAATAGGCACAGCTAGGTTGCAATTTATTATGTCCTAATGTAGATCCCTAGATTTGGTTAGATGAATTGCCCCCTGAAAGTGCATTTTTCTCTGACTTGATTATAGAGGGAAGCAGAGTAATTAGCTCAAAAGTAGCTGGCTACATCTTAGAAGCATAAGGGTTGGTAAGATGAATCCCACCCTTTTAGTCTGTTTTTCATTCTGGCACATCTCTTTATATTTACCTTTGATTCATAGCACAGACTTTTTAAGCAAGCAAAGTATGCCTTTTTTGTTGTTAGGACAATAACTGATGGTTTTCACTGAAAAATAAAACTTGCGCATCAAGCTGGTCTATTAATATAATTGCTTTAATGAAAAGAAAGTAGTAAGACTGTATTTTTCATATTGGATCATAAAAGCAGTATTTCTCAGCCTTTTCTGTCAAAGTTGTGCTTGATAATGTTTTCAACAAGAAACTTTCTCAGAGATTTGCTTATTAATGAACTTTTCTTTGTACAGCATCTTGCACAGGAGAGTCATGGTGTATACCCAGAACGCTGACACTACAGCATCACAAAGAAAGGATATTTATAATATATAAATATCAGCCCAACCTTGCAATATCCAGAGTATAGCATTTTGAAAGAGCAATTACCAGGTGCTTTTAAGTTGAAAGCTACATAATTATCCACTGTTTGAAAAGAGAATGCGAATACCTAATCACGTAGCGCTCTGTGAAGGTTTATCCATTTGCTGTAGAATCCGGCCATGTGTTCATAATATATGGGTTGAAACAGTGTTGTGACCATCAAAAGGAATGCGTGAGGTGTTCCTGTGACTGTCTCTTGTGGCTGAATGAAAATATAAAGAATGAGGGTAGTAGTGTATTCATATAAATGTCCTTGCTTTTTTCGTATTTTTGAATGCAGAGTCTTTTCTGTCCTTTCTGTACGAGGAGGAGACACATGCAGTTGTAACATTGTGTAGAAGTTTCACATGCATGCGGTCGCATGGCCACGTTTGTGTAACGCATGTTGTTCTGGTACACCTGAGTAAATCAAGTAGGGAAGGTAAACAGTCCAAGGTACTAAATATTCCTTCTAGGTTTTCTGGTATGAATTTGCAGGAACAAGTCAAAGGAGCTGCTCTGTACTTGCAGGCGTTTAACTGGCAGCAAATTTGGCTCAAGAGTTCCCCAACCTGGACCTACATCCCCACCCTTTGAAGTGGGTGGAAAGCTCCTGTTGACTGTGGTGAGCTTTGGGCCACACGTAGCAACAGCCCCCCGGTTACCCGGCATGTACTCCGCAAGGGCTATGCGCTTTAGTTAGTTACGCTGGTAAAAGAATTCCTTAAAATAAATGGTAAGTATTTAACGAGAAGTAAACCCATTCAAATTTATGTTAAATTTGGGTTCTTTGTCTGTAGGCTTGTTTTAGGGAGCTTTTTTGTGTTTAGGAGCGAGCCTGGATCAGGCACCTGCGTTGGGATTCTCTCTTCTGCTGCCTCCCACTTGGTCCTTGCCTTGGAGCCGGGAAGCTCCACTGTGCGAGCAACAGCTCTTCTGTATGTCTGTGCAACGTTTGGTGCGATATGAGTTATAACCTATTGCATTACGAATAATAAGAAAAATAGATTTCCATTTTCAAATCTAAATTACTAGAAGGCAAAGGTAACGGTATGGTACCACCGCGTTTGACTCTCCTGCCTTACCCGTTTTGGATGAGGCTTCAAAGTGAAAATGGAAATGAGCAGCTGATGTGACCAAGGCATTAATTTTTCACTCCTTCCCTCCCCTCCAGCACTTAAATTTAGACATAGCTCAGATTGAAACTGTGTGTCTTGTTTTGGCAGGAATGCTACAGAATGGGAAGAAGTTTGATTCCTCCAGAGACAGAAACAAGCCTTTCAGGTTCAAGATTGGCAGGCAAGAAGTCATTAAAGGATTTGAAGAAGGTGTTACACAGGTAACAAGCAATGATTCTGGCTGAACTTCCAAGCCAGCTGAAGGGTGTGTGAGCACAGCAATGTTGGGTGCAAGGGTGACAAGACCAAGTGGAGATCACAGTGTAGGATACGGAGTGGTTTTCTGAAAGCACGGTATTCCCTGTAGTTCTCCTCCGGCTATCCGGGGACATCCCCTACTCGTGAGGCTTTCCATGTGGTATGAGTTTGGGATGGGAGAGGTGACATCCCCTCCCCGGGTGCCAATGTGCCACACAAGCCCCGTCCCTTTCCCATGGGCAGCTCCACAAATAGAGCACAGCGGCCTCTAAAATGTTCCAGGTGGCAGCGTTTTGCGGAGTGGCCTTTATTCAGCTACTCCATAAAAGCCCAAACTGCTGCTTTAGATGACATCCATGACCGAGCTACAGATTTTGACCCGTACTGGATAAGGTACCAAACTGCACTGTTAAATTTTTATGACTTCAGGCTCCCAGCTACAAAACTTAACATTCACTGACCAGCCCTACGCTGAGAAAAAGGAGACTGCTCTCCATTAATTACAGCTTGAGTGCCAACACAGTAAAACCCTAAAAGAGCCACACGCTGCAGTTCATTGCCAACTTTTGCTTTTTGTCTGCAGTGTCGTGAGGGCCCGCTGCGCGGGGAGTGCGGCCGGGCTGCTCGAGCGCAAGAGGGAATGAGATTAGGGTGCAAATTCCTCGTGACTCCCCATTCCGGGGTCCTGGAGCTCAGTGTAGGAGGAAACTGCTTAAATATTATTATAGGAACGACTATAACAGGAACAACTTCTTATGCTTGACTAGAGAGAAGGGAAGAATGCAAAATGAGAAACAATCCGCTGAGGAATGATGCAACCATGCTTTTCCAGAGAGGGATGGAAGAGAAAATGGTTTCCTGCCCTATGGAGAAAGCAATATAAGCATTCCCTTCTCTCCAGCCAGAGAAAGAGAAGTCCATTTGAGGAATCCGAGACTCTCTGAAAAATGCCCACCTTATTCTCAAGGATTTGAGTTGGACTCTATTATTTACTTTGCAAAAGGCCTAAGAGGAGCTCAGGGCTCCAATGTGCTGTAGAAACCAGAAGCCAGTGCAGGTAAAGCAGTGGCAGCAAGGCTTGGGTGAATCAGTTTATCCCTTCTCTGACCCCTCTCACCCCCTGACTCCTGTCCGTTAATTAATAAGTGGCCGAAAGCCGTTGCAGTAATCAGCATGGCAACACGCTGCCCTCCTGCTCCTCCTAGTGGATCGCTGGCCGCAGTCGAGCTTGTGGCTGTCTCCTTCCACCCCGGGGTTTTGAGAGGTTTGGGGAGCGTGGTTGACACAAAGGACTCGGAAAAGGCCAGTTCCCGATGTCTAGCATGCAGATTTGTCAAACCTTGGTTTAATGACTGTCAGATGTCAGCAGGGGCTGCATTTCTCTGCTCAACTTCCGACAATTCAAGGTTGCCCCATGCCTAAAACCCGTACGTGACTTACCGGCTGTCTGGCTCGCGGGGACTCGTCAGAGCAGCAGCCAGCTTGCCCCATGCGAACCCCTGCAGGAACCAGGGGAGGTCATCTGCTCTTACACCCTCAGCCCCACGGTACGAATACTCCCGGAATGTGGAAAAGTTCATTTTCACATTTTTCTTCTACCTAAAGTGATCAAAGCTCTAGCTTTGGACTATTTTATGGGACCTGAAAAAAAAAATAAAATCAACAGGAGCTACTGCGTAATGTGTAGTGCAGCGATGTGCCTGATCTGGGGAGAGAGGTCGGAGTTAAAATCACCGCTTTGAATCAGGGATTGGTTCTTGGCCAATGAGTTCTCAGTCACCAGCGTATGGTGCAGGAATAGCGGTTTGAGGGTGCTCCACCCCAAAACACTCTGTTGGAAGAGCAGGGATTTGAATCTTGATACCCCAAAACTCAATGAGCGCTGTTACCTCCAGAGCTAGTCTGGGGTATCCCCCGGGATATAGACCCCAGCTATCCCAGGGTCAAGGGCTCTCTGCCGGAATAAGCAGCACCTGAGGCGAGATGTCTGCCCTCGGGCTTGGGCTGAGTTTAGGCAAATAAGTACCTCTTTTTTAAGGAGGATTGCATCGGTGTTTGCTTTGCACCTGCCCAACAGCAGAAAGTTGGGTGCCTACAGCGTTAATGTTTGAGCAATGGTTTTGAAGTCGTCCCTGGTGCTGGTTGAAGAAGGAAAAAAGTTGCTGAATGCTTTTCAGAAGCTGAACCTAACTGTGTTTCGGCACTGATTTCTCATGAATTCAAAGCTCTGGTCCTATCTGTTACTGAGAGCCTTTTCCCAATGCCTGTTGGTGGTGTTACGTGTGCCCTGCTTGCCGCAGAAGGAATGCACACCACCTACAGCTGGCTCCAGCGTAGGCAGGATGGACTAAACTATGCGTTAAAAAGCCTTTGTGTGATTCCCAGACTGGCTCTGTCAACTTAACTGCTGTGAGAAACCAGAGGAGTCAGGAGACCTACATCTGAGCTGTTCATGGCAGCTTCAGCTTTCTTCAAGAGCTGAAAGATTACCCCAATGGTCCCAGCTCTCCTTGGTTCTGTAAATCTGCCACATAGCAGTCGGTTCTTTGTTTTCCTCCTAATCCTGTTTGTTTGTTTTCTCTTTTCCTTTATCCAACTTCCGAAACCCAGATGAGCTTAGGACAAAGAGCAAAGTTGACCTGCACACCCGAGATGGCCTATGGAGCCACAGGCCACCCCGGGGTCATCCCTCCCAACGCTACTCTCCTCTTTGACGTGGAGCTTCTCAGGTTAGAGTGAATCTTCTCGAGGGAGTTGGCTGGAGACATCTGTTAATAACCATCCGTTCTTTCTCGCCTTGCCGGCAGCGGGAGAAATCTTCACTGGAATCCCAGTCTTCCCTGCTCAAGCTGTCCTGTCAATAGCGCCTGCCGTTCGGTTTCTTACGCCTTCCTTCTCTTTTTTAACTTCGTGGTGTCCGTATTTGCCTTTTATTAGAAGCTTTGCTTTGGGAAAAAACGTCTACCGTTGTAACATTTTCAAGTTGTACATTTTATTTAATTTGCATGCAAGAAAAATTCACAGTGATGATTGAAAATATCTATAAATATAAATATATATATTCCTTATTGAAAAACCACTGCCTTACTGTACACTTAAACCAAGAAAAAAAAAACACAAAAGGTGCTCAAAAAAAAAAAATCCAATGTACGCCTTGTACATGAACGGGCATTAGCCAAACAGAGTTACCTGCGCTGCCACTTTTCTCAACTTGTACGTTCTGCTTGCTGCTGTTTTAAAAAATACTGTCTCATTTAAGAATTAAAAGTATATATATAAACCAATAAAATCTTGATACTTTACAGTTTCTGTTTCCTGTTTTTCTGCTTTCCTCTGGCCGCTGGAATTCTTTCTGGTGTATAAGAAGTTCTTCAAACAATCATCAACCCATTTTTTTGTTAATTATTTGTCTTCTTACATGAAATACACCTAATTCCGTGTGCTGCTTCTGTTATAGATGGCACAGTGGAAGATCTCTGTGGGACCAGAGGTACCAGGAACATGCCAGTAAGGGCTGCTGGGACAGAGAGGTTTCCTGACTCTGCATCTCCCCTGCCCTGCTGGTGGCCCCTCAACTCTGGCCAAAATTTAGCTGCTGAAGAGATGGAAAGAGATGCTTCTCAAAGACGTGCAGTGCTGGTTCAATTCTATGCATTTACAACAGTAAAACTAGTGTAAACATTTCTGCTGGCGGTGAGATCGGCTAAAGAAGAGCAGAATTATGTGCCTTCACCTTACAAAACCGATCTGGCCTGTGGGATGATGTGCCCACTGAGCACACCGGGATTTTTTAGGCTGCATCTCCTGATGCTGTTTACATAGCCTGCAAACTTCCTTTGTGCACTGCGCTCCTGGCACTCGAGACTGAGCAGTATTTATTTCATCTGAATTCACGACATGCTGGTTCCTCCCCTGGAGACAGAAAGCTGCGCAGACTGTCATTGACCTGGTGTTAGGAGCAGGACCCGATCGGCGACGCTGCCTCTGTGCTGTTATTTTGCTGTGCCTAAATTTGATCCCTCACATTTTGGCTCGCTTTTCCCCCTTTGCTGTGGGAAAAAAAAAAAAAAAAAGAGCATCATTGGGTCACAATGTTATTTTTATTTAACTTGACTATAAACTATTTGCATAGTTTCCGGCTAACGGATTTTTGGATGGAAGTATTTCAGACAGTTGTCACGCTATTTTGTGTGAGGCTGTGTAAGGAGAGAACACACCTAGCAGGAGCAGACAGACCACGAAGCTGCATTGGTATCTCCAGGTGGTACCTCCTGGAGACGAGAGAGGAAAGGAGCACAGACAAGCAGGACCGGCCGTGTGGCCAGTGACTACAGCTCGCCCTCCTCATTCTCTAGATGTTCATTTTACCCACAAAGCTGCCTTTGTCAATTAATAAGCCCAATAACCCATCTCTTACAGGCTGTTATTCACCAAGGGTTGGTGCAGTAAATCTTTTTCTTGCTCTCCTCTCCATAAAGAAACAAAAGGCCTTTGGGGACCCTTTTTTTGGTGGAAATCTGGGCTCACTGCAGCAGCTAGGTTACACATCCGCGTTTCACTAATAGTTCTTTCGTTTAGGACAGGCTAATTTCTTGATAATAAACAGGGAATGAGGCCTGCCAGGGCTTGATGCCCACTGGCTCTCCCAAAGGCTTTATAAAGGTCCTGCTCTCCTTTGCCACCGCCCCGGCCTCTGTCGCTGGTCTTGATTTCGGCACTGGGTTACAGAGGGCAGGCTGCATCGCAGCAGCTGCGGGTGTGAGCTCCTGTAGATGTCTGGGTTAAACGTAACGTGGCCCTGTCCCACCTGACAAACACAGGTCGACTCAGCGCATCGGTCTAAAGCTGCTCTTACCGGTGGCCCAGATTAAGTTAGTCGCTTGTTAAGAAGAAAATAAAAATAAAAACAAAAACCATAAAGGATCTGGCTCGGGACTTTTCCCAAATGCCTCAAAAGCAACCAGCGATGCGAAGGATTGATGCAGCGTACCTGAAACGGCTGCGCGTTCCCTCCATCATCTCTCGGTCCCGCTGCTGGCAAGCTTCTGCCGCGGCTAGAGCGAGAGGGAGGGCATCGCTCTGCCCTCGCGCTTCGGCCAGGTGTCTCACCAGCGAAACGTCTTCTGCTGGGCCTCAAGAGCTGATCCTGCTCAGTCTTATCGTCTCCGTCTGCCCTCAGCAGTACAGCCCGGCCATTACCGAGTCTGTAAAATCCTTATTACAGCTGGCTGATGAAGCGCTCGCTCTCGCTCATCACCCATTCTCTGCAGAGACCTTTGTTGGAAGCAGCGATTATTACATTTTTCATGCCAATTTCATTAAAAAAAAAATCTGAAAGGAAAACTAATTGTGCTTTGTGATACTTAGGGAAATTAAGTCTTCAAGGAAATGTAATCTTCAGCTCTTTATTTGACTGCAAATGCGTTAATTTATTTAATTGTATCATCGATCAACACAGTACATATAATTATTACCACTATATAATGGATTGGAAAAAATTTACTGTCATTGCCTGTGTAATCAGATATGCTCTTGTTACTAATTTCTAAACAGCGTCAATGGAAAAAAATGACCTTCCAGGCTTAATTTCATGCCCTACTTCCTGAAAAATTAAATGGGAAGCGAGCACACACAAAAACCAGCACAGATGCAGAGTACAAGGCTGGTAACATCTGCCTTATTTGCTGCCCCCTCTGCCATTCATATAACCAAACTCATTTCCCTGTCCTTTGATATTACATTTCAAACAAAATCTTGAGCAGACCTCATCAAAACAATCCTCCGGGCATTCGATTTCCATTCCCTCTGTCGTGCAGGTACAAATTATTATTTCATTTTACATGTGCAGGGACATCGAAAGCCCTGAACAGGCACTAGGAGAAAAAGTATGAAATGGAATATTTAATGAAAGGCAGCAGCTGAGCTCTCAGAGAAATCAAAAGCTGCTGATCTTGAGGATTCAATGAAGGAATTTTTATTAATCTTATTACCCTAAAGAATTGCTTTTTATATATGTTTTTCAAACAGCATCAAATCCTCATCAAAACAGACACTGCAGTGCGAGCGCCGTGCTCTCCGCTATTGACAGAAGCAGTGCGGTATTTGCATATGATTTTAAACAAGGCTGGCAGCACGTGCCACCATTATTACTACTTTGATATTTTATTAGCAGACTTTATTATTATTTATAATAATCCAGCATGGTAACAAGTACCTCCAGTTCTTGTTACAGCAAGGGCATTTTTAAATGCCCAACAATTGCTGTAAATAGCCCCAGTTATCTTAGTGCTTGGCACATATATGCACATATGTATATATAACGCATATATATATATATGGGAGGGGCAGTTTGTAACCTTTAAAAAGCTACGGATGTTCACGTAGAAGCAAACCCTCCAATAGCATTTCATTCATTGAAACGTGTTTAAGGCAAGCCTGGTTTTGCCTGAGAAACCCCGGTCTGTATTAATCTGGGTGGGCAGAACCCAAAGCCAAGCTGGCACCTCCGAGCGACGAGAGCCGAGCCCAGCGGCTCCGCATGCAGCGCGTGTGCGTCACAGCTGCACGCGGCGGTAGAGGGCCGGGCAAGGGGGAACACGCTGGCCGCGACGCGATGTAACCCCAGCTGCTGATGGGGGCTCAGTCTCCCAGCGCCTGTTCCCGACGCGGGGGACGGCGCGCTGGGGCCTGGCGAGGCCTCCTGGGCAACTGGCAGCTGCGGTTCGGAGGGAAGGACACGGGTACGGGAGAGGCAGAGTGAGGAGAAGGCTTTTTACTGAAGTTGCTCCCCAGAAGAGAAGGGAAGGCAGACCCGGCCCCGGGGGACGCTGCCCGGTCAGGCACAGGGGGGATTTCAAGCACCCCCAGAGCTGGAACCACAGGAGAGCCGTGTCAGCTGCCTCCTCCCTGCTGCCCAGGGGTGAGACAGCCGGCGTGGAGCGTCACCTCCACCTTCACGCTCCTCCCAGCTGAAAAAGGACGGCAGAGCACGTGGCAACCTGAGGGGACCCGCTCCCTCTGAGGGGTGGGCACCGGTACCCACAGCCGGGCACCCTCCCCCAGCGCTCGGGGGCTGCACACGCGTGAACACCCACGTACGGCCGAGCACGGACGCTCTACAAAATTCTCACCTGTATCACAAACGGGCAGGTGACAAATTGCTTCCTTTCTAAAAGGAAAAGTTACATGCAGAAGTAGCACAGTATAACGCAAGCCTTGATAAAAATAAGCAAAACTATGTAGAGCTACATTTATTTTTTTACTAAATGGATACAAGAACAGTGTGGTTTTTTAAGCAACAGATTCCAACAAAAATCCAAGGATACAAAAACATTCCTTTATGACAATATAACGCACTGACGGAAATTAACTTAAATTACAAATCCTCAGACCAGGTATGTTTGCACCTGCCCGCATTCTGCACTGGCTGGAATTTGTCTGGTCAGGGAGTTAAACATCAAATCCAAGCAAATAAATCCTCCCGAAAGGCAGGACACTGCCACCATGCCCAGCAACACTCCAGCTGGTTCAGAACACAGGTGGAGGTTATTCTTTTCCATTTCCAAATTATACTGCTTATGCATACTCTGTATCACACCGATTTTTATTCGCAGGACATGAGTGTTGAAAAAAGAGCCAAAAAATATAAATGTTTTCTTTTTCCTCCACCAGATACTATATTCAAAATTTATGTACATGAAATATATTACAGTTCAAACACAGAGAGTAGAAAACAATCACGCTACAGGCATCTAAAATTCCTACCATCACCTACTCTCTCGTTTTGGTGGGGTGTTCTCTACCTAACGTTTAGAGGCGTGAAGCGTATTCCTGTCACTCCTAAAAACCTCAGCACAAACCTGGTACACGCAATAAAGATCTTGTACACCATTAAGTCAGCCCTGCAGCAACCCACTGTTTCAGCAAAATTATTTTACTTATCTGTTTCACCTCAATCACCAGGAACGAGACATTTTGCCTGAAGTCACTTAAGGAGTTGGATCATTTTAAAAGGCCATTCATTTTCTCCAGTTTGTAAAAGAAGCTTTGTTATAAACATGGATTTGGGCTTGCTTTGTTCCTAGCGAGAAGTAGCCCAACGATCATGTAATGGAGTTCGGCTCCTTCAAACATTCCCAGAGGGAGAAAGGCGCAATAAATCGTGTACAATATAGACAGATGTGATGAACTATCAAACCACACTTACTTCTTTTTTAAAAAAGCACACCAAAACCCCTGTGGCAGTGAGCCGAGTTGCAATAGTCCATTTCCAGAAAGTAGCGAGAGAGATGTACGTCCGGGCAGGCAGCTCATGCGGAGCCCCCGAGCTCCTTGCAGGAACTGGCCACCACGCTGAAGATCTGCCCTGGAGACCGGGGCAGAACTTCAGGAGGTGACAAACACTCATTGGGCTCGGTCCCATCTTGAGAGGTCCTGCTGGAAACGGGACTGTGGCTCTGCCACATTTACCAGGTCACCCTTACAACACGGAGGAGCCACGTCCGCTTAGGGGGATTTTATCTTGAAGCAGATCTTCCAATGTTTTACATTTATTTAATTCTAACATGAAGATCTAAAGATTCAAATTACAGCTTATCAAATTTTGTTTTAAAAAGTTATACTTCACTGAGAATTCCTACGTTTAGTTCAAGAAGTCTTGAAAGCAGTTTTCCAAAAAGATCAGTTTATTTTGGTGGGTCTGTATTTATTCCGTATTTTTCCTTGAGAAGCTTAAGCTGCTCCTCTTTCTTCTTTGTGTCCATCTTTTGGAATGCCTGTAATTATGAAAATAAGATGAGATTATTTTTTGTAAAAATATCCAAGCAACTGTCTTGTCAAACCGATTTCTTTTTGTGCTAGCTACGTTCACAGGTAAATGAAAAAACCCAAGTGTACGTACCCTGTTTGCATTATAGTACAAAACGACAAGGTATCTGTTGCACACGTTGAATCCCGACAGGTGATCACAGGCATTTTTGGCATCAAAGATGTCTTCGTAGACCACGTAGGCTGTTCCTCTAGTTTCAGGAGTGTTTCCGCTGCAGGCAAGATGAGTTTTAATGTTAAACAAAATAAACAGGAAATAGTTCTATTAGTCTTTAGCTGTGACTGCAATTAGATTAACTAAAGCACTTGACTAAAAAACAATTTTATTTTTTTTTCCTAGATATTAAAATACATGCCTGCTTTCCACACCGATCTCCACTTACAGTTCAGAGTCAGAGGCAACAGGAAAACGTGAGAGAGGCACGTGCTGCATTATGCTCCTTAAGGGAAATTCACCTCTCCCCAACAACTGTCAGAAGCTGTTGCTGTCAGGGGTTGTCGTATTTCTGGAAATGCTCTCAGTTTTTATTACAGTGATTAGCTTGGTTTATTTACTATTACAAAACCAGGCTGTGAGCTAATGGCTGTCTGGATCAGATGTCTCCCCAGGATGGAATACGGCTCTGGGCACATCACAAAGTCAATTTGAGAGAGTCAGAACAGCCCCACCGGTGCAGGACCGTGTCAGACGCACGGCCACCGCCTCTCAGACCATCAGTTCAGTTTCCTTTGCCTAAGGGACAGGAGACATGTCTGGGCACATAACGCTAACGAGCCCAGAGAGATTGCAGACTGTATGAATCCAAGAGATCTCAGCTAAAAGGTAGTTATAGCTAATTTAATAATCAGAAAAACTGTCTCTAAGGTGCTTGCTTCTAAGAAGAGAACTCCTGAGGACAAATGATACCACACATATCCACACCAGGACGCGTACAAAAACGAAGAGGAGAACAGGACAAAAACTGCACAAAGCACAAAAGTCATTACAAAAGCAGTTCCGTGTTATGCCTTGTCTCATGCCAATGTTAGGATTTCTGCGGAAAACAACACAAACCAGTCGTTCTGAGCACTCAGCGGGGAGGCTCCCTGCAGCTCCCAGCTGGACACATATGCCAGCATCACTCTGATGGAAAGCTCCTCTGGTATGGCTTAATTCTTTATGTCCCACTGTCACGCTGTTCCAGCCTACAGGCTTTCAGAAACCTTAAATATTAGTTCTTCTTTATGCTTATTTGTGAAGAATTCCACCTATCTGGCCAAGCAGGAAGTTTATGCTGTCCCTTGTTCCTTTAACCGCTTCCCCCATCACTTCTGTTGCCCTTCGCTGTATGAGAAGCGCCTCACTGGCTCCACGTTCCAACACAGCACCAGCAGTATGTCCCCCCTGTCCTTGTTTGTTTACTGAAGGCAATTCTATACGTAAAACTCCTTTAAAAATGATTGTTCAGTGTATAGAATAATCACTACAGCTCTGGAATGAGCACTTCTATTTGGGACAGTAAAGTTTGGTCTGTTTAACTGTTTTATGTTTTTACATCCTGCATAGTCAAAACAATTAATTATACACACCCCCAGTCTCAGAGCATGGGGCAATGGAGCTCGATACAAACGGCAAGGATACATTCTGCTCTAATCTGATCATTAACCTAGTCAAGAACTCAGAGATGCTGCAGGTTATGTTGCCAACATGCAGATAAAAGCAGTACAAAAGAACCCATATCAAATATGAACTACATTTCCTTTCTATTCAGACATCTATCGAAACATGACTTAAAAAGAAAACGTTGCAAATATTAAATGCCAAATTTTATTTCCTCCCCCTCCCCTTTCTAAATATTTTTCAGAGGGGGGGGGAAATATCTTTTTGTATAAGTGTCAATACTCCAACCAGCCTTACTACAGTTCTCAAAAAGCTCTTCCTGAATTCCAGCTTCAGCCAACTCTTTCTGCTAGAAACACAGAACATAATACTACTCAGATGAAATTACAGTTTAATCCACAGCATTCAGACAATACTCAGGGTAACAAGCACCATCAGAGCTCAGGTGTTCAATATTTGAAATAACTAAAGACAAGAACCTCAGATTTGCTGTAGACATATATAACCTCAATGCATTTTGAAACAAAATTACAGTCAAATTGCCATTCTCCATGGACTACGTGTCTCAGGGACAAGCTGTATCTGACACACAAGGAGTTGTTTCTGATATTTGTTTCTGGTCAACAGTTCCAGCAGCAATAGTAACATCTTTATTTTCCTATTAGTTATGCATCTAATACTCATTAAACATAGAACCGGTTGTATTCAACTTTTGCCTTTCTTATTTTTACCTTTAGTTAAGGTGAAAGGTTAGCTGTATTTAACATTTACTTAAGAGTAAATTCACCTACGTTCACATCAAATTTAAGCTTTTTCACCCTACCCACTGGCAATATTATTTTCAAACAAATTCACACATATGAGAAACATCATCACATCCACCTCTGGCACACAGGGATACTGCTAAAATGCATTTAACTTTTTCAGCTGTGAAATCCAGTTGCTACCTACTGCAACAGGAATACTGGGATATAACACATACTACAGCATATAAAATCCTTTACTTCTGAAAGAAAACTAACATACTTACACTCTGATTTGCCGAATAGGCCCGTATTTCCCAAAAATATCATACATCTCCTCCGCTGTGATTTTATATGGCAAGTTCCTAATATACAGGATCCGATTCACTTCTGGAGGCAGCCGAATCTGATGCAGAAACAACACACACTGTGTTAGACCTAGAGCGCTCGCTTCAGACCTTAAAAACAGCTGCCTACGAGCTGCATCTTGGGGCTAGCATCACTGAGAGAGCCCGCGTGCTTCGATCATCCTTTTTTAACCCACCACAGCTACAAGCTTGACGTGTTTTGCCAACCAAGAGGCCCGCCTGGAGGGGGACGGGCTCCCTTAGCCGGGGACGCGGAAGGAGCTCAGGCCGGGCGGGAAGGCCTGCCCTCGGCCCCGAGCCGGGGGACCCCTCCTCACCGCCCCGGAGGGCTGCGGCGGGCCAGGGAGGGGGTAGGGGAGAGCACTCACGTTGGCTCGCTTGGCCGCTTGCATCGCCATGGCGCCGGTGGGAGAGAGGGGGCTGACGCCTGGGAGAGAAACACCGACAGGGAAAGGGCCTCCCCCGCAGCGCGCCGCTCGCCTCAGCGGGGGACCCGGATGCTATCCCAGCATGCACCGCGCCGGAAGCGGCCTCCCGCCACGCTCTGTGCCCCTTCCGCGAAGGGGCGGGGGGGGGCACGTGACCTGCGGGAGTGCCCCGCCCATCGCCCCGCCCCGCCCGGGGCGCCGGCGGTGCCGTGGGAGCGCGGAGCCGTCTGGGTCGGGAGGGAGCGTTCATGGAGTGCGACCTTCCACCTGACACCGCCAAAACCACCGCTAAACCGTGTCCCTCTGCGCCCCGTCTACACGGCTTTTAAACACCTGCAGGGGTGGCGACTCCACCGCCTCCCCGGGCAGCCTGTTCCCATGATTAATAACCCTTTCTGTGAAGAAATTTTTCTTACTATCCAATCTAAACCTCCCCTGGACCAACTTCTGGCCGTTTCCTCTTGTCCTATAGCCTAGCGAGAAGAGACCGACACCTCCTCGCTGCAACCTCCTTTCAGGTCGTTGTAGAGAGCGAGAAGGTCTCCCCTCAGCCTCCTTTTCTTCAGGCTGAACACCCCCAGTTCCCTGAGCTGCTCCTCATAAGACTGTGCTCCAGACCCCTCGCCAGCTTTGTTGCCCTTCTCTGGACACGCTCCAACACCTCAATGTCTGTCTTGCAGTGAGGGGCCCAAAACTGAACACAGCACTCGAGGTGGGGCCTCACCAGTGCTGAGTGCAGGGGGATGATCACCTCACCAGCCCTGCTGGCCACACCATTCCTGATACAGGCCAGGATGCCGTATGCCTTCTTGGCCACCTGGGCACACTGCTGGCTCATACTCAGCCGGCTGTCAACCAAGACCCGCAGGTCCTTTTCCGCCAGGCAGCTTTCCAGCCACCCCGCCCCAAGCCTGTGGCGCTGCATGGGGTTGTTGTGACCCAAGTGCAGGACCCGGCACTTGGCCGTGTTGTACCTCACACCATTGGCCTCGGCCCATCGGTCCAGCCTGTCCAGATCCCTCTGTAGAGCCATCCCACCGTCAGGCAGATCAACACTCCCACCCAACTTGGTGTTGTCTGCAAACTTACTGAGAGTGCTCAATCCCCTCGTCGGGGTCATTGATAAAGATACTAAAGAGAACCGGCCCCAGCACCGAGCCCTGGGGAGCACCACTCGTGACCGGCCACCAACTGGATTTAACTCCATTCACCACCACTCTCTGGGCTCGGCCACCCAGACAGTTCTTTACCCAGCGAAGTGTCTGCCTGTCCATGCCACAAGCAGCCAGTTTGTCCAGGTGTCCCCGGCCTTGGGCGGGTGGCTGTGTCCCTCTGCGGCCCCCAGGCTGCGCCTCCCGGTGCCCCTGTCCGGGAGAGCACCCCATGGCCTCCGCCGGGCCTGCAGCCCCGCAGCCGCCGCGGCGCCTCAGGGACACGGGCTGCGGGGGGAAGGTGGGCAGGCGGTGTGCGGAGGGTCCTGTTGGGTGAAGGGGCCTGGCCTGCGGTCGGCGAGGAAGGCAGGGTGGCACGGCTCTGGGAGGCTGACAGTGAAGGAACTCGGAGCTGAGACCGGCAGTCGGTGCCGGGCAGTGTTCTCCTGCATGGAGGAGCGCTCGCCGACATTTTGTTTACACGTTCAAGACCCGATGCTAGAGCTGCAAAGTGAACTTTTTTATTAAACACGTCCTGTAAGGCTTTGCTTTACCTGTCCTTTTTGGCATCTTCCCACAGCAAAACATTCCAGATCTGGAAGCAGAAATGGCAGATTCTCTGCTTGTCACACACCTCTAATGATTCTGTCCCTGAAACAACTACAGCAGTAGGCCTTTCTTTAAGATGACGCAGGCATTTTGATGACAATTTTGCCAATATTCTTGTTTTCTTCCATGATCCTGTGTGCCTCTGCAATCTCGTGCAGAGGGTAAACGCTGTCGACAAGAGGTTGCAGATGAGGGGAGGTTCCTCCAGAAAAATATGGCAGCGCATCTTCTGTGAAGGCTTTCACCAGCCGTTCCTTATACTGAAGAAAAAAAGCATTTTGAAGATTATTTCCAGTCATGTCATTCACAGAGGTATCTCTGAGCACAGTGTACAAAATGTGCAGTTCTCAGGGAGACTCTGACATTCTCATAGCAAGACAGACGTGTGAACATCTAACACGTGTAAATTACAAACAAGAAGAAAACTTTTAGATAAATTATATTTTAATTGAATTAAATTCTCCAAACAAGTGGTATAAGCTCAGTGAAGAACCATTTAAACTCAAACTGATAAAATTCTTGAGAATATTATGTATTAGACCATGGATAGAATCTATCCTAGGGCTCTGCACTGCTTTTACTGTAATATCTGAGAATTTTCCACATAAAGTGATTTTTCCTTGGTAATTTTTGAGCATCCAAATGGCTTTGGTCTCTACTTTGAAAAATTATCTAATAGAGTCTTTCCCTCCCCT
The DNA here is from genome assembly GCA_017639485.1 of Pluvialis apricaria. Classification (NCBI taxonomy): domain Eukaryota; kingdom Metazoa; phylum Chordata; class Aves; order Charadriiformes; family Charadriidae; genus Pluvialis; species Pluvialis apricaria. The sequence continues at coordinate 121,935,901 of CM030009.1, forward strand.
CCCCGCCCTGACTTGATCGAGTTGCCTGATCACTTGAGTTTTGTTTCTTCTTAGGCCAAATCTTTAGATTATGGTAATCATGAAGTACATTAAGAAGTCCTGGGTATCATACCTCTGATTCAGTGGTTGTAAAAGGGGGGCATTTGCTAAAAATAGAAAAGGGAAATTATAACTTAATTGTGCAATGTTTTCCAAAGTATGTAGTAACAGTTCAAGGTGGTGATTTTTTGGTAATAATGTGTTAGATTCTGCTTTGACATTGTATCAAAAGAAAGCTCTCAAAACTATAATTGATTTTAAGATCAAACTGTATACACTTTCGACAGCCATTACTTGCCTCCTTGTCTCGTGATCGTAATAGACTTGTATAGATGCTTCCTCTTTTGGAAAGCAGCCTTGCAAGCAAATCTCCATGTACTTCACCTCCACCCAGTAGTCCGTAAACAATCCACCGGCCATCAGTACTCAGACATTTGAGATTCTTCTCCCAGTATGAGCCACCAACACAATCCAAAATAATGTCTACTCCAGCACCTCAAGTAGAAACAAAAAAGATTTCAGCAATGTAGTCAAGCTGCATTAAAGGTAGGATAATTTCAGGCAAAACTAAAACCTTGTTCGTTATAGGTACAGAATCAATCCTGCAATTCTTATATAAATCTTTCTACTGAAATTAGGAATTGGAACAATGATTTGTAAGAAATTCTAGAATCAGGCACAAAAAAAGAATCATTATAGATATCCAGATGCAGACGCTGTCATAAACCATCCCAAATGCTTAGAAAAGCTAATTTTTTCTAACAGTAAGAGAATTAAGTTTTGTTCCCATATTCAAACACAAAGACAAGTGTGAGGATTTGTTCCCACGGTTCCTTGTGGAGGCAACAATAACATAGGCACAATATTTATGCTCCAAATGAACACAAAGCCAAAGAGAGTCCATGCAGAAAACAGAACAATTAAACTAAGGAAAGAGAGATTCTTGGGCTGACCAGGATGTTAGGTTGTGCTAACAGGGTCATTACTGTCTGGTCCTTCACCGACTAAGGTGACAGTTGAAATTGAGTGTATGTGCAGATACGTTAGGAGGTACACGCTCCTCCTCAACTGTAACGCTGTCTTTCACATAGCGGTTCTTACCTTGGGTCAACTCCAAGACCTTTTCACTAAAATCCTCATTCTTGTAGTTGAACCCCGCAGCTGCTCCGGCATTTGCTGTTGCTTTGAGTTTCTCTTGAGTTCCTGCTGTCACGATGGGAATAGCTCTTGCCAGTCTCACCAGCTGAATGGCTGCTATACCAACTCCACTAGCTCCAGCATGGATCAGCACCCTCTCGCCCTTCTGTATTTTACCTGAAGGAGGGTGTAAGGGAAATGGTTACCCTTCTGGCATCACCTTTGGATTAAAATATGATCAGGGCGGAAAATACTGAAGAGGAAGCTGAAAGAGCTGCCTTTGAGTGTGCTTTGTTTACACCTTCATATCCTTCATAAAAGAAACAAATCCAGAACACAGCTCGCAGTGTACAGACAGGACTCCATTTTACTGATGTTAGGGGAATGGCTTTAGCTTGGGCCTGTCCAGTTCTGGGCATCCATGACCAAGCTGCTTAGGTGAGTGCAGGCAGCCTTTTTATACCAGGACTGCCCACTGCCACCAACAGAAAACACACTTGGGGGATGTTAATAATGAGAAATCAGGCTCTCAACGATGGAGAAATACCAGAAGCTCTGGGTAATGTTAAGGACCAGTTCTACCGTTCATTTTACCATCTAACAGCTGACTTAACGCATTTGTTTGTGTTCCACTGATTGCTATGGGAAGCGAGGCACCGAGTAGTCCTGGAGATGTGGTTCTAATTGACCACAGTCCCCCAGGAAGCAACAGCGCTCGAAGCGAGTCTGCATTTCGGGTAGTGAGGAAAGTTACTTGTTTATAACTCCTGTTCTTTAGTGGAGCTTTTAGATGCTACTGCTGAACAGGGTAGAAGAAGGGTATTTGTCAACCGAGGAAAAACCTGCCAAGGGCTACTGCTAGTGCCTCTGTAGCACTGATTTTACCAACAGTTAATGTCTGCGTGAAATAAGGTACAAGAAGATCTTGTCTACTTTAGATCCACAGGCAATTAGTGAGAAAGTTCATGATATGGTTATCCTTGCAGGGAAGTCAAATCTATAGAAGTAGGATGCATTTTCAGTTGTTTGGAGAACAAATAAGTTATTTCAGGGTTTAGACTTAATGGAAATAACCATTCAAGCTTAGAAATACAGACGAAAAGAAAAACTGACCATCTTTCCATATCCTTCCTTGTAAATATGCAGTCACCAGAGTATGCTGTGACTGGGGAGATTTCAGGATTTGGGTCTGGCATAATGGATTCTGACCCATGTGAATGGAGCGACAGAGAAAAGGCTCTTTGAAGGCAAACAGCATTCAGATGGAGGCAACAAAGAGAGGATTTCATAACACAAAGGAAGACAAACTGGTGGGATAGCTCTGTAAACACCACTCTCACCTATAAAATGCAGCAGCTGAAAGGCTGTTAACCAGGCTTCGGGAATGGCTGCAGCCTGAATAAAAGTCATACCATTGGGAATTGGCATCAGGTAGCCTTCAGGTACTGTAACATATTCTGCCTGGCCACCTCCGGAGAGCAGAGCCATCACTGCATCGCCAATCTTCCACCGGCCCTTGCAGCCAGGTCCGAGCCCAGCCACGCTCCCAGCTGCTTCTAAGCCTAAAATATCACTTGCTCCTTTTGGGACAGGGTACTTCCCTCTCCTCTAAACCAAAAGAAAAGAGAGGACAGGGAAGGAAAAGACACACATCAAGGAGTGTAATGACCTGCAATATTTTGTTCACATGCCTACAACCTAAGTTCCTATTTATTGAATCCTGATTTCACACTGTGCAAATGTTCCAGTAATTTGAGGATCTTCTATCCTCTGGCAACACTTCTTGTTTCCTGAGTATGTTTTATTCTTAAAACTCTGTGTGCACATTCAATTTGTTGGGAGTCCCCATTTTCCAGGCCAATCCATGCTGAGGAAGTATTATGGTCTCCAGTTGCAGAGTGTGATTTTCAGCTCAAATCAAAGCAGCTCAGACTTAACAACTTGGATGTGATCTTCCCCCTCTAGAATTGAGCCAGTGGAACACTTCGTGTTCATCTCAAATGCCCAGAGAATGGTCTAAGCATCTAGAAAGACCAGAGCTTTCGTTTTACATCTTTTTTTGAAAGGCCGCTGCTTTTCCATGCCACGCCAGCATTGCAGTGACCCAGATAAAAACATTTATCTGCTGAATCAACAGACATCTCTTCTTTCATCCCTATGAACATTCCCTTTGAAGTCTCCCATCCAAATGCTCACCAGGCCAAATCTCTTGTAACTCTTCAGATTTGTCAAGACTTCAGATAGGGGTTTGAAAAATTGGTGTCATTTTCTCATGCATAAATCTGCTTAACATAACACATACCTGGAGTAAATCAGCTCTATTGAGAGCGCTGGCAGAGACTTTCACAAGAACTTCTCCTTCTCCTGGATGTGGTTTCATCACTTCTTTCACATAGAGATTTTCTGGGCCTCCCGGGCAATCAAAATAGACTGCCAACATTTTCCCTGAAAAAAAACCCAAAACAACAAACAAACTAAAAAACCTGTCATGAATGCAGGCACACTTACGTACAGCTAGAAAATCTCAGTAATCAGTAACCACAGCTCCACAGACGCCACTCTGCAGACGGACAACGCAAACAGTGACACAGGTCGAAGGTAGAAGCAGGAAGGGCTGCCAGAGAAAGCTGAGGAGTCATAATGCTATGAAATACATTAACTTTGGGACACAACATAACATTGCAAAGGCCATTTGACAAACCATGAAGGCCACCTCTCATCAAGTCACAGGCTTTAACCCTGCACAGAGCCGTGTGTGGATCCAGCTGCACTGACCACCCTTAACTGTAAAATGTGACACACAAATGAAAATAACGTCCTTTGCTCCTGACTTTCTGCACGATTAGGGCCCGTGTTACACTGACTAAAGGACACAGGCCCTTAAAAAAGTAGACGCAAATGGGATTTTAAAACCCTCAGCAGAAGGAGCCTTTCTTTGACACATCAAAAACCACGTAAGTGCTGCCTTACAATTCAGCCTGTAGATGACAACCTGAAGATACACAAAGGCACAATAGTAATCTAGCGCAAATGAAAGATAACAAACGGTTTAAAAAAATCCTATTTAGTTCCCTTGCCTCAGCAGGTGATTCCTTTGCGCCTGCTGCCTCTGGCAGAGGGTCCCACTGCTGCAGGAGTCTTTCTGGTAACTCAGGCACGGTTCCTGGGTTCCTTGCTTTTGGCACCAGCAGCTGTTGAGATGGGCTGAGATGTCAAGCCTCCTCCCGCCTGGCAAAATCCAGTCTGGAGCAGTCCTCCCTCTGCCCCCTGGGTGCTGGGTGGAAGGGGAAGAGGAGAAGAGAGAATCACAACGGGAATGACTGTGTTATTTCCCAAGAGCTGGTACTACACTGAATACAGTTTTGGGATGCCACCCACTGACGTGCGCAGGGTGGGCTGCAAGGCAGAGCCTCTTCAAGTAAACACCATTGTGTGACAGGCCACCATGCCCCCTGTAACATCACTTGCATGATGACATCCGTACAGGAAAAGCTAAGGGCATACTCGATTATTTGTTGTAAGACTGCAAGTGCAGAATGAGAAACACCTTCAAACCCCAGGAATGTAAATCCCCACGGGGTGGTGCTCTATGGCTATTTTATGGTGAATAAACACTTCCAATTATTCGTATAAAATGTAACTTAAAGGCTTTTCTTTCTGAGGCTGGCTGTCTACTTGTTGTTTTCAGCTGAACCATTTAATCCAGTCCCACAAAATGTGCCTGCATTAATGGGAAGCTCACCAGACACCACCCCACAACAGATGCTTCTGCTCTCTTAACTGTGTCCAAATTTAGTCAATTAAAAATAAGATGCAAAAGAAACTTTTGTCCCTCTTCCAACACAGTCCACCAAGCTGCATTTTTATAAACGTTTTTCTTTGTTACTAGAAGCAGTCCCACAAAAATATTTAAAAAAAAAAAAAAATGCAGTGAGGATCCGAGTATCTACATTGCTTTCAAACGCACAGAAAACCGCAGGAATTGAAAACCAAGTTTCCAACCAAGTGCAACATCTTCAAACAGTCAGATCTGCCAGCAGTGGCCCCAAACAATAATTTAAAGGAGTTATGTGGTTCCCAAGCACAATTTGGGACTCACCTGTTTGCTGTAAAGCAGGGAGGACGTTCTGCGCACCGGGAACGAACCCCGCCTGCCCTGGGGAGCAGAGTCTGATCCCAGTTCCTCCTCTCCCAGCTCTGCCCTTGCTATCAGCCATTCCCCAGCAAGTCCAGGGGTGGGACAGGACGAGGCTGTGTTTTACTTTGGAGAGAAAGACACGAGCAGAGTCAGAAATATTAGCACATTTCACCATTATTTCTACCTGCTGACCTGGGTCATTCCACGGATCGTGGCAGAAATCCACTTTCCCCTTCGGCGTGGAGGTAGAGATCTGCTGTTCCCCCCCAGCACAGAGGGAGGTTTGGTCTAATGCTTTGGCTGTGCTGATGCGCTGGATATGCGCGTATGTGCATGTTCTCGGGCTGAGCGCTGAACTGATGGTTTGATTTCTGAACTCTGAGTAGTGCAGACTGGATTTACTTAACTTGCGTTAAAGGCACATGTGCTGTGACTGTCCTTATGCGGTTTATCCACCTGAGGAGGCTTTATTGTGCTCTTGTTCCCGTAAGGCGCCAGTGTTCAAAGTTTACTGGTGCACATCCGTCAGCCCGGTGCGTTTCCACCCGATGTTTTAGCTGCCTGATCATGCCTCATCGTTCAGCTTTGCTGTTTCCCCCCAAGGGAGAAGGATCAGATCATGCCTTTCTCTGTGTCCTAGGCACCAGCTCTTGAGTTGTCAGGGAATAAAACTGGCACTTCAGAGTATTTAAAATGATAAATCATATGTCTGTCCATGTGTGCGAGTCTTCTAAGGATTTTTTCCCTATGGATTTTGAGATTTTTGGATTTAGGCTTTTAAACTCTTCTTTGAAGCTAAACTAATTTAGAATCAAATATAGCTAAAAATTCTTTAGTTCTCACATGACTCCAAGAGCTAATAATTTATTTGTTTCTTCTGATGAAAAGATCATGGAGCCTGCTCTTCTGGAGCCAGGCTCTTCACCTGGTGATGAGGCAGAGCCTCAGCTGTCCCCTGTACAGTAATGGCTTCACTCAAATGTGGATTCTTTGATGTCTTACAGCACACACAGCCCAATTCAACCCTGGTAGTGACATTGTCCCTCCTCCCAGAGCTTTTAATCCACTACAGTCTAAAATAACTTTCTACAGCGGTCAATGACAATACAAATCAACATGTTAAAAATGTGTTTTATTTGTAATATTCAAAGATGTACAGGACAATCTGAAAATCTGTTAATGTAACAATTTCCTTTGTCCCTTGGGTCTGTGATGCTACATACAGCTGTAATGATATTAGCAAACTTACTTTGCTTAGGGAGATTAATAATTTTCTTATGTGGAAAAAGACAACATTAGCAAGATTAAGCAAAGCATCTTAAACCAAATCTTGAAGACATCACTTTCAATTCAGTTAAGAAACTTAGATGATAGATGCATAGGGCAGTCCTGTTATGAGCAGCGAGCCCTCAAGTGTTCTTGAAAAAACAGAAGGAAACTCAGCAGTTGGAATGTTGTAAAGCAGTAGTTTCTTGCTTCAACTGGATGATGCTTCAACCTTTGTTTCCTCATAAGCAGTCGTTCTGAGGTTGATGAAGTTTTCTGCTGATTCAGCTACCTTTCTCTCTAAAATAGTCCGCTATAATAACACAAGGAAATAAATAAATAAATAATGATTAAAATCATATGCAGAATTGCTGTGATGGAGATGCTTTTTTTCAAGTTCAAATCCACCTCAAACTATACTGTACTCGAAAGAAGAATGCTGTATTTCTAGCTGAAAATTAAAAATACTAATACCTATACCTATATCCATGAGGTATTATCTGTTTTAAAGAATAAACACTGAGCACCTTAAATAATTTTCAGAAATCTCTCATAACATGCAAAGAAAAGTCACTTTGTTTTCTTTTCACAAAGAAATTGTCCAGAACAGCAAGAATAAACTTCAGAAAATACACATTGTCAAAACCACTGCAAATCTCGCCCTGGAAACACTTAGACCTTAGATTTTGCTCAGGAACAGTGGCCAATTACAGACAATGTGACTATTTCCAAGATCACATAACTTGTGTGCAAATTGTTACAGGATTTGGGAAGTGTTGGCATTTTTTGCAGCCTCCCAACTTTACACTTTCTGCCTTCCACCCGTGGCACCGCAAAGAAGCCAGTATCAATGGCGTTATGGCTCCTGAATTTATTACTGAGCCTGCTGGACAGATTTGGGGCTAACAAACACAATGACACCTTTTGGATCTGCTCGAGCTCCATTTGTAGTACTGCAGAAAAAGACCAGGATAGAGCTAGTCTGAAGTTAGCTTAAAAAATAAGGCCCAATTCTTAGATTTAGTAAGTCTCATTAATGATGCCCTAGATGGAGAAAATCCCTTGAAAACACTCTGTACCTGGAAGGGCCGTTCTGGTTTGGTAGTATTTCATACCCATTTTGACCCAGTGATTAAAAACTCCTATTGATGCTCTCAGGAGACCTAAGCAGGTGGATGTCCTTGAGGTTACTGCTGGAAGCTGTTTGTCCCTACCTTATGTCAAATCTTACCAGGATGGGAAAACTCTCTGTTCCTCAGTTCATTGCCCAGCACATAAATGGCGCCCAAAATGTGTATAATTTCAAGTTAATGTGCTGGTCATACATGTCAGTGACAAAGACCTATAATATCTAATCTCTTACAGATCCATCGCAGCTGCTAAATATGACAGGCATGAGGCAGAATCGTGTCTGGAGCACAAGAAAATCGAGGCTCTCTACGCAGTGCAGCGCAGGTACAATGGTTTTGTGCTCAACCTGCTATGCGACACTGACAAAAACAATGGCTAAGAACAATAGAAAGCAGAACACAACATAAAGCAGCCTGAGGTTGCTCTGGCAATTGATGCTGAAATGAACATAGGAAAGATCCAAAACACATGGGCAATCCACTTCCCTCTCCTCCTGGCCTGTCTGCAGTCAGATGTGTTGTGGTTAAACAAAGTGCAGAGGCTGTGAAGTGTGAAGAAGCGGAGAGGCTGCAGTGGAGGCCAGTCCCTGCCAGCTTGGCACCAAGCACAGACCCATCAGCCACGAATCGGGCTTCTGAGGGTCCAGCAGGCAAGTCTGGTTTAAAACCTGCCTCGTAGCTTTTTGAATTGTAAAAGCCTTTTGAAAAAGGTCTGCTGAAAAATTTGTTACTGAGAGTATTATAGCTCATTCCAGACTGAACATCTTATGCCCCAAAACACAAATTAATTCCACTTACTCCTAAGTGAGGAACAAAATGAGGCACCTAAATGAGGAACAAAATCTAGGAGCACAGTGGGCCTACAATTTCATTCCTGTTCAGCGAAAGGAGATGGGCATATCCATGGGTTAAGTTGGCTCTTATTGCTCTACAAAATATTCTTAGAAATACCCTTGAAATTCCTTAGAATTACCCCTGTGGTGAAAATCAAGGCTATTATGGGAATCTGCTCTTGTGCGTTTTATCCATTTGGATGATGCGATAAAAGCATTGTATCCTTGATGTGGAGAGAGCCATATAGTACAGCAATAAGATGTGTAACTTATTTATCCGCCAGACCATGGACGATGAAGAGTGGTTAATCCTTGCCAGCACCTCACACAAAGGGAAAACTACATTTGAGATGCAATCAGGCTTCTGCAGCTGGCCTGCAAAGGGCTGGGTTTTGCAATATTCCCAAATGGGGAACGAAGAGTTAGATGTTAACACTAAGTCTTTAAAACACTGAGCCCAAGAGAAAGGAACTTAAGAGGAGTCACACAAAGGAAACTTGGGCAGGAGAGGGAAGGAAATGGGCACTTTTGTTCGAGAAGAGGTGCTTTGTTACTGTGAGACAAGGAAACTAGCTTTCTGATGTCTCAAGATTTACATGTAGGAAAAGAGACTCCAGCTTTCTTCTAGAGACTAGGCTTTCTACAGAAAGTCTGAAACCCTTAGAGAGCTCATGTGTCTTTGAAGAAATGGACTGTAAAGCAGAGTATCAAAGCTGATGCTCTATAAAAGTGTGCTTAAGACCTCAGCATTGGCTGTATGAGGTGAAGAAAATGTGGCTGCTAGGTCCTATTTTTGTTGAAGGCAACCAACAGAAAACTTGTGCCAGAACAGCCAAGGAAAGAAAGTTTGGCAAGCTATTCATAGCCATGGAGGCTTTGGAGCACAGTGGGATGTGATATCTGGAGAGGGTTTAGCTGTGGAGCCATAACAATAGCTGTGTTCAGTTTCCCAGATTTTCAGGATTTGGTAGTTCATGAGATTAGTTTCTGAAGCTGTTTGCAAGTGAGGAGCAATCAATGAGACGCTGGCATGCAGGCAACACAGATACAGGCATTTTTCTTACCTAGTTTCTCCACAGCTTCCACGCACACGCTGGGATACATGCCCACTCTGTAAGTAGCGACAAGGATGAAAGTCTTTGTCTTCACAACTATCAGGCCTCCATCTGGCTAGATAATATGGAAAATTGGTGTAAAGTTACAAGGTTCTAAAAATATGCGTATGTATACGTGATGCCTTACAACTTGGGCTAATTACAGGCATTTTCTTTGCCAATGTATTTGTTTTCTTGGGAAAAAAAAAAGGCAAATGCTATCTCAATGTCTAAGCCAGGACACAGACAAAGCATGACAGTGCATGTTTTGAAGACTGCTGACTATTAAAGCAAGTCAGTCAAATGCTTTATTATATTGCCTATTCTCACTTCCATTGATTAATGTATTATTGCACAGCATTTCGAAGAAGCGTTATCCTAGTGCTCAATGTCATATGCAAAAGCATTGATAAATGCAAATAAAATAACTAGTATTTACATGAAAGCATGCCCAGTGCTATATGAACCCTGACTCCCAAACTCTGCCTCACTCATTTGTAATAAGGAACGGAAAAAGACATTGCAAAGTATTGCATTTTTCTGAAACGGGATCCAAGTTTAAGAGCTGCTCAGCCTCTTCTGCAAGTTGCTTAGCTCATTTCAGGATGGATTTACTGGGGAGAAGAATAATTAAGAAGACCCCAGTAACAACCAGTTGGATGTGCGTACTTCATATTGTGTGACTCGGCAGTGGTAATAAAATTCTGCCATCCTGAGCGTGGCTGGATACAGCCATGTCCTCAATTTCTGTACTTCATAGGTGATTTACTGAGGCTGGAGTCCCACAAGGCGAGTAGGCTGTCAAACAAGGTCCTGCTCACCTGTGTCTCGTCTCTTCCCCAACCCAGTTACCTGCTCCCCCTACCTTACCCTGGCCCTAGGCTTGCCAGGCCCTCCTATTATCTGATTAATCCATTAACGTGGCAAGAAACCAACCCAGCAAAAAAATGAAGTAATAAGTTTTTTTCTGTATTAGGGAGATGAACTGATTCAAAGGGGAACGTGACAAGCACTGCAGCTGGTGTTAGGGAAATGAATGGTGTTACCCACTAAATTTGTATTATACAGCTGACACTTTTTTTTGTATTTTACATCAATTTCATTCCACACCTGCTGGGAAGGTGATATGGAGAGAAAGAAAGAAAGCAGCATGTGAAGGCTTTCTGCTTGTGTTACGGTATTCATGTAACCAGGCACCGAAGGAAGGAAGTAGGAAATCTCCAGATTTCTCAGGATGGCCACAGCTCTTGTCAACGTACGTTTTGAAGATAGATGGAATGCTCATCTGCACGGACACATTTATAGTACTTCTCCTTGAAGCAGAGTCCTCCCCTTCTAACTTGCAGTAAGTTTTTGTAGAAAGCGTAGATGAGGTTTAAAGCATTCTCTGGTGGCACCTGTGTTAGTACAACATAATGTTATGGACCAAAAATGCAAGTCTTTGCTACGGTGAACTGCTTTGCACCTTCCCACTTTCTTTGATAGTTCACTTAAAATTATGATGTAAAAAAAAAATTTATAAAAATCTGCCTGGCTTTGAAATTAGACCTAGTTTTGTGTACAGTCCACTAGCTTTTCAAAGTCTCATTTGAAACAATCTCCTCAATCTGTGATGACTATCTGTGTAGTCCCATTACTCAGTGACACTTCTCTAAGTAGGCAATGCGCCCCACGGTGACTGGACCCTTCTGTTAAAGGCAATATAGGGTAGGACGCAGCCTTCCCTGGGCTTGCGCAGAGCTCACCCAAGGATGCCAATTTCAAACACTCTTAGTGTAACATTTAGCAATTCCAGGAGACAAGATCATCACACCTCAATGGGGCAGTGCACATAAGTCACAAATCTATTCATGTCAATGAGCTCTTGGGCTCAGTGTATGTGTAAGTGGGTCACTGGTTTGGCAGATTTATATTCAGCTGGTTGGATGAGATGACCCAATGATCCCTTCTGGCCTGAAATTCTTTCAAGTCAGTGGAGCTGGTGACAATTTACACCGTCTGAGGACTTTGCTCTGGACCTCAGAATATAATCTGCTGTGCTGAAGAGCCAGCAGGTTGGCATCTCTAAAACCTGTGATTTATATTAAAGTTCATTTACATATCAAAGATGATGTCACTATTACCTCATGGACAGATGACTCTGCTGAGGATCTGCCCCCAGGGATGGGGTTATCTTAACAAGAGCTTCATCTTTTGAACACATTCTTCTGAGAATCCCAAGGGTAGCAATATGTACCCCTGGAAAAACTGCCTGGAAATGTTTGAGAGCTGGTATCATGGGGATTAGGAGAGGAAGTGGTACATTCCAATGACATAAGGATGACACTGGTGTGGGGAGAATTTCTGAACTCCGAGAGAGTTCACGGACTGTGTCAGGGAGTGCACATTAGCTTTGCCATCTAATATGATATGAACAGAAGTGCTATTGTTCTGCTGTTTATCAGCTGATGGACAATGAAAACAGATAAGCTCCATCTATATCAGAGAATGTAAGGTGCCAGGGAGCAGTTCTGAGTACCATCAGAACAGTTCAGGTACAGTTTTGGCCTGGGCCAGCAAGCACTTTCCCAAACAATTCCCAGGCACAGTTTGCAAAATTAGAATGGCCCAGGACCACTCGCCACAGGCAACCCGGTACAGCCACCCTGCTTGGGCTTATAGTATGGGCACGGGTTACTCCACACCAGCAGGTCTTGGTGCCAGGGAATGGACCTATGTACATCCCCTTTACCAGTGGAATCATTGAGTGCAAAGTAGTTAAAAAGGACTCCTTCAAAATGCCAGTTAAATGGCATCTTTCTTCCAAAAATCAAAGATGTGAAATTAGTAATCAACTTTGCAACTTAGCCTCTCAACACAGCAGCTAGGCTGTGCCTGTGTAACTCGGGCTCCAAGGCTGAATGAAGCAAGTGTATTTAGTAGAGCGCAGCACTCCCTGCCATTATCGCTACTTTGTGCTCTAGATTCCCGGAGTTTCTACCTCTGCTGTCACTTCCCAGCGTGCTCTTTGATCTCTTACATTAAAGCCAAAGGTCGATGCACACACTTTCCTTTCCTTTATGTTGATGATAGCTGCGTTTTCCACATGCTCTGTTCTGATAAGACTGTCATTCAGCAAAGCCTGCAGTTGGTTCATTTTCCTTCTGTTCTGTAAAAAGAAATAGATGTATAAATGTTTATTCGCCTTCCCTTTTATACTGGAAAACAGATCTTCCTCCAAGTGAAATTCAGGAGTTTTGGCAGAAGTAATGCTAGGCCTCAGATAAGCAAAATAACAAAATAAAAATCCTAAAAAACAAAAGAGCAGCAGAATAGACCAGCAGGAAACTGGTCACCTTTCTCAGAAAGGCCACGAAAGTCCAGTTACATTTTTATAGTGTAAGTATGTCTAGGTTCTTTTTTTCCTGGCACTTAATTTTCCTCTCACTAAGGAAACAGTCCACAGTGAAAACACTTGGAAACGAAATAAAACTTGCTACAACCAGCAGATCAGAGCAGAAATAGCGAGGTTGGGGGCGATTTCTGGGCCAGGCTTGGCCCAAACCAAAAATTATTTTCTTTTTCAAATGGTCAGCACTAACATGGTTATGATTAGACCTCTGGGTTAGTGCAACGCTACTGGGGTGCTGCTTGGAAATAAATCTTACATTTCTCTCATGTGATATCTCCGTTGTCTGCATAAGTAGCAGCAAGAAAAGCTCAATGATGATTAAATCTTCAGAGAATTGCCTGTAGGCATCTTGTTTACGTCAAACCTGCCCAGCTACTAGGTGCTTGCAAAAATTGCAGGCCTGCAGGCAGTTCTGTTCGTGCCATTGTGCTCAAATCATAATAAATTAGTAGAAAAGTAGTGTTTTCTTATCACTAGAGTACAGCCACCTCATACATCAAATTTAAGTTTTGATTTTAGTTTCATGAAGTCCATATTACACAGTAATGTCTGAAATCTCGTAATAGAATTTAGTAAACTAAGTCTGGATAAACCTTGTGGCTTTATTGCTATGTAACTTAGAAGGGTTTGTTTTAGGTGAGGGTATTGGAAGAGACATTAATACTGCAATTAAAGCTATCAGGCTTATCAGACAGCGTTGTGAACGGCCTGTCGTAAAGACATCAGGCTGGAGCATTTATTATTAATTCCTGAGCAGCGAGGATGAATCTGAATTATAACCCAGGCAGGAACGAGAGGCATTGCGGTTAGGGGCGCGGGCAGGCCCCAGGCAGCACAGGGAGCCCGGCAGAAGGCCGCAAGGCCTCCCCACGGCGGGGCTGGGCCCCGCGGCCCCTGCTGATGCCTTTCCCCGGGCTGCCCCTCCGCTTTCTGCCCCCCTCGCCAGGCGGTTCCCGGGCCGAGGTCGCCCCGCCGCCCGCAGGAGCAACCCCGGGCCTCGGCCTCTCCCTCAGGGAGGGAGGAAGGCGCTCGGCTCGGCCCCGCTCGCCGGCGGCGCTGCCTCTCACCTGCCCTGGAGGCCGGCTGTCCTCGCTCCTGATTGGCTCCCTCGCTCAGGCGCTCCCTTTCTGATTGGCGGAAAGGCCTACCCGCCACGGGGGAGGGCTCTCAGGTTGGGGTTGCCATGGCAGCGGGGGGACGCTGGGCGGCCGGGAGCGGAGGGATCCGGCCGTGCCTCAGCCCCGCCCCGCCTCTCCCCGCCGCTTCCCGGGACGACCGCTGTTGTGTGCCGGCCCTGCCGCCGGGGAGCCGGATCGCTGTCCCCAACTGACGGCCCCTCCTCTTCCCGAGAGGCTGGGGGTGGTGGGGGAGGGAGTATTTTCTCCGGCGGAAGGACACGGAGGGGAGGGGTGAGCCCACCTGAGGTGCCTGGGGAGGGGGGCGCCGCCATCTTCCCTGTGGCGGGGTTGTGCCTCGCTTCGCAGCCACTCTCCGCCTCCCCTGGGGCCTCCCGGAGCCTCGCCGGAACCGGTGAGGGCACCTCGGCACGGCGGTGTGTCGGTACGGGGGGAACGCGGGGCTCTGCTGCTGCCCTCGCCTCCCCTCGGGCCTGTGGGAGCGGAGCGGCCTCAGGGCTGGGCAGGGTGCGGGGCAGCCCGGCCTTTCTCACCGGGGTTGCCCCATCGTTGCCTCTGACAGCGGGAGCGGACAGGCCTGTGGGTCCTCTGGACATGTTCACGTTACCTGTTAGCATTCACAGACTACTAGATTCTGTTCATAGAGCGGCACTGTTTGCCCTAGAGGCTCGTTCTCTCCTCATGCTCTGTCCTGGCACCTGAGAGCATCAGAGGGGCCAAGCCACCAGTAAAGGCAGCCAGCTGTGCTTGCAACGGGTGACATCCGTGTATGCTGAGGGGATGGTGACATGTAAACCTACAGGCATGGCCCGCATAAAGGCTTTTGTCAGAGAGGGGCTTTTGAGAGGACCGAAGCTTGTGTAAGGATACTGACTTTTTGTCACAGAAATGATAAAAATCTGTCTTCTCAAAGAAGAGTTTGGGCAGAGACTGAATTTTAGCAGATGGGTGTTTGGGCAAGAATGTTCTACTTGACTGAATGGCGCTCATGAAACAAGAGAAACCTGTCTTTAAAAAAATTATTGATGCAAAGTTGTACTGCTGACTGCAAAGTAGGATGCAGGTGTATCTACCAAGAAATTTTAGGCAGGGTTATTCTCAGGTCTTAATACAGAATAGCCAGCCCGCTCATGGGGTTTAGCACTTGCGGACACAGCTGTTAGATTAACTTCAAATCTTATTTTATCTGTTCAGACTTTGGAAATCCTTTACTGTGTTTCTGTCCCAACACAAGATCTAAAAATTTTAAGACCTGCAAAACAGCTGGTGTCTCATACAAGTGGGCTCTGCCTTTTCAGAGTTGACATCTCATAGCAAGAGTCCAAACAAAATGGGAAAAGAAAGGATTAAGATTCAGTGGCAGCTCTAGTTATCAAGATTGGGGGGAAAAAAATCCGCAGCTAGAGACTATACCACTTGTGATTTCTTTAAGGCAGATTGCTACAGCAGGCAGATTTTCTGTTTGCTCTATTGTGTTTCCTGGGGTCCTAGTCCTCTGTGATAGGAGCAAACATCTCCTTTGCTTTATGCTCACAGAAAAGCTCAGTCTTTCTTTGTAAGATGGATGAAGATGGAGTCTTAATACTAGTTACTGAAAACAGGTGGAAAGGAGGCTAGTGTGGGGTTTGAGGTTTGTTTGTTTTGTAAGCTTAGAAACTATTACAATATATATTTTCCTTACCTTAAGCTTGTCCGGGGATTTGCAGCATCCCTATCTCAGAAGAACAAAACTGCTTTGAGTGGAAGGAAATCTGCAAAAGATGATCTGAAGCAGGAGCCCATGGCACCTTTGCAGGTAGGTAGGGTATATTGCTAATAGGAAGGTGTGTTGACTTGCTAATATTAAATTTGTAGCACCTCAGGTATCCGGATGTTCTTAAGTCCTCGCTGTTTGCCTGTTTATTTTATATCAGAAATTAGTTCAGAGCTAATCAGGGTGGGCTTACTGTTACTTATCCACGTAAGTAGTATAGTGCACAGCCTCCTTTAATTGGTCATTGCAGGGTGAAGAGTAAACTGTGAGAATCCTTCGCCTGCTCCTAAGAGACCACAAGGTCAGATATGCTTTACAGCATTCCCTGGAACTTAGACTTGGGCTGTCTGGAAAAGGGGGAGGAGGTTTTCAGAGCAGGGGACTTCTCACAGGGAATATCAGCCTTCATAGCAGGCACAACATTGCAGGAGCAACAGGGCATATGTAGACCCAAAAAAAATAATCTACATTTCCAGGTGGAGAGAGGCAAAGTACCTGCTTTCCAGATCATGCAGTAGTGTCCTAATTGTAAGCCTCTACTTTACTCTGCGTCTTTTGTCTCCTCTGTACAGAGATGGCAGGAAATCATGTTAGAGGAAGTTCCACAATGCTAAGGCTAGTGTATATTTCTGGTTTTGGAGGCTGTCTTACAGGGGCTGAAAAAAATACAGTAGAGGATTGGGATGCTGTGACCTATTCCACCGTGAATCTTTTAGTTTTCCTTGTGTCTGATGAAAGAATAGAAATCTCACAAAGTTATGCCGGAGGGAAGGAAAGTCCTTGATATGTGTATTACATTGGCTTTTTTCCTTGCTTTGGCCTGGATTATATGGCAGAAGTGAGGATTTTTCTTTTATAGAAGCAGTTGGCGTGAAGGACGTGAGGTTGCAAATTTGAGGAAGGAAATTTTCAAAACTTGACTGGGCATGGCCCTGAGCAATCTTGTCTACGAGGTTAGCTGTTCTTCAAGCAGACAATGGGACCAGATGACCTCCGGAGGTCCCTTCCAACATATGCTTTCCTGTGGTTTCTAACTTTCGGTCAGAAAAGACAGGAAAGGATTTCCGTGAGGAGGCAGGAATATCCAGGCAGATGTGTCTGTCAGTGGATAAGAGCAGGGAATATGAAATGAAACAAATAAAGTTATGTATTAAAGACTTCACCTTGAACCAGTGATAAGAGACTTGAATCTGCAGTCTAGAGACATCAGTTGGGAGTCAGATAATATCACTGAAGTGCCGAGTTGGACAGAATAAACTCTATAAAGTTGTCTTGTACAAAAAAAAAAATGTTGTCATCTTGTACAGATACCTGATTTGGAGAGTCCTTGTAGATTATTTTAAGTAGATGTTACCAAAAATAATTGAAAAATAGGTATTTTTTTGTCGTAGCTGAAAGATCTGGCTGAAGAATGTGGAGGTGTCTGCAGAAGTAAGTTTTTCTTTTGGTCCACTCTTTACCTCAGTAATTTTGTGACGACATCATTTCCTGGAGGCAGTGTGTCTCCAGTGAATCTGAAACAGAGGTTTAAATGGCAGTTCCAGTAAAGGGCATTTTGCCACTTGTGGTTCTACTGTCTCTGTGTTATAAATTGATCCAAATATCCTGGTGCCCATACAATAGATGAGATGGAATTTCCTGGCTGGTACGCAGAGTTAGTGCTTCAGCATAAGCTTTGTCTGGTACAACTAACTTTAAAAACCACTAAAATGCATCCATCCCTATGGTGGAATGTAGCGGTTATTTGAAAGTGACTTTTACGTAATTGAAAAAGGCACAAAGGAAAGAAGTAAAAGTCAGGAGGTGGAATTTGATAACTCTGAAATGTTTTCAAAGCTGACAAGTATTCTGGAATAATTTGTGAATCACTTTGTTCTTTGAAACAAAATGTACTATCCGTTGCTCATGGACATGAAAACAGTTAATATCAGAGGGATTAACTGACTATAAACCTGATACTTCATCTCTCAGTTTAATTTACTGTGATCGGAAAATGCTGCTGGTAGAATTCCTTTAGAGATTTATTTCATTGTTTGGTGGGAATTGTAAGAAAACTAGGGTTTTGCTGTTTATACAATAGTTTTATATGGTTTTGAATGTTATAATGTTGCTTGCAGACTAGTCCAACAATGTGTACTGTGAATAGCTCAGACACTACCTGGCTACTAAGACTTAAGTGTCCAAGACCTGCGAGAGAATGTGATCAGCCAAGGCCTTGGCAGGTGAGTGACTTATACTTTCCTTCAGCTGTAGAGTCTTCTGTGAAAAATCAAAGTTCAGGACACATGAAACCAGTATCTGTAACTGAGATCCCAGGATATATGGGTGTAATTGAGCTCCTGGCTTGGAATTGGCCACCTAACAGCCACTGACGTTCTAGACAGCGATCTGGTCTGTCTGTCTGCTCTCCAGGACTGCCATCCCCAGCATGTGCCTGAATTCATTAGTGAGTCCTACTTTGCAGGAGTGTCTCTGTGCTTTTGTCCCTCCCTCCTAGGCATGCTCAGAAATGTGCGTTACAGGAAGATGTGTGTGCTGTCCTTCTGTCCAGAGGAAGCCCACAGTTACTGCTGGGTCAGCAGTGTTAGGACATTCAGAAACGGTATGTCAGTCTGCATGAGTAGGCTGCTGACTCAGTAAGCGGCAGTCTCATATTACAAGAGGTGCTCAAACTGTGAGTGGGTAGGATTGAACATATTTATATATAGCTGTATATATCTGTCTGTCTTTGAAGAAGCATGCCCAAACCATTAAAATCATGGCTCTAAATTGGGCTATCCCAATCTCCATTGTTTCTGTTTCATCTGTGTGAAATGTTCTCCATCTCCTATCCTGAAGTATTTGTGAGAACTGCTACAAGGATGCTTTGTTGTACTTTCTGCACAGAAATAACGAGGTTTGCAGGGCAGCACAGTGTGAAGATGTTAGGTGAGCTTCTTACCATTCTGTCCCAGTGTGTTGCTTGATGTGGATCCTAGACGAGAACCTGATCTTTATAAAGCAGGTTGGCTTTTTATGCAGACCTTTTCCTTTTTTTTTTTTACATTTATCCAGAGGTTCTCCTCGGCACCAGCAAAGAGTGGCGCAGCAAATACTTCTAACTGCAGTAGACATTTTGGGAAGAAAAATACTACCAAAGATTGGCTAACGCAGAAAGACTTCTGTTGTGCGAAGGTATGAGTGGAAACATGAAATGGAATGGAAGGTATGAAGGGAGGAATGAAAAATGGTGATATGCAAAGTCCTGTAAAATCTGAGATATGGGGAACAAAGAACAAAGGACTCTGGAAAGAGCAGTCCAATGGGTTTTATTGAGCCCTTGCATTCTTCTGAGGTAGCTTTATAGAGTTCCGTGCGATTTGGTGTGTGGAAAAGTTTCTCATAAAACCTTGAACAAGCTTGTGACTAGTTAGAATCATAGACTCATAGAACAGCCCGGGCTGGAAGGGACCTCGAAAGATCGTTTCATCCAGCCTTTTGTGGGAAAGGAATACGAGATGAGATTATCTAGCATCCTGTCCAGTCACATCTTGAAAACCTCTGGTGACGGGGACTCCACTGCATCCCCAGGAAAGTTGTTCCAGTGAATGGTTGATCTCACTGTAAAAAATTTCTTTCTTATATTAAGATTAAACCTCTCTCAGTGCAACTTGTACTTGTTGCGTCTTGTCTTCTCCATGTGGCTTCTTGTGAAGAGAGAGCCTCCATCCTCTTTGTAGCCATCCTGTCAGTACTGGCATACTGTCATGAGGTTCCTTCTGAGCCTTCGCTTCTCCAGGGAGATGAGAACTAATACCTTCAGTCAGAGGAGACCTAACTCCTTTTGTTCTGTAAGGATTCTTCAGATGTGTATCATCTTGAAGCAAAACTTCTCACCTGTTCATCAGTGTGTGTTCTCAGTATGTTCTGCTAGTGGTTCTTCTCAGCTGGAGAGATGGCCGTGTCTTCCTGGTGCTGTTAAGGCACTAGTTTTAGAAGGATTCTGTGATTATGTGAAGTAGATCTACCAGGCATAATGCAATGTACCAGTTGTTTCAAATAGTAGGATGCAAGGGTCTTAAAACACGCCAGAAATTTAGATTTCCCCTTTCTCATTTGTTTTTGTTTTTTTTTTTATACTGCTTGTTTTCTACCTGCGTACTCTGATGTATGATGTCCTGCTCATCTCAGGGTAAGAAGCCTGTTGGAGTGTGGAGCTGGTCAAGGGGGTCAAGGCAGACATGACTGGAAACTACACTGTTTATGTGGATTCAAAATTAATATTAAGCACAGGGAGTAGCAGGTTAATTTTCCATTCTGTGCATCAAATGCATTCCTTGAGTCTTGTGCTGCCACTGGCATGGTAGATTTGTGCAAAAACGCGATGGCTGTAGCTCAGTTTTTAAATGGCACTAGAAGGTTGCAGCAGGGATGAGTCTGAATTCATCTGGGGAAAGCACGGGCGGTAGCCAGCAGGTCACACAGATGAAACGTGAATGTTTCAGCCCTGCCTCTGGCTTAGGTCTAAGTAAAACCAGGTCGCTTGAGGATTAAGTCTGTTGGTAGAAAAATTTAGTATGGATGTACTGAGACTGATTTAAACTTTTAATGATACCTAAGCTGGCATTAGCACCTGTGCAGCTCCTGTGAAATGCAAACTTGAAAGCGATGGCAATTGTACCACACACTAGCTGAGCCGTATTTCTCAGTTGGGACAGGCTGGGAGCGTGTTGTATACAGCAAAGCAGCCAACGTGGTCATTTGTTAAGCTGTAGGAACTCAGTTCTATGCCTGTTCTCTTAGGCTGAGTTGGTGCACATGAAGCAAGTTCCTATCAGTGTCTAAACTGAGGGTTAGTCCCAGAAAGCAGAATAGGTTGTGAATTTGTTTTCGCTTAAGTGACATGGTCTGTCTAAAACAGGTTGTGTTTTAGTTTCCTGCGTTGCAACCTGCCTCCTGAATTTTTGACATGATGCTGAAAAGCTGGTAACTTTTTTATAGCGAATTCTTCAAGATAAATTTTGCTGTGGAATTAAAATTCTTTGTGAACTTGTTGCTTGTAAAAGCTGCTGATTGACTCATGAAGACAAGATCCCTCTGGTTAACCCACAAAGTTGGTCCTGTCTGATCACAGGGGAGATACCCCCATTGCATGTGTGCTCTAATCTTGCCTGGAGGGACTCCATCCCCAAATGATAGACGAATTTGTTCTGTATTGCTTGTGCTTCTTGGCTGGAGTGCGGGAGTTGCAGTCAATAAGCCACATGTTACAAGGTATTACCAGTTTAAAAATCAAATTGACAACAGCAGTGCATTGCAAGGGCTGTTGTTCTTAAATCATGTTTTGGTGTGCTGATATTCGTAATGCAGGGAACAGTTTCTCCCTATTCTGATCTTCAGAAAGAGTAAGATGAGGATGATGCTAGAGGAGGCCTTGGCTGATGTCACAACAGTAATTGAGATTTAAAATGCAGATGAATTCATGAGCAGAGGCAGCAGCAAAGCCGTTTCCTGCTTTGGAGGGGTTTTTCTCATTATCTTTCCTCTTACACTTCACTGTTTTCCTCTATTTTTTCCTTTTCTGCTTTTACTAATTCCTTGACATAATACCTCATCATGGTTTTAATTTGTTTGATTGCTATTTATATAGTGTGGCTGTATCTGTATTGAAAATGAAGGTGTTGGAGAGATGCCTCTTGCACACGTGAGCAACAGTGGCAAGGAGCAAGCGGTTGTGTGGTCGTGGTGAGAAGCGACCAAGGAGGCGTATGGTCTGGTCCCGCTGAAATGTACATTCCAGTTCTTCCAAAAATCCTCTGTTGCTACATTTAAGCTAATGATTCAGAGCAAGTCTTGCAAGGATTTGCCTGCCTGTGCTATTCTGCCGTCTGGGTTATGGTATAATGTGCCTATAATCACAACACAAGTAATTATTTTGAGTACAAAAGTAATTCTAACTCCTACTCCAGTCCTCCTTTTACTTCATGTGTTTTTTTTGATGTTTTGTTAGGCAGCACCTGATGAAAGTCGAGACATCATTGCTTCTGCTCAGTGCATCTTGGACAGAGAAAATTATTTTGTGAAGGTAAGAAGTGATAGCTGTTCTCTCACTTGGTGTGTGCTTTCCTGCATGTCAGTGTTTTTTCTCTCCATCAATGATTCCTGATAACATGTCAGTTGGTATTCTTGGAAAACTAAATTCTGGCCTTCTCATTCTCCTCGGGATATCCCTATGAGTGCGTGGGGGTAGGACTTAAGTGGTACCCCTGAATATGAGCTTAGGAATTGTCTGTCTTTGGTGACTTACCTGCCTGTTTGCACCTAACTTTTGTTCTGTGGGTGTGATTAGATGTTGACGGTGGGCCTGTGAACAAAGCGCGAGAGGGCTGATCTGATCTCGCAGAATGCCAGTGCTGCAGGGAGAAGGTCCTTCTCCTGCTGCATGTCTTGCACAGGCTGGTGTTTATCAGACCCCCGCTCTGAAGTGATTTCAGCTCACTAACCTGGTGGGAGAAAGTGAATGATTTTCTGCCAGTCTTGCACTACAGCTTAAACATTAGAGTCTGAATGCCAGAGCTCATTCAAGGGAGAGCTTGGAAACAAGTAGAGGGAAGTGGAGAGAGGGAGGAGCAGAAAGAAGGGCTGGAAAACAGGGCCCTTGCAGCAGTGGCCAGTCAGATCAGGGCAGCCAAGCTGCGTAGCTTCACCCATGGACTCTTTAATGCGGCTGGCCAATAGGTTGCATGGCTTTTATTTTCCGTTTCTTACTTAGGAGGTGGACAGGTATTTGAGGCACAATGATTTCTTAAATCTGAGAAAAAAGGAGATCCTGTACAAGAAATGGCTTGAGGATGTTTCAGAGCCGCTGCTGCAGAAAATTCAGAACAAAATGGACAGCCAGTCAAGCGAAGAAATACGGAAAAGGAAAGAAGAACAACACTCTCTCTATTTAAACTACTGTAATAAGA
The DNA here is from genome assembly GCA_017639485.1 of Pluvialis apricaria. NCBI lineage: Eukaryota > Metazoa > Chordata > Aves > Charadriiformes > Charadriidae > Pluvialis > Pluvialis apricaria. The sequence continues at coordinate 121,958,765 of CM030009.1, forward strand.
AGGTATGAACGAGAAGTAAATTTCTGTCATGGAGAGGGTTGCATACAGAAGGGTGTGGAAAAGATCAGGGGTTTAGCTGTTATTTCTTGTTCAGTTGAGTAGCTTGGAGTTCAGGTATGCCTTACCTGGTACTTATTCTTCTCAAGGACTTCTGTAATGATGACGTATGTTGTTACAGCTGTTCAGATTCACCATCGGAGACGAACAATAGCATTGTTTGGTGCAGTGAGCATGTGCTGGGCTCTGAATATGGTGAAACACCGTATTGTGGTGGGTTTCCCTCTTTGAGCCAGACCATTTAGAGGGAAAACCTTGAGCTCTGCCAGCTGAAAACAAAGGCTGAGTCTGTGACCAGGGAGTGGACTGCGCTCTCATGTCTCGGTTCAGCTAGAGCAGTACTGCAATATGTTGGCAGAGCACGAGTGAAACAATTTTATGGCCTTGGATGCTACTGATCAAGCTTTATAAAAGAAAGAAAGGTGGGAACAGGGAGACAGCAACAATTTTCTTAAGTCTGCATGCAGGTGAATATACCTGACTGATGCATTCTGTAGTTCCATGTGTTTCAGTGCTCATAAAAATTGCAGTCACTGTAGGAAATAGTTGCTGGTTTTCTTGATTTTGCCCTGAATTTCACACCACTGTTGAGTATCAGATCCCATGACTCAACTTTCTGCATCTCAGGAATGGATACGTAGAGCAATAAGAGCAGTTACATCATCTGCCACAAATAGAATAGTATTTTACATAGAGTGGGCTTTTGTTGTCAGTGGAAACCACCGCGCAGTGGAGTTGTAAGACTGTAAACAAGCTTCCCATCCAAAAATGAAAATGTCATGGGAGCTGTGGTGTTTTAATGAGAGCAAATGATCTCTTTCAAAGGTCGGATGGGAAAGACCAATGCATTTAAACTGCACATAATGACAAAGAACTGAAGTCTTGGGATTTAGGATATGTTGGGTGTACTGTACATGTCTGGGTCTGCATCAGTCCATCTTGCAAGTTGCTGTGTCAGGTCAGGACTTTGCTGGGTGTCCTCCAAAAGCAATGGCTGGGTGTCCTTCTCCCTGAGCAAGCACAGCAGCAGTGAGCGGTGATCAGCCTCTACCTTTTCTCCTTGCTCTGTGATACCGGCTCTATCATCAGCATGTCTGAAAAGTGGGCTGAAGCCATTCATAGTAACAGGGCAAAGAATTTGCATAGTTTGCATTAATGGTGGCAGCATATGATAAATTTTATAGAAATTAAGGTATTTCGGTGGTTAATATACTGACTTCTAGCCATGCATTTCCACACGCACACAGCCTTCTTTTTGTCCATTTTCTCTTGCTCTCTTCCCTACTATTAGGCTTCTTCTTGTCCCGTTCCCTATATCTCCTCACTTTCCTGTCTCTGTCACCGGTCCATCCCCTTTCTGTATCTGTTCTTCTTCTCCAGTCTCTCCTCTCGCTCTTTCTCTCTCTGGTCAACCCTTCTACTCCATCCCCAAGTCTCCCACTGTTTTGCCACTCTTTGTTCTGTCAGACTCCCCAGTGCTGTATCTCCCTCTCCTTTTTGCTTCTGATGATTCATTGAAGTTCTCCACTGTCCTTTGCTTTCCAAAGCTGCCTTCTTCCCCCTTTCCTCCACTCTCTTCCGTCTAACACTTTCTCTCCTCACTGTCCTTCCAGGTTCCTCCATCTTGGTCTTTCTGTCAGCTCACTTCTCTGCCTCCTTTTTGATGCCATCTGAGCCTTCCTCCTTTACCTCCCTTCCTTGACTCTCCGTTGTTCCGGTGATCTGCTCATACGTGGGATTTTTGCCTTAAATCTGCCCTCCTTTTCACCCTCATTTTCACTTTCTCCTTACTCCGAGTCCCAGGGACATGGACTACAGATCCATGATGAGATGGTTGATCACAGCATGAAGGTGGCAGCGGCTCTACTTTTCTTCTAGCGCCGGCAGAAGTGCCATGCTGCAGCCTGCAGGGAGGCAGAAGTTTCCCTGGCCTCTGTTGCCAGGGTGGTTCTGGTAGTCTGGGATATTGTAGGCATTGTGTGCTGAAACGCTGCAGAATAAGAGACCCTTCCAACTCGTTTTTGAGAGCAGGCTGTTGCTCTGCTTTCTGCCGAGGGGCGTGTGAGTGATAACACATGGACTGCATGAAGGGATCAAACAGGAATGTGCTGCACAGCACCTACCACAATCCGCTGAGGTCTCGGCACGTATCGTAATGGGGTGAGATGTAGTAATAAACCAAGGGGTGGCACTAAAACTCTGCAGATTGAGGCATGTTAAGACTTAAAGCTTTCCAGGGACAGAAACAGGAGATGGTGAGTGCGGCTGCTGCTTCCTCACTGGGGAATTGCCAGATCCTGGGGAGCAGAGGCCCCTGCAGAGGCCGCAGTGTTCATGCTCAGCAGTAGCTGCAGCCGCAGAGCTGCCCAGGTGCCTGATGAGCGTTTGGGAACAACATAGGCCCTTGAGGCCTGGCTCACTCGCCCATGTCGGCACCTTCAACACAGTGACCTCTTAAACCTGCTGCAGATCCCACTTTTTGGGGTTTGGACTTGTTTTGCAGCACTCCTAAACTGTTCACGTTAAAGTATGGTTTTTCAACTCTCAACTTGAAATCACATCCACAGATTGCCAAAAAGAACTGTGTAGGGCTGAGACCTAGAGGTTCGTGGGCTTAATGTTCCCTTTTCTTCCCGGGACCGCTGGAGAATCGTCTGCACAAGAAAGCTGAAAAACTTCATTTGCAAGTTTTTGGAAGAATGACTGAGAGTAGTAGGGAGAAGTATTTTATATGCTTGCCCTGTTCTTACTATTCTTAGGGCATCAGTTGTGGCCTCTGTTCTTGTTATGGTTTAAGCAACTCACAACAATTTATTGTTGTTCAGACAATTATTCTATCATCTGATGGCCCATCCCCACACAGGAAGGGGAATCGGGAAAAACAAGGAAACCCGAGGGTTGAAATGTAAACAGATTTAATAGAATAAGACTAAATAATTAGCATTAATAAAACTAAAGAACCAATATTGATACTGATACCAATATAAAATATACAAGGATTATACTCAGCCAATTCTATCAGTAAGAAGCTGTGCACTCCCAGCAGGGGACAGCAAATGTGGGACACTGCGAGCGCTACGGCTTTGGGAGGAAGGGAAGGACTCAGAGGTCTGGTACCGGGGCAAGAAATTCTCAGGATCACAGCCATTAAGGGATGGAGAACTCCTCAGCAAACTTTCTAATTTATATTGAATGTGACATTCATGGTATGAAATAATCTTGTTGGCCAGCTTGGGTCAAGTGCCCGGGTCTCACTCTGCCTCATCGCCGCATGTGGCTAGCTCAAAACCACTGAGACCTTGAAACCCACATACCATAGCTATCTATAAATTAAATATTTTCACAAATTCAGACACTAGAGTCTTCTAAAAGTGCAGTTTTCCCAAGCATTAGAAGACAAATTAGTCCTGTGTCACTCAAACCAGGACAGTTCTTTTTTTTTTATTATTTGTTTATATGTTTTGTCATCTGTACAGCTCTTGCTTGATGCAATTTAGGTATGTATGTCCTGGCTTACTGGCTGGATACAGTGCATTATAATTTGGAGAAAAATGGTTGTAATGCACCTTTCTCAGCATCAGACTTGATCAGTGTGGCGACCTCCGTATCTGTTCAGCTTCTTGAGAGCCTGTTTGATCGGGTGTTCTTTGGTCTTGGCACCAATAGTGAACGCCAAGTGGTGGTACGTGCTGTTCCCCAGCTAATTGGTCATAGGGAACTTGGACTGCAGAATATGAAGTTTGTTGCAGGCAGAGTTCTTGATGAGGTGGAGCTGTGGTCTGGACCATTAGGTACTTACTCCTATCTATAGATAGACAAGCGTGCTTGTGACCTAGACTTGGAGCTCACATCTCTTGGACTAGTAACTTGCCTAGGGCTATGGCTCACTCCTTTTTTTCTTTTCTTTCTAATATCTGTTTCCTTCTCGGTCAAAACGTTTTCCCTTGAATGAAATTTCCATTTTCTTGACTGACCTAGTTGTGATTAACATTTCAGCCTGTAATTATTTCTGGATGCTTAATGACATCATTTATTATGTTTTTATGCCTATGATAAATTAAAATGGATGGAGGAATTTTCCTGTTACGCTTCAGTCGCCTTCCTTCTGAGGTGCAGCATGTGAAAATTCATGAGTCCTTTCCTCTACCACCTCTGGTGCTGTTCCTACCATGCCTGGCTGTGTGTCACCTAGGCTGGCTGCTCTCTTACTGTTTGTTTTATCACTAACAGCCTCCGAGACCTGACCCGCTCCCTGCTTCTCCCACAGGACTATGTGGCTTTGGAAGCTTATGACCCGTCAGAGTATGATCCGCTCTTCCTGAAGATGTGTACAGACTGCTGGAAGGTGTGATGGTTATTTATGCCGTGAGGTTTAGAGGCACCCTTTGCCCAGCGGGAAGTTAATGGTTAGAGAGGTGCAGAATGTGTTACCGATGTGCTGCTATGGGACTGGTGTCGAGCAACACATTCTGGTTTTATGAACTGAACAAATAGGGGTCTCAGCTCCTACTGCGTTGAAGCCCAAGAGTGTTTGAATGTGGTTTTCACCGGGAGGGTGGTTTGGATCCATACGAAGCCCAGATTTGGAGGCGCAGTAGGGTACGGCAGGGGGGAGGCTTGTCTTCCTCGTCTCAAATTCATTGTGGCAGTGTGGGAAGTGTCCTGTCTAACAAGGGTTGGGGAGTTCCGCAACAAGCTGGGTGTGTGCTGTGTAGAAGGAAATAATCTGGCAGTGCAGATGATCTTTACAGAAGTTCACTCAAATGCACCAAGGACTTGGGTGCCTAATAGGAGAGTTGGGTAGGACTCGGACACAAATCCATGAAGTGCAATTCTCTAAATCCCTTCTGGATGCTGTGAGCCCTCGGCAGCTGTGGGGACCGAGCTGATACTTCACTGCAATGTGCCATGCAGGGTTCATCAGGATCAACTGCCTTCATGTCTGTGGTCTAACTTTGTGGCAGAGTTGTTGAATGTGTTATGGCCTGCCTTAGGAGCTGAGATGCTCAGCCTTTCTCAGGCCGCTCAGGTCTGTGCCTCATGTTTTTATGCATAAAAAATTAAGTTGATGCTCCTTCCCTGCTAACTAACGGTACCTTGACATTCACTTCTGACTTTGGTCTTTGAGACTCTGACAAAGTGCTTGTGTTGGTGTGTAAGCATGAAATAACTGTCTCTTGTCACAGGTTTCAATACCAACTTTACAGGATCCTCTCTTAAAAGACATTCAAAAGAAGTTTACTGAGACAGGCATTATCAAGCAGTGTGAGACAGGTATGTTAAATAATTGGTATCCCTTGGAAGTGTTTCATATTGGGGGGCCGTCCTTGCTTGTGACAGTAGATCCTCACACGAAGCGCTTCTTACTTTTCTGCCAGGAAGACCGTGCTCTACCAGAGAGCTGAACGAACTCAGTAAAGCAGAACTGCCACTGCTTCCTTTGAGCCGGCAATGTATGGATGCAGTTGAGTGGCTGAAGATACCACACGCCTACATTGCTAGTGAGGTCCACCAAATGAAGAGGTAAGAGCTAATGTGTTTATTGAGAGGCAGCGTAACAACTACAGCAGATGAGGTTGTTGTAGCTGTGTCCCCGCTTGGCTGCATAGCAGAGCATTTGCTAAAACTTAAATGTCATGGTGAATTCTGCTTTATTGTGTATTTCTCCTGAGAAGGGAGCGTTGGTGAAGGGAAAGCCTTCAGGTATGGAGTGGACAGCAGGATGTATGGAAGTAGAGCGTTGCTGGTCAAGCTGAGCCTTGAAATAAAGTGGCTTTTGGTGGGGCGTTTCCCGCATTTTCTGCGTGCAGGCTGGCTGCCAGCCCTGCAGGTCAAGCCATGGAGTATTTCCTGGGTGCTTTACAGGAAGATCTGAAAGGATTTAATGTTCATGCTTGCTTTGGGTTTGGTGGTTGTTGTTTTTTTTCGCTGTTAGTTTCTAGATTTTGGGAGCAGAGGGAGGTCATCCTTGTATCACAGACTGGTTGAGGTTGGAAGGGACCTCTGACAGTCATCTTGTCCAACCCCTCCTGCTGAAGCAGGGCCACCTAGAGGCAGCTGCCCAGGACCGTGTCCAGATGGCTTTTGAGCATCTCCAAGGATGGAGACTTCACAAACTCTCTGGGCAACCTCTGCCAGTGGTCTGCACCTTCTCAGTAGGAAAGTGTTTCCTGATGTTCAGAGGAACCCTCCTGTGTTCCAGTTTGTGCCCGTTGCCTCTCGTCCTGTCACTGGGCACCACTGAAAAGAGCCTGGCTCTGTTGTCTTTGTACCCTCCCTTCAGGTATCTGTACAGGTATTGATGAGATCCCCCCGAGCCTTCTCCAGGCTAAATTGTCCCAGCTCTCTTGGCCAAGAGTGTCCTCAACTAGTGTCCTGCGACCACTGTGATACGGTGTGCATTCCGTCTCAAGCCATGAGACTGGTACTGTAAAGAAGCAGCGTGCGCTGAAGGAGCGACACACCACTCTGGAAAGTTGCATCCTATAGCTATGACGTCCCAGTCTTTAAGTCCGAGTGCTCCAATTTACCCCTTTTGAAAGCTCTCTGGTTCTGCTATTGCAGTATACAGCACTTAACTCCTGCTCTCCAGTGATATCAATACTGAACCAGGAGCCTGATGGCCTCTTGAACGCTCTCCCCAGCCAGCCCCTGCCCTCCAGTTTTATGCCTCTTACCGGCCCAAGGCTTTACTCCAGCATGTTTAGAGCAGTTACGGGATAACGGCAGGTTCTAGAAGGAAAACCGGTCACAAAGACAAACATTTCCTGAAGTGACTCAGTGTGGGGAAGAGCTAGTGCAGGAAGCTCTGCTGGCCTACAGCAGCCTTCGCGTTGCAGGGCCTGGCAATCGTTTGTACTTCTGTTTAAAGGCGGAAAGTCATCAGCCACCACAAAGATGGAGAGAGCCGATGGTGTCACCTGTCCTCCAGCTGACTGCAGTGGCAAGCACAGCCATCAGCAGGTACCATCTGCAAAATATGCTACATCCTCTGCCAAAACAAGGGGTAACAGGCCAGGTCTTCTGGCAAACTGCAATAAACTCCTTGTCCTGAACACGTGGTTCTGAAGTTACCCAGCAACCAAAGAAATGTTGGAGATGCTGCTCCTCTTATTTCCAGCTCCAGCTCTACAGGCCAAAACCTACTATTTTAGGTGGTTTAACTTAGGCTCAGCTCCACAAAGACAGTGCTGATGTTACCGGGTTTGTAGGGTGACAGAGTCTTTGTATCAAAGATGAACTGGTGAGAAAAGTTAAAGTCTGCTAGGCCTCTTCCACGCAGTTGCAGAATCTATATTAACCCCAGCTCTGGCGACAGCTACAGCTCTCTCTGCTGTATTTCACCTTGCGTGAATGTCAGCAGTGGGCAGAGGGAATGGCAAAGCTTGCAAAATTTTAGCTACAGTTGTTGCAATTTTGCATGAAGCTGAAAGAGGCCACCTTAAGATTTAAGAACAAACTCTCTCTTTGAATGAGGAGGAGGAGAAGGAGGTGGTCCTGTCTGGGTGCGTGGCTAGCAGATGTGTACAAAGAGCAGCTTACAAAGCACTGATAAGGAAATAATGATTTGGTTTTGTTTGTTCAAATCTTTATCAGAACTCCCGTAGTGAATGCCTTGCGAAATATTATTTGCAAAATAATGTTAGGCTACTACCAAGGCTTCAAAGGACTTTCTCCTGCAGGCAGTATACAAGCAGTAAATCAAACTTTAACATATATATTGAGTGTTCCAAGAAGGCAGGAAATAATTAAGGGAGAGGAGACGGAAAGTGGCCTTGTGTAAGATGTCTAGCACTTTTCAGAGAGTCAGTGCTGAGTGAGAAACGCTGTCAGTGCCCTACAAATTGGTTTCCCGCTTGTTCCAGTGTGGTCCCCGTCTCCCCGCCAGTGAGACTGCACAGCAGCGCTGCTGTCAAAGCCTGACAACAGAATTTTCTCTATGCTTGTTCCAGAAGCTCCAAACTCCCACTGTACAGACACAATCTCTCGAGAGCTGCCAAGATTTACTTTTATTTAGGATTAGAAATACTGAACCACAGAAAACTGTTAAAAGTAACAGAGGTTGACTCAGCCCTGTAACAGGAGGGTCCACAGATGGCAATCGGGTGTGAAACTGTCAGGCAGCAGAGGTATTGCTGCACCCGTGGAAAACAAGGGCACACGCTGCTCAGAACTGCATGCTGTGCTTTTTCAACAAAGCAGTTGAAGGCGGCAGTAAAATGGGTACAATGTATCAAATCCTTTACAAACAAGCTCTTTTTTTTGTTTGTTTGTTTGTTTAACCAGCCCCTGATTTTGGTGCCAAGAGAAAGCTTTTGCTTTCAACCAGTCTCATTTTACAGATTCATGTTGGGGTGACAGTTCCCCCCCCGAGCAAACCTTTTAAACTCATAATAAACTTTTCTTGAATTTAATCCTCTTAAGTTTTTCTCATTATTTCACATTCCCCTGTACAATAAAATATACTTTTTAAAAATCACTATGCATCAATAAACATCTGTAGACAAATTACATTAATAAACTTATATTTTACTCTCTATATACATGTTGGCAATGTCAAAGCTTCAAGATTCACATGGAGGTCTGCAAGACCAAGGAAATGTACACAAATAACTTACATTTAGGAAAAAAACAAAAGCTGAAGAGTATTTTTCCACATTATTGTGGGTCACAGTATTTAAAATATTTTTTTTCTAGTTATTCTTCACAACCCCATTGTCTCAGCAGAGAATGATGAATGAAACTGAAGCAGAAAGAAAAATCAAGTAGCAGTTACTGATTTCAGTGCAGAACTAAGTCAAGTAAAGAACTATACTTGATTCTTAAAGAATATACAATATATCGGAGACTTCTCCAGTGCTAAGGCTTCTTCAGCATTTAGTCTTTAAAACTATCATCCTGAGACGGGAAGATTCCAGTGGATATCACTTTTCAGATTTCAAATGGAATGATTCTAGTGCGGAGCTAAACCATTCCTCAGTCTATACGTTAGACTAAGTGGTAAAATATACATATATCTTGATGCCACGTTTCTACTTAATACTTTTTTTATAGCCCTGAAAATGGAAACATTGGCATCCAAAACCAAGATATTCCAACATAATAAAAAGGCACTGAGCTATAGTACTGTATATACAGTAACATTTGTATTTGCATAGATCAACAACAACTTTGAACGCTGCAAGGAACTAAACGCAACCAGTAACTAAAAGGAAACATGGAAGCAGCAGGATCTCTTGCTTAATAACCAGCGTGGGGTAAGGAATCTTTTACAAAACAATGTTCCGGCTGTCAGCTTCAGTCATCCTTCATAAATTAAAAAAGTGTTCTTAGAGGAGTGTTTTCTGATCAAAGAGCTGCAGGTCAAAACGGACCCAGACTTCGCCTGTTGGAACTTCATGCAGCAGTAAGTGTTTAGTCATGGGACCTTTGCTTTCTTGTTCTGTTCTGATTTTTGCTACTGGAACTTCAGTGCGACCCAAAAAATCTGTTGGGCAAACGAATAAGAAATTTCATTAAGCAAAGACATTAAGCTTAGAAAATCTGAAAGTGTCAGGTTAAGCAGCAATGCTACATGGTACGTATTCAGTTCCAGAGCACTGCCCCCAAGCTTCCTGTTGACTAGCCCTCAGCCCAGGGTAAATCAGCCAGCAGTGACAAAAAAGGGTCTTTTTAGAAGACAAAAATGCTACAGAATTAGGATGGAGAACTTGCCTTTATGTCACAGTTTGATCTAAGGGCTTTAAAAATACAGTTCCCTTTCAGAAACACAATTTCAAATGTTCTCCCGTCTTAGAGCTGGAAGGTCAGAGTTAAATGATGGAACCTCTTTACAAGTCAGCTGTGGTGCTACAAAGACCCCCAAAAAATCAACTATTTTGACTAAACCAACTTTTAATTAGGCTTATATATCATTCTTTTCACAAGAACCATGACCTTGAACAATTACCTGTCACTAATAGGTTTACAGTGCTATTCAGAAATTAGATACCCTATTTGTGGCCATTTCATATATAAATAGCTTTGTGTTTTTGTGTGCATTAGAAAGTTTACCGTGAACTGAAAAAACAGCCTCAGCTGTCCAACGGGGAGAAGCAGCCTGGCAAAGTCACGTTACCTCACAGGAGAAGAGCCTGAGCTCTAGTTACACACAGGGCAACTGGGTCAAGGCAGGACCTTGCAAATCTGAAATAATCAACTGTGTCTCAGAGCCCTGAAAAAGCACTTAACCTTTAAAAAAGTACGAGAAGCTACCGACTGCCAAAAACATGTTCTGTTTCCAAGCAAAAAAAAAGAAAGCTTATCAAGCTGTTGCACAGACACAGCTTGATAATAACCTAGCGCCTTATTTTCACGCACCTATAGTGAGAGAGAAAAACTTCTGCTTTCAGCTTCTCTGTCTCCGCAGTCTGGCAAAATAATAATTCTGTGTCTGATACAAAAGCCAGAGTAGGATCAAACCTGACTGCCCAGAGCTGTTGGCTCTGGAGGGCTACCGAACCTCTTGAGCAAGGAGGTGGTGTTTGTACACAACATTTCGCAGGAAGCGGTCGGGTTCTTGGAACTGCTGGTGAGGAACTGTGTACCCCAAGACATAAAAAAGCCGCCTTTTCCTAAAACAAATGTTCACTCTTACCGTCGGGTGAGAACTGATCTCTGTCAAACATGGTGATACACAGGACATCCTGATACAGATCCTTAATGAAGAACTGGCAGTTGAAGTTCCACTTGGGGTTCAAGGTGTCCTGCAGGGTCCTCGTAGTGTAGCTCTGAGAGCCCATGCTGATCTCACAGTACGGGTTGCTCTTCCCTAAACACAGAAGAAGCAGTGAAACACCTCTGCAGCGCAGAAGCCTCCCTCCCCATCTGGGGGCTGCACGGACACACGTCGATGCTGCTGGCCAGGCAATCGCTGTATCCTAGAGCAGCACAGAGCTGGTTCTTCCCTCGGCCCTCTGAAACTAAATAATGGCTAATTTGTTCAGAAGCTGTAGCTGAATCCACAGTGTTTCTCAAATCATCAAACACTTCTCAGCAAGACTTTCCAAACGTCGCAGGAATAAAAGTAATTTGACATTATTTCCTTCACTTACCATTGGGCTTACAGGCCTTTAGCTCTGTTGCTTCAATCACGTGCACCATCAAGCGTCCTATTCCTGAGGTCTTCTGTGAGCGAGCTGGGAACAAAGAAGTCAGAAATAAACCGTAAAAACTGGCAACAGATCTGAAGAGGGAGATCCTACACGGAGACGGTGGCACCCTCCAGAGAAGGCCCTGCCCACGCGTCTGGGTGGATGAGAGGCAAATACGGAACTCGGTAGGTACCTTGATAAGCCTTTTCACGTTTCTTCTTCTCAGTTTCGATGTACTGCTCTGATGCCGCTTTGATTTTCTGGACCCAGGCAGTGCTGCAAAGAGCAATCCCTACGGTCAGGGTCATATCACAGGCAGAAAATCCCTCAGTATCAGCAACTCTGCCCCAATCTCTTTTGCCATTTTTTTATCCCCACTGGGTTTTAGAGGCATCACGAATCAAGTTAGTTCAAGGACTAAAGTGATGGAGTTTTTGGCTTTAATCTTATGCCACATTTCCACATCAGCCTAAATAAATGAAAGTGGAGCTGCTGCTTTATTAAAGACTGCTGGGTCACATTAAAGACTGACCAGAACTGGGGAAGAACCTACGGGACGGTGGACTTCGCAGCCCTAAACTAATCTTCTACACAACTGTAACATCGAGGGGCAGTAGATGTAACTGGATTCCACTGCAAGGGCTGCCGCACAAGCAGAACAAAATCAGAGAGAACTTTTCATTCAAATGAGAGTCAAACGAGTTTATTTCCTGAGAGACTAAACCCTGTTCTTGAACTCAGAGACTGCTCACTGGAAACAGCCTCCAGCCACGATCGACAAGGTCAGGCTCAGATCTGCGTCTTCACTACTCACCGCTCGTTAATGTTGTCGGTTTTAAGCGTGTAAACTCTGTCAATGTGTGATATGTGGAAAACTGGCTCATCACTTGAAGGATCTGTGGGCAATTTCACTAGGACTTCATTAAGGAAAACAGGCTGAAAGAAAAGCAAACATTGCTGTGGCAGCGTCACCCTGACAAGAAGCGGAAACTCTACAAGGATGTTTAAATACATTGTTTTACTATAGGGAAAATGAAAGTCGGAGGACACAGGACAAACAATCAGATCACCATATAAAGGACGTGAGAAAGGACTGAGGAAAAAACTGCTCTGGCGATACACCCCGTTCTGTCTTCTTAGATGAAGAGTTTCTGCGTAAGCAGAGCTGCAGTGTGGAGCTTGGAAATCCTGGAGACCTCCCAGGTTCCCTGCCAGAAAGCAGCCCCGATACTTATATCTCCCCAACTCCAAAATCTTAAGAACACGCACTGTGTGGACTCAGAGACTAAAGTTTTGCACCTTTTACTCTTTTCTGAAGGACAAGGATTTCCTTGGGATGCAGTAACTTGTGCAAACTTAAGTCAAGGCTCCTGCTTCTGAACACTCCACTCAGCTGCTCAGGCACGATGCTATTTCTGCCCTTTCAGCCCAGAGTGGAAAAAAGCGTTTATTAAACCGAGACGCAGAAGGCTGTCCTTTTCCAGGGACAAAGCCAAATGGCGTACGTGCCCCTATGACTGCAGATGATGAGATGGGGCCAGAGGGCTGAGGTCCCACTGCATCCCACATGACCACGGGGCACCCCGATTCACTCACCGTTTTGTACATTTTGAACTGGGAGTTGGATTTGGGGCTGAACAGTTTATCGGAGCCGGAAGAGACAAACTGTTTAACCATGTAGGTGAGCAGGAGGAAGTCATTGAAGAGGAAGCCGTACAGCTCCTTACTGCTCTTGGCCTTGTACAGCTTGCCACTGTGCAGGAGCTTCCGTGGTCCCAAGCAGTTTGTGAGGGAGTTGAACACCGGTTGCTATGAGAGACAAAACCCATTAGTAGCAGCAAGTTAACGCAGACATCGGTTCCTGCTCCTCTTCACAGTGAAGATTGCTCAGGCTGCTCAAAATCCTCTTCTGTTTTGGTTAATGAATTCCGTTACAAACAAAGCGAAGGGAAACTGTTTTATGATATGCACTGCTCCCAACTGCAAGTAGATTTAAGCCTTACCAACAACGTACACATGGGTCTGACTGGATGAAGGCATTTATCTCATGGCCACTTTTCTGTTGTCCAAAAGCTACGTTTAAGAAGAGCCTGCAGAGTCTGCAGTCAGGTCACCTCTTACGGGTGCACAATTAGGTGATGGAACTAGGACAGACCTTCTGGGCCTGTCAGGGCCTGGTTCCTTAAGCAGCCGGCGGAGAACTGTCACAACACCTCATTTTGAAGGCTGTCCTGAAAGGTACAGGAGCCTGAACCCCCCACACCTTTGAGGATCTGGCAGCGAGGGCTGCTGTGCCCCTTCCGCGTGCAGGAAAGCCCTAGGAAACACACACCAAGTGAAATTCCAGGCGGTACCACCTGACAGCCCAGCGGCAGCACGGGCAGAACTTCAGAGATGGGAGTTATTCCTGTTCGTTTAACCATTTACATAGTATCAGTTTTAAGCTGATAAACTGAGATTTCTCCACTGCCAAAATCATGCAAAAATGAGGGCTCATCACATTATGGCTGTGGGCAGAAGTTAATAAAAGCTTCTCTGCCAAGAGCTCAGCAGAGAATCGTGTTCCAATAACAGATGTGAGCAAGGACCCCCGTTCCCCCGCCTCCGGCCTTTCTAAAACAGCTCAGAAAAGTCTCCGCTGTACAGTGTATCAACGCGGCTACCTCGGCAAGGCCTTCGCACTGGACGTGGGACTGTATCCATTCCAGTCTGTCCGAGTTCTCTTTCTCACGCACCCCTTCGTTAACTTGAGAGCACAGCTCCTCCGCGCGCTCCAAGGCAAGCTTGAGGTTACTGTGATCGGGGTGATTTTCTGGAGTGTTCTCTAGAACCTGGGATGGATCAAAAAGGGAAGAGATCAAGATCAAAGCGGAGCTCAGCACAGGTACTACTTCTCTGCGCTCTCAGAGAAATCCCCATAAAGGGACAAGGCTTTTTTTTTGCTTTCGCTATCAAGATCAAACTCAAAAGCATTCACCTACAAAACCTCGCGCAGGGTACTCACACTCTTTATGAGCAGAGGGTAGCGGGTTATTCTTTGCATAGGTTTCAGGAGGAAACTGGAGAGGGGCATTCCTTTGCAGCGAGGGTCCAAGGCAAGTTTCTATGGTGCAACCCAGAGATTTAAGAGAGACATCACGTTACTCAGCAAGAAACAGTTGCCTCACCGCACTGAAAACTGAAAACTCTCTATCAGATTCATTTTTCCAGGCATTCCAAGAAATCTTACATTTTTCAGTAAGCCAAAAATACTTGTATCTAGAACAAACAGGAAAGCTGGTGCTGTCATTGCACGCGGATGCTGTGCCAGCACAAGCCGCAGGATCATTGTTCATGCACAATCCTTACATTCAAAACCGGTCCAGCTCTTATTTTGACATTACAGGCTCTGCCCAGGTTGAATAAAAAACCCAAAGCAATGAAAGAAAAATCTCCTGATGTCCACAGTTCTGGCATTTCTCCTTTCGTGGCCTCAAAACCCCCACATCGGCTGCAGTATGGCAGCAATTCCCTCTTTATTTCTGCCACGTGGCTGCCTGCGCCGCTCACGGCACACCTCTGGCCCCGGCTGCAAGCCCACCGCTCAGACATGCTGCATGACCCGCTGAATTAGAAGCACATTCAGGAAAACCAGCTTTTTTATTTCAACTCCACACTCTTACCCCTTCTGACAGCATGAATTTTTGGGAAGGTGCAGACACCGGCACCGTAGCTTTGCGGGGTTAGCGTTACACTGAAGTAACGAGCAATGGAATAGGAAGTGGAGTAATAAATTAGCTAGAGAGAAAGACAGGTATGTAAATAAAAAGCACACAGAGTGTTAACCACGGTTGTCATATACATACACCTTGGAAGGTTCTTAGCTATTTTTGTAAGATTTTACTCTTTTGGGTTGTTTTGATCAGGTCGAAGCTGGTTAAACGAGCTCCTGTCATTGAGGAAAGGAGAAGGCACAAAAGCTACTGAACAAGATACCTTTAAGTAGTCTTTGAAATCAGCATCTTCATCAGTTTTCTGCTGCAGCAACGACGCTCCGTTAAGCTGGCAGCTGCAGAACCGAATGTAGGCCTGCATGTGAGACAGCTCTGCTGCTAAGATGTCCCCAATCATCTGCACTGGCATTTTTTCTCCTCCTGTTTTCTTCCGCACTCGCAAGGCTCTGAAGAGGAAAGAAATCACCGTCCAACTTGGCCGCCAAGTCTGCAAGGCCGAAATCAAGATCCTTACAACATCCATCTCTGAAGGGACGCGCGCCTGCGAGGTGAATTCCCTTACGCAGCACGGGCGCTTCCAGGCGGTGGCAGGGCCCAGCCTCACCCCAAAACGCTGAGCTCAGCGCTCTGCCCGATGGGGTCTGCGGGACTGACACCTCCTTGGAGGTTTCTGGGACTATCGGCATCAATCTCTACATTCAACCAGCATCCCATTTCAATGAATTATTAGCCACTTTGTCTCTCTGAAGTTTATTTTTAGAGAGCAGAAGGTTGCTTTGCAGAAAACTGGGAAGAACGCCTCCCATGCACGTGCTTTTGTGTCGGCTCTGTTTCTAAGGTATTATAGCAAATGTGCATTTGTTCTCGCTGTTTATTCCCCTCTCTCTCATAACAACTCCTTCTTTGTGAGGTAGTCTGAACGCCTGTAGCTGTTCTGAATTCAAGTGTGCATAGGAAATAATCAGCAAGGGCAGAAATATTTACTGTAAAACCAGAAAACTTCCCAGGGAAGAGAGTAAAGGTGAAGGTGAAGAGAAAAACATAAAAATGGGGGTAAGTACTCACTTCAGTAACTTTGTATTTGACATGATGAGTTCCTTCCAGTTAACGAAGATCAGCCCCATTTCTCCTTCTGTGAGACAGCCCGAATCAGCCATCGGTTTTTGGAAAACCTGCAGTGAAAAAATCAGAAAGGTGAGCAATTCTTCCGAGGTAAAAGCAGCTCAGCCTCTTGTTTAGCCTAGCAGTGACTTTGCTTTTTTTGAATGCTCAGAATCCAGTTTCTCAGGAGAAGTTAAAAGCAATCCCTTACCAGCGCTTGTGAGAGCTGTCACTATTTTTCCTAGGCGTGTGCCCTCGTTCCGACCCCTGCGTCACCACTTGTGAAGCAGGGACAAGCACTGGCACCCGCAGGCTGACTGCTCAGCAGAGGAGCGTTCCCATCATTTCGGAGTCAGTGGCTACACAAATTGCACCGACGCATCACACCTATCCCCACACCCGGAGCACTCGCCGCCAACCCGCGGGCAGAGCTACAGCTTCTTTCGGGGACCCTCGGCACAACACCTCTGGAGAGCAGAACGCCTGTGCAACTCTGTCTATTTAACATCTTCAACACTGCGCCCCACGCTTGTTTTACACAGAGAGGTCGAGGCAGACTCCCAGGAGCACCTAACGCTGGCCAGTCCCTGCCCTGCCTGCTGAGGGGGTTTTGTTTCCAGAAGTAAAATTGGAGCTGAAGGCAGACAATAAACTTATGGTGCTTCTACAGCTTCTGCCACGAGCCTGTGCAGCTTTGCCAGCCAGCCCAGCCCAGCCCATCTTTACACCGAGCCCAAACACCTGAGAACAGGATGTGGAACGCAGGAAGGTCCTCCCAGTCCTGTTCAACACATTCATCAGTGACCTGGATGAAGGGATGGAGTGTACCATCAGCAAGTTTGCTGATGACACAAAACTGGGAGGGGTGACTGACACGCTGGAAGGCTGTGCCGCCATACAGCGTGACCTGGACAGGCTGGAGAGTTGGGCAGAGAAAAACCTGATGAAATTCAACAAAGGCAAGTGTGGGGTACTGCATCTGGGGAGGAATAACCCCATGCATCAGTACAGGTTGGGGGCTGACCTCCTGGAGAGCAGCTCTGTCGAAAGGCACCTGGGAGTCCTGGTGGACAACAGGGTGACCATGAGCCAGCAATGTGCCCTGGTGGCTAAGAAGGTCAATGGCATCCTGGGGTGCATCAAGAAGAGTGTGGCCAGCAGGTCGAGGGAGGTCATCCTCCCCCTCTGCTCTGCCCTGGAGAGGCCGCATCTGGAGTACTGTGTCCAGTTCTGGGCTCCCCGGGTCAAGAAGGACAGGGAACTGCTGGAGAGGGTCCAGCAAAGGGCTACCAAGATGATGAGGGGACTGGAGCATCTCATGAGGAAAGGCTGAGGGGCTTGGGGCTTTTTAGTCTGGAGAAGGGAAGACTGCGGGGGGATCTTATCAATGCTTGTAAATACTTAAGAGGAGGGTGCCAGGAGGATGGGAACACTTTTTTTCAGTGGTGCCCAGTGATAGGACTAGAGGTAATGGGCACAAACGTGAGCATAGGAAGTTCCATCTTAACATGAGGAGGAACTTCTTTCCTGTGCGGGTGGCAGAGCAGTGGCACAGCTGCCCAGAGAGGCTGTGGAGTCTCCCACACCGGAGACATTCCAAACCCGCCTGGACGCCGTCCTGTGCAACTGCTGTAGGTGTCCCTGCTGTGGCAGGGGGGTTGGACTGGATGATCTCCAGAGGTCCCTTCCAACCCTGACCATTCTGGGATTCTGTGATGATGACGGCTTTCACAACGCGATGTTTTTGCCTGGTGGTCAACCACGTAACATTCGCAAGAAAGGGAAGTGCTCACACAACCTCACTTTCTTCCTCCAGCATTTCACAATTCCTGAGTCCCTTTATTGCTATTATCCGGTAAGACAGAGGTGTTCTTTTTCCAAGTGATTTTCACATCCAAGACATCTCACCTCTAAGACGAGCTGAAGATCATCCATATACCTTTCTTCCGTCTGAATGAGTTCGTGAATGTAGCCCTGCCTTTTCCGTTCCATCGGTTGCATAGTGTCAAGGCTCTGGAGATCAGCACACCCTGCAAGAAGGAAGCCAGTCGTTTAGATCCCGCTCAGGCCATCAGATCTGACGAATTAATGAAATTGCATCAACACACACCGGCCTACGGTTCAGACTATATACACAGTGGCTCTCTTTAAAAGCCCTGTCTACAGCAGCAGGTGGTTTCAAAATCGGGGGATGTAGTGATCGAGCTCCTCCCCCCTTTATGTCATTTTCTCATCTGTCACCTTTGTATTTCTCCGAACATCCCTTGTTCTTGCACTGTGATGCCGAAATTCCCGACTTGCTGCTACTCCGTCTGTCTGACGATTTGTCTCATCTCTTCTCCTTTTCTTCCATACCATTTGGGAACCCTGATTTTCTCTTACCTTATGCAATGCCTTTTGTTAGATGAAGGCATCCAGAATGTGTCTGGGTCTGACGTAAGACATTGCACCTTTAATCTCCACCCGATTTCTCAAGTACTCTGCCTTGGTTATTAATTTATGATACAAACCACCACTACAAATTTGTAAAGTTATAACGCATAATGTTACAGTTGCGTAACATCACGGTTGCACAACTTTTTTTTCTCATTTGGAAACAGAATGAGCCTGAAATATGACGAATTATTTTTATGCATCGAGTGTGAATGATCAAAATCATGCACAGAACACAGAGACATCCAACCACACAAACCCCGAGTTTTCGGTAATAACATGCAGCCCCTACAGCTTCACAATGCTTTTTCTCTTCTGCAGACGTGTTAGTAAGCACGACAACAACGTTTGAAATTTAGTAACCAAATCGAAAAACTGGTAAAAACCAAAGTGGTGAATATGTTTAGATGGGTAAAGGAGAGCACAGAAAGTCAAACTCCGCGCCCTCTGTCAGCCGTGGCATGCCAGCAGAGCACTGCAAAGCAGCGGAGCGGGGGAAAATACAAGAAACGATTACAGGGCGTTTGAGAACGTACATCTATCGCTCGATGTGACGGCATCAGATTTTAATACACCGTGACCTGTGGATTTGGCAGGACAGCAGAAAGGACGTCGCAGGGACTCCTCTAGATCCGGCACTTCTAGAGGAACGATACTTTTTGAAAGTTTACAGGTGTCGTGAAAGGCAGCGTGACCTGCAGCGCGGCGGGCTGCGTCCCCCTCATCACCCTAACGCATCTAGCACACTCGAATGTGGCTTTATTCTATTCACTGCCAAAGCATAGATCTGTTTATGGGAAGACTGCTCTAAATAATGAAATGAAAACGAGTTAGTAATAAATCTGGGGGAGGGGGGGAACCAGGAAACACTAAACATTTGGCTAAATTTGATGTGACTGTGGCTTAATGGGAAGCTCATAGGCTTGCGCGCTTCCCGCACAAGCAGAGAGCTCGAGCTCTCTGAAGGAGCAGCATCCTTCAGCAACAGAGAAACACTCATCAAATGAAGTTTTACGATACCAAAGTATTTTCACAGGGAAACCCTCTGGCCAACACACAGGAAAACAGTAAAGGCAATAGCTAGATTTAAAATCACGACTTTGCAGTTCTGTTTTGTACCCCCTAAGGAGGATCACAGATCTTAAGCTTTCTGACAAGATTTGAAAACAAAATGCCACTTTTTGTGAAGAGATCTGGGATTGCAGCTCTTTTGATTGTGCAGAAGGCTGCTTCTGGCCCTGGTTATTCCCAAAGTTACAATCAGGCCAAAATTAGATGAGAAAAAGTTACAGAACAAAGTGATTCCTATGAAGTTTGGTATCTCAGTCCATCCAGATGAACCGTGGCCAACGTGTGCTACTTCTGGCTCTAGCGTCGTTCTTTAGTCTGTACAGGACTGAGTTTAAGCCCACCTGGTTCCTAAGACATGAAATTTTAGGATAATCAAGGGCTTGCACAGTAACCAGACTTTATTTGTCCAGACTTGGAAATCTCAGCTTCGACCACATGGTCCTCTTTTCTAGGACAGCCCTGCGACAACAGCAGGCAGGGACTGAAGCTCCCGTTGTTGTCTGCTGTTACAACAACCCACAGCTGGAATTCGTGGCTGTCGCATGCCATCTACTTAAAGTTGAAGCAAACACTGGAAGGAAAAGAGGCCTTTTTTATACACCTAAAGTAGATGTGGTTTATCAGACACAAAAATGAGTTAAATTAACTGGCTCCTGCACTAACCTTGTCTTCGGACTGTCAGCCTTTGGGATGAACACATGAGTGCTATTTTATATTTAAATAAGCACTAATGAAAGCGCCCTGAGTTTTGATGGGTCTGACGATACTGGCACAAAACGATAGTACGCAATCCACGCATCTGACTTCAGAGGGTGAATTTGGATCTGAAGGGAAGAAAGGCGAAGGAGACTGGGAATAAAACAACCTACCTAGCGCATTTGCCAGTGTCTTTTTCTGAAGCGGCCATAGCGACCCACGGGCTCACTGGTAGGGAAAGGGTGGACCTGTATCTCTACCTGTTCTCCTCCCACATTCCCGTTCCCTCCTTTCCTTGCATCAGTTCTGGCACTTATCTGACTCCCAGCTCACACACCCTGGCAGCAAATGAATCCCAAGGCGGGGGGGAAAGAAAACAGTAGTTTTCTGCTGGTTTAGAGGGCAGGAATGTGCGTGGAAGCAGTAAAACTGCGGGTTTTTTTTGGCAGCAGAAAGCTGTTGGTTTGGCTTGTGTCTTGTGAAGCTTCATCCCAAGCTTCCCATGCAGCTAACGAAAAGCAGCGAGGTTTTTGGGAGCGCCTGTGGCGGGGAATCTCAGCTGCTCACGCTGGGGGCTCACCTCCCTCTGTAAGACGTTTACGTTACCGTTGGAGGAGAAGCCACACAATTTGGGGCAGCACCTGCCTGGCTCCCTCCCGAGAACATCTCACGGAGCAAGCGGTGGGTGTTCGGTACCTTTGAAACGTAGGGCACGGCAAGAGAGCGATGCCTCCTGCAACTGCGGTACCTTTCCGTGATAAATCCCGCTCTCCGGGGCGAGGAAGCGGCTGCCTCGCAGGGGCAAACAAGGCAGAGTGTTTATAAACAGGAAATCCCAGTCTCTAAAGTTATGGTTAAAATTGTACTTCCCTCCCCAAATATACCTGAACAAGAAATACTTTCTTCCTACTAACATAATTAACCCTGCATGAAAAACGACCGAGTTTCACAGTTAAAAGATGTTCTGCTCTGCAGGAGATTGAAACGCCTGAAAAACACGGAGGGCCGGGGGAGAAAACCCTTCCAATTGCGGACATATTTTGGATTTGAGTATGTTCAAGGGGAAGAATGACACTTTCTGAAGAAAAGAAATCCCCCAGTGAAAGAAAGATGAATGACACCTATCACCATTTAAAAAAAAATAAAAATCAATTTTTCCTTTGTTAATAAAAGGGGAATGAATTAAAATTCTTCACTTAAAAGCCAGTTCCAGAGAAATGAGGTAAAAAGCAGATGGATAAAAGGCTTTCAAAGAGGCGCAGATCTGCTTGGGCACCGAGTGTGTTGTCCTCTTCCCCAACAAACTTCCCCATCCAACGGACAATATAAAACCACGTTAAAAGCGACCGCTCTGGAAAGACACCTTAAGCCTCAAAGATAAGCTCAGGCCCTTGCCCTGGAGGATTTACCCACACCGGAGGCACCACTGCTCTGGGTCACAGCGAAGACTATTTAGGGGTCGAGGTGGCGTTTGTAAGGAACGAGCTTGGTTGGTTTAGGGTTTGGGTTGTTTAGGTTGTGGGTTGGGGTGGTTTGGGTTTGTTGTTTGGGGTTTTTTTATGTTTTGATTTTGGTTTTTTTTTTTTTAGCTCAAGCCAGTTGATACGGCTGGAAAAAGCAGACACGGGTTGGGTTTTTTGCCTGTATTAGCCTGCCTCTGTTTTCCCAGGCTACCGTAGAAAGCCTACATCTCACCGTAAGTACCACGGGCTGGCAACGAAATAGTCCCTTCAGTACCGCCAGGGAACAGAGCGGTGGTGACACGGGACATCACCCGCAGCCGCTGTGCATCTCTGCTGGCACACATAAGGCTAATCCACGTGCAGTGTGCTCCTGTCGCTGCCTGCAGCTGTCAGTAGCCTCTGCGCCTACTGAAACCAGTGAAACGAACTAAGCTAAGGCATTTCCCAACGCGGGAAGGTTGGTTTTCATCAGGCCCTGGGAAACAGAATAAAAACTTTTATCCAATCTCCCCTCCTCAGTAAATGCAGTGTACTCTCTTTGCTGCAACAGAAGACATTTACGATTCAATTTTCAAGAGGTAAAAAGCAAAATTAAGTCGCTCCGTCACAAAGCCCAGCACCATAACGCTCGTATCAAGCTATTCCGATGGGAGAAAATCCTCCCCAGATGGACCAAAAAAACCACAACAGACAAACTAGATCCTTTTACGTGTCCCTTTAATAAAATACATTTGCATAGTTATCTTACAACTTTGTTTAAAAACAAAGGTGAACAATTGCCTCATGCTAAGCACAGCCTGCATTTGCATGTCTTTAACAATCACCCCCATACATTAATACTCTAGCTTGAAAAGAACAACGAAAGAGATTTTAAGGCAGCACACACCATTACGCAGCAGTTTTATTAGTTCATTACATTAAAGTAGCGTGACCCTGCAGCAGCTCCCAACACCGCTACAGGCCCAGGTTTGTCGGCATTCCTACGAGCAGACTTATTTACAGGTGTTTTCAACCCGATCCAAGCAAATCACACAGGGATACGATCTGACCAAACATCGAGATGGCATAAATATTCAATGACCGGTAGGAGATGTTTTAATTAATTAGCGTGTAACGTTTTTTGATCGAGCTTTAAGCCTTCTGCACCCCTAACTGTAACACTGACATTCTGATAGCGCTTTGTCCGCTTTCACAGCCCTCCACCATCGCCGGCCACTCGCCCACGCCAGCCCTGCAACCAGGTCTCGGTGGTGGCACGAGACTTTCCTGCGTGGATCTGACTGCTGGCTCAGGAACTCAGCGCTGTAAACTGAGCTTTTGTAGAACTACGCTTCTGGAGGTGGTTTTTATGCAAACTAGACAGTGACAAAATTAGGAAGCGTTTCAGTACCTGTTCTTGTGCATTTACAGCATCGTTTACATCCTCACCCCTAGTTACACTGTGGCTGCCGTTCTCTGCTGGCCCACAGGAAACAATATGAAGCAAGTGCTACGCTGCAGGCAACGTCAGATTTGGCTTTCCTGGTTGGCTTCAGCTTTAACTGTTAACCTTGTGCGGCTCTGAGCAACCTTTAGACTCTCGGCTCTTCATTGGGAACCAGCAGTTCAACAAATAACTCTTATTTTACACCTTGACCTTAGTTCCAAAGCCAACCTTTTTCACCCAAATAAGGGATGAATGCTTCGACGCTAGTTTTACTTGGCTGGCTGGGATGACAGCTGAACCCAACCCTACGGACTTCTATCAACAAGGGAGTAGATTGCACACACCACCAGAGAAAAAGTAACAGTTTGGAAAGAAAAGTCTGATTTAAACGCAGCTTCTATTAGCTACACCTCTTCAGTGACAGAGAACATTATTTTAAAGTAATCCTGCCTTAAATGCATCCTTGGCATTATCTTTCCTATTGCCGATGTGAAGTATGTGTGCCATTCTTTCTGCAGCAGGGTGTGGAGGAGAGCAGAGCTCTCCGGCGATTGTGCTTGAGCCGTGTTAGGCAGACTTTTGCAGTAGAGAGAAACACTGAAGGCATCGACTACATCTCTTTCAATCAGCATTATTAAGGTGTATTATTATCATTATTACAATTAGAGAATTTAGCGTGTACTCGGGGTAATACTGAAACATGAAGAGGTAACCGTGAAAGCCCCAAATGCTTCATTTCAGTGCTCATCGCTTAAACTGAGGGGCAGCTGCTTCAATAATTATCAACGCTCATATCTACACACCCAACTGTGTATTTCACACTACTGTGAAACTTTACCTAATAACACCCTAATCTCCAATTCTATCAGTTACAAAGTGGGTAGAATGCCAGCTGTTTTTGGAAAATACCATGTTAACGATTTCCTAGAACATCCCAGATAGGGTGTGAAGTTGTTTTTCATTTTTTCAAAGACCATTAGTACCGATCAGGCATTCAAGGAAAACTGTCACTGAACATTGGGAAGTCGGTTTGGCTCAAATCCCTCAGGTTAACAGTGCCTTTTAGAAATGGGATAATTTATAAGATCACCTCATTATTACACTACAGTAAGTGACTGTTTGATGCCACTGGTGTAGCACAAGACACTTCAGGCTGCATTAAACAGGCTTTCAAAGTCAGAAATTCAGAGAAGGCAATTCAGGGTGATTAGCATATTTTAGTAGAAATATTTAAAATGCAGTTTCATAAGGAAATCAAGTCAGCTAGAATACTTGAGGGATTATCTAGCACATTATTTGCCTACAATAACATGATTTCATTCTATAACAAAATATTGATTTAGACAAAATACATCCAGAATAAAAATCCATTTGTAGTTTTATGTAGGCACATTGCTGTTGTCCATATTGCACAAAAGATATCTCTCTGAACTAAAGGGCACATATACGTTATTTGATCAAGTATATTAAATACATAACATCTCACTTTTTCTATAGAAATTTTGGAGAAAGGCTTTTAAATCTCTGCAACCGGACTAACCTTTTCCTGATAGTACCTTCACAACATTCATATATATATGCATATAGTAAACAAACAGTGTTCTGTAAACATTTCTGATTGCTAAGTGACCTTTGCCGTTTCATAACCAAGTTCAAGAAACCAACTAAATTAAATACCATGTCTACCAGATCTCTCCTGTTGTTACAGGAGCACAGAACTATTTAATCAGACAAGTAGTCTGCTATTAAGTTAATCCTTTTATTTAAAGGGGTATCAGGGTTACAGTCCTGAAGTCCTGGTCCCTCTCCCTCCCCCAATCTAACAAACCACAGGCACCTTTCCTGCACCGTACTGCTGACACGCCGTAACCGTACCTTTGAGGACCGCTTCTGAGCTGAGGAGTATAGTTCCATTTTTAAACCCAAACGCTCTGCCTTCAGCTCCAAGTGTCCGTTAGTGTTTCTTTTCTGGCACCATCTCATTATCGAGGTTACCTACGTATTAGGCTGCTAACTTATTTAACAGAAAGAGCAGCAGCTTTCAGACAGCATTTACTGCAAGTCACTGCAGACCGTAGCCAGATAAAAACACTAATCAGTACCGTTAACTATTTAATGAAGAAAAGGGGCAGGGAAAGGGTCGAGTAGCACAGAGGCTGTGTAAGTACTGACTGCAGTAACTAGTACACGTTTGCTGTTTGCTGAAACTGAAAGCAAATATGAATTATTGGAATCAAGTATTTAAAGGAAGGAGGTTGTTTAGGGATAGGACACATCGAGCCAAAACAACCTGAATTCCTGCTATAGTACTACTGTGAAGGAAGAAAAAAATTAAAATATCCTCCACTCTACATTTAAGAGTTCTTTTCCCAGTTAACAAGGGTGGATGGACTGCACCAGATATACATTTTAAATCTTGTAGCATGTTTGTAATCACAGTGCCTATCAGCAGCAGAGACAGGTAGGGTTTGTTTTCTGGTTGAGCCTTGTAGGCTGCCAAATTTTCAAAGCTCAATATGCAAGAGATTCAATCAAGTCCATTAGAACAGTAATCAGTGAACATTTTAATTCTGCAAAGTATGTACATCACAACATTAAAAGAACACAACTGCCCATTCAAAACAGCTCAGATAAACTGTGCAAATAGTGGGTCTTTGTGTGTCTGCAATCCCACCATGCAAACGATAACTTGATATGCATGCTAATGATCTACGATTATCAATACCAAAGAAAAATACTAAAGGAAACAAGAATGAACAGCAGTGAAAGCCACACAAAGACCCACTATCCTTTCTGCTTTTACAAATCAACTGTAACTGTAGATTATAAGAAAACCCACAAAAACCTAATTTCTTGACTGGATCTAACGTTCAAACGAAGCAAAAGGATTGTGTCAGAGATATGTGAGCAGGGCTGGCCACCCTGCCTCCACGCTACAGTCAAACTTGGATAGTGGGTCTCTGAGGTGCTTTCACACTGGAAGACAACATTGGGTCCTAAAAAAAACAAAAAAAAAAATGAAGGATAAAATGAACATAAATTTGAAGAGTGAAACATATGAGTTCTACGGACAAAGACAGAACAACACCGAAAACGTCAGAAAGGAATGCCTAGCATTCAACTTTCTGAAAACAGACATCATGAGCTTCTGCTCTGGCAATTTCATATTTATAAACACACACAGTATTAAGTACCTGCAACCAGCCATCGCTGACTCTGAAAAACACCTGTAGCTGATTCGCTTGAAGAAGAATGCGTCTTCCCAAGGAAGACTGCTGTTACGCAGACTCAACAACACAAGGTCAAGCCCTAAAGGTTTTTTTAAAGGCAATGGCAAAATTCCCTGAGATTTCAACAAAGCCAGGATTCCTCCTGAGACACTTGTAATGAGACATTAGAAAACCAGATAAAAACTAAACTTGTAAAGAAGAGCCTCATTGGAATTTATTTATATTGGCACATAAAAATTAACCTGTTCAACTCTGTTCAAAGCCTGCAAAGAAACGAAACCTTGTCTCTCGTAACATGTGTCCATGAAGTAGGAAGTACCGCATCACTCAGTATACCCATCAGAAACCAAGGTCTACACGGGGTCTACACGGTCTAGAAGAGGTGCTGCACAGTGAGGTCAAAGGCAGATGTACGAGGTGGGCTGCAGCTGCGCACACCCTGCGGGCAACCCAGAGACTATTCCAGACCCCAGGGCTTCAGCCCGGAAGCTTTATCAAGCCCGGCTGACATTATCAAATAGTTTTAGAAATACAAAATGACTATGTCGCTATGAACTAAGGGATCGATTTCGTATTTGATCCTTGATAGAAGGGGTAAAATTCAGCAGCTGTTGAGTAAAAATCTTAGAATAAGTTATTAATCTTCACGTGTTAAAAAACAAATGTGGACCTGCAACATGCAACACCTCAAAGCCACTGATACCACAAACTCTTACTCCATAATCGTAAAGAGAAGTTACTTGGCAATAACTGGAGAACTGCAAAATGTGTTGTCCATATATAGACACAGATATGCACCTGTCACGAGCATGTTCAGAAGTTGTTTTTTCACTACGAACACCCTTGAAAGTCAGTCCGCTTCATTCATTAGACAGTGATGGTCAGGAATTACTAACGATCTTTTGTGTGTGGACATAAACTTCTGGAAATACAGACTGTTGTTGTTGAAAGAGGACTTGCCTCATGTCTCTAATGTGTCACATCTAGACATAAGGTTTGAGGAGGAAAAAATTACATAGATCTAGTGGTATTACTACAAACATCAAGTTTGTACTTAAGGAAATTCACGCTTTTGTCATCTGCGTGTCAAGAACATTCTATGGAGAGAAGATCTGTTTCCAGTCTGACCAACTTTTGCCACTGCACTGGCAGAAGGCAGAGCAGGCAGGTCTACATGGGGGAAGGATGTGCTTATGGGGACTACCGGGAGCTCACACCTAAGAACTGCGGCAATGCTGGGCTATGAAAAGAAAAAAGAACGAACAGAAACAATTACTGTATGTACATTAGCATAGAAAGAACTGGTACAACATTCAGCTCTATGAACGACCAGTGTAACGAAGGGAGATGAGATACCTCCGATAAGATGAACTAGAAGGCTCTGCACACTGAGCGTAGATATATCCACCTGGCTGAGTCATCCAGCTCTCTGCAAGAATGTCTCTCAGAGATGAACAGATCTCGAACACTAAGAGACATCCAGCAACCAAGCACCTGTCTTGCCTCCATCTGAGGTACGTGAGGGGAGAAAACCTCAACTACAGAAAATAGAAGGACAAGGCTCAGACTGGTCCCATGGATAAGATGACAAACTGAAAAAAAAGCTATCTTGCTGAAAAAGCCAACAAATGAGGACAGAACAAGTTTCTAAAAGCAACTATTTAAGGCAGACGAAGACTGGCTGAAATGACAAAATTATCTCCAGACCAGTCCATCGGGAAGAACTGTAAAGTGGTAAGTGCACCGTGCCCACCCTGCCTCACACAGCCCTTGCAAGAACAGGAAGAAATCCTGGTAGACACGTCTTAGGTACTGGCAATGCACGAAAGATCTGACCCTGAATGGTTGAGCAAGCGCTCAACAAAGAACAGAAGATTATGCATGTTCCATTACTTTAAATCTATAGCTATTTATATTTTGAAACCTCCTGTGTATCTCATTCATTCTTTATGATGACTTCTGTGCAAACACTAGAATAAGGGCTATTAAAATGTCGTTAAAACAGGCGTGAGTCTCACCATCACCAAGGTCACTGAGAGCACGACTCTCAAGTATTCCGTGTTCTGCAATCACCAGGACTCAGCTGTATTTAAGAGACCTGCTGACAGACCTAGGACACCCTTCACGGAGTTTGTTCCTTGCAGAGACCCTATGCCAGGATGTGTAGCTACGCCAAATGGAAAAGTGATCTTGTCAGCACAGCTTATTCTCTTCAGAGAGCTATTTCAGCAACTTAAAGAGAAGAAACATCTCGCTGACCTAAGTTTATGGTTTAGTGGTGGACTCGGAAGTGCTAGGTTAATGGTTGGACTCAATGATCTTAAAGGTCTTTCTAACTTAAACGATTCTATGATTCTAAGTTCCTTCTTTGCTGGGGAAGTTTGCCATTACAGCTATAACTAGGAAGTCCCAGAAAAGACTCTGGGTACAAAGGTGGTCCATATAACGGAGTTTAACGTCAGGGAAAAGCAGAATTTTCCTAAGCCGCAAACCTGTTGAGTAAACCAAATCTGTCTCTGTTCCCTTTCAAATACCATTACATTTGAACGTCTAGAAGAGACAGTGGGAGAAACTTCTGTTCTTCAACAGAAACATTACAACACTCAGATTAACAATTCCTTAAAATATAACCATGCATTTTTAAAATTATATTCTGTCGTATTTCCAAGCTGGTCCCTAGAGGGCCACATCAACATTTCTGTGGGATAATTCCTTAGTGATTTCTGAAGAATACTAGTGACTGTTTCTGCACTATATTTAAATAAGAGCAAAAAATATTTTAAGGAAATCCAAGCAAGTGTGAAAGTTCAATCAGTACATATTTAAGTGTGATTCCTCTGGTTACAGAAGAATGGTGGAGCACTAGCTTACTGCTAACACAACTTACTAGCTCAGACTTCACACCAACGGAAAGCAGCCCGGCTGAAATCTGAGTAACAGTATGTGCGCAATGCTGCGCTTGAGCTAACAAGCCACGCTGGTTTTGAGCAGGCTCTGGACTTTAAGCAGGGTTTTTCCTGAAGTTTCCAAATGCGTATGTTTTAATATCACGAATAAGAGGCAAATCCCAGCACAAAACTGAAACACAAACTAGCTTATTTGAAATACTCAGAGAATTTTTTTTAAAAAAAATTCAACATATTCGTCATTCACCAATAGGCAGATTTTGTTAATTAAGCACCAGTGGATCTGCTTCACAGCAAACAGATTATTTCTTAGACAAAAAAGTTTAACAATGACATACAGATGACCTGGTGTACATGTGCTCATGTGCACATCTGCTCAGCTGACTGCCACTGGCTGACCTTTGTCAATGTACTTGCAAAGGAAAATTCTGTTCACACAGCCACAAATCGATATGGAAATATTTTTACTCCACAACATTGAAATCTGAGAAAAAGACAGCCTAATGACATATCAGCAAACAATGAGAAAAACTTAGATCATCACATCAAACGCTTCCAATTACAACTTGATCTTAGCACTGCTTTTGTTGAAAATTAGTGGTATATGTAATCATCTTGCACTTACCACACTCAGCTACATAACTCTGAATGGAAACACACCTGGTGTGTTAAGTTAAGGTCTCTATCATTTTTGAAAATTCAGAAAGTTTTAATACGCAGCCAGAATCTTAATTTTACAGCCCATTTGGATTTAGTCTACGCTACTTCTTCAAAATTGAAATTTTTGTCTCTATTTAAACAAACAAACAAAACTTTCAAAGACCATTTTAATGACTTAGATATGCTTAACTGAAAAAATGGTAAGTTCAATCTAAATGCAGAAGTTTTTGACATCACAGCCGCACCAGCATTAAATAAAAAATTAAAAAAAAATATCAATGTGTTACCAAAAATGTAAGCACAGATGTAATTTAGCGAAAAAGAAAACCTCGAGAACGGTGCGTATTGTATTTTGCCCAGGTACCATGACAAGCTACCCGGGGAAAATACTTTAACTTTCCAATCCAAGCTTTACCTTCATTACCAAATTTGTGACTTCTTCTGTAAGAACACAACTACGTTGATCAAATCTTTAAGTGCAAACTGGTCTTACACACTAGCTATGGGTCATTAAGAGTCTACCTCAACAACACTGCTGGATGCATGTTTTCATACTGGGAAAACTACAAATGATGCCTAGGGAAAAAATAGTAAGTGAAGGGACAAGGCTTGTTATGTCAAAGGAGCGACTTTTACATTAAGATATGTTCCCAAATCCACTGATGTCATGGGTTGATATAAAAATTGGTTTAACCACAGTGCCCCAGGATGAAAAGCTGAGGGAGTGAAAACGGTGGTAATTTTCTCTGGGGAGAGGGGCCAAAAAACAGGGTGTGCGGGGGGCGGGGGGGAAGACACCAGAAACCCTTACTGTGTTCATGTGCAAAAAAGACAAAATTTTCACCATCAGACAGGTGTATGTTCTAGCATTCAGTTCTCAGCCTGCTGCTGGTAATTTTCAGCTTAACATGTGTTTTGATATACACCATGTTTCTCAGAATTGGATGAGAGCTGGATTGCTGGAAGGTGGGACACACGTATTTACCGTAGGAGAGATCACTTGCTAATGCTAGAATCTTTTCCCTGTCATTTCTATGGTTATTTTTACTTAGGTTTAAATATACGTTAAAGATGACTATAGCAGACACTTTTTCCTATTTGATGAAACTCGAGCAAGTTCTACAATCGAGCACAGTATGCCTGCACGGACTCCCAGTCAGCGGCGGTTACCAAACATCAGCACCTTTAGTGGAAGGGGAACACCTACCAAATGTAGTATTTTAGCTCGCGCTAGCACTCTCACTGTTACCCCCTGGCTGGCTGGTAATGTGCTGGTTTGTAGGTTCAACAGAAAAGTGTTTAAAGTACTTAGTACTATAGTAAAGTATTTAAAGAAAAGGTATTTAAAGTACCAATAAATTCAGCTGATGCCTGGAGCTCCAAATTCTGAACACAAAGCAACGAACCTTTGAAATCAAGTGACAGAATTAATAAAAAGTAAAAGTTGCTTACACTGCTGACTTGGATCAGAATCTGTGGTCATCTTCACGTAGTTTGAGGGGAAGAGACCTGTCACACCACTGATTTCTCCTTGCCACCAGTCAGCATCATCTTTGCTCAGTACATTAATAAGCTGCCCTTTGGAGAAACTGAGCTCATCTTCATTGTTTGCCATATAATCATACATCGCTATCACTTGACACACTATGAAGAAAAAACAGATATAGCAGAACACTGTTACACAAGTATTTTTGAGCGTTTTACATAACCACAGGAAAGAAACAACAATTTCACATACACTGTTACATAAGAAAAATGCTGCATGATCTTATCTTGATGTGGAACTGTCCTCCCTTCTCTTTTACTTTCTTTTTTTTAATTGGGCCAGGCAGTAATCTTCATTTCCACTTTATATATCTATGCACTTATATAGCGAATTGGTTCAGTTAGTATAGCATCCACTGACCTTCTAGACATTTTAAAATATAATCACGTATGCTTCTATCTCTTTTACTGGCTCAGAAAAGAAAGTGAGTTTGATTATCTTATAGCTGACACTTGTGAGAAAAACATGGCAAAGGCAGAGGAAATGTGGATTAGCTAATTGTGAGCCGCTAGTTTAGTCAAAGGGAAGTTTTGTCCAGTAACACCCAGGAAGCTGTTGTATAAGCAAATCGTAACTGTGGAGAACAGCACAGTTTAAGCATGCAGAATCAAAAAACTCCTGTTCTGCGAGATAATCTCATTTTTACCCGGCCACTCAAATGGAAAAATACAGTGGAAATTTGCTGTTTAGTCTCCCTCGTTATAAGGAGCAGTGCATGTAATTCCAAGGTGTTTGCCAATGACTGTTAGTTTTCTGTAAGATTTTTGCTAGCGTTTGGAAACATGGAGTTTCCAAATGAGAAGAGTGTGGCTCTTCAGTGCATTCAGCAAAATTAAAAAGCTCTTCCCATGGAAGATGGACTGCTGATCCTCACAGATTTCTGCATATAAACGTCTTTGTACGACTGAGATTTTCTGTTGTAAGGTACGTAGAGGATAGTATACGCTAGGGATGGACCCTACACAGAACTGCTTTGATTAAGAAGTTGTGAGATTTTACCTTTCTTGGAGAGATAAGAGCTGATTCTGACTAGACTTTGCCTTCCACAGTGACCCCGCTATCAGATACGGCCATTAAACGTAGTATTACGCGTTATATAATTCATGCTAGTATCTGAACAATTGAAGCAGTTACATAAAATATTCTAAATGAAATATAAAGTCATTTTTTTCACCTGAGGGAGCAGCAGATGTGGTTCTTTCACTGCTCGGTCCCAGTAATTTCACATGGCTGGCAGGGAACCATCCTTTCTGTCTCTTTTTCCCTCTTGCCTGTAAGTGTTTAAAACGGTTATTACACAATTAAGAAACCAAATAGTCTACGGACTGGAAAAAATGCCAACAAATAAGTTACACAGTTTTACCAACAAAAGACAAGAAGTCAGGCTTCCAAACACCCACTAAATACTAAACAGATCTCAAAAGGTAAAAATCTGGCTAAGGGATAAAATGACCCCGTTCAAATAAAGCTGCACCCTAGTATCTTCTGGCAAATTTATTACTCCAAAATTTTCAAGTGCAGCTAATTATTTCAGTGCACAATTTAATTATAGGGCAGAAAATTCGCTCTATGAACATCCCACTTATGCGTCATATAAGGAGTCTCTAATGAGATACCCAGAACAGAAGCAACAATTACCATAAGGTACTTTGCAAACCCTGACCTAGGTATTTGATATCACTTCCTACCTAGTACAGCACGGGAGAGTTTGAAAAGAATTTCCTCATTTTTTAGTCTTTGCTTTTTGGGTCCCACAGGTAAAGATGATCTCTGCACACACTGAAGAAACAAATATACTTCAGAGTGCACAAAAAAGCCAGGATGTAAAAGTGAGCCTAGATTTTGGAAAGCAGTAACTGCAGAGTGAGGTCTATTACAACAACAAAGAAATTCATACTCCCAAGAATTGACAATTATGTATCTTAGTTTCCCTCCCCCCTGCCTTTTTTTTTTTTAATTATTATTCCTGAGCCAGCACTGGGCCTACTTTTCTTAAAATACAAGCTATTCATTGCTGTCTGTATTTACTTAATTTTTTTGCACAAACTATGAATTAATTTTCCACTGCTGTTAATTTACAGAAACTCAGCACAGCAATTTCTCAACTTGTGCGCTGTTATCTCTGCTCCAGCTTCTGTAAAGCAGGCTGGTTTTAAAAACAGATGCTGAATAGTTAGATCAGCTCTGTTCTCGCTGTTGGAGAGGGAAGATACGTGTTAATACTCAAAACAGAGCGTGTGAGGCTGTAGAATACCTTAGGAAAGGCCAATTAAGTGATACTAAGAGGACAGAACTTTCTATTGTGCTGTTTGATCCCAATATTGGAAATAGCATTCAGTACTGGAAGTAACACTTTTAAATTCAGGTAACACTGCAGATTCAGCTAAAATTCAGCTAAAGAAAAGGGTAACCAAGAGACATTACAAGATTGTGATTTAACTTTTTGCATTGTTTGCAAAGATGAAGGCTATTATGGACAAGATCCATGGGGCTCCAAAAGTCAAAATATCAACTGTGATTTAAGAAGAACGTCACGTAACAGTACCCTCAACCCTTGGGACTAGCAACTCATCTCTAGGTGGGGACAGGAGAAAAGCGGGAACAGCAGCATTCACAATAAACTAGCTTCCAACTCCAACTTCCAAGAATTCCTGTTCTTTCATTAGAATAATTTTACAATTTAATGTTTTACCAATTAAATCCTAAGCAATTTATTAACTGTCAACATTCCTCTTTTCCCTCCCATGCACATGTTCACTGACAGTTTTACTATTTTCTGCGACCAAAAAAAAAAATCCCAAACCAAAACACAAAGAAAAACCCCCAGCAACTCAAGATTTAATTAAAAACTTGGGTTTCCCCAAATATGGTTTATACAAGATGAAAATAACTCTCTAGCCAGCTTTCAGAATGCTATACTTAGTTGTTTTCTTGAATTAAACACAACATTACCTCCTTGCCATTCATGAAGTCACAATTATTTCCCCTTCAGTACTTACCTGCAACTCTCCTTGCCACCATCCACTAGCATTTTTCTTCAGAATAAGTATTAGCTGTCCTGGAGCAAGACTAAGCTGTTCGGATCCTGATGCAGCGTAGGCAGTAGTAACCTGAGCAATTTCTGAAAAGATAATATATTCATTACATTTGGGTTTTTTTCATTACATTTGTTATTTTTTCATTACAGCTAGGTCCACAGAAATATCCTGGTAGGCATCTTGCAGCTAAGCACATTAGCCACCATTAAAACACTGCTATGAACCCAGACGCTCGTAGTCACTTAAGAAACAGTCCTAAATGTTAAAAAGTTATCACACACTTACCAGGTTTCTTATTTATTGTTCCAGTTTTGCCAGCATTACCAGAAGCCTACAAAGACACAACAATCATCTTTTAATGTGCAGTCAGAACAGTAGAGTTTACACCAACTTTAAGGATGTGGACAGAAAAGCATGCGGAGATTTTAGTTTTGAGCCCGTATTTAATAATCCTGTAGGGAGAGGGACAGTGTGACACTGTGGCTACAGCGCTGATTTAGCACTCAAGCTACCTAGGCTTTTCTTTTCTGTCAAGCACATTAACCTCTGCTTAAAATCACTATCTAAGAGCTAGATATCAATACCAGTAATACAATAAAATTGAGAGTAAGCATCGTGCATTAATTCTCAGAATACAAACTCACTTCTTGATCCTTTAATCTGACGTAATTGGAGGGGAAGATTCCAGTTCTGCCATCAATGCTCCCGGTCCACCATTCCCCTTCCTTCTGGGTCACTAGGATCTCCTCACCTTCCGTGAAAGTCAAGTCACCAGGCTCAGAGCTTGAGTATGAATAGAGCGCAACATACTCTGCGCAGACAGCACATATAAAGAAGGAGACAACAGTTTCAGACAGGAGGATAAAAGTACGTCAGATGCAAGTAAAGGTATTTTTGATATCAGCGTTCATCAGTGTGTTCATAACATGGATCATGTCTTCACAAGTTTGTGAATCAACCTACCTACCTGCTTGATTGTAATCACATCTCGCCTCATGCTTACAACTCTGAGTTACAGGTACACAACTTTGTACAGATAGATGAATTTGGCACAGCGAGACTTACTACCCTATGATCACCCTGCAGACCAGCAGAGGCCTGTAGACCACAGCTTGAAAACTCATCTCTTGCATTAAGTATTCCACCCTGTGTTTCACAGCAAGCGTGTATATTCCACGCCTAAACCTGATTAAAACCTTTCTTATCTGGCTAACACAGCAAAAATGAAAAACACAAGTGGAATTAAAATGTAACTGGGGAAGCATGGAGATACACTAGATTTAAAGGCTTAGAAAGCGCTTCCCACAAATTTTTCTCCAGTAATATTTGTTTTCTCTACTCCCTGCTGATTAAAAGGGAATGATCTACGCTCAGGAGACTAAAAATCCCTTCTCATGTCTCTACAGTATAGCATTATGCAGTAGAGAACAGCAGGAAGAGAACTCAGCTTATGGGCATGAGACGTATTTAAGTTTTCAGAAATAAATTAATGCTCGAGCAAAAGTCTTAAAAACAAAACCAAAACCCAGGCCTATGCTCAACCGGAGTTAGTTATAAGCTTTACTTAAGTTCCTGTTCTAGAATTCTCACATCAGTAGCTCAACATTTGCACTGTGTGTTTTGGACAAGCACTAAAAGGCCTGCTCAGAAACTCTTCACGTATTTAAGCTTATTCACGTGCCATTAAGCAGAAACAGACTGTATCATTAAGTAGCGTATTTCATGCTGTCTTACCCTCTCCTGCTGTGTAAGACTGCGTATTAGGCTTTTTGTTTACAGCTGCATAAATAGCTTCCGGTCTGCAGGAAGAAAAAAAGGTTTGTGTAACGAAAAGTTTGATCAAGAACAAATCTCTTAATTCGGATGAGACTAAGCTCATTTTGGTTATCTCAAAGTTGGTATTGCCTCTGAATTAAGTGCAAAGACTTCCCTGACTGTCAAACAGTGACAGGTACTACTGATACTTAAAATACGAATGGCATCCAACAGCACATCACTTCAAAAAAAAGTAGTGGAATGTGATGAAAGATGAAAATATATATTCACAAATTATGCTATCCAAAAGAAGTACAAATTAAAGATTCTGTCTAAATTCTCTCATTCTACAGAATTTCTAAGAACTTTTATCATAATCTATGAAAAGAAGAATTCACACACAATGGTACAGCCATCCCAGAAGTAACCAGACTTTGAAGTATTACCTGAGCAGTTCCCTGCAGCATTAGAATAGACATAATGATCAAGTAAAAAAAAAATACACTATTTGTGCAAGATGCGCCTTACGAGCTCACAATTATTTGTAGGTCACTCAGAAATCGGCACCTTCAGAGGCAGAATGCAACTACACTGCAAGAGAGCTGACTCGGTAATGAAACAAAACAAAGCCTGGCACTTGATGAATAATCAAACACCACTGATTTTTCACAGCACTCAGCCTTGGAAGACTGTCTATTTACACAGTAGTGAGCCAAACATTACTTGGCTTGCCAGAATGAAATAATAAAAGCCTAAAACGGCATGGTGTAAATTGTAAATGGTACTTATGTTCTGCACTGCAAGAATTTTGCACTCTAAACCACCTCTTTTTGCAAACTGTTGAATAAAACAAGAATAAAAGTTGCACTTACTCCTCCTTCTTGATTTCGCTCCCTGGTAAGAGCTTGACATATGATTTTGGAAACCAACCCCTTCCTCCATGTACCTCTCCAAACCACCAGTTCTCCTGCTGCTCCAGGACAGTAATGATATCATTTTTTGAAAAATTCAAGTGGTTATCTTTTTTTGCAGTCCAAGAGCAAAGTGCTTGTGCTTTTAAGTTCTCGACAGGCTGCCCCTGTTAAGACAGAAGTGGAAATGCTGATCGACCATACTACCCCAAACTGCTGCAAGTGTTAAACACAAGCAAACAAACATTGATGTATCTTTTATTGAAGTTTAAGCCACTTCATTCCTAAGTGATGGCTGAATAATTTGTTGTACGGTCAACAACATTTTACATTGATGTATACAAACTGCTGACTGAGAAACAATCTCTCAACTCTGTTTCTTATTTGTTAGCAATATCTCGTGTGCCTAATTACAGGTGAAAATGATTTTAGAATTATGAAACATACGTGAGTCTTCTTGCTCAGTGGTCCCTGGAAACATGCAATTATGTCAACGCACATTAGTGAAGCATTCAGACTAGCTTCTTTATCCTCTAGCCTGTTCAGAGCACCCACTATTAGGAAAGTCGTGTTTTGGTTTGTTTTTTCTTTAAATCAGTTTCATTAACATGAATCTAAAATACGGAAAGTTATCCACTCTCACACAATATACCTGTCCGTGAATGGGTGAAACAGACCCAGGGGACACGGTGCGAGTAAAAGCTGATTTCTGTTGCCATGCTGTATTAACATTCAGGTTAGAAAAAGGTATGTTTTGGTAATCAGATTCTTCTGCAGATTTACTTGGTGAAAGTGGTCTGCAAATTGAATACAAGCATATTTAACACATTACAGTTTTTACACAAAAAGTACCTCAAGCAGAGTAACTTTTTTTTTTTTAAACTTATATAAAACAGATAGGCTATACAATCTGAAGCAGACTATCAAATACTTTAAATTTCCAAGCTAAGACTCCAGGTAGCTTCTTTAATAAGTTTTCTGCATTTGCATTTTAAAAACAAACACTGAATGAAACTATACAGGACATCATGCGTTAGCTAAATTTAGAAAAAGCAATTTTAACACAAACATAACAAAAACTCACTCTGAAGCAGCTGAGGTAGTAGATAAAGATACTGTAGGAGGAAGTAAGGCCTTCTTGGGAGACAAAGATTTTTCTCCTTCTGGTACTTTTTCCACATAATTGCATGGAAACCAACCAAAATGTCCTTGAAAACTCCCATAAAGCCAACCAGGCTCCCCTACAGTTTTTTCATCAACCTATGGACAGGAGGATAAAGACAAAGAAAACAGAATTAGCAGTGTGAAACAAACAGGGCATCAGCACCTGCTGGCACTCTGAATTGAACAGCGTGAGCAGCACTCACACGAGGATCAGCATTTTCATTCTTTTCCCTTTCAGAATTGAGCTGATTTTGCTCTGTTCAAGAAACAGGGTGATGATGCAATTGCACTGGTTTTAGACACAGGTGGAGACAGGTCTCAAAGACATTATATTCCTTCAAACGGGCTCCAAACATGCACACTGGGGATCATGTACTATAATTGGAGCCACTCTGGCTTGCCAAAAATTACAGTGCATTGTGCTATATTTTGCCAAATGCACAACCGAGAGGCAGCGGCTGGCGAGCCTAGCAGTGCATGAAAACAACTGCTGCAGTTCTGCTTATAGGTATAATTAACCGTGTCATTTGACCGCATGCAAAATACGTCCAAAAATTCTGTTATTTACTATATGATTACGTATAGAGCATCCTTAAACATTCATAGCAACATCGAAGCCTCCATTACGCTGCAAATTAGCAAATTAGTCAAAATTAGCTAACAATCAGCAGCTCATCAAATATTATCAGCTAGTTAGCTTAGCTGAGGTTTAGGGTATAAGAGGAGGAGGAGGCGGCAGCTGTTAACCTATTTCTAAAATAAATTATCAGTAGTTAAATGACACTGTTAATTATATCTGAGAAGGAAGCCAAAACAAAACCTACTTCTCTTGTTCCCTCTTCCATGCTTCATTGGTATGAAAATGCAAATGATTTAACACTGTCAAACTGAAGGCTAATACTTAAGTGTTTTAATAGTTCGTACCGCATTGCTTTGTAAATTCTCCCTTACCACCTACCTATATCGCTTATAGTACATATGGTTCCTCCTCATTCAGACTTATATATTGGATACGTATATATTAATTGTATTACCATAGTTGTAAATCAGTTTTCACATTCCACCTGAATGCACTTGCTTTCAAAAACATGTATGCTGACAAGTGATAGAATTACATGACATCACACAGATATGAGCCGAGATGTCAGAAAACACTTCCAATCTTATGGTCCTGCTGTAATA
This sequence comes from Pluvialis apricaria, assembly GCA_017639485.1. Lineage (NCBI taxonomy): Eukaryota > Metazoa > Chordata > Aves > Charadriiformes > Charadriidae > Pluvialis > Pluvialis apricaria. The sequence continues at coordinate 121,998,249 of CM030009.1, forward strand.
TTAGAGACAGCATATTCAGCGGAATTCAGAAAAGTGCTACAAAGAACGGACACAGAATAAACTACTATAGTTATCTGCCTGAGGGAGCATTTATAAAAGACCAGCCAACAAGAAGCAGAAGTCCATGTTAAAAATACATTAGAAAACGGTATTAAGATTCAGAAGAACCTTTCACATCTACTTGTTAAATAACTAGTTCCATTTTAATTCAAATGTCATTACTTAATAATTCATGCCTGTATTTACTATGCTTATATTTCAAGCAGACGCTTGGAGGCCAACCTGTACACGTACAAACTGCAACAACTCTATCATTCCTGATCTATTAATTTTATAAAGTTTATGCTTAGCATTCACTATTGTTATTTTAAACAGATTCTCAACACCTCTAGGATGTGTAAGATCCAAAGAAAGATTTTAGCTGATGTTAATTTCATCTGTTTAAAAAAAAATTTTTGAGTAAGCCTTAAAACGTATCAACGTAAGACAATTAAGACCCTGTGTATCTCAAGGACAGGGAAGCAGGGGGTGATTTTTGCAAGTAAAATGTGAATGGCGAATCTTACCTGAATTATATCTCCAGTATTAAAGCTCATCTCATCGTGATTCCTTGCTTCAAATGGATATAAAGCTCTGTAATTTACCAAGGAAACTGAATTCCTAGACTCTGAGACACTAACTGCATTGCCTAAAAGGACAAGAAAACTAGTTACCATTTTGATACAGCTGAAAGACACGCGCTTAAGTTGGAGCCCCATCATGCTGAGCAGCAGGTATGAATATAAGAAGAGAACAGTTCTTGCCCCAAAGACACCATGCAAGTATTAAAGGAGATCACTAGCTACAGCAGGCCGATGGGATGCATACACTGCAAGAGTTCAACATGATAATCATAGTAAATGTAACATAGGCAATAAAATGCATTGTCTTCTGAAGCAAAAAAATGCCGTCTTTAGATATCTTCTCATCTTTCCTTGTCAAACTGCTCTGGCTAAGCCAGTGCTTTAATATAGTCTGGTTTAACACACAATTATAATTTTCCAAATTGAAGACATACCACTGTTGCAACAGTAAGTGTTCAGCAGCGTGTGTGAAGATTTTTCTTAGAAACCTAAAATAGCAGAATATCACGATTTCTATTTTCTTTGCATCTCTGTTCTCCAAGTCTGTGACTGATGTCGCTAACAGTGAATGTTTTATAAGGTATAGCTGAGGTGTGCAAATATCTTTCAGCACTGTTCCAATTTAGTTCTTGCTGAACTCAGTGATAAAAGTGGCTAATAAAAACTGACAAGAACTAATGAAGGCTGGAACTAATCAAAACTGCCTTTATAGAAAACACTGTTAAACCAGTATTTTTCAAAGTCCCACAACTAGAATTACATCTAGTCATTCAGTTCTTTGCTTTTTAATAAGAGGCATTGAGTAATGCAGAAATAAACTAGATTTCAGTGTTAATAAATCACTTTGCTGAGCACTACCTGCCCATCCACTCATCACTGAACAAAACTCCGTATTAGCATTCTGCTTTTATAACAGAAATTGCAGGCTTAGGGAAAAGCTAAACTATTACTGTTTCCAGCATCTGTGATTTGTTGGCCGTGATCACTAGAAGATTTGTCATCAGTCATAGGTGCGGAAAACCCATAGAAGTAACCTAAGTTAACAGGATGATTTATAACTAAGTAAAGACCTGAAACGTTGTTGGTTGTTTTTTTTAAATAATATCTTAGACAATAAGCCTTCCATTGTGTCACATTAACAACAATATATTTAAAGAATGAAATAACACTCAGGAAAATAAGAACCATTAAAGCAAAAATGTAACAGACTAAGATTACCTTCATTTTTCCAGGGTGGCTTAAGACTTTTACCCTCCGTTGGTTTCAACAGATCTGTAAACTTCTCATTTATGTTTAATTTAGAAGTGCGTTTCTCCACCTCTTGAGAGTTGGTCACTTCTTTTATCTTCTTTATTTCTTGGTTCTGCTTACGCCTCTCCTCAGCTTCTTTTGCAATTTGCTCTTGCTTTCTTTTATCTTCTTCCAGTTGCCTCTGCCTTTGTAGTTCTGTCTCCCTCAAGATCGTGGCTTGCTTATTTTTTTCCTCCTCTGCATGAAGCTGTTGTTTATTTTCCCTTTCTCTCATCAGAGCAACTGCTTCTTCAGCTTTCAGCTTTTCTTGAACTTTTTCCTGCATTCGTTCTTCCTCCAATCGCTTCTTTTTCTCTTCTTCTTCCCTTCGGATATTTTCCTGCCATCGGTTCTCCTTCTCCCGTTTTGCTTTCCTGAAAGAATGAGAGAGAGGTATGAGAACATTCATTTTTATATGACGGTGTTCACAGAGTAATTGACTGCACTTGTCAGTAAAACTGAGTCTATGATATTAATCACTCTCCTCTCTGTGCGATAAGCTCTTCCACAGGAGACCATGCTTCGTCTTAATGTGAGTGCCAGTATATTTCACATATAAATAACAAATGGATTAAAATTCTTGGTATAGAAACACTGCCACATGGTTACTTGTGCAGTGCCTCCACGAGCACTTCTGCTCGCCTACATCCTGATGAGCAAGAAGTGATGTGGTAATTGAACACAGGTGGTGTTAAGCTGTCCACCAAGTTAGTGATGCCTGGATACACATGACAAACAACTAATACCTACTCAGTCAGAAGTGCTTTTAAGGCAACAGGTCAGATCTTTTGAAGGCCAGCAAAACAAGGCAGAAAATATAAGGAATTTTAAATGTGTGAGGATTATCTATTAGAGGAGCTAAAAATCTTATTAGCAAAAGTGACTACTTGGTTTATCTGAATTATAAGGTGTTTTGTTTTCGTTTTTTTTTAAGAAGATAAAAACAGATTGGAAAGAGGAAATTCAAACTATCTTACATCAGTGGCACTCCATATAAAACGTTTTCTCTAAGGCAACTCACTAGGATGCATTTTTATCGATTAGACCTCCTGCTTATCGGTGTCTTAACGTCACCAAAGCATTCTCTTGCTTTAAAAACTGCAATGCTGATACATTCAGACATGGTACCTTGCAGCCTCATCTTCCAGTCGCTTTTTCTGTGCAAATTCAGCTCTTCGTTTTTCTACCTCTCTTATTTTGTCCTGTTTGATCCTGTGGAGCTGCTCCAAGGCTAATTGCTGTGTGCTGTAACTTTCTCTCAGGTCCTAACGAAGAAACACAACGAAGTACATCAAAAGGAATAAAGCCAATCTTTGGAGAAAAGCAGCCAAGCATTTTAATACTTTGTGAACCAAGTTTTAATACAAATGGACAAAGTTATTAACAGTCCTTGGAGGTCACTGTAAAGAAAGTCAAATAAACAGAAGTATAAAAGTGGCAGGCAGGTTTGCAAAGCCCTTGACGTAACACGCTTTCAAACAGACCTTCCAGTCATACACCTGCTGGAAATGGCAAATACAACAGAGGAGAAGGGAAGATATAAAACTGAGTGTTCAAACACAAGGACATTATCTAAGGACACAGAGGGCAATGAAGCGTATCTTAAATAACTACAAGACACATTTGCCAAGGAGGCAGCTTCAACTGAAAGCCGACACAATACCACAAACCTGAGAATGCATCCCTTCAGTAGGGTGTTCGCCTCTGCAATGCTGTCTGAATGATCAGTCCCATACACAAATCAGAAAAACTCTTCTAAAAATGTCCAGAAAGCTTACCGCCATGGGAAGCCATAGCCTAAAAACACTAACTCAGACTGGAGTTTTCCTGTATTTCTAAACTTCACAATTTTACTCTTTTCCTTTCGAACACATCCCTTCAACTCCTATTCCATCTCCTTCTGATAACAAACTTTTTCACAGCAGAAAAATTAGCATGAATCTTTGGGATAATTAGATTTACAAAAGAAAAAGAAATCAACAATAGAATTACTTTGGACTGTACCTCAGCACGTTACAAAACATCTGTAAGATATGACATTATTTTTTCTTAGGAATCCTATGGATACAGACTGAGCAATGCAACAAGTATACCCCGACTTTTCATATCTCATCTCGTAAATGCAAACAAAACAATTAAGAATCATCTATTCCCACTACAATATGCATGCTACCTAAGAGACACTGAGCAATTTATATGAAAAGGGGAAGATAACAAGATTTCTGCATCAGTGAAAGTCTCTGTAGCAACAAACTAAACCAAACAACTCACTACTATTTCCCCCTGAACATATTCAGTTGAGAATACTTTTTCTTCTCATTTTGCACAGAAATTGAGGACGCTATGGAAAAAACCCTGCATTATAAAAACTCATGTATCTTTGATTTAAGGACAGAATAACCCTATGCAAAATGGAAAGGTCAGTTAAGTAATTCTGAGAATAATATATGGGGGGGCAGATATAAATCAAAGTCAGATTTTTGACCCCAGCAGACAAAAGCAGTGTAGAGGAAAAACAGCAAGGAGGTTTTAGTACTGGGTTAATCTTGAGGCTTAATAGCATTGCATTTGCCATGTCATATGTCATATTCTGTGCATTGATACTATTTCCAAACTTTTAAACTCAAATGAGAATTCATTAACCTGACTCACAGCTTAAGATATATGGATACAGGCATAGCGAGACAGGTAGAGAGCAACAGATGGAAAGGTGGGAGAAGACACTATTTCCAACTATGACAGTATTTTTTTGGTTGATGTTACTGTAACTAAAAATAAAAATATCTGAGTAAAACAACTGAGTGAACATAGTCCCTTAAGAAATAAAATGGCCACCAGTATTTTGCAGTTTGGCTTTCTAAGCAGGTAAGAAAATTTTAAGGCTTTAAGAGGAAGTAGAACTAGCAGAAAGAAAAAGAGCCTATCGATTTTCTTTAAGGAAAATTTATTTAATAGAAGTTGTACATCCACGCAGAAAGGGTAAGCAGAGAAAAATTGCAAAATAATTAAAAACCAAAAGAGCTAAAGATTAGAAAATAACCTTAAGTAAGAGGAAGAGGTTGTTGAGACAGCTTAGCAGAGACAAAAGGCACTGAAGAACAGAATCATCCATATTCTCACACTGCAAGATAAGGCAGATAAAAAGCCAATTAATCTTTGCACTGTATTTTGAAAAACTATTTTAGGGAAGTCTAAATGGAAGGTGCAGCCACTGAACACAGCAAGCCATGCAATAAACAAGTAACTAAAAATGCATGTTATATGTAGCCATTTTTTTAAAACAAAAGAAACTCCTTAAATGTTTACAAATTTTTCTTTGTGTTCTTTTTATTGGAGAGTGCAGAGCCCTCATGCTGGCCCAGCATAAATCCATTACTGAAGAACAAATTCACATCAGCGCCACGAGGAGGAAGCTGGTAAATGCAGTTAAGTGGATGCATGGTACCCTGCCTGAGAGTTGCATGCATTTTTAGGCAAGTCAAGAGTTGCCTCAAACAAAAACGCCTTCACGGCGAGTGGTCAGTATTTCTTAACTTCTACACAAATAAGTGGCCTACCCTTACTTTTAGGACAATATCCAAGTCTGCTACCAGATCTTGTACAATGTACTACGAAACCCTGTATTTCTTTCAATAAGAGTTTAACGTTTCATCCACAATTCAAAAGTTATAGCCAGCATAACCTCAGTACCACAAGAACACAATTTGCAAGGGCCTGAGAAACTTCAATTCTAAATCAAAATGAATTCTAAAAGGCAAAAGTTGAGAGTGAGCAACAGTTGATTCATGCAAAGCAATGATTAGCAATAATTTTAAGTGCACTTTTATTACGTTATTTACTCCAAGACTTTTTGTAATTCTCCTTTGACATTAGAAGTTGGGGAAAGCTTTTTGGAAGCCTGGTAGAAGTGTGACCAATCTTTATGACTGGATGGAGGAATAAAGATGCTGCTTAATGGTGTAAGACTAAGTATTTAGACAATGCATGTACCTTAAGCTGACTGTTGAATACATCCATTTCAGCAAGTTTAGAAGCAGTTTCTTTCTCAAGGGCATCTAGTTGTTCCTTAAGTCTTTGGCATAATTCTTCCTTTTCTAGGGACTTCTTGTGCACAGAACTGATTCCTGTACCTGCGTAAGGAAATACAAGCAATTTTATAAGGATTTCTGCTTTCACTAGTTATTTTACAACTTTCCTAATATACACGTATTCCCAACCTCTTTCTTTACAAAAATTCCCTGATTTACCTTTCTATTTGTATACAGCACAAAGAAGAAATGGCCCCAACACCCAACTGAGACATAAAGGCATCACATGCAATATATACAGAATAATTTGCAAGGTGCTTTTTTTAGTATCAGACCAATTCATAGCAAGCTTCTCTAGATAGGGGCTTCTTGTGTGATTTGATGTAAATGCCAGTGTAAGTTTTACATAAATTAACTCCCTTAGGTTTTACACTACCAAAAAAAGACAAGATATAATAGTATCTGCGGGCTGTATAGTCTGTGTAAATAAGGTTTCAAGCAAAATCTGTGCTTTCTTGCAAAAATGTGTTTGTTTGCCCCTTATTTAGAACATGAAGGAAATAATGGAATGCAGATGCAACAATGCTGAGATGGCACTAACTCAAAAGATATAAAAATGAAGGTGTGATTAACACCCCTGTACCCTTCAGCCTTTTTTACAAGTGATGAAAAGCAAGCAATGCAAACCGAAGAGAGTTCATTCGCAGGCACTTACTCTGAGTGTTTTCAAGTTGAGCATTTTTAATTCTTTCACTTAACAATTGCTTTTCAGGAACTAAATAGATTAGTTTATTCTGATAGTCCTGTAGATATTGAAAAGAACATAACAAATTTTTAATATTGCTTATAAATCGTTGAGTAAAAATGGGTGAATTTTCAAACATAACTTCAACTCATGTTAAGGAAACGGGGATGCAAGTCATCATTATGGGGCAGAGGAAAAAATAACTCCTATACTCTCAATATAAATACTACTAAAACTGAATGCTTTTTGACCCAAAACTATTAACACAACTGGGGGAAAAAACCCACAACACAGACATGCTTAAAGTATAAGCGTTCTCATGATAATATTTCAGTTGACTGACCAAGCCTAACATAATACATTAACTTTCTGTGACACACAGGAACACGAAAAGAAGTTTCCCTGACGTGGAGGAGCATTACATAAAAATATCGTAGAGCATGATTTATGGTAGTCAATTGATTTGAAATAATTCACGTCTTGCTATTCAAAGAGACAAAGAAAGCAAAAAGAGCAGAAGGGTAATTCAGCCCAAAGACCAACTTGCTCTGCATACAGAAAAACATTCCTTGTAAAAATTAAGAGTCTGGAGCCATAAGAGCATTTATAATTAGAAAGAAGTCACTATTATCGGTTCACATAAGAACAGTTGAGGTTTTGACTACTGTCCTCATTCAACTATCAGCTTGTTGTAGTACATGCAATCATTTATTTAACACCAATAATAAAACCAAAAATCTGTGTAGTGTTGACGACCTTACCAATTTCCTCTCTCTGCTACAATCAAACCAATTCACTATTCCTCGCTATGGGTATGAATCATCAACAGCATTATGGAAACACAGAATAAGTAGTAAAGGAAAACTACAAGAAATTCACTACAGAAATTCACATACCTGAAGCTGTTGTTGTAGTTGCTTCACTTCCATAATTCCTTGGTCATATTTCTTATCTAATGCCTCCAGCTCAGTTTTCCGAATCTGCTTTTTGCTTCGAATATCTTGCAATCTGCCTGAGATTTGCTGATGTTTGTCCGTCTAGAAGGAAAGCAAAGACAAAATATACCACATGTGGCAAGTAACACTTCTCCACTACATCTGTGGGTGATTAGTTCATGATCAATTCTGTAAAAAAACCCAAAATATCTGCTTTAAATTGCTCATTCAAAGCAGGGTGAAACTCCTGGTAGGCCATTAATGTAGATTCTAAGATTTGCATATTTAAAATACTGTATTTCAAGATGTGTAGTGAAATTTCTGTCTTACCAGGGCTTCTAATTCAAGATTAAGGCTCTTCTTTTTAGAAGTCAACTTGACAATTTCTTCTTGTTCCCTGTTACGTTGATTAAGAAGTTCTTGGCGACGAATTCTTTCCCATTCCAATCGCCGCTGACGCTCAAGTTCTTGCTTTGCTGCCTGCAGAAAAGTTACGTTACCTTAAATTACAATCGAGATGCAGAACTCTGAGATCGTGATTTAATATAACGTGCTCTATTTCTAAATAGCGTAACAGCAAAACATCATATTGTCTTTTGTAAAGTGCTCTTATATACTTCAGCATCAAAGAACGAAGTGATCCTATCAGATTCTTCATGGCATGCTCCTAACTTTGCATGAAGAAAAGCTACATAATTCAAAAAGAAAGTCCGTTTAGCTTAGAATACTGCCCATAAATGAGCACATTGACAGATACTACTCACAACATCCTTTGAGTATTTCACAGAACTACAAAAAATATGCAAGTCTTACGCATGCGCTGAGACGCTAAGTAGAAGCAAATTTGTCTCAAGTTCAACTGTCAAAATATTATCAGTTATGAATTCAGCACAACCTTGTTTGGTATACAGATTTTTGCATAAATCCAAGAAATCTGTCCACGAGAATCTCATCTGTCCTATGAAGCATGTGAAAATCTTCAGCCTACACTTGATTCATTTATAACAGTCACAATGTTTTCAGACAGAGACGATGTTCTCTCTCCAAGACAACCTGCCAATGGCCATGTGAGGGGACAGAACAAAAGGCAGCATTCAAATCCTGAACACTCCGTCAAGTAGATACTGTATATGTATGTAGATATTCCTTAAAGAATTATAAAATAATTTCAAGAAAACAACCTCCCGCCTTTCTATTTCTTTTCTCCTTTCTTCTTCCCTTTGTCTTTCCAACTCTCGTTGTCTCTCCAGCTGCCTTTCCATTTCGAGTTGTTTTTTCCGTTCCTGTTCCTGACGTTCCCTCTCTCTTCGCTCTTGTTCTTCTCTTTCTTTCTGAGCCTTACGTTCAGCCTCTCTCTGCTGCTGTTCCAACAGGACCTGACGGCGTTTTTCCAGCTCCATATTTCCCCTCTCGTAGTTGGCTTTCCTTTTGTCCTCAAATGTCACTAAAGCAAGAAAAGGTAGTTATTTCTGTCCTGTGCAAAACACTGCTGTCAAATAAATACTTCGGTTATGCTACTAAAGATAGATAGTTTCTTCTTGGCAAGCTCAGGTTGTTGCATCATGGATGACATAAGCATCTTGCATTTGTTAAAGTATTATTTTTCTTTTCAAAAATACCTTTAAATTTTCCTAAGTCTATTCCAACTGAAAAAAAAAAAGTTGTAATTTTAAAACTGACCACAAAAATTACTTGAATTTTAGAGAAAACATAAAGAACAGCTTTTATAAGCTCGGAGAAGACTATCTTCTGTTAAAGAGGTTTTCCACTGTGCAAGAAACCTTAACAAACAGAGAAAGAGCTTAGTTTTTAAGGGTGTTCCCTGTAAGAGCTCCTGGAGGTAAAAACAGCAGAAAACAAAACAGGATCAAGTTCAATTACTGCAGTATAGGATACAAAGAGATACAAAGGAATGGTTAAGGCTTCCAGCCACCACCCTTCCAAAGAGAGGCAAGTTGTGTCTTGCAGTGTGTATGTAAGAGACCTTTGCTGGTAGCATCAGGGAGTCAACAGCAGCATTTATGTTATGTGCAAATTGCATCTAGTTCTCAGAATTAAACTACATTGGAAGCCCCTTGTTTTCAAAACGTCCAGAACAAAGTCATGCCAGGAACTTTCAACTGAAAAAAAAAATTTGCAGTAGCATGGCAACAGCTGGCCATGAAGGATTTCTTTTCCAAAATACATTATTAATCAGCACACTTTTCCTTTCCTACCGGTAAAAATAGCCCCTCTCTTTGCCTTCTCAATTCTGTTAGATGTAATAGGCTGACTACATCCACTTAACAACCTTGCTACCACCCCAAGCTAAAAGGGATCTAGCTCCTGAAATAAGCTCCCTAGGGATTTGATTATGTCTTCCATTTTCTAAAGTTTTCAGTGCCCTTCAAAGACATGAAGAATGCGAACCCTATTTTACCTGGCTGTTTTTTCTGTGGCTCCTCCTCTTGCACAGGCTGGTAAGATGGCAGTGTTCCATTTATATTTTCAGTATATTTTCCACTCCTGGAGGGAAAAAAAAAAACACCCCACCATTGTCAGAGAAATAACATTTATTTTCTTTGTATAAAACACTCCCATTGAAAATATATTATGTTTCACTGCCCTCAGTGATATACCTGAAAGAAGGTGGTACCAGTTCAAGAGGCAGAGTTAGTGGCAGAGGCTGTCCGGCTTTGGCCATATCAGTTAGGTGCATGGCTAACACAAACTCATCAGCTCTCAGCTGTCCATCTCCATCGATGTCAGCTAGTGACCTGCACGGTTTTAACAGCAATAATAACGATCACAATCACTCACAAGTGATAGCTGAAATACTTTACTGTAAAAATAATTTTTAAAATAGAAAATTCCCATTAAATGCTCTGGTAAAATTAATTACAATTAATAACATGAATAGTTGATGAAAGGAGGTATTATTTTGTTTAATGCACTGATGCTTTTGTAAAATACAGCAAAAAGGACAGGAAAGGTTAAGAGACATCTCTTGGTTTATTGCATTAACAAGAGAAGAGCTGGGAAAAGAATCCAGAACTGTTCTTAACCAACTGAAAATGCTAGAAAAAAAAAATAAATTGAAAAGTGTTTAAGTCAAAGAAAACATTACATAAAATTACATCAAATTCCACAACAGGAACCTTTGTACAGTATTTTTTTTCCCCCCTTGTGTCTCCTCCACAGTGCAGGGAAGAGGTGAGCTGCCCCAGGGTACCGTGCAATGGGTAGGAAAAGGATCATCTATCCCCTCTAAGGACAGGGAAAACGACACAATCATATCATTGACCTACAAAATGCTTCCCACACAACTGGGGGAGGAGGGGGAACAGCAAAATGTTTCCAGAGATGTAGGCAAGCAAGCAAGAAACTTTCTCAAAGAACTATCTATGTAGATACAATTGCAGGAATGTGTCCTCAGACTGCTCTTAAGTTAAATGCTTAATAAAATAACTGCTTGTTAAAAAAAAAAAAAAAAAAAAAAAGCACTTAAAAGACCCACTAAAACCAAAAAGGAAACTACAAAACAAAACATCACCCCCTCACGTACTGCAGTGAAAAACAAAAGCAGGAGATGATGAAATGAGATTTGCATTATGTTCACAGACCAGCACTACTCACACGTAACAGTACCGTTATTACAGTAATTACCATGAATACTGTATGCCAGTAGAAATATTGGTAATTTCTTATTTAGGGCAAAACTGAAACTTGGGCTGTTAATCCTCTACATGGGCACACAGACCTCCTTGCACTGGCTACTGATATCTTCAGGCTAGGCACCCAGGAGGAAAACAGTCACTATACGCCTGCTTTACTTCTCCACACTCCAGAGTGGAGGAATACAACCCAACACTCCCTTTTTACCTTCACAGCATGTAAGCAAACAAGCTGAGCTAATACGGGGAAATATTTCAGCTTGCTGCTGCTAGAGACAAACAAATGACTGCCCTGGGATAAAGAGAAGAAGAAAGGGGCCTCAGAAAGAGCTGTAAAGCACCAAGCTGTTGTGGATTCTGCTGGGCCAGTAAATTTTATGTATAACATTCAAGTTATGTCTGAAGGCGTACTCCGAACTACTGTATCTAGCAGGACAGATTATTCAAGCCTTCAGACAACTGTAACCATTTCCATCACCACAGTAAAGTCAAGTCTTAACAAATGCGTAATACGCAGATATCTTTATGGGAACTCCAGTAAAATTCTAAAAAGCTGAAGGGTCACTTCATTTTTAATCTTTCTCCGTATTTTAAAACACACTTGATTTCAGAATCCTGCTTTTAAAATGAACAAACCCTCATCTCAGCTGAACTACTGCACCAGAAACTGAAATTAGTATTTGTACTATTATCTGGAGTTTAACAAACAAACACAAGGAGTGAAAAAAATACATTATGTCAAGGTGTCTCTTGAAAATGTACTAATGAACAAACTGGTTTAAGAAGCAGCTTAGTTTCAGTTTATGATTTTAGATCTATGCTGTCCCTTCATAATTTCTTATTAAATAAAGCACATTTCCTCTCTTAACACTATAAACACATTGAATTCATCACCAGTAACCAAACTTACCAAATTGTAGCCAACTGAGTCTGTGAAAGGTTTGATTGCAGAAGGGCATTCCTTGCTTGAAATCCTTAGTGAACGTGTAAAAGATTTTAATAAAAATAAATACTTTGAAGAAAAGATTCACATGTAGCAAAAAATGGGTCAAGAACTGGGGCATGTTTATTTTTAATATTAATCTAATCCATTTTCATCAGTGGCTGACAGTTGGCTTTACTTCCAGGCTTAACAACAGGCATTACAACCTGAACACAATAAAGATGTAAGTATTCTTGTGTACTTTTTTTTTTACTCAGAACACCTAACAGAAAAACTGACGTGAAAAATGGGTATTTATGGTAATCCCCACAGCTGTTACAAAAGCACAGCTGACTGCCTACCTAAACCTTGAGCCAGCACACTGGAAAGCTGTCAGCTTTCCTTTGATAACAAAGAACCATGTACCTTTCTAGGTGGGTCGATGAAACCTTCAGCCCAAAATCAACTGAACAAGATCAAAAAAGCATTGAGTCCCTTTCTTGAAAAAGCAAATTGTCCTCCTTTTTTGTAGGCTAGGAAACTGAGGCAGAGGCTTGGTAAGTGCTTATTCAAAACGGGAAATCTAGTCAGCTACAGAAATACACACTAACTTTACATCTACTAACTGCCTGACCAGCTTTCTACTCACTACATTGCAGTGAGTAATCCAGTTTTATAAGAACTCGCATAAAACTCTATTCTCATATTAGCTTTGTATGAAGTCTTTCGAAACCACCATAATGTCATAGCACAGCACAAACATCACAAAGTCAACAAGGAATGACTCCCTTAAATTATTTCTGAAAAATTCCAATCAATGGCTGCAGTACTGCAGTGGCTTTCCCGAACTGCTGTTTTTAAAAAGATAAAGCCCAAATATCTAAGCAATTACTAATACATATACATAGGAGTACATGGCACAAAAATGATAGTGAGATGTCCCCCATTTTACAAAGTCATAAGAAAGAGTCTCAGTCCAAAGAGTGATGCTTGAGAAACGACTGCTGACTTTTTGGAGCTAACTTCCCAGCCTTATGGTTCTCAGGCTCTTACCACTGCCACTCTTTTCTTCCCCTCCATTGCTACTGTAGCTTCCCCAGAAAACCTGGGAAGACTGCTACCTCCTTATGCCCCTCCAGGTCTAACACAGAGCCCAAGCCAATAAACTGATACCCATTTCCATTTCTTGGCTGACTGGAACCAGTAGCTGAAACACACGCTCTCCTGAAAATGTCTGAACGTCAACAATTTCAGCTTTTATTTCACATGGAAGTCAAATCCCAAGGTGGGATTCCATCCCTCAGCCTGTGACGTTACAGAGGCAGAAAACACTGCTGGTTTATCCCCCTCCATATCAAATGCCATACTCACCCGATAAATATCCACTCATACTTTTATCTAGACTGTTAAATTTCTGTCTGTATTTTAATCTGGAGGCCTGAGGAACCGCCCAGTCTGAGGGTGCAATCTTTGGTGAATTCCCAGCTAGTGAAGCACTAGAGGAAGAATTTGAACTGTAATACAATTGAAAAAAAAAGAAAAGAAAAAAAAAAGAGAGAGAAAGAAAGAACTCTAAGTTACTTGGCTTAATAAACAGGCATTGGAACAGAAGATAGATAACATCTTTTGGCAACATGAAGCAACTTCCACAAAGTTCTACCTCTGCTAACTTGCTACAAATATTTGCATCACCAATACGGAATTTTAATGTGAAAAGTAGCGACACATATCTAAAAGGAAACTCTTGAATTCAACATCCCATTCCCTTGGTATCACAGGCATTTATATCACATAATTCATCAGTCCACCACTGCAAAATAATACTATAGGAAACCCAAGGAAAACATCTCAACTTTCACAGGAATGTTTACAAGGGCTGCAAAGCATTGGGCGGCCGTCTAAGTAACATTAATGCAAATGAATAACCACCAGCATATAAATTTATGTGATAAACTCACAACCAAAAGCAGCTTCTAAAGCTGCTGAAGCCATTATATTTCACCTCTACTTATTCTTTTTGTTAGTGACAATGACAGGGTGAATGGAGTTTTTCCAACTCATTCAGTTTCTGCAGAACAACACTTCAGAGAGAGTGTTTAGTTATACCTATAAAACTTCTACCTGCAACTCCCAGCACTCTCACACTGTCCCATCTTTGAAGATGATCAGAAAAAAACCCAGCTCTATCCAGCCTGCCTTATTTAAGGTAATCCCCTACTCTGTCAAGTGAAAAGAACTATTTGCAGTGTCATCCAAGGCAATAAAGTAAAGAATGCTGAAATAAACAAAGCCTTTCAGGCACCATGCTGACATCCTTTGCATGGAATTAGGTAACACGATGGTGAAAATGCTGTCAACAGTAACAATGAAGAGGAGCTACTTCGCAGCACTACACCACCAGCAAAAAAAAAAAAAGCTTTCCAATAGGGAAAAAACCCACGATGATTACAGGCACACATCATGCCTACAATCATCTTCGTGAACATCTGCTAGCATCAGGTGCCTGTCTGTATGAGAAGCCCAAAGTTAGACATGGTTCATCCAAGATGCCCTGTATCAGCAGCAAAGATGTGCTGCCATCACTTCCCAGTCACCTTCTGGAAATAAACTGGGGCTCAGATGCCCTCTGGATTGTCTTTCGGGAGACTGTTTGTTCCCTGGATGTTTCGGATAGATAAGCCTAGTCCCTCACTTTGTCTATGGCAAAGTTCTACAATCAGTGAAACAGAGCAGCTGAAGACAAAGATTCATAATCTTCTAATATTCATAAAACAAATTCACATATAAATATTTATAACAGATATTATTCTTACATGCCTGCTAATTACATGGTGCCCTCTATAATGAATGAGAACATCAATCCATAAACATTACTTTTATAACCACTTGGTAAGTTTTACTTCCATTTACTAATGAGGCACATTCCCTTCTTTTTGGCACTGCTTTCTCTCATTTGAGCTCCTCACGTACTTTGGATAGTTCTGTCAGATTTCCTGAAAATATTATTTATTGTGCATATCAAAACAATCTGTTTTCAGTCCTGGTAAGTCATATTAGATTAATTTTTAATGAATATACTCTGAAAATAGAAATGCTGCATAAGTTTTGGAAGGCATACTACTCAAGTTTAAGATATAACCATTTTAAACTTAATTTTCATACCTGCTAGATCCTAAATCGATTAGTGACTGTGCCTTCTGCATACTAGTACCACCAAACCCTCCTGCCATGGGACCTAAAGAACCAGTATGAGGCAGCGCTGAAACAAACAAACAAAAACCAAACAAAAAACTGTAAAGCAACTGAGTATAAGGTAATGCTTTGTAACAAACACTCAAAGCTTTGATAGAAGTAAGAAAAGCTAATCAGTGCTCTGTTGTTAAGGTTAACTAGTTAGAAATTATTTGACAAATGTGAAAAAAAAAAACTTTTTTTTTTTTTAAACTCGCATGCAATTATTAGCATTCCTGTCTGAAATCAGCTATAAAGTAAGATTCACAACTCTGAAAGAGAGTATTGGACTGTATTATACTTACTTGAAGAGAAAGGTACGGACAAAGGCTGCAGAAGGCTGGATGTTCCGTTCGGCAATGAAGAGGTACTGACAGAAGGCACCAGGGGAGCAGAGATAACCAAAGGAGGAATGGAAGTCATGGAGGTCAGAGACATGGGAGCTAACGGTGTGACCGTAGACATAGACGTTGGCATGGACAGATTTGGCATACTACCCATTCCTAGAGCAAAACGCAATAATTCATGACTTAATATTGCAGAGGCTGCAGCAAGAAATTGGCTCCATTATTCTAGGCAGAAACTACACAAAGCAACGTGCGCCCAGAGATACAATGAGTTAAAATAGATGCTCGTGTATAATATCTACTTTTTCTCTAAAGTTTAGACAAGATAGCTCACAGAGGAAAATACACTGAAGAATATGAATTAAAAAAACATAAAATCCTTACAAGCAACTCATTCTTGAGGTAGATTTATCTAGTATTTCACAAAAGAATAAGATTGAGTTTTCTATAATTGCAGCTATAACTAGTTCTTCACCAAGCTTTTCCACGTCTGGCCCCTGAGAGAGAATTACAATGCAACTCAAAAGTTGTCACAATCCTCTATAGGGAAAAGCTGATACTGTTTCTGCAGTAAGCCTCTTCCAAGCGTTGGCCTTGGAAGAATCTGTACAGGTGAAAAGCCCATGCTTAGGGACCTGTGCCCAGCGAGCGGTTTCTTTAAGGCAGTTGCCTGAAGCGAATAAGGGCACTGGAATTACCAGCTGAATCTTGCAGAAGACAACAGTACGTGGAGGCTATGATGGAAGATTAATAGGAATTAATTGTATGCCAACCACAGCTATCTATAAATGCATGCACTTGTATGCAAACACACAAGAGTTACTGATGGGCAGGCATTTTAAATTATGTATGTGATTAATATATGCATACATTTAATTTCAGCATAGAAGTATGCACTAATTTTGTAATCCAGCTAAAGTCATTACGTCTATTTTGTTCTACAAAACAACAAAATAACAACAGGCATGCACTAAATCACATAACACTGTCAGAAAAGGAAAATAAAAAGTTAAAATAATTATAGTCAATTGCTCCTCTAACCAAAATAGACAATCTGATTGATTTTGAAAAAAGTTTAAAATAAGTATTCTACCAAAACTTTGACCTTTACTAAGTTTAACTTTAAAACCCTCGAGTATAAATAGGTGAACGAGTAGGAGGGAGACAAAAAAAGATCTTCAGTACAAGATGACAGCCTGCGAGTCAGAAGGCAAATGTGAATGGCCTTCTTGCACTTCATTGCAAAATTCAATAGAAGGTTTTTCTTTATTATTAAAATTCTTCAAAGCATGAAATTATCAAAAATGTAAAGAAAGTGACTTTGTGAATTTCCTAAATCAGAACACCCTTGGGGGTTTTCTTAGTAATTCACTCCACTATAATGTTCAGATTAATCTTGTATTTGGCTGCAATTAACTGTGTTCTTTTACCTCTGAACACTAAGTAATTATATATTCATAAGTACCAAAGCGAGCTGACATCAGCGGTGAAAATACTGGAGTTTGTTTCATGACAGGAGGGAGAACTGCAGGCAAGTGCTGTCCTTGCAACTTCAGCTTGATGAGTTTCATGGCTATAGAAAACTCCTGTTGATCCATTTTTCCATCCTTGTTCAGGTCGGATAGTGTCCTTACAAATAAAATAAAATCAAATTAAAAAAGAATAAAAAAAGGAAGAAATGTAAAGTTAACTTCTTCACTTAATGAGAAGCTGTTCTAACAAATTTATTTACTGTTTTGTACAAGAAAAGAACAATCTTATTGCAACCATTTGGTACATTTTCTACTTTTGACAACATTCAAACCTTCAGAATTTTGCAGATCACAATTTTTCTAGTTTGCCAACCTACAGGTACTGAAGGTCAACCTGGACTTCCAAACATAATGTTCGTCTAGCTGCATTAAGTATAATTCACTTGGTAGTCTTCTGCAGAGTTCAGTTTTAAAGTTGCTGTACATTTAATATTTAACACCTGATAAAGTAGGAAGAATGCTTAGGAAAGCAGTCATCTCCTGCTCAGTGGATACGCTTGTTGCTACAGATATGCCTCTGCTATGCTTCTTTCTATGCTACTAGCCAGACTAATTATTTTAAATTAATGTCTGGTATTGTAAGGAATTAATGCAAGAATCTGAAACAGGAGGATGCACAAATGTGCTAAAGGCATTATATACCACTATGAAAACCCCATTATTTCACAAACAGCATTATTTTTTCTTTAAGACTGATATTCACACAGTCTTCCTTTGACACTTCTTCAAATAAAATTAAATACAACAGGAAATTTATGCAACAGTGCACACATAAGCAGACAAAATTTCTGGTGAGGCAGAAAATTTGAAGTCTTATTAATACTTAAAAACAATCAAGGACCAGTCACAGGACGAAAAAAATCATAAACTTAATATTTTAAGTTTAAAAGCTACATTTTCCCTTTCATAGCTTCATTCTTTTACTATTCAGTATAAAACCCCAAGGCCCTGTGCAAAAGCTTCCTTACTACTCTTTTCTAGGCACTTTGTCTGAAGAAGAAACTAACTTTGCATTCAGTTACTTTCCTTAATACTCTTTCACAAACGAGTTTTTCTTAATTATTATGAGCCTCTGCTCCGTGTCTTTTAGCATGTCTACATCTTGATAACAACCAAGCACCCCAAAACAAACACAGTATTCTGGTGAAGACTGGAGTTACAATGAAGAAAATGTCTGTTTCAAGTGTTGAAACCACCACATGTATGCTGCAAAGAACAGCACTTTTTCCAGTTCCTGTATTACAGCATTGGTTGCTATCTTAGAGTGTATTATGACTGACCTAATAAGATCTTCTGTGGCTTTAGATTTTTTTTTTTCTCCCTGTTTTCTACTTTCAGTATATTTTCCACTCCCCGTTTAGTAGCATATAATTTTTCCCACACTTAATCTTATTTCCATTTTTTTAGTGGCTACTAGTATTTCAGACACCATTCAATCTGGTATCTCCAGAAATTCATTTGCCCATTATTTATTTATTTTTCCATATTATTATTAAAAATATTAAGACAAGGCTTAACAATGACCCTTGCGGCAGTCCAACAGGCACTTCCCTCTATGAAAGCCTTGCAATTTATCATTGTTTTTTGTTTCAAGCACTCACTATAGTTTAAAAAGGCTGCGTTCAGTATGATCCAATTTGAACTAACGTCATGAGAAAGATACTGCTTTTTAACTAAGTGTTGGTACGCGTATGGGCTAAACCCATCCTCTAAGTTTAATAAAATTAAAACTGATTCAACAACACTCCTACTTTGACTGCTGAAAGCCTCTTTCAGATGACGCGACATACCAAAGATAGGAGATGAATGGCATTCAAAGACTATTGAAAAAAAAAACCAAAACAAAACCAGTAAAGGATACCTTACCATATTTCAGCAAGGACTGTAGCTGGTAGACCCGATTGCAAAAAAAAGGTACGTGCTTGATCACCTATGATAAACAAGACAGACAGACAGACTTTTATACTAGAGACATAGATTTTCAGAAGACCTCAGCACTCTGCTGTGGGACAGATTTTCAAAAGGAAACAGCGTGCCGGATGCCAAGTTTCATACCACCTAACTCCTTCCCTGGTGACAGCGATTGTCAGATACCCACGTATTCTGAAACCCTGAATCTTTGCTCTGAGCAGTGATTTCAAGAAGCTAGAAAAAGCTTTAAGAGGTCACAAATCAACAGCTGCCAACAGTTTAAAAGATGCAAGATTTAAAGAAGTAAGTATGACGGAAAATTTAGTTCTGACCCAATTACTTTTACAGGAAAGGACGTGCATGCTATTTCTTCCCTTCTCCTTCATCCAATCTAATGTTAGCCAATATTGCCTCTCTAGAAAAATTTGAAAGATATCATGTTCTAAACAACGTTCTGTTCCATCAGAGAGCATCCACTATTTCCGTATTTCAGGAAATGAATGGGAACTGTTGTGCAATTCCACACCAAGTTCCACATTGGTACTGATCGTGCCGTTAAATAAACTTGTAATAAGATGTGGATAGTGGTGTTCATGCTTACCTAGAGTGACGCCTAAAACGAAGACTTCAAGTTATTCTTGCAGCCCTTTCTTCCCTTATATTCCTACACAACCTTTCATTTCAAGCACTTGCCAATAAACAACAAAGCCTGCAGACATATGTGTAGGTAAGAGCCCAAATGTGGCCTAAAGGTAGTCCCTGGGACCGCATACTTTGCGGCTGATGGTAAAGTAAACATCAACCTCCCAGAGCTGTTTGTTCAAGAGAAAAGTTATGTATCACTTAGCCAGAAGATGTGCACGTTCCAAACACACAACTTCCCACTCCTTCCTCAGTCTTGTTTGGACCAAAATGAGGAAAGGCAGGGGCAGTGGAGTCACCGGCTGGGGCATCAGCAGATAGTTAGGCAGGTAGGGTTGGTCTTTAGTGCCCACCTGCACTCAAAGAACAGGGCATTCTTAAATTAAGTCATCTTTGCCAGTGAAATCGAGCCTTTTCTTCATATCACAAGCAGATTCTTAAATTTAAAACCTGCAAATTTGGAGATGCACGGCAACGTGACCCAATTGTTTCAGAGGAGAAGCAGCTGAATGCAACCAGAACTGACAGCAGGCCATTGCAAAATGCCATCAGCCTACCCAGAACCCGCTGAAGGCCCAAGGGTTAACGAATTTCAAGCAGTCATTAACAAGGAGAAGCTGTCAGCATCTCTCTCCCTGCCTCCTCCCCCAAAACAAAGATATCTAACAGCACAGTATTCTCTAACACTGCTCAGACAGAGAAGAGCCACTTCTGGTGTCTCTGGTGTCACTTGCCACAATAGCTACTGTAAGTGCTCCTTGGCAGCCTCCCATCTGGCCTGATACTCTTTGGTTTTCGAAATTAGACAAAATGACAGCAAATAAGTGCCAGCTGCAGAAGTGATGGGGTTAATAGAAGAGTGTTCCCTTGCCAGACTTTAGCCCAAAGCTTGTAGAAGTTTAGTAATTACCAGTGGCTGTTTGCCCAAAGAATACGGTTATTAGTCACACAACAAAGGGCTAGAAATAGGATGTAGTTTTCAAACTGTTTTACAAAGATACTTATGTGTACACAGAAGTTAATGTGTAATGCAGAATCTCAGACTAACCTGTAATGTAGCCTCCTGTGGGTTTAAGGCTATCAAACTGCTTGTCATGCTTGGCCCGCTCTTCTGAGGTGATGGCCCATATGTTTGGGCCTCCTAAAAAAGGAAAACAAAACAAAACAAAAGAACAAAACAGACTGAAGACTTTTAAAAATAAAGCAGGTCACTTACGAAATAAGAGCTTGGCTTCTGGAGAGACAAAGTTAGATCTGACACACCCAGCTCCTACCAGTTTGGCAAGGACGTTCCCAAACACAAACCTGCTCCCCAGATGTGCAAGCGCTAGCTGAGACAATTCCTCAGCCAGACCTGCATTACGCTCCGCTTGCAAACAAGCTCTGTCGGCCTTCAAAGCTGGTGCGAAGCAGTTTCCTCTTGCTGCCGATTGTTTGCAGCCCGGGCAGGATGCGCGTTGCTCGCCATACGCTGTGTGAACCGAGTACTCCCCTGGTTCACTCGTAAACAATTGGGATTCAATGTCACTTAAAGGTTCTCATACACGGGGCTAACACCGTGCAGTGGCCAAAAAGCCCC
The DNA here is from genome assembly GCA_017639485.1 of Pluvialis apricaria. Taxonomy (NCBI): domain Eukaryota; kingdom Metazoa; phylum Chordata; class Aves; order Charadriiformes; family Charadriidae; genus Pluvialis; species Pluvialis apricaria. The sequence continues at coordinate 122,019,687 of CM030009.1, forward strand.
ATCCTTCATCTTGCCAGTACTCCAAAATAAAGATTGGGACTGCTAACAAAAATATGTTGGTTTTGTCTGATAAAGGAGTAACATTCTGGGTTGTTTTTTGTTTTTGTTTTATTTTAAACAGCATACAATTTCAACTTACTGTTTTTCAACTCTTAAAAAAAAAACCCAAACAAGTAGGAAATATTACAGCCTCAAAGTAATAAAGAGAAATTGCAGGGAATAATCATGTTTACAGAGCTGTGCCGACATACCAGGCAGAACCGGAGCGCCTTTCAGAAACGCTCCAACCTGCTGTATAAAGGTCAGGGTGTGCGCCCTTCGCAGGAAAAGCAGCCTGCCAGAAATAATTGGGCTTGGGTTTTAAGTAGGAGGAAGTTTTAGTTGGGAAGCTCTTGACAAATATATAATTTTTCAAATCGATGAATGCAAGAATTAGCCAAAGTTCTGAATGGAAACCCCCAAAACAGCACTAAAAGGTTATTACTTTAAAAAAACCCTACCTTTAAAAATACATTCTTTTGAGCATTACCACTTCCAAAGAACTGTTAATCTGTTTGTCAAGTATTTATATTGCTCACTAGAAGACAGTCAAGGGACTAAATAATTCTTCTAATAAGATATTAACAAGTTGCTTTAAAAAACACAGCACTTTGAAAGAAACTTACTATAAAACAGTTCCTCTTTTCCTACATAAACTTACTTTCAAAGCTTTGAACCTACGAAATTTCAACAGCTCTTTTCACTGTTTTTCAGAGAGTAATAACAAAGCTGACATACATGCCAATACAGACGTCCTAATGGTGTTAATCACCTCTCACCTGTGTTTATCCATATAGGCAAACAACATTTTCCAAAAAGACTTAATGTCTCCTCTTAAGAAGGTCCAGTTAAGATCATCCTTCTCCTCACACATGTACAAACTGAACTATTTACCCCTGCTGCTTAACAGGGAAATACAACTAGTTAAAAAACCAAAACAAACCAAAAGAGAAACTCATTGAGGATACAAATGACAATGAAAGGTGGGAGGGCACTAGTATACAACCTTTAAGCACCTGAATTTGGAGTTTTGCTTCCCTCTCTTGAGAATGCACCCATTATTTTTAGCGTGGCCTCAATGAAAGGGTCTTCCTGCAGGCTGCATGCAAAACCGCACTTCAAGAATGCACCGTATTTCTCACTTTTAATTAAAAAAGTCTAAATAAATCTAAGTTAGATACTGATAATAAATGCAAATAAATCTAAATCAGATGCCTAAAAGTTGATGGCCAGTCCAAGTATTGCCATAATACACAAATGAGGACAACTTGCGCCCAATGGCAAAAATTAGAGCAGCATTTAAGTATTATTAAAATGTTAGTTTTAAGATACAAATGCAAAGTGCATAATATGGTTAATGCGTATAGAAATTATCTTGACAAGATGAAGAAGTGCTTCCTAAAGCTGTCAGCAGCAACCTCAGAAAACCTGACCATTTTTTTTTCCATTTATGGCAGATAAAGTATTAGCAACATCACATTTTCCTTATATGAAATACTGTGTTCTGATCATCTTTTGAATCACTCTTCAGCTTTTTGTAATCAATGATAGAAGGATTAAGACCACCACAACATATTCACGTGGTCAGTGGCCGCAAAGTGCTAAAAATACAGTAAAGATTCCTTGATTGGAGTTACCGGCACCACAGTAGCTTCTCTAAAGAATCAAATTTACACCATAAGGGAACTTCTGTTTAAACATGTACTGAAACGCGCAATTTCCTATTGATATGTCACAAAGTAAGCAAGATGATGGCAATCAATCTTGAAACTCTTCTAAAATATTTCAGCAAAACATCTCTTTGAATACAATCTGGTAAGTTATGTTTCCTCTCCAACTCTGAAATTCAAAGTTCTACATGGCATTGTATCAAATGTGTTAAAATTCTGCAGCTCAACAAACCACCCGATTCACACCGGTAGCTGTATGACGATTAACACCTCATTCAAGAAGTGTTTCAAGATCAGCATCCACCCTTCATTCTCATTTTTGCCTTCATTAACACCCCCCAAGAATCTCACTGGGTTTTTTTGCATGCTAAATATTTTGTGCACTGTTACTCTAAGGACTGCGATTGCTTTTCTCTGACAGACAGAGCTGCTGAGCGCAGAGGTGCTGCCATTGCCCTGACAGCCTCGGCATCATCGCAAAGCTCTCCGAAAGGAAGAGCACGTGGGATGCACGTCTGCTCACTGCACCCCAGCTCCAGCTTCACTGACTCTTACCACCACATACTTCAAACTGCTGTTCCTAGCCTTGGCGAAAAAAGAAAAAACAAACACACAAAAAAAATCAGTGCAGCCATAACAAAAGGTCTTCAGATGCTCACTCTACTGCTAAAATGATGCTGTTAGCATAGCTTATTTATTCCCAAATTAAACATGCAAAAGCATTTCTTCAGCAAGCATCTCCATGACAGGTTTCTTGAAAGTATGAATTTAATTTTAAAACAATATCTTTGACTACAACCCACATTATTACAGCAACAAGTGCTTCTAGCATAGTCCCAGCAAGTCAGTGCAAGCAGCTACTGTGACAGCAACGTGATAACTACAAACACACGTTCTCAAACGTACATCGAGTGAATGTTTCGGGAGACCGAATATATACCCTGAAGAGGCTGACCTGCTAATACTTTATTTTCAAAGGCAAGAAGAATTTCAGATTCTCCCTGTCCTGAGGACACAGACTGAAAAATCTTTTTTTCTGGTGACTAATTCCATAAAGAAAAAACGTCTCCACTGACGGTTTTTTATAGGCATGGAAGAAAGCATGGAAGTAGTAAATCTTGAAATCCAAAGCAGACCTCCTCCCACATAATTCAACTGTTTTACTTAAAAATAAATATATAAAAACCATACATACTCTAAAATATAAATTCAGAGAAAATATTTTCAGTCCAGACAATTTTAGCCACATCTCTCTTAACACCTAACAACATTCAATAATACTTTGAAATTTAAGATGTTTAAAAGGAGATATCAGAGGACTTTTTAATTTAGAATTCATTAATTTGAATGAAAACATGTACTAAGTTCCAACCAAGAAATTAGTTAAGGGCCGATGGGTGGAAAGCAAGGCAGTATCCAAGCAAAGCCCTTCCAAAACCATGACTCCTTACAAGCTAAGCACAGAAAGTAAGAGAGACTGTCTACCATTTTCAGGCAGGTCATTATTTTATGAATACAGGTTAATAATAACTGGAAAACGAAAACACTTTAAAAAAATAAAATTAAATCCCACATGACACTTATGGTAGGGATCCACGGTGTGGGCATTCAAGCCCCACCCAACACCTCTTATTTAAAGGATTTACTGTTTTTCGCAACTCCTTCCCCAATATGCAACAGAAACAAAACTAAGAGCACAGCATGAGAGGGAAGGTGAAAGTGTTGCGAGAACTTATTTTCAGCTTAACCAGGTGCTCATGACTCTTTTGATGTTACCATTTGGCGATAAAAATAAGAAAACAAAACTCTGTGTACAGAAAGTGTCATTTAAATTAAGATTCCTCAAAATACCAAACAAAAACACCACATCGGTCTATCTGAAATTAAGACTTTGAACAACGGGGATCACAAGGTCTTGGCAATTCCACAAAGCACGTCACGAAACCATTCTTCAAAGTAATTGCCATGTTTACTTATAGCACAACCGGGACCATCACAATAAAGACTTACCACAGACAAAATTAGTTTGAAACTCAGTTCTCCTGTGGAATCACCATCAAAACATGTCACAATCCTCACGAATACTGTGGTTGCTTCCCAAAGCTACCACCAGTGGTAAAACTGGCCACTCAGCATCACTGCTGAGAAAAATTACACTGCCTGGTTTACAGGCAACCAAGTTACGGGCACGTCGAACTGTGACAAAGGGAAGACTACTCCTTTTCTTGGAAGGACCAGGCTGCAGGAAGAGTCAAACACAAACATCTGCCATCCAAGACGTATCATCTAAACTTATTGGGCTTAGCTCATCATTGTTTGCACTAACATGCCTTCAATCCCAGGGCTGAGAAACATCTTGCCCATAAGCTAGATCCAGCCAAAGAGAACAATTAATTTTGTCCAGAGACATCGCTGTTGTTCTTCCTTCCTCACAGCCCCAGTCTTTACTCATGGCAAGTCATACACGAATCACAAAACCAAACTGCAGGCATCTCCTCTTCACAGCCACCTCTCTGATCACAGGATGGGGCAAGGAGCACGCATCTCCTTGATGGAGCAGTGGTGAACCTCGGGCTCTCCAGGGATTCTGAGCTGGCACTCATTCTGAGCACTGCACTACAATACTTTTAAAAATCAGTTTGGCATCAGAAAACAAAATACAGTTGCCACTACACGCTCTCATGACAGGCTTTGCTGCAGCCAATGAATAGTATGTTACTACTTTTCTGACTTGGCTTAAGTTTCCTGGAAATTTTATGAGACAAGTAATTTTTTCCTCAACTGTAAATGGCATAATTTTGAAGGGGAAAAAATACAATCTCTCTGACAAGATGATATCTCATGAAATCATTTATTCTTCAAAAGAGGTTACTTTGCCATCTCATAACTTCATACATGAAGCAAGACCCACCTAGATGAAGCTAACACTGTATTCGACTACACTGCACTTTGAGGAAACAAAACTCAAGAAATGCTGAACTTCGAGATTTTCTCCACAAACATTCTCCCTAGAATATAGTAACTATTGCCTTCACTTGCTTTTTCTGCTTATGAAAATACAAATTTATATATTATATATTCACTTTTGGAATACAAATGTCAAACTATCTTTCTTTTCTAGAGAAGGCTGGTACTTTCAGAGAAGACTGGATAAACAGGAGGACTGGCAAGTGTTCTCGAGACCCAACATGGGAATTCTGGACTCAAGGTCCAGAAATGTCTCAGTGGATTCCTTATACCAGATGAGAAAAACAACAGAGAAAGCTCCTCTACTTGCCCACACGGCTCTACAACACGCTCAAGAGTTCAAAGTCACACATGCATTCCACCCACATGGAAAGTCTGTACAGAACGACAAAGGCCCACAGAATCAACCCAGTGCTGTACATCATTAATTCAACATACCTTCAAGACTTCTGTAAAGATGACAAAATACATACTGACTGCACCTGCATGTAACAGGTATTAATAGGTAATTCAATGTGGTAGCACTTACAATTTTATAGCGTTGGAAACAAGCAACTATGCTGGCGATTAAACATTTTCTGTTCCTTTAGGCTCATTTTAAATAAAAGACATCTTACTACGACTGAGCATGAGGGTCTGTTTATGGCAGGATCAGAGCATTTGATAGGACAGCTCCAGAAATGCCTTTACAACACTGCATCAGACAGATAATCTTCTGAAGAAAATAAAGGACTTGCTTTGATGGGCTGCCAACACCAGAAACAAACACTGTTCTTTCCTTAAAGCAGTAAACTGCAATTCAAAAAGAGAGGAGAAAAGAACGCGCAATCCTAGAAAAAAAGTAAATAGACTTGAAAGTGCTCTGTAAGACCTCTGCCACTGGTTAGTACAACCTGTAGGCAAAAGTACCAAGAGTTGTACTATTAGTGAAAAGGATAAAGGCAACTTTCCACTTGTGGAAAATCGTAAGACATTTCTCACATTCTCCAAAGAACTGTGTTTGTTTTTCACTGATAGGCGTTCCTTGTTTTTCTCTAATAAAAACCATGCTCCTACGACCTACAAAGTTAATTAACTCCACAGAGATAATAAACCTAAATTGAAAAAGCATTCCTTGTACACATAAGTCACGAGGATGAGTGATTATACCACCACCTTTTTAACCACCCAAAAAACTAGAATTAAGCTTCATAATGACCCTAAATAAATATTTATCCGCATGTTTAAAGACGGGGAAATTTTAACACAGACATGCAGCAGCGTGCCTCAAGCGGCACAACACGGGGTTTTCCGTAATGCAACCCGCAATCGCATTACTGTATCCCATTAGGAGACTCAGGAGAGTTGTTTGGTGTAAGACATATTGGGATAAATCTAATAATTCCAGTCGTCTTCTCTCTGTGTTTGTAGATAAGTTTACCACAGAAGTATTTGTTACAGATCAGATTTAATGCTCCCAACTGAGATGTTGAATCATACTTCTAATTTTTCCTCAGTGGTGAGTAAACACTCCAGGAGACCAAAAATATCCAGAACATTTTACCATTAGCCTGAATTTCCAAATTTCTTATCAGTGTTATTGCTACTTTCAATATTTGCTTTCCTCCTTTGTTGTTGACTCCTTGTATCAAGCGGAGGAGAAACTGCTGACCAGTAATAAGCACTTACTCTTATTTAGGTGTGTAAATATGTTATGAACTACTACTGCAGCAGTTTTGGGTCCATCCCAAAGCACCACCTGCCCTTCCTGGAGGAATGCATCTCCTATTCCCAGCTCCCACGTTCTCGGGCCGTGGTAGGAGCCACATGCAGCCTCTTTTCACAACACACACATTCATCTCACTACTACTTGTCCTACCAGAAATGCTTCACGGAGGCTCTCAGCATGTTAAGCAACACTGCGGGAACTGCCAGAGGAAAAGGGTATGTTAACAACAACTTCAGCAGCTTCTTTAATGTATACACAGTTAAAAGGAAACACCTGTAGCTAAAGCACGTTAAACAGAAGGAAACATGTTTCTCCTTCAATTTTGTATTTTCACTAAAATTTCAAGAATTGTGCCCACTGAAGCCAAGAGAAATTTTTAAGATTTTCAAGCGTCTCTGATGTGCTATCAAAAAATAACTGTCACCTGCAGACAGGCTGTTAAATAGCATCAGGAAAGCGCAGGGCTACACAGATTTGGCCAAGAAACGCTTGCTTACAGAAAATGTGGACAGGAGCGCCAGACACATTGTATTTTAGGTTACAATTCATATTCTCTACGTTATGTGCAGGATTTCTAGGTATTTTGGCGTGTTGGGAATCCTTAGGTTCAGCAGTTCACTAAATTCAAATATTGGGCATCCTTAAACCAACCACGTGCCCTATGAATCAGGAGCAGAACTCCATATGATGCAGTATTTTGTCTGATGAAACAGCCAGCAGCATCCCCCCACTTCAACACACAACATTCTTCTTTTACGGACAGATTTTAAGATTTCTGTGCCATGCAATGATCTCAATGTAGAAACATAATCCTTGCTTTTAGAATGAGTATAATCCCTAAAATAATTTAGAGATACATAATAGTCTAGTCCATACTAACATTAAAGATCCACTCGTTTTCTGCATTTTACAGCACAACTTGACAATTCCAAAGCACTTAAACTATCAGTTTATAGTAACAGGATAGTATTTCTGTACTTCATAAAAATCACAGAATCATTTAGCTCATTATGACTATCCACTTTCAGAAGCTCATTTTTAATTAAATTATTGCCAAGCTCCACTGAAACATAAAGCAACACACCAAGCAAGCAAAATATTAAAAAGCACAATACAGACATTGCAAATTACAGCAATTTTACTTGAAGATGTGTAAACAAACCTTTTTTAAAGTTTTGTTAGAATGTGTATAAACATGACAGTACTCTCAACTGCACATTAGCATGCTACCTTTTACAGTAGTTTTCTGTAGAATTTATGACAACTCATTCAACAGTATTTTCTGAAGTTTAAGGGAACAAACTAGATTTCTATTTCTCATCAAAAAGTGCAATTAATGTAACCTATAATATCGGTAAACTCATACTTTAGTCTTGAAAGCTAATTTAACTTTCCTTTTTCTCACGGGAAAAAGTTGGCACACAGACTTGGCTTAACCTAAGCCTTCCCCAAATCTAGATTCAATCCTAGCAATAAATATAAAAGTATTTTGTGCCTTATTCTGAAAAAACAATGCCATTGAAATGACCTGTAGTTGCCACGTTACAACACTGATGCAGCACATGAAACAAGCCCATTCTTCTATGCAATGACATAGCCACGTCTTTGCCCAAAATCATAGAATCATTTAGGTTGGAAGAGACCTTTAAGATCATAGAGTCCAACCATCAACCTAACACTGCCAAAACCACCACTAAACCATGTCCCTCAGCACCACATCTACCCGTCTTTTAAACACCTCCAGGGATGGCGAATCCACCACTTCCCTGGGCAGCCTGTTCCAATGCTTGCCAACCCTTTCTGTGAAGAAATTTTTCTTAATATCCATCCTAAACCTCCCCTGGTGCAACTTAAGGCCGTTTCCTCTTGTCCTATTGCTTGTTACTCAGGAAAAGAGACAAACCCCCACCTCTCTACACCCTCCTTTCAGGTAGTTGTAGAGAGCGAGAAGGTCTCCCCTCAGCCTCCTTTTCTCCAGGCTGAACAACCCCAGTTCCCTCAGCCGCTCCTCATAAGACTGTGCTCCAGACCCCTCACCAGTTTCATTGCCCTTCCCTCGACACGCTCCAGTGCCTCAATATCTGTCTTGCAGTGAGGAGCCCAAAACTGAACACAGTACTCGAGGTGGGGCCTCACCAGTGCCAAGTACAGTATGGATTTTAGAAATGGAAATGAGAGAGAAGAAAAAAGTCACACCAACAAAAATCTTTCCAATGGAAGGTATGAAAACATCAAAGTAAGCAATATTATCAAGGCATAACATAGGCATACTTTGCCAAATTCTCCCTTACCAGCTGCAAGGCCTGCCTCCACCTGTTGTTAAGGTAAGCATACTTCCAGCTGATGGACTCCATAGCCCTCCTTCCCAGCATGACACAGAAGATGGAAGATATGCTTACCCCTCTGTTTAGGACAAGTCAAAAGCTTTTTTTGAGTAAACTCTTGTCAACCTGTATAGCACCAAAGTCTTCAATGAGGAAAAAAAAAAAAAGGCTTTAGTTACCATGTTTGAGGAAGAAGCCCACTAGAGCTTTAAGTTTTTTTAATTCTGTAAATGGATTTTTTACACTGCTGCTGCTCACCAGCATTCACAAAAAAAAGCCTTACAACTTAATTAAAAATTTACAAAAGGATAATTTGTTTAATTATTGTCTAGCAAATCTGCAACAAAACTAATAAGATTCAGGTGAGTTTCCATCTGCGGCAGCTAGTAAATCTTTCCATGCTGGGAGAAATGCAGGCAGTAAAAATAGGATGCAAGAGGATGCAAAATGAACCTTGAAATTAGGTGGAGTAAAGGAAATGATTCTCCTACAAAACATATGCTGACATAAATTCAGAGCAGAACTTTGTTCAAAGAATACTAGATCCTTTATAGTAATTTTTGTAGTTCTCATCATTATCTGGCCATTAGAGTAAAAATGACATTTCCGGGTTCTCAGCCTTGAGGAGGAAGCCTGGGACCAGGAGGAAGGCTGATGGGCTATATTTACAACAGAGAATTGGGATACAGACTTGAAAGAGGAAAAGAGAAGAACCACCAATTTAAAAAAAAAAAAAAGAAAAGAAAAAGAAAAAAATTACACAGGAAGGGTGGGAGAAAAAGAAAATGAAGCGGCATTTCCTGAATGAGCTGTGGAATAAAATTAAATTAGGAGATAATTTAGGAAATAAAACACAGTAACAACCTTGACAGCTCAGACCAAATTTACCCAGCGAAGCTCCCAGCACAGTGACAGGCTGAGGCACGCATATGGTGGTACTTCCTCAGAATATCTTCTCAGCCCTCAGTGCAGCTCCTGAACCAGAAGTGGTACCTCATTAATGGAAGTAAAACCCACCTATCTCTAATTGCTTATGGAATCCAAGTAACCTTTTGTGATCCACAGCTTCTTATGGCTTTCACTGTTTGACAGTGTGCAAAGTGCTCTGTTCGCTTGGTATCTGCCAATGGTATTTTCATTCGATACTGGTTAACTCTTGTGTTATCAGAAATCAGTTACCATTCTCTTGCCTACAAAACAAAACGACGAATGACCTTGAGAAGGCGACATCTATTGTATCCACCATCCCCACCGTTTCTTTGCTAAACTGAAATGTAATTATTCCTCATATGGAATCTGTTCTGCATCTTTGATCATTCTTGTTACCCTCCTCTCTGCAATTTCTAGTCCTGACAGAAAGAACACCTGTAATAAAACCTGGAAGAAAACACAAAGGTCACAAAACAAAGAATAAGAGAGTTTGTTTAAACAGTACTCCTTACAATGTTAAATTACTAACTAGCAGAACATGACAACTATACCCAGTACGCATACAATACTATTTTCCCAGCACACTAAGGAGCTTGATTTTACAAACAAATTAAAAGTTGTCTAATTTATGACCACCAGACCTTTGGTATCAGTTTATACCATAGTCCCTAATCCTGCCTCCTAATCCCTGCCTCCCACTTAGGGAACAGAACTAGGAACAGAGTTCTTCCCTGGGTATTATGGTTCCTCAACTGTCAGAAATCAGCAATTTGGCAGACTTCTTGAGTGAAAAGACACCCCCCCCAAAAAAAAAAAAAAAAAAAGGCATTTAATAGCCATGACATAGATCTTTCCTCCCCAAGTTCTGATTCCACATACTCAGAACTTTTGGTTCCAAAGCATCTTGAGACAGTGAGTCCCAAAACTGAGTTTTTCATCATGTGAAACAGACAAACAAATCAACCCACCGACCCACCCATTTTCTTTTGCCTGCCTTAAACTCAATAATTTCACTAGCTATTGCTTTCCTTTTCAGTTGTGAAAAAACAGTGAATATTCTTTCCCTTGTTAGCGTTTTCTATACTGTTACGGCTTTACAAATTTCTATCATATCCTCAACTCAGCTGTCTCTCCTCTAAACTAAACTAAACAGCTCTAATCCATTTACTCTCCCTTAACACAGTACAAAGTACTGTCTGTGCATTTCTTAATTCAGTCTGAATATAAAGAATGTGAGAAATAAGAGGAATACTTCTGCTGGCCTTCCAACCCACATCATCCATATGAGAAACAGTTTACATGTTAACTTGCACCCGTATTTTTTTTTCCCCAGGCTTGAAGATTTCTTGTGAAATGCGGGATTATGAAAGCACTGTAATTTGTCACACACCAAATTTTACCTGCAGTTCTTAAGAAAATAGAAGCGTACTGTTTTCCAGACTGTTATACAAGTATCAACACACACTGTAAGAACTGCAGAGTTCTTCAATAATTGTGAAACCATGACTTTCAGGAAATACATGTTCCGTAAAGAAACAAACTGTACTACAGAGATCACAGTTAAACACAAAATTATGGTTATGAGAAGAAAAGCAGGGCAAAACGGTGGTGCGTGCTTTAAAATACACCAAGTAATATGAAAAAAAACTTTAAAACAAATAAGTTCAATAAACAGCACTAAGACAGCTCTTGGTATTCAGTTAATCTTACCTGTTCTTGAGACTCGCACACAGAACTTCACATTCAACTAAACCACAAATGTTTTTAAGTTATTAAAGTATCTTCTCTGAAGGTACTTCATAAGCATGCTAGTCCCATGAACTTTGATATTCTTTTAGCTTTCAGGGGTTTCACCGCTCCTAGCTATCTCAATTATGATTTAAGGTTACTGTTCCATTGTAAGAAAAACAACAGATGTCCTGAAGAACTGATGCGGTATATTGAAAAGGTTTAACATACAAGATTCCTCATTAAAGTAACACAGCATTATATAAATACATTTGACAGACCACAATGTCTAAAAATGTGTTTATTCTTGTCATTATAATTAGTGGGCTAAACCTGAACTCATTCTGCCAATACCAATTAATATCATCTATGGCCAGTTCAAAGTGGCCACGATGATCACAGACGACATGGAATTTAGTAGATGTTAAGATGGTACCACTTCACACAATGCATAGCAACAACCAGATGAAGGCGTTTATCAGAGCAGTATATTTCCCAAACTTTTGGAGCTAACCCTTCAAGGAAATGAAAATTCTAACAGTCAAAGCCCTTTGAAGCTCAGCCATGTGATGGATTTATGTTTCTGCATCCCTTCATAAGCCTTCAGGCTCTGGCTACATTTTGGGGAAGTATTTGTAGATCTTATTTTGGTTTTTTTTAAATTTGTTTTTTATATGCTTTGAAGAAAAACTATCAGGAAGTCTCACTGACATCCAAAATGAATAAAGCAGCTTGCATTACAGTAGCATTATTCCAGATAAAAACCATCCTGGTTTCCCCACTCAGTGTAATCTGTCCTCATAAAAGCTAACACATGATACTAACAAAGTGAAATCTTAGCAAGACAAAACAGCTATGGGCTTAAAGTAAGTTCATGGATGAAGCTCTAACACTAATCTTCACTAGGTTATCATCTAATTTTTTTTTCACATTTTAGGAGCATAGGATTGGAAGCAACTACCAAGGTCACCATGTCCAGACTGCTGCTACTCCAAGAACCTGTAATACATTAATTCTTTCCTAAAATGCGAGCTCTGCCTTGAGGCAATCAGACTTTTTCCTTGACCGTGATCCAGAACGTTACTGCTGACAAAACCATTCCCATTTCCAGACCAACTGCACCCAACAGCTGATTCATCTCAATTTAACCTTGTGCTAACATTGTACTTAGCTATTTCCCCTCCTTAATGTTTATCTTCCTAATAAGAAAAAAATAATGAGTAAAATTATTTACTGCAAAGTAAATACAATGAAATAAAAAAAGAAAACAGTAGGCTTTCATTTTGGTAGGTTAACAAAGACAATCTCTTTAGTCGTTCTCAATTCATTTCTCCTGGATAACACTGAAGCCTGACTCTGCATCTATTATACTTTGTGGGCTTTTTTTTCCCTCCAAAGCAGACAACCCAAATTCTACCCTATATCCCACAAAATGTCTCACCAGTGCCTTATGCAACAGCACACAGTACTCCTTATTTCCCCATCATATTTCAGGATGCATTTCCTTTCCCTCAAATCACGTAATTATTACGTGATCACCTAATACATCCGGTTGTCTTCCTCCTTAGTCACAGCCAACTGCCCAGTTCCCACATACAGCATAAATTCTTCTAGCCCATAATGGTATGACTAAAAGCTATTGGAAGACAGCACAACAGAAACATGATGAAATTTAACCAGTGATATGCAGTTCATACTGTATAATTCTGGCTGGAAAATTACTCCTAAGTTTGTGTCATCGAGCAATTTAACCAGCATACATTTGCTTTTTACTGACGATGTTACTATAAATAATAAGACTGGTCTTGAGATAAAGATCCACGAAGAACATCACTATTAAAACATCCTAGTCTAATATTTGCATTTTCTCTCCCTTTTAGCCAGTTATTTCTCTAATGAAGGCCAAACATGGAATCTGTTACACTTGCTCTACAAAATTCAGTTACTGAAGAAAGCATAAGGTGCGACCTCCTTTGTTAAAACCGAGTTCCATTTATTCCATTTAAGATTTACCTTCACGTTTAATTATTTCTTCCTTCCAAGTTTTCCTCTTACATCTTCCGCGTGAATCATATTATCCTCATAATTAAATATGAATAAACCACTTTGTATTCCGCAATCCTACAGCGCTATTTCTGACTTGTTAGGATTAAAGAAAACACACAATATGGTGCACACAACTGGAAATCTAATTTTTTGCAGGGTATGATGGTGGAAGATATACGTCCCTCTGACTTAAGCGTATGAATTTTGCTCCACATCAACTGACACCACTGTTCTCACTGAAAAAATGAGAAGAAGGATTAATTTGTAAGTAAGGACACAGAAAATATTTGTCGTTGTCTTAAAATTTCTTTCCTTTTCCTTCTTTTAGATAGGAAAACAAGTTCTGGTATTTTTTTTTGCAAGGTCTAATTCAGCTTAGTATCTTATCTTTATCTACACTTGCTGATATCCAAGTCTACAGTTTCCGTATCTACAGTGCACACAAGGTGAAAAGTCAGGTTGCATTCAAGTAGTTGAACTGTGACGACCAGGGTTTTTCCTCATTCAAAAAAACTCAGACGATGGATCTTGAGACAGACTTTTTTTAATAAGAGAAGACGCAGCAGAACTTAGCACCAATGAGTGTTTTACCCTTGACACCAGTGGAACGAGGACGTCACTCAACCTATTCATGTCTACCCTAGTCTCCAACACACCTAAGTGTGGGGACTCAAAATTCAGTTCCATTCACAGCAGCACAAAATCCAGTTTGACTTATGAAGGTTGAGAAGCCTATGAAATGAGTTACGAGTATTACATTTTTGCACCTCAGTTTATGAGACATATTTTCCTGATGGACCACAAAAAAAATTATATCAAAAGGAAACAGGTGGTAGGAGGGAAGAGGAAGGACAAATAAAAACATAAACAAAAAAAACCACCAAAGCCCCAAAATTCCAATGGTACTTAAGGAAACAATGTGAAAGATACTGATCGGCAAATACTGTTTTCCTTGTTCCGGCTGGACCGTCAAGATTAAATCTCTCCAAACCAAGATCCAGCATCAGCATGGATATTAAACCCTGAAAAAAAGTCTAGCCTACAGAAGAAGGGGAGTTAGGAGAACAGCAACATCTTGCAACTGCTCTCCAGCTGTAAAGAAGGCATCCCCTGGCAGCGAAAGGCGACTTCTTCCTCCTCTGTGATAAAGACAGCAATCACAGAAGCAAATGAAGTGGAAGTGCATTTTAACCTGTTAAAGCCTTTATACTTTTAACTGTTGTTTGAGATTAGTACATTAACTCCTCCTTTAGAAATACAGTTTTTGAAGGTATTTGTTATTTAGTGTAACTAAATGCTTTTGCAAGACTTGGGATGAATTCCTAAGAAAGTGTTGCCCAGATGGAGAACTGTATGTAAGGAGAATAAGCTACCAAAAACTGGGGTTTTTTTTATGATTTTCACAAAGATAATGGTCAGTATTCAGACAGTTACAGGATAAAATGAAATCCTCAGCAGGCAATGCTTGATCTCGTTTGCGTATTGGGGAGATGGATACGCCCGGAGTGTCTCTTTGATAGAACTGGACTCCACAGACAGAAATGTCAGTTATTCATCTGGTGCTGTACGTATATTCTGTAATTTGTAGCCTTCCTACATAAGAAGAAATATGTTGCTCAGCCTTGCCTGGTCATACGAAATGTCATTGCAACCTTTACATTTTGCACAGGAGACAAATTTGTAAAATCTGGCAAGTCTGCCCTGAGTCCCAGACAAATCAACATGCACTCTGTAAATCCTACTTTTCCTCTTTGAATTTCCAGCCTGTTAGTAAGGCATCCACAAAGGTCACCTTGGACAGAAATGAAGGGTCAAAGGGAACTCCTTTCTGTTCACTGCATCCTTTCATGACTTTAGAGAAGAAAGGTAAGCAGTCTAGCAAGAGCACGTGCCCCTAGAGTACACAATACCACAAGCCGAAGTTCACATGTGGCCGCATAATTGAATACGCCAGTTCTCAGCATAACACGCAGTTTGGCCATCAGCCACATGCTGAGGTTGAACAGTCTTTGGAGCCTGCTCTGGTGGAGGTATATTCTGAGTAACAGCTCAAGGTGTCCTCAATGAAGTTGAGTCTCTCAACTGGAACTCAAGCACACGACTCAGGATTTCTCCTTGCAGGTCTGTGCAGGACTGCATAGACTTCCCTTTCTCTGCTTAGGTTGGTAAAGTGTTGTAGCATCTTCTACTCGCATTTGTTTGAGACTATCTGAGTATAGTGCTTTGTCATTTGAACTCTGGAGTTCTCAAACCTAGTGTCACCCCGTATCATGTAATCACACATGTACGCACACCCACTCACTTTTCTCTAACACCAAATGCCAAAAATAATCCTGAAACAGAAACTGCTTCATGCCTTACATTACTAAAAGCTAGGCATATTGTACTTTGATAAGAATATGAGGGTTTTGCCCCCAGAAGAAAACCACCATTTTCCCCTAGTGGGATACAAAAGGAAAGGGTCAACGCTCTGCTAACACGAAGGTGCGGCCGGCAGCCAGTGCTCTCAGGCTGCAGCAACGCCTCGTGGTTCAGCTGCCTCATGCATAACCTCATTCCTCATCTCCTGCTTGAAGTCACTACCAAGGTCTAACATCATCATTAGAGGTTTCCACTGAGCAATGAGTGGTAAACGCAGGTGATCTACTTCGAATGCAAACAACAGTGGTAGTAAGGAGCAGGGAAGAGGAACACAGATTAGAGAAGAACAGTTTCAACAGCAAAGGCTGCTCAGTATTTCCCCAGTAATCACATTAAAACTATTTTTTCTCCCATCTGACTTATTGGAAATTTAATCAATTCTGGTAAGAAATATGACTGCAAAACTATACACATTCAAATATTCTGTGAGGAGCAATAGCTTAACTATTGTCTGGTATCTCTCCTACTCTTACTTGCATTCTCTTACTATGTTTTTCAACACGGTAAAATTCTGCGAGGGGGAAAGCTGCAGCTTGTGGCACCATTCCTTTTGGGAGTGATGGGCAGTACAGCCCAAGGGATTTCAGATCAAGGAAAGCATCACTCTCCCAAACTAACAGACTTCTGAGATCAAGTCATGTATGTGCTCAGTGCCGTCAATACACTTGCAATCCTCCACCAGAACCAAGAAGTAAAAAGCCAAACCAAAAAGACACCAAACAGTTTATGTATAAATCAACCATAAAGACAGCCATGAACATAGATCTGTATCCTCCTTGAAGAGAACTTTTATTTGTTTGTTTTAAGTTGAGGAGCAAAAAGCATGTAGCAATTAAAAAAAAATGCTTTTCTATTATGTCCAAGAAAGTGGGGAAAAAAAATCTGGTATTTAGGTTTTTCCCTATTATATACAATATCCCGACTGCTTTTACTTCTCTCCTATTGTTAAGTCTGTGAAACAAAGTCTGGAACAAACTGCAGCTGACTGTATAAAAAAAAAGGTGTTGATCACATCGAATACTTTTTCACAAAATGTTTTATGCACACGACACAGATGTGTAAAACAGAAGTTTAATTTGAAATCTGAACGTTCTTCTGCAAAAAAACATTTCTCCTTACTCAGCAGTGACGACTTCCTAAATTAGTTAAATAAGACCTCTCACTCCTGCAATAACCTTCACAGATAAATGAGATAAGAAATACCTTTTTTTAATGTCTATTTCCCTATTTTTATCAAGGGAAATACTCCCTATCTGGGATATCTGAAGTGCAAAGCATTGTTCCTATACTTGTCTTTTCATTTTGGCCAGCTCATTAAACACCACCATGTAAATATCAAATTTCTCAGCAGATGTTTGCAAATTGCATCTTCACAAATAAGCTTGCTCTAGAAATAAAGAGCTCCAACACATACATACACGCACAAACAATTTTAAAGTTCTAACTCTCGTATGTCTTCTAAGGGAAATCACCAAGAAACAAATCCAAAAGTTTCTGTAGTAGACTGGGCACAGAATCAAAAGGAAAAATCTTAACATTTTTTTCGAGAAAGACCGATTATTTTCATCAATGCAGCAAATTGCTTAACGCATTCAAATATTTTGGTTTAAAATACATAGCATAATATATTATAATGAAACACATTTTGTGCTGAATTATGTAACCGAAAAGGTATGCAAGTTTAATCAACTATTACTTAGCATATTCGCCACTTGAAGTCAGCCAGTAATCGCACTAGAAGTCACACATTCCTCAACCCTTTAAATGATCTGAGATTACTGGATCCGTACTCCAAATTACACTGCAGCAATGCTTCTACTGAATTTCTCCCAGTCTTACAGTGCAAGTTCGGCTACAGGAAGCAATCTGCAGCAAACTGACCGTAACGCTGCTGCAGGTACTAAAATCAGCATATTTTTTAAAAAATAATGATAAAGTGAAGACAAACGCTCCCAACCCCTACATAGACAAACCGACCCCAGCTACTCACCATTCATGGCTGTGGGAAACTGAGCCATCATGGTCTTGAATATCCCTTGCTA
This sequence comes from Pluvialis apricaria, assembly GCA_017639485.1. NCBI lineage: Eukaryota > Metazoa > Chordata > Aves > Charadriiformes > Charadriidae > Pluvialis > Pluvialis apricaria. Next base: position 122,037,562 of record CM030009.1, read on the forward strand.
GCTCTTAGCCATCTGCAACATAAAAACATTGTGCCATTAATAATGCAACAAGGGCAAAACGTCGCTCCGCGCTCCCGCTGAGCAGGGGGAATGCCCGTCCCCTTCAGCTCACACTTCCGATACCAAACAATGCCGGGCTTCAGGCTGCTGCTGAACCAGCTGAATTTACATTTGCGACGGGGGTGGGGGGATTTTTTTTTTTTTCTTCTATTTTTTTTCATAGGGTATGCAGTGCAGTCCTGAACCTAGTGGCACATTCTTAAAGGAAAACAGTACCAACTGTTTAGCAACTGCTGCATAATGCACGCAAATAGTTGCCAACATGTCAGAACATATGGCCTGGAGAACAGCCCTCTCCTGGCAGGAGGACAGAGCCGGGGTCCTAGCACATCTCTTCCAGCTCTCCCTGGGAAATATTTATGCCTATCATAAAAAAATAAAAGTTCAATGCACAGCTCTGTGACTGAACGCTTCTGCTGAGAAAAGTGGAAGAATAACTATTATTCAAATTCGTCCATTCCACTACTCCGCACACAATTTACAAAGAAAACATTCTTACATGAATGTATTCTGAAAAAATGACTCGTCCTAATAAAAATTTGCAGTCAGCCAGTTTTCCATAACCAACACAGTGAAGTTATTCCTTTTCTGGAGCTATTGCATAAAGACTCAAAAGCAGCATTTAAAGGGATCTCAATATAATTTACTTTCATAATAAAAACTTATCAGAGTACTAAGACTTATTTTGTTTTTCTAGTATGTATCCTTTCAAAAGTACCTGTATTAATGTTATTAAATCTTTAGAATTGCAAAATATTCCCTAATGCTTATTTGAAGGATAAGCATAAGCACTGCTTTACAAATGCGGAACTACAACGATGCAGTAAGCTTTTGCTTTGGATGACATTAATTTTAGTTAAATACTTAAATTTATACATAATTATCCTCCACTCTACATGCAGAAACTATTGTTCAGGATGCAACCACAAAAATTAGATTTTTATTTTAATTAAAAAAAAAAAAAAAAATTCACATCTCAGACCCCTCTCACTCCCTTTTCAGACACCAAACCTTCTTCCCCTACTAAAAAAACCCCGCACCTCCCAATACAACCACAAATTTTACTATTACGCACAGAAATATCACATCCCCTACACTCCTCCCCCCACAAGGAAACTCCTGTGCATCTCATCACAAAAATCAGACAACTGGCAAGCACTCCAGTTTTACAAGTGGAGAACACTTTTTGCATCTATTGCACATTTCTGCAACAGAAATAAAAACGTCTGGGACCAGTTGTTAACCATCCTCTCTATGTATATTTTACATTATTATTTAAAATCATGCTATTGTAGTAGGCCACAAGTCAGTCATTCTCACTGGGCCATTTGCAAACCTCGTAGCCATATGTGCACCTGGTCCCCACAAATGAAAAACAATATTTAATCTGAAGTTATCTTGCCTCGTGTTGCTTACATAACTGCCCAGTGAGGAATGAACAATTATTGTTTTAATTAATTTTTTTTTAAAAAAATCTGACACATTACAGACCAGTGTCATTAATACACTTGACATTCCAGAGGTTTTTATATATACACACACATTACACATACACCTGTGTGTATATATATACACATGTGCACATATGTATATACACATAAATATACATATACATACTTTTTTTTTTTTTAATGGAACAATTGGTGAGTCCAAATGATCTCTCAGGGTGACATTAGGTATCAACTGCAAAAAGATGAAAAAAGGAAGCATGGATCTATTCCAAAACAGGAATGCTCAAGTAAACTGGGGAATTTTTAGGTTGCTTCCAGCATCCCTTCCTAGGCCTTACCAGCAACCTACCAAGAGGCACTTGAAACCTATAAATAGCTTTCCAAACAAACGCTTCCAGTTTCTACAGCATGTTTCTCTGCAGAAGCTGTTCAGTCAAGGAGGGCTACAAGAGAACCTGAAACGATGCCATGGAAGCGGGATGCTGGAGAACGGCCCCAGAATCAACAGGGCAAAGCTCAGGAGAGCTCTGCGCTGACAGAGACTTCCACCTGCGCGTGACTTGTTGCAGATTTACAGTATTATTGGCTAATGGCCACACACTTGATCTCTCCTCCAACATATTTTATTCTCTTATTTTTAGATTGCTTTTAGGTTTTTTTTTTAAATTACTAATTACAATAGAATCACAGAACCACAGAATATCCTGAGTTGGGAGGGACCCACAAAGATCATCAGACCCAACTTCTGACTCCACACAGAGCAATGTAAAAGTTAAACCATGTATAATGTATGGTAAACCATACTGTGTTGTCCAAACACTTCTAGAACACCAACCAGCTTGGGGCCATGACCACTTCCCCAGGGAGCTTGTTCCAGAGCTTGATCACCCTCACAGTGAAGAACTCTTTCCTAATATCCAACCTGAACTTCCCCTGACACAGCTTTAAGTCATTCCCTTGTGTCCTACCACCAGACACCAGAGAGGAGAGACCAGCAGCTCCCTCACTGCTCCCTGTCATGAGGCAGCTGTAGAAAGCAATGGTCACCCCTCAGTCTCTTCTTCACTAAGCTGAACGAACAGAGTGTCCTCAGCTGCTCCTCGTAAGCCATGCCCTCTAGTCCTTTCACCATCTTTGTGGCCATCCTTCAGACACATTCTGGTATTTTTATGTCCTTCTTACATTGTGGAGCCCAAAACCGCACACAGTACTCGAGGTGAGGCCTCACAATACGAGTCAGACAAATATCAAACAAGTCTGATAATGCACTGATGTGCTCCTAAAGCCTGAAATCTTAGGACATATTTTTTAAATACTTTATACAGCTTAGAGCTATAGAGGAAGTCAGGCTTTGCCTTCCTTGGTTTTGCTGAAATGGCTCATGCAGATTGAACTTTCTAAACCCCCAACTGCTGACCACGGGAGCGGGAGACGTAACCCAGGCGTAGAATGTGTAAATCCCCTTCCCCGATTTTGATGTCCTTAAAGTCTCAACCGTACCATATTTTAAAATCAATTTCAATTGAAGAATTTTGAGGTCAAAGGCCTCACGTTAGCTTGGTGAGAGTCCTCCCTATTTATGAAAGTGTTGCACCTACAAAGCACATGTGTTCCTGGTTCATTTTCACCAGCCCGGGTTACACCAGCCCACTGCTACCAACAGCTACCTTTCATGCAGCTGTAAGACAAGTGGTATCCTGGGCTGCATCAAATGCAACGTGGCCAGCAGGTCCAGGGAGGTGATTGTCCCCCTCTGCTCAGCTCTCATGAGACCCCACCTGGAGTACTGCATCCTGCTCTGGGGTCCCCAGTACAAGACAGACATGGACATCTCGGAGCAGGTCCAGAGTAGGACCATGGAGATGGTCAGAAGGCTGGAACACCTCCTCTACGAAGACAGGCTGAGAGAGTTGCGGTTGTTCAGCCTGGAGAAGAGAAGGCTCTGGCAAAACCTTATTGAAGCCTTTCAATATATAAAGGGGGCTTATAAGAAAGACACAGAGAGACTTCTTACCAGGGCTTGTAGTGACAGGACAAGGAGCAATCATTTTAAACTGAAAGAGGGTAGATTTAGATTTGATATAAGGAAGAAGTTATTCACAATGAGGGTGGTGAGGCACTGGAACAGGTTGCCCAGAGAAGTTGTGGATGCCCCATCCCTCGAAGTGTTCAAGACCAGGTTGCATTGGGCCTTGAGCAACCTGGTCTGGTGGAAGGTATCCCTGCCCATGGCAGGGGGGTGGGACTAGATGATCTTCAAAGGTCCCTTCCAACCAAAACCATTCGGTGATTCTGTGATAGAAGGAGTTCCATAGGTCACGTCAATCAGAATTGGAAACCACCGTCAAACACAGCACACCCAAGTTATCATCCGTATCACTGTCCTCTCAAAAGGAGTCCAAGATCAGATGTTTCTGATACTACACTGTTTGATATTCTGTTTCAGTGCAGCACTCTCAAAAATAATGACCAGCCCAGCCCAAATGTACTGACATAGTTTTTTCCAGCATACCTGAAAATTCCCCAAGTTCCCCAAGCCTGGGCTGACCCAGCCTGACAGGTCTACACCAGGCATTGCCATGGAGATGCACCAACCTTAGGTCTGAAAAAGAGAGGGAACTGCCCAACAGATGTATATGAAGAGTACATTGCACTCATCACTCATTGTGATGAGATCAAATCATGATTTAGTTCCACCATCTCACTATTATGTCTATAAGCAGATCTTGTCATATTTTAAAACACTAGACCGGAAGGGCAACAAAAACCTCATACATTAATCCTCCCAAACACTACTAAAAATTAGGAACTTACAGAAGCAATCAGGAATCATAAATGGGATTTTTTCAGGATTTCAGATCATATCAGCACTGAGATGCCATTCTATCCTTTTGCACAGATCCATTTCTCTCAGACACCAGTGTTACACCAAACACATACACTTCTCTGGTGACAGATTCAGAATTTGTACTGAGAGGTACAAAAGGGTAAAATAAAAGTATCGCTACAACGTGATTTCCCCTCATTCAATTTTTTAGGGAAGAAGGAAACAGCCGAGTAAACTCAAAGTCTACACGCATTTTTCAACAGTCTGTGGAAACAATCCTTCCCAAAGAACGAAACTTGCTCTCAACAAATACTCTGTTTTCTACATTTCCATAGCACTCCTCAAAGGCTTGGATATTACACAGATATTGAAGTTAAAAGCAGTTTATTTTCAAAAATTCCAAATCAAGTTTCTGTAGTCACCATCTGTAAAAGCACCTTGCACTTTCAGGACACAGGTGTGCACCATTTATTTACCAAGGAAAATCTCAGCAAAATATTCTCGCTTTAGGCCAAACTTACTTTTTTTAGAACAACTCTAACTTTTAATCATTAATCGCAGTGAAAGCTGTAAATTTCCAAAGAACCTTATTACACAATACTACAGAGAAACCCAATGCCATATAAAAATGTTTACTGAAGGGAAAAAAAAAAACCCCTCAAGAAAATATTAGAATCAGTATCCTAAAGGGATGATATAGACAAGAAAATGGCCATCACAACCAGAATATCTCATAAAAAATGATTTGTTTCTGCAAAATGGTCTAGAAGAGGTCCCTGGTGAACTCAGTTACCGGTCCAAAGAAGCAGTGACAGCCATAGCACAAAAATCCACGTTGTTAACAACACAGGATCAAACGTCCCTATGAACACTGTATACGACATTGAGCCCTGCTGCCATTCCGGGTGAAAACAGGAAAACTTGGATGTTACATTTAAATAGCAGAACAGCAAGTTCTTGTAAACAAACCATCTGACTAGCCCCTATGTTTAAAGCACTAATTGTTTTCACAAACTGACCCACCAAACTGCAACTTCTGCTCCCTCTCCCAGAGTCCCGTATCGTTCATACAAGTTGAGAAAAGAAATGAGGAGATTGCAACCAGGGGAGGGAACTAACAACCACGCTGAAAGCGTTAGAAAGCGTTACAGCTGGGCACGCTGCAGGAGAAAGGGAAAAGAAAAAGCTGCTTTTCCATCATAGGCATATTGCCATTTTATGAAGAACAGTCTTACCACAATATTTTTTTCAAAATATTTCTCAGAAAAAAAAAAAAAAAACAACACAGCCACATAGTTTTAGTAGGAATGAAGGTCTGGTGCATCAGGCTCTGTCCCACCAGTTTTAACTGGAAGAAAGCAAATACCACAGGAGCAGCATGTGTGGGGCACACTACTACTCTTTTGCCTTTCCCAAGGACAGAAAGAAGATATATTGCAGATTTTTCCTGTAAGAACCGATCAGCAAGGACAGAGGTTGCGGTACCAGTTGACCGATTTACTCTTTGCAATACATGTAGAACTGGACCACACAAAGACTACTCATTAGTATTTGCAAAGCAAACAGTGACAATGTAATAGCCCATGTAGTTCTGTGCTTTTTTAGGATTATCCTCTTGAAAATCAGAGACTAATAAGCATTAGTAAGGCATTACGAACCAGCACAGTCTAGAATTCATCTTTGTTCAAGACATATCAGTAGAAAAGTTTACCGATTTAAAAAAAAATAAAAGAAAAACAACACAACATCGTGGCAGGCCAAGAATTTATCTCCTTTATACAGTGGAGTTATACACAGTGACATGGCCTTTTCAAAGTGTACCGTGGCCAGCTTCACAAAGTCCACCCACTCTGATAACAAATGAATGACATCAGTAGCAAAACGAAGAAGTCTATGCCGGGTAACTGGCAGATCACGAGCTCTTCCTGCTCCCCTCTGTTACTGTGGATAAGAGTACCACAAGCCTTAGTTAATATTTTGACATTTCAAGACCAAAAAAAAGGTGTTAAATATTTTACTTCTTAACCCTACGGTACAAAGTCCCTTCCTGTCTCGCTGTTACAGAGCGCCTTCCTTCCAAACTGTGATTAAGACAGAACACACAAAAAATTGTTTCTGACAAATATCCTTCTGCCCACCTTGCCCAACTCACAGGTTTAGTGAATATACTGACCATGCAAAATACAAGAACTGCCATTTCTGTTTAAAAAACATAATTGTGTGGTCAGTATTGATGGGTTTATTCCCCTTCTTACGCAGCTGCTCAGCTGTGACAGCACCCATTCAAAATATTAAGACCCAGTTCAACTCTCGCCTCTGTCTCTGGAGACTTAAACCCATATTTCTTTCCTCCTAGGAGACTTTCCTCAAACAGCTGTGTAATGAAAAGTGGGAAACGCATGCAGTGTTCGGAATAGTAAAGTCAACTCAGGACTTCAACCTCCTACACAAAATTCTCTACCATTAAGCCAGAGCGTCACAGGTCCCTTTGCAGAGAAGAAGAAGAAATTTTGAAGGAGCAACTGGGAATCCCACTTGAGGAAGCTCACTATTTAAATACCTGGCCCTTCTCCCGGGAGACGCATACGTAAACTTCCTCAGGAAAAGACGGGAACTGAACCCAGCTCAGCCACACCCTGGACGAATACATTCACAAACCTGATCCCAGATAACAGAGAGGCATCACCACCTCTGCCTGCTTTGCTTAAAGACAAAAAGAAAAAAGCAGAGGGTAAATTATTTATGAAGGTTTTTTTAAAAAAGGCTCTGAGCTTCTACTTTTGAGAAGGAACTCCAGGCTGCATATCATAACCTTTCCAGAGAGCTGAGCGAGATACACTTGCTCCTGAATGGGTGGTAACTTAAAATACACTCTTGTCTTTTTTGCTTCCTACTTTCTAATTTACATGACTCTGCACTCCATATGCTGTTTTTCCTAGATCCTGTTTTAAGAAACAATTCTCACAACTAATTATTTGCAAGCATCGTACAAGAGCCCTACGATGCTACTCTGTGACGTCCACACACCTTGAAACCTGCAGTTCTTGACTTCCATGCTGCAACTCCTAACACATGTCAATGTGGACTTGGGCAAAACATAAATTTTTGATGAGATTTCTGTTTGTTATCTTCTTACTTCGACCACGACTGGAAACATTCAGAATATGTTACTTATGAACTTATCCATTTGAAATCTTGCCATCTTAAGAGGAAATTATGAGCCCCACCACGTCCTTCCATCAGAAGCATAAGCAAAATCTGCCTCCCAACAGACCGAAAAACTAACAGCAGAATTTTTATGTTACCGTCTACTTATGATACATGAGCTGCTACTTAACTTGTTCCTTGGCTTTCAGCCCCAGGCAACAATGCAAAATATACAGAACATCTAATGGACTGATATAGCTAAGTAAGATATAAAACAAAAGATAGAGAATAAGCGGGCAGTCTTCTATTCTCAGCAGAGAACAATCTTTCACTATTTGTGAAAGTTGGAGAGGCGCACAAAACCTGTCTGGCGTAACTTCTCAAAATTTAATAAGATGACAAGCAGAGAGGAGACAGGCCACAAGAGGCCTGTAAAGCAAAGAAATGTGGTTTATCTTTGATGAAACAAAAACCAGGGAAACCCCACGGGAGAGAAGGCAAAGATCAGCATGAGGCAGTCAAAGCAAGAAAAATGAACTTTGCAGCGCTATGACAGATGGGCAATGGACGGGTGAAAACGCATTCCCCAACACGAGATAGAAGAGTGTGGGTGCAATGGAGGTCCAAGAGATGCCGGCCCGTACGGGAGCCCTGGGAGGCACACTGGACCCTGGCAGTGCAGCCCCAGTACCTCGTACTGCCCCGGCTGAAGCCTCCTGCTTCTGACCCCGCTCTCAGCCACCGGTCCTGTCCACGCTGGTACCAAGAACAGTCCTTCAAAGCATCCAGCAGAAGTTTGGTCTCTCAACCTTTAACGCTGAGCTCTACAGCATGCAGAAATAATGTTTTGACCATTGCAAATTAATTTCATGAACGTAGGGAATCAATTATCACCTGGGTCAGCCACAGATCTCAACCTTACGTAAAGTCCCTATGAGCAAAAGTATATCTTGGTTAGAAAGACACTTGTCCTGCCTTAAGAAACTCATAATATTATGACTACACTAAGAACATACTGGAAAAAGCAAGAGTTTTAGATTTTGACTAGTAAAATTCTAGACCTTTGAAAGTTAAGACTAAATGCGTTCTTTAAATCAGCTCTGATTTTTTGATACATTTATTAGCATAGCCATAATAGGTCTTTTTTTTTGCATTCCAATTGTCATATTTTTAGAAACAAAGAAGAGTAACTCCCATTTCCTGTTCTTCCCTTACTTCATGCGTATGCTGTTGAATCACTAACTGCAGATATCACTCACGTCTGATGCCACAGCATTTCCCAAGCTCCACTTGCATCAGCCTTGAAAATTTTCACTAGAAGAGCCAGCTCAGAATTATTACCTGCTACTTCTGAAGCTGAAGCGGCAGCATCCTGTACCAAAATGTCTGAAGTCAAACTGGCTGCTCTCAGAATCGCTGTTCCAAAGAAGCTGTGATCTGGATCAACCCTGTTTTTTCAACTACCTGTAACTGCAAAAATGTTTTAAAATAGTTCTCAGGTAATTGTCCTCTGTTAGGTAATTCCAGTGCGTTGTGCCGCCACTGTCATCATGTTACATCATTTGAATTTCATGCGGTGTTCTGAAAATAAGAGTTACACAACACTGTGCTCCTCTATATATTAATGTTCAATCCATTACTTTAACTCTAGGATCCAAGTAACCAACCTGGCCAGGCTGCGTTCCTATACTGACAAAGTCTTAAACGTTCTGAATTTAAAGAAAGATGAGATTTCATCAGCTCCACTTTTACTTTATGATTCTTAGGTGACCTAATCCTCACCTTTTGAACATTTGCTGCTAATGGCACAACAGTACCAGAAAAACAAGTTACTACAGTCTCTGTATAATCTCGCAATAGGCAATAAAACAAAGTATGCGTGGATGTAAGACGCCTCATGAAATAAAATCATCTACCTTGTTTCTAGAGAATGACTTATCCTTAAATAAATATGAGAATAAAAAAAAAATATCCTGATAGACAGTCAATGAAAGCAGTTACATGCTAGTAACCAGCATGCTTAAATTCTTAGCTTGGCTTTCTAAGGGTATGAGACCTGAGTAGTCAATATGTACTTTGATGAATCCCATCATCCACCACGAATCAAACTTAACAGAAGGGCAGAATTTGCCAAGATCTTAACTGCCTACAAGATTCATGAAAACAGAGAACCAGGCAAAGAAGACACCACCAAATTTGGGGCCCTCCATCAATGAGAAAGACTGCTGTATGTTTGCGTACCAATATTAGACACCAGAGAATACACACGGCTAAAAGCTGCCCTAAACATACTAACCTCAAGAAAAACTTCCACACAAGCTTACATCTGATTAGACTCAGACAGCCAACGCCGTAGAAAACAAGGCTTCACCAGTGGCACTGCTCACAGCTTGCTTGAAAATTCAGCTTACATTGGTCCGTCACTGGAAGGAACTTGAACTTCCACGTAGAGATAAGCCTCCCAGGTCTGTATCGATCAGGATTCCAAAACACATTTCCAGAGATAATGCAGTCATCTGTAGTATTTGCAACTAAGCATCTGAAAATTTCAGGATCACTTAAAACAGCTGCTTAGCCCTTCCAAAAATCTGACCAGGCCCTCTAACAAGAGTGCTTCTCCTCAAAATAATGGTTGCATCATCTATCACCAACCAGGCCACACAAGGAAAACGCAGTTTTAAAAGGTGAAGTTAGAGGGTGGTAACATGTTTTTAAAGCGAAAAAGAATACAGTAACTACCGTATTTTACCCCACACCTAGAGTCAACCTCTGAACCTCAAAGTATACTGTGTTAAGTGTTTTACTGGCAAGTAATAGTGCTTGAAAAAGGTCAGTCAGTCATAAAAAAAAGAGAATTCTCTAATTAGCTCTACATTATCTTTGTTATCTTTATAATCACCGATCATCACCTAAGGCGAAAAAGGTAAAGAAAGGTCACCGATTTTCCCAGATCATTCAGCCACATGAAATGAGCCCTCCAATCTAAAAGCAATGCCACAAATTCACAACGTCAACAACCTACTGCTCTCACGATTTTCACAAAATAACTATGTTTATGTCAAGCTTCCCCCCAAAACTTAAAAACATGGAAGGATCCATCATCGAATACCTTGCCAAGAGATGTGGCATTACACTGAACTGAAAGCAGCTTTCAGAAGTCAAAATAAAGTAAGTTGAAAACAAGGAAGTACAGCAGTTGCATACATATATGAGGAACAAATTACAGCACCAGTGCTGCCAGGAACACTGGCTGATGTCATTGCAAGACCGAGCGCTATGGTTTTTGGAAGGTCCTGGGGAGCGGTCAAGGGTCCTGATGACTGGAAAAATGCAAACATCACACCCATCTTCCAGAAAGGTAAGAGGGACAGTTCAACAATACAAAATGCTGATAACTCTGACTTCAGTCCCTGGAAAGATTATGAAGCAAATCCTCCTGGGAGCCACCTACAGATGCCTGAAGAACAAGAAGGTGATGGGAAACTGCCAGCACACATCTATCCAGGACGAATCACGCCTGACATCTCACAGCTTTCTGTGTCGAGACAACTGGCTTTGTGGATGAGGGCAGAGCAGCTTGTTTTGACTTTACGAAGGCCTTCGACAAGATCTCCCACAGTACCCTTAGAGCCAAACCAGTCAAATATAGTTTGAATAGGTTGACCGTAAACTGGGTGGAAAACCAGCTCGACCACTACTGCGATCAACAGTCCAAAATCCACCTGGTTGGAACTAATCATGTTCCCCAGGGGTTGCCACCATGGCCAGTACTATTTAATTGTCTTCACTGACAATCTGAACAACGGGATGGGATGCGTTCCGAGCAAGTTTGGGTACCAAACTGGAGAGGGTAATCCAAACACAACCAGACACGGCTCTGAGCAACCTGATCTAAGTTGGCCACGCTTTTAGTGAGGGTTGGACCACACTATCTTCTGAAGTCCCTTCAAAATGAAATTATTCTACATTTTAGGTAAGTAAAAGCAAGCAGAAGCAGTTATAGGCTATTTTTAAAACAGGGATATTGGAGGTCTTTACTTTCAATGATCATTTCTAGCCTGCTTTCACTTGAAAGGGAATATGTCTAACTTTTGAACCAGTTTTAAAAAGGTAAAGAGAACAGCTCCGGACTTTAAAAGAAAAATGCATGAAAAGCTCTTTGCACAAATTTTACATGCTGATCAAACTAAATCTTCTGAGGTAAGAGCAGAGACTTTACTTGTAAACCTTTAATTAATGGGCTGTCTCTCAGCCCAGAGACCTCTGGCTCAATTTGCAACAGGAGCTAGTGATCTGGACTACACTGCTCTTCAGGAACTAATCACAAGGCCTTTTCACGACAGACACCTGTTCTCGAGGGCTGTGGAGCTTTTTGATAATGCCCCAAGCGAAGCATATACATCACCTTTCACTTTTCAAATGCTGCCCCATCTTCCCCACCGGCTCCAGATGAGTGGCTCGATGAAGAATTACTATCACCTACCAAATTCAGCTTCATTTTCATAGCTCCTACTTTGCTATGCCATGAAATTAATCCACTTGTCAATATTAAAGACTACAACAGAAATATTTGT